>OZ024718.1:2362556-4762556 GCA_964016875.1 Fallopia convolvulus | reverse complement strand
TTGATCGGTTCGGTTTCAGTTCACGACTTTACATATAACGGTTAACCAAAAAAATAAAAATATATTAATATTTTATTCAAATATTAGTTATCTTTGATTTATTTAGTGGTTACACTCTATGATCTTCAAGGTGTTAATCTAATTTGAGTTTTTTCATTTTTCATTTTAACAAGTTACACACTATTTTTCCACTTTTCATTGATATAAGAGTCGCTTATTAAATTTGATGGGGTAAAAATTAATACACACAATGTTTGATTCCACATAATATAGTATACTCTCGATTTTTATTTACAACAACCAAAATAATATGATATAAGTACATATTTAAAATAAAAGTCTTGCTTGATCACTTTTATTATTCAAATTTTATTATTTTAGTCTTAATTACTTAAGGTAAAATTACATAAACCGTTATCGGTTAACCGAAAAAACTGAACCGAAAAATTGGTTAACCGAACTACGGTTAACCGGGATTAACGGTTCGGTTTCGGTTCATGATTTTAACTAACCAAAATCATGATTAACCGAACTGATTTCGGTTAACCGGGTTTGGTCAACCCTACCTTTGATGACACGAGCAATTCAATACGTTTTAAAATACATAAGATGCAGAAGAAATCAAGTATAGCTTCGTTCGTATGCCTAGAAGAGTATAAAATAACCTCTAAATATTCTTCAATAAACTATTAATATTACTAGAATACATTATCATCATGTGCTGTTATAATTTTCCGATGTAAGCTTAGTTGGAACACTAAAGTAGTGTAAGTTATATATCTTGATAGATTGGAATATTTGGACTCCCCTTATCATGTCCCCTTGTTATCTTACAAAAATAAGGAATAAAGTCTACTTTCAAAAATATTTTATTTATTACGGATATGTTAGTGTTTAGGGTCCAATTGATTAATACATGAAATGGAGACTTTTATGTATAAACCCATATGAGCAATTGATAAGGTCAAAATTATATGATGCATTTGCATTATACATATTCAAGTGTGGAAATAACCAATAATGATAAGGTTGGGCAATGCTTGATCTTTGTTGTACGTAATTTATTTATTTATTTTTATCAAAGTTTGACTATATACAGTGTTGATTAATTACACCTCGATCTCATTTTTATTATTAATTATAAATTTATTAGTTTTTGAATTGTGTAAGTTTCAAGTCATAATTTCCAACATATTTTTGACAAATTAGTTTGGAGTTACTTCATTTTTATATAAAATATAAGTTTTGTAATATGGGATTTGTAGGAATTTATTTACTTTTTGTTTAAAATTTTATGTTATACATAGGCTTGAATCAATCTATAATACATATATAATTTTGTGTACAAGACCACATTTAATGCACTTAATGAATAATGATAATACCTAATTATTTTTTCCACTTTCACTATTATAAATTATTTGATTTGAAGTTTATCTTAAAAATGTTATGGTTGCAATATAAAGGCTTTTAAATATTATTTTATACATTGAATATTTTAGATCATTTTTCCTTTACCTCGAATATAACATATTAATTATTATCATTGTTAGATCATATAATATTAAAATAATATATAATACATATATAATTTTGTGTATGTGAAATTTAATTAAAAAAATAAAATGTGTTGAAATGTTCCTCTATTGTTAAAAAACGAAAAAGGTTCTTGAAATTTTATAATAGCTTAGCTTCTTAAAAAATAAAAGCAAAATATCATCTCTTAAAACATATAAAAGGACGTCAATGTGTCTTGATTGCAAATCTTCTATTCTTCCCCCTTAAATTCCCAAGTTTGTAACAACCGTCATTATTTCATATTTATCACATTTTGCAACCCCAATTATAACGTCCAATTAATTATTAATCACCTTAATTTTTAACCGTTAAAAATAGCATTATATATAGGGTGAAGGAAGGAGGAGGAAAATATGTTATATGGAGCAATGGAGCATCGAAGAAATGTAAGGAGAAGAGTCATGTAAGGAGAAGAGTCATCTGGATTTTATTTTGTTCGTCTCTCATTGAATTTTAATGTTTTATTGCTGATTATGAATTATTTTTTGATCAAGTAACAGGAGCTATAGTCACCGCGATTGTTTACTATACAATATAAATCAGAGTACAACTTCAAGCAAACAAATCTCATGAAGATATACAACCTCAAGTAAACAACTCTCATGAAGATATACATAAATAGTTAAATACAAGGTTGCATTCTCCTTCTAATTTTTCGAATAAATAGTAGCTTATGCATGATATAAGGAACTATACTATGTGATCCTGTCATATTTTTTATTCGAATTCTCTACGTTATGCTATTTTACGATTGTTTATCTTTAGTATACATATTTTTTATATATTTTTTTTAGATTATGACGATTTTATCTTCATTTATCTTAATTTTTCATTAATTTTAGGATTGTTAGCTTATATAAATAATTTTTAAAATATTAGGTCATATACCAGTATGTAAAATAATGATTTGAATTGTCATTGATAACCGACACCATTTTTTGTGATATACCAGTATGTAAAATAAGTTAAATCTATTAATAATTCAATTTTGTAAGACTCTCTCAATTTTTTCGGTACCAATCTCTTTCATATTTGTAATTTTGTATTATAGGATTTTCACTAGCTTCTAGAGGTTCAACAAAATCTGTCAATTCATAACTCTTTAGTCCATTTATATTCTCCTATATGACTACTACACATCAAAAAGAAGGAAAAGGCTAATATTAAGGATCAACGGTTGAATCCATATATATTTCAATCACAACATGACTGATATACTCATACCTCAATTAATGACCCGTCCAAATGAGATAGTTTTTATTAAAATATAAAATACCTATATTATTTTAAAAAAATTATATGTTCAATATAAAAGATAATCATGTAATGCACACTTAAAATTATATTATTTATTTAACATTTTTAATAAAAATAATGAAAATACGGGGCCACGAGTCAATTATATTATCTCAGTTAATAATAAATTTTAAATTTTGGCTTCATTTTAAATCACGAATCAAAAAATGGGAATGCATGAATATTTGACAAATTTCTATTAAAAAGGTGTAATAAATTTAAGTCATGGTCTCCAAGAGTTACACATTAAGCTTTTCATTCTTTACAAAATAACATGGAATAATTAGTAACCACTGTATTGTTAAACAAGTTTGATAATCAGATATGTAAAGTATATGATGATATAACATAAAAAATGCTATTACCGTTATCATACTATTTAGTGTATTACACTTTTTGACCAATAAAATACAAAACATACGCTATGTTGAAATATGAAAATGATATTTTTAAAACAATACAATAAATATATTATTTTAAAAATTTGCAAAATACATGCCCCGTGCGTACGCACGGGCCTGTTCACCTAGTTATTGGATAAAATTGACTTCGGATTTTTAAAAATGGCAATAGTTATTTTTGTTGTTTTTATTGTTTATGTTTTTTTTTGCCGCTCTACATTTGGATCGGGTACTTCGTGGTCCTATTTTGGGGGAGACCCTCCCAATATCAGTTTCTCAATACATGCCGTCAGTGGGATTCGAATTTCGAATCTGCTGGATAACACTTAAGGAGTCTAACACCACTTTACCACTAGACGAACTGAGTATTGATTTATTGTTTTTGTTGAAAGAGGGAGATTACATTGTATGAATGTGTGATTGCTTGAATTATTGTTTAGTTTATACGATATACTACGACTTACGCGTGCACACCAAATGCTTCTTTCCAAATTAGGTCGCAAAAGTTATCATGCAACTTGTTTCTTATAGATACATATGAATGAACGCGTAATACAATGAACCTATCAAAAAATGTGTGTCCATGACATATAATAAACATAAATTATCAAAATAACTCCAAAGTCATAGGATTAAACCTATCAAAAAATGAATTATTAGTCTATAATATTCGAGTAAAAAATACTGGTTTTGACCACACACAAAAAGCTGATTCAAATTTTAAATGATTCAAAATTAAATAACTCAATTTCATATATTTATCATTTGGACTTACTAATAGGTTTATATTTGTGTGTCATAATTTGAAAAGTCACGGATGTGTGAAGTGTGATCGATATCTGAAGACTCTATTAGTGATTCTAAATCTTGAGACATCCATAATTTTTTCTCAATATTTTGTTTTGTGCATTTTATCCAGTTGATCAACCTCTTCTCTGCTCTTCGATCTTGTGGTACTCTGCACAATCAACTTTTATGTGTTTATTCAGTTCCGGATCTAGCGCTAATAAATGTTTTTCGGTTGTTACTTCTTGTTTTTTAGGTTTATGTGTTTTTTTTTTTCTAATAACGGTTTGTCGTAATGGTTAATTTTATCACCCTCTCAATCTATTAAACACGTTTGATTATTAAAAAAATTATTTTAAACATAAACTATTGAAATAACTCAAAAGTTTTAGATCCATACTCATGACTAGAAAGTATTCAAAAGCGATGTGATCAACATAAATTAAGCTCGAAATGGCTCAAATATATAGGGTCCATTTGACACGTTATACAAAAGTCTATTGATTGGTTATCAATATCCGTACCATATTAAGCTTGAATAACTCTTGATCCATAGTAAATAATAAGAGTAAATTACACAAAATCACCCTTAAATTATGCTATTTTTCAGAAAATCACCCATAAAAAGCTAAATTTCACAAAACCACCCATAAACACAAAAAACTTTCAATTAACCACCCCTAAAAAGCTAATTTTCATAAAACCACCCATAAAAATAAAAAACTTTCAAATAACCACTCAATCCCATTTTTGTAAAAAAAAAGACCTTTATATCCTTATGTTTACTCATTTATTAGAGATTTATTTATTTAAAGTAATGCGAAAAGAAGAGAACTTGCATCAACGTGGGTTTTGGAAGTTTCAAGTCGTCGAATTCAATCTCGACAATTTGTCATTATTGATAAATTTAAGCTTGAACAATACATAAAAGAGGTTAACGAGCAATTATTCTTCTCCTTTTATCAACTATAAAATGATAATTAGAAGAAAAAAAAAGAATGATGATAAGGGTATAAATTTCTTTACATGTTAAAATACTAATGGAAAATTAAAAAGTTAGGATTTGGGTGGTTAATTGAAAGTTTTTTGTGTTTATGGGTGGTTTTATGAAAATTAGTTTTTTACGGGTGGTTAATTGAAAGCTTTTTGTGTTTATGGGTGGTTTTGTGAAAATAAGCTTTTTATGGGTGATTTTTTGAAAAGTAACATAATTTAAGGGTAGTTTTGTGTAATTTACCTACGCGACTTGTATATAAATTTATTTGATCCAATTAGAAGGTCTACTTCATAAAATGTTAGATCAAGCCAAGGGTAATTAGTTATAAGATGAGATGTCAAAATTGGTGTTCTAAGAGTATAATTAGTACATGAACTTCATAGCAATGCTTGGACTTCGATCGGATCCAATCAATTCCTATACCATTGACTTATGATATAGTTAGTACTCCCTATATATACACATCTGTTCATCAAGTTGTATACATATACATTATTAATTATTTGGTCAATGGTAGATCATTATCACCTTCAAATGGTTTCATATTGCTTTTTATATAATCTAAGTGTTTTTCAAATCTTTCATTAAGAAGTAATCACTTGCCAAACTAAAAGTTATCTATGACTGTTCAGACATTATTAGGAATTGTTAAGTTTCAAATATTGGATTAATATTTTATCTTATTGTTTTGATAATATCATACCCCATAAGGAACTAATTAATGTCCATATAAGCATTTCATGGAAATATAAGTTTATAGGAACAAATGAAGGAAATGAAGAAGTAAAGGCGTGGAACTGTTTCTAACAAAGTGTGTCCTATGTGTCAAGAGAAGAAGGGCAAAGAAGTTCTTTACGGAAACTATCTTGCGCATAACGTGAAGAAGGGCATAAGTGTTCATGAGCGAGGACATCGCATAAAGGACATAAAGATCATTATAATTCATGTCTTGCTTCGAAAAGGACAGAGTTGTAATTTAGTCCGATCCTTTGCAAAGACAAGTGTCAAAACCTACTTAGTATAAATCGATAGAGATGCACTAGGGTTTTGGTGTGCTTGAGCAAACAGAAAAATCAAATATAAGATTGAGAGCACCAAGAACATTAAGAAGGTTTCCAAAGAAGAAGAACAAGAAGAAGAAAGACGTTGTCCAAAGAACCCAAAAATCGAGTCTTGACCCCTTTCTAACACATAACTTTCCAACAATGACCCTAAAATTTTTATTTAATTTATGTAGGTTTGGATTTACCAACCAGATTAATTAACGGGATGTTCATCCATGTGATATGTGCAAGCCTCACCATCTAAACATATTCTTAAGGCGAACTGATCGATTTCAATTTTTTCAAATAAAAAGAATTGTAATTCTTTGAAAAATTCTAATCGATTCGAAATTTAACCGAAATCGAATTAAAAAATTCCTAAACAAAAAATCGAGCGGAATAATCTCGGTTCGGTTCGGATTCAAATTTTGGTTTGAACCTACTCATGCTCAATCCTATTTTATCTTATGTCCAAAAGGCAAAAGATAAGAATCCGAATTTGAAAACAAAAATTTCATTTTGAAAAATATAAGTCCTTTTTTAAAAATAAATAAATACAAATCACTAATTTCCTTTAAAAATTGAGGTATGTCCAATGATCAATGTTATCAAAATCGCGATCTAGATCGTATGATCCTACGATCCGGATTTCACAAAACGACTCGAATCGTGCGTATTGGATTGTGGTAGGATCGTGCAGGATCGTATAGAATCGTAGGATCGTAAGTGGAATCGTAAGATCCTACTAAATCACCCAAATTAAGTTACAAATCATCATTTTGGATATTTTTGCCCACTTGAGTATTAAGTCATTAACTTATTACATTAAATTATTCATAAATGACTTATTGTTTATTTAAAATTTACATAAAAATTCAAAAACATGAAAATTGCATTGTTCTTATCTCTTCTGAAAAGAAACGTATCGGAGTATTAAAAAAATATTCATCTTATATCTGTTGCCTTTGGGGTATTTAATAAATAATGTATATGTTTTTTAATAATTAACTTTCATATTTGAGTAATATATAACATATTAATATTAGTTTTTTTATTATTTTATTAATGCGGTAGGATCTTACGATCCTAACGATCCGATCCAAGAATTCCGATCCTGATAATATTGTCAATTAAGAATAGAAAAATATATATATTCGCACAAATGTAAGTTTTGTAACTTTGTTTACATAATTAAAAATTAAGCATTCACACGTAACCTTGCTTTCGTACGAACTTTCCCCTTATTATATATGCACACTTATACCTTAAATGTTTTTGATTTAAGAGGACGCGGACTTCCTTAATTTAAAATTATTTAACAAACTCTATACACGTTGTTCACTGGTTTGATCATAAGCATTACATTTAATTAAAGAACCAAAAAAAAGTTGGTGGAATCTTATAATCACGAGTGATCGCTTTTATGTTAATCCAAAAAAACCATAGAATTTTGCCTTCGGTTTAACGATTGAGCCTGGTGGGAACATATCTAAAGTTTGGAGTATTAGCTTAACATAAACGTGTAATTATTTAATGTTCACTACTACATAATTATTCCAGCTATATATTCTTGTCGGATTAAATACAAACCGAGTAAAATTAGGCAAATATGGCAGATTCACGCAATTAATTTTGATTCGTACAGTTGTGTTGATTTTTTTTTTCCAAATTAAATCTGTTACTTTTAATTTCTAAATTTGGGAATAATATACTTTCATAATTCAATTTTAATGAATTTTTTTATATAAAGTGTACAATTAAATTACGGGCCCATACCATACGTGATACGACCCATACTCCACATCTAAAGAATCAGAAATATAAATAGAAACCGAATACCTCCATTCTCACTCGCATTTTCCCACCCCTTCAAAACTTCTCAAAGAAACCCAATTCGCCAAACCCCGAGTAACGCTTCTGGGTTGCTGGGTTTTCCCGTCTTGAAGTAGCTCGGTGAGTTAATTTGTTCATCCATCTATCGAACTCGTCAGATGCTGAATTGGGTTTAATTTGGGATTTCTGTTTGGTTTAGGTTGCCTTTTCTGGGTTCTCGTTGAATTTCTGTTAATCAGCTTCTCTGTGGAATTCGCTGTTGAAATTAGTATGGCGAACTGTTCAAAATCGTCCCTTTTTGGGTTTGGATTTTTCAATTGGTTTGTTGGTTCATCAGATTTGATTTGATTTTCGTAGTGTTTGTGATTCTAGTTGAACAATCTAGTTTGGTTATTTTGCTTCCTCTCGTCTATGCCTAGTTTGCTTTTGTTGGGATGGCATATATGTTGCTTTTGACAGATTTCAGTTTAAGAGGAAATTCAAGATTTGTAGATTGCAATTCTTTTTTATATTCAGTATGGTGTGTGAGGTGTTTAGTTCTTCTGGTTTGTTTTGTGACACTCCTTGTTGTGTTTGCAAGATAGTCATTTGTGTTTTCTCTTAGGAGTAGTTTTTAGGAAAGATGGTGAATTTCTAAGAACATGAGAATTTTAGTATGTTTATATGCATCAACCTCAGCTTGGTTCAAATGAAGGCATGTGGATTTGTGAAACTTAATAGCTTAGACTAGAGCCTGTTGAATTCTGGTTAAGTCTATGATGGATTACAAATCATGTATTAGGTCTATTTAGTATGGTTTTAGCGAAGACCTGTTAAAATTAGTGCATTTTTTTCTTAGTCGTCTTTTTAGCGAAAGCGGCTTATGCCTACTAGGAAAATTGATAATAGCTTGAGAACTTAATTATAGATTGTATAAACATGTACGTTTCGTTCTTTGAAAGTTCAGTATTTGAAAATTGATGAATACTTTGATTTCTAATCGGGTCATGTCTACATCATAGAGAGCCTCTAGGCCGACGGCCTTTCACTTTGTTCATAAATTGAAAGCGACGAATGCTTGTTTTGGAATGTAAATTTATGGCTTATGGGCTCAAATTTGGCTATATTTTATCCTACACTTCACTCAAATAATTGATGTTTGTTGTTATATGCCAATTGCTATTTTTCCTTCATATTTTTGGTAAATGGTGGACCCAATTTAAATCAAAACATTTAGCTTGTTGTTATGTTACATCATGAAAGACATTTCTTGAGAGGACATGATCAAGTCAATCTCATAACCTTATCCCTTAGTCTGCAAACGTATTAGTTTATGTTACTGACGCCTTGTCTCTTCCATTTTGTTGCAGCCAAACAACTATCTCCAATCATCTCTATGGCAACATACCTTACACATTCATCAGTACACAACTCTCCCTTAGAAGAAGCCGACACAGAAGAATGGAATTCGTCTTCTGGCGGGTTTGACTGCAACATTTGCCTGGACACGGTTCAAGATCCGGTTGTGACCATTTGTGGCCATCTCTACTGCTGGCCTTGCATATACAAATGGATCCACCAACACCGGATCATTTCCTCTGACTTCCCTCTAGACCGTGATGATGATCATCCTCAGTGCCCTGTCTGCAAATCACAAATCTCTGAAAAAACCCTAATTCCGCTCTATGGGCGCGGCCAATCAGACGAAAAGGCTGAAGATTTCGAGCCCGTGATCCCTCACCGGCCCAAAGGCCTGCCTCATGCGGTAGCCACCTCAACCATGACAAGTCAGCGTGACTATGGGTACAGGTCAGCGCCAGATGTCAGCTTAGGTGGCAGTATCGCCTTCCACCCAATAATTAGCATGTTCGGGGAGATGATCTGTACGAGGTTTTTTGGCAGCTCGCAACGGTTTTACACGTATCCCAACTCGTATGGCGTCGTTCTTGCGGGGAGTGCGAGAGCTAGGAGGAATGTGATGCAGGTTGATCAGTCACTCAGCAGATTGAGCTTTTTCTTGTGCTGTTGCCTGGTTTTGTGCCTTGTGTTTTTCTGAGATGCCTGTTGGATTGTGCTTATTTGTATAGATCCCTAAGAAAACCAGGAAACTAAAGTGTATTTAGAGTTTTTAGTATACATATGCAAAAGGAGGAGGAGGAGAATGTAGATACACTTGGCTTTCTACATTATAGATTTTACAGGGAAAGTAGCACATTGAGTTTATTGTCAAGGTTTATGTTTGAAGATGTAATATTAATCAGGGATGGGAGAATATAGAAGAAGACTTGGCTTGTTGGCTCAAAATTATACAAAGAAGTTATGTACCATTGTATATTATGTAGATACATATTATCTGGAGTGGTAAAGTTGTACTAGTTTAAGTTGTTGCATATCAATTGTTATGTACTTATGTTCAACACTTTTTTGGGGACTTAGGGTTTAGGATATGGCTGAAATTGAGCGAGAAGGTCTTCAATTTTATACGCGAGAAGCTCAACAACAATAAATATTTCGACCTATCTTGATTTTGGGATCGGGTCGCACCTCTGTCGTGACTCGTGAGTCTATTTTCCTCTATTATTTGGTCCTAGATGGTTTTGATCGAGTTTGTTGGTACTTCTCCAAAAGAATTGGACTAGAGTTTGAGTTTCGGACAAAGTCGTTTGGGGCCAGGTCGTCTGTTGTGCTTCGTGACTTCTGAAGATGAACGTCAGTTGTCTCTTCGCACACCCGGAGTTTGGGTTGACCGTTTGTTGGGCATTTTCATGCCTTACTCACCATGAGCCTAAATTCATTTTCGGTCTTTCTGTTTTGGTTGTTTGTTTCCTCTTGCTTGATCTTTTAGACTTTTGTTGTTTGTCTCGTCGTTGTCGCTTTGTGTGGCCTCTTAGTTTTTTCAATCATGTCTCGTTACCGAACTCTTACCATTGTTCAAAAAAAAATCTACCAAGAGTTTCATCACACTTTTAGAGAGTGTCCTATTGACCTGCACTTGATTACAAAACGCTATTGTTAGTTTTTCTAACTTGTTTTCGTATCATACTCACCCATTTTCCCGAGTCTTTATAATTTTCCATGACGTTTGCTTTGCTTCTCTCCTGAGTTAATGGTGTTGTTTTCTCATGTCGTTTTGCCCGGCCACTAAACTCTTATCAATCTGCTAAGGTTGTCTAATATATCAAATCTTTTTCGCTAAATGAAGCTTTTTTTAGTAGCAATATTTTTTAAAGAGTTTTTTGAAGTTATTTGAGAAAATTGGGTGATGGGGCTTTTTTATAAATTTTTTGTATTTATTTATTAAAAAAATATTTATATATTAATTGTTTTTGGTCGAAAAAGAAGTGACATTAACTCTATTAAAATGTAAAAAGGTCTATATATATTATTATTTTAATAATAAAGAACAATCTACTTATAAACTACCACAATTAAACACCACCCAAAAATGTTAAAAACGATACTTCAAATGAAATCCCAAACACACACTCTCTCCATAAACCAAACAAAATATTGCCAAATGTGAGGTATAATAGGAGTAGAACGTCGTGTTCAAAGCCATACCAAATAAGGGGCACACAAAACACCAACATACGATCAAATAATATTACTATATTAGATAGATGGATGGAATTAGCGGCTTCAAGGTAAAGTTTGTTTGACCCATATAATGAATTATTACATGTTCCACATAATTAAATTTTCCACCAAACACATCCACATATATTAAATTTTCCACTAAACACATCCACATATATTAGTCTATATATACAAGCGATTTTCTTCAATAAAACTCAAGTTCATCATTTTCTTCACATTTGAATTTAACAATTTGTCTTTTATTTGATTGACACTAATTTTTGATATGACTGGAGCCAAACTTGCTGAAAATTTCGTTATCATTGATATTAACATTGTTAAATTATTACAGTTGTAATGTCATTATTGATCTCATCAAAAGGAAAACACTCTTGTTTAAGCTAACTCTTAAGGATTTGTTCGAATGTACTGTATGTCAACATATATGTGCTTGTAGAGTTGTAGTTATAGGATTATATAGTCTTTCTCGTTCATAGATGAAACCAACACCACATAAATAATTATTCATTTTAGTCAAAGGCAATAGATCATGTCATTAAAAAATTGAGATGTTAGTTTTGGACATCATGGTTTCACTTCAAGAATTTCTAACTACCTCCGGTACCATGTTGCTAGGGGATGCAATCAGGGATGGACCTAAGGGCGGGTTTGGGTACGCCACAGCCCGCCCTAAACAAAATAATAAAAATAGAGTAAATTTAATAATAATAAAATAAAAATAAGGTAAATTTAGTGTTAAATTAAGGTAATTTAGCCCACCAAAAAAAATTTAGTGACAATTAGCCCACCCTAATGTTAAATCATGGGTCCGTCCCTGGTTGCAATGTTTGTGTAGAGGTGTGTCTAGTTCCACCGAACCATAGAACCGGGAACCTCCTGGTTTCTCGTTTTGGTTTCCAATTCCATTTTTTCTGGTTTCGGGGCGGTTCCGGTTGCAAACCTTTAATAAAATAAAAATAAACGTTGAAAATGCAAAGCCACGATCGAGGTTTTGGAGCTGCGACCACGGTTTTGCGTTTCCATCGATACTTTTTATTTTTTAAAAGTAATGGAACTTGCGGTTCCGGAAGCGTCGGTTCTCTAGTTCCAAGGAACGTGGAACCGGTATCGGACCGGTCGAACCCTGGTTCCACTAGTTCCAGTTTTGGTTCTGGAACGGTCGGTTTTTTTTGTTCGGTTGGAACCGGACACACCTCTAATGTTGTGGTTGATAAAATCGATAAGCTGAGTCACAACTTCTCTATCAACAACCTAATGGATCATGCAAAACTCCAACTTCTCATACGCAAGGATACACTATGATGCCCCCTGTAGGGGGTCTTCAAATTCTTACCTTATAAAAAAAGTAGCAATTTTTTTGTGTGAGCAACAATTAATTTAGTAGCAAAACTTTGTTTTTTATTGGGTAAGGATTAGGGTCGCCACAAGTACCACTTGAGCTCGGCAATTCTAGAGAAGATTGGGCTAACCGTCGCCCATGGAGTTCAAAACAATGACCTCGAGGTACTACTCCAAATGCCTAACCATTGAACCAAATGCTTGAAGGCAACAAAACTTTGTTTATACTAGAGTATTAACTCGTCCAAAGGACGTGACATAGTTTATCTTTTATGTGTTTTTATTTTTTTAAATGTTTAGGTTTTTTAAATAATGATAGGTGATTAAGCATACTATATAATTATATTATGAAATACAATAATTATGTATAAAAGCAAAATAAAATGTTAAAAATCGTATGTGTAGACTATTTTTCATACGTTTTTCTATATTCTACGTAATGAAATTTTGAATGGTCGACAATAATAATGTATGTAATAATGATTTCTATATGATATGTAATATTTTACTCATGAGTCTTAGAGACTACTTCTTTTCGGGGGTTCGGCTTCGGTGGCAAGTGGGTGATGATCAAACAATTTAATTTTGAAAAGACATTTTGGTCTGACTTAGTTAGGGTCATTAAAACCCGAGTCATACCCGGCCTCCTCTAAACATAAACTTTGAGGAACCTATCTCTGAATACCTCCAGAATGACAACTCTTGAGATATAAGGCACATAAAGTCGCACAAATCATTAAACCCATTAACAAAACTCCTGATATGCTATACTGAAAGCGTAGCAAAAACAAATGATTCTCAACTCAATCCAATATGTAATGGATCAGCGAAAACAAAAGTGAAAACACACTTGACCTGAAATGGATCTAGAAACTAAAAATCCCACCAAAAATGAAAAACTTCTTGTGAAAAATTACGCATAATGACCTTCCAACCATAAAGTGTATGCTCGAGAACTTTATTGTCATTCCCCAAGGATGCATAGCTTGCACCAGCACCAACACCAACGAAGATACAACTCACATCCTCCTTGAATGCCCAGACACTAAACAAATTATGAAAGCCCTTAAGGCCAACACCGCCCACTTAATTGACCAAATTTACTTGGTCAATAAAAAACCACATCAAATTCTTGAACAAATAAAATCACTTAATTCTTACGATAAATTTGTATGGCTTACCTTTTCATGGTGGATCATCTGGTACCAATAACAGCCACACATGTTGACTCCAAACAAATCTCTGCGAGTTCATTAAAAAATAAAAACATGATTGGGAAAGTGCAATATCTAATGCACAAACTTTCCGCCCATACCAATCCGCCAAAGAAATTACTAAAATAAGGAGGAATAAAGCTAATCTCAAATGGGCAAAACCCACACAAGGCATCATAAAACTTAATTTTGACGGAGTGGTTAACTCAGAAGGCGTGTCCACCTTCGGCTTCATCCTTCGTGACCAATTAGGCTCACCTCTTCACTTCGATAGTGAAATGTTGGGCAACTTCTCCCTTGTTGATGACTGAAGCCATTGCACTTCTCAGGGGATTCTTGAGGCCACCCGACATGGTATCCCCCCATCTTTTGATTGAGGGTAACAACCTTCAACTTGTCAACGTTGTGCAAGGCGATTGGAGCTGTCCCTAGGAGATTGAGCTATTTCATTCTAACATTCTCTATCTGTTGGCCCACTTTCAGAGTTGGTGAAACTCCCACGTGTTTCATGAGGCCAATTTTGTGGTGGACTTCATTGCACCTTTTTTTAGCGGGTCTCCTCTTTCCTGCTCAGAGTTGATCCAAGCTTGTGGAGCCTCATCCACAAGGAGTGATGCGACCCTGCCCTGGCTCAGATCCAGCTACGATCATTCCGAGACGGCCTAGACCTTGGAGACCCCCTTGGATTAGGACTTAGGCTCATTTATGTACTTATTATATTATTATTTCTATTTCCGTCATTTGATATTCCGTCTTTACTATTTTAGGCGTGTGCTCTTTTATGCTTATGAGGCCGGCCCATTAGGGTTTGTTGCACCTTTCTATTTATATTAGTTACTATATTAGATTTATGGGCTTTTCGGATGTAGGCCTTGATTGCATGCTAGGCCCAATCCGATCCCCTACTTTGTATCTAGGGTTTCGAGCTTGCTCTCTATATAAGAGGCACTCGGAACTCCTTTCAATGGACGTCAAATTGAATAGCCAAAGTTATAGTCGAGTGAGAATCCTCTTAGCCCTGGCCCGACGTCATCCCGGTTCCGTGGTCGAGTCCATAGCATTGGACCGACGTTCTATCCTTTACCCTCGTTCCGACAAATATTAGAGGTCCACGAGTCCACAAAGTGGACTCGTATTTATCCCCGTTACGATTGCCGGAGAAGATCCAGGCGTTTCGAGCATATATCCGCCCCTTATGACCCTAGGGTCGCATCAAGGATTATACTGTGGGCGGGACACACCTCCCATTAGATTTCCCCCTAATCCTTTTCATTATAAAAAAACGTGTACATTTTTAAGTGGCTCGAAGTCACGAAATGAGGGCGCGCCAATAAATACGTGCAATTAATTTGAGATACACATGTGCAGTATTCAGCTTAATTATCATATACTCCACATATATTAGAAATTTATAAACCACATATTAATTCAAGAAGTAGACAAGATGGATTCATCTTTCCACCAAACAAATCTAAATATGTTACGGTGTTGTATGCAAGTTATTTTGTTGAAAACGATCCAATCTCACTTTTCTGCATATTTGAATTTTCCAACGTGTCTCTTATCTTTCGCTTTATTAATTGACATTATTTATCGATATGACAGTAATATAATCAGATTTTCTAGCATTTTTTTTTCTATATAAGAAAGTGTAGATAAATGTAATTTCATTATCATGGATAATGACATTGTATACAAATTAAATGGTACATTTTTGTTAATCACCACAGCTGTAATGTCATTGTTGACCTCGGTGACAGAAAAACACTCTAGTTCAACAAAGTTATGATTTTATTTTTAAAAAATGAAATTTTGAGTGATGTTATTGATTTATTGTGGCTCGAATTGTGATTAAAGTTATCGTAAATGTTTAGTCTTTCTATTTTTAAAGGTTATCTTCTGGTTGTACCATTTATTTAGGGTTTGATATCTTCCTCCTTCTATGGGATGATTTAGTGGTAGGAGACATAATAAATATTGAGATATCCTTGGCTTGATTTCCGCCTTCGTCCCTTTATTTGAATGAAAACCTAAACCTTACCATTTTTCTTATAATTAAGCATAGGTAATGGATGCAAGCCGATTTACCTATAGTTTGTGAGGGGGTCCCTTTATTTGAATGAAAACCTAAACCTTACCATTTTTTTTATAATTAAGTTGAGCTAATGGATGCAAGCCGATTTACCTATAGTATGTGATCCTCACCGGTTTGATCATGAGATCAGGGTCCACCGAAAATGGGTTTCTCGTCATAAAAAAGGAAAAAACTAGTAGTGAACAAAACGGAACTAGGCTCCCTATTCAAAAAGAGTGGCATTCTTTAAAGTCGGGTTGGATCAGACGATTAGATGTTAGATACTCTTCTCATTTTTTTTGGACCACATTGCAAGAGACCAAATCAACTAACTATTCATTCGACTTCGATCACTCATTCAAGATTCTTGAAACTTTCTTTGTATCGTCTTCACAACACTTTTCAATAATCAAACGGAAAATGTATATACGCAATGAAGAGAAAGAAGACGAGGAAGAAGACCAATTTTACACCATTTTTTTAATTAAGTTCAGATTTCGTAAGAACAAAAAAAACATTATATTTTTGAGAATTCAAAGTTAAAAGGGCTATTAAAAGATAACTCATGAAGTCCGAGACAATTGCAAGAACCATATAATCTGGACTCAAACCAGCAATAAGGGCAATAAGCCAGTAGTGAAAAGTAGCATGACATACCAATATACAGTTCATGGTAAAATTATTCGATCAGTAAACAGCAGCTATCCCACTAAAATGCGAATACTTTTCAGTAAAAACTAAAAAGTAGTGAAAAGTAGATGTACAGACCTTACAAAACAAGCTGCATAACTGGGAATATACATGGCACAGTCACAGAAAGGCAAATATGATATGAACCACCCCAACTCTATACAACCAAACAACTTTCCCATCAGTCATCAGCAACCCAGAGAGAGCTTCAGCTACTAGCAATCCAGCTATCTTCATCTGCACGGTAGAAGCGAAGCATCTTCATGACTGAGACCTTTTCCTACAATCAGGGAAATGAAGATCAGTTGAATAAAGCGTTACTCTTCGTCACACTAAAACAGTTCATTAGAAAAGCTACCTTTGTCTTTTCATCATTTAGTGTGAAATTAAGACCTGTTGAGCAATTCTGCAGTTTTTCTGGGTGTTTCATCCAAGATCTATGAGCATCACTCAGTTTGATTTTGTACCTGAATATCTGGATCCGTAAAATAAAAAAGCTCATAAGAAGAAACGGAAGCCACAAATCAAGTGAAGGGAACTAGATGCAAGGTGTCACAATAAAGTTACAAAGAAAGCAGTAAAGATATGAAAACTGAAAAAGGTACATGGGAGCACAAAACAGACCTCAGAAAGATGGTAAGTTGGTTTCTCTAATTCATCACCACCACTGTCCATGCCAGTTCCCTGGCAATCAGGACAAAACACGCTTTGTATTTGTTGATGTGGGGCATTCCCATCATTTTGTTTTTTGATGCTACTACGTTTGGAACAAACCTTTCGGTCTACATGTTGCTTTCCTGATTCGTTACTTTTAGATCTGGTTTTGCGGTTAGCTTTTTGTCTTGAATTAGGTTCCTCATGCTTATTTGCAAACATCTCAGCTTCACAGAGTAGTATCCAGTGAATGAGGCATGATGTGTGGAACACATGAAAAGCCTGCAATAGAATTAAAACGAAAAATCAGCATATGAATAAGATTGGGTAAATGTACAAAATTAAATTAGGGAAATTTAAGACACCAGAAATCATAAGCTCACCCCATGTACGTTTCTGCGAGAGCAAGCAAGCTTCCCGGTTTTCATGTTGAGTAGTGCGGCGACATCTTTTCCAGGAAGCATTTTGTGCTGACATATATCACACATTCTCTCTGCTGCAAGCCGTTGTTGCCTCCTCAATTCCCGCCTTAGAGTCTTGCTAGAAATTATTCTAGTATTCAGAAGCTGATCATCATAGTGATCCAATAACAATCTTGAGTTAGCAGTACTTGAGGAATCCTCCCCAGCAGAATCCCATTGGCTACTCAAACTCTCGCTAACATCTTCAGGATCAGAAAAGGATTTCTTTTGTCGCTTTCCAGGGCTGCCTAGGTTATCGTTATCTTCCTTGGACATGAGTAATGACTTTATATCCTCAAATAAGCCTTGCTTACCCAAATCGTAGTAATATCTGAACGTGACAATAGCAAAGTCGTTTACAGCAGGCATAGTCTTAGAATCATCTTCATCTGTTTTCCCCAACCATTCACACCAAATGCTTTTAATTCCTATCTCCGCATTATCTTTTTCAAGAAGCGTAGCAGATATCTGTCCATAGCCCATCAGCTTCACACCCAACTCACAGAGCACATCCTTAGCCATAACACCGGGAATAACCATATCATAATTCTTATCATAGTAATTAGAGAAACCATTGCCAGAACCATATTCACCTTCACAATGATCCTCAACTGAGTCTGTACTTCCCTTACCATTCCTGTTATTTGCAGATGCAGAAGGATGAATGACTATAGCCTGACTATTTTCACTACCATGAGATTCAAGCAAGTGAATTCCACTAGTCACAGAGGTATTTGTACTACCGTTTTGCTCATCAGATTGATGGAAGAACAAGATCCCATCATCAAACGGCCATGGATTTGGACCTAGCAAAGTAACTTCAGCAGCTGCATACCTTTCCTTGTGAAGATTACCTCTCAAATGATCAAACAGTATGGCATCACTATAGCAAGGAGCAAGACACAAAGTACAGAAGAAAATGTAGCGCTTTCCATCTTCACGTAAATCCACATAAGTGTGACCTTGCAACCTGATATTCCTTAGAGCCTTTCTTGCCAACTGCTCCTTCAAACTTGAGGCAGTCGGCTGTAGAACTGAAAACCCTAACTCCCTCCCCGCCATTCAAAAGATTCCCGCCGAAACAACGATTGTCCAGTATTCAAACTTATACGGAACTAAAGCCAAGTTCACAAACAGAAACAACACAATTCCACACTAATCCTAAAACCTAATTTCACTCTTTACCGCCACCATTTCAAGGTCAGATGCACAAACAAGAAACGCCTAAAAACTCAATAGCAACGAAACTAGACAAATTGGCAACAGATCGCGGCAGTATTCTTCCGAAATTTGATGTTCAAACGACAGCGACAGAAGATCGACGAAACGCAATCGAAAATTTTCCAAGAAAGATACACCAACAGAGAAAGACTTGTTTAGCAAACCCTAAACTTACAGCTTCTTCGAGCGGTCGTCGGCGGTATACAATTTATCGGCACCGTTCGAGCAGGTATGTCGTAGGCGAAATCCAAGGCGGACGGGAGCAGGACGGCGTGTGAGAGAGCGTGCTCCATCGCCATATCCATTCGACACCGCGGAAACTTCCCGAAGCTTCCACAATACAGAGAGGCAACAGAGATTCGAAGACAGAAAGGGGGACCAGAGAAAAGAAGAGGAAGAATTGTAGAAGAAACGACGACTTTGTAACAGAGAATTCGGGGCATACGAGTATTGCGAGAGATTGTTCGAGAAAGACAGACGGGGTGTGGAGAATAAACTATAAAGAAGATGATGCCGGGGGATACCGTATTTGCCGGACTAGCGTAAGAAAATGTGTTTACGCACACGCTTGCCGTTAGATGATGACACGTGGCGAAATAATGGATCGTGATGAAGTAAGCTGGTGGGGAGGAAATGATTGCATGTGTAGAGGAACGGAAGATTCGGATTTGGGGTTCTTGATGCTTTTTATTTTTTTTTGAAAAGAATTTTTTAAATGGATGGGATTGGCCGATTGGCGTTCGTTTAATCTGCTAACTGCTTGTATAACCGAATTATTAATTTCAAAGGGATAACGTAAAAATTAATTACAATCGGTCGATCTAATCTACTCAAATGAGGGATTGATTCCACGTCGATATTGTTAGTTTTAAAATTTTAAGTCGGTCAAATTGAATCTCTAATTTTCTAAAAAAAAAATGTTCTAAAAATCATGTTCTATCAATTTTGATTATTGCCAAATAAGAACATATAATATGATTAAATCATGCCAAATATAGTTGTTTTTCACTTTTTTGGTCGAGTGTCATACAATCCACCTAATGCATTTTGAATTGCTAAAATCCACCGCATTTGATTTAATGGGCTGGGCCTTTGTGTGGACTGTTGTGAACATTCTGGGCTGGACCGGCCAGAGGGTTAAAGCTGCTATGATTTAATTATTCTCTCTATTTTTTGTTGGAAAGGTTGGGCTCTAAAGTTTGGAATACCCTTGCTGCAATAGTGCAATCTAAAGGAAGTTTATATCGGCTCAAAAAATTTAAAAGAATAATCCTTCGTATATCTAATTAATCGGTTAAGTCTCTTAAGTTAGTACCATGGGGTTTCCGTATAAAAATCGGTTTCACTTGACTCCTCTGTTATCTTTAGTATGTGTACGTAGTGTTTGATTTAGGAGTTAACGTTTTGAAGAAAAAACATCTAGAGTACGGGTGTGTGGTAAATAGCGATGGAGGTACCATTACTCAGTTGGTCTGGTAGTAAACTAGCTAGGGCTAGACTCCTAACGTGTTGTTCATGAGAGAATATTGGTGTTGACTGATCGAACCGAACGAGCAAAAGGCAAGAAAAAATAGTGATAGAGGTATAGCTTTTAGTATTTGAAATGCTATCTTCTTTTTTAATAAACTATTCTTTTTTTTTTTGTCGAGGGTACTGTCCGTGAGAGTCGAAACAGAAACCTCATAGTATTTTAATAAACTATTTTCATTAATGTTTAGAATTGAACTAATTTCAATTGCTTCTTTCAACGTTACTTATCGGTATGTCAGCTGCTTGCTATTCTGCTAGTGGTCCTTTGTAATAGCATCATAAGAATAGTAAAATGTTGGTAGAGATCTGTATACCTTCTATTCTTGTTCAGTACGTAGAGATTCTTTAAGCTTTACAAACAGTAAAGTTTTGGTATGCAATGAACTGTGTGTGACCATTTAGTCTTTTTTCAATTGTAAACCCAAATTCCTGATTTCGTAGTATAACTGCCATTTAATAAAATAAGAATACCTTTTGACGGCACTGTTTCATAATCAGATTCAAATTAGGTCATGGTTTTGCAAAAAAAAAAAAATTAATTAAACATACTCCTAAATATTTATTTCGCAAATTGCAAAATATGGCCGGTTTGTGTTATGAACCTATATAAAATGTTCTAAAAAACGCTAGGCGGATGCTGGGTGGAGAGAGACCGCCTAGCGCCCAAACGGCTTGCACGGTAGACTAGACGGTCCTAAACGGATGCCTAAACGTCTGGATGGCTAGGCGGGAAAAGAAATGAGCAATTTGTGATCTCAGCTATGGTAGATTAACTGAGAGAGCACGAGAAAATTGAGAGGACAACCATATTTTTCATTCATTCAAGTTGCCAGGTACAAAGAGCTTGCTTGAAATACTTGTTGTCCGAGCTGACTACAACGGCTAACTAGGGTACATTAACTCATGGTTAAAGTTTTACCATGGTTCTAACCAACTCGCCTATACATCATTACTAGGACACATCATAAGTAAAACATTACATGATTTTTGTTATTTCAATAGCGGGTTAGGACGTTCCAACGCCTAAGTGTGACCTAAACGGGGCCTATAAGGAATTTTTAGAACATAGCCTATATATCTAAACCTACCCACAATATATAATGAACTTTGTGGTAGAGAAAAAAAGAACTTGGAACTCATAAAACATCATTCAAACTTTGAGTCATTAGTTATCTTTTGAACAAGAAAATTATGTAAAACAGCATCTATCTAATAGCTTATGGTTAAGCTCGTAACAGCCATGCACATACTTTAGCTTAAAAATAAAATTATAGCTTAAACCAAGAATATATAATCAAATAAAAATTCAAAATGCCGGTTCTCGTTTAACCTCACATGATTACTTCACTGCCACCCCAATTACAAAATACAAATTTTTATACATGATATTTGATTTAATAACTATATTTAATCATATAATTAATTAGTTTTAAAATAATCATTTTTTGATTTAGGCGTATCGTTTTCTCATCACTGGTTGCATTGCATTGTTGTATCGTGCCGTAGCGAATAAGAAATGTGATAATGATCTCATGGGCCGGTGGGCCGGGCCCACTTTTGCCTCCCCCACCATCCTTCAATTCGTCTTTTTATCATTCTCTACGGTGACCCCACTTCACTAATATTATAAAATGAAATTTGAAAAGTCTTTTTAAGTAATATAAATAAAAATAATAATGATTTTCCAATGTTGTAATTAGTGGTTGTGCTTATGGACAAGAATCTATTAAATGATCTTAATCACAAATAAATACCATGCTTAGGAGCTAACGTGATTAGGAATATAGGATAATATATAATATCGGTATTTTTTTCTTAGATTCAAAATTTAGAAAAGATTCCCTAAATTTATTAGTTTAATATTCTTGAAATTATTTTTATAGTGTTTCGATTTTTTTTCAAATTAATATTTTTTAATAAGGAATCCAATGTACCATACAAGAAATCGAGAGACCAAAATAATCGGTAACTAAACCGGTCTAAACAGACATGCAAGAGAGCAAAAAAAAATATCAAACAAGAAAAAGACCCATATAGGTTTTGCGAAGTTGATATATATGAAAAATTGTTTTTTCTATGACGTATCTGCATAAGAATTTTCATTGATTTTTTTTATTTTCTAGAATTATTTTATTTTTTATTATAAAGTTTATCGTTTCATCTTTGAGATTTAATTTTTTCATTAAATATTTCAATTTTTCTAACCTAAGTATTCTTATTTAGAAATTAAACCCCATTTTGAAAATAAATAAACCCTATTAAAATAAATAAAATCATTTTATTTTTTATCCTACGAGGCTATGACATATTATAGAAAAATTACGTTATTTCAATTCGTTTGTTATAGCAATCATAGATTAATGTGAAAAATGTGAGCAACTGCCCACTGATGCTGATATTGATTCCTAAATAAGAAAATGTTATCCAGCAACATAAAGAGTTGTAGTAAAATTCCCATTATCAAGATACCCAAAGCAAATTCGCTTTTTATATTGTGATGAAAACTAGAATAAAAGGTTGATGGAGTAGTAATCACATATGAGATGCTCCTCTGATCCAACCCATTTTTATAATGTGGCAATTATATGACATAACACAACCAAGTCACAACAACTAAACTTGCCATGGTATTATAACCGGTGACACTATAAATTCGTGTATAAATAATGGATGGATTGATTGATTGACATCAATATTCAACCTATGACTCCTAGAAATGTTGTAAATCTTCCTTAAAAACAATTGAATTACACTTTTAATTACTATAGGGATATGTGGGCAATCTTATTAGCTTAAGTTATTGGGTTAAAAACTTAGAATGTAAATCATCAAATTTTATGTGAAAATGGTTAAATCAGACGCAATTTATTTAATCACAACCTACTAGAATTTAGCGTGTTTATTTACAAAAAAAATATAACCCGTCATCCGTGACACACTAGGTAGAGCCACGTACTGTTCTAAAAATCCACGTCTAGATCCCGTTTAAGCACTGGAAGGTTCTAGCCTGTCAAGCATTCTAGCACGTCTAGGAGACCGTCTAGTCTGTTTAGACACCCGTTTAGACCGCCTAAGCGCTAGACAGTCCTTCTTCATCGCCTAGCATTTTTAGAACATTGGGTAGGGCATCATTAATGAATATTTAAGACAAATATATAACTAAGGGACAAGTAAATCTTATAGAGTTATAGGCATATGTTATGTTGTAGGATTGTGAAATAAATAAAATTCCCTTTTGGTATAGAATTTGGAGCCAAATACCATAATATGGTAGGGGCCAAGCCCAACACATGATTCACATCTTTCCTTTTTAGAGTGGTACAAATACCATGAAATAAGGCTTATATGATGGAGACTAACATGCACTCAACTTTTTCTTGCCCAATGCATAAAAATCAAACCACACTTTTTTGGAGAAAATATGACACATAGGTTTGGAGGGGCAATGATTTTGATTTGATCTTTAAAACCCATTTATCTTTGACAAATGGACTAACTAGTTTCACAAATAAATTGAAAGTTTTTTTTTATGTCATAAAATTTTAACTCATAGTCGGCATAAAGCTAAATTTATTGTATTTTGTTTATGATTTTTTATTTTTTTGGATTCTTCTAGAATCACAAACATCTTCATATGATCCCTCTCTTGGTCGACCTCATGGACAAAATCAATTGTAATTCAAATAGATAAAAGAAGATTTATATAACAAAATAGAAATTTGATCGAAATATTTTCATGTACAAACACCTTCATGATCCTATATATATCTATACATGATCATCACATGCATTCTTGGTCCACCCATATCTTCCTAGAAGTTTAGACCCTCTTTTGCTTTAATTACAAAGTGATTTTTTTTTCCTTTCACGACCAAATGAAGAAGAAAGCTAACTTCTTTTATTTTTGGTGGAAACTAATTTCCTTAATTTAAATACAGTTCAAAGCAACTCTAACTTTGGACATGTTTTATTTAAACGGTTAAGTCTCTAGGGTAGTACTCTAAGATCACTGTTTCCAATCCGACGGAGACATCGTGTGTTTTGAACTCTTTTAATTGGTTAATAACCAGTTCTCGTCGCTAGTAAAGTCTCTAGACTAACCGTAAAATAGTGTACTTGAGGCGACCCTAAACCTTATTCTATCCAAAAAAAAATATATATACAAAGCAATTCTATTTTTCTCGATCAAAAGAAGAAAACGTGTACATACAATCGCTTCATTCATCAAAAGGAAACACATAAAAATAAAGGAGGCTAGTTTTTTTTTGTTTTGGTAAGGTTTAGGGTAGCCCAAGTACTACTTGTACTATCCTAGAGCACTCGTAAACGGGTGAGAACTGGTTTACTAACTAATTATAAGAAAGAAGGGAAAACCGTCGGTCTGGATGCTCGAACTTAAGACCTCTTGTACATGAGCAAGAGGCTCAACCGTTGAGCCATGCACACATGTGCATAAAGGAAGCTAGTTTACCGTGTGAGAGAATACATTACAAAAAGTTTTTATGAAAAAAAAAGAGTTTTGGATCCTATTCCCATTCTTTTCCTATACAAGTTCAATTACTTGCATGCTTTACATACCTACTACCAAATTTGTCTTTGAAGTCTTATTCCTCAGAATTAATAGATTTTCTTCTTATTAAATACTCCTTGCACCACTAGCATTACTTGCATGCTTTACATCCCCTCACGTGAATATAGTAAGGCCTTGCACCATGTTTAATGTAGTCACCCATTTTATGTACTATGTTTGATTTTTAGTGACCTAATTTATGAGTCGACTAAGAATTGGTTGGTTCACGGTTCGTTGTCATTGCCCTTGTGGACTTGTGTCCGGCCAAACTTTTGGACAAAGTTCTTTTCCTAGTTTTATATTCTATCCGTTCAAAAATATATGTCGTTTTAGATATGATTTGACTTAAATAAACTCAATCTTGTTGAGATATGCTGGAACAAAAAAATTCAATCCCACGTCGAAAAACTAAACCAAACACTACTAGCATATAAAGGAGGGTAAAGCCCTACCCAACGGCTCAAGCTTTTGGGTTAGAATGTGGATCCCGACTTTATATGCTAAGTGATAAAATTCACTGACACTGTCACCTTTTTCTTTCGATCCCCAGAATCTAACATGATATCAGAGCGGGTTCGGTTTTCCTCGTACAAAATTTAGGTGTATGACTAAAAGAGATTAATGAGAAGCTAATCATCCGTTTCTAAACCAAAGATTGTGGGCTAGCCAAAAAAAAATTGAGATGTTAAACCTGTCGAAACAAAAATTCAAAAAGTGATAACTAGGTCAGGCTAGTTACCACTCAAGCGGGCGTGTTGGAACAAAAATTCTCAATCTCACATCGAAAAACTAAACCAAACACCACTAGCATATAAAGGACTAAAGGAGGGTGAATCCCTACCCAATGGCTTAAGCTTTTGGGTTAGAAAGTGGATCCGACTTTATATGCTAATTGGTAAAATTCACTGACACGTCACCCGTTTCTTTCGGTCCCCGAAATCTAACAAGATATTTCTCCTTTGGTTATATATTTATGTAATTATTTTAAATCAATGAGGATAATATTGGGGGAAATGTGGTAAAATATGTCAAATGATATGTATTATTGAACGGTAAAAATTAGACTAAAACAATATATATATATATATATTTCTGAATAAAGGGAGTATTTAATTAGTTTTTTTTTTTGGTCTTCAGTTGTACCAGATTATTTGATCAATTGGAAATTTTACCTTTATAAAAGAAATATATTTGTTGAATGGACTTTAAATGTTGATCGATATTGAAGTTTATTTTTATAAGGAATGGGATTATTATGGTACATTGGCATGTTTTTGATGATGGACAACCTAACTATATAAGCTCATGAGTCATTACATCCAGTATTATATAGTTTGGATTAAAATTTCATTGGGTGGAATGCTAGACCTGTTACTCATATGACCCCAAATTTTTCAGTCAAACGGACTTTATCATGGTATTAAAATAGGTTTCAGTGTGGGTTCATTTTCCCAAGTCTTTGGACTTGCCGGCTTCATGGGCCCGATCAGGTAGTCCGTCCAATAAAGAAGCGAGCGATCCAAAAGGTGGCAATTTGCGATCCTTGAGAGATTTATTCAGGCTTGCTAATCTTTATGAGCATATTCAAGCAGCTTGCGCAATAAATGAGTGACCGATCTAAATGTGATAGTTCGCAAGCCTTGAGGGATTGTGTTCAAGTTGTCACTTATTTTTGGTTGAAAGTCCAAGTTGTCACTTGAGGAGGCCGTGTTGAGAGTTCTCTTTCTCACATGAAAAATTTAGAACTAAATTATCTACTATATAAGCTCATAAGTTACTCCACATATTATAATGTATACTAGACCCATTATTCGAATTAACCCTAGATTATCAACCCAACTGAATTTATCAGCTACTCGATCAATATATAGTTCATAACATTCATAAGACAAAGATTTTCACCTTCATTATCAATTTTAGTGATTTCAAGCCAAATAACCCTTCGAATACACTTTCGGCTATAGTTTATAGAGCTTCGGCCATGAAGACATATCATGTTCCACATTATCCCATTTCCTTAGATATTCCACTTCGCACAATTTGATGTTATTCCTCCCTCTTACCCTCCACTGGTATTTGTTCTAGTGATATTTCCCTCGTCGTCTTCCTCGTGCCTTTCCATTTCCATATTTGTCGACTGAGAATTCCAGTTTAGATTTTTTATTGCATTGCACCATCTTTATACAAAATATTTTGATTCTCTTAGTACCAAATACTCTACTATTTGCTGATATAAAATCTTACAAACAACCATCACACATTTTATTTGATCTAACTTAGTTCATTATTTTTCTAACTTTTTTTCTTAAATAAATCCATTTTATATATACTAGAGAACATTGAATATATTCTTAACTAAGAAAAATATTATATATCTTGCTACTTCATCATTGTCTCTCTAGATTTTGATAGAGCAAATATAACCAACAATGAAGGGTCAACCTCACCAAATCCATGAAAATTATATGTATAGAATCACATAAAGAGCTAATAGCATTGGCACATGTAGTAGTGATACAAAGCTCAAAGATCCAAACCAAAAAACTACAAAGCAACAACATTCCATCCCAAGCCATATCCCAAAAAACACACAGCTTCTGATGGAATATCAATAAATTAGAAGAAATGGCAACCCAGCCAAGAAGATGAGAACACCAAAACTACATCCCCACTTCCATGGCTACCTTCTAAACCTTCAAAAACAAAACAAAAACCCTAAAAAATCAGAACCCAACTTGTTACAACAAACAAACAAAAAACCCTAAAAACAAAAAAAATAGCATGTGCTTCCACAAGCACACATGCAGATACATATTTATTGCTAATACTATAATAGTATTGATGATCCTGACAACAAGTAACAATCTTTGTAGAAAAATGTAGGAGAAAGAGAAGAAAGGCATCATCTTTTTGGTTGCTTCTGGAAAAAAACTTGAGCAGCCATAGATGTGCAGAAGAATAATTAAAACCCAAAAAAAGACCTAATCTTGATCCTTCCAAAAGGAAGGTTTCATGGGGAAAGAAGAAGAGAAAGAAGGAGGAGAAGAAGAAGTTGATGAATTTGCAGCTGATCCCAAACTCTCCGGCTGATGATTATGATTCAACTCATTCACATTCTGATTACTCGATCCAAGAAACGATGGCAAAGCTCCAGATTGAAGAAGAAGATTGTTCGTAGTGTCCAGATCATCCCACACCGCGCTCCCCGGGCCCCACCCCGCCGGAATCGCGTTGAACCACTCCTCCGCCATCATCTCCCGCCACGTCGCCGCCATCTCCGCCGCCCTGTCGCCGCCTTCCCCTGTTCCCCCGCCGCCCACAACCATCTCCTCGGAGGTGACATCGCTGGACCCGACGCCGGAGTCGTCTTCCACGATCACCGGCGGAGGGTCCGCGATGGCGGAAGTGGTCGCCGGCGGCGGAGGGCTCGAAACGGAGTCGGGAGCGGGTGCTCTGTTTTTATTGAGGAAGAGCTCCGGGAAATTCAGGCGGGCGTTCTCTCCCCGGAGGCGGAAGGCCTCCCGGTCGTACGCCATGGCGGCGTCCTCGGCGGTGTCGAAGGTGCCGAGCCAGAGGCGGGTCCGGTTCCGCGGGAGGCGGATCTCCGCCACCCATTTGCCCCAATGCCTCTGCCTCACTCCCCTGTAGAGCTTCGTGGTCGAGACGGCCGATACCGGAGCTGGGTGCGGGTAAAATAGCCCGGCGGATGCCTGATCTCCGGCGGCGGCGGCGTTGCTGAGCTGGCTCATGATCATCTGCCGGCCACGTGGGCTCAGATTCAGCGACTCGCTCCAGTATTGGAGATTCAGATTCTGTTGCTGGAACAATTGGGGGTAGCTCTGTATTTGTTGCTGTAATTGCTGTTGCTGGGCGAAGGAGATCATCTGTTGCTGGTGGCTCCGGTGGCGGTCGTAGGGCGTCGGAGGCGGCGGCCGGAGATATGGGTGTGGGTAATTGGAGGAGAATTGGGCGGTGGTGTTCGGGTCGAACGCGAAGGGGAAGCTGAATTTTGAAGGAAGATTCGGATCCGGGTCCGGATTCGGATTGGATCGGTCGGGGCTCCGGATCTTCTTGAAAGGTCTGGAATTGGAAATGGAGGCATCTTCAAAAATTGGCCGCCATTGATGGTTGATTTCGAAGCGATTGAATCCTCTCTCTTGCTCTTCCGCGTCTTCAACCACGTTCTTGCCCTTCGCATTGCTCCGCGAAGTCGCCATTGATGAAGAAGATTTGAAATCGGAGGCTCTGTTTTTATTGGAAAACAGGGGAAAGTGGGGAAAAGGGGATTTGAGATCGAATTGATGGGGATTTGAGATCGGAATTTTGAGGATGAGAGAGCGAGATTGAAATGGAATATGCAAGTGAAAGATCTAGCTCAGTGGGTGGGGGGGAGTGAAAGAGGAATGAAGCGATTAGATTCGATAAAGATAGGGGGATTCGATGGAATTCAGGAATTCAAACTAGAATCGAATAACACGAGGAAAAAGTAGAGAGGAAGAATATATAGCGGGAGATCGGATGATGATAACTCCATTAATTCGCTCCCCACCCAGCACCCAAATTGAGAATTCAACTCTGAAAAATCGAAATTCCGAGCACGGCAAGAGAGAATCGAAGAGGGAGGAAAGATTGGATTTTTTGACTGGGAAAAAATGAAAGAGAAGATTGAAGAGGGTGCTGGATGAAGGAGAGCAATGGGGAAGTGTTTGGTAGTTTGAAGTTTGTTGAGAGATTTGAAGAGTTGCGGCTGATGGAATGGAGTTTTCAATTTATAGGAGGAAGAAGAAATTGTTTTATTTTTCTTTTCAAAAAAAAAAGAAATTGTTTTATTTTATGTTTTTTTTTGGTAGATATTTATTTTATGTTTTATTTTGTTGGGTTTTAGTACTTCTTTTTTTTTAAATTGTCTAGAGTAGTTGAGAAGTAGAGATAGAGGGCGGTGATGGAGATATTTTGGGCCGTCAATTGAATTGATGGGGTTATTAATTTTTGAATTTGGATAATGTACGTGGAGGTTATTTTAGTCATAAACTTAATATCTGTTCCGGTCTGAACCGGGCCGGAACAATGGATATATGCTTCGATCCTCGGTCCAAAAAATGAAAGTCGATCCCCGGTCTTGTCCGATACGGTTTGACTATTTTCATTAATAATAAAAAATAATTTTATATAAAATATGTTTAGTTAATCATAACGCTGGTAATGGTTTAGGTGGTTTTCTTTTTCATAGACTGGGCGTTGCTATTCAAAAAGGAGTTGGTGCTCAGCTTGTTGCTCGGCTAACAACTAAAACTATATAAAATATGTATAATTATATAATAAAATCTTTATTAAAAAGAATAGAATTAATTTTTATGTGATGTAATATATATTATTATTTTAAATATAATGTTTTTTATAAATAAAACGGAGTATGTATTTTTTTATTTTAATTAATACTTTTTTAATAAAAGAATAACCCGACTCAAAATCGGATCGGGCCAAGAAAATCCAATCTTGTCCTCAGTCCATTTTATGGGAAAATTGACCTTCGGACATTTAGTCAAATGATTACGCCTACAGTGATGGCATCCAAAGAAGTTTGCGATTCGACTCTTATGCATAGTGTCCTTCGCAAAAAAATAAATACAAGTTTCAACCGTTACATTACCATCCTTCATATGTTCTTCAAGAAGGGTGTGCATTACGTCGAATCTTGATCAAATTCGGTTACGTACAGAAATAAAATGTGCAAAAAAAATGTAAATAAATTAAATCGGATCATTTTGACCTAACTCCAAAAATTCCGAATTTAAACTTAAAAGCAAAACCCAAAAGGTATAGTTAATTACTTGAATCTTAAATTCAACTATTTACCATTTATCGATCCGGACCAGTTTGGTTCTTCACATTTGTGTGAACTCTAGGAGGACATCAAAGTAGTGGTTGACCTATATGTTTGGCTAGATAAATAAGGTTATAAGGTTGGTATCAATGTTATCACAAAGAATTGTTCTCATTCACATAATCAAACCGAAGATCAAATAAAAAGAAGACCGAGCACCCTGACACTAGCTTCATGCTACTAAGGCTTATGAGTATGCTTGGCTTAAGGTTGGTATAGGCTAAGGTTATAAATCCCAATGGTTTTTTTGAGTTATCATTTAGATAGGAGATTTTGGTTGGATGGTTTGGTTATAGTAGTATGTCAGAAGGTTCATTGCTTTCGTAGACAAATGGTATTTGTGACTCTTAGCCGATTATTGTGGCTGGGGCTTTGCCCGGGACTCAAGAATGGAATTATTTAGGAGCTCCGTCTTGGCTTCACGGAGATTGAAATCAAATGTGAAAACCTCTGTCTCGTCAATGCCATCATTAGAATTTGAAACTGGCCATGGGAACTCGAGATAATTGTTACGAACATTAGTTTTGAGATTTAAAAATTGCACGTCCTACAAGAGATCAACAAAGTAACGGACCTCGTTACGAAAATAAATTTCACCAACCTCTTCGCGACTCTTGTAACGCATCATGATCTTGAAGATCTCATTCTTGTGTATGTTAGAACTTAGAAGGGTGGGCTCCACGCGCTCGAAGTGTCTTAGCGTCCACTCAAAACTTGCATTGTGTGCATGCAAGTGCAACAGTTAAAAAGAGGATAAATTGGGTTCCACTTTTGTCAGTGTCTGAGGAGCTGTACACGGTGGCGGTGGTTGTGGTGGGCCCGATCTGACACATCAGTTTTTTAATTAAAAAAAATCCGAGGCTTCACCGAACCAGGGTGCGGCAAACCCAGGAGCTAGTGTTGTTCTGTAACTTCTGTTAGACATGTTCTATCTTGGTCGGTGTCCGTACCAGCTGATGTGGCAACCATACGTTGTATTATTATTTTTTACAAAATAATTTACGAAAGCAATTTTTTTGATTAAATACAAAAGTAAAATGGACATATTAATTATAGGGAATTCTGGTTAGTACCCTTAATTTTTTTGCTTTTCAGGATGATGTAGTGAAAAAAACTTATTTCGAATGGTACCCCTGAACTTTGGCAAAAGTTCGATTGGTGCCCTTACTTGTAAATTTTCGTTAATTTATAACAAATTTAGTATTTTTCTAATGAAAAAATATATTTTTGTTTTTAATTAAATTGAAATACAATTTTAGTTTAATAAAACTTCAAATAAATTGTATAAAAATATAAAATATAAAATTCATATTATCTATATTGTCAAGTAGATTTTATGTAGTATAATTAAAATAATTTTAATTTAAAACCAAAAATATTATAATATTTATATTAAAACAAAAATAATGCATGATTAAAATTTTTCATGTAGATTTTATATAGTAATTTTAAAAAAATTTAAAACTTAATAGAACTTAAAGTTTTAAGGAAAATTCCGGTTGGTAATCTCAAATTTTTTACTTTTTCGGATGGTGCCCTGAAAAAAAAACTTATTTCGAGTGGTATCCCTGAACTTTTTCAAAAGTCCGAGTGGTGCCCTTACTAGTGAATTTTCGTTATTTTTTAACTAAATAAGTATGTTTTCTAATGAAAATAATATTTTTTTATTTAATAAAATAAAATAAAAATTAGTTTAATAAACATTAAAATAAATCATATAAAATATTAAATTAAATATATTAATATTTTTTTTCAAATTGATTGTATGTTGTATAATTAAAAAAATTTAACTTAAAACAAAAAGTATTACAATATTTATATTAAGATTAATGATTAAAATTGTCATGCAGTTTTTATGAAATAATTTTGACAATTTTTTTAGAAAATTAATAGAACTTTTGTTATGGTGCTCTCAAGTTACAATAAATCTCACATTAAAAGAATCGATAATTTCTGTTCATATTTCACATAAAAAATTAAAAATAAATAAATAAATTTATCCTAAAATAAGTTATTTATATTTAACAAAACAATCAATAATTTTACTTACTATCATTAGTTCATTACTATATACTAAAATGGATATAAAAATAATATATAAATGGCCCCTCAATGACCCCGTTCATTCATTTTTTTGAATCAATCTAATTATTTAAAATTTAATTGGTTTATTTATAATTAGTTTTATTTATATATTAAATAAAAAAACATATTAGTTTATTTTTGGATAGGTTATTTTTTAGATAAGATAAGTAGTTTTTTTTAAATATCATTGCCTATATCAATTTTTAATAATTATTTATGAAAATGATAGTTTTTGTAGATAAAATATGTACTTATATTTTTAAAAATATTCATGCCTATATTAATTTGATCAAAATCTAACAAATAATAAATAAATAATACAATAATTCTATAAAATTCCGTACAAGGCCCGGGGACTAAGACTAGTATAAACTTATGAGTTACTACATTCATTTCTATATAAATTTGAATTGAAACCCAATTGAGTATGTATGTTAGACTCGTTATCCACACGACTCCATACTATCGGCTCACTAGACTATATCAAAAATGTTATAATTGTTAATGCGTTATAGTCCCATTTATATTGTTTTTTAATGGAATTTTTAGTGGTATTTTGATTCCGCACTTCATACTAAATTAAAATATACCAATCGATAAGGCTATATATAGAAATATTAAGATGAGAAGTCAAAAACGAAAGCTAAAAATTAAAGAATTGTTTAGTGGAGAACTTGAAATCGATGGTTAAATCAACTTAGAAACATACAATAGAGGGCGGCAAGACCTGTTTTTGGTTGGTTGATTTGTTTATGCATTCAAAGTAGTTTGAGGTATTAAACTAATATACTTAGCTCATGGTTAACACAGTGTCCACTTATATCACCATTAATTAGTTAATTCATATACATTGACATTTGACCTGGCTTGTCAATTTTTTCCATATGAGACCGACCAGGATTGAAATGTATACTTTAACATATGATTTGCTAGCTAAAGTGTTCGAAATTAACAAATAGTGCTTGTACATTTCATCGATTCTATTAATTCGGGATTATTGTAACATCACAACATTCTCTTTTGAACATGAGTCATATTATTTTAGCTAGTCTAAGATGAACATATACATGGTCGAGTACGGTTGGATTAGAGTTTAGGGCCGTACATGACATATATAAAATCAATCTTTTAATTATGCAACATGTTGAGCAAGGTTTAGAGATCAAAACAAAATAGCTTACTTTTGAAGCTACATGATATTATAACAAATTATCTCCCTATTTCAACGGCAAAAATCACAATTTTGTTTAACAAAAAAAATACATGTTGGGATCTAGATCGACTCGAGTTCGCTTCTATTGTTCTTAAATGAGTTTGAAAAAACCTTTGAAAAACATAGAACAAACGAACAGAAAGGGACACACAGTTGTTTACGCAGTTCGGACTAAGTCCTACGTCTGCGGAGCCTCAAGAGGGGAGACTCACCCAATCCACTAGGCATCGAAGGCCAAAAGAGCAAGTACAGTTACAAGCAAGCACACACACAAGTGGCAAAAGCCAGGAACAAGAGAAGAAGAAAGAGATAAGCACAAAGCAACAAGAACAGAGCCAAACAGAGCCGACAAGCTCACAAGAACCAAGTCACACAGACCCGAACTCCCTCATCTCACTCTAGTTCTTCTTTCTTTTTCTTTTTCTCTCTTGATCTCGTCACGAATCCATAAGGGCGAAGGAGTCGAAGAGAAGTAGCTCGTGAGAGCCAAACCCTAGAAACCAGAGCGCCGCGAAGAAGTAAGCAAGATAGGCTCTTGAGGGTTCCAAACAACCCTTATATATGAAACCCTAGAGCCAAGACGACGTCGTCTCCAATAATGAGCCCAAGTGCATGGATCAGAATTGGAGCGGCCCAAGATAGGAATTAGGCCCAACAAGTCATCAGTCGAGCTCACGCAATAAGTCACACAAGGAACCGGCCCAAGACACAACATAACAACAATGTCAAGAGCCACACTTGACCAAAGGATGGTCAAGTGGCTCAGGCCATGGGTCATGGTCCAGTGAGGGTGGTTCGATGGCATCTCAGGCGTGAGCCATGGTCCCTGACTCCCTGTCCTAGGTTCTACCTACTTGTGTGTGTTTGCTTTGCACTATAATGTTCAAATGTTTACATATTACAACATAGGATTATTAACATTACAATACAAGTGCTTTGTTTGAGCTAATCTTCTTGGATGAATTTCAAATCCAGTCCAAGATGATATGGAGATCCTTTTATGTGATTGAAGACCTGAGCTCGATCAGTAGGGGGAATGAGTTGTTCTGTTTAAAGTCGTGGTCATGCTTGGAAATTATAAAAATCCCTTATTTAGGAGGTGGCGATGTTAAGATGGTCCATTTGCACTCCGGTCTACAAATAGAGATCGATGCCCTATTGATATGCTTTCCGATGGCATTGCTTTTTGTAGCGCTAACTCACCCTCTCTCGTGTTCTTTCAGTCTTGTTCTTCGTCTTTTTAGTTTATCTCTTGCTTTTGTTTGAAGTTTTTTCATATTTTTACTCTTGTGCCGATTTTTTTTGTATATAGATATATATTGTTTCAGACTCTCGATCTGCCTATTTGAAGTTTTTTCGTTTTTGTGCTCATATGTCGGCCAATTTATCAAAAATGTATATGTAATTGCAAATATGCAATGATACGTTTGAGGATTCGATCGTGAAATCAATTGACAAGTCATGCTTTATTAATTAGGCTTATTCACAAGTCATGCTTTATTAATTAGGCTTAAAACATGTATGTCTGATTGTCTTGTGTATAGTTTCATTCACAAAAAGCCTATTGTCTTGGAAACTTGCAAGCATGTTCATGTTCAATTCCATTATTTATGTAGAAAGGTGAAAGCTATACCGGTGCAACAATTGACATACAACAATCACAAGATATTTTGTGTGGGCACAGGTTATATGTTATTTGTCTTTTTTTATTCTAGAGTATGATTATGATTGATATATTATAGTTATTAAATTTGACATTAGGAATAACAATATTATCCTATAGTGAACCCCCTGTAATAAATAATCATTGTTCTACCATAAAGTCATTGTTTCCATGTATCTTGGATTGTATTGGAAGCATGGCTACACCACATATAATCATTGCATTTGATTCGTATGTTTGACAATGAGTTTTAAATTGAAAACTTAAGCGATTCGATAAGCATAATTGTTTGACAACTTCCGTGGAGTAACTCATTATAATTTAGAGAGACAAATTTAATTATACGTATGTACACAATCCGATTATTTTGATAAAAAATATTGACCTTAGTAAGTTATGTAAACCATATACTCATATGACATTTGATTATATTAAAATGGTCAAAGTTATAAGGATTACTTAGAAATTTAGAATTGATGTACACTTTTAATGATAAAGTCTGATGAACTAATATAGCGCAGGGTCTATATATTTGTATATATATACTAGCTAGACAAGTTATGATTCTTATTTTCAATGTTAGAAGTTCTTTTCTTCTACACTATGAGGGTTCTATCCTAAAACTGATCAATTGACAATAAGAGAAATAACATTGGATCGAAGGTGCTTTGATACCATGATAAAGTTCGGTGGGTCAATATATCATGGGGTCCATAAGTTCATCCATGCGCATATGCGTGTTAAGTCCAATACACAAGGACACAAGGTTTTGTTCAAAAATTAATTGATAAGTTATAATTCATATTTTCAACAGCAAAACTCATTTCTCAAGATCAATGTGATGGTATTTCAGATTTGACAAACTACATACAAACCCAAATGACAAACTGAGAAAAAGCAACTAAGTGGAATAAAGAGGAAGAAACCATGCCAAAAACTAACAAAAGGAAAGAGATAGGAAAAGCAAGACAAAGGCAGTCGTGGCGCAAACCCAAACCAAGCTACATAAAATAAACTTTGATGCATCCAAACTATCAAATGGAAACGCGGTAGGTGGAGTTGTTATAAGGAACCACATGGGTCAAGTATTGGACATTGTAACGAGTAACTTTGGAAAGGTGTCTGTGGTTAAAGCGGAAGCAGTAGCGCTCAGGGAAGCAATTCGACAAATAACCAAGAGAAATCTAAGAAAAGTGGAAATTGAAGGAGATAATCTCCAAGTCATTAATGTTGTTAAAGAGAACAATCAGTGCCCTTGGGAAATTGAACTCATAATCGCTGAGATCCTTGTTTCCATCCACGGAAAACAAGATATCACGATTAACCATGTCGTTAGGGAATGTAACGCTGTGGCCGATAAAATTGGGAAGTTGGGCCACAGTCTCCCTTTTGAGTGTATTAAGAGTCATCCAGAACTTCTTAATCTCACGTGCAAGGATGCTCTAGGGAGCCCTCCTTGATGGAGCGCGCACCCTAAATCTTACCTAATTAAAAAAAAGTCATAAACTCTTTTTTCCATACCTAATTATCCTTGTTTTATCTAATTTAGTTTAGGTGAAATTACTCGTAGACAAATCTCAATAGACTCATAAATTTTAATCACATTTTTTTATGAGAGGATTTATAATATATACATAAAACTTTTGAGATAACTTCATCTTAATTAACAAGATACTCCGTATTAAACTTAAATTAGAAGTTTAGAACCACGTTGATAATTCATTTAACTTGCGTTATCCTAATTGTATTTTTCATAATTCAAAACCGAACGAGCCTTGTTAATTACGGAGTATAAAAGTAATTGAAACGACAACATATAGATAGGATTCAATATCGAAAGAACAGGTCAAATGATGGGCATGACTTAAGATGGGGCAATCAAAATCCAAGAAAAATAGCAGATAAACCGAAAGAAAAGGTACGGTAATCAAAATGGTCGGCCAAAATCGGCACGTGTCGGTGGTCCACTTATTATTTCTTCTACATTTTTTTTTGTTTATTGGGTATCCTTGTTTTTTTCTTGGTGATTTTAAATACAAATTTGGATTTAATCAACGTGTTAATAATAGTATAATTTAAGGGATACAAAATAATTTAAGGATTTTTTTTCTAATGTATGTCGAAATTTTATCATTGTCAGAGAGTCTCCATAAAATATTAAAATTCATTTTTTTCAGAAAAAAATGGTTACAAATTTATATTTAATACTCACTAAGAATGTTTTAGAACCAAATTAGATATAATATAGTTATTTTTATTGCTTCAATCTTTGAAAGACAAGATTTATACTTTAAAAAAGTTTGTGTATACATATTAGGAACTTTTGTCAAAAAATAAAATAGTAAAGAGCTAATATATAATTTTTCTCAAAGTGTGGATATTTTAAGGGTAGAGACCAGAGGATGCAATGTCTGAAAATTTAAGATATTTACAACAATTTTTCCCTTATTATTTTTTATGCATTTTTATTGGGGTATTGTTTTTTCCTGGTTATTTTAAATACACATTTGGATTTAATCAACGTGTTAATAATATAATTTAAGGGGTTTTCAACCAAAATACTCTAATTTAACGGTTTTTCTAGTGTTTTGAAATTTAGTCATTGTTAAAGTGTTCATAAAAAATTAAAAAAATTTAGGAAAAAATAGTTAAAAATTTATACTCGATAAAAATATTATAGTTCACCAGTCACCGTTCTAAGAAATCCGTCTAAATCACGCCTAGGTTTCACTTGGACATTGGGCAGCTACATTCCGTCTATCCTTTTATCTCGCCTTGGTGTATTTTTTGGGCCATTTAGATTTTAGGCGATTTGAGTGTTAGAACCATTAGTGTTTTTAAGAACATTGACGGTAGTATAGTTCATAAATCAAGTAACTTGCAAATTCCAAGGCTTTACTAACTCTTGCATACTCCGTACTTCTTAAGGTGAGATGAATAGATTTTTTTTTTGGTAGAAGGAGATGGATAGATTTTATGAAACATTGTTTATATCATATACTCCGTATTATAAAGTGCATTACGTTACTTGCAGGGATGGACCCAATGGTGGGCTGGGTAGGCCCTAGCCCACCCTAAAAAAATATAAAAAATTAAAATAGTGTAAATTTAATAATAAAAAAAAGGTAATTTTAGTGTTAAATTAGTTAAAATAAGGTATTTTAGCCCACTCAAAAATTTTCAGTGTCAATTAGCCCACACTAATTTTATTTCGTGGGTACGTCCCTGGTTACTTGGTCAATGAAGTGAATGAACCTAGCTTAAATGGTTTTTAGGGGTTCAGTGAGATATATGGAGTAATTAAGAAACAAGAACATTTAGTTGAGATCTAATTCATTTTGTTTAACTAACTAAACAAAATGAATTAGCAATTCTCTCTCTATGAGGGTTATGGTTAATTCCGCTTGCATGTGACGATTGTTCTCTAATGGATTTTGATCGATCCTGTGATCATCGATGCTTGAGTGATTAACAAAATTTCATTGTAAGTTTCATTTATATAATGCTTTAATTTGTAGGTTAACTACCTTTTTCATAATTGAGTAATATAAATTTCTTAAGTACACTCTGGTTTTATGTGATCGGAAGTCAATTGGCTAAATCTTTAGGATGGTACTTTGAGATTTAGGTTTCGACTCTTATTAATTAATAGTGACTCTTGCACTAAAAAAACATCTAAAATTTTAAAAGAAATTATAAATGTATAAACTATAGTAACTAGTAAAGACATTTACATTTGAAGGTTATTAACCTATTACTTTCAAAATAACTCTACGCATGGGTAGAGATTTGAATCGTTGATAAAATATCAACGGTTGAGATTAAATTTCATTCTTACCAAATTTGCTTTTGATTTTTTTTTTCAATTAATTTTCCTAAAATTTACTAATTCATTATAGAGTTTTAATAATTCACCCATATTAATCCAGCGGGGTTCCATCCTAAAAACGATTGACAATAGGCGATCCGCAAAACGCCCCGCAAGTGCATATGTGGGATGAACATTCTAACATGTCATGCAAGTGCAACTGGGGGAACTGACCCAGTTGACACTTGGACAACACAATGGGGCGGACCCAGGATCGATAGAGGCCTTTAGGCAGATAGCTCGGATACCATATTAACCCAGCGGGGTTCCATCCTAAAACCAATTGACAATAGGAGGAGTAATCCGCAGAGTTATACACTAGTCCAGTTAAGTCCCAACTTTCAGATATGGAATAGACATTGTAACAACTCATAATATTCTTAACAAACTCAATACGAAAAAGACCGGTAAATTACATATACACAATTTAAGACTAGTGACATCGATCTCTTGTTTTTTTTTGGTTCGGATCTTAATTGCCTCTGGTAATTTCCAATTGCATGCTAATCAAATCTAATTGTGGAAGGAAGAATTCCCACATCGGAAATATAAAGAGAAATTAGCATAAATATATACCCTTTGGTTACTCTTTCTATCACCAATTTGTTTTAGAATGGAACACCATAGCCTTATGTGATGGGTCTGTCGCGCATGTGCGCTGGGACTAGACCTGGGCAAACGCGGACCCGGGCTGGATATGGGACGGGTTTGACCCTAAGATTTTGTCCATTTATGCGGACCCGGACCCGGACCCGGGCCGATACGTGGTTACGGGCTGTAAGCCTTGTCCACGTCCGCCCATATTGGCGGACCCGGATAGCCCGCTAGCCCGTTGGACCCATAAGTATTCTAGCAATTCAAGCTAGTAATTACAAAAGGTATAAATTTATAATTATTTGTTAAGACTTAATTGTATATTAGTATTTGACCCATTTTGATATTCAATCCGTGATCTATTCAAGTCTAGCAAGCCAACCTTCATTCTGAAATTGTATTGGGCAAGGGAGGATTATTAATTTTCTTCAAAAAAAAATGAAAGATAAATATCAATCCAGGAAAGAAACAATACAAAAAGTAGATTTAAAAGATAAATACAGGAAAGAAACAATATAGAAAATATATAAATATCAATCCACGAATCCATTAAAGCTAAACAAAGCCAAAAAATAACCTACAACGAGATTTTTTTATATAATACAGAAAAGAAGAAAACTACTAAATTTGAAAAAGGATTCAATGTTTAGAAACAAAGATGGTTGGAGGACGATTGTCGAGAATACGGCTCCAACTGGTGGGGTACTGGGATGTGATGATAGGCGACCGAGTGAAGAAATGGGGAGAGATAGGGTTTCGCCGTTTGGGATTCTGAGAAAAATAAAGAGCCGGGGTTCGAAAATTGAAAGAGGCAACATTATAAATCCATAGCTTTAACTGGGTCGTCCATTATATTTGGGCCTGGGTCATTTATGCATGTATCATGGGTGGGTAATAAATTTAAAATCTAAATATATTTTTCAGAATATATTTATATGGGCCGGGCTTATCGGCCCTATAGGGCTAAACTCCTAGTCCACATCCGGTCCCAACGGGTATCCGGGCCGGGCTTTAACGGCCCTTTAGGGCTGATAATTTTGTCCATATCCTCCCATTTTCGTGGGCGGGCAGGCCGGGCTGGGCGGGTCGGTCCGCTTTTACCCAGGTCTAGCTGGGACGGTCTCTCCTCCGTCCGTACTGTGACGCACCGAACTTTGACACTAATTAACGCGAAACTAAAACCATCGAATATATTGACACACATTAATGTTAGAAGAACAAATAAGCGCGTAGAATGTCAACTAAAAAAAAATCAAGATAAGAAATTATTTATAAAAGAAAAAGAAAATGGTAAGGTTGGTTGGTAGAAGGAAGAGAAGCACCTGATTGGGCCACGCGGATACATATGTCAACCCTTTTAGTAGGTATCTGCCGTCCCATTGACCACTTTCTAAGTCAAATCCACCTTCTCCTGCCACGTGTCTCTCTACATCATCATTGTTTCACTCACAATTCTTCTGATGCAACGTATAGAGGAGATATTTGTTCTAAATCAAACCCACACTTTCAAGCATTAAAAGCTGAATTCTTGTTTCTAATTGCCACACTCTCCACATTCCCAACGGAAATTATTGGCTGATTTTTATCTTCCTAAAGGTGAGGATACAATTTTTTTAATAAAGTAAGAATTAGATTTCTCCAAGAGGAAAGGAATACTCGAGTTAACTGGTGTTCAGACAAGCCGGAATATGAATTCCAAACCACAATATGAATCAACTTCAATAACCCACCACCAGGTTGTACTATAAGTAGGGCTCAGCACAGTTCGATTCAAACCCTAAATTTAAACTGAACCGACTGAACCGAAATCAATACTATTCAGTTCAATTTTCGGTTTATGAATTTTTCAAATTTCGGTTCGGTTTTAGTTCAATTTCCGTTCATTTCAATTTTTTCAAAGGATTATACCTTCATTTTATCTCAAACCGAAAAAGGGTTTAATTTTCGGTTAACCTTGAACCAAAGTTTGATTTTCCAGTTCGGTTCGGTTTCAAACCGATGTTCAATCCAAACTCTAGGTGCAATTGTTTGTTGTGCGAAATTTTGCATACATAGAGGGCAAAATCGAATTTGAATTTCTACTTTTTAAATAGATCGTTTTCTTTCATGTGAATGTAATGATGCCTTATATCATTGTACTAACTCACTCAATTTATTTATAGGCTCATTTTGATACTATCTTACGTTAAACAAACTTTGGATATAAAAAAAATGGATAACCAATGAGAACGAATCAACAAGCATGAATAAAAGTTGGCACACGTGAAACGAATGAATGTCATTTATGGACGGGCACCATCAAATTCATGTTATTGAAATCAATGGTTTAGATAGTTAGATTTGAATATATCATTATCCAAGCCCGAATATAGATGGCATTTAAATAGAAATTCCTGCAAATTTGTGTTTTGTAAAACGTAACACAATGGTTACTAATTTGCTGGTCTTGGATCCTATAAACAATGTTGCCTATTTGGGCTGAAAATTCTGGCCCAATCAACAGCTATCTTTTGGGCCAATTGTGTCTAGCTCAACATAATAATCTTCTTCCTGTTTTTGTATGGCCCAAAAATAAAGCCAACCTTTTCTGAATTTTAAGAAGCCATTAAAAGCTATATTCAAGTTCCAATTTGCTGGTCTATGAGTCTGTAGGAGCTTATCTATGAAAAAATAAACACAGTTATATGTGTTTGGTAATACATACTCATTTTAAATAAAGAACTTATTTTCGGTACTTATATGAGAATAAAATAATAAATACCCCCAATCTTACATCAAATAAGGAACTAAGCTAGCAAAAAATAAGTTCGATAGGTCCCATGTCCTTTGTTAAATAAGTATCTAAGTGTAATATCAGCAACCTACCTTACCGATCACACCCTAGATCATCTAAAAAATAAATACATAATTTCACTATCTAATATCATCGCCAGATGCCATGTCCTGACTTGAACTACTAACAGAGATTGGATCCGATACCTTCGACCATCAACATCACATCAACTCTGATAAATACTGAATTGTTGTATGGACCATATATATGTTATGTTTTGTACTCAAAACACTTGTGATCAAGCACATTAACCTATTGGATAAATCATTTGTACTTCTTGATTATAGAGTATGATATATAATTATGTAGTATTTAGGTCTTTTATATAAAAAAAAATAGTTTGAACTCCAATATCGAAAGTCTCAAAGACAACAACACTCAAGATTTCCATCATATTAGTGCTCGTTTGGTTTCCATTGAAATTCCCATGAATTTAAATATCCCAGGAAGTAGAAGTAAATACATGTGTTTGGTTGAAAATTAATTGACAGAAAAACACATGAATTTAAATTCCCATGAATTGTATTTCCTCCAAAATGGGAGAATTGCAATTACCATGGTGGGGGTAGGTAAGTTCCAATTCCACCATTTTTATTTCAAATTTATTTTTTAATTTTTAATTTTTAAATTACAAATCTCTTATTTACCCAAAAGTCAAGTTCTTGATTTTCATTAATAAGGGTTGTTAACGTAATTTTAATCAAATTCCCATGAATTTTAACTTTCAACCAAACAAAATAAAGAGAATTAATTCCTACATAAATAATTTTAACCAAACATTTTTTCGCAAATCCCATGAATTACAATTCCTAGAAATTTAAATTCCCGTGATTTAAATTCCTACGAATTATACTTCCCGCATTCAACCAAACAAACACTTAATGTTTTGACAATCACATTATCAAAACGCTAATATGATGGAGTACAACTATATGCAACAAACAAGTGGAGAATCACATTATCATCTCTATATTTCCATTATTGTAGAAAGAGGACATATGACAAATACTCTTAAAGGAGAAATATGAATCTTTTTTTTTTCAAAAATCATTTCATAACGCGTTAGAGCACTAGCATTAGCAAAATCATACCTACACCATTTTTGCAGGACCACAATAAATATCATGAAAAAAATCACTACAAAAAAGAAAATGAAATCAAACAAGAAAGAAACATTTCCGTAGATGACTTGTAAGTTTATTAAGTACTCAGAGAGAGAAGCCATCATATAGTGCTTGCAAAAAGCCAATAAAAAAGTTGCTTTGATTTTTTTTACCATCCCTCTTGTCTAGAGCTGTTAAAAACTGACCTAATCCGTAAATCCGACCCGATCGACCCAACCGAAAACCTGCAACAACCCGACCCGATTGACACGTGACCTGTAACGAAATCGAATCCGATTTAAATCAAACCCGAACCCTCCTGACCCGACCCGATTAACAGGTCTACTCTTGTCTAAATATTTAACCTTTATTCAAAATTTAGAGGTTTGATTTTTTTTTTATATATAATTTTTGAACTTTGAGTTATATGTCTTAATTCGATATGAATATTGAGGTACCATGTGTGAGTATAAGTATCCTAACCCAATTAGTCAAGGTTTTAGCAATGTCGAATGGTATAATTGACATGGTTAATAGTGATATTGATACTCGATAATTTTGGATTCAGTTGTTACCAAATGGATCCTTTGGTTGTTTTAATAAGTCGCGACATTTTAACTAAACTTGGATTTAGGGTAAAATTCCTATATCAAGCAATGTTAAAATTTGAAGTCAAGTCATATTTTAGGTAGGTCTTCTTAAAGCCATTTCCAACTTTTCCTTTGCACAACCAAAAGATAAGAAAAGAAGTTCAAACAAGCAATTTGTAAAAACAAGATGCTTTTCCATACTCAACCATAAAAAAGGCTCAAAGTTTTCTCATAAAAAGTCAGTCCAATCAAACATAATTTGAGACCCCTTTTTTTTGCATTTTTTGGAGGGTGGGGCCACTCATTCACAACCTTCATAAAAGTACAAAGCCCAACAACTACTTCTCTCCCTCTTCAAAGGATCCATGCCTTCCTAACCACCATTAGTGCCTAGCAAAGCACAATTAGCTCTTAATCTCCTAAGTTTAGTTTTCGCCGCCTTAGTGAAAAGGATATGTTTGTATTGCACTTGATAGTACAAAATCTTGTACAACAATGAACAATATAATTCAGCATACTGCAAGCTAATGCATTATCAAGTGTAATTCAAACGCACCCTTACTCTCGTTTGATCATCGATCTACGCAAAAGGGTTATGATCGATCTCATTATAGTCAATTCCTCTGTGGATCCTAGGGTAAAATGAGCGCGAGTTTCTCTCCTTTCGTTTTGCTTGCTCGTTTTATTCGTTTTCCTCGTTTTCACCCACCATGAATCCTAGTAAAGTGGTTATAGTCATGGTGTTGGACCCTCAATTGCTTCAACCATGAATCCGCCACACCCAAGAACGAATTAAGCCTCTCCTTATCGCGTCCTCCCCTTCCTGACCCCCACAAGTCGCCTTGCATCTTGTAAGTGGCCAAACCGAATGGCTCGAGTGGGATTCCTTCCCCTTGCTTCCTCTTACTCCACACACCAACCCCATCTATCTCGTCTTCAATGTCCATATCTAACAAATAGCCGAAGTAGTGGCATCATAACAACGAAAGGGACTAATTGAAATCCAATCTTGGTTGCAATTAAATGTAGATTGAACCATACCTTGAAAGGAGGATGAAAGAGTGTGGTAGGTAAGAAAGCATGTGGACAAGTCCTTTGTTGTTCTTCCCATAGGGATCGGATATATCGGGTACCTAGACATCACAACAATGTTAAACAAAGAGGAAGATTATCTGAATGGATGATTTAGGTTGGCCCTATATCAGAAAGGCGACTAAAACACTAAGAAAGAGCACAAAAAGGAGCGATTCGTACCAAGAAACCGCCATCCAACTAGCCGGGGAGAGATCCACACTCTTGAGAGACATCAATCCAGGGTACTTTCGAGCTAAGCTGCTGATCTAGAACCACAATCAAATCCATTAGCCCATCATAACAACATCTAAAAACTTCACAAAGTTTATGAAACTTCTAAGGAATAACCATACACTACCTTGTCCTTTAGAGGAGGCCTAACATAAGGAGTTGATCTCTCAAAGTATTCACAATAAAGATATCCCAACCGATTCTCGACCTGCCAAGGAACGTCGCTCTCAGAACCGCCTTCCTCAGACGAGCATCCGTCCCATCTAGACGACACTTTGCCACTCTCGCTCTCATCGCTATATGACTCACTATACGAGTCCCTAGAATCAGTATCTTCCCTGATTCAAAGCACAACAATAAAGAACATTCAACATAGGTAATAGCATTCATTATATTGGTCCAAAGTGATCAAGAAAATGTGGTGTAAGTTTTGTTTATTTTTTTGTACAAATGTTACAAGATGGGGATTTGAAAGGTAGGGGAAATTGGAGTACCTGAAAATGTGAGGAGAAGGTTTGCTGGTGAAGATCTGAAGAGCAGAAAGATATGGTACATAGTAATGCATGATAGTTTCACCTTTTGTAATGTTATTTTTACTACTAGTGGTGTTGAGACAAATAGGAACACCAACACCATAAAAACTCCATTCATCAAAGCAATCCCAAAGATCTCCTAATGTGAAGAACTCCACATTTTCCCTCTCCCATGGATGCCATAGCCTGTTCAATTTCTTCATCTCAGACTGCCCAAAATTGATCACAATTCATCAGAAATAAAAAATAAAATTAACCCAGGTAAAAAAGACCCAGTTTTTACAATTATAGATGTTTTATTAAAATTTCCCAAAATTTTCAATTTATTTACCATCACAAATTCACAATTGGCCAAGAACAATGAAAAGAAAAGAAACCCACCTTAGGGAGAATCCGGGATGGAACAAGGGGCGTTGTACAATGGAGAAAGCAATCAAGATTCGAACTTGATGATCCTTTTACAGCCACCATGATTAATCCACAAAAAAAACACAGAGAAATAAAATGCAGAGAGATTAAAAACAAAGAGGAAGAAGAGAGGAGGAGAGGAGGGTAGTTGTCTCCTCTGCCTCTCCTTAGAAATGAAAGCAAAAATGGAGGAAAATTGAAACAAAGAGGAGAGATAATCGGAGATATTTGTTCCTATTTTTTCTATAGGGAAACAGAGAATGAACACAAGAATATGACTTGACTTTGGAATTATTTGACGTTTTTAAGACTTCCAAATAAATGCAAATTACAAAAAATTAAAAAAAATGAGGAAAAAACACACTGTTCTCAACTTTCCACTTTTGCTTGATATTTTCCTTATTTTCGCTCAAATAAAATTGGAATTATTTTTGAAATTCTGGGATAATTTATAGCCAGAAGATAAGAATGAAAGTTTGAAGAATTAGAGTGATGAAACAGAAGGCAGGAGAATTGTTTGGGTCAACAGAAGGGAAAAGGGAGATCTAAAGAAGAAGATGAAGACCGCCATGTTTATGAATTAAATGCTTGCTTTTCTCGTTGGAAGTTTCCACAAGTCTTGCCTAGAGATTGTTATTAGATTATGCGCACCGTTATAATTCTTTATTGATTTGTTTGGTTTTTTAATAGAAAATGAATGTTGAATTGTGGATTTTCCCAGAGAAGAATGGAACGGGAGAACCGCCGGTTTGAAATCGGGACTGTACGAAACCGGAATTGGATCTGTCGATTTGATTTTGGGGCGGTTACAGTCCTGATTCCATCATCCCCGGAACCGTGGAAGCGGCGATTCGAAATCAGCGACAACCTTTACCAAGTTCGAATGATCGTCGACCACCAGATCCGTGGTTTGTAATATTTACCCTAGCCCACAAGCACAAATCCTCAGATATAACCGTCGATTCCACAAACACCCCGTCTCTTTTCAGTAGGTGAAATTGCGGTTGCGGTTTTTGAAAATAGGCTCATGGCCGAATTCTCGATTGCAGAGTTTTTTTAATTATGGTTGGTTCTGGTTCCGGAAAAGGTCTCGAAACCGGAGAATCGGCTAGACTCTAGTTAGTTATGGTTCTTGTTCCAGGTTTTGGAGGAACCAGACCCAGGTCTACCAATCACTAGTTAGTATAGCGTAATGTGGTTTTAGGTTTCCTTAAACATTTTGTCTAGGGATTTAGATTCGGATTTCCCTTATAATATGTGTGGAATTTTTTTTTTAACGAGGGGCCCACCTTTGGTAGTAAATCCCGGGTTCGTGAACTAGCCGAAAAAGCGCACGAACCAGGTAAACCGGCTTACACCGACCGGCTCGACCTAGTGGTAGGAAGAATGGTGAGACTTGGTTTTTCACCCACGTGTAGAGGCGGAGGTAATGATGGAACATGGGACCTCCCACCATCCCCATGCATGAAAAATTTTGATTAAAAGAGTTGCCTCCATAAAAAATTTCCACATTACGAACGGTTTTAGCTGATCGAATCGGGTGAGAGATAAAAAAAAAAAAGAAAAGGAGAAGTGAGAATGGGAGTCGTTTTGTTACTAGGTCCACGCTCTTTCTTGTCACATGAAACTTTGACACTTTCAATTTATATTTTTTACTCCAGTATTTTAGGTTATCTTTTGATCCAATACATGAAAACTGGAAGAATAGATCTTGTGGAATTATCTTATAACTAACCAACTGGACTCCATTTTCCATATATACGAAATTAAATTATGATTTACGATCTAACGGTCCAACCCATGCAAATCATAGATTAAAGGGCAAAAATAAATTCAGACTTGTTCTAAGGTTGTGACGATGTTTTTTAAGAAAATGAAGAAAGTAGATGAAATTGGGTCCAAGCCTTTTATTTTGAAGTACAATCATACAAACTAACAAGATCCCATCTACGTACATACATTTCAGAAAGATCACATGCTTATTATTATTTATTTTTTTGGTCAAATGTGCTTATTATTTTCTTTATATACATATGTGATATATACATGCAACAATTGTCAAAAAAAATAATAATTACAAGTTTCCTCATCAAAGCCACGTGTCATGTTACACTAGGCACCGGCAACTAATTAATAATTATATAAAAATATAAATTAGTTTAGGTTTTTTTTTATTGTTGTAATCTTGATAAAGTCCGATGAATCGATAATCTGGGATCGTGTGGTGTAATGGACCTAGTATATAAGCTAATAAGGTTTTAACCCATAACCATATAACTCTCTCAACACGTCCTTTTAAGTGCAATTGTCTGGGCTAGTTGACACTTGGACACAAATCTCTCAAGACTTACGAACCATCACATTTGGATCAGTCGCATATATTGAGCTACGGACCCAAGATTTAACATTAGGGTGGGCTAATTGTCACTAATTTTTTTTGGGTGGGCTAAATTACCTTTATTTAACTAATTTAACAATAAAATTTACCTTATTTTTTATTATTAAATTTACCCTATTTTTATTATTTTTTATTTTTTTAGGGCGGGCTGGGGCGTACCCAAACCCGCCCTTAGGTTCGTCCCTGACTCTCAACACGTCCCTTTAAGTGCAACAACTTGGGCTGGTTGACACTTGGACACAAATCCCCCAAGACTTACGAACCGTCACATTTGGATCAATCGCTCCTTTATTGGAAGTATTGTTGCTTGAATATGCTCATAGGCCAGCAAGCTCGAATAGACTCTAGGAAATGAACTCACACCGAAACATGTTATAATGCCATGATAAAGTCTGATAAACCAATAATCTGGAGACCGCATGCACAAAAAATCCGTGGGGACGGGGATCCGCGGGGACCCGCCCCTAATAGGGCGGGGATTCCCCGAATTAATGGGGAACGGGGCGGGGACAGGGATCATTTTCATATCCCCGATTTTAAACGGGGCGGGGACGGGGAATGTACTATCCGCCCCGAATCCCCGCTATATATACCTGATATGTTTTTTTTATTTTTTTATTTATAAAACATGGAATAAAAATAGATTTTAAATATAATTGTAGTTTTTAATTTAAAAGCTTATATATATATGCAAATTATATAGTGAAATTTAAAATTTATGTTATTAAATTTGATATTTGTAACAAAAAATTTAAAGTTTAAATTATTTTTTATATCAAACGGTGCCTCATTAACAACCCGATAACTGACGGGGATTTCCCGCCCCGATCCCCGCAGGGATTAAACGGGGACGGGGCGGGGATGGGGAACATAATAGTATTCGGGGATGGGGACGGGGAATGCATTCCCCGCCCCGCCCCGCCCCCATGTGCATCCCTAGCGGTAACCGACCTACTAGTATATAATTTACTTTTGAGTAAAAACAATACTTTCTCTTGCAAAAATATTCTTTCAATGTAAATAAAAACATATTTTTGTTAAACAAAAACACTTCTTTGTTCAAAATAGAGCACCGCCTAAATTCTATATTTCACTTGTACGTGCCCACATTTTATGTGCAGTCTGGATGCTAACCTTATTACGTACCCACATATTCATATAATGTGATCCATATCAAATAAAATGTTCGTTATTTCAGTGCATAATGTTAAATTTTGAGCATAAAAGTGCAAGTAAAATTTCAAATTTGCTAAATCGTACAAACTTGAACATGGTAGTGTCTGAAAATAAACATAAATCATTTAGGTGTCTAGCTACGTACATAAACCCCATTTCGAAAATTTTAACATTGATTGGGCCCCGTAGCCTAAGAAATCACAGGACTCGATTACAAAGCCAATTAATGTGACTAAAAATTCAAGCATAGACTATATGCCACATGATAATAACAACAACATTAGGCCTTATAAAAAGACAGACAGGTATGGACACTGACTGAGAAAGACAAGACTGCCACAAGCTAATTACAGTTAACAACGTTATTCACATTTACTCGATCCACCCCACCCCTTTTTGTAGGGTGCAAAATACGGTCTGGACTGTATTTTTAGACCGGACTGACATGGGACCGGACCGAGAGTATACCGGTCCGATTCTCGGTCCATGATTTTTTACTATTCGATCTCAGTCCGGATCGACATTTTAATAAAAAAAATATTTTGTCTTCTTGAGATGAGAGAGTGAGAGAGATTAGGGTTTTAATTTTTTTTTTCAATTTTTTTACGCGACCTCTCTTTCTTTAGTTTTTTTAGGCAACCTTTCTTTGAAGTTTCAGCTTTTCTATCAATTCTAAGTCGCAACTCATTTAGATCGGTAGATCCAAGCGGCAACGGTCGACAACGGTTGTAGCCTGGTGCTATGGGATTTAGATTATTTATTAAATAGTCTAAATAGTATTTAGTGCAATTTAAAATTCGGTCTCCGTCCAAAAATTAGGACCAGTAATGAAAAATAGTTAGTAAAACCGAGACAGATGAAAACGGTCCAAAGCTGGTCCAACCTCGGACCAGACCGGAATTGGACTGAATTTTTACGATCCGGTCCTTGGTCCAAGAATTTCAAAATTCGATCCCGATTTAATTTTGAACTGATGCTCAGTCCTACCTTTTTGTCTTACACTCCATAATCTCATTATCAAGGAGAATTGTTAAATTTTCATATCAAATTGTTAAACGATTAATGGAGCTTTGCTTGAATTTTACCTATAAAACTGATAAGTTAAAATCGTTTTTTATTGCTATTAAATTTGACATTATGAAAGTCAACCTCGCTTGGACACGAGCTGGCACCGCGTTTTGTGGCATTTGGAGAGAAGTGTGAATATGATACAAGTGTACGCATTTTATTCTTTCAATTTAAGCAGCCACCACTATCGGCTATCGCAAGCTATAAATAAAGTTTGGATATGTTAACGTAGCCTTTTTTCTTCTTCTGAAAGTGACACAATCCAAACTTTCATTTGGTACCAATTTTATCGTCAAACCCTCAGTACTTATATTACTTCTATTTTTTATAAGACAAGAAATTAGGGGGAAAATTCAGCAAGACATCGTTCATCTTACATGTCTGAACAGATGAGATTTTAAAGATTTTGAAGTGTTACGTTGTCCGGAACGGAATGTATTTGGAGGAGTGCAACTTAGCGATGTAGTCTGTCACTTTATTGATTTTCCGAAAAATATACACCGCTATGAATAACATACACTTTGTCTAGCGTATTACTTGAAAGCTATGAGACAGATATATAGAATCTTGTATAGGTGCAGGTTAGCAGTTAAGAAGGGCGTAGGTTAGCACTTAACTAGCTCATATAAAAGCTGTATTCAGTTAGTTGTTGTTCTCTAACGAGTCTAGATACACTGTATCCAGAGCTTCCTCTGGTTGTCTTCTTGAGTACGTTTATGTACTTCTTCTTGATCAATACTACTTGTTCGATTCTTCTTGTGATCTTGCACACTGAGATTAGATCTCAGGTGTTTACATGGTATCAGAGCACAATAATTGAGAGATCGATCTCAATTTGAAGTTTTCTTTTCTATCGTAATTCATCACTCGGTGATTGCGAAAGGAGTTTTTCGCTTTTGATTCAGATCTGAGAAATTGAGAGCTGAAGGTCAAATCGGAGTCATGAACGGCCTTGTTGATGACGGTCTTACGCCCAAACGAAGGTGTCCCTCTGTCGCTGACAACTTCGGATTAGGATCAGGATCTGGTGCGACCTTCAATGGCGGGAATTATTCTGATCCACTTTTTCTGTCTAATTCTGATCATCCAGGTATGCAGCTGGTTGCTATACTCTTCAATGGATCGAACTTTCAAAATTGGAGTAGGAGTGTTAAGATGGCTTTAGGCGCGAAATTAAAGCTAGGTTTTATAAATGGATCATGTCTGAAACCTGATGAGGAATCTGAGGATTTTCAGCGCTGGATAAGATGTGATTATATGGTGATGTGTTGGTTGATTAATTCCATGACAAGTGAAGTATCTGAGAACTTTCTTTATGTGCGATCTGCTCGCGAGTTATGGACTGAACTTCTTGATAGGTTCTCTGAGTCCAATGCTCCACTCGTTTATCAGATACAACGAGATCTTAGCAATGTTAAGCAGGAGAATTTGTCAGTTGCTGCTTATTACAGCAAATTGAAGAAGCTGTGGGATGAACTACAGTCTTTGGAAGGGTTACCAGTTTGTAGTTGCGGGGCCATGGACAAATGTATTTGCACTCTGATGAAGCGGATGCTCGAGAAGGAAGAGATGACTAGGCTGATGCAATTCCTCATGGGATTAGATGATGCGTATGAGAATGCAAGATGCCATATCTTGTCACAAGATCCTCTTCCCAGTGTTAACAATGTGTATAAGACAATCACAAGGATAGAAAGGCAGAAAGGTATCACTTCAGCCGGTAATGGGATGCATACTATGCTGAATGCAAGCAAGCTTACAGAAGATCAGGGAAATGGAAAATCCTTAGACTCCAAGAAAGGAGGTTCTTCTAGTAGTGTGATGACATATCCAAGTGGATATGGTAAGAAGGATTACAAGAGAGCAAAATATGACAAGAAGTGTGATCACTGCAACGAGAGAGGTCATGTCAAGGAGACTTGTTTCAAGATTATTGGATATCCTGACTGGTACAAGGGTTCTAAGGACAAAGGCTCGGGAAAACTGGTAGCAAATGTTCAGGGTATGGATCAAGGAGGAATGTTTGACAGTCCACTTGACAATGAGCCTAATACTTCTGTTCCTGATCAAAACATGGTTAATGCTGTGTTTGGTGAAGTTTTGAAGATGATGAAAGGGAAAGGGACAACTCATGGAGAAGGAAGTAGCTCAAGTCATGGTGGAAGTCTGAACTTTGCAGGTAATCACAAAGTGATGCTCAACATGACCAAGTTAAATGGATCTAGTCATATGTGGATAGTAGATTCAGGCGCCACTGACCACATTACTTTTGATAAGAGTCTGTTCACAGAGTTGCATTCACTTGATAAAAATGTGCTTATTGGTCTTCCCGATGGATCAACACAACAAGTTAAAACATGTGGAACAGTGAAACTGACTAAGAACCTGATCATACATGATGTTTTGTACATGCCATCTTTCAAACACAGTTTATTGTCATTTCCAAAATTGCTCTCTGAGGGATTGATGTTTATTTTCTTTCCTCAATATTGTGTACTTCAGGAGCGTTCAAGTAAGCAAGTACTAGCTCGAGGGAATAAAGAAGGAGGTTTGTACAGATTTGTTGCTGATATAGAAGAAGGAGATGACAGTCTTGAAGTCAGAACAGTCTCACAACAGAATGAACAGGTTTATTCTCAACATTTGAATAATTCATCAAACTCTGTTACTTCAGTTGATGAATATTTTGCTTTATTACATGCTAAGCTTGGACATGCATCTTTGGATAAGATGAAGCATTTGACAGTTTCTGGTTGTAAACAATTACAACAGTTTGATTGCCATGTGTGTGTTTTGTCAAAACATCACAAGATGCCTTTCAATAGGAGTCAATCTTTAGCCAATGATCCTTTTGATTTGGTCCATATGGATTTATGGGGTCCATATAGGATACCATCTTTATGTGGGGCTAAATACTTCCTTACAGTTCTATATGACAATACTAGAGCAACTTGGACTTTCTTGCTTGCTACAAAGGAGCAGGTTTATAAAATGATTAAATGCTTCCTAGCTTTTGTAGAAACTCAGTTTGGAAAGGGAGTTAAGACATTAAGGACAGATAATGGGACTGAATTCATGCAAGGGCCTATTCAAAATTTGCTTTCTGAAAGGGGTATAGTTCATCAAAGGTCTGCTCCAGAGGTTCCTCAACAAAATGGAAGGGTAGAGCGTAAGCACAATCATTTAGTAGAAATGGCACGGACAATGAGGTTGCATGCTAATTTACCCATTAAATTTTAGGGAGAGTGTATCTTAGCAGCAACTCATGTTATTAATAGGTTGTCATCTTCAGTTCTTAATTGGAGATCACCATATGAGATTCTTTATGGGAAGGAGATAGATTATACTGATTTACATGTGGTGGGTTGTTTGTGTTATGATTTGAAGCCAAAGACACAGAGAGGAAAATTAGATGCCACTGCCAGCGAGTGTATGTTCTTAGGCTATGCACCAGGACAAAAGGCCTTTAAATTGTATGATTTACAGAATCATAAGTTGATTGTGGGAAGGCATGTTATTTTCAGAGAGACAATTTTTCCTTATAAAGAGTCTTCTCCTAGTACTTCCTCTATAATTCAGTTGCCTTTGGTATCACCCACACCTGATATTTCTGATGAGACTGTGGCTCACCTTCATTCTTCTCCTTTATCAGTTTCTCACAATGCTAGTCCTTCTGATGTCTTGAACAATCAAAATAGAGAGCCCAGTATTGGTGATGATATTGTTGTGTCAGATTCCACTTCCAATTCAATAACAGAGACTTTGGCACAATCAGGTTCAGAAACACAGCTAGTGCCATCTAAAGATTTTTCAGAAAATCATTTACTGCAGAATCAGGTTCCTTTCATTTCTCCTTCACCTCTTCCATCTAGGCCTGTTAGAGCTATCCAGAGGCCTAAAAGATAAGCAAATTATGAGTGTGGAGTTTTGCCTAGGAAGAATGTTGTTCCAGGTTCTGTTTCTCCTACTTTTTGCACCATGGTGTTGCCAGAATTGAGTCAGTTTTCCACTGAGTATGTTGCTTCTTTATATAATGTCCTGTCAGTTGTCGAACCTGTTACTTATGCTCAAGCCATTCAATACCCAGATTGGATTCAGGCTATGAATAAAGAGCTAGGTGCTCTTGAAAATAATCATACATGGGAACTTACTGATTTGCCAATGGGAAAGAAGGCTATAGGTTCAAAATAGGTCTACAAGATCAAGTTTAAGGCTGATGGGACGGTTGAGAGGCTCAAGGCAAGGTTAGTAGCAAAAGGTTTTAATCAAGTTAAAGATAAAGATTTTAAGCATACTTTTTCACCAGTAGCTAAGTTTACTACTGTCAGGGTTCTTTTAGCATTGGCTTCAGTTAAATCATGGCCCATCTATCAACTAGATATCAATAATGCATTTTTGCATGGATATTTAGATGAAGAGGTTTATATGACACCTCCTTTAGGGTATGATAAAGCTTTACCTGGTCAAGTTTGCTTGCTTAAGAGGTCATTATATGGTCTTAAACAGGCAAGTAGACAGTGGAACATTGAGTTAACTAAGCATCTTCTCAGTCTAGATTTCATACAATCTCGACAGGATTGTTCTCTTTTTGTTAAGAATAGTGGAAACATGTTTACTGTTGCATTGGTATATGTAGACGACATGCTGTTAACTGGCAATTCTGAGTTTGAGATTGATTTTGTTAAGAAATCTCTTGATGCTGCTTTCACCATTAAAGATTTGGGGTTAGCTAGATACTTCTTGGGTCTAGAAATTGCTAGATCCTCAGAGGGTTTATTGTTGAATCAAAGAAAGTATGTGGTAGATTTGTTGGCAGATTATGGATTGACAAATTGCAAGGCATCTACCTTTCCTATGCAAAGGGGATTGCATCTTCGACTAGATGATGGTGAGGTTTTGGAGGATCCTGAATCTTATAGAAAACTGGTTGGTCGTCTGCTCTACTTAACTTTAAGCAGACCTGATATTTCTTATTCAGTCCAACAGTTAAGCCAGTTTTTGCATACTCCTAGAGCTCCTCATATGGCAGCAGCTTTGTTCCTTCTTAGGTATCTTAAAGGCACTTTAAATTGTGCCTTGTTTTATCCATCTGATTCTTCTCTTCAGATTCAAGCCTATTCAGATGCTGATTGGGGCAGTTATGCATTCTCTTGTAGATCACTTTCTGGTTATTGTGTCTTTCTTGGCTCATCCCTAGTGTCTTGGAAAACAAAGAAACAGAAGACTGTATTCAAGTCATCTGTCGAGAGTGAGTATAGAAGCATGTCTTATACTACTAGTGAAGTTGTGTGGTTGGAAGTGCTTCTTCAGGATCTTCATGTGACAGTTTCTCTCCCAATTCCTCTATATTGTGACAATAAAGCAGCTCAACACTTAGCAGCAAACCCTGTGTTCCATGAGAGGACTAAACACCTTAACATTGATTGTCATTTTGTTAGAGACAAGGTTCAAGAAGGATTCCTTTCTACTTTTCATGTTAAATCCAGCCTGCAATTAGCTGATATACTTACCAAGCCCTTAGGTGCTGAACAACATCTTTTCTTAGCTTCCAAGCTTGGTTTAGTCTTCTCTTCGTCCAAGCTTGAGGGGGGTATATGAGATAGATATATAGAATCTTGTATAGGTGCAGGTTAGCAGTTAAGAAGGGCGTAGGTTAGCACTTAACTAGCTCATATAAAAGCTGTATTCAGTTAGTTGTTGTTCTCTAACGAGTCTAGATACACTGTATCCAGAGCTTCCTCTGGTCGTCTTCTTGAGTACGTTTATGTACTTCTTCTTGATCAATACTACTTGTTCGATTCTTCTTGTGATCTTGCACACTGAGATTAGATCTCAGGTGTTTACAAAAGCCCTGTCACACACTTTGTTTTAATCCCTATACATACACACACACATATATATATATATATATTTAGGTTATAGTACAACATCCTCTTATGGTGCAACTGTACACCGCTATGAATAACATAATATATTTTTATGAATAACTTTATATCATAGTCGATCTTATGAATAACTATACATGACGTGATGAACAACTCTGCTTTAAATAACACTAAAGCACGTGGTAACACGCCAAATAAATATCAATACTATATGTTATGAATAATATAATAGATTTTTAGTCGTTACGTAGTGCAAATTAGTTCATCACGTTATATAGAATTGTTCATAATATCGAATTATTCACACTATGATATAGAGTTATTCACAAAAGTATATTATGTTATTCATAGCGGTATACAGTTACACTATAAACAATTAATTATTCATTTTAATTGAATAATTGTTCCTTGCATACAAATTACGAGAATTTTAGTTTCTACTCAAAATTGTCATTGAGAGGGAAAAAATTAATTCTTTTTAAGAGTTTATGATTTATAAAAGAATTTTCCTCCTCCAAAAATGAGAGAAACGTAACGTACATTTTATAAACCCGTCCAAAATTCAAAATCTATTTGTCGAAAAAATTCCAAATCTATTACTAGATGGATGAACTATCCACGTACGTGAAGTTTATGATTTGTAAGTATATACATAGGCAGTGTCGTAGGGTACTGAAATTTTGGTGGCCAAGTTTTTTCCGGCACGTAATTGTCATTTCTCTACCAAATAAATCTTCCATACACACCCAAAATTTTGTTGATAAAAATGTATTAGACTAGCTATTAACTATCCATAGTTATACAATTGTACATATTTTGCCGCCATACTTTAAATTAAATTGATTTATATATGTTTAAATTTTTTAAAAAATCATTTTTATGGTTAGAATTTTAATTAAGAGAAATGTCTTTGGAGCAATTTCTCATTGTATTTTTTTGTTTGGCAAATTAATATATAGGTCGGGTACTTTTAGGTTTGTTGCAACGAAAACGATAACAACGTAAAGAAAATTAATATGTATGTATAGGTTGGGTAATTTTTTTTTTGTTGTAACGACGAATTAATATAACAACGTAAAGAAAGGAAACAAAGATTTAACACGGTTCAACAACGTTATCGTTGTGAGGCACTACCCCCGACCTCCCCTACCAGAGGATTCTACCCCTAGAGTCCTGGACCCCTGATGTTATCAGGGGCGTCTGGGCGACCTAATGAGTAACGATCAACAACAGATTCAAGACATATCAACAGGGACGGACCGAGCGGTAGACTGGGGTAAGCCCCAACCCACCCTAAAAAAATTAGAAAAAATAAAAATAGGGTAAATTAAATAATAAAAAATAAGGTAAATTTAGTAGTAAACTAGTTAAATTAAAGTAATTTAACCAACTCATAAAATTTTGATGATAATTAGCCTACCCTAATTTGAAATCCTTGGTCCGTCCCTGCATATTAAAAGGATTATTGGCTGAAAATGATTGACATTAACCCTAAATATGTGTACAATTGAGCAAATTAATTCAACTGAAAAATCTAATCAAATGCTAATCGGGCCAATTGAAGAAACAATTTTCTTGTGGAAGACAAAAGAAACAAGATAAGAGTCACTAAATTGAATATATAGGATCGATACAAAAATCCAATGCCTAACTTCAAACCCTAATTAAGATCGACCACTATGAATAAAGATATATATAGAACCTGCACATTTTGACCCTATAACTTGCAACTATTTTTGTAGATGTACAAAAAGGCCTCCTATCTACTTTCCTCCAAACTCAAATTTAAACTAAGTTAAAGGCCGAATTTGCATGTGGCAACTTGGGTGCACTTTTGCTTTGTTATGACTTATAACTTATATATGGTGCATGTGACAACAACCGTTACCCACCAGCTACTAGATGGCTAGTTAACTAAGGCTTTCACGAGATTGCAATTTTGGCAATGTAATATTCAAAAACTGGTCTAGTACTAAATCAATGACTATTCTATAATTCTTGTACGTGGAATTTTGTTGTTCCATCTTTATGGCATTCACTTTGGAACTAATGGGTTTATGGTTGGATCGATCTACTTGTCAATTCATATGAAAATTTAGTTTTTTTTTTCTAAAACAATATAAGACGAACATTAAGTTACCCAATTTTTTTAAGGCTAACTTAAATTATCAAAACATTTGATCTTGAAAAAATCTCGCAGTAAACGGTATTAAACTTTTTCTTATTTTTTCCGAGATCTGACATCAATGTTCTAAAAAATTCTAGGCGGACGCTAAGCAGAGAGGGGTCGTCTAGTGCTTAGAAGGTTAGAACGGTTGCCTAGGCGGTCCTCGACGGGCACCTAAACGGGCTGGACGGCTAGGCGAGCTGAGACTTTTCAGCGCCTAGGTGGGCCTAGATAGAAGTTTTTAATAGTGCATGACAACCCACATGCACGCTCTTGATCACTGTCCTTTTGAGAAGTTTAAATATTGATTTTATCTGTCAATTTCTAATTTTGATTGTTATAAAATGATTATATCAATTTTGGTGCATTCTAACTAAGGCTCAGTTCGGCCACATTCTAGATTTTAGTTTATTTTCGAGTCTATCGGCCACATTCTCGTAATTTGTTCACGTTATGTGTGCTCCACCTTAACCCCCAGATCCCGCTTGAATGAGATTATATTGGAAGATGATGTTGATGTTAATGTTGTATACCCAAGGAAATGCCATTTTTTTAGGCAATTGGGTCAGATCAATTAGGTATAGCACAAAGAAGAGTTCATCACCAGTTCTGACAATCGAAGGTTGGAAGATACGGTCGAATTGGAATGATGTGAGAATTTAAAAATGTCATGGAATTGTTTGACAGTTTCAAACAAAGAATTGAAAGTCTTGTTGAATTTCTTCAAATACATTGGCGGCAACCGTAATTGGTCATAGTTGTTAACTATTTACTCCACCATAGGATTAAAAAAAATTGAGATAACAAATTCATACATTTTTGACCTTGTCGTCTAAGATAATTGTGATCAACCAATCCTAATATCCTATATTATCATTTCTTTCTGACATTTCAGTTTACCTATATTATCATTTCACTTTCAAACTCTTAAATAAACTACCAAAAACTCAAATGCATTTTTCTACATTTAATGCAAGTGATTAGAATCACAAACCTAATCCAAATGCAAAAAAAAAAAAAAAAAAAAAAACATTGGACATGAAGCACGTTCTCCTTGACAAGCACAAGAAACATGGAAGAGGCATTTGTGATTCGAAAGCATATGATTCCACTTGATCACAGTCCAATGTTTTTGCTGATCTAAATTGTCAGAAACTCCATTGGTAACAAGATGACAACAGAACCAATATTCATACAGCATATTCCAACTATAATAGTGTTGATTCTCCAAACATCACAAGTAATTTCAAAATTCCAACAGACTCCTTACCAAAATCAGCCTAGACGACGTATCTGTATGTCACATATCTTCCAGCAGTCTCACTTGGCCGGATAATCTTCACAACATGACCACGCTTAAGCCCATAGTATCTGGCAACCGGATCATTCAGCTGGATACGTGGCAGCTGTCAAGAACCAAATGGCAATCACAAGAACAGTATATCAAACTTAGGCTAAGGTTTCAGCAAGATTGATTGAAGTGTTTGATTCTACTGAAGTAGACAAACTCTACTATACTGACCTGAGTTTCTTTCACAGTGTATCTCTGGAGTAAGGTCTTCTTTTCTTCATCGTTAAGCAGCTGATGCTCCGGAACAAGAACGTGCTCCTTAATGTTAACCAGCAACTCGGCTTCCTGGTCAGCAAAATGTAAGACTTATTTAGTGAAAAAAAACACATCAGAACATCATCATCATCATCATTGATCCAATGAGTCTCCGCTACAGCGGAATCTGGGGGTCAAGATGAGGGTACCCCTGCCCAAGGGAAAGGGGGTACGCCCGATAGACCCAAGAAAAACTAAAATTCAGCTATGTGACAATAATAACTGAATTTAGTTAGAATGCACCAAGAAAAACCAAAATTTAGTTGGAAAAACTAAAGAACACATCAGAACATTTCAGAAATCATGTACTTAGTTAATCATTACCATAACATGCTAACAAAGTGTCCCAACACATAGACATTGAATCATAACTGAGCATTTTGATATTTGGATAGATCTCTTTCATTAAAATTGTCTAAATGACAAGTATCATCAACAGAGTAATCAAGTGAACATAATAAGAATATAGATAAATTAGAGGAAATATATATAGTGGGATGGAAGGACAATACGTCAAAACATGTATCTCCTACGGAGCTAGTACAACAATCCTAGCAATTGGCTTTTGGCAAACATAATATTTTGAGAGTCAAGGGATAAGGTTTTTTTTTCCATCATAGCAAATATTACAGGCAAAATCATTTTTTAAAATGAAACAATAAGCCATGCCCAATGAACTCTCAAGTATAAGTGAGCACTGATCATGTAAGCTTAATCTAGATAGTGATTATTTAGGAAATGCTACATGTCTCATTGATCCCTTACACAAGTGAAAGTAGAAAAAGGAGCAAGAATTTCCTATCCAAACTCACCTGGAAAACCTCCAAATGAAATCTTCCAGACATCTCAGCAATGCAAGTCTTTGCAAATGGTGTCAAGCTCTGTTGCACCACCAAAACGCCTCGGGAAACATTATCTGACTTCATGCGCTCAGCATAAGTCTTAATCTGCTTCACCCCGACCTTAGGCTCTTCCGGGAAGAAAACATATATCTAGACCCAAACAAACCAATCAGTAAATTTTTTTTATAGAAGGGCATTTAAAAAGTAGAAGATATCAAGTTGCATAAAAATCTCATCAAAAAAATGTTTGCAAATGTTAACAAATTAGAAAAAACAATTGCAACTTAGGCCTGTTTGTTAAGATATAAGAAACCAATCAAATTGCATTTGTTGACATACAGATTGTATGCTGAATGAAACAAGTAGAAATAAGTATAATTTCATGAGAAGAGTGATGAACCATAACAGATATTCTGTCTTCTGTTCATTATCTCATAGCAATTGGATTGTATTCTCACACCTTAGGCCTGGTTCCATTCATCATCGCATCATCTCAGACTTTTTTTCTTCTAAAGAATGGTATTAAATTTTCAGTCATCATTCTAGTTGATTTACTACCTCCTGAAAGCTTTGCTTGGAGCAGAATGACATATCATATAATATTTTAAACCAAGATAGCAATTCGGAATCCATTTAAATTTCTACCATCCCTATTCAACAAGCAAGGTATGATTCTTCCCCTCAACTAAGCTTAAAAATAAGTCATTATGTGAGATACAATCAATTTACAAGTGAATCACCATTTCATATGTTAACTCAAAAAACTTAGTAAACGAAATCAGAAGACATAGTCACATACCTGATCAGAGCTATCATTCCTCCTAGCTTTGTTTACAGTAAGGTCCTCCCTCTTAATGTTCTCACCGTACTTATCAATAAACTGGTTCTTAGTCATGTTAATCTCATAATCCGTGACTAAATAGCCTCGATCATTAAGCATCTGCATCAAAGTTCTCCTAATCCGAAACAACCTTGAGACTTCTTCTTCTGGAGTCAACATATCCTCCTACTTAACTGCCAAAAACACAAGCCCCTTATCAGTGTTCATCAACTAATAACTATCTTATCTTCTTTAAAGCAAAATTTAAATATCTCTCCTCCAAATTACATTAACTTTCTAAGAGATTGCTATTTGCAACAACTACAGACAAAATATCTTACACGCAGGTAAATCAAATTTCGGTCTAAGCCCTAAATTCAGCAATCATAAACTATTGATTAGGGTTTTCAATTCGCTTGTCGGTTTCAATCAAAAAGACCCTAAATTCAGCAATCACAAACAACCCTAAATTCAGCAATCACAAACTATTGATTAGGGTTTTCAATGTCTTTCGCTTGTCGGATTCAATCAAAAAGACCCTAAATTTCAGCAATCGCAAACTACCCTAAATTTTAAGGTTTCAATCAAACCAGAAAGAGCTGATTTAGCGGGCAAAAGTGGGAGGAGTTGAGATTTTACCTGTTAAACGAGGGGTTTAAGGTTTCGTCTCCTAGAGCTGAAACGGAGAGGGCAGAGAAATGGGAGAACGAAGAGAGGGCGACATGGGCTTAACCGGTATTTAAGCGGGATGTATAAAATTGGGCCTCGTTTGGGCCTTCATATGTCCACGATGGGTAATTCATGGCCCGTTAAACGCCAAATTCGGGTCTGGAAAAAAAATTGCACTAAAAATAAAAAATAAAGCAAAAGGCATGTTGTAAACTAGTTACCTAACTCCATGTGTGTTCATGAGCTATTCCAACTAGACCCGTCCAAACATGACCCGACCCCGAAAAACCGACCCAATTTGTTTGAAGTTTTTTTTGGGTTGAAACATTTCTCGGAAATCAATGGGTCAAGGCGACTCGAACTCGATCGACTGGGAAAAAACTGAGTTGGGTTACTAATCTGTTGGGTACTTGGGTTGATCCGACCAACCCGATGAAATAATATTTGCATTATAAATTTCATATTTTATTATTAAAATTATATAAAATTAGTATTTAATTATTATTTTCATATAATATAGTTTTAATTATCTTAATAAACATCAAATAAAGGTTAACAAAATTGATCATTGTAATCCGTTGGATTAACCCGAACCCGTAAATTTAGCGACCCAATAATCCAAGATCCAGAATCCGATTGATCCAAACCCGAACCCGTAAATTTAGCGACCCAATAATCCAAGATCCAGAATCCGATTGATCCAAACCCGAACCCGAGCCACAATAAAATAAGATCACAGAGAGTCAGAGATCTTAATTAGTTACAATTGAGATGAACGAGACACAATAAAATAAGATTACAATGTAGTCTGCAACAGTGTTGACTTTACGAAAAACATGGTCACATATATCTAACTTGGCCAAAGATGCTTTGCATTGTGCGGCTTGAGATTATTTATTTATAACATCCCACGTTCGGCATTCCCAAACAAAAAGTTGATTAACTTAACATGTATCGATTTCTGCTGATTCCATATCCGTAGATGAAAAAATGAGAATTAATGATGTTAGACCCCCAATACCGGATCTAGCGAGGAAGCCAACTATGCATGTATAATCAAATCAAATCAAATCACAAAACAATTCTAAAGCCAAAAGATAAAGCAATCTCGTATCAATTACAGTAAATAATTAAGCTGAAGTATGTATAATATCAGACGACATATCTATATGTAACGTATGATGTTCCCACAGTCTCACTTGGCCTGATAATCCTCACAACTTGACCACACACAAAACCGTAGTATCTGGCAATCGGATCATTCACCTGGATACGAGGTAGCTGTCCAAATCACCACAAATCACCATTAATTACAACAATCAATCAAGAAAGATATATCCCAATCAATCAACAAAATTGGAAATGAATCAAGAATCTCAATAATGCAGAAAGTAGAAATTGACCTGAGTTTCCTTTACGCTGTATTTCTTGAGCAACGCCTTCTTCTCTTCATCCGTAAGCAATTGATGCTTTGGAACAAGAACATTCCGCGTTACGTTAACTATCAACTCTCCTTCCTAACACCCACAAACATTGATGTCATGTTTCATAAATTGAACATTGATCATGTAACTATAACGTACAACGGTTAAAGTCCAATGAGATTCAGACATGACATAGTTAACCGAACCGTCATTTTCAGTTTCATATTTGCCCAAATCTTAACCTAAACCTCCCGGTTTGAATTAAAGTTTAGGTTCCGATTTCGGTTCCAATTTTGATCAGTTTAGGGTCGAGAGCCGGTTTCGTTTTGGTCTAAAAATAACCGCCGGTTCGGAGTTTGCCAAACCCTAACATAACTTATTATGGATAAACATGCGGTTTATATTCCGATTCCAGTTTCGGTTTGAGCTGGTTTGGACCGGTTCGATTCCGGTCCAGTTTGGCGGTTTAAACCTGAACCGTCCATGTTTAGTGAGATTTCATCCTAAAAGCAATTGATAATAGGAGATGCGGTTTACTTTAAGAGGCTTAACTGTTTGATTAGATGTCCGAAGGCCAATTTCTTTTTATATAATAGACTTGTTTAATCTCAACTTTAAAATGTGAGAAGAACTAATTAATACTATCGATCAACATCTTAATTATGTAGACTCACTTGAAAAACCTCGACACGAATTTTAGGAGCCATTCCAACAATGAGTTGTTTGGCTTTAAAATGCAACTTCTTCTGCACCACCAAAATGCATCTCTTAACATTCTCAGACTCCAAATGGTCTGTATAAGCCTCAACTTCATCCTTCCCCAACTTTGCTTTCTCCTTCCCTTGATTTACAAAGAAAACATATATCTACACCCAAATTAACAAACCAATTTTATTAGTAAAAAAGGTTTTTTAAAAAAGGGCTCATCATGGGTCGGTTCAAAGTTCAAACCGAAATTTTAAGTTGAACCGATCAAACCGAAACTGATATTATTCCGTTTGGTTTTCGGTTTAGGAATTTTTCAATATTCGGTTCAAATTTTCCAAAGAATACCATTTATCTAAAACTGAAAAAACCGAAACGAACCAATTCGGTTTTGATTTCGGTTCACATTAAATAAAATTTCAGTTTTCAATTCGGTTCAGTTTTCATTCGATTCGGTTTTGAACCGAACAGATCTGACAAAAACCTTAAGTCAAAGTATTTACCTGATCAGAGCTATCATTTACCATAGCTTTAAAAATTGTGAGGTCTTTGAGGTGCTCTCTTCTGATTTTCTCACCGTATGTATCAACAAACTGATTCTCTGTCATATTAATCTCATCGTCCGTCACCAAATAACCTCGATCCTTTAGCATCTGCATCAAAGTTCTCCTAATCCGGTAAAATTTGGTAATTTCTTCTTCTTCAGTCAACATATCTTCCTACTTGGTTAATTTTCCTGCAAGAAATCCCCTCCTTTTTTTACAATTTTCAGTACGTAAGGAAACCAAAATTCATACATGCTCGATAAAATTTCTAGATTATAGAGAAATTTATTTACGTTCGGTAGAAAAAAATCTTACCGTAAGTTGATGACCGTAGAATATCCTTGGAGTTCAATTAGGGTTCTGAATCTGACGTATTCACCTTTTTCCCCTTTTATTTTAGGGTATGATAAAAGGAACCGACAAATACAGTGGATCCCACAATTTTCGGCTTACTAAACGACGTCGTTGTTAAAATCAGTCAACAGTTTGACTTTTCCAGCCTGCCTTAACTCATCGTCACTCACTACTCCCGCTCCATTAAGCTGGTTGAAGTTAAGCCCTAATTGGCTAATTCAGATCTGATCGATTCAACCAGCTTTCTCCACTCCATAGCCAAAATGCCGAGTCGACTCACTCTCTTCCTCCTCCTCTCCTCTCTCCTCCTTCTCTCCTTCTCCTCTCTATCCCTCTCCAAATCCCCAATTTCCGGCGACGACGACGTCGTATTGGACGAAGATGAGCTCAGCTTCCTGGCCGAAGACGACGACGGTGACGCTTCACACGCCGGATCGAACCACGCTTCTCACTCCGATCCCGGCGAAGAAGGAGACGATGAAGGCGACGACGAGGATTACGGCAATTTCGACGACTTCGGTGCCGAAGGCGACGACGAGGAGACGCCGGAGATTGCGGTGGAGGACAAGGATGTTGTTGTTTTGAAGGAGAGGAACTTCACGGATGTGATTGAGAACAATAAGTATGTTATGGTGGAGTTCTACGCGCCGTGGTGCGGACATTGCCAGTCTTTGGCGCCGGAGTACGCTGCGGCGGCTTCCGAGCTGAAGGCGGCTGGAGATGACGTGGTTCTCGCCAAGGTGGATGCCACGCAGGAGAACGAGCTCGCGCATGAGTTCAATGTCCAAGGGTTCCCCACGGTCTTGTTCTTTGTTGATGGCGAGCAGAAGCCTTACAATGGTCAGAGAACCAAGTGAGCTTCGAATTTCCCATTCTTCCCTCTTTGCGATCGTGTTGTTTTGGTGAATCGGAATATCTGAATCTTATGATGCTTTTTTTTTTTTTAGAAAAAAAATTGAGTTGGTAAAGTGATATCTTTGCTGATTTCAGTAAAGACAAGCTATTTAGTTTCCTTCTAAAATCAGAAGCTTTACCGATCGATGCAAGATCTATGAATTCCTACATTCCAATCAATTTTTCCTGGAAGATTTTAGTCCTTATAATGGGAAACAGGGTTGAGCTGGTATGATGTGGAAGCAACTGAATAGATTTATGGGTTTAGAACTTGTCAAGTCTTCATTTTCCCAGTTCCATATTACTTTGGCTTGCCTTCATGGAGTAATTAGCATATTGAAAGAAGCTCTGGACCTTTTTTTTTAATTGTTAAATACAAGTCAAATAGGTGTGTTATCACATTTGAAGCTATCCTTTTGGTATCATTTAGGGAGGCTATTGTAACTTGGATAAGGAAGAAGGTGGGACCTGGTGTGTACAATATATCAACAACAGAGGATGCTGAACGGATATTGTCTTCTGAAAGTAAATTGGTGTTAGCCTTCCTTGATTCATTGGTGGTATGTTTTGCTTCCTTTTGAGTTTAGCAAAGTTTATCTTCATCCAAGCTAGCAAGCCTGTCAATTTTGTGTTTCATAATCCTCTACCATTTCTGCATGTTTCTTCGTGGTTATGGGTCATATTTTGAGATTTTCAGATTCTTGTGTGAGGGGTAGGAATTTTCTGATTCGGGAAAGGCCAATCCAATCCTTCACATGTGTTTGTAAAAGAGGAAGCAAGTATAATCACATGAAAGAAAAGAAAAAATAGAACCTATTTCTAGTGGAATGAGTAAACCTGACATGTCTAGGAGTATAATTTTGTATTATGTAAAAAACTGAATTATGAAATGTATTTTAATGTATCTAGAACGATAGTGGTTAATACATCTAGAATGATAGTGGTTAAAGAAAGAGGTTTTCTCTTTTTTGGAAGTGATGAGGTCGCAAGGTAAGGTGCTTTTGTTATTAGATTGAATATTCTTGTGGTTTCACTCTATCATCTCCAAGAAGGCCATTGTTGCTCTGTACTCACTCATTGGTTTATTCATGTTTGTACAGGGTTCTGACAGTAAAGAACTTGCTGCCGCATCAAAACTTGAAGATGATGTCAGTTTCTATCAAACTATGGAGGCGAATGTAGCAAAGCTGTTTCACATTGATGTAGAAGCTAAACGCCCTGCTTTAGTTCTGTTGAAAAAGGAAGATGAGAAAATAAATCATTTCGGTTAGTGGATAGATCTTTTTGACCCTTTTTTTTGGTTTTGCTTAAATTGAGGCCGAGGGTTTCCGCTTCTCCCATTAAGCAGCAGTTGGTTAATCATGTATGTTTACTTTGGTTGCCTATAAGCTTATATTATGTCTATGTTTTCCTTGCTGCAGATGGTACATTTACCAAGTCTGCAATTTCTGAATTTGTCTTTTCAAACAAGCTTCCGTTGGTTACTATTTTCACTCGGGAAAGTGCATCTGCAATATTTGACAGTGAAGTCAAGAAGCAGGTAAATAGTTGAGCATTGCGTATGGCTGTCACAGTTTCTCTTTGAATGATTCTGCTTCTTACCTATTTCATCGGGATGAGCATCATGGTATATTTTGTTTTTCTTATGCAGCTATTGCTATTTGCTTCTGCAAAGGACTCAGAGAAGGTTTTGCCAGCATTTAAGGAAGCTGCAAAAAATTTCAAGGGAAAGGTAACATGTAGTTTGATATAGAATGATAATGTGCTCCATCTCCATGATTGGGATGAGTTCTTCTGTAGGATGCATTAGGTGTTCAGATATCTAGGGTAGCAGCTCAGTAATGGGTTCATTCTTTAGAACAAAAGGAAAAGGGAAATTGTAATCTGGATGTTTTGGTTCAAGAAGGATTTGATTCAAACAGCAGGAGAAGTTTTGAGCTTTGATGATTAGATCAAATTCTCTTTCTACAAGTTCAAACCTAGTTAGTTTCATTGAAGAAAGTTTCGATGAAGTTGAAGAACAAATTGACATTAGAAACCCAAAAGCTATGTATATGGTACCCACTGTTTTTGAAAATGTGGGTTTAGAATTTTAGAAGCTTCTATTATAAGGGAGATCTTAAGTCTAGAATCCTCTTGCAACTAAGCATCTGTTTTTGTTGTTAGGAAATTTCTTTGTTTATGATGCACATTAATTTCTTTGTTTACAATGCAGATTATCTTTGTTTATGTGGAGTTGGACAATGAAGATTATGGCAAACCTGTTGCAGATTACTTTGGCATCACTGGAGATGCTCCACAAGTAAGTTTCTTTTCGCATTCTTTACAGAAGAAAGAACTAGATCCTGCATAATTCCTTGTAGGGTTTGACTACAACGTAACTGGAAAATCATTTTGTTTCTGGTCATTATATACACAGGTCCTTGGATATTTGGCTTCTGAAGATGCCAAGAAATACGTCTATGATATGGAGTTGACCTTGGAAAAGATTAAGGTTGACTTTCTATTAGTTTTCCCATGACATTTCTTATACTTTCTTCTCCTTTTTTTTTAAAGCTTTTAGGGCAGCTAAGACACAAATTTAAGCTGCTTATTTCTTAACAGGCTTTTGGGGAAGATTTTATAGCAGAGAAGCTTAAACCTTTCTTCAAATCAGATCCAATTCCAGAAACTGTAAGCCTTGTACCTTCATCTGGCTGCCATGACACTTCACTCTTTCATGTTTTATGCTCACTTTATATTGCTATATGAAACAGAATGATGGTGATGTGAAGATAGTGGTTGGGGACAACTTTGATGAAATTGTTTTGGACGAATCTAAGGATGTGCTTCTTGAGGTATAATCCTTTCACATATATCATGCTCATTCTAAATATCATAGCAGCTTTCCTTGATGTATTCTGAAACTTGGCGGTTGTTTTGTCTTGAAACACAGATATATGCTCCCTGGTGTGGACACTGCCAATCATTGGAGCCCACTTACAACAAACTCGCTAAGCATTTACGCGGCATTGATTCTCTTGTTATAGCCAAAATGGATGGAACCACAAATGAGCACCCACGTGCAAAGGTACCAAAAAACAAGAATACATTCATGCCATAATTTTTTTTACTGCTAGATAATTTTGCATCTTAATAATTTACATGTCTGTTATCTCTTAAGTTTTTTTTCCCCTTTGGCTTTAAATTGAATTATTATATAAGGATTTGTATATTAAGTTTTAGCCTTTTAGGTAATTGGTTGCAACATTTGTCCAGGAATGTTTATTGATTTGTATAGTCCAAAACGTTGTCTTTAATTTTAGTACTTCTCCAAAGGCTGTATTATTAATTGAAAATGGGCACATCTGTCTATCTCTCACAAAATGATGTATCGAGCACTCTATATTGGGGAGCATACATTTACTTTTGTGATCACTTCTCTTGTTTGCATCTGTACAGGCTGAAGGATTTCCTACAATTGTCTTCTTCCCAGCTGGAAAAAAGAGCTCTGACCCGGTATGTAACTAAATGTGCAACTTCTGTAAATTCATACAATTAATCTGGAATACGCTCAGCATTGCTTTATAGGACAGTTTGAAACTAACAATTTAATGGTCATATATGAAGAATATAGAAAGCACAATCTTGTGGAATGGCCATACGTTTTGAAATATGTTGTTTATCATGAATTACTAGTATAAGCTATTAAAAGCACTTGTTGTGAACTTGGCCAGGTTACTGTTGAAGCGGACCGTACAGTTTTGGCACTATACAAGTTCTTAAAAAAGCATGCATCAATCCCTTTTAAGCTCGAGAAACAAGTGATATCAACCGATTCAACCAAATCCGAGGGTCCTGGCACCATCATGGACTCTACTGAAGGTGACAGTGCCAAAACTTTGAAGGATGAACTATGATATTGCTAACTTATATGAAACTATCAAATGAGGTGGTGTCATATGAAATTATACTTGGATCATAGGATGAGGCTTACTCTTAGAAAATGAGCTGAAGAAATTGCCTGTTTTTTAGCTATTGGAATGGGCAACTGAAACACACCTTGTAACATTATAACATACAATAAATGAGTATTTGTATTCCGTATCATGGTAATAAAAACTAACTGTGAACAGCTAGCTAGCTACGTCGAGGGTTGTTTGGTTGTCCCCTTTTTGAAGCTTTGAGAAAGGAATGCAAGGGAATTATTACTTCATGTTTCGAATAAATTGGTGTCTTTTTTTTTCTTACATTTCTTCACTGACCTTGTGCAATCCTTCCCAATTAATTACTTAATCCTTCACCCTAATCAACAAAGAAGGGGAAGTTAATTATAATTGAGTATCTTCCGATTGGTAAGTTTGCACTCTGAACTATGCTAGCTCTTCCAAATGATTTATTGCATAATGTTGGTAACTTGGTATTGGCTGGTACTTGGTAATCTTAGCTGTATTTTTCTTTAATTTTATTTTAAAATTATGTAATAGGACTTAACAGGTAATTGTTTAATAGGATGAGATGAATAAATTTTGTTGGAGAAGGCACTTTGAGTGGTAACTTTGCATTATAAACAGTTCTGAATGACAGGCATAACCGCATATATAAGTCAGATAAGAAGTTCTAGCTGAAACAATCCATTAAACTCAATGCATATTGGGAAAGGTTGAAAGACTCAAAATGTAATGCAAGCAACAGTCTGCAAATAATAAGATGAGAACTTAATATGTAAGTTATAAACATGTATCCGAGTTATGCTCAATATATACAACAAAGATTCAAAACACATTTAAAGGTAATCCTCCCCTACACATACATTATAAGAAACAAGTAAACATACATTATAAGAAACAAGTAATTATTATTATTCAAGAATAACTCAATAAGGGTCACCCAAAATGATCAATTTGGGGTCACCAATAAGGACGTTTTTGTATATTGTAGTTACTTGGTCTTGGTGTGAAGATCGAACCTTTGATAATAGTCTTAGCCTTTCATGTAAATGCAATATATACTCTTGGAAATCTTTTCTTCATTAAAAAAACAAAGTGATTAGTGTGTTCTTAACGCAAGGTAGCGCAAATGTGATAGGCAGAATGGCCAAATGTGACGTGTACTTTTCAAGGTCTACTCCCAAAGTCATGCAACAGCAGATTGATTACTCCGTATTGATAAGTCTTGTGAGGTTTAGAAAATTCTATTGATTATTATTGATAGGTCGAGGTTTAGAAAATTGGGATTTTACAGTATTGATTATTGATAAAGTAGTCGAGAGTTAATTAGCAAATTGAGAATTGCTTCCTGGACCAAGACTTTTATCCGTTTACTTGTCGCCTTACGTCTCTTGTAAATTCCACTTTCTTGTGTCCTTGTGCGGGACTTTTACGTAGAAATAGGAACCACTCTTATAACAAAAATCTATGGGCCATATGTTTTGATCACGGATTTATAATTGAAGTATTTGGAATATGGCAATCAATCAACCGCAAATCGAATTGGACAGGAATCTTCTTAGTAAATTTTCAGCGATCACCGCAGAATTAATCCAATCCATGTCTCTAATTTCGCCACCATTCATCTTCATCTTCCTCTTCCTTGGTTTGGTCTGGCATGCCTCCGCCGCTGCTCCGAATCTCCTCTACACCTACTGCCCAAACACCACCTTCTTCTCGGCCACCGACTCCGCCTTGCGATCGAATCTGAACACCCTCCTCTACACCTCTGTCGGGGCGACATCGACCCTGCCACATGCAGGGAGTGCGTGGCGACATCACAGCCGTCTATGGCCTCTACCTCTGTCGCGGCGACATCACTGCTGCCAAATGCAAGGATTGTGTGGCCGCTGCCTCGCATGAGCTGGCCCAAAACTGCTCACATGGCAAGCAAGCCGTGGCTTTGTACGAGGAGTGCATGATACGGTACTCGAACGAATCCTTCTTCGGCCGGCCACCTATACCCGAACTTGCATCTCTACACAACCATGACCCCCAACTAAATTACCAATGATACTTTTAATTATGATATAGGGTATGCGCAGGGGACGGCAATTGAGGCCGTCAAGTATGAAGCTGTAGCTAGTAAAGATGGCAAGATGTTCGCCACTGACGTGGAGAGTATTAATAGTACCGGTTACAGTGTTTACATGCTGGGGCAATGCATTCCGGACCTATCCATTGATGATTGCAAACAGTGTTTGGGCATTTGTGGTGATACCCTCAAAACATGTTGTCAGAAGAACCAGGGAGCTGGGGTGTACTTCTTCAACTGCAATCTACGCTATGAGCTCTATCAGTTTTATGATGATCAGATGCAGGACAACACCACTCAGGTTGTCCCCAACAAGGTATATATATTTTTTATGAACTGATGTTAGAATATCTATCACACATCTGAAAGTTGGGATTAGACGATACTATTATATAACCTAGTATCTGTCACACATCTGAAAGTTGGGCTTAGACGATACTATTATATAACTGAGAGAGAATGAGAACAAGAATACATATTCTATTGATAGGCAAAAGCCTCAATATATAATTAATTACACCAGAGAAGTGGAAGAGACTCATTAAATGTCTCCTAGAAACTCTAACAGACCCTAGGAACCCACTAAGAGTAAATACTATAGCAGCTAATAATTACAATAGAATAAATTGCCCTAGGTACTCATCTAACAACTGTATTAGCTGACACCCCCCGCAAGCTTGGCTATACAAATCAATCATGCCAAGCTTGGATGTGAGCCATTCAAATCGTCCAGGATGAAGTCCTTTGGTCAGAAGATCAACCAATTGGTATTCTGAAGGAACATGGGAGATTTGAATAATGCCAGCATCAATCTTTTCTTTGATGAAATGTCTATCTATCTCAACATGCTTTGTCTTGTCATGCTGAACTGGATCATGGGCTATACTAATAGCAGATTTGTTATCACAATACAGCTTCATTGGATCTTCCCACCGAATTCTCAAATCATTTAATATGATTCTGATCCACAATAATTCACACATACCATGTGCTGCATCACGAAATTCAGCCTCGACACTTGACCGTGCAACAACTCCTTGCTTCTTACTTCTCCAAGCAATCAAATTTCCACCAATATAGACACAGTAACCAGTTGTTGAACGTCTGGTTACAATGTCACCAACATAGTCTGCATCTGAGTAGGCTTCTAGTTGGAGTTTGCTGGTCTTAGTGAATAAGATGCCCTTTCCCGAGGTGCCGTTAAGATATCTGAGGATCCTATAAGCAGCCTTAAGATGTGGCACCTTGGGATCTTGCATAAACTGACTTATAACACTTACAGAAAAGGCAATATCAGGTCTGGTGTGTGCAAGATAAATAAGCTTCCCACACAGCTTCTGGTACAATTGTTTATCAACTACTGGTTCACTCTCGGCTTTACCAATTTTTTGATTGTAATCAATAGGAGTAGGTGCAGGTTTACAATCTTCCATTTCAGCTTCCTGGAGGACATCCTTGGTATACTTCTGTTGGGAGATGAATATACCATTTTTGGAGCGAGCTACTTCAATCCCCAAGAAGTATTTCAGCTGACCAAGTTCCTTAACCTCAAATTCTTGAGTCAATGTGAGCTTCAAGCGAGCTTGCTCAGCAAGATCATTTCCGGTCAGAATTATATCGTCCACATAGACGAGGAGGATACTTACCCCCCCGGAGTCAGAGTGTTTGACAAACAAAGTATGATCACCCTGACTCTGAGTATACCCGGCAGATCTCATAACACCTCGAAAGCGTCCAAACCATGCACGAGGTGACTACTTCAAACCATACAAAGCCTTCCGCAATTTGCAAACATAGGTAGGGGAGGTGGATGAAAAACCTGGAGGTAAGCTCATGTAGATGTCCTCATTCAAATTCCCATTAAGGAAAGCATTCTTCACATCAAATTGGAGCAATTTCCAGTCTAGATGAACAGCAATGGACAAGAGCAAACGAACTGTAGACATTTTGGCAACGGGGGCAAACGTCTCTTGATAATCCAAGCCATAGGTTTGAGTAAAGCCACGAGCAACTAGGCGAGCTTTGTATCTGGCCAAAGAGCCATCGGCATGATACTTGAGAGCAAAGACCCATTTACAACTTACAATATTGTGGCCAGCTGGTCTATCCACAAGATCCCATGTGTGGTTAGCCTCCAATGCTGTCATCTCCTCAATCATAGCCTGCCGCCACTCATGAGAGTGGAAGGCTTCCCGGGCATTCTTAGGAATTTTGATCTGATCAAGGTTAGTAAGGAATTGTTTATGTTGATCTGAAAATCTGGAAAAAGAAGCATAATGAGAGAGTGGGTAGAGAGGCCTCTTAGTACAAGCCCGCGAACCTTTCCTTAGAGCAACCGGCAAATCAGGTGATGGTGGAGAAGTGTGATCAGGAAGTGCATCAGTTAGAAGACTCGGATCAGCAAGAGGAGCTGGTTGTTGAGAGGAAGAAGGGGCCTTTCGGAAGTATGTCTTGCCAAACCTGGGAGAGGTAATCGACAAATTCTGTGGACTTTGTGGTTGTGGTTCAGTTGATGATGAAAATGGTAGTGATGCATGTACATCAGTGGGCTGTTCAGTTGGGGCTAAAGGCAGCTGACCCGGGGAAGGTTCCGAACTAACAGAAGCCAAAGGGGGATGCTCGACTTGGGTAGGAATACAACCAGGAAGTGATGATGGCGTAGGGAGGATTGGAGCTACAGGTAAATGGATGGAGTCAGGAAGGTCTGCTGAAATCACATCCGCAGATTCAAGAAGGGTGAGGTTTTGTACAGAATCAGATGAAGGGTTGTAATATGAGCAATTTTCATCAAATGTAATGTCAACACTAACATAAGTGTGTTTGGAGAAAGGACAATAACACTTGTAACCCTTTTGTGTGTGAGAATACCCAATAAAAATGCATTTTTGAGCCCTGGGATCTAGCTTGCCCTACATGGAGTATGAATATGCACATAAGCAGTACACCCAAAAATCCTAGGCTCGAGCCCATGGTCAATTGAGATGTTGGGGAAGAAGGTTTGAAGATAGCTGATTGGACTTTGATATTGGAGTGCTTTAGAAGGAGTTCGATTGATTAAGAAGACAGATGTGAGAGTTGCTTCTCCCCAATAGAATTTCGGGACATGAGATTGGAACATGACAACTCTAGTGACATTAAGAATATGCCCATTTTTACGCTCAACGAGACCGTTCTGTTGGGGTGTATACACACAGGAAGACTCATGAATGATACCTTTTGAGATGAAGAAGGATGACAAGGTGTGATTAAAGTAATCTTTAGCATTGTCAGATCGAATTCACTGAATGGATTTACCAAACTGATTTAAAATCATGGTATAAAAAACTGGAATAACAGTGCTAGCTTCAGATTTGTTTTTAAGAAGGAATAACCAAGTCACCCTTGTGCAATCATCAATTAAGGTTAGAAACCAGGAGGCCCCATTGATATTTTTTACTGGTGCAGGACCCCAAATGTCACTATGAACTAGTTCAAAAGGAATAAGACATCTTTTATTGCGGGTGGGAAATGAAACACGTTTTTGTTTAGCCTTCTCACAAGTAGAACAAACAAGACTTTCTGACTCTAAACCAACAAACAGATTCGGAAACAAATGCTTCATTAGAGAAAGGGATGGATGGCCAAGGCGACGATGTTGAAGCCAAAGATTAGCTCTAGTGGTGGTACTTAGGTGGGTAGCAGCATGAGGTTTCTCCAAGAAATAAAGGCCCCCACTCTCTTTACCAACTCCAATCGTCATCCTCGAGTCCTCTTCCTGTATTACACAACCAGAACGAGAAAACTTAACTTCACACATAAGGTGATGAACCAGTTTCTTAACTGAGATAAGGTTATATGAGAGAGTAGGGATATATAGAACATTAGATAGAAAAAAGGAGGAAGAGCTAGAAATGGTGCCACTCCCTAAGATAGGTGTTGATGCCCCATTGGCTGTAACAAGATGTTTCTCATATGTAAAAGGATGATATGAAGAAAACAGAGAATGACCATTAGTCATATGGTCTGTTGCACCACTGTCGAGAATCCATTGTTGGCCGAAAAACTGATTTTGTGTACCTGTGAGAGCCAAAGACTCAGATTTCACCGAACCTGAGGGAGCTTGAAGGTCCAGCAACATATTCTGCAAGTGCTTGATTTCAGCTGTAATTTCAGCAGGAGATGAAGAGATCCTTTTGGTGGTGGCAGTGTTGGCCTTCGGTTGAGATGGTTGCAGCGGAATAGAGGGCTGACTGAGATGGTTTTCAGCCATGGAGTTGGAAGAACTTTTCTTTCCCAAATCTCGATTAGGAGGCCTGCCAATAAGATCCCAGCATCTCTCCTTAGTGTGTCGAGGTTTCCTACAATGAGTTCACCATAGATCATTGATATCCTTTTTCCCGGGTTTAGAGAAGAGTGCCATATTCTCTGGAGGGGCAGATGCGGGATGGAGCATGATGCCACGACGAGTTTCCTCCATTCGAATAGTGGAAATATTTTCTTCAAGAGAGGGAAGAGGTTTGGTGCCCAGAACTTGAACCCGGACTTGATCAAACTCCGGATTTAAGCCAGCAAGGAAAATATAGGAGCGATTCCGATCAATTGAGGTACGCAGCAACTCTTGCTCCTCAGGATCCTTTAGCACAAGAGATTGAGATAGATCAATTTCCTGCCATAATTTCTGCAGAACAATAGCGTATTCAGAAACAGACATCGAGCCCTGCTTGGTGGAGTAGACTTTCACAGAGAGTTCAAAGAGTGAGGCCTCATCTTGAGCCTTGTCATAAGAGCGCCTCAAAAAACTCCAAATGTCTTTGACAGTTGGAAGAAAGATGCAATTGGATCCAATATTGGAATCCATAGAAGCCCACAGCCATGACTTGATGATAGAGTCTTCACGTGTCCATAGCTTAAAGGTGGGATCTATAGTTGAAGGGGGATCATCAAAGAGATGTTCAGCTTTGTCACTACCGGTGAGGGAGGCCTTGATAACTTCAGCCCAAATACGGTAATTTTTTCCATTGAGCTGATAAGCAGGCTGAATAAGAGGGAGAGATGAACGGCTGAAACTAATGTTTCCAGTTTCAGTGGGATCAATAGTTTCTGGAAGACCCAGGCTAATATTGTGAAATCCGTTCATTTAGAATAGATGCAAGAGTATAATGAAGGAGGAAAAAAAAGAGAGAAGTGAAAGATAGAGTCTGGCGGCAAAGGTGGCGGCCAAATTGGTGGTGGTGAAGACTAGGGCTGGCGGCAAAGGTGGTGGCCAGAAATTTTATTTAGAATCTCAGTTCTCTCAATTGCTCTGATACCATGAGAGAGAATGAGAACAAGAATACATATTCTATTGATAGGCAAAAGCCTCAATATATAATTACACGAGAGAAGTGGAAGAGACTCATTAAATGTCTCCTAGAAACTCTAAAAGACCCTAGGAACCCACTAAGAGTAAATACAATAGCAGCTAATAATTACAATAGAATAAATTGGCCTAGGGACTCATCTAACAGCTGTATTAGCTGACAATAACCTAGTGGATTACTCCTCCTATTACCAATTGTTTTTAGGGTGGAATCCATTAGGTCTTATTACCAATTGGCTTTAGGATGAAATCCATTGGCTTAATAATTAAGCACGACTGTTTGTTCATGCATTTAAATATTTTAATACTTCGCCAATTCAGACATTTTGTTCATGTTCAATTTACACTATCTACATTTTCAAATTTTATTTTGACGGTTACATACATCTCAGGCAGTCCAGCAGCTAGTCCTACTAGTCATAGTCCCGGTCCTCCTACTCCTACCACTCCTCCAAAGCCTAATAAACCACATCATACAGTTCTAATCATGATTGCTTCGGTGATAGCTGGCACTCTAGTGATGTTGTTTCTTGGATTAGCTGTGTCGAAAAGGAAGTTGAAATTGACATCCAATGGTATGTATATATACTTAAATAACATGTTGATCTCCGATCCTAGGCCGCACTCTAAAAGTCAAGACTTGGTGAGAAGAATTGAAAATATGGTATCTACACATAAATAACTGTATATAACATTTTTTTGAAATTTCATTACAGTCGAACTTAGTGATATTGTATATAACATTTTTTCAAATGTCATTACAGCCGAACTTAGTGATATTGTATATAACATTTTTTCAAATGTCATTACAGCCGAACTTAGTGATATTGTATATAACATTTTTTCAAATGTCATTACAGCTGAACTTAGTGATATTGTAGCTGCTGACTCACTGAAAATGGATTTCAACACTATACGAGCTGCAACCCAGAATTTTGCTATCCATAGGAAGCTAGGGCAAGGTGGATTTGGCTCTGTTTATAAGGTGATATGTATTTCAACTTGAATATGTACGTACTCAATATACATATATATAATATATATATATATATGTAACATTAGTTCATACATAGTGTTTATTATTAATATTTCTGACATGGAATACTTGAAAATGGAGAAGACATAGCAGTGAAGAGGCTTTCAGACAAGTCGGGCCAAGGCATTGTGGAGTTTAATACCGAAGTTCTTTTAGACGCTCAACTAAAACACCGAAATTTAGTTAAGCTCTTGGGATTTTGTGTATCAGGGAAAGAGAAAATTCTTGTCTACGAATATCTTCCTAATTCTAGTTTTGATAAGATTCTTTTTGGTACGTTTTAGTTAAATCACGCTTATACTAAAATATGGTTGCATGACTATATGATTATAACAAAGTTGCATGTCTACATGAATATCACGCAGATCCAATAAAGCGAATGTCTTTGAACTGGGAAACTAGATTTAAGATTATATGCGGAATCGCGAAAGGTCTTATGTATCTACACGAAGACTCCCGTCAAAGGGTCATACATAGGGATCTCAAACCAAGCAACATATTACTCGATGAAGATATGAATCCAAAAATATCAGATGTTGGCTTGGCCAAACTCTTCACCCTTGATCAAACCCAAGCCGTAACTGACTCAGTCGCTGGAACACAGTAAGATTTGCATGAAGTGCTTGATTCTTTCATCTAGTATTTCTAATTCGTTAATGAAAATCACAATCTTAGTTAATAACTTGCGTGCAGTGGATATATGGCACCCGAATACTTATTGATGGGTCACTACTCCATCAAGTCGGATGTGTATAGCTTTGGGATCATAGTCTTGGAGGTGGTTTCCGGCCAAAGAAACCAGTACACAAACCGCCTATCATTAGAAGAAGCATTGCTTTACCGAGTAACCAAATAAATCTTCTCATTAAAATCATCTCGATTCCTTTATGCATCATTATTGATTTAAACACTAATCATATGCATAATCGCGGAGCAGGCATGGAAACTATGGAATGAAGGCCAAGCGCTAAAGTTGATAGACGAGAGCTTAGGCGGAAACTATGCCAAGGTAGATGCCATCATGTGTATCCACATTGGCTTGTTGTGCATTCAAGAAAGTGTTGCTAAAAGGCCTAATATGACGTCGATTGTTGCCGCCCTGGGAGGTCAATCTATCACTCTTCCTTCGCTATCGCCACCCAATTTCTTCAGGAACAACGATCCCAATTCCACTAGTGCCTCCGGGGTTGGCTCAGGACAAGGTGTTAGCAATTGCCAAACTTCAGACCTTACCGAATTGTATCCAAGATGAGCAATGTTGTTAAAGAAAGGATCCTCCTATTATTTAGACAAGTGATAACCCATCGTGTGTGTTGGTTGTGGTGTAAATTTGATGAGTTTCTTTATATGTACTTTTTGCATTAATTAATCAATTTTATATCTTACTATTATTAACACAATACTAATTTGTCATAATTACATGCAAATCTACTCCTCACAAAGAAGAAAGACAAGGAGTATAATTCTGTGATCCCCTCAAATTAAGAAAAGAAAAGGGGTAACTTTTTGTGTAGCCGTCGTAACGTTGCACTGGGAACGGCAAGTGAGGCTACAACTAATAAATAGCACCATCTACAACATTTACATGCTCGGACAATGCACACCAGACCTATCCATTGATGATTGCAAATAGTGTTTGTCCAATTGTAGTCATACCCTCCAAACATGTTGTTAGAAGCAACAAGGAGCTGGGGTGTATTTTTTCAATTGCAACCTACGCTATGAGCTCTACCAGTTTTACGATGATTAGGAACAGGACGATACCACTCAGGTTGTGCCCAATATAGGGATCCCCAAAATCAATCATACGAGTAGAGCATGAAATCTAACAAGAATTGAACAACAACTGAGCAAGTCGTAAATGACTTACCTCGAAGACGAAATCCTGAAGCCAAGAAACACTAACTAACACTCAAAGCGGGGCCCTATCTAAGACAGATAGTCTGTCTTCTCCTCGTCTCTGTTCACTTCCTAAGACCCATGCTCCTATATATATATAGGGGGGATGCTCAAGAGAAACAGGATTTAAGGAGAAACGAGGGGAAATATCATATCCGTTAGATCTAGTGAAATCAATGGCAGGGAATGAGGGTGTATATAGTGCAATTTAGGGTAAAAACAGGAGGGAATTCCACAAAAAAAGAAAAAGCAAAAATAATGGACCGAAATATATGGAAATCGTGGGTGAATACTTCCAAATCTTCCATAGTTACCATATCTGCTTAACCATAATCCCGAACTAATATTACGCACAATCAGTATTGAAAAAACTCCATATCGTCAAAAAGAAAACCACCATTGATCCTAACACATCTGTTCTTCCTCTTTCGTTAATTTGCTCTACTACTTCGGTTGTACTAATCGTATGGATAGAAGTATGTCAATTCACTATCGTTTGGAAAATTTGTGAATTTTCTCTTTGTTTATCATTGAAATGGCGATTGGATGTATGTAAAATTAACGATCTAGTGTTCTTATATAGCTTATGCTGAATGATAAACGAATAACAAGATATTTAGCATTGAAAATTTGTGCATTGGAATATGACGTATAATTTATATCAAACATCTATGCTACTGTGTAATTCAAGGTGTGTCCCGTATTAATTTTCGTAGGAGATTATATTGTTTTTTCACTCATCCAATGTTCATCAAAATATGTGATGTTTCTCATAAAGGGTTAACATGTTATTCATATATCAATGTGATTCTTAATTTATTATTGTTTTATTCAACTAGTTTCGTAATAATTTTCATGTCTAACTGTATCGATATTCGTACTTACAAATATAGTTGTTCAACATCCAATTTAGTGTTATTCAACTTCTCTTGTTTTGATTTTCAACGGGTTAGTAGTTAAATTGGGTGCTATCTTATTCATCCATGATTGTGTTTTTATTCATGATTACATGAGGTATTTTTCCAAGGTGTGTGTTGTATAATTTTTATATAACTGCATAATTTATTACTTTGTGATCACAAAACTTTCGAACAATCATGAACTATGAGTGGAATAATGGTCAAATATGTGTCGAGTATTATTCATACATAATTGTTTTAATATTCGTAAAAACCTATTAAATTGTTCAAATACCATTTAAATGTTATTCCAATATATCATTTGTTATTTTCATACGAGGGTTCTATATATGTGTGATTGTGTGTTATTATTCGTATAAAAAATGACAATTATTCATCTCCGCGTGTCGTATTATTCAAGTATCATTGTGTTCATATTCATACATGTTTGATTGTTTTTTCATTAAGATATGTATGTTTATTCATAATCTCATTAAGTGTTATTCAAAAACTTTTGATTTTAAATTTATAATTTCGTGTTTTATAAAATCAAACAGTTGGAGGAAGCAAGCGGAATGACTATATTTTTGAGGATAACATGCACATTTCAAATGCAGAAATCGAAAAATGTCATGGCCAAGACATTGATGAAGATGATTCTGAATGTGTTAATCTTCATAGATGAGATTGTTTTTTTTTTCGAATCCATATATGAGTAGAAAAATATTCATCAAAATATGTAATGTTATTCATAAAGGACTGATCTGTTATTCATATATGATTGTATTATTATTCACATGTCGGCGTGTATTATTTTTCCATACAAATACATAAGTGATGTGTTATTCTTAATGTATTATTGTTTTATTCAACTAGTTGCATAATAATTTTCATACCTAACTGTATCGATATTCGTACTTACTAATATAGTTGTTTAACATCCCATTTAGTGTTATTCAACTAAACGTGTTTTGATTTTCAAAAGGTACGTTGTTAGTTAAACATGTGTGATATCTTATTCATCTAGGCTTGTCTTGTTATTCATGATTACATAATGTATTTTTCAACTATTTGTGTCGTATAATTCATATATAACTGTATTATTAGGCATGTGATTGTTATTTTATAAAAACATGAGTTTTTATTCATGAACCCGTGTAGTGATATTCAAAAAAGCATGCTTTGATATTCATAATTTAGTACTTTATGATCACAAACATTTCGAATAATTATGAACTATGAGTGGAATAATCAAACGTCTCAACCGTAACAGTCATCATTAATTTCTAGTCCGATATCGAACACATCTTCATCATCATCAACAGGGGGCCTTATGTGACGCTTGTCGAATACCATCTTTGACTTTTTTTGGCTCTTTTCCAATAGCTTGATCCTCACTACCTGTAAAACATTACATAACAAGATAATTGGTTAGGAATAATAAAACTAACATATGGAATCATCAGATTACTATTGAAAACAAACATATTCCACAATTTGTTATCAACGTATGAATATCGCATATTATAAAATTGAGTAAGACAACATAAATACTTGAACAAGACAACTCTGTCATTCAATATCCAATTGAATCTAAACATCACAATCATACTCAGTTGAACAATACAATATACTTACATTCTTAATCCGTTGTCATCATATGAAAATCATGTATAAACAACTTGAAAAATAAAACATGCATACATGAATAATACAAAATTGTCCCGGTTGTTCCAAATGAAGATCAAGACACTATAAAAATTTGAAAATTATTAACGGTTTGTTAGAATAAATGAAACTCTCAACAAGAACAAACATTAAAACTCATACAAACACCTACAAACTATCAAATTGACATTTAAAATAACCAAATGAATAATATATAAACTTAATATGAATAAAACTCTATTCAATTTGAACAAATACTATAAAATAAATGCATTATGTCTAAATGAACAATTGTACATGCATACATGAATATTATAACTCTGTGCTTAAATGCATGAATAATCATACCACCATGAACTAATCAGCCCTTGATAACTAACCTTTGTCTAGTTGACGCTTATTGCCTTTTGAGTTAGGAGATCTTGTCATCTTTTCCTGATTAAAAACAACCAAACACATACCAATTAGTACACGAACTTGCAAAAACATCATCAAAATATATTGTAAATATTATTCCCCTCATTGTAGCCATTCTTCACAATCTTTGAACTCGAAATCAAACTCAGAAATGATGGGAAATCAAAATCTAACAACTAGTGCTTTAAATCGTATCAATTTGGGACAAAACCACAACCCTAATTATAGAAACGGATGAACAACACTTATTGAACTTGAAAATCAAGAACATCAAGGACAAAACCACAACCCTAAAATCAGGAACGAATGAACAACACTTACTTTTTTACGTTTCAATCAGATTTCCTCTTTGTATTTGTGGGTCGATTTCTTCAATTGGTTCGATTGCTCTGACTGCTTCGAACGAGAGAAAGTGTAGTGATGGAACAAGAGAGAGAGAGAGTGTAGTGACGGTTCGAACGAGAGAGAGGGAGACGAAAAAAACTGATGGAGAGAGAGAAAATATTTCACCAAATCCTCTTGTATTGTTAAACGGAAAGAATTTTGAAAAGATATGGTAAGTTATGATTGTGAGTAGGTAAGTGAAATAATCAGGTGCATCTTCCCCATATCTTTTATTATGCTCTTATTTTTATTTGATCTGAGCCATTCCTTTTTATATATCTAACGACTCAGATTTAACTCCCCGTTTCTCCTTATTTCCTTGTTTCTCTAGAGCGTTATTCATATATATATATATATATATATTCATGGCTGTCGAAAGCTGACCCGACCCGAAAAACCGACCCGAACCGCCCGAAAAATTTAGGGTCAAGACCCGAAAATTTGAACCCGAAACCCAAAATAAACCGAACCCGATAGACCCGAAACCCATTGTGTTCAAACCCGAAAAAACCGTTGGGTTGACCCAATTTGTTATATTTTAAGAATATATAATATATTTTGAAAATTATAATATATTTTATTATTAAAATATATAAAAATAATAGATTATTATTAAATATCATTTTTTAAATAAAAAATATTTTAATAATTATAAAAAATCAATTTTCTTGACTTGTTAGGTCGACCCGACCCGCCCGACAACCCGCAATGACCCGACTCGATTTGACCGGTGACCCGTTATGACCCGAACCCGACTCAACCCGAACCTGAAATAACCGAACACGAACCCGACCTGACCGACCCGTTTGACACCTCTATATATATAACCCAATAAATAAAAAATAGCCTTTTTACTCTTACAAACTCTAACCCTAAAACATCGACAAGGCAGCATATCTTATAACTTCTTTTGCATAAATCCAAATCTTATAAAACTTGACAAGAATATACTATATATATTTAAAAGAACATTTTTCTAGTTCAAACCTCTTGGTAAAACTTGATCAAGGATCCCCAATAATCATTACAAAACAAAACCCTAAAAACACTTACCAACCTGATTTTAAGGTTGTTTGAGGTACCTAAAATGAATGTACTGTATTGTGATAAATATGTAACTTCTAGATGTTGGCAACAGAGGCATGAGGCAATAGAAATGGGTTTGCACTTAAGGTCAACATATTATCCGCAGATAGATTGTTAGACTATAAGGAAATTCAGATTATAAAGAATATATTAAGATCTTGTGTGTTGGATTGGTAACATAAATGGTCTGATTTCATGGAAAATGGTAGAGCATACTTACCATAATTACTAGTAATCCTTGATACAAATGGCACCATATGAGGTTTTGAATGGCCACAAGTGTAGAATGTCATTGTATTGGGATGACACATTAGGTTTGATAGAGAAGGTGGTTAAGATTCGAGAGCGCATGATACTTGCGCAGAATTCTTAGCAATCTTATGTAGATAAGTGGAGACGACCATTAAAATGTGAGGTGGGAGCACATGTGTAGTAAAAAGTGTTGTCTACTCGTGAAGTTAAAACGTTTGGGGTGAAAGGGAAGTTGAGTCCTTGGTATATCGGGCCATTTGAGACTCTCGAAAGGGTAGGCGGGGTGGCTTACAAGCTAGCATTGCCACCGACTTTGGATGGAAGCAATTGAATGACACTCTGGTTAGAGCTATATGAGACCTCAAGCTTCACATAAGGTTCATGAGAGAGTAAAAGTTTCTATACCATGATTGAGGGTAAGGAAAACTTGAGTAGAGTTGAAATTCCACTAGGACCATAAAGACCAAGAGGATTCAAAGGAAGATGCAAGTAGGCTAAGGTTAGGATGAGGAGAATAGCAAGTCAATATGAGAAAGAGAAAAGTCAGTAAATGGATCTAGTTTTAGTCAAGTGTAGGGGTTTATGGCTATGTTAGTAGGGCTATTAGAGATTTGCAAGTTTATTAATTGCAAAAGGGATATTCATAACATATACTTTGTAGAAGGAGATCTAGTCTAGTAGTAGAACCAATCGGAACATAAGGATCAAACGATAAATGACTTTATGAGTAAATTAGACAAGGATGATGGTAAGGAAAAACAGACCCAAGGGGAGTTAGGGATATTATCCTAGATGTAAGGAGAAGATAGCTTATTAACATGAGTTGTGTGGTTCAAATGTGAAGTGTACCAATTAGTTGAGACAAGTTCTCCATGACTCATGTAGTGCAGGTGATTCCTAGATAGCTAAGTCAAATGAGCATTGGAGTATATCTTCATGAAGAAAGTTGCGGAGTAAGGAAATATCATTGGTATTGATTCAGTGGTCTCAAAGAGGAGTTGAGAAGGCCACTTGGGAGACTAAGATGAGAATAAGATAAAGCTATCCAGAGTTGTAGCCGAGTTTAGTTAAGACCTTAAAGAGTAGAATTATAAGGATGTGAGAACCTTGTGGATGGTAACTAACTATGTGCTTTGCTTGACTTGACTTCGTATGCTTGACTTGTTTGATAATTGTTTGTAGTGTACTGGTAGTAGGAATTACATGATGTTTGATGTAATAACTGCGGTTTTTGAGGATATTTTTGAATTTTTCTCGGATATCCATTTTACCTCTTTGTCCGTTTTAACGCTTAATCCAATATTTTTGTTGGAAATTAAATCCTAGAAAATTCTTGGTGATATCCTAAAATCACAAAGAAATGATTTTATGGATCGGTGTGAATTCTAGGATTTTTCAGTGGAAAAAGAATATTTATCGGATAAGCCGTCTTTTTAATTATGTATTGTAAAGGATTTAAAATACGAAATGGAAGCCTTAAAAATTGAGGGTAGCGTGATAAAATCATGGAAAATTGATTTTATTGGTCTACATAATTTACGGGACGTTTTTCGTTTAGTAAGTTTTTCCACCCGAGGTACATAATTTTACCGCTTTAATGCGAGTCCCGTTCCGAGACAGGTTTTGTTTTAAAACTTATCTTTTCTATGCTTAACAAGGAAGGAACCTAGGAGAAAGAATTCTTCTAATTCTCCACCGGATATCTTCTGCCTTGTCAAAAGTCTATTTTTCTTCATTTCAAAAGAAAGGAACGACGACGGTCTCGGGTGAAAGAATTCGGTTTTCACCGCCGGCCATCCTCTTCCCCCGCCTTCTCTGCCCCGTCCTCTTCCTCTTCATTTCCCTTCCACCTTTAAAAAACCAGAACCATGAGAAAAGTCAGGTCGGAACGACGGACGGGGAGATAGAAAGAATTCTTACCGCCGGCTAGCTTCTCGCCTCGCCGTACATCGTCACCGGCGACCTCTAGCTTGTCCAACCACCAACCACCACAGGAGCCACCGCCGGGCAATACTCGACCACCCTTGGGCTCGGGGATCGAGCCACTATCGAGCTAAACGAGCCATGGGCTCGAGTGAAGGTATTTACGATCGAAATTAATTAGCGGGTTGATTACGGAGCCACCGTAAGGGCCTTTCGGTTCCGATTTGCTAATTAAATTTCTGGTTTTTATAATCTTGATGTTGATACGGTCTCACAGGTTCAAACCGCTCGTGAAACGGACGTCAGGATCTTCAGTTATAGCGAATACAAGTTTTGGTTATCGATTGACAGGTAAAGGACTTCGGATAATTACTCGGGATTCGTTGTTAATCCGTTTGATTCGAGATTTGGTCACCTTTAAGAACTGTTGCTAATGAACAATTTTTATTTAGAAAATTGTTTCAAAAGTGAAGCGGATAATTAGTTATAATTCCGCCAAGATGGCTCCTTAAAGCATGATAACTAAGGATTTATTATATATCGATATTCGGAAATTAAATCGTTTATCGATTAGGAAGTTGTAGGAGTTGAGAATACAACTAAGAAGTGTATCCATGAGCTCGTTGTTGAGAAATCTTTTGTTATATTTGACAGAAGGGTGATAAAGATTAATGTTGAATTGCTAAGGACGTTGAGCACGTCTTCTAAGGCAAGTGGTCGATTCTCTCTTGCGTTATGGTTATTAATGAGGAATTGAATTCCATTTGATCCTCATGTTGGAAATAATTTGTATGTTGAATAAAGTTTGATAGGTTGTTATTTTGTTAGAAATAACGACCATGTCGTTATTACAGTTTTTGCGCTAGAACTGAACTTAGGACCGTTGTATGATTAGCGGTCTCATGCTGAGACATTGTTGTGAAATAAGATGGTAGAGATGAGAGTTTAGACTCCAAGACATCTCTTTAGTGGTCCTGTGCTGAAACACTGTTGCAAAATAGGTAGTCTAGGGGTAGGAGCCGAGTCTCCAATGACCTCTTTATAACAAAATCTGTATTGGGGGCGTAGCTTGTTAGCGTATCCCAATATTGGAGTCATGACTCATGTCACGCTTCACGTTGAAGGAAGACAATGGTGCACTCTAGCTAAGTGCAAGTGACACTCGGTTATTGGCCGAATCTCGGTTGTTGGCCGAGCATGTATAAATGATCATGGATGAAATAGGCCCTCTGATCTCGGTTGTTGGCCGAATCTCGGTTGTTGGCCGAGGATATATGTAAATGATCATGGATGGAATAGACCCTCTGATCTCGGTTGTTGGCCGAACTACGTAAAAACTACTAAATGGTGCGAGTGCACAATTTGAAAGTAATGAAAGATTAGTGCGTTAGGCACATTAATGTACCCGGATGGTTAGTCTATTCGATAACCATTCTTGCTCCTTGTTATAAATGATTCTTAATCAAGCTTTGATTAAGTCAATCTGATTAGTCGATGGAGGCTTTTCAAAATGTTATGTGATTAATATGGGTTCCCAACAATTGTTCATGTTTCGTAAAGGAACCACAAGTTGTGGTGTCTTATCTCTTGAATATACGAGTCTCCTTATTCTCTATAAGACTGCTAACTGTTGGATCATAATCCGAGTCTAATTGGATTTGGATGCCAATATGTTTAGTTACAACCATAAGAACCAAGTTAGTTTCTCCGCTTGCTTAGTCTTTCATTAGACTAACCCGTCCATCTTCTTTTCTTTTATATGGTCGGCTGGTGTCCATCGTTGGTTTACGATACATCAGGTTCGATTCTTCTTGGAAGTTGATTCAAGAGGCGGATTCAGAGGTTTGAAGTTCCAGAAGTTGAAGAAAGGTTTCCAATGGCTATACTTGAGTGAAGATCATGGTTGGACTACTTCAAAGCGAAGCTGAGTTTTAGAAATAAGAACTTAAGGAAGACTTGATGAATATTTTGTTTAAATAGAAGGTTGTTCTATTTATTTACTAATTCTTTTTAAGTTAAGGCTTGTATAAGACCTTTTATTCTCTATTCCGCTGTAAAGTTTTACTTAATTTTGTTAGCTTTTAAATGGTTTCATTTACCTTGTTCTAGTAAGTTCTGTCAGTTTAAAGCCTTGGATAGCTTCGGTTTAGTCTTAATCGGGGTTACTGGCGGTAATACCTCCAGGGTAGGAAGGGGGTGTTACATTTGACTTAGTTGGTTGCTGCTTGTGGTGTACTAAGGGTATGATATGCAATTATGCATAGTGTTTGGCTCATGTGAAAGATTTTAAGTACTGATATGAGTTTGTTTTCGTATATCTTTGGAAGTTTTAGGACAAAACTTTCTTAAGGGGGGTAGAATGTAATATTTAGATATTTTTATCCTATTTTTATGTTCCTTGATATTTGTGTTGGGATTACTTTTCTTGTAATTAATCTTGGCCAAATAATAATATTTAATATTTGATTTTGAATTTAAATTAATTATATATTAAAAAAAATTTATTAAAAATTATTTAATTATTATTTTAGGGTAAAGTTTGTAGTAAAGGAGATTTTAGGGTAGAAAACGGATATATATATATATATATGCCGACTCTCACATTTATATATATGTGATGTCTTTCACTTTTCTATCATAAGAACATCGAAGAAGGAACAAGAAAGAGAGGGAGGGGGGGGGGGGGAGGAGTAAGGGAGGTGGACTTCTCGGTGCTAGAATTCTTTTGTCGGGTCGGATTTTTGGAGTTAAGGTGTTGTGTGGTAAGTTTTAATTAATTAATGGTTTATTTGAATTTCATTGATTTTTCCAGATATGGCTTTACAGTTGATTTTGATTTGAAAATCCGTTGATTTATAGTTCTCAGAGGGTGTTTATATTCGGTGAAATATTTTAGAGTAATTTTAGGGTTTTGCTTTGTAACGATATTATGAAGATCTTTAATCCAGTTTACAGAAAGTTTTGAACTAGAAAAATGTTCTTTTATATATCTAGTATATTCTTGTCAAGTTTTAAAGGATTTGGATTTATACAAAAGAAGTTACAAATTAAAGCATGTTGTCTTTTCGTTGTTTTTTGGGGTAGAGTTTGTAAGAGTTAAAAGGCTATTATTATTCATTGGGTTATATATATGTATATAGGAGCGTGGGTCTTAGGTCGTGACCAGAGACAAGGGGAAAGACAGCTAGGCTATTTGTCTTATATAGGGCCCCACTTTGCGTGTTAGTTAGTGTTTCTTGACTTCGGGATACCGTCTTCGAGGTAAGTCGTTTACGACTTGCTTTGTTTTTTTACAATTCTTGTTAGATTTCCTGCCGTGCTCGAAGGATTGATTTTAGGGAAATAGTCCCTAACCGAATATTTAAGGAAAAATTATTTACTTGTGTGTGATGTGTGTAAATGGACTTCAAAGTGTTTTCATCTTATGAGAAGTTTTTAACGTTTTCTTTGTGTTGGTACCGTTCTCGACATGGCCATGTGCGTAGTCCTCTGGGTTGAAGTGACAACTACGTATGGTTATGTGACAGAGAATCGTGCCCCTTCAAAAGAAAAGCTATTTGTGTTTTGGGCAAGTGCTCCCGACGAGGCTTTGACCCGGGGTTAGAAGGATGAATTGTGAAGGGTGGGAGGTCACGCTTCGGCACCAGGGGCGTAGGGTTGATAAGCGTCATGGAATGGAATGGAGAGCGAATGGTTGTATTGTTGTATTTGGACTTATGTGTATGAATGTGATACGATACAAATATGGCCTAGGAGTTATTGTTAGTAATTAATTAATTAGTGTAATTTTTAAATAGTCTTATAAACTCCTTCATGGGTTTTCTTTACGGTTCTTTCTCATGTTGCCTTTATTGAATCGCTAGGGCAGTATTATAAATACCTTGTATTGTTATTTCAGAAAATATAATCAAGAAGAAGAAAATTATTATCTAATCCTAATTCTCTCTAGCCTCCTTCTCTGTCTCGTCTCCTTCTTCAACCCTGGCCATCGGTCCTTCTCCTATTCCCTTTCACCTTCATCGTTTTTATTGGTTACGTTCTACAGTAATTTGGTACGGGATCCTAAGGATTATCGTTTCAAGAATAGAGAATTTGCCATGGATGCTTTCAACTCTTTTAACAGAAGATGCATCTATGATGGATGTTGTGGAATGGAATTATTCCCTGATGACCGAATCAGCAGCAAACTAAACGAGATGGTGATTCCTCTCGAAGATGCGAATGAACCACCGCGAAACCCTATCCTCGCGCCCGCGGCGCCTGCCCTGACGCACCCATCTTCCACCAAACCGCACCCGCCGCCTGCGTCACTTTCCTCTTCTAGATTTGAACCGGTTGTGCACGAAGATGTGCCTCAGTGCTTGAAGATGTAGGAACACCAATCAAGTCTGAAAATTCTTGGAGCTAAGCCGATTGACAACAACTTCAAAGAAGGTATGAATGTAATGGTGGAACCCGAATTTCCAGTTTCTGAAGGCGCTATATTCATGAATTGATTTAGGAGTTGTGGGGTTCAAAAACAATCTGAGTTTATGGTGTTGAATCAAGCAGTGATACATGTGCAATGGGACCCTGACGGATTATGCTCCAAGATACGATTCATGAGTCTCCTCCTGATTTCCGACTTGAGGACAAGTCGATTGTCAATGGGGGAGAATTGATATGATACAAATATGACCTAGGAGTTATTGTTAATAATTAATTAATTAATGTAATTTTTAAATAGAGTCTTATAAGCCCCTTCATGAGTTTTCTTTACGGTTTTTTCCCATGTCGCCTTTATTGAACCGCTAGGACAATATTATAAATACATTGTAGTGTTATTTCAGAAAATATAATCAAGAAGAAGAAAATTATTATCTAACCCTAATTCTTTCTAGCCTCCTTCTCTGTCTCGTCTCCTTCTTCAACCCTGGCCATCAGCCCTTCTCCCCTTCCCTTTCACCTTCATCGTTTCTATTGGTTACGTTCTACAGTAATTTGGTACGGCATCCTAAGGATTATCGTATCAGAATGTGTATGTGTGATGTGTAATGTGTGTGTGTGTGATCAATGAGAAGTTAAATATTGATTTAGAGTTGGTATGCGTTGTATTCATGTGGACCTTGCATGTGTGTGTGTGTGTTAGAAACTAGATTGGTTTTTAAACATCTTACTATTGCTGTATGTATTCTAACTTGGATTAGAATAGTAGTTGATCCTTCGGAGACTTGTTTTTTTTTAAGTTTCAGGTAAGGACAAAGGACCCATGATAAATGTATTTGCTTTCAATTAACCTCAATTGATTGTTCATTTAAAAATTTACTACTTCACTAATTAGGGCCCGTTTGGTTGTCTATTCCGGAAACGTAAACAGAAAGGAAACGAATCTAGTCTATATTAATGACATGATACATCAATGATAAATTTCCTCTTGCCTTGAGTCACCTCATTTTTCATGCAAAAATGTACCACAAGCCCCCTTGTGGTAATCAATCCCTTTCCCTAATTTTAACATGGGGTAAGCAAATTCCCCATTCTCCTCTAACCATTTCCCTTCCCCCTTCTCTAGACCCATAAAAAAAAATTGTTGTCAATGTATTGTGACACATAAGTGGTCTATATTCGTTTCCTTTCCGTTTACGTTTCCGTGGTTGGAAACCAAACGGGCCCTTAATATGTTTTGGTTTGTTAAGTTTACACTATCTTCATTTTCACACATAATTTTGATGTCTGTATGCATCTAAGGCAGTCCAACCCCTCCTAGTCCTACTACTACCCCCCCTTAAAAGCCGAATAAATCACATGCAATTCTAATCATAATCGGTTCAGTGATTGTTGGCACCTTAGTGATGTTGTTTCTCAGATTTGCTATTTGGAAAAGGAAGTTCAAAACAACATCTAAAGGTACGTACAAATGCAATGTTGATCTCCTAGCTTGCACTCTAAAGGTTAAGGCCGAGAAATTTGTGCATTCTACATGCGTAACATTTTTCAAATATCATTGCAGCCGACCTTGGTGATATTGTATCTACTGACTCACTGAAAATGGATTTCAATACAATACGAGCTGCTACCCAGAATTTTGCTGTCCATAGGAAGTTGGGGCAAGGTGGATTTGGCTCTGTTTATAAGGTGACATATATTTTAACTTGAATATGTGCTCAACATACATATATGTAGAATTAGTTCATACATATAGTGTTGATTGTTTATTTTTTATATCTCTAACAGGGAACACTTGAAAATGGAGAAGATATAGCAGTGAAGAGGCTTTTAGACAAATCGGGCCAAGGCATTGTGGAGTTTAATACCGAAGTTCTTCTAGACGCCCAACTAAAACACCGAAACTTAGTTAAGCTCTTGGGATTTTGTGTATCAGATAAAGATAAAATTCTTGTCTACGAATATCTTCCCAATTCCAGTTTTGATAAAATTCTTTTCGGTACGTTTTAGTTAAATCACGCTTATACTAAAATATGGTTGCCTGACTATATGATTATAATAAGAAACTAGTTGCATGTCTACATGAAACATATCCAACCAAGCGAATGTCTCTTAACTGGAAAATTAGATTCAAGATTATATGCGGAATTGCAAAAGGGCTTATGTACCTACATGAAGACTCCCGTCAAAGGGTCATACATTGGGATTTCAAACCAAGCAACATATTACTCGATGAAGATATGAATCCAAAAATGTCAGATTTTGGCTTGGCCAAACTCTTCACCGTTGATCAAACCCAAGCCTTAACTAACTCAATCGCTGGAACATAGTAGGATTTGCATCAAGTGCTTGATTCTTTCATCTAGTATTTGTATTTCGTCAATGGAAATCACAATATTAGTTAATAATTAACATACCTTCTTTAATTCTCCAATATGTATATACGCGCATGCAGTGGATATATGGCACCAGAATACGTATTGATGGGTCACTATTCGATCAATTCGGAGGTTTATAGCTTTGGGATCATAGTCTTCGAGATGGTTTCTGATTGGCTGAAAGTCGTCGTGCCAAATAAAAATATAAATCCCTAATTACTCAACTAGGATAGCTGGTAAGTCGGGGTCGTACCCAAGTAAAACAAGCAAACAAAGCAAAGATAGAGTTTTTATCAGATTAGGGAAAGCAATCCTATTCAAGCATCCACATTCATCATCAAGTACTTATTGATTAATAATTCAAACAAGTTATTCCCTTTGGTTATTCCTATCCTGATCATAAATAGAACATGGCAACGAGACATGCCAAGTTAATATCCAAATAACCCATGAAGTGATCATAAATCATAAGGACATTAGTAATGAGAGCAAGGATAAATAAGATACATGCAATTGAATTCCAACGAGTCAAACAATCAACATGCATTCAAATCTCTTTTTCAATTGTTTTAGTCCAACGAGTCCTAAACCAATTGAGTTGCTACACAGATTAGGTTTTGCTACGAGGAAAACAAGATCTAGCAATAGAGAGTATTAATTCCAACTAGTTGGCCAGACAAGCAGAAATCAACACAATCAATATTAATCAAGCACAAGAGAATTGAAATGACCTGTAAGAAATAAACTTGAGAAAGAATCTCACAATAGACTTGAATCCGAAAGCATCAACTTGAATAGAATTATAGGAGTATAGTTCTCCATAAAGAGAGAATACAAAAGTGAAAAGTAGGAATTAGGTCTGAAGATATGTTCTAACAAAGGTGAAAACAAGGCTTATATAGCCAACTCAAAACATGAAATAATAAGAAAGGAAACAAGATAATAAAAGATAGAAGAAAATCTCCGTCTCGGGTCGCTGACATGGACACCCGCGGGCGCGGGGTAGTGAACCGCGGGCGCGGTTTTCCCAACTGAGACGCTGTTTTTTGTCCTTGAAACCGCGGGCGCGTGGTGGTGAACCGCGGGCACGGGTCTTGTCTTGACAGCATTCTAACGGTACTTTCGGATGTGGTTTTGACCCACTTAGAGTTGGAATTTGAACTCGCAGTACAAACATGAATTGTAGCTCTTCGAGTTAGCTTTCAAATGATACCAAATTCAGTTTCATCCGTTCATCGTAGCTCCCGAACGATGCATCATAAGAAAGTGGTGCCAAAACAACTCCAAATCAACACTTGACTTCAAAATCTTCTTTAACACTCTTGATTTCTTCACTTTAGCTCTTGACTTTGACTTTCACAAAACACTTATAAAAAATAATGCTAAACCACTCATGAATAATGCTAACAAGTCCTAGATATGTTGTACAAACTACAGTGTATGTAATGCAGGTAGAACTGTCAAAACTTGACGTACTCAATCTAACCTGATCCGAATTTTTAGGGTTGAAATCCGATTAATTAAAAAATGAGTGGGTTAAAGAAATATCACAAATCAATTGACCCGAATCCGATAGGATTGAAACCCAAAACCTGTTAGATTGACCCGATTTATTCTATTTGCAGAATATATAAAATTGATTTTAAAAATTATAATAAAATATATTAAATACTATTTTATTATTAAATATTTTTATTTATTTAATATATCATTTTAATAATCATAAAAAATTCGATATTTTTGACCCGTTGGGTCAACCCGGCCCGCCCGAAATCCTGCAATGACTTGACCTGATTGACCCATGACCTATGACGACCCGAATCCGACTCAAATCGAACCCGAAATAACCCGACCCGAATCCGTCCCTATTGACAAGTCTAAATGTAGGCAATAGTCTGCAAATAATAAGATAAAAAAATCACCCAAATTGAGTTTCAGATGACCACTAGTTCCTATTCACTTTGCCACCCGTCCAATGTCTATTTACCGCAAACTACCCGTCCAATGCCTTTCGTTACCTTTTTACCACCTTCACCACCTAAACCTAAGTTCTGTCCAAATTGCCGTTAAATTGAGTTTCAGATCCAGCGTCATTTGAAACTCAACTCTAGTTTAGGTGGTAAAAAGGTAACGAAAGGCAATGGACAAGTGGTTTGTAATAAATAGACATTGGACGGGTGGTAAAGTGAAATATGATCTATTGGACAGGTGGTTTTCAATAAAAGACCTTATTTCTCATGAGATGTACAACACAATGAATCAATCAAATGTAATTAATCCATTTTGGATTTGAGAATGAAATCATCAAAGTTGCCACCTTTCTTCTTTTTTCGCTTTTCTCTATTTTTGTTGATGGAGTCGCTTTTCCCATGAGTTAGTTAGCCCAAATTTCACATGATGTATATGCTGCTGGTGTTGTTGGTGGAATTTGGATCATTGTTCAGGAAGAAATTGGGCGGCGATGGCGAGGGAAGGCTGATGGATTGACCTCCTAGGGCGGCAACAATTGATGTCATATTAGGCCTTTTAGCAACACTATCTTGGATGCACAACAAGCCAACATGGATACACTTGATCACATCCTCTTTGGCATGATTTTCACCTAAACTCTCCTCTATTAACTTTAGAGCTTCACCTTCATTCCATAGTTTCCATGCCTGCTCCACAATTAATTAAGTATGATTTGGCACTATGATTAGTATGTACATCAATACTATATATATGTTTCAAAATTAAAAGAAATTTAGATGTCTCTAATGTGGATTAATTGATTACTCTGTAAAGTAAGACTTCTTCTAAGGGGCAATTTTTGCAATGGTTTCCTTGACCAGAAACCACCTCCAAGACTATGATCCCAAAGCTATACACGTCTGACTTGATGGAGTAGTGACCCATCAATACGTATTCTGGAGCCATATATCCACTGCACATAATATACATACATATATATATATATTATTTATTAGAATTGAGATTTTCACCAAATAATTGCAAATAATAGATGAAAATTGCAAGCACTTGATGAAAATCTTACTATGTTCCAGCGATTGCGTCAGTTACGGCTTGAGTTTGATCAACGGTGAAGAGTTTGGCCAAGCCAAAATCTGATATTTTTGGATCCATAGCTTCATCGAGTAATATGTTGCTTGGTTTAGGATCCCGGTGTATGACCCGTTGACGGGAGTCTTCGTGTAGGTACATAAGCCCTTTCGCGATTCCACATATGATCTTGAATCTAGTTTCCCAGTTCAAAGACATTCGCTTGGTTGGATCTGCCTGATTTTTTCTTGTTATACTCGTATATATAGTCAAGCAACCATATTTTTATTATAAACGTACCAAAAAGAATTTTGTCTAAACTGGAATTGAATTTTCTCTTTCCCTGATACACAAAATCCCAAGAGTTTAACTAAATTTTTGTGCTTTAGTTGGGCATCTAGAAGAACTTCGGTAGTAAACTCCACAATTCCTTGGCCTGAATTGTCTGAAAGCCTCTTCACTGCTATATCTTCTCCATTTTCAAGTGTTCCCTGTAAGAGAGATTAAATAAATAATCAACACGCACTATGTATATGAACTAATGTTATATATGTTGAGTACATATTGAATTTCAAAATATATGTCACCTTATAAACAGAGCCAAATCCACCTTGCCCGAGCTTCCTATGGATAGCAAAATTCTGGGTTGCTGCTCGTATTGTGTTGAAATCCATTTTCAGTGACTCAACAGCTACAATCTCACTAAGGTCGGCTGCAATGATCGATATTTGAAAGATTGTTGTACATGTATAATACACACATTCTAATTTGGTACATAGTTATTTCTCTACATGTATGATGTATGATAAGATTTCCAGTTCTTAATCTTTAGAGTGCGAGCTAGGAGATCGATCAACTCGGTATGTATGTGTACATACCTTTGAATGCCGTTGTGAACTTCCTTTTCCATACAACTAAGCCGATAAACAACATCATTATGGTGCCAGCAGCAATCACTGAACCAATTATGATTATAAATGTACTATGTGATTTATTCGACTTTGGAGGAGTAGGACTAGGTGTGGTGGTTGGACTGCCTGAGATGTATGTAACCATCAAAATTATGTATGTGTGAAAAATCAAGATAATATATGTATTAAGTAGTCGCGTGTCCGGTTCCGGCAGTTCCACGGTTCCAGAACCGGCCAACTCCCGATTCCTCGGTTCGGTTCTTGGTTCCGGTTCGGTTTTTACCGGTTCCGATCGACCCTAGCTTTATAAAAAAAATAGCAGTTGGAAATCAAAACTAGAACAAAATGCAAAACAATGGTCACGGTTTATCCCTTTGGCCGGTTTTTACCGTTGGGAACAGGCGGTTTTCAACGGTTTACGTTCGGAACAGGTGGAACCGCCGGAACAGCCGGTTTTTCGGATTCGTAGTCAATTTGTAGAGTGATCGAAGCCGATCAAGCTTAATTGACAACAAATATATGTACCTATATTGGGAATAACCCGATCATCATAAAACAGATATATCTCATAGCGGAGGTTGCAACTAAAAAATATGACCCTCCCACCCTGCCTGCTCTCGCCAAACAGGCTAGAAATACACTGTTGCAAGCACTGATAGCAGTCACTCCCAGACAGATCCGGCGTGCACTGCCCTAGCAGATACACACTCTGGAATTCATTAAAACTATCCTCCTCCGTATCGAACTTCACCATAGTGCCACCGCTCGCTGCCCCTCTCGCCACCTTTGCCAGGGTTGCGGCCAACACCTGGTTGAAGCGGGTCACGTTGCCGATAATGTTCTGCCTGTTCCACATCAGCAGGCTAAAGTCGGCGTCTAGCTGGCCGAAGAAGGAGGCATTGGAGTACCTTATCATGCACTCGTCGTACCAAGTCACCGCCTGTTTTCCCCGTGGGCAGTTCTGGGCCAGGTCGGCTGCTGCCGTCGCCACGCACTCCCTGCAGGTGGCAGGGTCCACGTCCCCCCGACAGAGGTAGATGCCGTACGCGGTGACCCCTGCGGATGAGTTGTGGAAGCCGGGGGCTGAGGAACTGTTAGCGGCGGCGGAGAGATCGGAGAGGAGGGTGTTTAGGCTCAATCGCAAGGCGGAGGAGTTGGTGGCCGGGAAGAAGGTGGTGTTTGGGCAGTAGTTGTAGAGGAGATTCGGAGCGGCGGCGGAGGCATGGCAGACCAAACCAAGGAAGAGGAAGATAAAGGGCGCGGAAACTGGAGACATGGCTTGATCGGATGAGATTGCTGGCTTGCTGCAAGATTGCCTGCCCAATTCAACTTGGGATTATGTCGGAAAATATAAATGCTGGTTTATTGGTTGGTAGATTCCAATTAAAAGATTCGATGAGCTATGTAAATTTCCTGTCATGCGAACATCCATGACGTGTAGAATTGAATGCATTAATGCAAGTGGCCTCTATATACATCCACCCCAACGAATTTTGAAATAAAAATACTTAGACCTCGGCCTACGTCGTACATGATGCGCGACATAGGAATTAATTTCGACAACAACATACAAGTCCAATATATCGAGGCTAGCTAGCTTCAGAGAGTATATCATCGATTTCCTGATGCCATAAGGGTCTGGAATGATGTTATAAGAGTATATGGCTAAGCCAAACCACAAAAATAAAGTGTATAACCACCCAACATATATAAATGTCCAACATTCTGTTAAGAAGCGTGACTAATAAGTAATAACCACCCAACACACTTGTATTTATACACGTGTCAACAAACATAATGCATTCTTCCATAATGCTTTATTTTAGAGTTAATTACATTATATAAACTTCATACCTCCCTCGAGTTGGAAGTATTTGTTATGAAAAATCAAATTTAAATATTATTAAGAAGAGATAAAATATATATGTTTTTTGGTCAGGGAGAAAATATAATTTTGTAATAACTTACTTATAAAATAATCCGTGTCTAAGATATCAAATACTCAAGTTGTCCCCAATATAGGTATATGTATTGCTGTCAATCACGCTCAATTGGTTGTTCATTTAGAATTTTACTACTTCACCAATCAATACATTTTGTTTTGTTCAATTTACATTGTCTTCATTTTCACACACAATTTTGCTGGTTATATGCATCTCAGGCAGTTCAACCCCTACTAATCCTACTACTACTACTACTACTACTCCCAAGCCGAATAAATCACATACAGTTCTAATCATAATTATTGGTTCGGTGATTGCTGGCACCTTAGTCATGTTGTTTCTCGGATTAGCTATTTCGAAAAGGAAATTCAAAATGGCATCTAAGGGTACGTAGAAATACAATGTTGATCTCCTAGCTTGCAATCTAAAGGTTAAGAAGACCCAGAAATTAATGTGTGTGCATTCTACATTGTGTAACATTTTTCAAATATCATTGCAGCCGACCTTGGTGATATTGTAGCTTCTGACTCGATCACTGAAAATGGATTTCAACACAATAAGAGCTGCAACCCAGAATTTCGCAATCCATAGGAAGCTCGAGCAAGGTGGATTTGGCTCTGTTTATAAGGTGACATATATTGCAGCTTGAATATGTACGTACTCAATATACATATAAGTAACATTAGTTCATACATAGTGTTGATTATTAATATTTCTGATAGGGAACACTTGAAAATGGAGAAGATATCGCAGTGAAGAGGCTTTCAGACAACTCAAGCCAAGGCATTGTGGAGTTTAATACCGAAGTTCTTCTAGACGCTCAACTAAAACACCGAAATTTAGTTAAGCTCTTGGGATTTTGTGTATCAGGGAAAGAGAAAATTCTTGTCTACGAATATCTTCCCAATTCCAGTTTTGAAATAAAAAAATCGGTATGTTTTAGATAAATCACGCTTATACTAAAATATGGTTGCCTGCCTGACTATATGATTATAATAAGAAATAAGTTGCATGTCTACATGAAACTAGATTCAAGATTATATGCGGAATTGCGAAAGGGCTTATGTACCTACACGAAGACTCTCGTCAAATTAAGGGTCGTACACCGGGATCTCAAACCAAGCAACATATTACTAGATGAAGCTATGAATCCAAAAATATCAGATTTTGGCTTGGCCAAACTCTTCACCGTTGATCAAACCCAAGCCGTAACTGACTCAATTGCTGGAACATAGTAAGATTTGCATCAAGTGCTTGAAGTTTTCATCTATCATTTATAATTAAATAATGCAAATCACAATCTTAGTTAATAACATGCACTCCTCCCATACGTACATATGTGTAGTGGATGTAGCTCCAGAATACGTATTGATGGGCCATTACTCCATCAAGTCGATCGAACATTTATAGTTTTGGGATCATAGTCTTGGAGGTAGTTTCCGGCCAAAGAAACCAGTACACAAACCGCCAGTTATTAGAAGAAGCATTACTTTACCGAGTAACCAATAAATCCTCTCATGCATTAAAACCATATGGGTTCCTTTGTGCAACATTATTGATCATGCATTAAAACCATATGGGTTCCTTTGTGCAACATTATTGATGTAAATACTAATCATATGCATAATTGTGGAGCAGGCATGGAAACTATGGAATGAAGGTGAAGCGTTAAAGCTGATAGACGAGAGAGGTTAGGCGGAAACTACGCCAAGGTAGATGCCATCAAGTGTATCCGCATTGGCCTGTTGTGCATTCAAGAAAGTGTTGCTAAAAGGCCTAATATGACATCGATTGTTGCTGCCCTGGGAGGTCAATCTATCACTCTTCCTTCGCCATCGCCACCCAATTTCTTCAGGAACAACGATCCCAATTCCACTAGTGCCTCCGGGGTTGGCTCAGGACAAGGTGTTAGCAATTGCCAAACTTTCAGCCCTTACCGAATTGTATCCAAGATGAGCAATGTTGTTAAATAAAAATCCTCCTATTATTTAGACAAGTGATAACCCATGGTGTGTGTTGATTGTGCTGTAAAGTTGATATGTTTCTTTATAATGTACTTTTGGCACTAATTTGTCCAATTACATGCTCCCCACAAAGAAGAAAAGACAAAGTAGTATAATTCTGTGATCCCCACAGAGAAAAGAAAAGTGGCAACTTTTTGTATAGCCGTCGTGACGTTGCTCGTAATCATAGGTTTGTAAAGGCTCCAACACCCGCACAAACACGAAAAACCAGAGGCTGCTGCTTTTTCTGCCAAATTCTCCATCTCTCACCACATCTTTATTCTTTGAACTCTATCCATGGCGGTCGGAGTTCTCGCTCTTCAGGGCTCTTACAATGAACACATCGCAGGCACGCACACTTCTCTTTCTCTATCTCTCTTTTGTTGCCTGAAAATTTTGCTTTTTCTTCGTTCCAAACGTGATTTGATTTAATCCAATTTGTAGCGTTGAGAAGGTTGGGGGTCAAGGGAGTGGAGATAAAGAAGTCGGAGCAGTTGGATAACGTAGCCGCCCTCATTATCCCTGGCGGAGAAAGCACCACCATGGCCAAGCTCGCCGAGTTCCACAATTTGGTCAATTTCTCTCCCTCTTTCTCTATCTAGAATTTGCTGCTTGTTCTTCGACTGCTATGATTACTTTCCCGTTCAAAATCACTTGCTATTGGTTGTTTCTGTGTTTGTGTTATACATGTACAACAGTACGTGTTGTTCTGTGATGCCGTTGATGAATTCATACGGATTCTCGCCTCAATTTGATGTCTTAGAACATGGAGTTGCGAATTAGAGTTTAGTTTCGGTTTTGTATTGAGGATTGAGCCATTGAGGAATACTGGAATTGTAGTTTGAGGCTGGAAGCTGATGTTTATTATACTTCATCCTTTGGATTGCCATACAATAGGAGTATTATTTGTAGCTTGTCATAGGAGTTATGTCTAACTCTTTTTTCTTTTAAGTGATAGATACTAGCAAGCAGCCAATCAATAGAAACTTGAGTTAAGCTATTGCTTTTAATGGCTTCTTAATAATGGCTTGTTCTAGGCTAGGGAGGAGTACTTTCTATGGACAAATCAGAATGTGGGTGTACTTTTGCCTTGATCGGAATTCATATTCCTGTTTAATTTGTTTCCTGTGTTTATAATTTATTTGCATAGATAATATGATGTGTGAAGAGTATCATGACTGATCAACAATTTTGTGAGGATGTTATATTTACCAATCAAATCCTGGCTTTTGCTATGAATTCTAAATTCACTTTTGTCTGTATGTTCAGTTTCCTGCTTTACGTGAGTTTGTTCAAACAGGAAAGCCAGTTTGGGGGACTTGTGCTGGACTTATTTTCTTGGCAAACAAAGCTACTGGTAAGATAATTGTTTCCTTTATCCAAGGAAAACTCAGTCAGTAAACACACATGAAGCCCTTAAATTGTGGCTTGTAATTTTCCAGGACAGAAAATCGGTGGTCAGGACCTAGTTGGTGGTCTAGATTGCACTGTTCACCGAAATTTTTTTGGTAGCCAGGTTAGTACTAATCTTTTGTTCTTGACTTGTGGCTAGGCTACTTAGATGCTTAAGCCTTTGTGTGTACTTATCACTCTGTCTCAAGCTCTTTATCTATATACATGAATATGTTCCTTGAAGGAATGCTTATTTGTGGATACTACAAGTTCAGCCATGCTTTAATCTCATGCTCAAAACTTATGAATCAGTTGCTTAAATGTAAACACTGCTTTGAAGGCGTTAATTAGTTATCTGAAATCAACCTTATTGTTTAGTAGATGTTTGTTATGTGTAAAATTGAACCTGCTCTTAATAAGAGGATTGTGCATTTTTTTTAGCATCCGCCCTTCCTTTATTTCTTGAAGACATGCGATTTGTGCTTTGAATCTTTATAATAATGTCGTTTAAATATTGATTCTATACAGATTCAAAGCTTTGAGGCAGACCTCTCCGCCCCCGAGCTTGCAGATACAGAAGGTGGTCCTCCATTTTTCAGAGGGGTGTTTATACGTGCACCAGCGATTCTGGAAGTTGGCCCGGATGTCCAAGTACTTGCCTATGCTGATGCTCCCTCAGACAACAAGCAAGAGGTTTTCTCTCTTCTCTTCTCTTTAACTACTGTATTGCAGCAGGAAATGCATATCATTAAAAAAATATCTAATGTCTACTAGTATGCTAGTTTTTTAATTTTGTTTTAAAATTTGTCTTACATTAACTGGGCTGATCAGTCTAGTTTATGATCTTTAAGATTCAGCTTTAGGTTAAGTGACTCTTGAAAGTGCATTTTATAGCAAGAATGAACCTTACTTTTGGTAGAACAGTCGGTTTACTTTAGTGCATTATATATGACATTGCGTTTTGGCTTTGCTTGTTTTTTTTTTTTGAAATGGCTTCCTGGATTTTACTCTTTTCATTGTTTTGATCATCTGTACAGTAGTAGCTCAATACATTTAAAATTGTTGCTCAAAGCAAAATTGTGTTTGCCTGCAATATCATTTCTGCATTTCGTAACCATGATTGAAAGTCCTTTTGAGGATTGCATCATTTTTTCTTAGCATTTCTTTATTATTAGCCATCTAGCCAGCATCATTTAGTCTCATTCTTCTGTTCCTTCTTCATGGTCAGGTGAATCCTGAATCCGAGAATAAAGTCATCGTTGCTGTTAAGCAGAAGAATCTCCTAGGCACTGCTTTCCATCCCGAATTGACAGCCGACACTCGATGGTAAGATCTTCTTACTTCTTGAATAGCGAATCCGGCAGTAAATTCTGTCCATGATGAGCATACAAAATCTGTTGCTCTAATGGCAGGCACAGCTACTTTCTAAAGATGGCAAGTGAGCTCGGCGAAGGGACTTCGAGTGGAAGCATAGTTCCAGTCGGAAGCAAGCTGGATACATTACAAGAAACAAAGATTGACTTACCAATTTACCTGCCATAGCTAGAAACAAAACAAGAAAAAACAAAGATTGACTTACCAATTTACCTGCCATAGCTAGAAACAAAACAAGAAAAAACAGGTATATAGCTTTTGTGGTGGAATCAAATTTCTTTCTTTGCATAAGAATTTGCTGTGCATTCATCAATTGATTCTGTATTTTCATTTCTGGAACCGGAAAATGCTTTTAAAAGCTCCCCAACTCATTGCTCTTAGCTAGTTAGCTCTACATGATGCTTATGAATACAAACAAAGCAGTTGAGGTCACCAAATTAATGCTCCTTTGTTGTTGATTTGGTTCTTTGATATAATAAAACATCCGGTTGGGCTGCTGCCCATGGGAATTGGGTCGATGGACTTGTATGGGCTAGTTCTATAAGCCCAAATGATTGGGTTGGGCCGAAATAATTTTCTTACTTCGACCTAATTTAGCCTCAGAAGATGATGTCGTCTGATTTATTTCATAACATGACTTTTTTAATGATTATTTATATCGTTTAATGCACTTTGGTATTAATACATCAATTGGTTTTATAGTATAGGCAAAAACTTGTTGAGTGCTAACGGTAAAAATTAAAAAAAAGTACTTTAAATCAGTAGTTAGAATTTGGTCTCTATGAATCATTTAGAAGATCAAATGCTTCGTGTCATACACACAAACTTTGTGTCAATTTTGCAATCACATGTTGACAATTCCATCAACAACTATTGAATCAAACAAATCAAAGATTATTCTTATAGAAAGAGTACATTCCCAGTAGAAATGACACCACAAAGATTCAAACAACTCAAATACCGCCATAACAAAAAAATAAAACAAACCATACAAAGCACTCCAAACAATATGAACCTGTTCATCCGTCTCTCATCCCTCCATAACACCATCAAAACCCAATCATCATACCACAACCACAAAAAACCATCCAATCACCACCATAACACCATCAAAACTCCGACCACCACTACCACAACCTCACCGCCACCACCAAAACCCCAAACACAACCATCACTCGTCGACCCACCACCACCACCACCGCCACCAATCGAGCCCTTACCACTCGACGAACCACCACCACTCCCCTTCGGGCCCACCACGGGCGCAGGCGCGGGAGCCTCCACAAAAGGCGGGACCGGGAAAATGGCCTTGGGAAGAAGCAGCCCACTTACCTCATACACCGCCAGCTCTTGATCAGCATTCGAGTACACGGTTCCTAAGACGGTGGCCTCAAGGCGGCCCACTCCGGTGGAGAAATTCACCTGGTTGCCGGTGGTGGTGACGTTGAGCGTGAACTGGCCGTTGGACGCGTCCCCGGCCTCCGTGTTAAGCGGGTTGGTTACGGCTTGGAAGTCGGAGAGCGAGAGGAACGTTTGCACGCAATGGAAGAGCACGAGCTTGGAAAGTTGGTCCGAGCTCAGGGAGTTCAAGGCGCCGGATTTCAAACCCGAAAACGCCTTGTTCCTCGGGGCGAATACGGTTAGCCCTTGGCTCGAGTTCGGGTTCTTGAGGTCCGTTTCGAGGCGTTTCTCAACTTGGGTTTGTTTCATTAGCCCTAGGAATCGGCTGAAGCCCTTGGCTTTTTGGAGGATTTTGGTGATGCTGGGTGGCGTCGTCGGTGGGGCCGGGGCGGGGGCCGGGCTCGGAAGTGGGGCCAGTGGGTGAGATGGAGGTGGTGTCGCGATTGGCGGCGTTGGTTGTGCTGTGGTGAAGTGGAGGAGGAGGAGGCATAAGAGGATGGAGATTGGAGTAGTGTTGATCATTTTTTGTTAGGTTAATGTTTGTTTTTTGCATGGAAGTGTGATTTGTGAGAGGAAGTGTTAGGGGTTTTTATGGAAGAAGGGTGTGTGTAAATGTAATTAGGTGGGATTTGAATTGCATATGCTTAGGATTAAAGGGAAAATTAATATATGGAACTGATAAACAATGTGTCTTGAATTGAAGATCTATAATTAGGTTAGTATAGGATGCATATAAGCAGGTGGATGAATTGATCAATATATGTGCTACCATTTTACACAAAAATGTCCATGTCTTTGGGTTCAAGTTTTAATGTTAATGCTTTAGCTAGCTAGTGTTTTATATTGAATTTATTAAATGTTAATTAGAGATATGTTTCTAACTTCTTGTTTTTTAAATTAGCATTTCATTCAAAATTAATTTGGTGGGTAATAAGTTTGTCAAACTTATAGGTGCCTGATTAAACGGCCCAAAACTTATGGAAATTCAATTTGTGATTTGAAGCCATGAATAATTTGCTCGATCAGTTGATTGTCAATGTCCTCCAATCATATATATATTTTTCTTGGTTAATTAAGAGAACTCTAAACTTGAGAATTAGATTACCAACAACTAACTCCCCCGGGTCATGAAGCTCCAAAATCGAATTGAGTTAGTATCATCATTGTCTCCATCCTGGATCAATACACAAATGTGTGAAGTGTTATAATCTGAATTATGTTATTACCATTATGCTTGTATTACAAGGAGGATAAGTCTCTATTTATACTAACTCAGCTAGTTGCTGTGCAGTGGGTATTTATGTAGAAGAGTTGCAAGAGGCCTTCCATAACATTCTCCCGAGTAAAATGAACATCAATTTCGATATGTTTTGTTCTCTCATGCTGAACTGGACTACCAGCTAGACTAATTAGGCTTGAGCCAAACTCACATTTCATGAATAAAAAGTGACCAATTAACCCGACATTGCCAAGAGCCCAAGCGTGATCTTTTGTCCTATATTCAAGTAAGATTTCCATTTTTACACTTTTCCACAAAATCGTCTAATCTATCTGAGATCAGATTGCGAGGAGATTAAGAATGCATTGAGTTCAATTGATTGGAATCACACCCACGTTCCAAGAGCAATTGGAGAGATGCAAAGGGTGAGAAAATGGATAACTAGCAGAAGTCAAAGTATATAGAAAAATATTGAACAATGCACAACTCCTTTGATCATCTGGATGGCCCTGCATAAAAAATGTCAAAACCGGATTTCAAGCCCAACAATGCGTGAGTGGTGGCTTTGATCAGTACAGCAAACTACTTTCTAGTTTCCTTTGTGGGTATTCATCCACCCAACATTTGAGGGTATAGAGGAAAAAAATGGTAAAGAGTGCAAAATGTAATCAATCGACAAAGTAAACAAACAGAGGTAATTTCATGGCTTCAGAGCAAGGGCAAGGCCCAATTTGTGCTTGGGAGAAGAACTAGATACTTTGGTATCATACTCACATGAAAGCGTTACTTGTGACTTAGGCCTCCATTCATGTTGGCACAGCATTGCCACCTTTCCATCATTGGAGAAGCGTGTTTTTACACTAGTCTGAGGATCAACTAGATGAGAGCTTCCGATACTAAAGCTGTTCTGGTAATTAGAAAGCCTATGAGTCATCTCAGCAGCCACAGCCGTTCCATTTGAAGGATTCACAATGTGGAAGTATGAAGCTTTCACTGTTTGTCCCTTGTCCATCCTGTGCGACAAAACCACAAAAAGTCATGAAACTCTAGAAGGCATTTGCAATTTGTGACAGAAAGAGATTGTTTATTTATACATACAAGAAAAGTGATGCAGAAAAGTCTGGTTTGTTGAAGCTGATTCCTGTGGTGTATTTGGTAAGTGCACCAGTTGCAGCATCAAACCCAACTTCTCCACCCAAACTGAGCTCTTGGGTACCCACTGCCGTATTAAACTCTAGAAGAGGAGCAGGATTCAACCCAATAGTAGAGTTTAAAGCCATGTGAGGATGTACATAGTGTACATCCAGCTGAAAGAAGATGCCAAGAAAATATCAGAACTCTGTAAATTCAGGATCTTCTGTGAGGAATTGAATAAAAAGAATTCTTTCAGAAGCATCAAGAAACACATCAAGATCACAAAAACTTATTTGCATGGTAGAAATAAAATAGGGCTTATGTAAAACAATTCTGATGTTACTAGAATAATGTTTTCCAAATAGAAAGAAGCCTGACTTGAAATAAATAACTATATTAAGAAACTTATTGATATAGAGGCGTCATAGTGGTGATTTGAAATAAACCAGTACTTTAAGGCACTTCTTCACATCCCTTAGACACAACAGCTTCTGTACTTAAGGTTGATCCACTTGATCACAAAATCTAATACTGAATCATGGATATTACAGCCTAATATGTACACAATTAACATTTTACTTTCATTGATATATTTAATAAGTACCGCTTAAGCTAAAGGGAAAGTTCTACAGAACTGTGATCAGACCGGCCATCCTCTACGGGGCGGAGTGTTGGCCCACCACGAAAGCACAGGAACAGAGGCTTATGGTAGCAGAGATGAGAATGTTAAGATGGATGAGTGGGCATACTTTAATGGACAAAATCAGAAATGAAGTGATCAGAAGCAGAGTGGGGGTGGCCAGTATAGGTGATAAGCTGCGTGAATCAAGATTGCGCTGGTTTGGGCATGTTCAGAGGCGGGGCCTCGAGGAGCCAGTTCGGCGGTGCGAGAGGTTGGTCCTTGGAGAAGTTCGTAGAGGGAGAGGAAGGCCGAAGAAATGTTGGGAGGACAGTATAAGGCAGGATGTCAGCCAGTTGGGTATTTCGATAGAGATGGCATCGTGTAGAGATGATTGGAGAGAGAGGATTCGTGTGTTGGACGGTTAGGCACCCGAGCACACCGGTCCAAGGGGCCTTGAGGCGTTGTCGTTCCGTTTTAGTTCTAAGTCTCTAAGTTTTTAAAGTTCCAAAGTTTTCTACTTTGCCTCGTTTTCGGTTTCCATCTTTTTCTTCCTGAGGTCTGTGGTCGTGTCGGGTCTTTTGGTCACACCCCCTTGCGTCAAGCCAGGGGTGCCCCCATCTTGACCCCCCAGATTCCCCGCAAGGGGAGCCACACTGGGAAAATGTTGTTGTTGTTGTTGATATATTTACTAGGAAAAATTTATATGGCTTTACAATGCTGAACCTAAACCTATAGTCTTCCTAATCCCTTAGAGAGAAAGAAATTGCCAACCTAAATATAGATGAAGTGTGATCTGGAATTTATATGGCTTTACAATGCTGAACCTAAATCTAACACATGATGAGCTAGATGTAGTTGGCATTAGATGAATATAGATGAAGTGATGTGTCCCATATACGACTAAACTTGACAACAAATTGCAAAAACAACTTTAAAGATCACAGACTACGAGCCTTGGAAGCTTTGAGATCTGGAATTATAAACTGGAAAAAAAATTTCACATGACTTTGGAGGATGCATAATGTGATAATTACCAACCTTGCCGGACGTGTGATCCGGAATCTTGAAGCTGAGAGCAGTTTTGATTCCCGCTACAGTTTCATCAAGAGTGATCTTAGTGGATACCTGTAGTAATAGGATAAATTTACTTCATGTAAGCATTAACTAGATGGAGAGATATCTTAAACTATAAAAATTCAAGGTTACACTCTTTGGTAATTCATCAGAGAAAAAAAGATAGTCAACTTACATTTGAATACATATCAACTTTTACATCAACAGCAACCTTCCCACTCTTGTAGACAGTATTTATGTCTCCAAGAAAAACTTCATCCTTCTTGATACCGGTGGCGGTCAGACTCTGCTCAGAGAATTATATTAGTAGAATGTTTAAACTTCTAGGCATTTACAAAGATTACTGCCATTGCCATCACTAATTGCTCTAGCCTTTACCAGAGACTACTAGGATTGGATCTCAATCTGTAAAGGAAACTTCACTCGACATGGGTGGTAGTAGTTAATAATGACTATAAAAAAAATGTAGCATATAGATAATTCTTTCATAATATTCTTGACAAATTATATATAGCACATACTTGGTCATACACTGAGAGAAAGAAAATTAGCTTCCAAATAAATTTTCTCCTAATATAGTATAGAAACTTTACCTTAAAGCTAAACATTTTGTACTAGCAAGTAGAAGCAGCCTTAGCAAAGAGTTGGTAAGAGATTGTCATTTCCAATCCATTTGGGATCCACCCGAAAAAACCCAGCCAAACTATTCTTCTAGATTTCTTGATTGAGAATCATGAGTATCATTATTCAAATAATGCTAATTTTAGGGGTGAAATTCTTAAATGACTTTCAAGTAAGAACCTCAATGATTGTCCTTTTCATGTTTTACTGACATAAATGACTTGTTTCAATAATGCAAACATGTACTTCAGTTCTGCTAAAGTTGCACACGTAATCAAGATAATCTCTCAGTTCCCCCTTGTGATTAGAATTTATTCTTTAAACTAATACTTGTAAATTGTAATAATACTTGCGTAGTTGAGTCAACAACCAAATCAAATTCAAGTGAATCGTACCAAGGAAGTCTTTTCCTATCATTAAATCTGCAAGTTGCCACATTTGCAAACTCTAACATATGGTACAACATCCAAAAAAAAGGGAAATGAATTTACACATAAAGATTTAAAACAATACATTTTCAACAGTAAATCTACACAGCAGACAGCAATACTGCAAATATTTATCAAAAGCACAAGACAAATTTGTTTCTAAGTGGACAGACCTATGATCTATCATGCAGAAAATAGTAGTGAACGATACCATACCATCCCAGCAGAACTTGGTATTTGAAGAGTGAATTTATGATCAAAATTGTAGTCTCTTGACAAGAGATCTGCAAATCAAATGAAACATAGAATAATAATGAGTGTCTAACTCAAAAAGATCCCCGTCATCATCAGACTACAATATCTATGATACCAATCTCTGTAAAGTAATGTATAAATGTACCCTGCCTTGAACACAAATCACAAATGTTATTTTCAATGAAAGTTATTCAATGTTCAGGAAGATATATGCTCATTCCTTTTTGAATATCTATCAATTCGAATACTACTAACTCCATGCCTATTGCAACCAAATTCCAAGATTATCACACGCGAAAACAGTACTAACCAATCAAATTTACTTCACAATACCAAAAATTTGAGAGAAAGGAACTTCATTCATGAACAAAGAAATTACCTCTAGCTCTCCTGCCAAAATCTGGATATTGAGATGGAGCCATTTCTAAATAAAGATGCCCTGCAAAACATAAACAGAATAAATCAGTGGCGGAGGCAGGTGGGGGCGGCGGCCGGGAGTTCTCAGCCAGGCGCCAGCGGCACAAAAACAATGAAAAATTGGATCTTTCTCAATTGAGAAATAAGAGCCACAGTTGACATGAAAACATTAAAAACAAAATTCAACTGAGAAAGACAAGTTCAAACCGATTAATTTTGGAGACGAATTTGGGGACTTAGAGGAGGCAGAGAAGATATGCCGGCGGGCGGCGGCGGTGAAGGATTCTTTCTCCCGAGTCCGTCGTTCCTCCCTGATTCTCAGATGAACTTTCCTAAAACAAATACACAAATCAGTTGAATGAAATTGGGCCTGTCTGCTGGACAAATAAAAAAGAAAAGGGACGGGCTCGTAATCGGCCCGCTAGACACTAAAAATACAGTTGAATGAGCTTGGGCCTGTATATTAATCTTTAAATATATCAGAAACAATAATAAAATTGTCCAATTTTACATTTAATTTTTTCTCTCTCCTACAAAACAACAAGTGATCATTTTTGCCTGAATATTTTAAACGTGCATTCGATACTAATTTTTTAGGAATTTAATTCCACTAGATGGAGGGTAATTTCTCCAAAATCTACACCCTTAGATTAGAGAGTGTAGAAAAGATGAACTTTTCATCTAGCGTTTTGGCTATAAGGAAAAAGCTCCCCTATAGTCGAACGAAGCCTAAGACCTCAAGGTTACCCCATAAAATAAATAAAAATGAGGTCCACCGCGAATTTGGCGATTAAAAAAAATTATAGACCTATATATTTTATATTAGGAATAATTAATTAATGGATCTAGTTCATTGTCTTTGTCATTTCCATATAGTCCTGCACAAGCACGATTTACGGGGTTGAGTTGAAACAGTTATAAGTTAGATATATTAAGGGAATGAGTGCAATAGACCAAAAAAAAAAAAATTAAACTATGTGACAAGAATAATGAATCTAAAACCTATAAAAGAACAAAAAAAAATTTGGGGCGGCTTGTGTACAGTACACGGCTTGTGAATAGTGTTTTTTGTAGTGCAATTTTACCGGCTTAAAGATTTGGCTCGGCTGGGCTCCAACTTATTGTTTAGAATGCCTTTCTTTATGCTGAGATTTGCCTCTCTCGTCTCCTCCCTCCAGCGACAACCCTCGCCAACTATTTCTCTTTCCATTTTCTTCACTTTCAATCATTCTCTCTATCCGTTGAAGCTGCAAGCCTGTAATCGCTATCAATCAATTCAAGATTTTAAGTGACCTTCTTACCATCGCTTCTCCGCGCGAATTTGTTAAAGGTAGGATCGATTTTGCGTTTCAATTTTATGTCCTATTTTGTTGTGTAAGTTGAAGTTCGCATCCAATTTTTGTGTCCAGCTCTTTCATTCTATCTGTTATTCAAATTGGAGAGTGTTGATTTCTACTCCATGGGAAGTTGAAGATTTGCAAAGAAACAATTGGTTGAAACTTAGGGTTTACAATTCATGCACTAAACGTGCTCGATGAAATGCACACCTAATAAAACTTAGGGTCTCATTACCTTGCTTGTAGAGATCATTAGTCTTGGACTTGAACTGAGCATAATGCCAAATCCGAACATCTGAGAGAAAAGGCATTGATTCCATACTGGAAGATGGTCTCATTTTTGTCTTAGAATGATGGATTCGCTGGTGGCAAAGTTGCCTCTATGGCTGAAGTGTGTCCCAATTGAGTTCAGGTATGCACTTAGGTATGACAACCCCAACTTCTCAACTATAACTAGAATATATGATACAGTAAGAAGGTAGTGAAATCATAGCAGCAAGTTGAGTAGGCCTTAGAAAAACACCACTGGAGGATCTGGCAACATGGTATCTTAAATATTATTTTTTGTTCCCTTATTTCTACTATAGTTATCATATGTTTTTAATTTTATACCTTTTTAAAATGTAAAGGAATCATCCAAATAGTATCTTAATAGTTTGATGGTGTTGGGCAATAGATTGATTGAGACCTAGATTTGTAGGTAACTTCAGATGTAGTCACATTTTTTTGGTCGTGCCATATTTTTTTATTGTTTTGAAATGTAATAACAGATAGAAGAAATCCACTTTGTTTGATTTTTGAGCAAACTTCTGGAGACGAAGATAATCCAGGTTCTTCGCTTTAAACTTGGAAAAGGGATTGGGTCACTGATTGTTGGATTTAGGTCTTGGGTTACTGAATTTTTTTTTCCAGTTCACTTCCCCTTTATATTTGTGTTTGAAGTGGAAGGTAGGGGACTACATTGACTTCCATTAATGAATTTACAATTTATTAATTCAGCAATTGGTAAACCCTCTGATTAATTAGTGAAGTATTTTGTGTGTTGTAGTGTTTTTAGAGATTGAATGCTCCAGTTAGTTAATTTTGTTATATCTTTTTGTAATATAAAGGAAAAATTCATGTTCTGTCAAAGAGGAGTAGTTATTCAGTTTATAGATTAGTAGGAAAGCATTGCATTTCACAGAGCTTTGGAGTCGGTATTAATTTACGCCTGCTTGTCAGAGGTTTGAGCTGCCTCATTATCTATGAAGGATGCAAGAGTAGCATCATAGCATGTCTTGTTGTTGGTTTTGTACTCTTGGTATATATATTTTTTTCCCTGGCTTCATTGTTGTGTTGCATACATAAATGGTTTAGATGTGGAGAAAGTCTTAGAGGATCTAAGTTTAATGCTTGCTATATGAGAAGCTGCTATTAGGTTATATAAGAAATTGATTGGTTATAAGATGCTTTTTCAATTTTGGTTGGTATCTCATCAACTCTCCAGAAGTTAATGATTTTTTGAATGTGCGAAAATTGACATATTTTCTGTGAATCCTATGAACTGGTCGTCTTCTTCATCCCATTCATGATGATGCACTCTGGTACATTGGATTACATAATTTACATTGATTTCCTTTACTGCTAATTGAACTCATCTTCTTAGAGTCATGATAAATAGCATCCAACCTAACTTAGCCATAGATCAATCATAGAGCACTGTAAAATGTGGTATTGGGACTTCTTGGTCAAAAATGTGTCTGCAGCAATTTGATTGCCCAGATAAGCTTGGTTTTAGATTAAAAAAAAGGGCAACAGATCCCAAATTAGAAGGGCAATATCTGAAATCATATAGTTTTAAGTCATGGCAAATTGAAGCTGTATAGTAAGTACAACAAAGCTGCATACCTAAGCAAATTGTTGAACTCGTTAAAATCAAGAATAAGAAAATAACATGCTGAATTCTGACCCAAAAAAAACATGCTGAATACTACCCCTTCCAAAAATATTACAGTGTATCGTGTATGCAAATTAGAATGAGGGTTTGTAAATGTGACAAATTAGGCAATATTGTTTTTAAAAATAAAAGAAAATTATTGGCAAGAATATCTTAGTGAATCAGCAAATCAGTATGATAGTTTGCAAATATGACAAATTAGCTAACTTCTTCGAATTGGATTGGAAAGAATATCTTAGTGTATCTAATCTAGAAGATCTTATTGAAATTAGATTGGTTAAACAAATATTTAATATTAAATGATTTTTTAAAAACTCATAAGATAGTTAATATAGTTAATAGTGATAAATTAACTTCAAAATTTGAATTGTAACCTACTAAAATTAATAATAAAACCCTAAAATTATCTATTTATTAATTTTACATTCTGGTTATAGTACTTCATATTAGAGAGAGAGAGAGAGGGAGGGAGGGAGGGAGGGAGAGTTACATTCTTATGTCTCAATATTATACCTAATAGTCATGGTAAAATGTATTCAATTTGGGTGACAAATTTGCATTCGCTATTTAGAAGACGATTGTTTCAGCATGACTGATTATTTATTGATGCATATATAACCAATTTGTACATATCATTAATAAAATATTAAGGGATGATATAAAGGATTACAATTAATCTTACATTTATTGGAATTTTATAACAAGATTACAAGTTTTTCTACCTACTTCTGGTCAAGAAGAAAAGAAAGTTCTTAATGTTGTGTATTTTCATGTTTTACCAAGAGCTGGAATATTTCTCATAACTACAGTGAACAAGTGTATATCATTTTTCATTTCTTATACATTATACATTATGCATAACTATTTTCTCGCTGCTACCGCATACTTACCTCTTCCTTTTTTATACAGGAGCCATTGGCATTTCGATTTTAAGGGATCCATTTTTGATGTTGTTCATGGCCCCAATCACTGTGTCACTTGCCAATAATTGGAGTTGGGTCCTCTATTTTGCCTTTTCAGGTGCTGTCATTTTGTTACCGAGTAGTCCTTTTTTGCTCACATAGATTACCCTTGGTTTGCTTTTTTTAGGCGAAACTCTTTGTTTCATAATTAGGTATGTATGCGGATGCTTCAAAACAATTTTTTTTTTGTAATTTTATCATTTGCGATATATTCTAGGCATTTAAACTAATCTAAAGATGTGTTGATTTCCGCTTGCAAAACATAGCACCTGCTACCTTGACCATTGCTTATGAATTCGCTTTAAGAATGGACCTCAACGAATTAGGTTTGTTGGTGTTATTCATACTTATTTAACATCTTTATTTTATATAAACTAATGTTGTGCAAAAGACCACGTTAGCAGGGTGACTAGGTAGTTGCGGTCATTCTGGTCTATGATTTTTCTTTAGATTCAATATCTTTCCACATGAGGTTTTTTTGACAAAATGCCTCTAATTAAATGATGTGTATACATTACATGATGTAATAAGTTGGGTCACCTTGGGTGCTGGTTTCGAATGAATTGGGGTTTCTGGCGCAAAATGCCTTCTCTTGCAGGCCACCAGACTTTTACAAATATGATGAAGGCGAGGCTTCAAGGCCTCAGATCGTAACTACACCAAATCAACCTTCTAACACCCCAACAGTGAACTTCTTCTTGTGGAACAATAATTGACAAATTGGTAACTTATTAACTTAAATTTTTATTTATTTATGGTTTTTTGTAGTCTGATGGATGTTGAAGAGATTAAATAGGAATTTGCTGCCTAAGAAAGTGTTGCTTTTAGGCAATCATCTCAATGATATTCCCTTTATCTTATGCCATAGGGATTCATACCCATGTTAGATGTCACTCCTAAATCTGAGTTCTTTCTGTTGCTTTCAGTTTTCAAGCTAAAAATTTATGCTTGCTTTTACCTTTGTATTAGTCAGTCAAGTAGATTGAGTTTTTGGCTTTTGTGATTGGATTGTTTTTGGCTTTGTGATGATTGGATTTTAAGTTCTTCCTTAATTAATTCATTCATTTATTACCTACTATGTCAGTTAATCATTCTGTTGCTTCCTTTTCAGAATATTCAAAAGGAATTGATGTCCTCCTTGCACTCAGGTATCCCAACGTGCTGATTACTGGCAAACTCTCCACTCCTTTGATGTATGTAAAGGATGTGAAGTCCGATATTATGAGTCTCTTTGACAAGGTTTGTCTTATTTGCTTTTCTTATTCTATGTACATTCCATGTCTCTGGTAGCGATGCTGGATTTAGACTATAGGTGTTGTTATAATTTTTATTACATTTCTATTCGATTTACGAAGATCATTTTTAGAATTTGCATTTTAGATGGCTAACAGTTCCATTTTTAAATACAAATGAAAAAGTGGTTTTGTTCCATGGGTAAACTAATTATTAGAGTGTCTAATCTCTAATTATGTGAAAAAGGTTTGCTTGGGCAAATTTAAAATTTTACAAACTTTTGGCCTCAATTATTATCTTGCATGCCAACTTGTTTACTGGTTTTGGATTCATGACTTCTGTGCATCTGATTTAGCTGAACATTAGCTTACCATTGTTGTGATTATCCTTGCATAAAAAATGAGTACCACTGAAAAACAAGTTTGGTTTCTGTTGCCTTAGAAGCTAAAAGCTGAGTTTAATGCAGAATAATGCATTAAAAAGTGCAATCCAAACGCACCCTTGGTGTAGTTCATAAAAATGATATAGATGCAACCTTATAAATGATAATGATTCTGTGTCAAACGAACCCTAACCATATTAATGTCTAAGGGCTTGTTTCACTTCTTGTAGAAAATGACTTTTGGGTGAAAAGTAATTTTTAATGTCTTGAAAAACATAAAAAGTAGAGAGAATTGTACAAATTTCAAAAAATAGTAAAAATAGTTTTTGAGTAGAAAGAGCTTTTGTGGGGAGATTGAAACAAGGCCTAATCTTTTTTTTTTTGTAAGCTGTGACTCAGAATATATTGCTTGTCTGTCTATCTCTCATTTGTCTCATCTCTGGCTTTAGTTATAGTCAACTATAGTATGGCTCACTTTCTATCTTCAGGTTAGCTATGAATTTGTCGTAATATAAGTTCTATCTTTGGTCATAAATACAGAAAGCTGAGAATGTTTTTAGTTCTTCACTAGGATAGATGAAATTTTCTTATACTTTCCTTTATGTAAGTTTCATGTGTTTGGTAATCTTTCTCTTCAAAATCAGTTTTGAATCTCATTCGATTTGAAATTTGACATAAATCATTTCTTGTCTAATGTCAGGGACCATGGATATGGATGTATAAAAGTGGCTTGTATTTTTCATACTGTTGGTTGGTAATTTGGTAATTAGGCAAGTGATGCCACGTTGTTAGCTTAATCTAATCTTTTAGATATACGTTTCAACGCTTTTGGATTTGGAAATCTCCATTGTTCCCATGCCCCTTTAGTATTTATTATAAATGGTTGTCTACCAAATGTTGTTCTTTATCCATGCTATTACTTTTAGCTTGCAAGACAAGCCTTCCTCCATTGTCCAGGCTTGGGCTGTGCATCCCCGAATTCCAGAGAACGAGGACACGAAGAATAGGGTATGTATGACATACTTCATTTCCCAACCTTCTAACTTGTTCAGACGTACTAACTCAAAACAAATCCACCCGAGCGCGTTACGCGCGCGGTCCTCCCCTAGTTTAATTAAAATACGCTAAAAATTAATATATGAGCTATATTCATCTCAAAAAATGCATTGTATAAAAATGCTCTTATCCAACCATCCATTAATTGAACCATTATAATTACATAACATGCTCTTGTTGGTGTATTAATTGAACTCTTTCTTGGATCAATTGCATGACTTGGATCGCCTAGCAAATGGGGATTCCATTGATTCATCGGCTTCTGTTCCAGGGATTTGTATTGGGAATTCCACTTGATTGATCATGTCAATCTTATGGCTTCCATTGTGATCATCATGGAGGCCTTTGCCGTGACTTAACGGGGACGCCGTTGCTTGATCAACTGCCTCTAGATGCTTGGGATACGGTCTAACTGCCGACGACGATTGACGGCTATGACTGGACACCGTTTTCTTCATGGTTGATCCCATCTATACAAGTAATGAAGCTTCATTGTCATTAGCAAGTCTAGCCAAACTATAACTAATTAGCTTCATTTGAAAAGTATTTATTTCCTTAATATGTTATTTATCTTTACTTAATTACATGTTGAGATAGGTAGTCTCACCAAGGTAACGAGGGCATAAAGTGGGAGTGTCACGTAGCTACAAAGGATTAGAACAACCAACCTGCAAATGTACAACATTTTCATGAGCCATACATGATACAATTTCCTTAGTAACAATTCAAATGTTCATTGTTTAATATGGTATTTGTTAATTACTTAAGTTTATGCTAACTGTTATAAAGAGATTAACCTAACTATGAAGCAATTAAGCCCAACATACAATCTTAGTATATAGTTTCGTCTTAGAATCAATTGATACTCCCTTCGTTCTATTCTACTTGTTCTTTTAAATTTTTCACATATATTAAGAAACTCATTGAAAATATAAAAAATATCATTGAAAATCCAAAATTTTCTAAATGTAATCACCAATTAATTACTAACTACCCTTTACAGCCAATAGATAGAGAGAAAAAAGTCAATACGAACACTTTCCAACATATTAATTAAATAAAAATCCTAAATGGACAAGTTTTGTCGAACAAAATTTTGAGGTTAGAAAGACAAATAGACTAGAACGGATGGAGTAATATATAGGATGAATAGTTTATAATCATATAAATTAGCTTATAATCTCTCTTTTTGAGGATTCACAATTAAACTCTGTATTGTTTTATTACTAGATTCTTTAAATAGAGAAAACAATAATGATGGCCTCACCCCATGCAAATTATAGTGATTGTGTCCTCCCTCTCCTTGTGGAAGCAAGACTTGGTCCCAAAATTAAACTGCACCAAAAATCAAAAGCCTAAAAATTAATCCAAAGACTATAATTCTGCATGTATTTTTGGTTGGAAACTACATCCCTGCCAGACACCTGAAACAAACCCGACAATTGTTATTGTCCGATCTGGTCTGATCAGGTGATGGAAGTACCCCGTCCATCCTGAACTCGAACTATTGTCATTCTTATGTCACAATGGTAAGTTTTTCTAAAGCACAAATTTACTCACCCATGTATATTGGTAGAAAGCGGCTTGGAAGGCATTCTACAATAATCAAAAAAAAAAAAGTCGCATTATCAACTAAAACAAGTGTATCATTATTTTCATCTAACTAGGGCTTATTTTTGAAATTTGGATCGACAGACTTAATGCATAATGTTGCATTAAATTCGACAATCCAAACGGACCCTTACTTAACCCTAAAATATTTTTACCTGAAAGATGACGAAGTTAATAAGGTAAAGGAGAAAACTTGGGCTATTGAACCAAAACAAGTCATCTCCAATCTCAACCACAGGATCACCTACAACCACATCACTTCTCTCTTGTATTCTGATGGCCATCTTGGCTATGATCACTTGTAGCTTCGTCCCCACCGCTAGCAGAACCTACATTAGTCTCGGGCCGTTAGATGGTGTCATGGTGAGATCAACTGTGGAATGAGCGGTCGAGATTGCAAGTTGATGTGATTTAATTAGTAGTACTTACAATTAGCGGGATGGCTGGTTGCCAAAGTGCATGGCGAAATGCTATAGGAGAAAAACGTACAAATAAAATTGTCATTAGGGATAATTAAAATAAAAAAAATTAAAATGAAGATACTAATTTTAATAAATCTGATTATTATTTGCTAATTTTATTTTTTTTAAAGTTTATTAATTTCAATTTAGAAAATAATTTTAAAAATTAACAAAGTTATTGAACATACGTTAATTATAAATACTACAAGATTGGAGCGGAACTTACCATATTTATTAAAGAGCAGAGATAATACGGCCGTAAACCAAATTGGTGGGCTGTTGAAACAATGAACAACAACATTAGTTACGGGAAATGAACTAGTATATATATGTAAAGGATAATTTTTTTTTATAAATGATTTTAAAATGAATAAAATTTGATTTACACCTTATGGATATTTTTGTCACATATTTTACGGTTTTTATAAATGATAGTTTGATAAAGACTTTTGTATACCAGTATTTGGTTCGGTTAAAACCTGTTTGCGTTCAAATCGATTTATAATGAGCCGAGTGTGAACACCTTGAAAAATAAACGAGTTGAAGATGAACATAAGAAACTTCAGCTCGTTTGTTCACGAGCAAGCTCAGTTATATGTTCGTGAACAAACTCGATTATATGCTCTTGAACATTGTTCTAATATATATTTCGTATAACATTAATATATTTTTTTGGTAAATTATTTTTGATACCCTTATATATAATATTATACACACATTCTTTATTTGTTTTTCAGTTTTTAAAAACCGAAAACCCTAAATGAGCCGCCTACGTACTTACATGCATTTGAGAACATGTATATATTTTAGCTCGTTTATAATATACTCGTGAACAAAATAAATGAGCAGCTCGTGAGCCGAGTTCGACGAGTACTTAAATAAATCGAGTCCGGCAAAATCTTGAGCTCGAGCTCAAACTCACCTATTTTAAATGAACCAAGCCTCAACAACTTAAAGCTCGACTCAATTCAATTACATCCCTATATTTCAACGCCGATAACTAAAGTACGGGTAAGAAAAAACAAAAATGGCAACAATAGTAAATAATTTTACGTTACCCGATCCCGACAACAACTTTGAAGTCCTCTTCAAGTGATTTGTCCATGTACTTGTGAAAATCAAAATTCCCTTGGTTTTCAGGTGCTACATGTGCCTGCAAAAATATCCGGTGTAATTATTGTAATTTACTACTAGTATTAGTATAGATGGAACACTTTTATGATAAGATATTTACCGTGATAAATCCATGCCTTAGTGTCAAGTAATCCACTTTTCGAACTGATGAAAAGAACTGCCTGAAAAAACACGTCTGATAACACCATAATTGAAACGATTAATTAACCTTCATCCTCGATTCATCCATCCCTTAACAAATTCCAATTTCTATCTCAAAAGTTAACAATATATGTGATAAAGTTTTTTAATTAGGAAAATATAGTTAAATGTAATTTTTCAAAATAATTTAAGAATTTTTTAAGAAAAAGTTTATTATTATTACAAAAAAAAGTTTATGAAACTAACACTCTTATAATTAGTAAAACCCGATAATATATAACTGGGCTTGGGTTGGGCACTTGGGCCTATCAAATAATACGGGCCTACACTTCGTTCAGGTCAGATTAACTTATTGAATAGCCACACATTTGTAGAATTACATGTTACAGTGTATACCAATATTAACTTGTATAATGTACTTAAAAATTACCCATAAATTAATATACTTACAATTGGAAGAAGAACAAAATTGGTGGTCCAACAATGGAAGTGCCTTCTTACGAAACTTGTCTGCCTAGCGTACCTAGGTGTTCTTGAATCTGGCAAAATTAATTAATTAATTTATACTCGGTATAAGTTTAATCACACTTCATTAACTAATCAAACAAAGAACCTATAATGAGTGTATGGTTTATGAAGTTTGTGACATTACTATGAGAAGACTGATATTCTTCTGTTTTTGTTTCCTCCTCCCATTTTCGCCAGTGCTTCATCTGCAAAACCGTTGTAATTTGCAAATAATAAAATGAGAAATTAAACCTAATATTTTTTCTCATAAAAAATATTTATAAAATTCTTAAAATGTAAGTATTTTTTTTCTATCTATTTCAAGATTTTAAAAATACTTTTTTTTCCATAAATATGTATATACATAATAATAATTACCTTAGCTTTGCCCAAGACCATGGTGAGAACGCAATTGACAACATGAGTACAAGCCAATGCGAAAATAAATACATGAAGTTCATGAAGAGCTTTCTCCGATATAAATTCCACTTTTCCCTGTCCAAAAAATTATCATTTCTGATTAAAAATTGAAATGTTTTCGTCTCCAATATAACAATGATTTGTGATCCAAATGAGAATATTTCAACCCAAGAAAAGGAATAGAGCCAGCCAACGCTATAGTATTTGTCAATTGTCGCTATTAATTTATGACGACAAATTTCAGAAAAAAATAGGTAATATTCAACTGAATCTGCAACATGCCAATAATATAGTTGAAAATTATATTGTGTCATATCATTTTCTTCATTAACTATTGAATATTTTTTTATTCAATAGAAAAAAAAAAAAAAAAGAGTTTGCGAACCTCTCTAGGAAATAGTTGGTCATCTTTCTTGCATGGCAACCATGATTCCGCAACGTCACGGTTTATGTAGATTTTAGTTATGGAACTTTGGCTTGCCGTCAGAAGAAGTGATATGAATCCCACTAGCATAAGCTCTGGTTCACACATAATTAAAATTAATCAATAAATAAATCTTCTTTTTAAAACGAAAATATATAATAAGACCTTAATTATATATTATATATATATGTATTATATATTGTATAGTTTGGGTACACACCTGATTTGATCTTCTGGAGTGCTTCGTAGAGTTTTATCCTATTAGTATTTCTCAGCCACTGCATGTGTGTATATATGGGAGTTAGGAACAAAATGTAATATGTTTTACCAAAAAAAAGAACTTGTTAACATTTAATATAAAGCATATTAATATACATATATGCCAAAAATTACATTTTTTTCACTTTCATGAAAAGTTAACTTGCATTTTCATTCTTCAAATGTAAAAATGTTTTTAACGAGGTCTAAATTACAAATGGGTGATGGGTCCAGTTTCAGTGGAACCGGGAAACTAGCTGAACGGGACTGAAATCGGTTCCGGGGACGGTTACGGTCCCAGTTCCACCACCCCTGAATCCGTAAAACCGCCGATTCGGAACCGGAAGAAACTGTCGGTTCCACAAATATTTTAAAAAATAAAACTCATTGGAACCAACGTTTGTCTCTTTTCAGCAAGTGAAACCGAATCGTGGTTCTTCAAAATAGACCCGCGACCGAGTTCTTGGTTGTATAGTTTTTTTTGTTTTGTTATGTCTTGTTCCAGAACCGGATCGGAACCGGTGAGGCTGTTTCCGGTTCCAAGTTTCGGAGGTACCGAAACTGTCAGTTCCGGAATCAAACCCAGTCTAGTCTAAATTAAAACCGAAGTGTTATTCTTTTCTAGCCCCAAATTTTGTAAAAAATTTCAAGCAAACCCCTAACTTACTTTAAATTTGTTTTTATTCATATTCCAAGCCTATTGGAGTTATTTTGACAAGGTCCCTACATATAATTCTTGATTCTTCAATTTAATACTCCTATATAATTGACTTCCTAGTACTCCACTTGCTTGATTTTTCAAACACTATTTAATGCCAAACAAAATCAAATTGCACGCAGTTTCTCTCACCCAATTGTGTAGTACCATCATAAAACAATAAACCCTAAATCGCTCGAGTGCTCAACTAATGAATTCTAAGAACCAAAATGTTGGGGCTGGAAGAGAGAAACTGCTTAGAAGTACATAATAAATTCATTCCAATAGGTTGAAATTAGAATGAAAAGTTTAAGAATCTGAAAATTTAGCTAGTTTAGTATTATTAGGAATTTAGTATTGCCTTGTTCGTATACTATGTTATCTGAAAATGGACACAGAAATGACACGGACACGAAAAAAGGTTTATCTATCATAGTTTTACATTGCCAAATGTGTTTTAGAGTTTTCGACGTAAAAAATGAGAAACATTGTCCTATTAGAGTTTTCGAATAATTAACATGGGTTGTATATATATGATATGATTTGTGTTTGCTATATATGATGCTATAAAATAGCTTACCTTGCCAATAAGGTGGATACTATACTCGATGACGATGGAGACGAAGACCAAGACGAAGCAAACCATGGCAGCAGCAAACGTTGGCGTCTCCTCCAATGAGCTTGATCCTCCGCCTGCCATGGCGATCAGTACTGAAGAATTTAATAGTAGGGAGGCAGGGAGAAGAAGGATTGTTCATCACATATATATAACACATGGTGCTAGTAATACGAATATAGTACTGTATAATTTACACTTTAATTAAATGAGATGCATGAAAAGTAGTCTTGGAAAAAATTGTGGGGATCGAGTGAATTACTACGTATTCAATGATGAGATACATGCGTGTAAGCATCTTATGAGGAAATGTATTAGCTTGGGACAAAAACAAGAAGTCTCAAATTGACCAATTGATGAGAAAATAGATAGTAGATGTATGAGGGAGCTGTTGAAAGTATATCTAAATCTTATATAAAAATAAGGGAAAATTGCATTTAACCACCCTTTATTTTGCATTTGTTGCAATTAACCACCCTTTATATTTTTTTCTATACTTAACCACCCCTTATTTGTAAATATGTGCATTTAACCACCCATTTTGATGGAAAATGTTATTTTCTTCGTTAAGTAAAGTCAATTACGTTTTTGCCCTTCTTTTTTAATTTTATTTACAATAAATAAAAGAATTTATGAATAAATTGAGCTTGGAATGTCATTATCATTGGATTTCGGCCTACATTTCAACCTTTTGAATCTCGAGCCGTTGTCCATCAACTTAGACACGATCGACTCCAAGGGACGCTCAAAGTTGTCAGAATCAGATCCAAAACAATTGTTTTTGCATCGGCGAAGTCGTTGTTCTTCTTTGCTATTGTATGGAGGGAAGGAATTATTACGGATGAAATTAGGCCAAGGTTGCAAAAATCGGCGTACGTATTGGAACTTGGAAGTGCCAATTATGGTTTTTCCTTTATTTATTTATTGTAAATAAATTTTTAAAAGAAAGGAAATAACGTAATTTACTTTACTTAACGGAAAAAATGACGTTTTTCGTTAAAACGGGTGGTTAAATGCACATAATTACAAATAAAGGGTGGTTAAGTGTAGAAAAAAATATAAAGGGTGGTTAATTGCAACAAGTGATAAATAAAGGGTGGTTAAATGCAATTTCCCCTAAAAATAAAATAGTTACAAAAAGAAGATGTAACATTGAAATTGCTTAACGTCTCTTAATTAAATATAGTCATTTATGTAAAATCTAATTAGTACTAGTATACTAGTATTAGTATATCCATCAACATAAAAAGCCAAAAATTTACCTAAAGTTTATAAAATTCAAGCCAAATAAGGCTGGCTCTATGCATTACCTATAAGGTAAGAATCTTCCTTCATATACATACAGTATACATGTCTAGTTTTCGAATGCCGATATTAAATAAATAATGTGCATGTCTAGTTTTAACCATTTTTACATATAAAATTTAATCCATTCTTTAACCTAAAAACTTAAGCCAATAAATAAAATTCACCCTCTTAAGAGTAAGGTTCAAATAAAACAACTCCTTATCCTATAAAATGAGAAGTGTTTAGAGCCCTTGGATGAAGGTGATCTAAGGGTTGATGTTCTATCTCTTTTAGGGATGCGGTGGCTTTTTGGTAATTTCTTGAAAATTACAAAAGTGCATCGCTATCGTGAAAAAGTGCATTGCTAAATACAAAAAGTGCATTAGTAAGCCGAAAAAGTGCAAGTAAAAATGAAGCCAACGCGGTACGTGCTCCTTGTTCGGTTCACTGTAAAAGTGCATCGTTATGGTGAAAAAGTGCATTGCGAATACCGAAAAGTGCATTACTAAACCAAAAAAGTGTATCATCATAGGCGTCCAATTGACTCGATTCTGATTGAACTCAATCACCTAAAATATTTGGGTTTAGTAATGCATTTTTTGTATATAGTAATGCAGTTTTTCACAATAACGATGCAATTTTGTAATTTCTGATAAATTACGAAAATGCCACCGCGTCCCAAATTTACGATAATGTCAGTCCTTGGATTAAGAAGATCTAAGGATTCTAAATGCTCCTTATTTTAGTGGTATATATATTGATCTTTAGTGTGATAGTGTCCGATGTGGAGAGACTTCATTCCACTAACGGTATGAGATTTTGATTTTCGACTCAAAAACGAATTTGATTTCCTCGCACATTATTACTTTTTTATTTTTACTTTTCATACTATATAGCTAGGTTAACACTTGTTCTTGATAAGCTTCTAGAACGTCTATACATTTTTCTTATATATACAATATTTTTTTTATTTTGAATTACTTGTCAATCATTATATCATATTTTTTCTGAATAATATTTATTATTTTATATATTTTAATAATTTATTTTTTTATTTGGTTTTTTAAAAAACCAAAAATTTTTAAAAAAATCTTTCTAGCTCTTTCTCCAAAACTAATTCTAAAAATAAAATAAATATAGAAGAATAAGTTAGGTAAAATTAAACAATTTTCAATATTTATATCAATTTATATAATGACAAATATTTGCAAATGAAATGGCAACAATGTTCACCAAAATATGAAACTATCTCAATAAAATTCAAGATTTTTTACTTACTCCAAATTTAATAATCTCAAAATAAACCTAAAACTTTTGAAATCACGTGTATTTTCCACTTGTCTATTCTGTTAATAATTATAATATACCCACGAAATAATGCTTAACCTTTTCCATTCGCCGCATTTGTGTATTCCAAGACACACTGCATTAAAATACTAAGATTTAATCTCTTTTTTTTTGTAGAAATACTAAGATTTAATCTATACTAATGCATTATCTAAGATAATTCAAACATACCAGTGTATCACCACATATTTATTTCAGATAAACTACAATCTGCACTAATAATATAAATATGTAATTTCTAAAGAAATTATTCCATATCTAAACTTTGTGATATAAATATATTGTCTAGTAAATATTTAAGTTACTTTTTTAATTGTCAATTAATTTTGGGTGGAATTTATGGTCATATGTTGGACCTGTTTTTTTTTTTGTCGAAGGAGAGACAGTACTCTCCGGCCCATCAAGGGGGCTTTTTATTAAATAAGAAATGAGCTAAGTAGTCAGCAAACGGAGGATAGCTCGACTCCTTACATCATCAGAAAGCAAAGAAAAAACACCCTCCGACGGGTCACACAATACATGAAAACCTAGACTAAACTAAAAAGCTAAGTCTGCAAGAAAATCTGCAACAGAGTTAGCCTCTCTATAAATATGTCGGAACTGGATAGTCCAATTCCTACTAAGAAAGCCTTGACATTGCGCAACCAGGCTAAATAAGGAGTGATAACTATCCACAGATTTACTTAAAAGTAAACACACAAGTTGTGAATCTAATTCTAAGCAAACCCTCTTGTATCCCCGATTCCAAGCTAAACGAAGGCCTTGCAACGCTCCCCAGAGCTCCGCCATAGGAACAGTGCACATACCAATATAATGAACAAAGCCTACCTGCCATTGGCCATTAGAATCCCTGATAACTCCACCAGCAGCAGCCGTTCCATATCTTGTATGATCGATCCATCAGTATTGACTTTAACCCAGCTCTCCCGAGGTAGCTCCCACCTAATGAAAGCTTCAACTCTACTCAGCCGCTCCTCTTCACGAACTAGCACGGCTTGCTCATAATCAGCAACCTGACTTAGAATATAAGTCACTCGGTTCCCTGAAAAGCCATTATTTTGGAACACACAACAATTACGCCACTTCCATAACCACCAAATCGAGGTAAAAATAATGGAAGCCCAATCAATCCCATTTTCATGAGAAAGCCCACAAGAAATATTAATACGAATCTACAGAGTAAAATTAGACTCGAAAAATACTTCCCTGGCAAGAGGAGGGTGTAGATCATCCCAGAAACACGTTGTAACATTATTACAATCACGAAAATGACCTGTTGTACATGTGCGCCGAGAGGTTTTCTGGTTGTTTGGGTTTAGCGAGTCATCTACCCGTTATTTGTATTGAGTTAGTTAAAAAGAGACTGAAATGTCACCGCTCATTATATAAGGTTGGTCGGTCATTATTGATAATTGGTTTTGAGATGATGTCCAATAGCTTCAATAGTAATGGCTGAATATACTACTACAACCTTATGAACTTTCATCTGTATTAGCCTGTCGGACTTTAAAATATTTATCATACTTACGTATTCAATGACTCGCCAAGAAAAAGAACCGATCAATGAATTTTTATTTCAGCCTGCGGAATTGAAAGTTTTTCATGTGGGTAGACTTGCTTTTTACTGTGTTTATTTTTATTAACTTGACAAAATCACCAAAATTCCTACTTAAACCCACGAAAATAAATAATACTTTTTAATTGAACCTTTTACTTAACCAAACCATGCATGCGCCGGCATTTGCCGTCCAAGACATTATCTTCCAAACATAGAAGTGGATCCACTGTACACTAATGTAAACATATACGTGAGTTTTCGAGGACTCGCGTTTTTACAGAAAGAGAACTGATCGATGAAATTGAAAATTTTACCCATGTGGGTAGACTTGCTAGCTTTTTATTATTAAATAAACAAAAGCTACATATTTTTAGTCAGCACAATGTACGTGTGAATTTTGTATGACTGGGTTAGTTAAATCCTTGCGAAAAGTGGGGGAAATGAGCGTTGAATATGTATGGTGGCTAACTGATATAATCTGATACAAATACTTGTATGGTGAATATAACTTTGGAAGTTACATGGATACTACTTGACTCCCACCTACTCTGAATATGTGGCATAGAAATTGAGCTAGAAGAGGAGGTGGGCCAGACACCTAGATCGGATTGTAAAAATGAGGTGTATAAAGTCCAATGGATTATAAAGTCCAATGGATTAATATAACGTGAGTATGTGTACATTGTTTAGAACGAGTGCAACATATACATTGGGTCTAATATATAAGTTCAGTGAAGTTTCATACTAGAACCAATTGAAAATAAGAGAAGTAGCAAACTTAAATTCGGATAGCCAAATAGACCTGGACTGAACCGCAACCTACTTAAGGTCGGCTAAGCAAATAGACTAGGGACCTAGATCGACCAAAATATTCTAATAGCATGGTAAAGTCGGTGAGTCAATTGTTGAATCATATGTACGTGTTAGTAAAATACTAAAAACAGATCTTTTGGGAATAGTTTCTTAGATAGTAGAAATAAACAAAATGTTGGGAACTCACGTTCCAAAACATCGGAACAACAATCGAGAGCTCTCCAGTTTTGCTAATACAAACACCATTTGAGAACTAATGTGATATGTCCAAGTATTTCAAGGGAACTCCAAGTTGATCAGATGATATTTCCACAAGGAAACTCAAGAGCACAACAATGACAAATTGCATGAAAGAGAAGGTTCCCATGAAGGGAACTTTTGAGAGACAAGTTCCCAAGACATGAGAAGTCACATGTAAAGACGGACAACTCAGTGCAAAACGTGGAAGCCTATTCCAGACAAAGCAGAGAGGTACAGTTTGTTCCTCAGAATGGGCCGTTTGATCCAATATCATGATGAGCTTGAAGATTTGACAAATTCAAATGGAATCACATGTGAAGAAAATACATACTTAGTTAACAAGACAAGGGCATTTTGGACAAGTGCAAAAATGAAGATTGAGCCCCCAAGTATCAAAACGCTTATATATGCCAATGAATAGTGTACTCCCAATTACTACTTCTCACAAAGCCTTAAGCAATCTCTAAAGGAGCTGAGTGCAGAACGAAGAAGAAGTCCAAAGAAGTCCCCGACAACGATTGTTCGATCTCGACGAGGTGAAGTGATTCTTCCCAGGTGCCAGGGAACTGAATAACAACTTAAACCATAGTAGTGATTCTTCCCAGGTGTAAGTTCATTAGTGTTTTCAAAATTTGGTGACTGTTGGGAATAGAAAAGTTTATACTTTGCCTTGTAGTGGCTTAGGGAACCATGAATAAGAGAAGAAAGTCATTCAAAATTCTCCAAGCGGTGGTAGAGGTTTACCCATACACGATACAAATAGTTGTTGTAGTGAGGTTCCTCTAAAAAGGAATTGTGCCCCATCTTGTTTGCTTACTTGTGTTTTTGTCTTACTTCCGCTGCTTTCGAAACAGTCCAATGTTTGTTCCAAACTCTTATCTAACACTTACGATCAAACACAAAATGTAGCAACTAAGACAAGATCGTTCCAATCAAATTCACTATTCTTTATTAAGCAAAACGAACTTAAAAAAGCAAACTTAGGTTTCTAGAAGTACACAACTTGCTAGCGACTACATTCGTCCTTCAGCCTCGAACGATCACCTAACTTCGACCTAGTGAACTCGACCGCACGTACAATCCCATCTCCACAACCAACTTCGTTATGATCACCATTATCTCTTTCCTCTAATCCTAAATCGCACTTAGCTCTCTAGAGTTCATATCAACTTTATGCGCAAATGTGTATTTAAATCAAGGCACTGTTACGGGGGAGACGGGCCCAATTGCCAAGCCTAGTATACAAGCCCATAGGGTTCCATCCCAAAACCAATTGGTGATAGGAGGAGTGACCCATGACCTTATATACTAGCTTGTTTCACTCCCAACTTCCCATGTGGGATTCACAATTGAACCCCAACAATCTCCCCCTCACTTGTGAATCCATCACAAGCCCGAACGGCGGACCCTCCCGGTCCCTAAGCCGAACCATCGGCTCTGATACCACTTGTTACGGGGGAGACGGGCCCAATTGCCAAGCCTAGTATACAAGCCCATAGGGTTCCATCCCAAAACCAATTGTATGCTAGGCTTGGCAATTGGGCCCGTCTCCCCCGTAACAAGTGGTATGTTGAAACGATGTTGGGACCTCTGGTTCTAAACATCGGAACAACGATACAGTTCTCCGAGTTTTGATAATGACAAACGCTATAAAGGAACTAATGTGCTTTGATCAAGTATTTCTAAGGAACACAGGTTGAGCAAAGAACTTCCATGAATGATCAAAGATCACAAAAGGACACAATGAAGACTTCCCATCAAGGGAACTCTGAAGATGAAAGTTCCCATGTAATGGGAACTCCCAGGAATGACCAGAGAACACAGGTTGACACGATGAAGAGTTTCTCTCAAAGGAACTCTGAAGAGGACAGTTCCCACGACATGAGAACTCACATGTGAGGACAAGGACCGATCAACGCATATCACGGGATCCTGTCTTGAACAGGATGAAGGCACAGTCTGAGGAGCAGACTGTCACGATTGATCCAATGGTCCGATCATTTCAAGAAGTTGACCTAGTTCATATTGAAGTCACATGTGAAGAAAGTACAACTTGGGCATCAAGCAAAAGGGCATTTCGGACACAAGTGAAAGATGCGATTGAAGCCCAAGTTCACTCGAGTATAAAGCCAAATGAATAGTACTCGGATTGAGTACTTCTCCCAGAACTCACAAACACTCATAACAAAGAAAGAGAAAGAAGAAGAGAAGTCCCCGGCGGCGAGTGTCTGATCTCGACGACGGTGAAGCCAAGTTCCCAGGAGCAAGGGAACTGCATTTCAGTGTAAGGTTTGAGTTACTTATTTAGTGATTGTTGTTCGCTTAGGAACTCAGTTGAGAAGATTCATTAGTGTTGCTAGAGTTAGGTAGAACTCGTAGGAACAGAGAAGTTTGAATCTGGTTGTTTGTAACTAAGGAACAAATCAATAATATAAGTAAGTCATTCAAAATCCTCCAAGCGGAGGTAGAGGTTTACCCATACAACTAGTTGGTTGTAGTGGGGTTCCTCTATAAGGAACTGTGTTCACTCTGTCCTTTTAATACTTGCGATATTTTCTTCCGCTGCCTTGGGAACAGCTTAACAGCCAGTTCCCAAGCTCTAGCTAACCGGTTACGATCCAATAATTGGTATCAGAGCGTGGTCGCTCTAGATTTGTGTTAGCATCGCAGGTTTCAAAATGGCTCACGAACTCACCCAAGTCGGTCACAACAACAGCAAGCCACCAAGGCTCATCACTGGTAGATTCGAAGTATGGCAAAGCGACATGAAAAATTGGATGCGCAGCCAGGACTACCAGGCTTGGTGCGTTATCGAGAAAGGGAACTTCAAAATTGATCCAGCGATTGAGAATGACCTTTCCAAATGGGGGCCAAATGAGTATAAGTGTATGGAGGCCAACTTCAAGGCCATACAGTATCTCAAGAACGCTATGACGGTGCAAGACTGTGATAGGGTGGCAAATCTAGACACAGCAAAGGAAGTGTGGGAAGCCATCCAACAAATGCACATTGGGAACTCAGACCTCCGAGAAGATCTTCAGATGAATGCGAGGAGAGAGTTCTCCAATTTCCAAATGGAAATGGGAGAATCCGTCGATAGCTACCAATCCCGTTTTGAGGGACTTTGCACTAAGATGGCTGGTCTTGGGATCACCAAGGAGGAAATCACTGATAAAATGAAGGTTCAACTACTCTTCAACGGACTGACTGGAGAGTGGGCAAATGAAAGAACGATGTTCTAGGAGAACCCTGAAAACAGAACTCTTATGCTTCACCAGGTCTTTGGAAAACTGGTGGGACATGAGAAAAGAAAGATAGATGACAAGGAGCAAAAGAGGGCACACCAAGGGATCGCCCTTAAACTCGAAAAGGTGCTCAAGTCTGTTCAAGAGCAACATGAAGAATCCGAAGAAGAAGAAGATGAGGAACTAGTCCTCGTAACAAGGGCCCTTCGATCATTCTACAAGGGAAAGTTCAAAAAGGGAAATGGGAACTCACAGAAAGGACAGAGTTCCCAAAGAAAAACTGCTGAGAAGGATCTTTCGGACGTCACATGCTACAAATGCTACAAAAAGGGACACTTCGCAAAGGAGTGCCCACTGGGAACTGACGACCGTAAGCAAGGCAAGAAGGCCTACATCGCCACCTGGGACGATGACGAAGACGAAGATCCCGAATCTTGGGCATCACCTGACATGTGCGCAATGGCCATAGGAGACACCACTGGGGAACAACCCAGTGAGGTGGCAGTGAGGGGGAACAACACATGGGTCATTGACAGTGGATGTTCTAACCACATGACCGGAAACAAAGACAACCTCGCCTCACTTCACCCAAAGGCCGAAGGAGGTCACGTGTCCTTTGGCAACAAAAATAAAGGAGAGATCATAGGAACAGGGGAAGTGCTACTCAACAAATCAATCAAAATCAGCAACGTTAACTTGGTGAAAGATCTGGGTTTCAATCTCTTGAGTGTTTCTCAAATATGTGATCAAGGGAACAACATTGTCACCTTTGATTCAAAAGAGTGTCTGGTGATCAACAAGAAGACTAACAAAATTATCCTCAAGGGAAGAAGATCCAACAACATTTATGTGGTGGATACAGAATTTGAGCCACCAAGGAAACTGTGCTTGGCAAGTTCCCTCGATGAAACGGAACTCTGGCACCGAAGGTTAGGACACGCAGGTATCAATCAAATCTTGAAGCTTTATCTACAGGATCTAGTCATTGGTCTCCCACGAATCAACCTTGAAGGAGTCAAGATGTGCGAAGCATGTGTTCGTGGGAAGCAAACCAAGAGCTCGTTCAAACCCAAGAAGGTGGTCAGCACTACACGACCATTGGAACTAATTCGCATGGATCTTTGTGGTCCCATGGACACTGAAAGCTACGGAGGAAAAAGGTACATGTATGTCTTAATTGATGACTTTTTGAGATTTTTTACATGGGTGCTTTTCTTGAGATCAAAATCAGATACCTTTAAAGAGTTCGAGAGACTGATCAAGAAAATGGAAGTAAGCATGGGAATCAAGCTCAAGTCACTCAGATCTGACCACGGAACTGAGTTCAGGAACTCAGAGTTCCTAAGGTACTGCGACAACAACAGTGTATCCCACAATTTCTCAGCTCCTCGGACTCCTCAACAAAATGGTGTGGTGGAAAGGAAAAACATAACTCTAGAAGACATGGCAAGGACCATGATGCTAGAGAGTGGAGTTCCTCCAAGCTTCTGGGCTGAAGCCATCTCAACAACTACTTACATTCTGAATCGAGCAATGACAAGGCCCATGATCAAAAAGACATCCTACGAGCTGATCAAAGGAAGAAAGCCAAACATCTCTTATCTAAGGACCTTTGGATGCAAATGCTTCATCCACAACAATGGGAAGGATAACCTCGGCAAATTTGACCCCAGAAGCGATGAAGGGATATTCCTGGGATACTCTTCCCAAAGCAAGGCGTACATGGTCTACAACAAGAGGACCAAGAAGATTGAGGAAAGCATTCATGTCATCTTCGACAAAAAATCTGTAAAGATGGGAACAGAAGCCCAAGGAAAGGGAACTCTGTTCAAACTGGTCAGACAAGAAGAAGACGACGACGAGGATGAACCAAGAAAGAGAGATGAAGACTATCCAAGTGGGAACAACGTCCCACAATCAAGGAACAACGAAGGAGAACAAAACTCCACAGATCAAAGCTCCTTTGAAGTTCCCTCCTCAACAAAAGAACCGCAAGATGCATCGAACTCTCTTGTTCCCCAAGATGAAAGTGTGCCAGAATCCAGTATTCAAGGGGAACAACGAGGGAACTCCGCAGAGAATCCTGACGAAAGTCCCAGCGACGAGGCTTCCCCTGAGGAAGAGGAGGCTCAAGACACAGATAAAGAAGAGTCAAGGGAACGGGTTGATGTCTCGAACTTTCGAACAAGGAATTACCACCAAAAGAGAGATCACCCTATTGACAACATCATTACTCCATTTGACAAAGGTGTTCTGACTCGCTCCTCTCTCAATAATTTTTGTGCTTTTAATGCCTTTGTCTCACTGGTGGAACCAAAAAGCATCAAAGAAGCTCTAAAGGACCCAGACTGGATCCAAGCCATGCAAGAAGAACTACACCAATTTGAGAGGAACAAGGTGTGGAAGCTAGTTCCTAGGCCAAAAAACAAGAATATCATAGGAACTCGATGGGTCTTTCGGAACAAGCTAGATGATACTGGGGCCGTAGCTAGGAACAAGGCTCGTTTGGTTGCTCAAGGCTATAGACAAGAAGAGGGAATCGACTATGACGAGACCTTCGCACCAGTCGCAAGGATCGAGGCCATTCGACTTCTCATAGCCTATGCAGCCCACAAAGGATTCAAGCTATACCAGATGGATGTGAAGACGGCATTTCTAAATGGGCACCTCAAAGAAGAAGTATACGTAGCTCAACCCCCAGGATTCGAAGATGAGAAGCTACCCAACCACGTCTACTTCCTGGAGAGGGCCCTCCACGGACTCAAACAAGCTCCTCGAGCATGGTATGACAGGTTTTCTCAGTTCCTTCTGTCTCATGGATACCTTCGAGGTTCCATAGACAAAACTCTTTTCCTTAAGAAAGAGTCTAAGGATATCTTGATTGTTCAAGTCTATGTTGATGACATTGTTTTTGGAGCAACTAACGAAACTCTTGTAGAGAAATTTAAGGACCTCATGAGCAGTGAGTTTGAGATGAGTCTCATAGGGGAACTTACGTTCTTCCTAGGACTCCAGATATCTCAAACAAAGGAGGGAACAAGGATTCATAAACAGAAATACATCAGAGATATGCTAGTCAAGTATGGGATGGACCACTCAAGGCCCATCGACACTCCCATCTCACCAAACTCCAGGCTCAATGCCGATGAAACAGGGGTAAGTGTCGATCAAAGGAACTTTAGAGGTATGATTGGCTCTCTCCTATACTTAACTGCTAGTAGGCCCGATATTATGTTCTCAGTGTGCTTATGTGCACGTTTTCAAGCTAATCCCAAAGAATCACACCTGAAAGAGGTGAAGAGGATTTTCAGGTACCTCAAAGGGAACGACAACTTGTGCCTCTGGTATCCAAGGAACAGTTCCCTTGAGCTCATTGCTTATACATATGCAGATTTTGCTGGGCACCTAGTTGATAGAAAGAGCACATCAGGAATGGCCCAGTTCCTTGGGTCATGTTTAGTCTCATGGGGATCCAAGAAGCAAAATTCAGTGGCACTCTCCACAGCTGAAGCAGAATACGTGGCTGCCGCATCATGCTGTTCCCAAGTACTATGGCTCAAGTCTCAACTTCAGGATTACGGTATGTCATTTGGCCCAGTTCCTATACTCTGTGATAACACTAGTGCCATTAACATCTCTAAAAATCATGTGCATCATTCTAGGACTAAGCACATAGACATTAGGCATCATTTTCTACGTGACAATGTCTAAAATGGGAACATCTCTATGCAACACTGTAGAACGGAAGAGCAAATTGCGGATATTCTCACCAAAGCTTTAGACAGACGTCCCTACCAGCGTTTTCGAATGCTTCTAGGGATGATAACTCTAAACTAAACAAGTCCCTGTTTGTCTCTCCCTCAATGCTTGATTAGTCTAACTCGAAATGCATGATAGGGAACTGTAGGACTAATTGCTTTCATTTTGCCATATTACTAGTCTAGAGCCTGATATGTATAGAGGAACATTATTTCTTTTGGCCCGAAATGATCAACCAGAGTTCTCTTTAACCCTCTATACAAGCCACTATGACGGTTGATCATAAAACCTACCCTAAGCTAAGGTCCAGACAAACGCTTCTCATGAGACAAACTCTTTATCCCTTTATCGAGTTGCAATTGTCTGGTTCTCTTTTGAGTTCCCTAGCCTCACAAAGAACATTGAGTGTGAGTTCCCTAAACCTCTCCACTCAATATGACCTTTCAAAAGATCATGGGAACTGGTGCGTACACATAGGGGAACACAGCTAGATCTGCAAAATGCAACGTCGCTTCGGAAAATGGGAAATGTGTCAGGCTCTGAAGCATTCTGGGCCAAGTATTCAAATTTCGAAAAGGACTTCCCAGGAAGATATTGACGCGTGTCAGCGACACGCTAAGGAAGTTGAAACGCCCCACCGATTTCATTGGCCAACGGTTATCGAGGATTCCAACTTCCCTTTCTACCCCTCGCCTTCTCTCTCCCTTCATAACCCCAAATTGCCATTTTTGGGCTCATCTCTCCCATTCTCCTCTGCAACCCTTCTCTTTCTGCAACTTCCCTTTCACCCATTTCAAGCAAACCTCCAAACTCCTTGTCTTCCCCAGAAATTCCTCAATGGCTCCAGCCCATACTTATGCCGAGATGAAAGCTTGGATTCAAAACAATCCTAAGGCCCTTTTCCTCTCCATGATGGATGACATCGAGAAGGAGCAAAATGAAGCTCTTCGCGATGTTCTCATCGAGGGACTCTACAATTATGTAAGTCCCTTTCTTCCTCCTCCTTCGGCGGCGCAACCTCCAGCGCCGCCGACCTCCACTCTTCCACCTCCCTCTTCCTCCGAGATTGTCATCGTCGACAGTTTCGGATCCGAACCCCCTTCCAAACATGAGAGACCCAAACAATCCAAATCCAAACGTCACTCCTCCAAATCCAAACATCACTCCTCAAAATCCAAACACAAATCCTCCAAATGCAAACACTCCGAGATCTCTTCCTCCCCCCCCTCACTCCGAAAAGAAGAAACCTCACTTCAAATTCGAAGAGTACCTTAACTGCTCCAAACCCACCTCCTGTGTCGCAAAACCCCCACTCATTTTCCCCCTTCCTTCCACCTTTGAGAACTCTCAATCCCAGCATCCACCTCCACCACCTCCTGTTCAAACCGATTCCACAACTCCCCCTTCTTCTCTCCCCATCACTGAGGAAACTTCCCACCTCCCTCACTCGTCACCAAAGCATACTCCTCCACCATCCTCCTCCCCCAGAGTTCCCCCACCCACCTCCCCCATTATCAAATCACCCACCTCACAATCTGCCCCTGGGACCTCAAGTCCCAAGGCTCAAACCCCTACTCCTCCTCCTTCCACGCCCAAGGTCCCCACTCCACAGAATTCTCCTCCACCTCCATCCTCTCCTACCACACTACAACTCCCTTCCCCTCTTCCTCCTCCTTCCACCGCCATAAACCTCGACTCCGACGAGGATGATCTCCCCATTGGAGTCATCGCTCGCAAAAAGGCCAAGGCACTGCCGCCCATATTCATGGGAACTGCTGAAGAGGAAGCCCAACTCCAAGCCCTCGAGGCAGAATTCGAAGGCACACTCATGGGGCCTTCCGAACACCAAGGGGGCAAGGCCCAAGAAGAAGGGAACCTAGCATCAACTGATGGTGCTAGGCAAGGCAGTCATCATCAAGAAGATGACGCGGAGGAAACTGGGCTAACCTCCTCCGACGATGAAAGGACCTCCAGTGATGACACTGAAGAAGATGAGGAGGCCACCACTGCCAAAGAGCCTGCCGGCATCCCAACTCCTGGACACCAAATGGTGGTGTCGGCACAGGTCCCAGAGGAAAGGACCCGCCCTCTGATGATCGAAGCGGCTGAACCCCCTCAGCAAAAAGGAAAGACTACGGTCTCAAGGGGGAACACAAAGAAGAAAGGGAAAGGAACTGTGCCCAAGAAAATTCATATCTCTAAGAATCGCAAGCTCCTTCCACCCCTCATCCTCTCAGAAAAACAGCTCACCGATGAAGGGCTAGGGCAACTATGGGACCTGATCAAGGCCCAAGGATGGGAACACATGTGTAGTGAGGCCGTGAGTATCGATCCCTCTCAGGTGCGCCGATTCTACAACCATTTTGTGGTCCACGACAACGGCACCAAGGGAACTCTCTCCCTCGAAGGCGATGACTTCATCTTCACCACATCCACAATCCGCCTTCAACTACAGGTCCCCGTCCAGGGCCTCCAGGAACTGCCCGCCAAAAGCTAGGGCGACTTCAACAGCGAGGTGATTTATAACATGATCTACGAGGGTCGTGTTCCCACCACTGGCACCTCTACTCATCACCTATCCCTCATTGCCAAGCTGGCCCATCAATTCATCATCAACATGGTGATCCCTCGCCAGGAGAAGCGCCTTGTTATCAATATCCCTGATGCTATTATCCTCTACCACTTCCTCCTCAAAAAGCCCATACATCTTCCTCGCATAATTCTCGGGCACATGGAGAAGTGTATGGCTTCCAAATCCCACTCCCTCCCTTACGCTGGCCTCATCCAGAAACTCTTGCTTAGAGAGGGCCTCTACGACACCACTAGAAACCATAGGTAGGGAACTGGACATCTCTGTGGTCCACAAAATGCGTCACTCTGAGCCAGTAGAGGAACATGAAAGGCTGCCATCTGGTGAAGGCACCCAGGATGGGAACACTCCAGTGTTGGTCCCCATTGCCAACACTCTCGACAAGATGGCTAGGGACCACGAAAAGATGGCAAGGGACCAAGAACAAATCGCTAGAGGCCAAGAAAAGCTGGTCCAAGTCTTGACACGGCTTTTTGATGCCCTGTTCCCACCAAGCCCATGATCTTTTCCTTCTTTTTCCTAGCCTCAATGTTCCCAAAAATATTGTTTCTAGTGTTCCTATGTACATATTTCGCTTAAGTAATGAATGGCTTTTAGTATGATTGCGTGTTCTTTTCTTTCCTTATTTATGTGTTTACTTGTTTTCGATGATGTCAAAAGGGGGAAAGACAAAAAATGCGAGATGAGTTAAGTTGAAAAGATATCATAGAATACGCTATAGCTAAGGGGGAACAATTGCATAAAAAGCTAAGTACGAACCCAGTGATTCACAAGAAGTGGCTCCCTAGGAATACGCGTAGGAACTCATCTACATATCATGCTTTGAAATACTTGCTGATTTTTGTGATAGGTTTGTCATCATCAAAAAGGGGGAAATTGTTGAAACGATGTTGGGACCTCTGGTTCTAAACATCGGAACAACGATACAGTTCTCCGAGTTTTGATAATGACAAACGCTATAAAGGAACTAATGTGCTTTAATCAAGTATTTCTAAGGAACACAGGTTGAGCAAAGAACTTCCATTAATGATCAAAGATCACGGAAGCACACAATGAAGAGTTCCCATCAAGGGAACTCTGAAGATGAAAGTTCCCATGTAATGGGAACTCCCAAGAATGACCAGAGAACACAGGTTGACACGATGAAGAGTTTCTCTCAAAGGAACTCTGAAGAGGACAGTTCCCACGACATGGGAACTCACATGTGAGGACAAGGACCGATCAACGCATATCACGGGATCCTGTCTTGAACAGGATGAAGGCACAGTCTGAGGAGCAGACTGTCACGATTGATCCAACGGTCCGATCATTTCAAGAAGTTGACCTAGTTCAAATTGAAGTCACATGTGAAGAAAGTACAACTTGGGCATCAAGCAAAAGGGCATTTCGGACACAAGTGAAAGATGCGATTGAAGCCCAAGTTCACTCGAGTATAAAGCCAAATGAATAGTACTCGGATTGAGTACTTCTCCCAGAACTCACAAACACTCATAACAAAGAAAGAGAAAGAAGAAGAGAAGTCCCCGACGGCGAGTGTCTGATCTCGACGACGGTGAAGCCAAGTTCCCAGGAGCAAGGGAACTGCATTTCGGTGTAAGGTTTGAGTTACTTATTTAGTGATTGTTGTTCGCTTAGGAACTCAGTTGAGAAGATTCATTAGTGTTGCTAGAGTTAGGTAGAACTCGTAGGAACAGAGAAGTTTGAATCTGGCTGTTTGTAACTAAGGAACAAATCAATAATATAAGTAAGTCATTCAAAATCCTCCAAGCGGAGGTAGAGGTTTACCCATACAACTAGTTGGTTGTAGTGGGGTTCCTCTATAAGGAACCGTGTTCACTCTGTCCTTTTAATACTTGCGATATTTTCTTCCGCTGCCTTGTGAACAGCTTAACAGCCAGTTCCCAAGCTCTAGCTAACCGGTTACGATCAACAGGCACCCAATAAGTACATGTAACCGGATTGTGTAAATCTTTTAGCTAGGTTGAATATAGTTATACCTTTTCAAAAAATACATAAAAGCACTTGATCAAGGCATGTATTCTTTTGTTGAAGATGGATTTTTGCAAAACTTGGTAAGTAAGATTCGAACATCCTACTAAGGGGGGAATTTCTGAGACACTTGGTATATCTTGTATTCTTATACCATTTTTGTTATATATTGGCTTGTAATCATCAAAATCAAAGGAAGTAATTATTTCTCAACATCAATATAACGTTCGTGGGATTTACATGTATGTACGAGTGTTTGAGCCAAAATTTACCAAAGGTAGAACCTTGGCCTAGATCGGGCCTTGATCGAATGAACTAAGAAGAATATGAACGAAGGTGTGTGTTTTATTGATGTAGAAATCAGAAGAAATTGTGTGAAGCAAATGTCAATCAAGCGTCCCTTCCCCTAAGGGTTACAATAGCTTATATAGCCTTTTGAGCATATTCTATCCTAATCAAAGATATAATCTTATCTCTAACTAACAAATATTTGCTTATCTCTATCTTATAATGAATACAATCTGGAGAAGAATCTATCTTGTAACAAACATATCTCGGGCCCTCTCTCCTCCAACCGACTTAGTTGACCCCGAAAATCTTCCGTAACTCTGTATGCGTTGGAGATTCTCTGTCTATGGCGCAACGCTTCGTCACCTAAAATCTGGGTCTAAAAATACCCCTAAATGCAATTTCAAAATTTAAATTCAAATTTCGAAAATTGCATTTAAGCTTGATAAGACGTTTCAGAGATTGCCTTGGAAGACGGGATTCGATTCTGCCGTTTCTCTTTAATGACCCGATAGACTATTTGTGGTTCTCATCATTATCTAACCCAACACTTCCTTTCCTTCTCAATTCCTGCTTTCGTCTTTCCAGGTAATACTTCTTCTTCCTCATCTCTAGCTTTTTCCTACTTCAGCCTCCATGGCCAAAGCTTCGACTTTCGTTTCTTCTTCATCCCTGGGTCCCCAAGACCTTCACCGCTGTGATATGACGTCGGAGGAGATCGCCGATTGGATCTCCTTCGGTGGCTTCCCGGAGGGGACCCGTTTCCACGCCCCGACTGTCGAATTCATTGATTGGGTTCGGCCAGGGTGGATCTGCTTTCTTGATTACCCCTTCTCTTTAGGTTTAAAATTTCCTTTCTCCCCTTTCATTCGGGAATTCATCCAAACCCTAAAGGTTTCTCCATGCCAAATCCTTCCGACCACTTGGCGCACCCTTGCCCGAATCGATGAGCTTGCTACAGAGAGGGGTTTGGAGATGACCATGGGAGAACTTCTCTTGGCATATAAAATCGTTCCTCAGAGGGCGGGTCGCATCACTTTGCATGCTAGGGACACGAAAAACCCCCTTATTCGCAAATTGAAAATTTCCTCCCGGAGTTGGCAATCCCGATTCTTTTTTGTCGAAAAAGCATCTTTAGGCGATCTTGATGATGGAGTGAAAGACGTCTTTCGAGATGAATGGAACACATCTCGTAAGACGATCTGATCTTCTTTATTTAAACCTCTTTTTTGCATATTCTAGTCTTCCTGTCCTCATATCTGTCTTCCTTGTGCAGTACCGGTGGGAATCAACTCCAAGAGTACAGATACGGGTGTGTGTCGACGCCTGCTAAAGATCAAGTCTGAAAAGCGAAAGCCCAAGAAGATTTGTCCCGACCCAGCGGGTAGTGGTGAAGACGAAGAATCTCCAGGATTCGACGAAGACAAGACTGAAACAGAAGTCACTCCCCTGTCCTCTGACATGATGAGTTCCTCCAAGAAGAAATCAGGTTGGTTACTCCTTCCTCTACCTTTCATGTGTTTGATTTCTTTAGAAATTATATTTTTTTTTTAAATTTATGTCTTCTTTTCTCAATGCGGCTAAAAAACTTCCCCAGGTGCTATCGTGGACACCTCTTCCGCAGCAATGGTTCGTCGGCTGAGATCTGGCGGGGTCAGGCTCCCCTTGTCTCCTCCTCCCAGCTCTGAGACCAAAAAATCTCTCTCGTTGAAGCGGAAAAGAGTCGATGATTCTCCAACTTCTCACGTTGCCAAGAAAGCGGAGCCAAAAGATCTCCCCAGCACTTTTGGGGACACCTTGCTCCCGAGCGTGAAGATGTACTTCCAAGCCCTCACCCCTGACGCCGCGTTTAGCCATGTGGGTGCAACGCTGAGAGTGGTAAGCTTGCTTAACCGATCCTTTAGATACTCGCTGTCATTTCTTTGGCATTTCTTGAATGTTTTCCTGCCTTTTTTCCCGATTTATCTTGCTCTTTCAATCCCGCAGGCCTTCCAAGAACTGATGGCCACTAACGCCCGTTGCCAAGAGGAAATGAGGGCGTTGGAGGAAAAAGAGAAGCATGCGAGGGATCTGGCTGCTTCTTTGGACAAGAAGGTGGGCCAACTTCAATCGTCGGTAGAGGATCTTCAGGCTGAAAAGGCATCACTTGAGGCGAAGGCGTCGGAGGCGGAGAAGGAGATCGAAGGTTTTTCCCGGGTGGTGGTAAACGTGGCAGCATATTACACGATGAAATCTCAAGTGGAGCTGCTGCAGGACTTTGCTGATGGGAAGAGTGCCAAATGGGACTTGAAGACGCAGCTGCATGTCCTGGAGGAATACTACCCCGCCGACCATCCCCCTCCTGGCAAGGAATACCTGGTGGCTGAAGACCAGGAGGATGACGTGAACTCCCCGATTAAGGAAAAATGTCAAGATTATGATGGTGGGAGCCCATCCAACAAGGAAGGCGATGGTGGGAAAGTCGTGGACAAAGAAGAACCTTCGACCCCAGCTGGCGGACAGTAAGCTCTTGGTGCCTCTCTTCGATCTCTTTAGAAGTACTTTTTTTTTGTTTTTGCTGGATGATTTGTAAGGATATTTTGGTGATGTTGCGGCCTGGGGCCTATCTCATACGGCGTCTGATTTTGAATGGTTTTGACGCCCTCTGAATGGCGCAACTTTATCTTTATCTGCTTGTTTGTCTGTGTTCGGAAATTTGCGTTAGTGTTTTAGCATAGGGAGATTCTTGGAGAATCTCCATAAATGCACTGCCCGCAAGTGGGGTTTAGGTGTTAGCGTAAGGAGATTTGTGGAGAATCTCCATGAATGTGTTGCCCGCAAGTGGGGTATGCGTTAGGTTTTGGCGTTTAAAGAAGGAGTTTTTAATGCTCCTCTCGTTAGCGACTTATTTGTTCTTCCTGCGTTAGGATCACGTTTTGCGCGTTGAGTGTTTTAATTTTCTGCAAAGGGGCCGTGCGTAGTTAGTTACGATTAGGCTTCCTTTGGCCACCGCCAAGGGCGTTCTTGGGCAGTGGATCCTTAAATTAGGATGTAGTGTCATCGCGGCGTCCCGCGCATATGGCCTGGGTTATATGCTATAGCTTTCCCCTTCCCGTACTAATCGGATGTTTCGTTAATCGGAATTAGATAGGGGGTAACCAACTTATGGGTTACTTCGTCGACGTTGTATGCGTGACGACTTCGCCATTTCTAGGCGGTATTACCATGTGTCTTAACAGTGGTATTTGTGTATTTGACGCGTCTCATGTTGTTTGTCACTCTGATTAGCGCAAGGGTAACCATCTCATAGGTTACCTCATTAACGTTGTGACGAATTCGTCGTTTCAGACGGTGTAACCATGTGTTTTAACAGTGGTTTTTTGCGTTTGGCGCGTTTCATGTTGTATGCAACGTAGATTGGCGCATGTTTGCGTTTATAAGCAGTAAGAAAAAGTGCAAAAAATAGGAGAACATTTTCTCGCAAATTATTATGCAAAGAATGTGTAAAAACATGATTGATGAGATGAGAGTTTAGAAACTGCGTCCGACAGTGTGAGCAAGTGCTCAGAGTCGTTTATTTGAAAAATCCAAATATTGCCTAAAGATTCTCTAAGCTAGAGCTAAGAAATAGCTAAGAATAAATCATGATAATGAAGTAATACTTTTTTAGGTGGGTTGCGTTCCAGCTTCGTGGCACCGCTGTTCCGTCTTTGGATTCTAGCTGGTAAGCTCCGTTTCCTGCGACTTTGGTGATCTTGTATGGCCCTTCCCAAGTGGGTGCTAACTTGCCAGCGTTGTCCATCCCCCATCGCATGAATGGCCAGGGGGTGATGGATGGATGGAGAATCTCTGGCGGCTGATGTGGGACTGGTGCGTGCCTCTGGCATGCTTCGCATGATTGAGCATACTTGATGGCATCTTGGCGAACGGTGGGCCAATACAACCCTTGCCTTAGGATTTTGTTAGCAAGGCTGCGACCCCCAGTATGATTACCGCAATCTCCGCTGTGCACGTCATACATGATTTTCTCGGCCTCTTCTTTCTCCACGCATCGCTGTAAGAAGCCTGCCGCCGACTTGTGGAAGAGGACCCCTTTTAGAATGGCGAACTGCGTTGCTTTTGACCTTAAGGCTTTGGCTTCTATCTTGTCTTCGGGTAATTTGCCGTGAAGGAGCCAATCAAGGTATGGCTTGGTCCAGTGGTTGCCTGAGCTGACCCCTGGACTGGTGGATGCTTGGAGAATATCTGGGGCGAGTTGCTCTGGTGGTGGTTCAGCAGCCTGTGTCACCGATGTTTATGTTATAGCCGACTGTAATAAGTGGACTAATGGTATATTGTCGTAATCCCTGGGGTCCAAGGTAGAGCCTAGACCGGCTAGGGCATCGGCCGGTGCATTTTGATCCCGAGGAACTTGCTCGAATTGTATTTGCTCGAAATTCTCGGATAGTGCTTTAACCACATCAAGGTAACTGGCCATCCTATCATCTTTGGCGTCGAAGATGCCCAGGATCTGATTGATGATGAGTAAAGAGTCGGCGCGTACCTTGATCTTCTTGATGGACAAATCTTTAGCCAATTCCAGCCCAAAGATGAGAGCTTCATATTCCGATTCATTGTTGGTAGCTTCAAAATTGCATCTAACCGCCTGAGCTATTGTTTCCCCCCTTGCCGACTTTAGCACGACACCGAGCCCTGCTCCTCTTGCGTTTGAGGCTCCATCGGTGTTCAGGATCCATTCTTCTTCAGGTTCGTCGAGGGATGACATCAAGACCTCGCCTTTAGCGCTTTCTTCAAGAGTCGGGGTGAAGTCGGCAACGAAGTCGGCCAGTACCTGCGACTTGCTTGCTTTTCGAGGTTCATATCTGACGTCGTACCCGCTTAGGTGAATTGCCCACTTTGCCATTCTTCTTGAAAATTCTGGTTTTTGCATGACCTGTCGGAGGGGGTAATTTGTCAGGACGATGATAGTGTGCGACTCGAAGTATGGTCGGAGTTTATTTGAGCACATCACGACCGCCAGGACCAGTTTTTCTGTTGGAGAGTAGCGCGTTTCTGCGGACACCATCGTTCGGCTCACGAAATAAACCGGAACCTGTTGGCCGTCTTCTTCTTTGACCAGGACTCCGCTTAGTGCGCGGTCTGATACAGCTAAGTAGAGGTGTAGCACCTCCCCCGGAGTTGGTTTTGTAACACCCCCTTCCTACCCTGGAGGTATTACCGCCAGTAACCCCGATTAAGACTAAACCGAAGCTACCCAAGGCTTTAAACTGAATGAACAAACTAAAACAAGGTAAATGAAACCATTTAAAACCTAACAAAATTATGTAAAACTTTACAGCGAAAAAACACGTAAAAGGTCTTATACAAACCTTAACTTAAAAGAATAAATAAATAGAACAACCTTCTATTTAAACAAAATCTTCATCAAGTCTTCCTTAAGTTCTTGTTTCTGAAACTCAGCTTCGCTTTGAAGTAGTTCAACCATGATCTTCACTCAAGTATAGCCATTGGAAACCTTTCTTCAACTTCTGGAGCTTCAAACCTCTGAATCTGCCTCTTGAATCAACTTCCAAGAAGAACCTAAAGTATCGTATACAACAGTGGACACCAGCCGACCATATAAAAGAAAAGAAGATGGACGGGTTAGTCTAATGAAAGACTAGCAAGCGGAGAATCTAACTTGGTTCTTATGGTTGTAACTAAACATATTGGCATCCAAATCCGATTAGACTCGGATTATGATCCAACAGTTAGCAGTCTTATAGAGAAAAAGAAGGAGACTCGCATAATCAAGAGAGAGAACACCACTGCTTGTGGTTTCTTTAAGAAGCATAAACAATTGTTGGGAAATTCATATCAATCACATAACATCTTGAAAAGTCTCCATCGACTAATCAGATTGACTTAATCAAAGTTTGATTAAGAATCATTCATAACCGGGAGTAAGAATGGTTATCGAATAGACTAACCATCCGGGTACATTAATGTGCCTAACGCACTTGTCCTATATCACTTTCAGAACTTTTCACAAACATGTTGGTAACTTTTAATCGACTAAAATCGTCGAGAATCCATATGTACATGTGACGTCAAGATGAGAGGGCTTATTTCATCCATGATCATTGACGAACAACTAGTACTAATTGCACTTAGCTAGAGTGCATAACACCTCCTCCAGCATTGAGTGAGGTATGAGTCATGACCCGAATGTTGGGATATGATAGTAACGAGCTAAACCTCCCAACATAGACTGTGTTATAAAGAGGTCATCGGAGACTCGGCTCCTACCCCTGAAAAACTAACTTACTTCACAATAATGTCTCAGCATGAGACAACATACAAGGTCACACATAACGGACCTAAATCCAGTTCTAACGCGAAACTGAATAAACAACATGGTCATTATTTCTAACAAATATAACGACCTATCATATTTTATTAATCATACAAGTTGTTCCCAACGCAAATATTAAATGGGATCCAATTCCTCATTTAATAACAATAACGCAAGAGAGAATCGTCCACTTGCCTTAGAAGGCGTGTTCAACGTCCTCAGCGATTCCAACAGAAATCTTTATCATCCTTCTGACAAATATAACCAAAGGATGGATGGAGGCGTGGTCGAATAGACTAACCATCATATTGTTATTCCATCAGTGCGTCGGGTGACACGGAGGGAGCGACGCCCCGTAGCCAGGACCTCATATTGTTGCTTGAGTTGGCTATTTTCGGCGGTGAGGCGTTCTACATGAGCGTCGTAAAAGCTTTTTTGTTCGTTCAACGCCTTCTGGAGGAATTCCATGCGTTGTCTAAGGTCCGACATCTCCTCGTCCTGAGATCGAACGCCCTGACTTTCGAGATTGTGGTCGCCCTCGACGACCGGAGTTTTAGGGCTTCCTTGCTCGTTGTTAGACATCGTGTTCTTTGATCCGGAAGAGACTAGAATGATGATTCTTCTGATGGTTGTATCGATCACGGCCCCACGGTGGGCGCCAAATTGTTTGAGCCAAAATTTACCAAAGGTAGAACCTTGGCCTAGATCGGGCCTTGATCGAATGAACTAAGAAGAATATGAACGAAGGTGTGTGTTTTATTGATGTAGAAATCAGAAGAAATTGTGTGAAGCAAATGTCAATCAAGCGTCCCTTCCCCTAAGGGTTACAATAGCTTATATAGCCTTTTGAGCATATTCTATCCTAATCAAAGATATAATCTTATCTCTAACTAACAAATATTTGCTTATCTCTATCTTATAATGAATACAATCTGGAGAAGAATCTATCTTGTAACAAACATATCTCGGGCCCTCTCTCCTCCAACCGACTTAGTTGACCCCGAAAATCTTCCGTAACTCTGTATGCGTTGGAGATTCTCTGTCTATGGCGCAACGCTTCGTCACCTAAAATCTGGGTCTAACAACGAGCACAGCATGCACATTAAAGTAACACACATAAATCTGGTAAAATTTTATGTAAAATTAATTAACAATAATAGAAATATCTAATTAAACTTATATAATAAATTTTTTATATTCCAACTTTAGACATTGAAACTTTATCTCCACATTCATTTACAATTATTAAATTATTGAATAGTATTATGAGATTTTCATTTCAACTCCCATGAGCATTGTCACTATATATATATATATATATATATATATATACACGGTGAAGAGTCAACCCTATACATTAAACTATCAAGTATTAGTTTTTCTAAACTCCGATATGGAAATCCACAACCATTTATTGCTCATGGCCCACAAGGTCGAAACTAAGGTAGGCTTCACCTCCCCTAAGTCAAAGCCAAAGTCAAAGTCGCCCGAGCATCATGAGGTCCCGACCAAGAAGATGGTTTGATCGTCAAATGTCACTACAACACATGTACATCATTTCTTAAGAAAAGGTCTTAAAAGTTTTTAATGTATAGAATCTAATCATCAAAAGCCCCTAGAATTAATTAAAACGAGGTCATCTTTCGACGTCCGCGTACATATATGGTTAAAGTCAACGATCCATGGAGACGGCTGTTTGTATATATGTTTTAATTAATAGTTGATTAGTCCTACGTGTGGAAGAAAATTTTGCTGTTTTTTTTTTCTCTCTTATGACAAATATACTCTTATATAAATCATGGCAATTTATGATACTTATAAGAGAGATGTGTGCAAATCATTAACTAATACTTAGTTCTACTTTTCATATTCAAAAGATATAGGCGTGCTACTAATGTGACGGTTTGATCGAAGATTATTAATATGTGTCCTTCCTATTTATGACTAAATACATATATAATATATATGAGTCCGGATCAGATGAGAAAAGGCGTGGAGATGAGAAATAAGAAAGAACAAGAATCGTTGGATGGAGAAAAATAAAAAACGTTGATCGTTTCACTTAAAAGAGGGGAAAACGACACATGCTCATTTTTTGCGAATTATTCGCGTATTTTGAAGAAAAAAAACGGATATAGGATGTGTGCCCAGATTGTTCATAAAAAAATGTGATTTTGTTCATCAAAACCTATAGTTTATGCATCAAAATTGTAATTTTGTTCATAAAAATTGTAATTTTGTTCATTAAAATGTGATTTTGTGCATAAAAAAACTATTGTTTGTGAATTAAAAACCAATTGTTTGTGCATAAAAAAACTCAAATGTGTACTAGTACTAGTAGTGATAAACAAAGTGTCAGTAGTGGTGAACAAAGTGATGATAGTAATGCACAAATTTCATATAATTTTTTTTTTGCTAATGGTAAAATTTTATTGAGAAAAGAGGGAGAAGTACACAAACACAAATATCAAACCAAGGACAAATGTGAAAAACTACAACCAAACCTTAAGGCTTAAACTTTCCAAAACCCCTACTTCACTCAGGCTCATAGTATATCCAAATGCAGAGCACTAATGCTATGAGAGAGCTTAACTAGGATGTAGGGTCAAACACATTCATGAATCCTTGTATAATTGCATCAACAACAAATACTCAACAAGAGATGTGTAAGGGAAAGTTTTACAACACCATCTACCCAAAACCTACCCAAGGATCCAAAAAACAACCAAAAAAAAGAGAGAGATACTCACAGCTCAGCAAGGATACTTTTAACCTGCTTATCCTTATGACACTCACTAAAGGAGGAAAGCATCTCGATGCCATAACGAAGGCCATGTAACCTCTTGTGTCATCATGTTCCGATATCAGTCAGTGCCACTCAGCAGGAATGAAACAAGGAGCTAACTCTTAAAACCAGAAACCCCTAGCCCAACCCAAAAAAAGAACACAAGAAAGATAGGAAGATCAAACCTCAAAGGCTTGAATAGAGTTACACCTTGAGATAGCCTCTCATGGCTTCCCCTCTTCGTCCACTCAGTTTTAGCTTGTTTATAATTCGCAGCTTGCATTCCTCCTTGATTCTGTTAACACACACTTCCAAATCAGGCTTTCACTACAAAAAAACGCAGATTTAGCGACCTTATTTGGCGACCAATATGGTCGCTAAATCGATTTAGCGACCATATCCTGGTCGCCAAACATGGTCGCTAAAAGGTCGGACGCTAACCAGGCAGCGATCATGTGGTCGCTACCACTAGCGACCACAGCGACCAGGTGGTCGCTACATATAGCGACCAGGTGGGCGCTATATAGTGACCATGGACGCCAATGGTCGCCACTAATATGGCGACTGGTTTTGCGACCATAGCGACCAGGGTGGTCGCCAAACTCCGCAACCAGTTGGTCGCCACCGGTCGCCCAATATAGCGACCAGTTGGTCGCTAAAATAAAAAAAACGCACGGGCCTGCTCTTTCTCTGAACCTAAAGAGCATGATCGTGCGCATATAGGTGAATGGGCGTTCAAAATTTAGCGACAATATGGCCGCCAATATTTATTTAATAAAATAAATAAATATTTGAGCTTTATTAATATTAATTTAGATTAATTTAAAAATATTTGAATTGCAGAAACAAAATTATTTACAAAAATATTTACAAAATTATTTACAAAAATATTTAAGCTAAACTAGTTGGTTCTGTCGGGGTTGGCCGGATCACTCCCGTCGGGACCACGGGACCCACCCAGCTACGGGTCGAATCCTTGCTGCATCCGGGCCATGAACTCCTCGAGCCGAGCGACCCTACTACGCAAGTCCGTCACTTCAGTCGTAAGCTCGGCGTTGCGCTGCGTCAAATGCTCCACCCGAGGAGGTTCCCGACGCGGCGCCGTCAATCGCGACCCGTAGTACTCGGAGGCGACGTTGCCAAGCTTGAAGACAACGCCGCCCGGGCCCACCCCTCCAGCGGCCGTCAGAAAGGCATCGCACTCGTCCTGAAAGGACGGAGTGTTGCCCGACTCCGAGGACCTCTGGGAGAGGATCTCCTGGATCGGAGCCTAAAAAAATACGTAATAATATAAATAAAAATAATAATATACGAAATTAAATAAGATATGAAATAAGTGAATACTTTGTAAATATATTTTCGTTTGCTTACATTACCCTACTAGAAAAATCAACAAAAATGTCATACTATGTTTTCTATGTCACATAAGGGCATAAGGCTTAAACAAGGGTTTATGAAAACATAACATCTTAGCTATCAACACTCATCGCCAATGAAACTTGTCTCTAATAGTCAATTTACCCTTCATATTTTTCTATATCTATTTTCTTTGAACAAACCACGCATATGAAGATTGGTTGTTATTTATTTATTTGTAATCTAATTGAATTTGGTTGCATCACCACTTTCTATATATGTGTTCTCTAATGATCAATTGGCTGATATTTTTAGAAAGGAATAAGAAAAGCAACGTGATTTAAAGTCTATCTATTATACCTAATTTTTTTTCTCAATTAGGGCAAATCTTATTTTACACCAATGTCTCTATTTATATTGCACTAAAATGTTTCAATAATTATTTTCCTCCTCTTCTTTAATGTGAAATAAATTACCAATGGATTTGACCAAAAAATGTTTTAATAAGTTGAACTATGGATACATATGATCACTTGTTTGGTAACATGGTGCTCGCACATGTACAAGAAGGCTTCTACATATATCAACGTATACACTGATCACCTTATCGGTTATCAATCTTACTTACATATCATGCTCTAACAACATATGTTTTCAAAACTGATCAGCACACTTTACCAAATAAGCATGTTTTAAGAGCTATACACACATAAAGTAGTAACATTATTGTTCTTAATTATTTGTCTATGCTGAGCTCGATTGTTCTTCAATTGCATGACTTGGATCGCTTCGGAAATGACGAGTCCTTCGATTCGACGTTTTCCGTTGCGAGAATTTGTATTGCAAGGCTTCTATTGTCTTCATGGACAACTTTGTTATGATCTAATGAGGATTGCATTGAATCTTTTGTCTGATCAGCCATGTCTAGATGCTCGGGATACGGTGTAACCGCGGACGAAGATCGGTGATTGCCCTCACTCGAATGAGTTGATCCGGTTCGTTTCATAGTTGATCCCATCTATACAATATAAGTATCAATAATTAATAACAAATGTAGATAAAAAATAACTTTAAATACTTACATGCAAGAGTGTTGTGTTATTTATATGGTTTTAATTATCTTCTTAGTCAAATGACCCTAGCTTTACATTATTACGTTTAAGTGTATGCTGAGGAATGTGGGATTCTCACCAAGGTAACGAGGGCATAAAGTGGGAGTGTCACGTAGCTACAAAGGACTAGAACAACCAACCTGCAAAATACATGCAAGCTATGTGAGTTGTGTTCAAATATCTTTAGTAATTTATAGTTAAGAAAAAAGAGCTTGCAAACAAATTATAATTAAATACAGTGGAGTTTATTCGATCAAAATAAATAATTAGAGTTTAGGATTCGGTCATGAGCAACCTACTCTCGGACATGTTTGGATCGCATAGAATAATACATTATCATGTATTGTATTGTGTAATATAGAATTTAATACAATGTATGTTAATTAAATTACATATTAATATAGGATAATGTATTACAGTGTGCGATCTAAACACCTCCTTAATTAATAGCAACAACCTACCGAATTTTATTGAAAAATATAAACTTTTGGTTGATTATGTTTTTTTAATTAAGTTCGTTTCCTATGATAAAAATTTATATTTTTTGAAACATAACGAGAAAAAAACGTTAAAAGTGATGATCTCACCCCATGCATACTATAATTATTTTGTCTTCCTTCTCCTTGTGGAAACAAGAATCGATCCCAAACTTAAACTGCACCAAAACCAAAAGAAATTAATCTAACGACATAAGATATTAAACCAAAAGAAGTTAAACTCAGCTTATTGCAAAAATAATTAATGGATTCGTACAAACTAAATAGCATATATATTTTTGCTCACCCATGTATATAGGTAGAATGAAAGTTGAAAGGCATTCTGCAATAAAAAAAATCAATCAAACTCATTAGCTAAAACAACTCCCATTAATTATCTCAATTTACAGAATGTAAATTAAATAGTTAGGTAATCACTAATTAATTATAATCAAATAAGGTAGAATATTCACATAAACGAAAATTTTGCCCGACGTACACAAGATGGCTCCCATTAATATGCAGCTCAAAACATGACGCGAAACCTACACATGTGTATCCGAGAAAATGGGCAATGTACCCATTTTCTTTGATATCTATTTAGGATTCACGTCGTATTGTGAGCCGCATCGTGATACGAGTCATCTTGTATACTGGGAAAATTTTCGTGTGCATAAAGATTTTCTGTTAATTAATTACCTGGAAGATGACGAAATTGATGAGGTAGAGGAGAAAGCGGGGGCTATTGAACCAAAACAAGTCATCTCCTATCTCAACTACGGGGTCACCGACCACCAAATCACTCCTCTCTTGTATTCTGAATGCCATTTTGGCTATGATCACCTGCACCTTCGTTCCCACCGCGAGAAGTACCTACATTCGATCCGGACCGTTAGATGATCGATTGATTGGACAGGCACGATTTAGATCGAGTTGTTGTCTTAGCTTCTTCGATAAATTAAGTACTTACGATGATTGGAACAACAGGTAGCCAGAGTGAATGGTGAAACTCTGAGGAAGAAAAGAATATATAACATGATTAAGATTATGTATTTACCACCCAATTTATCCACATTAACAATATTAGAAGATTTGAAAAGAGAAATATTAAATGTATACTAGGTACTGTATTTTGTATGATGAATAAAGGTAAGTGATCAATTTGTTTTTGGTAGAATAAATGTAAGTGATCAATTGTTATAAGAACACTCACCATATTTATTGAAGAGTAGAGATACCACGGCCGTAAACCAAATTGTTGGGCTGTAAAATAATAATGTACAACACAAGCAAATTTAGAGAGACGTCTGTGTGTACACATGAACATCTAAATATATATATATTTTAGGTTAAATTTCTTAATATAACAACTATATCCCAAATTAAAAATTAAAGTAATGTATACAAAAAAATATTGAAAAGTCTTAGATAATGAATTTAAGTAAGATCATTTAAAAGATTAATTATTAACGTATGCCTTTGCAAAACAAAAAAACGGTTACATAAATCTAGTACACGGCAACCTTCACTCGGCTATATTTATGTTTTTTTTTTTTGGTAGAATCGGCTATATTTATGTTATTTTTTTTGGTAGAATCGGCTATATTTATGTTTAACCTAGTTAATTAACTTGATAAGATTAATTAGATATGTTGAGAACAGTTTTAAGTTGGAGGGAGATTAAAGTTATTCGGAAAATGTAGCACATGTCAATATGTCATGCATGACCAAATCTAAAAGCTGAAAATGTTAGGGTAAATTTTCCTAAACTTACTACTAAAATAAATAGAAATTAGAAAGTTCCAATCTTTTTTTTTTTGGTAGAATTAGAAAGTTCCAATCTTGACCTGAATAGTTAAGGTTTACTAGGAACAAATTAAATTGGACACGGATGGATCATATTATTATATTCTATATATTCAATATAATAGTCATATATTGAAATTACGTGTATGCTTATCAATCATATCAGATTAAGATTTAAGAAAAGTGCAAAGTATAATTAACAAATCTGGCATTGAAAAGTTTTAAACCTGATTCCGACAACAACTTTGTAGTCCTCTTCAAGCGATCTATTCATGTAATTGTGAAAATCGAAATTTCCTTGATTTTCAGGTGCTATATGTGCCTGCAAATACATGATAAGTGGTATAGATTACATAAAACCACTAGTAAATTAAATAAGAGATTTTTTCACAAAATTATCCAAAAATTTTTTTAAAAATTTATGCCCTTTTAATTTTAATGTTTAAAATTTATTCAAAAAATTATAAAAAATGACTTTTTTTCTCAGATCAACAATGTTAATTAGAATAATTATTAACAAAAATATTTAAAGCCAATTATATTCAAGCACTGAGAATTTATAAGTTTTTAATTTACGGATGATTTTGACAAATTTATCTTACTGTAGTGGTTTTGTGTAATTTATAATAAATAGATTATCTGAATTTATACTATCATAAAACAATAGATAAAGTGAGAACTCATGAAATTACCGTTATAAATCCATGTCTCAGTGTCAAGTAATCCACTTTTCGAATGGATGCCAAGAACTGCCTGAAGAAACACCTCTGATCACAATTATAAAAACAAACAATTTAATTAGTAAAACTTAATTTTTCTGAATAATTAAAAAAATTTAATCTAATCCATTTTCAATATATAACTAATTAAAGTACAAATTAAATCCGAGCATATACTTACAATTGGAAAAAGAATAGGGTTGGTAGTCCAAAAGTTGTAGTGTCTTCTTACGAAAGTAATTTGTCTAGTGTATCTGGGTGTATCTGGATCTGGTTTAATTGATTGATGATATATTAATTAAGTTAAGTTAGTACATAAATAATCTAAGTACAAGAAATGATTGTAAATATGAATTTTATGAGTTGTTAAATTAATTACTATGAGAAGATAGGTATTCTTGTGTTTTTGTCTCTTCTTCCCATTTCCGCCAGCGTCTCATCTGCAAAATGGTAATTATAAATGAATAAAATCAATTATACGTGAAAACGATAATTATGTTATTTAATTACAACTAATAAAAAATTATAAAAAGGGCCACACAACACGTTACCTTAGCTTTGCCTAAGACCATGGTGAGAACGCAATTGATAACATGAACACAAGCCAATACGAAAATAAATACGTGTAGTTCATGAAGAGCTCCCTGCGAAATAAATTGCACTTTTCCCTGCAAACACAAAAATTATATATGCAATGTATTATTGTAAGAAATTAAATTGCATATAAGGTCTCCAATGTAATGACATGTACAAAATCGTTGTGAGAAAAATATCTCATTAATTAGGATAAATTCATAGCTAGAATCTTGAGTGTGTGCACGAACCTATACACGAGACTAACGATTTTATAAACGATTCTTATCGTACTACAACAAATCTATTATAGGACATATTATTTCATTAAAATATGAATATATGCAATAATGTCCTTTTACTTAGACTATAAATATAGATAAGTCACCGCTAAAATATAGAAAAACAACATTTTTATATTTTAAAGCTATCAATATATTATAATTTTAATATTTTCACTTCAAATATAAGAAGTTTACAATATATTAGACCCATTTATACTCTATATACTCAACTATAGTATAGAATCTTAATTACAATCTTAAGATCCGATGTAAGAAAAACGCGTGTTACGATCCAATCCAAAAATCTTGATCTAATGACATTGTTGAGGATTATAATCTTCGACCCGTTACTTACGAACGATCTTTCTAAAATATGTCCTCAGTAAATAATCTAACAATATTGTATAAATAATCTAACAAATTAAAGTACTCTTTTCAGTTTAAGATTTTAACCTATACCAAAGACATAATTAATTAAGCTAGAAAAATGGTTCTAATCAAGAGACAAAATATATATGCCAACCTCTTTACAAACGGGTGGATCAGGTTTGCTGATCTTGCCGTTCTTGCATGCCAACCATGATTCCACAGCACCTTCGTTTACACAGATTTTAGCTATGGAACTTTGGCTTGCTGTTATTAAAAGTGATATGAATCCCACTAGCATAAGCTCTGCCACACAATTCAAATCAACCATATAAATAATTCAATAAGTGCTTTCCCTGACCATATAATATAATATAATATAATTTAATTTAATTGATTAAATGACCTTATTTTATACATACACATGCATAATTAACGCACTTAATTACGAACCTGATTTGATTTTCTCCAGTGCTTCGTACAGTTTTATCCTATGTGTTTTCTTCAGCCACTGGATAAAATATGTATACCAAAACATCAAGTTAATTATATACATAATATATACACATAATTTGATCTTCGAACTTAATTTATCATTGCTTCAAATTAGTTAAAACCATATAATTAAATATAGATGGTATTTAAGTTAATTAGTAAAGCTTACCTATAAATAATTCTTTAAAGTTCTAAATAATCAACCCTTCATATCGATCTCTAAGAGATTAATTATTTAAACGGTTTTTAGGGCATAGGTTAAGAGTACTAATTTTAGGAACTAAAACCCTAATAAGAAACTAATAAACCCTATTGAAAAAATAATTAAAACTAAATAAATACAATTTCAAACTAAATAATCAACCCTTCATATCGTTATTTAAATACCAGCATTATTGCATGCAATAACGAAAAAAAGTTCCCTTAATTAAGTGCATAAGCTACTAATTGAGGAGCTTAATAACTAATTAAATTACCTTGCCAATAAGGTGGATAAGATGCTCAATGATGATGGAGACGAAGACCATAACGAAACAAACTGTGGCAGCTGCAAATGCAGCCGTATCCTCCAACGATCCTCCGCCGGCTGCCATGGCGATCGCTCGATCGATGAATGATATAATTAAGGAGGAAGGGGATGAAGGGGAGATTATCAAAATTCACAAAGTGAGCTAGCTAGATTAATTGATTGATGGAAATTTGTGTGGATGCTGGACTTTATTTATAATAATTTTTGACAATATAAATGAGATGAAAAGTCTTGGTTGAATTTTAGTTTTTTTTTTTTTTGTTGTTGTTGTTGTGGTTTAGATAGTTGCTTGATAATATAAGCTTTGCTTTTTATGGAAAAGTCTTAATTTTTTGACCGAACGAGTTTGCAAATGAAAGTCTTGAGTTCTTATTGAGTCGATCGGTATATCTACATCAAAAAGCCTGAAATTTGGAGTGCATATAGTTAATTGTCAAATGCAAAGTCAAGGATATATGTAGACTGTTTCCATGTTTTAAATGTGTTGGATCAGTGTTAGGAAACTAACACTGGAACAATGGTTTCTCTATTCGAGAAATCGAAGTTTTGATAATGACAAACAAATAGAACTAATTCCCTAAAAACAAGTGATTTCAGAAAAGATACAAGTTCACAGGAAAAGCAAGGGAAACCTTCCCCATGACGCCATCTGAGTACGTGACAAAAGAATTAAAGGATAATAAAGACTTTTCACTATTGTCTTGGACGGCAAGCCAAGTTCCGAATGAATAGAGATGCAAAAGGGTACACTAGTCATTTTGAATAGTATCGTACTCCCCAAGACAAGAAGGGCAAAGGCGTCAAGCTAAAAGAAGAAACTTCTATAAATAGTATGCGACGCTGCTAGGTCATTTAAGCTCTCGAATGCAAAAGTACAAGATCTAAAAAGGAAAGTGAGAAAGCGAGAGCCCGAGCTTATCCAGTGAAGACGACGATCCAGAATTCAAAGAAGGAAGTTCCGTGACCAAGCGATGGAGACTGCGTGAAGATCGCCATCGACTTGGAGAGTTGATTCCTGTGCTAAAGGGAACTGCACAGAAACGAGTAAGCTTCACTATCTATGTTCTATTGTGTTTAGATCTAGGAACCACCATGACTTAGTCGTTAGTATTGTTTGTGAGTGGGATTGCGAACAATAGAGAAGTTCGACTTTGTATTGTGTATCTTGAGATCTATCAATAAAAATATAGTGTGTGTTCAAAATCCTCCAAGGGAGGTAGAGGTTTACTCTCCAACTAGTTGGCTGTAGAGGTTCCTCTATAAGGAATCGTGTCCTTGTCTCTGTTTTATAGTTTACTTTCTGTGTTGTTTTATTCCGCTGCGTAAGGGAACTGTCACTGGAACATTTCCCGACTTGTCTTACTAACACAGATCTACGATCCTACAATTGGTATCAGAGTCTGGCTCTAGATTTTCTGTAAAAACTTGCAGGATGTCTATGGAACTGTCTTCAGATCTTAGCGTTGTTGGACACGGAAACAACAAACCACCTAGGCTGAATGAAGGGCGATTCGAGAGCTGGCAGGGACTGATGAAAGACTGGATGCGAAGTCACGATTACCAAGCATGGGTTGTAATCGAGAGAGGGAACTTCGTCATCAACCCAGAAATCGAGAATGATCTCACAAAATGGGGGCCAAACGAGTGGAAGTGTATGGAGGCCAATTTCAAAGCAAAAATGTACCTCAACAACTCCATGAGTGAAATCGACTCAGCCAAGGTGGGAAACCTAAAGACTGTTAAGGAAATGTGGGCTGCAATCGAGCAGATGCACATGGGAAGCTCAAATCTAAAGGAAGATCACCAAATGAATGTTCGTCAGGAGTTCTATAACTTCAGGATGGAACCGGGAGAAACTGTATCATCATATCAGTTCCGCTTTGAGGGACTACTAACTAAACTTGAGAATTTGGGAATTCCAGAGAGTGAAGTCACATAACGGATGAAGGTCAAGAAGGTGATAGATGGTCTTTCCAGAGAATGGACCCATGATCGAACAACGTTCAGGGAAAATCCATCCAACAGGAACCTCATGCTTCATGAGATGTTTGGGAAACTAAAGACTTATGAGAGAAGAAGGAACTCTGACAAAGCTCAAGACAGACTTGGAAAAGGAATAGCACTTAAGCTTGAGAAGGTGCTTAAGTCTGTTCAGGAACAGTGTGAAGAATCTGAAGATGAGGAAGAGGATGACATAGTGCTCATCACAAAAGCATTACACAATCTCTACAAAAAGGGAAAGTTCCAAAAGAACTATGGAGGGAACAGTCACTCAAGAGATTACAACAAGTCCGGGGAAAAGGATTACAAGGATATTACGTGTTTCAAATGCTTCAAGAAGGGTCACTATTCTAAAGCATGTCCTCTGGGAAACGATGAGAACAAGCCTGGGAACAAAGCTTACATAGCAACATGGGATGATGAAGATGATGAAGATCCTGAGGCTTGGGCTACACCGAATATGTGTGATATGGCTATCAAAGGAGATCCGAAGGAACCACAAGAGGATGTGAGTATTCTAACTAGTTGCTTTGATAAATACTCTAAATCTGATCTTATTCGTATACTTTCTAAACTTGTTAAAGACAATATGAAACTTCAAAAGGAATGAGTGAAACTGAAGAGCTTTGTCTTAAATTAGAAAGTGATGTTGCTGAAAAGAAACTTGAGTTGAAAAACACAAAGTCTGTTGAATGTTCTGAGTGTGATAACTTGAGAAAGGAACTTGACTCTATCATGACTGCTAAAAATGAGCTTATCTCTGTGCTTGCCAATGTAACCTTTGAGAAAGAAACTCTTACTAAGAGGCTAGAGATAAATGAGGGAAAGAAAGTTGTAGAGATTCCTAAGGTCGCGTTTAAAGGTTTTATAACGAATCCATAAAAAAGCCAGGCGGGAGTGTGTGCGAGTTGTTTATTTCACGAATAGACTCTCTAAAATGGAGTTAAATAGTATGGTCCCCTCTAGACATGGTATAGGATACTCTGAAATAGACTCTGGAAATGATCAAAAGACCTTACTCTGAGGGAACTAAGTGAAAGTAGAGCCCTAGAATTACAAAATGAAAAAATAAAAAACTCCCATCTAGAAGAAAAAATTAGAGTTCTAGAGAGTGGAACCAGAGGGGAAAGGGACTACTACACTGGGAATAACTCTCATAAGATATATGTCAAGATAGCTAAGGGAAACGGTTCCAGAGGACCAAACAAGGAAACTGTTGAGAAAAATAGAATTCAGAGAGCTCATCCTAAGTATTATCTAGGTGAATACTACAAAACTTGTTGGACATGTGGAAGTTACGGTCATTACAAGGAACAATGTCCTAAAGTCAGTTTCTTAGGAAGTCACACAAACAGGAACAACAACAAAACTTCACATTCAAGACTCTACAGGAACTATCACGCTGTTGATGTTAATATTGCAAATTATGTTGATTGTTATCCCTGTAAGAAACTAGGCAACGAACACCTTGCCTGGGTAACCAAACATTGACTCTTTTTCAGGTGAAAGCGAGGGGAACTGTATGTGGTTCATAGACAGTGCATGCTCCAACCACATAACAGGAAACAGGAACAATCTAACCTCGCTTAACACCCAGGTCGAAGGAGGAAATGTTTCCTTCGACAACAGGAACAAAGGGGCAATTCAAGGTTCAGGGGAAGTCAAGCTCAACAAATCAATCAAAGTCAATAATGTCAATCTTGTGACAGATCTTGGGTATAACTTACTATGTGTGGCACAACTCTGTGATCAAGGGAGTAATATAGTTACCTTTGATTCAAATGAATGTCTGGTTGTGAACAAAGAGACTAACAAAGTTATTCTTAGAGGAAAACGATCCAACAATGTTTACATTGTTGATCAAGATTTTCAACCTCCAAGAAAGCTATGTCTCACAGTTCCCACAAGTGATACTGATCTTTGGCATAGACGTCTTGGTCATGCGGGTCTAAATCTCATTCAGAAGTTGTTCTTGCAAGATCTTGTAATTGGTTTATCTAGGATAAACCCAGACACAGCAAAGCTGTGTGATGCTTGTGCCAGGGGTAAACAAACTCGAAGTTCCTTGAAACTAAAGAAGGCTGTTAGCACTTCCAAACCTTTGGAAATGTTACACATGGATTTATGTGGTCCAATGGACACATGTAGCTATGGTGGAAGCAGGTATATGTTTGTTATAATTGATGATTATTCTCGTTTCACTTGGGTTATTTTCTTGTCTTCCAAAGGAACAGTGTTCAAAGAGTTTGAAGTCTTCATCAAAAGAACAGAAGTCAGTCTAGGAACCAAGCTGAAATCCATACGATCAGATCATGGAACAGAGTTTGATAACTCAACTTTCTTCAACTTTTGCAATGAAAATGGAGTCTCTCACAACTTCTCTGCACCAAGAACTCCAAATCAAAATGGAGTAGTAGAAAGGAAGAATCGCACTTTGGAGAATATGGCTCGAGCAATGATGCTTGAAAGTGGAGTTCCATCAAACTTCTGGGCTGAAGAAATTGCAACTTCGGTTTATATCCTTAACAGGGACATGATTAGACCTATTCTATTAAAGACTTCCTATGAGCTAATCAAAGGCAGAAAGCCAAATATTTCCCATCTTAAGGTCTTTGGTTGCAGGTGTTATATCCATAACAATGGAAAATATTCTCTAGGAAAATTTGATCCAAGAAGTGATGAAGGGATCTTCACTGGCTACTCACTTCAAAGCAAAGCATACTGAGTCTACAACAAAAGGACCAAAAAGTTTGAAGAAAGTGTCCATGTCATCTTTGATGAGGAGCCCATTCATCATGGAACTACCTCCATCAACCCATTCTCAAAGACAGAAGTGAAGCCCTTACATATACCAAGGGAAACAATGAGGGAACAAACAGAAGAAGATGATGATTCAGATCCTCGAAAGGATGATACTGAATATATCAATGGAAATGAGTCTCAACCACAGGAACTAACCAACGAAGATGATCATGGAGATGATGATACCACGGAGCATTTCGATGATCCCTCCACTAACTTCCCTGAAGAAGAGAACAATCCATCTGAACCATTAGAAGTTTCAAACACAAGGAACAATTCTGTAACTGAGACTTCACAGACCTTACCTCAATCTAGTTCCAGTGCTCATGGGGAACTTCAAGAAGCACTACAATCACAACCTCAACCCAGGAACTATCATCAGAGAAAAGATCACCCTCTTGAGAACATCCTTACACCTCTAGAACAGGGAGTACAAACACGATCCTCTCTCCATAACTTTTGTGCTTTTAACGCATTTGTCTCTCTTGTTGAACCCAAAAGTATACAGGAAGCACTCAAAGATCCAGATTGGATTCAAGTAATGCATGAAGAACTCCATCAGTTTGAAAGACACCAGGTGTGGAAACTAGTTCCAAGGCCACCAGACAAGAATGTCATTGGAACTAGATGGGTCTTTCGCAACAAACTTGATGAATCAGGAAATGTGTCCCGGAACAAAGCTAGACTTGTGGCTCAAGGCTACAACCAAGAGGAAGGGATAGACTATGAGGAAACGTTTGCACCAATTGCCTGAATTGAAGCAATACGATTGCTCATAGCCTTTGCTACATACAAAGGGTTTAAGTTGTTCCAAATGGATGTTAAGACAACCTTTTTAAATGGCTATCTTCAAGAAGAAGTCTATTTCAAGCAACCACAAGGATTTGAAGACGAAAGCAAACCAGATCATGTATACTTTCTTGAAAGAGCTTTGTATGGCCTCAAACAAGCACCTCGAGCCTGGTATGATAGATTTGCCTCATTTCTATTATCCAAAGGTTATCAACGAGGATCAATCGACAAAACTCTTTTCCTGAAGAAAGAATCAGGTGACATTCTAATTGTGCAAGTCTATGTTGATGATATAGTTTTTGGTTCCACTAACCCTGTGCTCACAGAAAAATTTGAGAAACAAATGAGTAGTGACTTCGAGATGAGTATGGTAGGAGAACTCAACTTCTTTCTAGGCCTTTAGATTTCTCAAACAAAGGATGGCACCAAGATTCATCAGCAAAAGTACATCAAAGAAATGTTATCAAAGTATGGGATGGACACTGCAAAGCCCTTCAACACCCCGATCTCACCGAGCACACGCCTTGATGCGGATGAGAATGGAACCAATGTCAATCAAAAGCTCTTTCGAGGAATGATTGGTTCCCTTCTCTATCTCACAGCCAGTAGCCCAGACATCATGTTTGCAGTCTGTCTTTGTGCACGGTTCCAAGCAAATCCTAAGGAGTCTCATTTGAAGGAAGTCAAAAGGATCTTTCGCTACCTCAAAGGAAGAGACAATATGTGCTTATGGTATCCAAGGAGCAGTTCCTTTGAACTAGTCTCTTTCACCGATGCTGACTTCGCAGGGCATCTAGTAGATCAGAAAAGTACTTCAAGCATGGCACAGTTCCTAGGAGATTGCCTTGTATCTTGGGGATCTAAGAAGCAATCCTCAGTGGCACTTTCTACTGCTGAAGCTGAATACATAGCCGCTGCTACTTGTTGTTCCCAAGTTCTATGGCTCAAGTATCAACTTCAAGATTATGGTATGTCTCTCGGAACTGTCCCTATTAAATGTGATAGTACTAGTGCAATAAATATCTCAAAGAACCATGTACATCATTCTAGAACAAAGCACATTGAGGTTAGGCACCATTTCCTACGTGATCACGTAGAGAAAGGTTCCATTGAGATGATGCATTGCAGGACAGATGAACAAGTTGCTGATATTTTCACCAAAGCTTTGGATAGACAACCTTTCGAGCATCTTCGAATGCTCTTAGGGATGATTCTCTTACATTAAACAAGTCCCGGTCCATCTTTTCCCTCAATGATTGACTAGTTAAGCATTAGTATGACTAGGAAACTGCATGGTTTAACAACTTTCATTTTAATAATTGCTCTTTGCATGAAACATGTTTATTACTATGTATGGGAACTACCTCTTAAAAGCACTTTGTTTCTTTTGGCCCAAAATGATCAACCTGATCTTATCTATCCCTTATTACAAGCCGAAAGGATGGTTGATCATAAGACTTGTCCCATAAAGCCGATCTAGGTAAACGTTTCCTATGAGCCTCAATTAATTGATAACCCCTTCTACGGGATTCAATTACCTGGATGACAACAAATTTCTTACTTACCCATATTTTGTTTGGATACTTCTCTTTGTCCTTTTCACAAAACACCCTTTATGTATCCAAAAATGGCCCTCGGTTACTTGTTCATGGAAATGAGGTTGGAAAGGAAAGGAACTACTTCAAGTTACTAGGGAACTACAAGGATCTTTGCACTTAAGCGTCTCATGGTTGTATTATTGGAAAGAGAAAAGACGTTGAGAATTTGGAATTTGACGCGACAGGTTGAGAAAAGGGAAATTTGGATCTACACCGTTCATCTCGCTACTTTGGCTCGTTATCCGCCACGTAGATATTGTTGATATGGAAAGAATCTCTTTATGGAAGACAACAAATCTTTCTAGTTACCCTTGGAGTAACTAGATGCGACTTTCAAGGGAACTCTGGTAAGCTTTTCTCTCTCACCTTTTCAAATTCATTCCCCTTTCTTACTTAACCCATCTTCCCATTCACTTCTTTTACCTTCATCCCATCTCTTCTCTTCTGCAAACCCTAGAACTCGAACTTCATTTCCCAATTCTTCTCAGAACTCTCAAACCATCTCAAATGGCCAACCAAAATCAATCCATCATCAAGTACTCTGTCCTTCACAAAAATCCTCTAATCGAGCATCTTCTTCACAATGACCCAGTTTATCTTCAAAAAATGCTTCTGACAGATTTCGATCTAGACCATCACGAACCAGAGTACATCTTTGATGTCAAAGAACGACTCTTCTCTTTTCTACGAAAGAAGGATGGCCAACCTCCTCTTACGCCTCAAAACTCACCCCCCACTACTCCCAGATCTGAAATTCCGGTACTCACCACGAGACCGGATGCATGGCTCCTCCACACTCACTGTCAATATCGAGGGAGTTCAAACCACAATCCTTGACTCGAATCCTTCCTTGCTTCTAAAAGACTCATCTCATTCCTCTCCAAATCACCATACTCAGATTTATGACAGCCTAAGTCCTAAACAGACTGATCCTTTGGCCTCAACCTCTCAAAACCCTAACCCTCAAATCCAAAGTTCCAAAGAACCCTCCTCCTCAACAAAAGCTCCAACTATTCCTGTTCCACCTCACAAAGAACTCGACCTCTCTAATCTTGACCAAACCCTCTCTCAGTTTGAAAGAGAAGAGTTCCCCACCTCACAGGGAACTACACCTGTTCTTCCTTCCACCTCTTCAAACCCTACAAAGAAAACACCAACCAAAGATCCTCTCTCCAATGTTCCAACCGGGCAGCGAACAAGAAAAAGGAAGCTGAGAACAATTGGTGACGATGAAGACGAATCTAAAGAGGAACTTGAACCTCTTCAATCTGAGCAGCTTCATGCCCTCAATCCATCACCCAACAAAGAACTCATAAATGTTGAGGAGGATGATGATGAAATAATGGAGTACAAGGAAATAGTCCTTCAAATCGGCTACAAGGAAACATTGACTGGGCGTCCCTCAACAAGAGGATCCAAGAAACTAAAGGTGGAGGAAAAGAAGGAAAAGGAGAAGAAAGAAAAGAAGAAGAAAGGAACAGCTACAACTAGAGAAAGAAAGTTGGTTGTTCCCTTAGTTGTCACTGCCGAGTTCCTTCAAGAGCATGACTTCAAAGAGCTCGATCCGGTTGTGCTGTGCTCGGAACCAGCCAAGGTAGACCCTGAACATATTAAATTCTTCTATTCCAAGTTCAAACTGACAAAGAGAATTGAGCTCGATCCGGTTGTGAGATGGCAATCTGAAGATGATGACTTCACCTTCACCTCTGCTGTGATTAAGAAAATACTCCTAGTCCCTGGAGAAGGCTTCGACACACTTCCCCAACGGCCATGGCAAGACACTGATGGAAGCGAAGCCATCTTTAAAAGGCTTCTAGGTCATGTTCCTGCTCAAGGGAAGGAGGTCCTCACTCATGGCCTGACTCAACTTGGGAAGATGGCACACCACGGGTAGTGATTCCCAGACAGGAGAAGCGAACAACACTCAATTCAACTGACGCTATTCTCCTGGATCTGTTCCTACGAAAGGAAAGAATCAACCTACCCAAGATAATGATCATGCACATGTGAAAGTGTGTTGCCAAGGAGTCTCACGCCCTTCCATATGTTGTTGTGGTGAAGGAAATCATGAAGAGGAACGATGTCTATCATCCTCAGGAGGAAAAAGAGCTTGGACAAGAGATGGAAATGTCCAATATTCAACGAATGAAGCACTCCCAGGAACCAGCTGAAGAAGTTCCTCAACCAATGTTCATCGAACAGGGAGATTGCACAACTGTTCTCCAAGCTCTCAATCGTCTATGTGGGGTCAACGAGCGAATCCTTGATGTTCTTCTAGACATCCAACAGAAGTTACCTTCCTCCTCCTCCTCTAAACCATGAACAAGCCCTCTACAAAAACTTCCCTAGCTGTTTTATATCATCCTTCAATGCTTTTTAAGATCGTCTGTTTCTATACTATGTTTACTTTGTTTCAATGAATGCTTTTTGCTATTATTCTCTAGTTATGATTGTGATTTACTTGCTTTTCCTTACATGTTATACTTGATTCTTTTCGATGATGTCAAACGGGGGAAAAGTGGAAAAATGCAAAGATGCGTTGTGTCTAAGAGAATACAGAATAATTAGCCATAAGCTGAGGGGGAACTATATGCTTAAAAATCTTGCAAAATTGAACTGCTTGTCCATTTCAGGGGGAACTAAGTATCTACAAAGTATCGACTATGTAATTTTGGTGTTTAATCTCTCTTATCTTTCCTGTTTCCATGACTTGCATTTTATAAAGGTTTGTCATCATCAAAAAGGGGGAAATTGTTGGATCAGTGTTAGAGAACTAACACTGGAATAATGGTTTCTCTATTCGATAAATCGAAGTTTTGATAATGAAAAACAAATGGAACCAATTCCCTAAAAACAAGTGATTTCAGGAAAGATACAAGTTCACAGGAAAAGCAAGGGAAACATTCTCCATGACGCCATCTGAGTACGTGGCAAAAGAATTAAAGGATAATAAAGACTTTTCACTATTGTCTTGGGCGGCAAGCCAAGTTCCGAATGAATAGAGATGCAAAAGGGTACGCTAGTCATTTTGAATAGTATCGTACTCCCCAAGACAAGAAGGGCAAAGGCGTCAAGCTAAAAGAAAAAACCTCTATAAATAGTATGCGACGCTGCTAGGTCATTTAAGCTCTCGAATGCAAAAGTACAAGATCTAAAAAGGAAAGTGAGAAAGAAAGAGCCCGAGCTTATCCAGTGAAGACGACGATCCAGAATTCAAAGAAGGAAGTTCCGTGACCAAGCGATGGAGACTGCGTGAAGATCGCCATCGACTTGGAGAGTTGATTCCTGTGCTAAAGGGAACTGCACAGAAACGAGTAAGGTTCACTATCTCTGTTCTATTGTGTTTAGATCTAGGAACCACCATGACTTAGTCGTTAGTATTGTTTGTGAGTGGGATTGCGAACAATAGAGAAGTTCGACTTTGTATTGTGTATCTTGAGATCTATCAATAGAAATATAGTGTGTGTTCAAAATCCTCCAAGGGAGGTAGAGGTTTACTCTCCAGCTAGTTGGCTGTAGAGGTTCCTCTATAAGGAATCGTGTCCTTGTCTCTGTTTTATAGTTTACTTTCTGTGTTGTTTTATTTCGCTGCGTAAGGGAACTGTCACTTGAACAATTCCCGACTTGTCTTACTAACACAGATCTACGATCCTACAAAATGTATAAGAAACTTCCGTAATAAGGAGTAAAAGACTTTGGCTATATAGCTAGTTAAACATGAGAATATTTATAAAGAAAGAATGTTATTAAAAAAAATATTAAAGAACTACTTACATTAGAATTTCAAACTAAAGAACTTAAAAAATTCTAAAAGAACTTATTAAGGAGTTTGTACAAGGGCTTGCCAAAGCCTTCGCCAAATTTAAAAGTTAAAAACTTGTAAAATTCCAAATGTAGATTGTCCATTAAAATGATAAAAAAAAAAAACGATAAATTTTGGAATTCTCAGTCAAGTATCATGTCCAAGATTTCTAAAGCTATAGAATATTTAAACCAGCCAATTTGTTAATTGCTAGTGTTGGACAAGTCTTTAAGGTTCTAGAGTAATGTAAACCCGATGGCACGATCGTAGAGAATGAAGAACAAATCAAATTCACATATGTGCAACAATATTGAATAATTGATCCACAACGTAGATAATTCCTTATTGAAATGTCACTATATTGATACGTACAATATACATATGAAACACGGCTAGAATACTTTTAAGTATGAAATTAAGTTCATAAAATTATATACATGATATACATTACGGATTATACAAGTTATCATATCATGGATGGACGTACACGTACATTGTTATTTTTTCCTTGATTTTCTACCACGTTATATTTGGTTCATATGTGATTATTGGATTATTTATATAAGTACGTAATATTTATATGTGCCATCAAATTAATTTCAAATCACGTTTAAATTATTTAATGCTCGATCGGGTATAGGAGAGTTTTGCATTTCTAATTGCTGACGAATATGAACCCTAAAATCGACCAAAGTCAGTCGTGTCGAAAGCAAACTGCAAAAATTCATGCATATGGGTGGATTGATGGAAACGTCCCTAACGGCGGTCAAGAGATGACTGCTTCAATTTTGTTATTTTCCATGAATTACGTACTTGTAATTATTGTATGTGTAAAATTATGCTACTCTAAATTTATGTTTAAAAACGACAATCGGGATGAAAATATTGAAAATAAAGCAAAGTGATCGTAGAAGTTCTTTTCTTGATTTGATCTTCGTATGTCAACAAGTACATTAAATAGGAGATCACAAGATAACTCTCAAACAAATTATAAATCTATCTATAAGGAAATAATATATAATCTATCTTCTAGGAAAAGATATAAACTTCCTAAAAACATAAAAAATATCTAGATAAGATATTTTTAAGTATAATATATATATCCTCTAATATTCTCCCTCGGGTTGGATTTTGTGAGTCGAGAATGCCCAATTTGAGAAGAAAATGGTGAAACGGTTGCTTGCCCATTACTTTAGTAAATACTAGCATAAATACTCGTACCTTTTATGGGTTTATTCAAATATAAATTATTTATTTTAAAAATAAATAAATTTAATTTTTTTTATGTCAATATGAATAAACTATGTACATATAATATCAAACAAAAGTTTAATTCTAACTTATATAATTTTTTCTTTATAATATGAGATTTGAATATATAATTAATCAATAAAATATTTAACTGATCAAAGTAGAATAAATATCAGATAAGAATGAATCTAAGATTTAGAGGCGAACGTGGTTATGCCATCCGCGACCGTGGTCATATCGGTCGTGACCGCTGTTTTCATAACGGGAGCTACTCTGTGATTCTAGAGGTCATCTGCGACTGTAGTTTCGCTTGTCGCGCGCGGCTCCGATGGTATGCGGATGGCTACAAAATTCGCCAACATTTGTCCCTTTATGGCGGTACTCGATGTCGTATTGCCCTAACTCCACAACCCATTTTGCGACCCGTCCCGCGAGATCCGAGATTGCGAGGAGCGCTTGAATAGGATAGGTCGTAATGACTTGGATTGGGTGCTCTTGAAAGCAGTGATTGAGCTTGCGAGATGCCCCAAAACTAGCAGCAACTACTCCATGGGCTTTGATTTCTGCGTCGAGCAACATTTTACTGGTGTAGTAGAATGGCCTTTGATTTCTGATTGGCTCCTTAATCAAGGCGACGCTGATTGCTCGAGGGGACATGGCTAAATAAAGCTTCAAGGTGTCCCCTTTGTCAAGCACGATCAATATTGGAGGAAATTACAAAGTATTATGACCTAATCTGTAGGGATCAGACCACAAAGTATTATGACCTTTGATAGCCTCACTCGACTTGGGCCCCTACAGGATCGCACAATGTGCGGCCGCACTTGCGGGTGATGTCGAGTCACATCTTTGGTCGTCTTCAAGCAAGGCGCTTTGCTTGGTGTGCTCTAAGGCTCGATCCTCCGAGTGAAGATCGGAGTTTGCGTGATCGCCTTATGGATCGTGATCGCGGTTTTGATCGCAAGCTAGATTCTTCAAGTGAATATCGGATTGCGCTTGATCACTCTACGAACCGTGGTCACTGTTTTTTGGGTCGTGGTCGCAGTTTCGGTCGCTGCGAAGACCGCTTGAGATTTCGGTTTGCGCGGTTGCTTCGGGACCAAGAAAGTTTACTTCTTGGTCTTTGGAGATTGAATCCAACACCATAATTGTGTGGATCAATTGCTCGTTCCCCGTTGTAGAATCCACACAGGTTCTTTGGACATGCTTTGTTGAGATTGGTAAAGTCCACACAGAAATATCATTTGAACCAAACTCCTGATCTTACGATATTGATCACTTTATGATTACAAATTTTATATTTAACTTTATTTAATTCAATGATCAAGATTAAAAGGAAAAATGATATTTCTAACTAGTTTTTTTGGTAACTTAACAAACATAGCCTTATGCATTTGATAGAAAAAATTGAAGTCCAATATAGTTTCTTCCTTTCATAGAAAAAAATTGTATGCATTTTGCCATTTTCTTTAATCAGTTAGTTCTATGGTTGTACTAGCTATTCAAATAACAAGGGATATGTTTTTTCATGAATTTATTTTTTATAATTTTTTTTTGAGATTATATAACAAAATTATCTTTGACAAAGATAATTGAGATCACGAGATCAATTTGTGGTCATATAATTTTAAGTTCATAATCTTAATTGAGATCATATAAAAAATCAAAGGAGAACATAGGAAAACATTTCAATAAAAAAGAAAAAATGATTATAATTATGTTATATGCTTTCTTCAAATATAAAAAATATTTAATTTAATTTACTTCTGTATGAATTATATATTATGAAATAATTTAATTATATATTCATTAAACAATCTTTAATCACGGGCATTTAAAGTACTCCTAGATAGGTGTGAGCCCACCTCTTAATTACTTGGAGTACTACATAATACTCCGGGTCATTCAATTGAAAACAAATTAGTGGGAGGATTAAAATAATAATTAGAAATACGTTAGTTAAAGGATCGTGAAATATTGTTGAATGATACCTAAGTAGGGAAGGAAAAATAATTAGAAATTAGGGGATGAAAAAGGGAGAGGAGGGGCTCTCGGCCATCTAGACCGATGCAACATGCCAAAAAGGTATTCCTATACATCAGTCGGGCGCTCGAAATTTGGAGTGGGGCGCTTCGATTCCCCAATTTAGAATTCAAGAACAGCAAAAATTTACCACTTTTATCAATTAATGCAGGATAATAGGCTCTCCCTTCAATACCACACATATTAAACCCTCTTGCAATTCTAAATTTCTCATTTATGCCCCACTCATCCCCCATGTATTTTGGACTATCGAGTAGTCTCCCTCTTTAGCATAAGTACTATATCCTACTATCAATACGACATGGTTTCTTTTTTCACTGGTATGATTCTAATACATCTCATTTGTCATTTGGTATTTCATCATCTTCTTATCTACATATATATACCAGCCACTAAGAAATTACTACCACCGCCTCCATCATTTCTTCTAAGCCATTCACCATTTTCCATTCAGCACACTTTTCCATTCAGCACGCACATACGGTGCTTTAATCTGAAAATGAAATTATAAAACAATAACAATTGGATTAAAATAATAATTAGAAATACGTTAGTTAGACCCTCTTGTAATTCTGAATTTCCCCTTTATGCCCCACAATATTTTCCCTCTTTAGCACAAGTACCATATCCTACTATCAATACGACATGATTTCTTTTTCCGCTGGCATGATTGTAATACACCTCATCTGTCATTTGGTATTTCATTGTTTTATTATCTACACATATACCAGTCACTAAGGGATTAATTTTCACAGCCTCCATCATTTGTTCTACGCCATTTACCATTCAGCACGTACACATGGTGCTTTAATCTGAAAATGAAATTATAAGAAAATAACAATTGGTTAATACTGAAATTATACTATTTAAAATATTATACTGATTTAAGTAATATAGATATACCTTTGATTTATCAAACTTCTGTTTAACTAAAGAATTGTTGATACGCACAGAAGCATAATTGGATTCAGTAGTCACTTGTTGATCTTCTGGTGACTTGGCAAGAGGCCCAATCAGACCATTTAGGTGAATACCTTATCTAGTAGTTCTAGCCGCATATCTGAGGGTATGATGAAGAACATTCAAGTGAGGAGTGATGAAACCAGAATATAATGACGCTAAGTACGGTATTTTATTAAATGCTAACTCTAGGATTTTGTACAACCAAACGGGTTTTGTATACATATTTTTCCTCCTCCCCACCCTTCAGCTAAAAATTATTTCAATATCATTCGAAGATCAAACACATCGAATCTAGGTAAAAAAAATAGTGATTAGCAGAGATTTTTCGATCCTTTCTTTAATTCCATTCTTCCTCTATATATATTGTTTTGTTGTTGGGTATCTCAGCCAAGTTTCGATGTGGGACGAACCCAAATTCACAATATGTGAGTAAGGTTATGCGGTGTTGGGTATCTCAGCCAAGTCTCGATGTGGGACAAACCCAAATTCACAATATGTGAGCAAGGTTATGCGGTGGCAACACCTCATTGGACCCTTGCTTGCGTTGAAATCGATCATCTTTGAGATCAAACTTCACAAAGATGTTTCTCTTTGGGATTAAATATCAATTTTGAGCAGTCTTTCCATCTTTAGGTTGTTAGAATCTTGAATTACTTAATGATTTTCTTAATGCCTTGCAACACTTCCTGTTTGGTAGGAATCATCGGCATCCTTGCTCCGGTCTTGAAGAAACAGTGTTTCGAGGATTTGTTTTGGTCTCATTAACCCAATGGTATACTTGTCAGATTATTGCATTTCTTGTCTTCCACTTTGCACATGTAATTGCTCATTTGCATAGTATTTCAACATGAGAAAATAGTATATGTTGACTCATTCTTAGAGAGCATTGTTGCACGAAGGGTCTCTTATGCTTGTATATTAATGTAATCATGACCATCTCCCTCTTTAAAGAGAGATAATTCCTTATTGTAAATTATTAACTAATTGTGTTCGCTCTTATAAAACTTGTTTTCTCCTAGCTTGATGACACCAATTGTTTTATGGTACAAGTCGTTTCCTTTATGGGTATACATGCCAAATGTGAAACAACAACCATAAGAGCTTTCTTTGACTCTGAAACATTAAGACAATAATACTTTACCTTAAATCCTATCACTTGGAAAAAATTCTTTCCAGAGCATTTGTTTATAAATAAAAAAAATTTTAACCATAACATAAAGCATCATGTATTAATTTAACCATGTACAAATTGAATCTTAGCAAAAGATCAGATTTCATCTTGTTTAAGGCCCGTACAAATTGCATCTTCTTGGGGACAAAACCAAAGTGTTGTCCTCAGCTTCAAGCTAAGTCATGTTTTAGCCATACCTATATATATTAGCATCCAATTCATATTAGCAACTTTATCCATTAGTCTAAAAGCCTTCAAAGTTCAACTTGTGTTCCGATTAAAGACAGAGTGGCGAGATAGTACGATATGGAAAGACAACATCTAAATTGCTTTTTCTTTGGAAACTAAGTTATGCGTTAAATTTTAATTCATAAACATTTATCCAAAAGAAACCATTGAATTGAAAAAAGATGCAACTCAAGCTGATCTAAATCATCGTCTACTGACACCGCAAAGATGCAACTACCAATTGCATATTCTAGGAAATTTCCGAATCATGATTCTCGATTAGAATAATCGTTATAGATAGAGGATTGTAGGCATCTCTTTTGTTTTGCCAGTGTTTTGCAAGCTTCAGTGGTTTTTTTGCTTAACGGTTGATAATGCATCGAATATGGATAAGATGATAAAGAAGTTGAAAGATGGGACATTGCTTAAGGATTTGGTATGTAAGGGTAAATATTTTCATATCCTTTGTTGTGATCATATATTGAATTTGATTGTACAAAATGGGTTGAAAGTAATTGACCAGTTTATAGTGAAACTTAGAGAAGGCATCAAATACATTGATGGTTCAGAGGCGAGGTTCAAGAAGATTTATGATTTGGCTAAGAGATCTTCTGAGGTTTCCTTTTCTGGTGGATTGTGGTTGGATGTAGCTACGAGATGGAATTCAACTTATATAATGCTTGATAGGGCACTGAAATACCGTAGTGTATTGAATGCTTATTTTGATGATTCTTTTGATCTCTCCAAGTATCATCTTAGAGATTATGAATGGGAGAGAATTGTTGATATCTGCAAGTTGTTGAAACCGTTTTATGACTTGACCACATTGTTTTCTGGAAGTGATTGCCCGACTGTCAATTTGTATCTTACTAAGGTCTTCTACATACGTAAGCGGTTACAAGAACCAATTATTGATTTGGATACTCCTAGTGAACTTAAGAATGCAATAAATTTGATGATAGAGAAGTTTAACAAGTATTGGAATGATTATGTCTTGATACTTGCAATTGTCGTTGTTTTTTATCCTCCATACAAGTTCTCGTTTTTGGAGTATTGTTTTCATGGAACATATGGTCTCTTAGAAGGGGAAAACATGGCTAAAGAAGTAAAGCTGAGTTTGGAAGAACTTTTCAAGGAATATTAATGCATGGCTGGAATTGGTAAACTTTCTATGTAAACTTTCTACATAATTTTAAATTTTCTTTTGTTATTTACTAAAATACTAATTTAAATGTTAACTTTTATTTTATATATTATGCACTTATGATGTAGGAATTTGACTATTATGGTCAACACAGTTCTTCAAAAAGCGAGTTAGACAAATATTTGGAAGATGATTGTATAAAGTCGGACAAAAGTAAAGAATATGATGTGCTTGATTATTGGAAGGTTCATTCTACTGAATATCCAGTACTTTCTGCTATGGCTAGAGACATACTAGTTATTCCAATTACTTCGGTTGCTTACGAGTCAACATTTAGCATGAGAGGAAGGATTATTAGTAAATGTAGGAGTGCTCTTAAAGATTAAAATGTAGATGCATTGGTGACTGCGCAAAATTGATTAATTGGATATGACGATAAAATCCTAAATATATCACAATTCTTAAATTGTTATATGTTTATCTTGTTTTGAATAATATTTATATTAAATTACTTTTATGATTAGATTTCATCTTAGAAGGGGCTTCAATAATTGAAAATGGTGAATCTGGAGATCAAGTTCAATAAGTATGGTATGCACTTTTTCACTAGTCTTGTACATAGTGCTTATGTAATGTTGTATTTTTTGCTAGTCGTTTTATGATTCTTTCGATGTTGTTGCTAATGGTTGCATTCCTATACCATTCTTTTTTGGTTGTATGAACTTAAAAGATGTCTGTTATAATGATTTTTTTTCTTATTGTCTACTCAAGTATTTAAATTTGTTGATGAGTTAATTATTGTTATTTTGCTGCAGGCTTGGCTTTTGGGTTATTGGCATCAAGTATTCAAATTTGTTGTTGCTGAAGTAATTTTAAGGGAAATATATTTTGTGGCTTCTTAGGAAAACTAATTAATTATGGATCTCATGTAAACCTAATACTTGGTTTGTGGTCTTTTAAATGCATCTTTTCAGAATTTTTTGGCTACATTTTTTGAGCAACTTATGGCTATCCTATTATGATATTACAAAATCTTACTTCTTGTTTTCTCAATTACAATTGGCAGAAGATAAGCTCCAGAGGTATGTGTCACATTGATTTCTTATCTGGGAATAGAATTGTGGTTTAATTTTTCTGTTCCATTCTTGATGATGCTGAGGAACCCCCTGTAAGTTGTTGCCTTGCATATATGATCGATTTTTCTAACCTATGCCCCAAGGGCATAGGTTAAGAGACTAAAAATGGTAATATAGTTGGAATTTGTATTTATTTAGATTTAATTATTTTTTCAATAGGGTTTATTAGTTTCCTATTAGGGTTTTAGTTCCCAAATTTAGTACTCTTAACCAATGCCCTAAGGGCATAGGATAGAAAAACCGATACATGATATACCTCCCAAAAAAGAGAACAAATTGTTGAAAATTGGAAGTTTACTTGCTCAGAAATAAATGTAATGCCGACTTTTTGGACAATGTTTGTCTCAGTAATTTAGGATTGAAATCATTTAATTTAGAATTAACTCGTAGAATTAACTCTGGTGTCGAGTATAATCGGATTGGGTTATTTTAGGTGTTGGGTATAATCGGGTTGGGTTATTTTAGGTGTCGGGTATAATCGGGTTGGGTTATTTTATTTCAGGTTCGGGTTTAATCGGTTGCCAGGTATAACCGGGTTTGGGTTCTTTCGGGTGTCGGGTGCAATTGAGTTCGGGTTGGTCGAGTCGGGTTGGTATCAGGCTGGTCTTTTCGGATACAATCGGGTTTAGGATATTTCTTAAACAGATTGCTTGTTTGTCGGATCAAAATGGGTTGGGTCGGGTTGGTTTCGGGTTCATTTTTATAATTTTATTTTGGATATTAGGCAGGTCTCGAGTCGGACGGGTCGGGCGGTTTTTACGGATCGGGCCAGAATTTGCCACCCCTAAATATATATGAGATTATGAGGTTTCAAACGAAACCTCATATATATGTATTATGCATTTGATAGAAAAAATTAAAACGAAACCTCACGGACGGGTCGGGTGATGTCGAGTCACATCTTTGGTCGTCTTCAAGCAAGACGCTTTGCTTGGTGTGCGCTAAGGCTCGATCCTCCGAGCGAAGATTGGAGTTTGCGTGATCGCCTTATGGCTCATGATCGCGATTTTGATCGCAAGCTAGATTCTTCAAGTGAATATCGGATTGCGCTTGATCACTCTGCGAACCGTGGTCACTGTTTTCTGGGTCGTGATCGCGATTTCGGTCGCTGCGAAGACCGCTTGCGATTTCGGTTTACGCGATTGCTTCGGGACCAAGAAATTTCTTGGTCTTCGGAGATTGAATCCAACACCATAACTGTGTGGATCAATTGCTTGTTCCCCGTTGTAGAATCCATTAGCTGGTCGATTTTTTGAAGCAGACACAAATCCTTTGGACATGCTTTGTTGATATTGGTAAAGTCCACACAGACGCTCCAATCTCTTGCCATTTTCTTGATTACAACGGTATTTTCCAGACAAGTCGGGTACCACACCTCTCAAATGACGTTGGCTTCTTGCAATTTCTTTATTTTAGCGATCACGACTTCAGTATGTTGGATAGAGGATCGTCTTGCTCGTTGTACGATCGACTTTGTGTCGGGGAGAACGTTCAGCCTATGGCAAGAAAGTTCTGGATCTATTCCAGGCATGTCATATGGGCTCCATGCGAAGATGTCACGATTGCTTCACAGTAGATGCGTGATGGATGACACTTTATCGTCTGAGAGATTTGCACCGAAAAAGAATTTCTTTTCGGGCTCATCCTCTCCTACCGAAATCTCTTGGAGCTCATTAATAGACTTCTTACTCAGCTCTGAGCCTATGGCGCTAAGATCCTTCTGCTTGCCTCATTTTTGTGGGTCTTCGACCTCAAGAGGGTCGTGGTTACAATTACACAAGCAGCGGTCGCGGCCCCCCTGGTAATTGAGATTGCGCTCGCGAGCTGTAGTCGTCCAGTCGATTGCGCTCGAGTTTGGGAGAGTCACGGTTTCGCAATCGATCGGGCGAGTCCCGATCGTCGCCGCTTGTGCGTGTTTCGGTTTCGGCCCCGGAATTCAATAGATTCTCTATACTTGGGCTTTGCCGATTCGATGGCGGTTGATCGTCGATATGCGATTCGTGATCAAGCTTTCGTCTTTGGGCTATCAGGCGCGCACCCAGGCCCAATTCGCCACTCGGTGGCCGACTACCAACCTTAGGCGGGACAGAGATCGATGAGGGGCTGACAAGGTTGCTCCTCACCCTAGCGCCGTCGATTTCGCAAAGCTCGTTGTGATCGGATTTGGATGCGACCGCAGTTCGTGGTTGGCCGCGATCGTGACGACAAACCATGATCGCAGTGTCGCCTAGGGTTTGCGCGAACCCCTAGGCAGTGATCTTTTTCTTCTCTGCTCACCATAGCGATTTCTTTATGGGTTTGAATCTTTGTTTCCTACATACGGCGTCAACTGTTATGTATAAAAATACCCCAAATATCTTTAAAATCTAAATTTCTCCATTTTAGAAAATCTGTTAGTGATGCTCTTAATTAATAAGTGATACTAATAATCAATTTTAGTCAAGATGTGTGCAACACACCTTGACATGGTAATTAGAATGCTCTAATCAATATATATCTTCTCTACCTGAAGCACTTTTGGGCAGATTCGTCATTAGGAATTTATATTACAGTCAACCTATTTTTAATAATGAGTTTTAATTAATTATATATTATGTAATTCAATCACCTTATGGAATTTCCAATTTTATCCACTCACCTTATTTAATAATTTTTTTATCAATTTTATATGAGATTTGGATAAATTTTTATCTCTACTCATTATTTTTATCTTTGTTATATAGTATATAATAATTTATATATTTTTTGCACATATTCTTCTATATATTACGCTATTTTTATCTTGCAAACCCTCTTTTTAATAAAAAAAATTTATACTAATAATATATTACAAGATATTGCACATATTTATTATCATATGCTATATCTTCCTTATATTTTTACTAATAATTTTTATTGCATAATATATTATGTTATCAAGATCGGTTTTTATTGTCTTCCATATATTAAAAAAGTTTCCATATATCTTAAATTGAATCTCTATCTTCCTTTTTTTTAGAAGAATCTATATATTCCTTATATTATATTATTTTTTATTTGAAATTTTCTATCAATGTCTATACCCTACCAACCCTATATCTTAAATTTAATCTCTATATGTATATGTCTTCTTTTTATTTTTAAATTTTCGTATTAATTTTATAGTTTTCAATATTAGTTTTCTATACAAAAGATTGACAACTTTTTAAATTTAAGTTTTTATCCATAAATATGAAAAGTATAAAATAGTAATTTAATATCCAACATACCTTTTTTAATATAATATCCCATAATAAATTAAATTTAAAATATTTAAATAAAATAGATAGCTTTTATATCAATAAATATGAAATATGGAAGATATTTTAAAATATGGATTTTAAATATTTAATTTTCAGATTCTTTCATATTAACTTTCTATTAAAAAGTATAATAACATTTTTAATTAGTATGACTATGAACCATATCTTTAATCATGTATTTTATTTTAATTTTTAAAATTTTTTATATTAATTTTTATTCATAAGTATGTCAATGTTTTTAATTAATATTGACCATATTTTTCATATTAATTTCGGATTTTTAATATTAATTTTCTATGCAAACGAATGAAATTTTTTTAAATTTTCATCCTTAAATATGTTAAGTTTTATATATTAGTTTTCTATGTATAAATATGACAATTAAATGAAATATTGTAATTAAATTTTAATGTCTTAGTAACTATATTTTTAGTTACAAAATTGTTTTTATTAATATTTTATCCATAACTATGACAACTTTTTAATTAATATGGACCGTGTTTTTAATTTAAGATTTTATATTAAATTTTAGATTTCGTTGTATTAATTTTCTATAAGTGTACTGATTTTTTATATTACGAATTCCTTAATAAATAAATAAAAATATTGATCTCTTAATCTTAAACCCGTTATTAACTATCCATATGTATGACACATAAAAATTCTAATTTTATCTATTAGAGTAAAATAGATAAGTTCTTTATCCATAAATATGATACACATAAAATCATTATTTATATAGCTTTTCTATATGTAAATATATTTTAGATTATACATTTTTAATATTAAGTTTTTATCCATAAGTATGAAAAATATAAAATCATAATTTAATATCCCAAATTCCTTTTTTAATATAATACCGCATAATAAATCAAATTTAATATCTCTAAATGAAATAGATAACTTTTATATCCATGAGTATGAAATATGGATCATAATTTAAAATACGGGTTTCAATATTAAATTTTCATATTCATTTATACTAACTTTTTAATCAAAAGTTTAAGTGCTTTTTTAATTATTATGAACCATATTTTCAATAATATATTTTTATATTAATTATTGGATTTTTTATATTAATTTTATTATTTATAAGTATGACAACATTTTTAATTAATATTGACCATACTTTTTCATATTAATTTTGGATTTTTCAATATCAATTTTTTATACATAAGAATGACACCTCTTTAAATTTCTTATGTAAATATGTTGGATTTCATATATTAATTTTTTTTCTATAAATATGATAGTTAAATGCAATATTGTAAACAAATTTTAATGTCTCAATCGCCATATTTTTAGTTACGAATTTTTTTTATAATAATATTATATCCATAACTATGGGAACAATTTTTTAATTAATATGGATCATGTATTTTTTTGTAGATTTTATATTAAATTTTATATTTTCTTATATTAATTTTCTATTCACAAGTATGACAACTTTCTAAATTTTCTATCCATAAGCATGTTGATTTTTTATACTAATTTTCTATTAATAAGTATGACGACTTTTCAATTAATGTCGGTATAGATATGTTGTGTGTTGCAATATATTAATTTTCTATTCAGAAGTATGTTGAATTTTTTATATTATGTATTCCTTAATAAATAAATAAAAATTATTGATCTCTTAATGTTAAACCTATTAAACGGATTAGTTCAATCATGTTTAGGTTCAGTCATTTCAATTTCGAGTTGAGTACGGATTCGTGTAATTAAAATTTACGGGTTGATTGGATCATTTTATTGCGGTTTTTATGCGAGTTCAAGTCAACTCTACAAGTTAAGAACGCCAACTTTTTTTTATGATCATTTCATAAATATTACAAATAGAATTTTTAATAATAAGATAATAGTTTTATAAATTTTAATAATAAAATATATGATTTAAAATAAATTACAATATGTAATATTTAATTTAGTGATTTGTAATCTTATTTTTATTATATAAATGATAATATCTACCTCATATTTAAATTAAATATTATAATTTTTATTTAAAAAGGTTCTTGCCCGGGTCATCAACTAGTTAACCTAAAATTTATGCTTAATTTCTACACTTTTGTCTAAGAAAAATTGATTGTTCATTTGAACAAGAATGACACAGTGGAAAAAATACAAGATTGACGTCACTAGGTACACAGCATGATTACCACATCATAATTTGTTTGTCTCAACCAAAATTCGAAATTACCCGAATGTCATTCGATAACAAGACTTCGTATGTCATACTAATATCCAAACCAGTCCAAATTTGACCCAATTTATCATCATATCCAACATCAACCATGATCCAAAGCGAAAAAAGCAGAAATTACCGCCTTTTTCGAGCTAAAGAAACATTCTTTTTGCTGCGTTTTTATTACTCGCTCAAAGGTCAAGTTTCCCAGATGAGTATTAGCAGCATTTTGTCCTCGTAGCATCAAAAAAGCCTTGCCAATGAACCTCAAGTAAAATGGGTAAAAGCTAGGAGTCCTCATTTCCCAATTCCCACATAGATTGTGAGTTGCTAACAAAAGATTATATACAATTATATGCTTTTCCAATTAGTCTATAATATCTCTGGATCGCTGTGTTCAGTTAAATCTCTTACCAAGGTCTCTTCTTCAGCTGAATCTTGGAATTCTGTTTGCTCCTCAAATGGTACAGGATTTGGCTCAGGGGAAGTCACACCTTGAAGTGGCCCTTGTGGGGCTCCAAAAATTGTGGAGAAGATCTGTCTGTGACAATTGTCACAGAAATAGAAGTATGTAAAGTGCCCTTCATTGGGAAGCATATGAACTGTGGCTCCGGGTAGGTTTCGGTGGACAAAACTTGTTACAGCAGGTGGAACCACCCTGTCATCCATCCCCTACAAATTGGAAACGAAATTAGGTTAATGAGTTAACATAAGAAAGAAGAGCCAGCCGATAAGCAAAAGGTATTGCAAAAGTGCAAATCTTCATACAGGAAACAAAGGTCATGTATAACGGTACTGAATCAAAATAAATATGTAGTAATGTCAGTAATTGACCTGCCAAATGTGTATGGGGCCAAGGAAACCAGTCAGTTCATCTTCCTCCTGGCTGTACATAGATTTAAGCCAGAGGAGAATGTCTTTGGTTTTCTGCTTCTTTCGTGCTTGAAGCTCAGAGATTTTGAAACCCCAATTTGAAACCTGTAGAACTGCCTCCTCTATGAAAGGTTTTACATTGCCCTGTCTTAGTGATTCCTCCACACTTCTCTGCCAGAATTCTTCAAATTGTGGGTCCTCTATCAAGACTTTATCCTATAATCAGCAAAAGGAACTAGCATGTGTATATCAAACACCAAAAGACAAAATATTGTGGAACAATGACTCTTTTCACCAGAAAAAATTGGGAAAATAATCCTAGCTAAAGATGTTAATACCCGAATATTATTATACTCACCTTTTTGCCCAGTGATAATGAGAGCCACTTATCAATAGGCCCATGCTTTCCTGAGAGAAAGTTCCGACGATAGAAGTATGCAAGAAATCTAGGAACTCTCCGAGCTAATACATACATCAATGTCCTCTTTGGTGTCCATTTGTTCCAGACTTTGGATCTTTCTTCCTTGGTCATGCTTGGATCATAGGGATTCACCATAGGAGCAAACATTGCAACACCTATGGTGAGGGGTTAAATTAAATTAATAAATGCTAACATTCCATTCATACTTACTGATGCACGAACAAAGTAGTCTAAGAACCATTAATTAGGCATAATATTTTTGTCCCTTTTACCCTGAAATAATGGAGCATACATGTTTGCCAGGAATGGATTACCCAAATTCATGAAGGTATAAATAACTCAACACCCAAAATCATCTTATCGTTATAGCCAAAATCATTTATCAGTTTCCAGTGTTTATCTCATTAAAGACAGTGAAACCTAAACTTCTGCATACAACTTGGTTACTTGGATATTATATATTTATATACTGCAGGTGAAGAGGTATTCACTTGTGAAAATTCAAGAGCATGTGCATCCTAGCTAGTAGTATCACAACATAGATGAAAAAAATGTAAAACATAGCAAGGAAGATATACACATTCATATACCTGCAAGTTTATCTGGAATGTATCTTAGTGCAGCCCAGACATGTATGCTGCCAGCTGAGTATCCAAACAGCCAAAATTTGTCATGAACTTGCAATGCATTACCTAAATGTGATAGATCAATAGCTGAGGATTCAAGGGTCCTTTGGGGATGTGGATCACTCTCCCCAAATCCTGGAAGATCATATGTTATCAAGCGAATTCCAAATTCCTCCATGACAGCATTCTTCAATCCAGGTACTCCTGTAAAGTCGCAAAAGAGACAAAAAATGGTTAAGAAGATCAACATCCAGCAAACATAATGAGGAAGTCTACAACATTATTACCTGTGAGCCGGGAGAATAGGAAGGAATGTGGGACAATTATACAAAATCTTGCCATAGCAGCTGGGAGACCTTGCTCATGGTAAGCTAAATGTCTACCATCTGGCAGTAATATATGACTAGCACTAGGGGGGTTTATATGCACAAGGTTCACAACTGGGATGTTCTCATCAGGTGCAGTTTTCACACTTAATGCTGCAGATTAGAAGATGCAATATCAGTGCAAATTATTACAGTTTGATTACCTTTCTATTCTGGACTACTCCAAGGTGGAGGATCCAGGATACCTCAATATCCAAATTACAGAAAGCAAGCAAAATTTTAGCCTCACTTAGAGCACTATCTGCAACCGTTCATGTTATTGACATCCTTTATTAATGAGATCAATATAAAGCAACACAAATACCTTAAAGCAGAAAGAAACTGATATAAGATTATATGTAGAAAACAGATGCAAACATCTGCATTCATTCTGCTCAAGATACACTGCATCTGTACCAAACGACTCACAAGCATTTTTGAAAATTTTAACAAATACATTAGAGTCTAACATCTGCATTCATTCTGCTCGGTTTTATTATAGAACCATTCCTTGAAAACACGAAATCCTACGTCTTCAAGATTAATCTCAATTCATTCAAAATAGGAATGTAGGACGAGTGGCAGGTCTTCTATCCTATTCATTTGAAAGGGCTGAAGTTGAACACGCACCAATAATTCTTTATATAAGCTGAAATAATAAACGAGATTTCATAGAGGACTAATAGCTAATCGAAGGAGCCAAAAATCCAGATTATTTGCACAATGGTGTTGACATTAATTACGAAATCAGGTAATATTTTTGGCATTTTCAGTTAGCTGTTATCCACATTTGAACACCAAGAAATAAAAATCCAAAACGAAGCAAAAACACATAATCTCTACCTGTCATGGCTACGAAGAAGACCAAGAAAATCACGCCCCAAGAATGAACCGGATTCCGATCCTCGGGCAAATACTCATTTACGAACTTCACTTTCCCGAAAACCCTACCGCAAGGATTTCCAAGCTTCCTCCTAACGAATGATTCCTCATTTCCCAAGCTCTGCTTAACTATGTCACCAAAGCTCCTCGCGAGCTCCAAACTCATCTCCCCCAATCCCTTCCCAAACTCCTTAATTGCGTCCCTCGCACTCCTCGCCGCCGGCTCCGCCTCCAAACTCGGCGACGCGAACCGATCTCCTCCAGCGCCGTCTTCGAAACTCATCGTGCCTGGGAACTCCACCAAGCTTTCCAGCTCTTGCTTCCATGTCCTGTGCTCACCACTGACCTCCTCCATCGATCTACAAACTCCATAAATCAAGCTGCGTCGTTTGAAGTTCAGCACAACATCAAAAGCAAAAAATGCAACCAAAAAATTACCTCAAGATGCGACTAGAATAATACGGTAATGGCGGATGCAAGCTCTCGACGAGTGCGGGAGAGGGACATGTAGAAGCGGAAGGCGTGAATTGCAGCTCTGAAAGGGGGATTTGGATGGCGAATTCGGATTCGAATCCTTTGATTACGACAAATAGACGTTCGAATTTGGAATTTGGAATTTGGAATAGATGTGCCAATTTTGGAAATGGAGAGAGGACGTTGAAACGGTGGGAGGAAATGGGGTTGGAATGTGGGATGGGACTGTTACTGGTGCTGGTACTAGTAGCGTTGCAGACTTGCAGGCTGGCTGAGGAGTTACAAAACTAATTTTATTTTGCAGTAAAATAAGAAAATTCCTTCAGTAATCTATCTATACTACATGTATAAAAAGTTGTGTACATGCACACATTTATTGCGTCTAATAAATCCTTAATCCTTAAATTACATGTCCATACAATCAAAACATTTTGTATTTTGACATATTCAAAATGTGTATATAAAATGGATATATACCATATTATTACACATATCTATAATACACATATATTTTTGGCAATCAATTTACATATTATTTAAAAAAGAATTTAAAACTAAAATCCTTTCATATCATAATTCACAACAATATATATTTTATATAAAAAATTGTTAATTATGATATTCATTGCCAAAAAGCTAGAATACAATATATTTGCTAGCATACTATTTATACAATATGCTATGAGGGAGAGAGTTTTCACAAATAAGTACATTACTAATATGTAACATACATAATTATAATTATTATCACGAATCCAAAAATATAATAGCAAAAATTTAACAAAACAATATCACCCCATACATATAATTATTATGCGCATTAGTTCATTTTTACACATGAATCCAAAAATATAATATGAGAAAATAATAAGAGAAAAAAAATTACTTCATGCATATTGAAGTTCTTGAAACTTGAGGTTGAACAATGTCATTTTTTAATATGATAAAAATAACAATAAATAAACTATAAACTTAAAATAAAAATGAAAATAAATGTTCATATATTTATATTTTTTATAATTTCAATTCAACCATATATTTTTATATATAATATGCTCTTTAACAAATTAAATACTAAAAAACACTATATTTTTTTAGAAAAAGATGTTGACAACGAAAAAACACTATGTTTTTTTATTTATTAGAATTAATTGATGCTATATGATTACAAATATAATAATCCTTTCATTTTCTTATGAATGTTGACATATTGTATTCTTGAAATCAAATTTATAACTCGGAGTCAAACCAAATTTCACCTTTTCATTACATGATTTAAATTCATTCTAAAAAAAAAGAGGTTTAAATGCATGCAAATATTATGTTAATTAATTTTGACCCTAATAATTCTCTAGCATAATGTTTTTGTAGCAATTATTGCATTCTTGAAATCAATTTTATAACTCCAAGTCAGACCAAATTTCCCCTTTTCATTACAAGGTTTAAATGCATGCAAATATTATGGTAATTTATTTGACCCTATTAATTCTCTAGCATAACATTTTTAAGCTTTAAGAGGCTATTTATTTAAAAATAATGGCTATGAAAACGTTTTATAGGTAGTTTAAAAGAAAAACGTTTATTAATTTTATGCTTCCACTATTAAGACTAATTTTGGTTAGAAATCATAGCTATAAACACTTAAACTTTCATTTTGCCTATAAGTAATACCATATAAGTGAAAGGAGACATCTTCTAGATTAGCTCTACCTCTTTAGTCAAGTCACTGATGCAAACATTCATGAGGTATCCATTCTTAATTTTTATTGCTTTATTATCATTGTTTTTTTATTTTCTAATCAATTGTATATTAGTTAGTGTATCTTAAATCTTAAATATTAAGAATATTAATCGACCTTTTATTTGTATCTCGCTTCATTTGGCAGAAAATAGTTTCAATGGCTAAAGCACTCAATCGAATCAAGCTCTCCATCTTCAATTATTGAAGAGGTAAAATATGGTCATCTTTTAAAATTATCTACTTATAGTATGGTTTCTACCTTTTTATAATATGATGAAAAATCTAAGAATTATAAATTTCGTATTATTATTTTCCGTTCCCGCTCCTACTTATGGTCGTTGTAATGTTTGTGGTTTCATTTGAGTTGTAGATTCTCAAGGAGTCTTTCTTGAAAAAGGTTCTCTAATTTTTATTTTTGGTATATTCTTTTTTCAACAAAATTGTATTATATTACTCTTTAACCAAGTTATGTACATACTCCACGCTATTAACAAAAAATAGCAAAAAAAAATTAATAGATTAGCAAAAAAATAAAATAAAGAATACATTAAGAAAACTGTCAGGCAAATATAAATGGGAATATAAAAAATTGTCCCATCATATGCAATAAAAATTTATGAAGATCATAACGTAATCGTGTAATTACTATAAAATTGATCCAAAACTACACAAAAAAGTTATAAATAATTTACAAATACCCATAGGCTTATCTACACTATGGTCATCATTGTTTATCATTAAATTATTTTACAAACGCTTTTGCAATCCATCGGTTAAGACTCTTCACCTTAATCGTTAGATAATTGTGGGTCGAAAAATTTATATAACTAATTAAATATAATTGTAATTAGAAAACAATTACATAGTTTTTATGAAATAAATTTAGTTACAAATACTAATTTAGGGGATATAATAGCAACCAACATTTTATAGTGGTATATATACCTAAATAATAAATGCATATATGCCATGTGCAATGAAAATTTATAAAGAACAATCTTGATAATCATTATTGAAAGGAGCATTTTCAAAAAAATACACATGAAAAAAAACTTGCCCCGTGCGTATGCACGGGTCTGTCCCCTAGTCATAAGATAAACTTGAGAATATGGACTTCTATGTTATGATTTATTGCAAACAAATTGTAGGTGCAGCATTTTCTACAAGCAAAGATGATAGTAACACATTTAATTGATTTTATTTTTAAAAATAATGAGGAAAACATCTCTCACGAATTATAATACACTGTAGCATAAATATTAATCACTGTTTTACACAATATTATTTATAGAAACTTTGTAGCTCTAAAAGCATCTTTTAGGGAATAAAAATATGAAATGGTCTAGTGGGTAGTGGTAGGAAGCATAATAAATATTAAAAAGTTTAGATTCTAATTTTTAGTTCACTTTTTCTCTTGTTGAAAAACCAAATCTCATCACTTTTTTTCTTATCGGATTAAGCCCATCAATACAAATCAATTAATTCTTTACTATCGGATTAAGACATCGAGACAAATCAATTAATTTGGTTCGTGACCTAATTAATTTGTGTCCTTACCATCTAGGTCACAAATTCGGTAATTGCCACCAAATTATCTCACACATTGCCATAAATAGTGGGAATGTGCGAGGATGGGATCAAACTTAAGAATGGAATATAAAACTCAGGCGAGGGCATTTAAATTTACTCGTATAATAAAACGGTTTTTCTATCCTATGCCCTAAAGACATAGGTTAAGAGTACTAATTTTAGGAACTAAAACTCTAATAGGAAACTAATAAACCCTATTGAAAAAATAATTAAAACTAAATAAATACAATTCCAAAATATATTACCATTTCGAGACTCTTAACCTATGCCCTAAGGGCATAGGTTAGAAAAATCGATAATAAAAACCAATAAAATCTTTCCATTTAAAAGGTCTAAACCTAATCCCTAAACTAATTTGCTAAAAAAACGTACTATCTACATAATCTGTCAGCATTCGACAGCTTTACAAACAATCATTTTTTACGACTTTATTGCAATATTCTGCCAATTCTGACAGCTTAAATCAAACTCTGAAACCCAAAGAAAACATCATGCAACATACGAAGTATATGCGACTTCATCCATTACAAAAAAAAGAAAAGAAATAGAGGTCAAATTGCAATGACATGTAATATGATCACAAGAATCCTTGTTCATAGACATAATCAAAGCATGTGAGCTACAAGAAAAGCATGTTGCAAATCCTACACCATGCAAAGGAAGAACAAAAACCAGCAAGTGACAAATATAAGGATTTGGGTTATTCTTATTTTAAATGCAACATTGCAGAATTGCCTCGTCTTTTTAACAAGAGGTTTCGGGTCACCTATAAACGCAGGTGGGTCCCGGCGCTCATCGACAAAAACTCTATCAATAACCCCAGTAGTCGTTACGGATTTCATCGTCGAACTTCTTCCTCAACTCTGGATGCTTCTCAAAGTACTCATCTGCAGTCATAGTGCTGAGCTTTTTCTGGAAATGAGGAAGTGAAGGGAAACATTATGTAATAGGCAAAAGAGATACTGAAGAATTAAGGTCATAAAAGATGCTAACAATCAAGAAGTGATTGTCTAAATTACCTTCAGCTCTTGGACATCTGCAATTTCCTTTTCCAATCTCTCGGATTCCTTCAAAGATTTTTGCTCGGCATCTTTCAGTTCCACTTTCTGCACAAAATAGATACAGTTCAGATAGGTAGATCTTAGCAAACAACACATTCTAGAATATATTCAACCAATTGAGCTTAAATTTCATCCCATGATAGACTAATTCTAGGGCTTGAGAGATATCACACTTTTGGATATATACATGTAAAATTACGTCACAAAAGGGTGCTGTGGGACTAAAACCAGCAGCTTCTCTAGTTGAGTCTCATAAGAGAAGAATAAAGGTGAGAAGGGAGGATCAAAATCCTAGTTTCAGGCTTTGAATACTAACCAACTTCTCCATCAAATAACTTGCAAACAATTAGTTTCAATTCCAATGTCACTACTTGATAGAGACAAATTCAATGAAGTGGATAATTATGTTTTGTCTCCAAGAATATTTCCAGGCTATCCAAAAAGAAAATTCAATGAGAATTTGAGATTAACATCATTTCACAAGCTTCCAGTAATTCTAAAACAAAATGCAGGCTCGATCTCTGATCATGAATAGATTTGAAGTCATCAAAATAATCTCTAGTTAGATGCACATTATCTGATGCACATAATGATGCAGATTTTGGAAATAAAAAATCCAACTGATTAACAAGATGAATTCATACATGAAAAAAGGACTGTCAAACAGAAATTGATCTAAATAACAGTTGTGAACCCAGATATAACAAAAAAAGCAATGCATGCTGAAATAATTTTCTTTACCAGTTGCTCAAACTTTGGCAGGTATTCTGGAGTGACCTTGTCCACATACTTTGGGATCTCAACGCCTGCAGAACACAATATTTCATATTTATCACCAAGAGAAGTTGAGAAGCAAAGCAAACTTGGAATATTAAAAAAAAAAAGTTCTAATTTCTACCATCAGATTAAATGCTTGGACATAACTCTTTTCTTACTAAAGACCATAATATATATAAATTCTATTAAAAAAACAATTAATTGGCAGCACAAGCTCTGAACTAAAAGTTGCAAGTTAAATCACTCAAAAACATAGTTTTGAGCCTTGGTCAATCCTGTCTAGATCTGTATGCCTTATACAGATGTGACAAATACAACAATAGACCTACCAACTTAAAAAGAGTCCTGGATTGCCTATTGTCTACGGCAGATAAGTATAGCCTAGTTTGTATGAGCATAGTGAAAATATAGATGTTAAAATAAACAAAGCATGAATTGCTCATTGATGAGAATAACCTCAAATCTATACCTATACAACATACACAGATCAAGAATTATAGATATCAGTAGCTATTATAGATATCAGTAGCTGACCATCCTTCTGCAAGTCTCAACAAAGTGTAGAACGATGCAAGTACATTATAAAATATACAGGAACAAAAAATAACAGGTCAACACGTATAGACAGCAAAAATATGAACATGGCTACTCAAAAAGGAACACATGGAAATTTCTTCAATCCCTCCCTCTCTAATTAGAACATTGCAATGCTAGAAGCACAATTTACACATCTAGAATACATACTGTCATAAACTTCCTTGTACATGTCAACCAATTTAGAGCCGATTCCCTTTCTGTAGTAATCCCACTTTACAGGTTCGGGTTCCTGCGTGTATGTACAAATATGGATAAATAAACAGATACATTCGCTAAGAGAACCTACATTGCAATCATAAGTTATCCATCATTTTACTATTAGAAACAAGAACATGGATATCAAGACTAAAATAGGAATCTCAAAACCATATGCAAACACATCATAAGAATAACACAGCCCAGAATCTAGTCAATCATACAGTACAAGCATGGATAAGGTTCATAAGGACACATGAGGGGATCAATTTGTTTCAAACAAGCAACCAGCTAAGTTATAATATGAGTAATAAGTAATAACAACCCTTCATGTCCAGAAAGTGTATGTGTAAGTTTGTTTCTGAATTGGAGGTGACAATCATTTTCATCCATTTCCGATTTCTCATACAAAATCACTAACTGATAATTACTATGTCTTTTCTAACCCACATAATGGAGCACAAGAGCGGCACGCATCGCAAATCATGAGATTTTCACCGATGACAAACAATTAGATCCAATAAATGATACAATATCAACAAACAGCCCCAAAAACTATGCATCACAACATGGATCCCATTCATTCCCAGCAATACTCAGTAATAAATTGGCCGACGAGCAACAAAATTTCCCAGATCGGCAACAAAAATAACAGCACGGACGAAGCAGAATAAGTCAATTTCACACCAATTTTTATTGCAGATCCATATAACACCATCAGCAATGAAAGAAAGAAAACCTAGATTGCGAGGGGGCGGGGAGACAACAGACCTGACTGAACTTCGTTTGAAGATCGTGGTTGACTTCGTCGAAGGTGCGACGGAGAGTGGCGAACTCCTTACGAGCCTCGTCGGAGACGAGAAGCTTGGCCATGCCTTCCCAGTCGATGTTCTTCGATGCCTTGAAGGAGACATCGGCGATCTTTTTCCCGGCTCCGCTCATCCTTTGTGTTTCTCTTCTAACGAGGGTTTGCTCTCAGGAGTTGAGGGTGTGGTGGAGACGACGAAGAACAAAAATGGCGATTTATGAGACAGCGATGAAAATGAGTAGGTTCTCTCTTGGACTACCCTCTCGGTCCAACAGGCCCAACCCTGAATGAAAAGAAGAAGAAAAAAAACAAAGAAGGCCGAAATTAAATGGGCAAAACTCATACTTTGCATTATTTTCTTGATGAAATATGATAAATTAAATTAAATAGATAAAGAATTGATCATGAGAGAATAATATTTGTGGAGAGAATATAAAATTTTTATAGTTATTGGATCTTGAAAAAGTATACGGATCAGCCCGATTTTTATTTGAAAAAAGAGACTATTATAAGTGATTGTGTTTTATGTTACAACTGATTATGTCTTTTATTATTGATGGTGCTTTATTTTGTTACTGATTATTTTTATTGGATTTGATTGTGCACGACTTTTTTAGCTAAATAGTTTTCTAAAGTTAATATATACACCCTCTGTTAAGCTAAACTTGTCGTTTTAGAGTTTATTTTAAAAATTAAGAAAATCGCTTGATTTGACCTAAATATCCTCTAATCTGTTAAGATCTTTTATCCTATTTCGTAGATTTATATAAATATTTTTAATTATTAGGGATAGTATTGGAAAAAAAACGGGTTAAAATAAGTTAAATGACAACTTTTATTGAACAATAAAATCAAGCTAAAACGACAAATTTAGCTTAACGGAGGGAGGGTTATGCTATATGTTGCAATTTTTTCAGTCATAAATAATTTATGCTTTATAATGTACCCGTGTTTAACTCGGGGTGAGGATTATAATTTATTTTTATACATTCAACTTAATAACTAAAAAATATAATAAATTTTAATCAAAATAATGTAAAATCATGATTAAAAAGAAGAAGCTTCCATATATATCCACAAGCTAATGAGTAGTATGAACATGAGACTTTCTATAAATATAATATACACAGACATGGAAATAATATCTTATAATACCTCCTTAACTTGAAACATGTAAGTTGAGATTGAGAATGTTGGAGAAAAAGTAACTAAAAATATTGTTGCGTGAGTGTCCTAGTACAAATATGTTAGATAGGAGAGGATGAACTACTCATAAACAAGCCCTAAAACACTCTTTTGATTGATAATTGAAAATAGGAACAAATCTCAATGGGACAAACTCCCAAAGAGCCAATCTCAAGGAGATAAATCTCTAAGAGTCCAAAGACAACTTGCCTTGATCATTTCTCTACTTTTCTGGATACCTCTAACAAGAAACACGCTCATTATTTATAGTCTACTAAACCGACTCCCTCCCTAGCCAGCTCACAATCTGGAATATTCATTCTAACTGTCATTACAAGAAAAAGACCCATTTACCCTTCCTAACAAACACTATGCCTTTGTCTTGCCATTTTCCTAACAATGTCACCCTCCTTTAAACAACCTTATCCTCAAGGTTGAAGTCAGGAAAAAGATCCTGAAACTAAGGGTGGACATTCCTAGATATTAGTCTATCCGTTGGCTGCTGAATTGAGAGTCTTCTTGAATTCTTTCAACTCCATGATTTATCTTGATCGAATCCATGAACGTTTGCTGATCATTTACCTTCCATTCAGAAGACGAGTGCAACAATTCAGCAAATATCTGGAACTCTATCTCCACTTGAGACTGTTGCTCCTTATCCTTGATCAGTCAATTTCTCCTTTTTCTGTAATGCAGAGCAACTGCTTCCTTGTATGCAAACTCTGGGGGTCGAGGCAAATGACAGAATAAAATGAACATTCGGTCAATCTCATGGCTCTCTTCTGCTATCCGTCCGGTTATAATTTCAAGTCTAAGCTGTTTGCGTCCCTTCACAATAAGCCCCCGCTCGAATGGTGGAGGTTCAGGCGGTGGTAGTAGAATATAGCTCTCACCCTGACTTGACTTCCTCCGAGTATAATTGCCCTTACCGACCCCTTTAAATCAGCCTTGCCCTCAAGGGTGTGTGTGAAATCTAAATTGAATGCCGAGGATGTCGGAGATTGACTGTCATCGGGGTCGTTGCTAGCGGCATGTTCTTTGTCGTAGATTTGGACAGAAATAGGGTAGGAAATGGAAAGAGAGATCAGTGGAAAAGATTTTACGTGTTTAGAAGTGATGTCTGGTGGTTGAGGTGGCGGCTTCACCGACGGCGGTCGCTGGATGTTTTCCAGCGGGTTCCTCTGTTGAAGTTGGGGAGTAGGATCAAGTTGATCCTGAGGTTGGAGATGAAGAAACGTAAAGGCATCTGCTCTCCAATGGGTTGTGCGCTTAATCTCTATCATAGGCTCATTCTCCCATTTTATAATCCCATTTAAATGGGTTGCTCGTCTAAGCAAGAGAGTTGGGCGGCAGAGTTCCTGAAAACCCGAAATGACCAAACCCGATTTGATCAGTGACCCGTTACAACACGAACCTGAAATAACCGAACCCGAACTTGACCCGACCGACCCGTTTGACACCTCTAGATAAGGCTAATAACCTTTTAGGTAAGTCCATAGTAATAACATAACCTTATAACTTTAATTTTCTCATTTATAAGAAAATAATGTTATTATTTTTATTATTGGGTAACTTTAACTTCATAATTAACCACATAAATTAGTAAGTCATAACTTTGAAATTTCAAATACTTTTGTCCATTATTATTTTTGAAATAATTTTAAACAAAAGTTAATAAAAAAATTCGTAAGCTTTTTCATAAAAGTTTAAAAACTTATGTTTGAGCTTGTCAAACTAGTTGTACTCGTCGTATCATGTGCGACTACGATTCGGTATTTTATAGACATTATAAATAGGATATTAATAAATAAAAATAAAAATAAAAATATAATATAAGTAATTTATTGCTCACAGAATGTATACTTTTTTTAATCATTTATTAATCAATATAAATGATTAAATTTAATGTTGAGAATAAAGATATATTATTAAGATAAAATAATTACCATTCTCTTTTTTCTTGATGATATTTCATAGATATTTTTTAAAAAAGAAGATAAAATATGAATAAAAAATTTATATATTCAAATATATATGGAAGAGATAAGAATTTATAAAATAATAGTTAACTTAATAAATAAGATATAATAAATTATGAAAGATAAAGATAATTTAATTATATAAAATATTTAATTAATTTAATTTAAGATGAGACCAAACTCATTTTGTGGTTCAATAAATTAAAGATTAGATAAGATTAAATATTATACTATTATTCATATCTTACTAGAGGTGTCAAACGGGTCGGTCAGGTCGGGTTCGGGTTCGGTTATTTCGGGTTGGGGTTGAGTCGGGTTCGGGTCATAACGGGTCACCGGTCAAATCGGGTCGGGTCATTGCGGGTTGTCGGGCGGGTCGGGTCGACCTAACAGGTCAAGAAAATTGATTTTTTTACAATTATTAAAATATTTTTTATTTAAAAAATGATATTTAATAATAAATATATTATTTTTAAATTTTTAAATAATAAAATATATTATCATTTTCAAAATATATTATTTATTCTTAAAATATAACAAATTGGGTCAACCCAACGATTTTTTCGGGTTTGAACCCAACGAGTTTCGGGTCTATCGAGTTCAGTTTATTTCGGGTTTCGGGTTCAAATTTTCGGGTCTTGACCCTAAATTTTTCGGGCGGTTCGGGTCGGGTCAGCTTTTGACAGTTCTATATCTTACTACTTTTCATGTACGTAAATTTAGAGATTATTAAATATTTCAATTTATATATTAAATATTTTATTATTAATTTTTATTAATTTTAATCATTATAAATATTTATCATTAATTTTTTATTATAAAAGAAAATTAATATATATCTATAAATAAATTAATCAAAAGATATATACCAGATAGATATTTGTTTGATGTTAGAGATAAATTTAAATAGTTAAAAAAAATTTAATAGAAAGAAGTTATAATAATAGAAAATAATATTATTTAAAAAAAAAATGAGGAATGCCATAATAACTCGCTTTTATATATAGTTAATTAGTTATAGATAGATTAAGGAGTGATTTTATTAAGATTTTGTTTTATTATAAAAGGGGTTTTCGGTAGGGAACAACCGTTCCCTCCTTCTCGTCTTTGGCATCGCAAGGCGGGAGTCCTCCTCTATTCCGCAAGCTCCATCCTTCGACCTCGCTCAGTTGCAACTTCAAACTATTGCTCCATCTAATTCTCCTTTCTTCTATTCCACTCGTAGTTATCAGTTCCTTCGATTCGAGTTAAGGTAGTTCCTTCGATTCGAGTTAAGGTTCCTTTTTCGGATCAGTTTTAGTGGTTTGTGATTTTGCGCGCCTAATATCTTTGATCTTTGCTTTCCATATAAGTTGCGCTTGCACTCTGCTCTTAGATCTGTTCTATGCTTTGCCTTCTATATGTGCCCATCTCGTAGGGTTTCGTCCCATTGATTGTGATTATTCCTCTGTTTGCTGAAATTCAACGTCTTACGATCAACTTTGATCGAACCGAGGGATTAATTTTCCAATTTTCCGCTGCTTTTTTCTCAATATAAAGGAATCCTGTAAAAAATTTGGAACGCCCGGTCCTCGCCTTCTCTTTTGTCTTTCCTAGTGAAGTCGGCTCTATTCAAGACGACGGAAAAAGAGGCGACTCCGTCACTTTCTCTCCGGTCTTCCCTACGCCCCACTCCGATTATCCAACTGTTCCGAGAATGTAGATCTAGATCTATTTCTATCGGAAAGGAAAATCTGTTTTATGACAGAATTTTTTTATTTTTCCGCGTAGCTTCCCATAGATTTTCGGATTTTGGATATTTTCTCTTTACTTTTTATTCTGTTATTCCACACTGTAGAACATATCTTAGATAAGAACTTGAGTTTCCCTTAGTTGCATGAATTTCTTAGCCTTTCATCCAGTTCCCCATCCCTGATTTACTTGAGAAAACACAATTTGAATTGTTGGATGGAAGATCTACGTTGATAGCTATTTGATTGATTTAATTGACGCTCTTTTTGTTCGTGCTTTTTGTTGTATTTTGTGACCCATTCTAAATGATTGTTCCACTCTTCATTACAGCTGATTTATAAACAAGTGTTAAATGGCCGGCCGAAAACAAGCCAAAAAACGAAGGCGCAACCGCTCTAAAGCGAAATTGTCCCCATTGCCTAGTCAGTCTATGCAGGAAGGGGTCATCATATTGCCTGGTGTGTGTATGAACGCTCAGTTGTCTGTCTTGTTACCCCTCTTCTATTATATGTTTATGTTTGTCCTGATAATTTTATTGATCGAGCTATGTATGGGACTGGAATGTATAAAGGAATGATGGGAAAAAGAACGCTGTAAGGAATAGGATTAAGACGTGTGTGATTTTCAATATTGAATTGATCTCTTCTTTTTCTTTTATTGGTAATAGAATATTATCTTGATATATGTATGTAGGAGTATTGCATAGTTTACATGATGACCGGGCTGCTAAGGAAGTCAATATCAGACCCACACTCAAGGACTTCGTATCAGATGATTTCAGTGTGGGCGCTATACCATAGATGGTGCCTGCTTTACAACATACACAGGACCCCGGAGGAGATGGGTAAGAGGTTCAACAAGTTCAAAAAGAGTGCACATGAGGTTTATGAAATGAACCAAATGGACTCCTTGTGCTAGTTTCATCTTTCTTCTGTGTGCGACGAAAAAGATTTATTCGGTATCTGTTCTACCCTGTTCTTTTATTTGGTTTGAGATAATTTTTTATTTAGTTTCATTTTCATTCTTATGTTTGTCACTTTATGCTTATTGATCGAGCTATGTATGGGATCAACTGTACCATGAAGGCATGACTATTTTTATGCAGATGGGTCTGGTGATGAAGATATTGATCTCACAGAGAGGGACTTGGAATCGAACGAAGCAGTGTTGGACCTATACTATAGGTGGTGTCTCTATTATAACATACGCAGGACCCCTGAGGAGATGCAGGAAAGGGTCGAGAACTTCAAGATGAGTGCAACTCGCACTGTTGAAATGGACCAAAAAGATCTCTCTTGCTTGTCTACCTGGTGTGACAAAATAGAGTTGCACTGTAAGTCGTCTCCTTGTTCTCCCCTTTTTTGGATATGCTTTTGAAATAATTTTTGTTTAAACTCATCTCATTCGTATGTTTGTTATGATGTATTTATCGATTGAGCTATGTATGGGATTGGGATGTACAATGTAGGCATGTCTTTGTTTTGAGAACAAATGATTGAAATCGGAAAATGGTGCTTAGAGCTTTTTTTAGTTACATGGCTATATTTTGCAGCAATTGGGTTATTTGAAAAAAAAGTTAAAATTTTAAATTGCATAATTAGCAAGGACAGACAGAAAAAAGAATCTGATCAGGAATGATTTTCAATTTTAAAATTGATGAATTTTAGTGCTTTTAGTGATAATAGAATAGGATCTTAACCATATGGATATAGGGGTATGAAATAGTTGTCATACTTTATGCAGACTGGTCTGATGCTGAAGATATGACCCTCACACCCACAAAGCGGGACTTGGAATCAGACAAGGCTTTGTCGGACCTATACCATAGATGGTGCATCCGTCACAAGATACACAGGACATCCGAGGAGATGCAGATGAGGTTTGATATTTTCAAGAAGAGTGCGACTCATGTTTTTGCAATGAGCCAAAAGGACTGCACTATGCAGTATGGCCTGTCCTTCGGGTGCGACGAATTAGATCTGCCCTGTCAGTCGTCTATCTTGCTCCCCTCTCTTCTGTTTTTTTTTTTGGCACTGTAATTTTTTTGAAGTTGTTGTGAAAAGGCTAGCACCTAGCCCTGCTTAGGATGCAGGGAGGTCCATTGCCTGGAGCCACCTGACGATTTTTAACACACTGATTTCATCTCTATTCTTATGCAGTTCCTGAAGTGAAAGTCATACCCACAGAGAGGGACTTGAAATCTGGCAATGCATTGTTGGGCTTATACCATAGATATTGCCTCTATTTCAAGAAAAACAGGACACCCGAGGAGATGAAGCGGAGGTTCAGCATCTTCAAGACGTGTGTGAATTATGTTTTTGAAAAGAACAAAAAGGACCCCTCTTGCCTGTGTATCCCGTCCCACCTTTGCGACGAAAAAGCTTACCTCGGTCAGTCGTCTATCTTGTTCTCCCTTCTGTGATTATTTTTTTGTAGATAGTTTTTGTTTGATTTCCTCTTCATTTTTATGCTTGCCATGATGTGCCATGCTAGTGCAAAGAGGAAGGTGATGATCAAACTGTTGTGATAGTAGTTGTAGGCACTGGCAATCATACAGTGTGGATATCTCTCTTTGTTTTGTTTGCCTTGACCTATTTTTGGTTTTAAGGCTTTGATAGAATCTTCTTTAGAGCTTTTTCTTTACCTGAAATTGATTGGCAATAGGATCTTAATATATATATATGGATATGGATATGGATATGGATATGAGGATATTATAAAGCTTACTTGGATCTTTTCATGCAGACCACCGGACTGCTACAGAAGTCGAACCCCCTATCAGACCCACACCCAGTGACTTGGAATCAGATGAGGCAGTGTTGGCCCTATACCGTAGATGTAATCTCCTTTTCAAATTGGGCAGGACCCATGAGGAGATGATTGCGAGGCTCGACATTTTCAAGGAGAATGCACGTTTGGCTTTGGCGATGAAAGAGCGTCGTCCTAACATTGCCACCATGTCACCCTGGTCTGACGAAAGACAGATTTCGGGTTGCATATTTGACGATGAAGAGTACTTCTGTTTCGATGGATCTTGTTTGAGCAATTTCTTGTTTGTTACTGTCCAACTGAAACTAGCAGGAACATTATGTGTAAATCATATTTCGATCACTTGTAGTCTTATAGATATGCTTTCATCTTCTAGATATGTAAAATATGGTGAAAGCTGCTTATTTTCAAGCTGATCTTACTTAACCTAGGCCGTTTCCAATTAACTGTACGCCTCAATCCAATTCAAGTTGTTTTTCAACGAGCATTTATTTAGGATGCTTGATTATCAACCGGGGAAGAGTGACACAAAACACCTTTAAATTCCTGACTATGCGAACCAGATCTCAATTATCAAAATAGAAAGTCAAACGCTAATGAGTCGTATGAACATGAGACATAATGAGTCGTATGAACATGAGACATAGAGATGGTGCCTGCTAGAATCAAATCGCGCACAAATTTCGATATGTTCATTGCACTCATGCAAAATCGGATTAGAAGTAATATGAAGCGCAACTTAGCTTCACAGAATAATCGAAAGGCTCATTACCACTCGTATTAACTTTTTATTAGCATTATTATACTCTTATAGCTAAATAACTAGTTTTACGAACAATAAAATCCAAAATGACCAGACCCGATTTTCTTGACCAATTGGGTCGACCTGACCCGCTCGAAAACCCAAAATGACCAGACCCGATTTGATTGATGTTCCGTTACAACACGAACGCGAAATAACCGGACCCGAACCTGACCCGACCGACCCGTTTGACAACTCTAAATAAGGCTAATAACCTTTTAAGTAAGTCCACAGTAATAACATAACCAACTTTAATTTTCTCGTTTATAAGATAATAATGTCATTATTTTTATTAGTTGGGTAACTTTAACTTCATAATTAACCACATAAATTAGTAAGTCATAACTTTGAAATTTCAAATACTTTTGTCCATTATTATTTTTGAAATAATTTTAAACAAAAGTTAATAAAAAAAATCGTAAGCTTTTTCATAAAAGTTTAAAAACTTATGTTTTAGCTTGTCAAACTAGTTCTACCTGTCGTACCATGTACGACTACCGACTAAGATTCGGTATTTTATAGACATTATAAATAGGATATTAATAAATAAAAATAAAAATAAAAATAAAAATATAAATATAAATATAATATAAGTAATTTATTGCTCATAGAATGTATAATTTTTTAATCAATATAAATGATTAAATTTAATGTTGAGAATGAAGATATATTATTAAGATAAAATAATTACATTTCTCTTTTTCCTTGATGATATTTCATAGATATTTAATTTAAAAAGAAAATAAAATATGAATAAAAAAAGAGTTTTTTGCCAAAAGCCACCTTTTAAAATATGGTTTTTTTTAAGAAACCACCTTTTAAAATTTTCTATAAGTAAAAACACCTTTTATAATACATACACTCAAATTGAACCACCTTAAGTGATTTTCCGGCAAAATCATACTCTAATTGGACCGAAATGCCATTTCAAACATATTTTCTTTTCTTTTCTTTTTTAATTATTCATTTATACAAAATAAATAAATTATTTTTAAAAAAATGTAAGGCGATGTTATAAAAAAAACTATACCAACTTATATTTTTTTTAAATAATTAAATTGTTTAATTATTTTGTATACATGAATTATTAAAAAGAAAATAAAATAAATTCAAAAGGGCATTTTGGTCCAATTAGGGTAAATTTTCGCCGGAAAATAACTTAAGGTGGTTTAAATTGAGTGTTTGTATTATAAAAGGTGTTTTTACTTAAAGAATATTTTAAAAGGTGATTTCTTAAAAAAATCATACTTTAAAAGGTGGTTTTTGGCAAAAAAACTCATGAAAAAGTTTATATATTCAAATATGGAAGTTATAAGAATTTATAAAATAATAGTTAACTTAATAAATAAGATATAATAAATTATGAAAGATAAAGATAATTTAATCATATAAAATATTTATAACAAATTTCGGAATTTAAGTAACCAAAAAAAAATGCTAAAAAGTGCATTTAAGTAATAATACCTGGCTTCTTAATTTGTTGGACAAAACTTAAAACTACTTCTTTTATTAAACGGAAGGAGTATAAGTATAACTCATTGCCCCACATTTCTCCTCACGTTGTTCAAGTTAGTTATATGATGGTTTTTTAAAATAAATAGATAAGTAAAACTGTATTGTCTCGAGAAAAATGGTAGTTACGAACATGCAATCATCGAAAAAAGTGATGGTCTTATCATGCACATGGAATCATCGAAAACATTGTAATGATAAGGAAAGGGTTACAAATAAAATAAAAGACATTAACAACTTACTTGACATTTGGATTGATGGCGTTAATCTTCAATATTTCGGGAAATGGCCTCTCCACTGAGGGTAATTCATGGAACTGATCAACAGTTTGCAGAGAGACACTTTGAGGCCTTAGCGCTGCAATGTTCACTGAAAAACAAAGAATAATTACGAACAAAAATGATAACAAGATAGAGCAACACGATACTTGTCATATTTCAGCGTGACCTAAGGAACCTCTGGCCACAACGTAGGAAATGTTTTTTTCACAAAAAAGAACTTATCCGCCCAACAAGGGCCGTGTTTGATAACCCCAGAAATCAGTTTTGATTCGCCGCGGAGAGACTTCAGAGTATAATGCCCTTCACTGCTTTTGAAGTAACTGTAAGAATGAGATATGTCCTCGACATGCATTGGGATGTTATGCGCTACATAGAGAAAGTCAAGAGCGATGAGGACTCTCCAAGCCTGTTGAGGGAGTTGGCCTCAAGAAATTTTTAAGATTTTGAGAAAATTCTGAGTCAAAAATTAAATATGGTAGTTATTCGTTCTAATGAGGGATTCTATCTTAGTCGAAAGATAGAATTTCCGCGTGGATTAGGGAACAATAAATCGCTTGTTAGACCTTGAGCATTATCGGCCAACCTTGAGAGATAGAGTTTTCGACATTCTCTCACCATCTCCTCCATTATAAATACATGTCTTCGCTACGTATGATGAACATACTCATATTCGATGAGCTCGCTAGCAAGTCTTGTCCTTTACCTCGACTTTTAATCGACAAACTGCTCTTTTGACTTCGACATCAGAGGTGGATTAGGGGATCCCCGCCTCCTCCTGTGTCCTTTGTTTTGCAGGTTGAAAATGAGCTTGGAGCGGAAAGTGAAGAGGAGAGTAAAGGGAAGTATTCGATCAGTGCATTAAAGATGAATTTTTTTGCACTAACAGGTGGAGAAGAAGAGACAAACACCTAAACTTTTTCATTCATTTTCATATAAGAAAAAACAACTTTCATTTCAATTCTATGAAAATTAGTTTACTTATAAAGATTTAATATTTTTTAGACATTTTTATGTCTAGTTTATTAAATTATTTTCAAAATGAAGTTGAAACATGACATATATATGCAATGTAGATAAATATGTAACGAACTTATTCACACATCAAAAACACTAAAACAATATTTATTGTATAATCCCACCTTCTAATAAATATTCATATTTTATAATTGTTGGTAAAAATACACTTCATGAAAAATGACAATAATTGATTTTTCATTTTGCAACTTTTCATTCTTAAATCTAAAATATTTAAAAGAATATTAAGAGATTGTTATTTCGAAAATTGATAGATATAAAGTAAGGTTAGTGGTGAGAGGGTTCACTCAACAAGAAGGGGTGAATTATACTAAGACTTTTTTCTCATGTGATCAAAATGACCACTGTGAGAGTTCTGATTTCAGTAGCTTTGAAAAGAAATTTAAATTTTTTTTTTAGTTGGATGTTAATAATGCTTTCCTCCATGGAGATCTAGATGAGGAAGTTTACATGAAGATTCCTCAAGGTTTGGAAGTGGCAGACTCTACTATGGTTTGTCGGCTTAGAAAATTTCTGTATAGATTAAAACAAGCAAGTCGTCAGTGGTATGTCAAGCTTTACTCGAGTTTAAACTCTAGAGGATATAAGCAATCCATGAATGATTATTCTTTATTCTCCAAGCAAAATGGTACTTCAGTCTTCAGTAGTGTTTGTTGTTGTGTATGTTGATATTCTATGAACAGGGAATGACACATTTGAAATTGAGTCTCTAAAAGAATATCTTTATGCAGAGTTTCGAATTAAAGACTTGGGCACTTTGCATTATTTTTTGGGGATGGAATTTGTTCCAACTGACCATGGCCTGCTTACGACTCAAAGACAGACTATTGTTGAATTGCTTCAAGATTTTAATTGTGTTTCTACTCAACCAGTTCTCAGTCCACTTGATCTCAGACAGAAATTATTTCCTAATGAAAGAGTTTTGCTACTATATCCTCGTCCTTATCGACAATTGATGGGCAAACTTAATTTTCTGGTTAACGCCAGACCAAACATTGCTTTTCCAATGCAAGTTCTTAGCCAATTCAATTAAGCTCCACGAGATTCACATATGGTTGTAGCAAAGAGAGTTCTTTCTTATTACAAAGGCACACAAACTAAGGCCTTATTACTTAATAACAAACCAGATTTCAGTTGCAAGGTTTCTATGACGCAGATTGGGCAACATGCCCCTATTCTCGAAAGTCAGTCACTGGATTTGTGGTGTTTCTTGGTGGGAACTTGATATCCTTGAAGTCTAAAAACAGTGTAGTGTTTCTCTATCCTCAGCAGAGGCTAAATACAGATCCTTAAGGATAATTTGTTATGAGTTGGCTTGGTTAAGCAAATTGCTTGGTGACTTGTGTTTTTCAGATTTTACTCCCATGACAATGAAGTTTCCATCTATATTTTTCATGAACAGACCAAGCATATAGAACTTGATTGTTATTTTGCTCAGGAGACGTCCTTCATCTCAGCAAAAGGCTGATTTTTTGATCAAAGCACTTCCTGGCATTCAACTTCAAACAATTTTACCCAAGATGGGACTCATGGATTAGCCTCCATCTTTAAGGGGGTATTGGGTTTATATCATTTGATATAGTTCTTATATGCCTACGTGGTAATATCTAATCAACGTGACTTTGTAATGAGAAGAACTATAAGTACTTTGTAATCTGTTTTTACTGTGACAATCTAATACATTTTCTCTGTTCAAAATTTTCCCGCTCTTTTCTTTCTTTCTCTTGCTCCAAACTTTCTTTTCTTCCATGATCAGTTCTGATCTCACCTCCTTCGCTAGTGCCGATACGTTTTCAGGTTTAGCGAGCTTTCCACTGATGTGAGTGAAGAAGGAGCTTTTCCATTGCTATGAGGAATCTGGAAGCTGTATGACATTAATTGTTGTCGGGACATGCGTACTTGTAATACCCACTGTAATGTTTTTTAATAGAATACCCACTATAAGGTTTTATTGCTTTTGTCTTCTCTACTTTTGGAGAGTTAGAGAGCGATGCCCTTGAGTTTTTGTCTCGGGTCACACGAGCTGCTCATAGTAACACGGCTAACGCCAATATTCATTTCTTTATTTTTCAGTGCTTCTGTTTTGCCTTGAATAAGGGTGTCGGAGTCCAGTTAATTGCTAGACTCTCATCCAACTTTATGTAATATTTACACTAAAAAAGTTTGATATTAGTAAATTTTTTTATGAAATAAGATTTAATTTTTTTTTAAATTTGGAAATTTGAGAATAAGGGCACGTGTTCAATTTAATTGAATATTTTTAGGACATTGATGCAATTGTATAAAAAAGGGTATTTTTTTATTATGAACTTTTTTTAGGGCATATATCACCATAAACACTTTTTTTTTAAACTTTTAACAGCTTGCGTTGTGGCGGTAGATTTTATCGATATAAAATTGAATGTTGCCGACTCGCTCGCCGTTTCTTCTTCACGTCTTCTTCTTTGGCACATCAGACTATCAGAGAGAGCAGAATACATACCGCCGCGATTTCTTCGACGTCGCTCAGTTGCATCTTGAATCTTGAATCTCCAGGTTTGATCTTTGTCCATCTAATTCTCCTTTCTTCAATTCCACTCGTAGATCTTAGGTCCTTCGATTAGGGCTAGGGTTCCTTTTATTGCAAGTTCCTTTTTCGGGTCGATTTTAAGTTGCGTCTGCGATCTGCTCTTAGATATCTGGTCTATACTTTGCCTGCTATATATATGCACATCTCGTAGGGTTTCGTCCACAAATTGATTGTGATTATTCGTCAGATTGCTGAAATTCAATGTTTTATGTTCAAGGCAGTGGATTTGCCCTTATGGTCTAGGCAGTCTATGCAGAAAGGGGTCAAGCTAATGAACGGCCAGTTGTCTATCTTGTTACCCCTCTTCTGCTATTGTTTTTTGAGATAGGTTGTTTAATTTCATTTTGTTTGTCCTGATGATTTTATTGATCGAGCTATGTATGGGACTGGAATGTATAAAGGACTTATGGGGGAAAAGAAAGCTATACGGAATAGGATTAAGACTTGTGTGATTTTCAATATTGAAATTGATCTCTCCTCGTTCTTTTATTGGTTATAGAATTTTAAAATTTTATATGTATGTAGGGATATTGCATAGCTTACGTGATGACTGGGATTAAGGAAGTTCAAATCAGGCCCACACTCGAGGACTTGGTATCAGATGATGCAGTCAAGGCGCTATACCATAGATGGTGCCTCCTTTACAACATACACAGGACCCCGGAGGAGATGTGTAAGAGGTTCAACAAGTTCAAGAAGAGTGCACATGAGGTTTATGAAATGAACCAAATGGACTCCTTGTGCCAGTTTCATCTTTCTTTTGTTTGTGACGAAAAAGATTTATTCGGTATCTGTTCTCCCCTCTTCTTTTATTTGGTTTGAGATAATTTTGTATTTCATTTCATTTTCATTCTTATGTTTGTCATTTTATGCTCTTATTGATCGAGCTATGTATGGGATCAACTGTACAATGAAGGCATGGCTCTATTTTTTATGCAGATGGTTCTGGTGATGAAGATTTTGATCTCACAGAGAGGGACTTGCAATCGAACGAAGCAGTGTTGGACCTATACTATAGGTGGTGTCTCTATTATAACATACGCAGGACCCCTGAAGAGATGCAGGAGAGGGTCAAGAACTTCAAGATGAGTGCAACTCGTGCTGTTGAAATGAACCAAAAAGATCTCTCTTGCTTGTCTATCTGGTGTGACAAAATAGAGCTGCGATGTAAGTCGTCTTTCTTGTTCTCCCCACTTTTGGATATGCTTTTGAAATCATTTTGTTTAAATTCATCTCATTGTTATGTTTGTTATGATGTATTTATCGATTGAGCTATGTATGGGATTGGGATGTACAATGTAGGCATGTCTCTGTTTTGAGAACAAATGATTGAAATCGGAAAATGGTGCTTAGAGCTTTTTTTAGTTACATGGCTATATTTTGCAGCAATTGGGTTATTTGGAAAAAAAAGTTGAAATTTTAAAATGCATAATTAGCAAGGATAGACTGAAAAAAGGAGCTGATCAGGAATGATTTTCAATTTTAAAATTGATGATTTTTAGTGCTTTTATTGATAATAGGATAGGATCTTAACCATATGGATATAGGGGTATGAAATAGCTGTCATACTTTATGCAGACTGGTCTGATGCTGAAGATCTGACCCTCACACCCACAAAGCGGGACTTGGAATCAGACAAGGCTTTGTTGGGCCTATACCATAGATACATAGGACATCCGAGGAGATGCAGATGAGGTTTGATATTTTCAAGAAGAGTGCGACTCATGTTTTTGAAATGAGCCAAAAGGACCACACTATGCAGTATGGCCTGTCCTTCGGGTGCGACGAATTAGATCTGCCCTGTCAGTCATCTATCTTGCTCCCCTCTCTTCTGTTTTTTTTTTGGCACTAAATTTTTTTTTTGAAGTTGTTGTGAAAAGGCTAGCACCTAGCCCTGCTTAGGATGCAGGGAGGTCCATTGCCTGGAGCCACCTGACAAATTTTAACACACTGATTTCATCTCCAATCTTATGCAGATCGCCAACTAAAAGTCGTACCCACAGAGAGGGACTTAAAATCTGGCAATGCATTGTTGGGCTTATACCATAGGTATTGCCTCTATTTCAAGAAACACAGGACACCCGAGGAGATGAAGCAGAGGTTCAACCTCTTCAAGACGTGTGTGCATTATGTTTTTGAAAAGAACAAAAAGGACCCCTCTTACCTGTACATCCCGTCCCGCCATTGCGACGAAAAAGTTTTCTTGGGTCAGTCGTCTATCTTGTTCTCTCTTCTGTGATTTTTTTTTGTAGATAGTTTTGGTTTGATTTCCTCTTCAGTTTTATGCTTGCCATGATGTGTTTATTGATTGAGCCATGCTAGTGCAAAGAGGAAGTTGATGATCAAACTGTTGATGTCCTCTTTGGTTTGATTTCCTCTTTAGAGCTTTTTCTTTACCTGAAATTGATTGGTAATAGGATCTAAGGAGATTCTATCAAGGCCTTGAACCTAAAATAGGTCAAATATGGATATGAGGATATTATAAAAGCTTACTTGGATCTTTTTATGCAGACCACCGGCTTGCTACTCGAATCGAACCCCCTCTCAAACCCACAACTAGTGACTTGGAATCAGATGAGGCAGTGTGGGCCCTATACTGTAGATGTAATCTCCTTTACAAATTGGGCAGGACCCGTGAGGAGATGATCGCGAGGCTCAACACTTTCAGGAAGAATGCAGGTGTGGTTTTGGAGATGAACCAGCGTTGTCCTAACATTGCCGCCATGACATCCCGGTGCGACGAAGAACCGAAGTTGTGTTGCTTAATAGACTTTGAAGACTGATCGTCTTGTAAATCGATGGATCTTAATAGACTTTGAAGTTGTGTTGCTTAATCGTCTTCTAGCAGGAACATTATGACTTGATGATATGAAGTGCTTGTGTAGAAACAAGCTCTATATAGTTGTGTAACTACCGTGTGAGCTACCGTGTGAGCTTAAAATAAAGTGAGTAACTACTACGTCAAGTCAACCACGCGTTAGGGGCCTTCATGATAGGGAGTCGACACCAATTTACTAATTTAGTGATTGGGCCATTAAGGCATTTGGGTGACTATTATAGATAAATAGGCAAATAACACGCGTCGTTGCTCAACAAGGCAAGTCTTGTACTAACGTCAGGGTCGAGCAAATATCAGGACTCCTTTGATCCAAGATTTAGTTAACACCTAGTGCTTTATGTACGCCATTCCTAGCCTTTTTAGAATTTTTAAATGTCTCTCTTGTTCATTTTCCTTTTGCTCAAGATATCTTTTGGGTTGATCTTCTTCTCTAATTCAAGCCCAGATTGTGAGGTTATACCTTGTTCGGGTTGAAATCCAACTCTATTTGGTATTCTAACTTTGTCATTGTAAGAGTTGTGTTTGAATTACATTAGTTACTTTATAAAGTATTTTGTCTTTTTTAATTATTAAAATTTAAAGGTTTGTTTGTAGGATAAATTTTTAAAAATCATGCTTTTCTTTTTTCTTTTTTAATAAAAACTAGACCCTCAGTCCCTCACCATTCATATTGAAAAATGTTTGTTCACTCCATTTTTATAGGGAGTGGAACCCTCAATATTTATATTTAAAAAATAGATAGAGAAAATGATCCAAACACACTATAATGATTTGATATATTAAAAAGAATAAAATACTTTATAAAACATAAACACATGTAATTCAAACACACCCTAACATTCCTTCTCCTCTCTAGTGACTCTAGTCTTTACCGTCGAGTGAGCTCCTCCATTCCTCCGCCGACCAAGTTGTAAGTTGTTATGCTAAACCGAACCCTTCGTTATTTCTTACTTTAATCCATTGGTTTTTGTTTGCTGAAGATAATTGAATGTCTAGGAATGTAGGTAAAATATTTTGAGAGACTAAATTCATGAAAACGTATACCTCATGTACCTACCTTGAAATCTTATCCGCTTAAATAGGTCTCCAAAGACACTAAAATAACTAAAATAAGTACTTAAAACATGCATTCGTACTTTATTATACGATAGTCAAGTATTTTAATATAACCTATTATTTTAAAGCTCCCGGGTTCAATTACTGTATGAAAATATGTTTTTTTAAAAGGCATTCTAACTAAGAAAATGACATGTGAAAGTGGTTTGCATACTCGTAATCTTCAAACGATCATAACTTTTTGCTCGGATATCATATTGAAGCTTATAATATATCAAATCGAATGTATCAACTAAAGGAAAACATAAATAAAAAAAATTGGATTGTGTGGTCAGGGACACCCCTTGGGAACATGTAAGTTGAGAATGCCCAATTTGAAGAGAAGTAACAAAAACAATTGTCAAACGAGGGCCTTAGTAAAATTATCCACAAGCTAATGAGTCTACGAATGTGAGACATACTAACGGTGTATGCTTGAAACAATCACGCACAAAATGACGTCGATCTCGATCTGCTCAGTACGCTCATGGAAAACCGGATTAGAATCAATATGAAGTGCAACTTGACTATGACAAAATAATTGAAAGGCTCATTAGTCATTACCACTTGTAATTAATGTTTTATTAATATTATTATACTTTTATAGGTAAATAATTAGTTTTACGAACAATGGGTTGTTTTATACAAAGGTTGGTTAATTTTTAGATGCTTTTGCGTAAAAGTGGGCAAATAAAGAAGTATGTTTTGCAATTTTAATAATAAGTGGTGTCTTTGTGCAAAATATGACAACTAAGGGGTGATTTCATGAAGATTTTGTTCTATTATAAAAAAACGTTTTTAGTACTGAACAAAATTTTGTGATAGATTTAGAGCCCGTTGACTCGTGTGATGTGCCAGTGACCACTGCTGGAGCTTTAATATCTTATAAGCTTGTTGCAAAGGCTATCTCTAGGTTACAGGTTGTCCCGACTGGTAATATATTGCTATCATGTGACGTTTTAGTTTGAGAAGTGATGGAGTTAACAAGCTATGATTGTGTTATGGTGTACAAGTTTCATGAAGATGACCATGATGAAGTTATTGTAGAGTGTCATAGAAGTGGCCTTGCGCCTTATTTTGGATTACATTATCCAGCTATAGATATTCCTCAAGCTACAAGGTTTTTGTTCACTAGAAACAAAGTCAAGATGATTTGTAATTATTTGATTCCTCCAGTTAGGATAATTTAAGACAATCAGTTACCTCAACCACTTAGTTTAGGTGGCTCTACTTTTAGAGTAATACATGGGTGATATGCTTAGTATATGATAAATATGGGTTCAATGGCTCCACTCTTAGAGTAACACTTGTGATGTCCATTAGAATCAATAAAGATGAAGAAGAGGACAAAAGCATCCAACCGAAAGGAAGGAAACTATGAGGATTGGTTGTATGTCATCATACAACTGCAAGGCATATAGCATTTCCTTTGAGGCAAGCATGTGAGTTTTTGGTTCAAGTTTCAAGTCTGCAAATCAACAAGGAAGTTGGATTGGCTGCTTAGGTAAGGGAAAAGCATATTTTACATACTCAAGATTTGCTTTGTGACATGCTTATGAGGGAGACACCTATTGCAATTGTTACACAGTTGCCTAATGTGAGGGATTTAATCAAGTGTGATTGAGCAACACTTTACTATAAGAACAAGGTTTCATGCCTCGGTGTCACTCCTTTAGAAGAACAAATCAATGATTTACTTCAATGGCTTCTTGAGTACCATGTTGGAAGTTCAAGGTTAAGTATTGATAGTCTCATGGAAGTAGTTTGTCCTGGGGCTTCTCAGCTTGGACATTCGGTTTGTGAAATGGTTGTCATTCGAATTACTTCAAAAGACTTTTTGTTTTGGTTCTGCTCTCATACTGCAAAGGAAGTAAAGTGGGGTGGTGCCAAACATGACCCTATTGACAAGGATGATGAGAAAAGGATGCACCCTAGATCGTCTTTTAACGCTTTACTTGAAGTGGTTAAATGGCGTAGCTTGCCTTGGGAAGACATGAAAATGGATGCTATTCATTCCTTGCAACTTATTTTGAGAGGAACTTTAAAAGATGATAATGTGATTAGTTCAAAAGTTATTTTAGATGATTCTAAAATGATTGTAAATGTGCCAGATGGCATTGATAGAATACAATTAGTGAATGAATTGCACACGGTCATGAGTGGAATGGTTTGACTCGTTGAGATGACTGCAATCCCTATCATTGCTTGTGATGTCCCTCAAAACATTAATGGGTGAAATTCCAAGGGAGTTAAATTGATTGGTTTATCTTTGGAGCAAACTATAGGATTACCGTTGACCGATTTGGTAACAGATGATATAGTTAATTCGGTAAAAAGTATGCTCTATTTGGCATTGCAAGGTAATTTTAAAACTTAATGCTTCCAAAGTTTATTAATTGGTTTGGATTACACTTGATAATGTCTCATCAAGTGTAATCCAAACGAACTCTTAATTACCATATTGTATTAATTTTGTTCTTATTGTTCAATCTCCTCATCATATATGTAGACATTTGTATGCAATATGAATTTTCTTCCAGCAACATATTCCCTTAAAAATTTATTTTTTTGTTAATTGTTCCTTCCTTAATATGGCATGAAAACATTAAAAGTTTCTTTGTAGAGCCTCTTTTGGATAACTTATCCATTTTGCTCTTGACTTTGTAGAAAAAGAGCAGTAAAATGTTGAATTACGGTTTAAGGTGTTTGATTCTTAAGGCAAAAATAGTAATGTAACTTTCATAGTTGATGGATGCAGCCGTGGTATGTGTGGAAATATTATCGAGGTTTGCTTTATTGGTCAAGATGTTACTGCACAGAAGACAATCATGGAAGACTACGTGAAAATCCAAGGTGACTATGTTGCAATTTTGAGGAACCCTTGTCCACTTATACCTCCAATTTTTATAATGGATGAGCAAGGTCTATGCTTGGAGTGGAATGATCTTATCCAAAAGCTTTTAGGTTTGAGTAGTGGAGAGGCGATTGGCCAATTGCTCGTTGGAGAGGTTTTTACAGTAGAAAGTTTTGGTTGCCAAGTTAAGGATCAAGATATGTTGACCAACATGAGGATATTATTTAATAAGATACTTGCATTTGAGAGTGCAGAAAAGATATTTTTCTAATTTTTTGACATCTACACTACTCTAAATGGGTAGGAGAGGTTTTAACAGGAGAGTTTTAGTCCGTTTGATTGCGTTATATATGTTTTTATCTACGACCCTAATTACTCCCTCCTCGCCTCCTGCTTCGTTTTCCTCTTCTTTACCCCGTTCTCTATGCCATCCTCTCTCTCTTCTCTTTTCATGATTCAGACTCTCTCGCCTCTCTTTTCTTCTCCATCGCCCCCCTTTTTTCCTCTTCTATCTCATGGCTAGCAGGTTGGTAGCTTCAGTCCATCGGCTTCTTAAAGCTCCATTGATTCACTATTGCAACTTTCTGATTACTGTTTATGTTTTTTTATACTGTTAAATTGATTTGATAGGGTCTTTGAAATCGTAACTCTAACCCCTCTTTTGCCTTCCTAATACACTGATTAGGGTTCACAAATTGATTTTGGTTTGAGGCTTTTTATTTCAGGTTTAGTTTTTTGATTGTGGGTTCACTTCTCGATCTTTTTGGTAACTGTTTTGTTGAATCGGTAGGATTTTCGTATTCTCATTGCCTAGGGTTTTGTTTTGATAGTGTTAAATTAATTTGCTAGGCTTTTGATTTCGAAATAAAAAACTAACCCTCTTTCTCCTTCCTAATGCTCCGATTAGGGTTAAATCTCTGCCGGATTCTTTCTTCTTCATAGGGAGGAGAGGTAAACAGTGACGAATTCAGTTCTTATATTAGCTTTTGACTGTGTAAAACGTATTTCTACTTACTCGTTTCTCAACCATTTGTGAACTGCCTTGCATATGAAATCTGACTTGCCAATTATACTTACCTCTTGCTTCCTTAATTGATAACTTTTTCATTGTTAACAATGATGGACATTGCAAATATGTTTTCATCTGGTTATACCATCTCTCTCTCAGCATAAACAGTAGTACAATTCCACTTATATGCATAAAGCTTTTTCTACAAAATGTGTGTTGTGTTTGAGCCAAATGAGAAAGCGAAAATAAACTTGATAGCTTTGCAAAGATAGTTTAGGTTTGTGGTTTAGGTTTGCTATAACTCATGACTTTTTTCTGAGGGCAATCAACATAAACTGTCTTTTGGGTTTTAATTGCAACAAATCTTAATTTCTGTATATCTCTCTTTCTTGGTTTTGGTTTCCATTGTAGGTGTGCAACCCCAAACTCTAAGCAAGGCTGCTGGTCGGAGACAGGTTAGCAATCAACGCGATGATGGTCTCCTATAGTTGGTTGTCTTATTATATGTTGCTAGAATGGAAGAGAAACGTCCACATTTACAATTTCTAAGTTGTGAACTGAATGAAGTCACATGAGTGGCGTTATCTCTTTTGCTATGACTACTGATTTCTTGTTAGTGAATGAACCCTTTTTTTAAGAGAATAAAGTAACAGGGAGACCTATAAATGAGTGTAGGAGACAATAACACTTCCCAATTGATGTATTCACTACTTTCATTGGTTAATTTTTGAAGAGGGTCTTAAAATCTTACCAAATGCATTCTGTATTATGGAGATGAGTAGTGGAATGATGGTTAGTTTCATTAAAACATGATAGAAGCTATCCTCTAAAGTGCTAAGCTCTTCCTTCATATGGATAATGACATTTACAAACATTGATGAGAAGAATGGTGAATAGTATGCATGTATGAGAAATTTAAGGTTTTTGATCTTCCATCTTTTTCTTACAATATACTTTTTTGCCTCTACAGGTCAATATTACTAAAGGATTGAATTTATATGAAAAACTTATAGATGATGAGGAAGTTTCAAAATTCATGTCACTTGTAAATGATATTAAAGCAACTGGGAAACATGGACAGCTTCCAAGCAAGTTTGTTCAGGCACCTATTTTGTAGTTAATTCTCCCAAGGAATTCTAATTTATTTTCTATCAAATTTATGGAAGACTAATTTTTCCGTTTTCAAATATTTGATTACTTTGCATCTTGAGAAAAGCACTTTCCAGTATTGTCATAGGTCACTCAAATTAGCTTCATCTAATCCATATATAAATATGTGGGCTTTTTGGGGTTAGATTCTACCATTACCATAGATGTTTGATTCATGATCTGTGTTGGGATCTTGTAACCACAAATAGATCATGTATTGTTTATTATTAATAGCATATGTATTGACTTTTAAATGGTCTGATATGGATAGGATAAATTCACCAGTGTTCATAAAACATGTATAGTGGCAGGTTTCTATATTGCATGTTGAATTTTGAGTAGCATTTGTTTTCAAGCTTTCAGACATCTTAAATTTATTGGAAAGAACAATAGCTTAAAGCTCTAAATTAGATGTTTTGGTGATTGAGCAATATAGCTGAGGTTATTTCACAAAAAGAGGACTGTCAATAGACCAAGTGCTACCTGGTTGTTTGTGCTATTAATGTATAAACGTCTCTTATTGGTCGGCTTGGTAGCTTAGTGTGAGATTTTCTGATCTATACTCCAATGAATTATATTCCTCGTTAAAATAATTATTTATTGATATTAGATCCTATAATTGACATGCTTTGTGATAAAGGCCTGAGAAGTCTTAGGTGATATATGTTGGCTTAATGTATCCTTGTTTCACAAGCTTCGCTTTCTCCAGGAATTTTGGTACCCTTTCTGGCTTGGAGAAGCAATGAACTCCCCATCTTTTCTAGGTGTCACAAGCTAAAGGGACCTCTAAGAAACTGCAGCTCTTATCAATGAGATCATTGGTTGATGAAAGCAATATGGCTTGAATACCTTAATGAATCATTTTCATTTCCTTTTTTACTGATGTAGTTGCTTATAATGGTGTAGTTAGATGGCATAATTTCTTGCATGTCCTGTAGATATAAAGCTTAACTATATTGTCAACCACTGCTACATTATCTGAGTTGTACTGTCATCTATGATATGTTTTTTCCCTTCTGTTTCCGTAACAAGATCCTTCCTTGATGGTGGAATGATCTCTAAAACCTTTTTATGACTAATTTGCGGATCCGTGTTTGGCTCTAAGCATGTCCTACATTTGTGGCTACATGGAGACCTTGGAGGTCATGGAAAAGAGATGATTCAATTAGGCAACTGTAAACACTGTTGAACTTTTGATGCTAAGGAAAGATATCTTTTTTTCTCAATTGCTCATGTTTGATTATATATGTGAATTGGGTAGATTAGAGAGTAGAGCATATACCTAATCTTCTACAAAGTGTTATAGACCGCCTTATAAGCATGCAACTTGCACCGACGCAGCCAGATTCTTACAACATTGATATTTTCAATGAGGTCAGTTTCCCATTCTAGCTAAACCATTTTGATATTTGGAACTTGAAAAACTAACTGTTTAATTCTTATATATTTGTGTGTGTGTTTTTAGGGTGATTATTCACACCCACATCGACATATGTAGATCACGAACATATAATGCAACACCGCAGCTAACATTTTTGTATATTCCAACAACTAATATGTTAAACAATTTATATACTCATAAGTCCCCGTCCATGGGACGGGGCACTCACCTAGTAGATGGGAAATGTATTGATGCATTACTTTCAGCAAACATAAGAATTGAGAATGAAGGAAAAGCGACTAGAGTTGTGTGTTTCTTACAAGTCTCCAACCCTAAACTCAAATATGTCTTAGCTTGCATATGTAGCAATTATCAAAGCAAGTTGCAGATAATAGTCTAAAGGCATTATTAAGTGTAATCCAAACGAACCCTTAATTACCATATTGAATTATGTCCTTATTGTCCAATCTCCTCATCATATATATAGGCATTTGTATGCAATATGAATTTTCTTCCCGCAACATACTCTCTTTCAAAAAAAAATTGTTGTTCCTTCCTTAAATATGACATGAAAACATTAAGAGTTTCTTTGGAGAACCTCTTTTGGAGAACTTATCCATTTTGCAATTGACTTGGCAGGAAAAGAGCAGTAAAATGTTGAATTATGATTTAAGGTGTTTGATTCTCAAAACAAAAATAGTCATGTAACTTTCATAGTTAATGGATACAGCCATGATGTAGGTAGAAATATTATCGGGGTTTGCTTTATTGGCCAAGATTTTACTGTACAGAAGACAATCATGGATCATGAGTATGTGAAAATCCAAGGTAACTATGTTGTAATTTTGAGGAACCCTTGTCCACTTATACCTCCAATTTTTATAATGGACGAGTAAGGTCTATGCTTGGAGTGAAATGATCTTATCCAAAAGCTTTCAGGTTTGAGTAATGGAGAGGCAATTGGCCAGTTGCTCGTCAGAGAAGTTTTCACAATAGAAAGTATTGGTTGCCAAGTTAAGGATCAAGATATGTTGACCAACATGAGAATATTATTTAATAAGATACTTGTAGGTGAGAGTGCAGAAAAGATACTTTTCTAGTTTTTTGACTGAGATGTGAAATGTATTGATGCATTACTTTAAGCAAACGCAAGAATTGGTAATAAAGGAAAAATGACTAGAGTTGTGTGTTTCTTACATGTCTCTAGCCCTAAACTCAAATATGCCTTGCAAATACAGCAATTATTATAGAAGGTTGTAGATAATAGTCTAAAGGCATTGTCTTATCTGCATTTACAAATAAGGAACCCTCTTAATGGATTGTTGGTTACACGTGACTTCATGGACCCGTATGAACTAAGTAGTGTGCAAAATCAATTCTCAGAGACGAGATCATTGTGTGTAGATCAGCTGGCCAAGATTGCAGAAGACACTAATGTCTCAAGAACTGGGGAATGGTAAGACCTCTCAAATCCTTATAATTATCTTTTCTTGTCTTGAAAGTCCATTTTTATTTTCAAACTATGGGAAACATGGATGTAGCTTTTGTCCATCTAAAAGTCGTGCATCCTCCTTTTATAATAGGTAAACAAATAACTAACTCTTGAGCCTAAGAATAAGAATTGAGATTTTTGAAAAACGACATGAATGACGTGGGAAAATATGAAAGTGCCTGAAAACTAAGAAGTAAGAACAACATGGAAAATCACATAAAGTAACTAGAGAATTTAGAAAGGATGATAATAAATAATTACAATGAACAATATTAATAACGTAAAATCATGTGTGATTTCTTCATTGGATTATTTATCTTGCTTGCAGGACAAAAATCATTTTGAACTCTGTAAACAGCTCTTTGGAACTAAATTTGGGAAAATTTTAATCTTGGAAAAGCACTTGATGTTGTCATGAGCCAAGTGATGCCCTTGAGTCATGAAAACGGGGTGTAGATCGTTCGTGATCCGTCTCCTAAGATTAGCTCAATGTTTTTGCATGGAGATCATTTAAGGCTTCAACAAGTGCTTTCAAACTTCTTAGTAAACTCTGTCTCATTCAACCTTGTATTCGAAAGATCATCAGTCACACTTACCATCATCCCAAGAAAAGAAACGTTTAGGCAAAAGATTCAAGTTATCCATTTTGAATTCTGCATGTTTGTTCATTTAGTAATTGCTATACTCATATTATATATTGACACCATTTATACTAATACATATTGTCTTGTTATTCTATTTGTGGAATATTGTGATCTAACACTTTCTTTTTTAAGGAGGTAAGAACTACATGGACAAAATGTCAATATTGGCTACTAATTTGGGTTTTAATTTGGGCTAGCATTGGAATGTAAATTGTAAAATGAGTGAGCCAAAGACAACTACTCACCCAATTTAGGTAGTCCCTAATCTATTTTTATTTTTTTAGTCTGAAGATAGACCCTAATTGCTTGTTGGGCCTTGAGCATTATCGGCCAACCCTAAGAGATAGAGTTTTCGACCTTCTCTCTCCATCTCTTCCATTATAAATACATGTTTTCTCCATGTATGGTAAGCACACTCGTATTCGTTGAGCTCGCTAGCAAGTCATTTCATTTTCCTCGACGTTCGATCAATAAATTGCTCTTTTGACTTAGGCATCGGAGGTGCATTAGGTGGTCCCCACTCTTCGTGTCCATTGTTTTGCAGGTTTTAGGTTAAAGAGTAGCTTGGAGCGAAAGGTGAAGAAAGGAGTATTCAATCAGTGTATTAAATGCGAATTTTTGGACACTAACAATCTTCTGTTATTAAGTGAAAGTAACAAAGCCCTTCTTTTATAAGCCTTGCATCACTACAACCTGTTAAAATGAATAGAAAAGTAATTTCATCAAGAGAGCATCAAAGAATCAACAAATTCACTTTCTTGCCCTGGCCATATTGAGCACATGTTCACATCATTAAGTTCCAAGATATTAGATTTTTAGCCTCAATTAAATCAAACACTCATTTTGCTTCAACAAGATGTCCACATTTTGAATAAATAGTAGTATAATAATAACACATTCACCTTTAATTCATTTCCTTATTTCTTAGGTAAATCATAAATGAGACATCCTACATGCCTAGCTAATAATGGACTGCAAAAGGCAAACTCACATACAAATTATAACTTTTTCCTCCAATGGCATTCTGCTTAGGGGCGCAAATTCTGGCCCAACTCGAGAAAACCGCCCGACTCGAGACTTGACCGACATTAGGAAAAAAAATTATAAAAATAAATTTGAAACTAATCTGATCCGACCCAATATAATCCGACACAAAAACAACCCGTTTAATAAATGATCCGAACAAAATTATATTCGAAAAGAACTTGCGAGCAACCTGAACCCGTACCCGACCCTCGAATCAATCTGAACCCGATTATACACGACCCCTAAAACAACCCAACCTGATTATACCAACTAGGCCATTATAATCATGTATTCATGCATTCATTTTAGCTAGATCTTGAATCAATATTCAAGAAACACAAGTAAGAGAGGACAATTGAGGTCGTTATACTATCTTATGCATAAAAAGACTCCAACAACTAAGGTCAATTGCACTTACGACCAACAATATTGAGTAAGGCAAATATCCACTTACAATTATGGACGCACTATACTCATCAATTTGATTTATTTTTCATTAAAATATTATAGCTATATTTACTCTCTTTTTCAAGAAGGTAGGAATTCGGTAACTAGAGAAGCCATGTGAACTGAGAGGCCGCACGAGGCGACAGGCGAGACCGACTATTAGAAACATGGACTAAAACAAGCTAAAAGAGCGAGCGAGAAGTACAAACAATCAAACAAAAAGGTCGTCAATGACTTTAGGCTCGGGGTAAGTAAAGCACTAAAAAAACGTCCGACAAACAGTCCACCCAACTCAAGATGCGAAAAGGACAACGGACGTTCTCTCCACCGAGATAAAGGATCTTCAAAAGCCATGAAACACAAAAGACGACCTGGCCCCAACGACTCGGTCCAAAATCCAAACTCAAGTCCAAATCTTTAGAAAAGTACTAATCCATTCGATCAAACCATCTTAACCAAACCAAACAAATTGAGGTGACATAAAAGACCAAAAGAAGACTAGAGCTTAAAACAAATTCCTAGAAAATCAGCTTGGCAAGCAAGTTTTAAAAAATTAAATTTAAAATACGTTCCAAAATTTGAGAAGAAGATCTAATCTATGGATATTTTTTCGTATTTTAGAAAAGAAAAAGAAATTCTAAAAATCCTTTTGTGAAACATATAATTTATATTCTTTCAAATTTTTACTTTGATGGAATTTTTGTTAACTTTCTCAAAATTGTCTCACCGACAAGAGCCCAAAGGCCCAAGGGATGGAGGGGCCAACAAAGGCCCGACTGGCTGAGACTCAAAACAAATCTAACAAGGAATTATACAAATTATTCAGGGAGAAGTCGATTATTAACGCAAATTGCAAATCCATTTGTTTGTAGAAAATTTCAAAGGACGGTAGACGATAGGCTAAATTATTGAAAGTTCGATCAGCAAAGGGTGCACAAACAAGATGGATAAGAGGACATCAAAGGATTCGACATGAGGAGGAAAGCTTCTCGCTCAAATGGTTTAGGAACACACTCGAGATCCAAGAGAAACGAGGAGATTTACAAGAATGGTGGGCGGGATCGACAATAGAAATTGCAAGCCAAGCCCCCGAGCTCATTAATTCAATTCAAAGAAAAAAAACAGTTCAAAACCGAAACCCTAAGATAAGAATCATAGCATGTATCAAGTAAAATAAAAATGACATACTAGAAATTATTTTATATAATTGTTCCTAAGACATCAAAAAGTTGCATCATCTAAAAACTAATTCAACCGAAATCTCATTCAAACCGAAACCGAATTCAATGGAAAATTCGTTTTTACTAAATCCTTATTTAACTGGAATACAACTAAACCAAAACTTAGATTTAACCAAATCATATTTCAAGTGAATCCCAACTCAGTTGAGTCTCAATTCAAATGAACCATAATTCACCAAGTCTAAAACAAAATTGAATCCCAATTCAATTAAACCAAGATTCAACTTAAACCCAATAATGCAATACAAAACAAAATGGAAAATTTGACTCAATCCATAATCCAACTTAGTCAAAATTCGACTCAATCAAAATCCAAAATAGCTTAACCAATTTAGAATCAATAATCCAAACTATATAACACAATGAACACTAGATCCAACCCAATTACCCGACATAAACACATAATGCAAACTACCAAAACCCCGAATGACATGCACAAAGGCTGAAACCCGCCCCGTCTAGCCTGTTTTCCACCCTTGCAACCCGGTTCAGCTGAAACCTGATTCGAGCAAATGGAAAATCCCGATTCAATACAAAAACCGACCTAGTCAAAACCCGACTCAACCGAAACCCAAAACAGCTCACCAATTTGGACCCAATAACCCGAATCATCCTACAACTAAAAACCCGACCCAACCCGATCATACCCAATTCCCGAATTACACGCCATTTACTATAACATGGACAAACCCAAAACACATTGACCCTCCCAACTCACCCATTCTCCCCTGCTCCTTGAATTAATCACTGACCCAAAACCTATAGGTCCTCTTATGTATGACAATTTAGTGGGCTGGCTTAATAAGATGAAGAGAAATAGGTCTCAAACAAAAAAGTGGACAGGCCATTGATGTATGCCAATATATCAAGGAAATAAATCACAGGAAAACCAAGATTGTCAAATGCACAGCCAACAACTGACACAGTAAATATTTACACAATGTGGTATTAGTAATCAATTAGGTGAAGTTTCAAGAGCAAATCAAACAAACGAGAATACACAAACACAATCATTGAAAATTTTAACCAATCAACAGGAAAATGATATATCTCATTTATGTTAACAGATTAACCGTGGTAAGCAGCAACACCATGACTTCAAAAATTGTGTTTATCTTAAAGATGAAGAACAACATCACAATTCACAATCACACAATGGAAGCAAAAGCCAAAGAAAGTGATATGATGATAAAAAGGTTGCTCCTACAAGACATACTTAGCTTACTGACAAAGTATTCAAATCATAAACCACCAAGCATAACAACAATTCATTGATCATATTAACATAAGAGCCAGAATTAAGAGCATAAAAGCACAAAATAACCACTATAAGAATCAAACAACCTGTTGAACAAGGAAAAGAGTGAGCTTTACTCGAGAACAATATCCAAATAACAATAGATTGCAGATATATTTGAACAACGATCCAGTTTTACATCAAAAAACAGAAACTTCAGATTACCAAAATCGAGTAAATAGAAAGACAGTCTGAACAAAACAAAGGCAGTTATCCTAACGCTATGAAACTCATCTTCGCCGATCAGCTCAGGTCTTACTTCTCCGATGAGTTGGGGCCCCTCTTCTTGCCGAATCCAACCACTGAACACCCAAAACAGTTCCAAATTCAAATTCAATTCACTACTTCTTCAAAATAAAATGAAAGGAGAAGTATATGAATCAGAGGCTAGGGTTTCATACCGGCGGTGACGAATCGGCGGTTGTACTGCAGACGCTTGTGAGCGCGTCCACGGGGCTTCTTCTTCTTGTCCTGCTTGGCCACCTTCGGTGTTTGGCCTCTCACCTTACCAGCACGAGCCAGAGATCCATGAACCTTACCTGCACAGAAATTTCAATTCAAAAAATTAGAGAGAGATTACAAGATACTCCAATTCTGAACAAAACCAAGGCTTCGAATGAACACTATAAAGTTTACCCATGATTAATCGTCGGAAGATAGCCCGGAATTTGGCTTTCTCGGTTGTAGTAGTCGGGGATCTGGCGCTATGGAGGAAATGGTTGCGGAATTAGGGTTTCTCGGGGATTTATATGTGGTTGTTTGGTTTGGACGGTGGGCCGTTCTGGGCCGGGTTGTTTAACGTGGCAAGTTGGGCTCACAAATGTTCGCTTCGTTTGGTCATTGCCTCATTGGAGTGGGTGTAATGTTTTTTCTTAAAAAATATATATTTTTTTTATAATTCGAAAGACGGAGAGAGAGGCTCGGTAGCCAAATAAATCGGCATAAAGAACTTTACCTACAAAGCGAGAGAGAAAATAGTAAATCAACAAAGAAGTTTCGAAAACTTGGAAGGGCGAACCCCGTGTTGGTGCAGTGGTATGGGAGCTGCACTTGGAAGGGCGAACCCCGTGTTCGATCCCCCGCAACGTCGTTGGGAGGAGTTTAAATCCGTAATTCCCTACCCCGCTCCGAATCCGGATGTAGTCCTGGACTTAAGTCCGACCCGAATTCACTGGGACAGAAAAAGAAGTTTCGAAAACTTGGAATGGGGGTGAGTATGAAATAGGCATGGATTAATGAAAAAACTAACACGATGTTGTGTTATTGGAGAGCATATTAGCAAGACTCTTTTAAGGCAGTGCGGGGAAACTCTTGGGAATTGCTTTTTTTCGATCTCACTTGGAACAAAAACTCAATCAAGCATCTAAGAGCAGCTTCACACCGAACGAATGTAGAAACAAAACCCTTTGATAGTTAGATTGGATTTGATTTTTTAGGGTTGTTCAAATTAATGTACAAGTAATGCAATTCTAATAGTTAAAATGATATGTGCTTATGGATGGAAATGAATCTTTTTATGGATGGATGACCCAATAAGGCCAATATTATTATCCGACCGGCTGACCCACGAGGTAAATGTTCCACCCAACATGTCCACGAAGTAAATGCAATTGTAATAGTTAAAATGACATGTGCTTAGGGAAGGAAATAAAGACCTTTAACTAGAAGCCGAAAGAAAAACGAAGAAATCAACATAGAATTTTCGAAGACTTGGGTAAGTATGAAATGGACACGACTTAATAAAAAAAAACTAACACGATATTGTGTAATTGGAGAGCATATCAACAAGACTCTTTTAAGATAGTGCGATGAAATTCTCAGGAAATCTTTCTTTCAAGAAACCATTAGGATTCACATAATTAAGATCCCAAGCTCATTTAGAAGAACAATTCGATCTAAGCATTTAAGAGCAGCTCCACACCGAATGAATGTAGAAACAAAAGCTTTGGATGATTACATTGGATTTTATTTTATTTGGGTTGATCAAACTAATGTACAAGTAATGCAATTTTAATACTTAAAATGATTCGTGCTTCAATTACCATTTTTTTTCAAGTGTCATACATCAAGCCTTAGCAATAGTGCTTTGTTCATAATACATAAAAAAATCATCTCTCAATTTGTTTTACATCTCCCATCTTTTTCGTATACCCAATTTCCCAATCTTGTAAACTTTTAAATATCCATGTATATTATGCCCAAAGAGGCTCCCAGACAGAAGCCAAATTGCTCTCATCAATGAAGCAACTAGGGTAGCTCTGGCTAGTAGATCCGGCAGCCACCATCAACTCCGGCAACGGCAACGTGGACAAGGGTGGCGATGAGTATTGGGCCATTTGGCCCATTTTCATGCAGAGATGGCCCAATAGGTTGGCTTGTTGGCACTGGAGGTTGACAAGCTCAGCTTGGGCCTTGGCTAGTTGGGCCTGGGCTTCATGGACCTGCCTTTGAAGCTGGAAAATGGCCCCAGCACAGCCGTACACTGGGTCCCTTAATCTAGCGTTGGCTTCATACACGATGCTGGTCACTGCATCCGGTCGTTGGGGTTCTGGAAGGTCCTGGAATGTTCCAAGATGTTTATTTGGAAATAATAATAATACTAATGAAAAGGATAAAATGATTCTTAGTACATGGTTTCGTAAGATTCACAATGAGGTGGTTAAACACTAACTCAAAATTTCATAAATAAGTTTTAATAGAAAAAAAAACTATCAAATTTATAGGCATGATCATGTATATGCATATGAATAGAGAGTATATTCGAGTTAAAAACTTTAAATAACAAGTTAAATTTTAACTGATTCTTGATTCAGCTAGCAAAGACCACAAATTAGTTAATCCGGTTTACGTGAACCAGTTCAAAGAAAGGAGGATAAATACAAAAAATTGAATACCATAAATACAATGTACAATGTTCTAAGAAATGATAGGCAGAGAAGGATTGTCTAGCGTCTAGGCGGTCTAAACGGGTGCCTAGAACCCTAGATGATTTTCTAAATGGGTGGAAGGCTAGCGGGCTAACATCTTCCAACGCTTAAGCAGAGCCTAAATGAAACTAGGCGGGAATTTTTAGAAACAGTGATAGTTTATACCTGGAGGAGTTTGGCAATGTTGCTAGCTCCGAATACACGATGAGCAACTGCAAATTTAAGTGGATCATTTGGCGGGAAATAGGGAGCAAGCCCGCATCTTTCGCCGCACCTTCTCCGCAGGATCTTACACGCCGCGCACGGGATCGACACCACCGCCGGCATTGAGGAAGAAGACCCGTACACGGCGGACTCCATGTTGCTAATCCCAGCTCCTTTTTTTTGTTGTTTAATATTTGAGTTTTTGAGTTAGAAGAAAAGTGTATAAATAGAGCCTAGACTAGACACAAATCATGATATGAGTTTCATTATTCTAATATTCTCCAACTTTTTGGGACTCGAATTCAACCATGATGAAGCAAACAAGTCATGTATCATGTACAAACATGGTGAACCCATTGGTACGGATTTCCTTTCCCTATTCCCACGTTGAATAATTCGATCACACCGTCAAGTAAGATCAAGACTAAAGAAGATGTGCATGTGTACTGTTTAGTCAATCTCTAGTTGGAACACACTAGCTCTTTTTGTACGCACGACATGCTATGTTATCATATTTTTTTACCTATGTCTCGTGGTCATACGTTAAGAAATCGAAAATTTATATTACATTTTTTTATTTAAACATTTTAAGACTATTTTATAAAGTTATAATTTATATTACATTTTTTTATTAACCAAACGCATATATTAAGAGCTATGTAGGGGAATTGAATCAGGATACCTAATCAAAACATAGACAACCGTACATTTACAATCTTGATCAACCTATATATTTTAAGTCAAATTGTTGATCATTCTACATTTAAATTTAGCATTTTGCATGATGATTGGGAATAATACAGGAAGAGTATAGCATGCCACTATGCCAGCATAACTTAACACGGCTTATTTACCTCCTGTTTTGAAGTAAAGGCTTGGCTGTCAGAATCATTGAACACGGCTTAAATGAGTAGCAAGCTATACATACAGCAATATATGGATTAGAAATTTGAGTATACAATAAACTTGTACAACTTTTCTTCTTATGTCAGTTTGATATTCAGTTTTTCCTAACTAGTTTGGTAAAGACTCTACTAAACATGTGACTATGTATTATCAAACTTCACATTGGCTGCCGCCAAGTAGTAGTAGTAGACCTTTCCAACTAGAGAATAACTGGACATGTTGACATGCCAACTCAAACCATGAACAGCTTGAATTACTTTTCAAAAATCCAAAACAGGATCTGAAAGAATAGCGTAAATAAATAACAACAACATCTACCTAGATAGATTCCGGTACAAGCAGGATCTGGGGGTCAAGATGTACGTACCCTTACCCCAAGTGGAAATTGGGAGGGTGTGTCTGAGAAATCACTATGTAAAGAATTCATTTTATCTCCAAATTCAAAAAAAAAAAAAAAAAAAACAGGAATTGAACCCTTTTTTGTAAAAGTACTCATTTTATCTCCAATCAACTAATCAAGTTTAAAATTTTGGCCAGTGCAAAGACTCAAGTCAATGTAAAACTTTATTCAGTAATTTGATTGAATGGTTGACTACAATCAAGTTGAATGCTCAAAACCTTGAATGGTTCAGGTTCACCTCACAACTACAACTAAACTCTGGGTGTAAATCTTGTCTTACCCACAACACCATTCAAAGCTGATAATAGTCAAATAATTGAGAAATGGCATTCTTAAACCTCAATATGTAGTATGGAAATAATCAACTGATCCAACAGAAAATGGACCTCTTGCCTCTGATTGCATCCAAAAATCTCGAGGAATTTGACATAACCGTCAACTGACACGTGGCGTCAAGTAAAGCTTGTGCCTGTTTCAAGGAGCTCTGTCAAATGGTTTGGTGTCATTGTAACAAGTGTCCCAAACAGCTTCCATGGCGTCCTTTGAAGCTGCTTCAGAGCAATAAGGATTCGCCTTCATAGATATCATCACTCGTCTTCTCACACAATCCTGTCAGCATGGAAGCAAAGTAAAGCATGTAAAAGACACTTTCTTTGGCTTTCTACACTCCAGAACTCATACTTTATAAACTCTTTGGTGAAAGGTTGCAACTTTCAGAATGCATCATTTAACAAAAAGAAATGGCAAGTCTACAACAAGGATTTCAATCGAATGTTATGCTACTTTGCCATCATTGTCACCAGATTTCATTACATGACGAGTTTAAAGTTTACTAACAAGGGCCAAGGCTATCAAGCAAAGAAGAATACACATTAAATTTCACTAGTACCACCCAGCTCAAAAAGAAAAACACCAAAATCAACAGATTATTTTACACGAGACTATGAAAAAAAGAACGAAAAATAAAATAATTGAACGAGCTGACATTTACTTTGGCGCATAAGGAAGTCACCAGAAAAATTCTATTTGCTCTAGGAGACTTGTGCATTAGCAAAGGTCTCTAAAATGAAGAGGACCAAAATGCAGGAAGATGAATAGATGATCAAAAGTTTCATAAGAGGAAAAGTAACTCACTTGTTCATGACCTCTTAACTTCATATAACCACGCAACAATTCACGTTTGTAATGGCAATCACCACTCAAATGGCCTGCTCGAATCTGCACCATTATCCATGACACAACCAAAGAGATTATTGCTTATTACTAGCATAAATAAACTAAGATATCATAGTTTGTAAAGGGATAAGGTCTCATTCTAGCACGCACCTCACTACAAGCATGATGTGCACAATTAGCCCAATCCAAATTTGCAGCCCGGCAATCATCATAAGCATGAATTAGTTCATGAATAACCACCTGGGTGACCTCATCTTGCATGTTCATGTGATTGCTACACACAATTATCTGATAAGAAGCACGTTTTGCTCAATCAAAGCTTTGCAAGCCAACAAAAGCACTGCAATATCTGCAACTGATTGGTAAAGAATGGCGTTCTAATTTTTCAGAATCAACGGAACAGGATATGAAAGCAATGAATTTGATGAATGAATGAAAGGGAAAAGAGGCTAGAAAGTGATGAGTGAAGGTGATGTGGGGAATCCCCAAAAACGGTGCATTGCTATTACATTTCTGTAGAATGTCACTAGGTTACACAAACTAAGGCAAAAGGCCCTTTATATACTAGCTCATTTTCTGACTCATTTGGAGGCATTCTAAGACATTTACAACTCCACATTTAGGTAGCATTTGACGTGGCTTTCTCTTCTTTTATGTTCAACATAATTCAATTTTGAAAATCAACCAAAGATATCATCTCACACCATGAACATGAGCTAGTAAGTTTGGCACTTATACAATTTTCACACTACACTAAACATTATCCTAGCGAGACGATTGCAATCATGGTAGATTCAGAATTAAGGTAATAGTGCACATAAGCAATTGCTCTGCCAAAAAGAATAGAGCGCATTTATTCGAAATTCAGTAGGCCAGTACAAGGAGATTGAAATCCACATATTAGGGGAAATTGATCATACTAATTGAGAGAGAAAGTATACCCCATCACCACGGGCATAACCACCACCCATCTCTTGATCACAATTGACCGCTTTGATGAAATTGTCACCAATATCACAACCAGCTTTCCCCAAATGCTCCCTCAAAAACTTGACCATAGGAGCTGAAAAAAGCAAATCACACCAATTGAGAATTCCAAAATCCATTGAAGAGGGGAAAAGGAAAACGGAGTTGCAACTTGCAGGACTATACTTCTCATGGCTTTTTGTATCATTTGTTGACATTGCTCCACAGTTGAACCATTTCCATTGTTGATTTTGGTTTCTGTGCCAGTGGCCGTCTTCGTATCGGCTTCCATTTGAACCCAACTTTCTTAATCGGGTTGGGTAAAACTGAAACAAAAGGCGTACCAGAGACTATTGAGTCAAGGATATGGATACAATGTCTAACATCAGAGGCGCACATCAAAAAGTTACAAGAGATAGACCTAATCTAGGAAGGCCGGTCCTGATTTTTCTGAGTTTTAAGACAGAGAACTTTGGTGAAACCACCAACAACCAGTGGCGGAGGCAGGTGGGGCGGCTTCCCCCACCGGCGGCCGGGAATTCTCAGCCAGGTGCCAACAGCAAAAAAACAAGTGAAATTTGGGATCATTCTCAATTGAGAAATAAGAACCACGGTTGACATGAAGAAATTAAGGAAACAAAATTCAATTGAGAAGGGCAAGTTCAAACCGATCAATTTTGGAGACGAAATTTGTGGACTTTGAGGAGGCGGAGAAGATATGCCGGCGGTGAAGAATTCGAATCTTTCTCCCGAGTCCGTCGTTCCGTCCCGATTCTCTCTGGTTCTGCTGCTGCTTCCTAGGGCTGTTTTTCAGTTGAATGAACTTGGGCTTGTTTACAGACAGGCCCGCTATACCAAAAAAAAAAAAAAAAAAAAAAAGAAAGAAAGAAAAGAAGCAGATGCGGTGTTGTTCAGAGTCATGCACTCATGCACATGTAGACATGGGTCCGGTTCCTAAACCGCCGCACATGTAGACCTGGGCCCGGTTCCGGAACCATGGAACCGGAACCGAAAACGGTCCCTTCCGGTTCCGGAACCAGAAATATTAAAAAAATAAAATAAAAAAGTCTATTTTTTTATTTCTGAATGAAAACCGTGGTCGCGGTTCAATGGGCTGCGACCGCGGTTACGCTATTTTTATTTTTTTTATTGGTGGAACCGCCGATTCCACCCGGTTTGGAACCGCCGATTCTTAGGTTACGGGGGTGGAGGAACCGGAACCGTAGTGGAAACCGAAATCGTGGTTCCGGTTTCCCGCCGGTTCCGCTGAACCGGAACCCAGGTCTATGCACATGCTCCTAGACCACGAGGTGACCTCTTTATATGCATGGGTTGTTGGTACCTTAGTCTACTTGTACATGTAGCTGAGTTGTGCATCTCGCATGAAGGCCAGATGCACCCTTCTTATTCGGCTTGTACTCACTAGATAGCAGACATGTCAAAGGGATCTTCATGTCCCAAGAGTTTTTAATGGTCAATACCAAATTCAAATTCCGCCCTATTCTTTTGGCCCAATTTAGCATAATATCCTGATCGACCACTCATTATCAAATTCAAAATAGATAGAAAAATTGGGAAACTGAACGCAATAAATTAGTGAATTGAAAGCTAAATTACAATCTACTCAACTCGATAAGCCAAAGATTTTAATTATGACAGGTACAAAATAATAAAATCTAAAAGTTAATTACATAATAAGTTACATACCACTTTATTGTCTTGATAAAAAAGGACCTCATTTTGATTTGCATTATGGGGAATTTCCTCTCCACCGCCATCCTCTACATGCTCCTCGTTTAAATCAATCGTAGTGGGACGAGAATGTCTTCGTGCTCTCTCAAAAGATTGATTATAACATCGAATTCTGTGAAAATACGGTATAATAATATAATGTACGACGAAATTTGAGAACAAATTTGCAAAAATATCAAGTATACTATCACATATTCACGTACCATTACATTTGAACATAATCCGACATTTACGTAGTAGCGAAAAAAAGTCACGGGATTTGTGAAACGAATCAAGCGTTCGAGTCTCTTCTGGGACAATAAAAAAATGTATCGCGAACATGGCTTAAATAGTCAAGGTGGAAACACGTTTTTTTACTGTAACGACTGCTTAATGATAACAGTTACCAATATCGCTACTATTTTACATATTTTCGTAGTGATAGATGCCACTAGAGGCGTCTGAAAAGTCTAACCGGATGCCTTACTTATCCGATAGTTTTTTCTTCTAAATTTCAAATCAATCATTATTTACTTTTGAGTTGAGTAGGCTCGCATGCCATTTGCATGTATGATCTTGATTAACGGAGTTAATATCAGATGATTTACATGTTTCATATTACAACTCAACTTAATGGGCCTAAATTTTGGAACCCAAACATTCATGAACTAGGCTTAGAGGAAAACCATCCCTTCTAGTTGGGGGTTCTAAATTTGTAATACATAATTACATATGATGGGGTTGGACAAACAAAACCTCTTAAAAAGACTTGGACAACATCATCATATTTAAACGTTGTTAGCAAAGGTTGTGTATATTCAAAATACATCAAACTACATTTTGGTGTTTATAATCGTAATAACATATTTTTATTTGAGAATTACCCTATTCTCACAAATTAAGCAAAATTAAAATAGAAACTAGACAATCTCAAAAAAGTAAATTAATCAGAATCCATTGGACCCGGTCAAACTCATTTCCTTCATTGCAAATTTCCACCATTCAAATAAAACACAAAAGCTTCCAATTTAATTGTCACCAATTCACCCACATTTCATTCTCTTCCGATCGATCCAATCCAACCCTAACATATATAAATAAACCAGTTCTTTCTCTTCTTCCATCCTTGCTTCATTCTAATTAATTGCTTGCACTTCTTAATCTCCCTCTTCATCAAACCTTCTTTCCTATACAAATTCCATTCCTAAAAACTCATCAAACCAAACCATTTCATTTCCTACAAATAAAAGAACCAACATTTAAAAATCCGTTATTGCTAGCCGTTAATCCGATATGGCAAGAAAGTCCATATTACCCCTCTTGGCCCTAGCCTTGCTTGTGATCTCCGGCGCCGTGAGCGCCGCCGACACCCCGGCCGCACAACCCGCCGCCGCCACGGGAGCCGCCACCAAACCTCAGGAGGCATCCGCGCCGGCGGCTCCACCTACACCCGCCGCCGCTGCCGCCACGGCCACCACCCCTACCGCCGCCGCCGCTCCGGATGACGTCGACGCCGCCGCCTCTCCAGATGACCCGGAAATCGCCGGGTCCCCGGCGGAAGACTCCACCTCCACCCCCGGATCGCCGGATGAAGTGGCGGTGCCGTCCGAAGACGAAGCCGCCGCGGCTCCTGATGAAGACTCCACTACCCCTCCGGCGCCGGCGGAAGCTCCGGGATCCGAGGCGGCTCCAGCTGACGCAAAGAGTGGGGCCGCCGCCTCCTTTGGGCCGCCGGCGGTTTTGGCTGGTGTTGCCGTCGTGGCCGGAGTTTTATTCTTCTAACCCGTGGAATTATATCAAGACCGTTGTATAACTTATAGCTTGTATTTGTTTTGCTTTGTTTTTTGTTTTTTTACAATTGATGTGGTTTCATGAAGACTAGTTTATGTTCGTCTTCTCGCATGCACTATAAAGAATCAGGTTCGATTTTGAAAAGTTGTTTCATGGGGTAACCATGTAATATATAGATACGGTTTTTAATTTATGATGATGTATTTAGTGTAATTTTGATATGCTATTTATTTAAAGATTAATTTTCAAAATGGGGTTAGTTTTAACTTTTAACTATAAGTCTTCTTTTTCTAGCGAATATATACAACGTTTGTTTTTTGTTCATAGTTATGATTTGATGATCACAAATATATATGATCAGATATATATAGAGCTGTAAAAGCTGACTCGACCCGCAAATCCGACCCGAACCGCCCGAAAATTTTAGGGTTAAGACCTGAAAATTTGAACCCGGAACCCGATAGACCCGCAACCCGTTCGGTTGAAACCCGAAACCCGTTGGGTTGACCGATTTAGTATATTTATAAAAAAAAAATTTTAAATAATATATTTTATTATTAAAATACATAAAAAACAATATATTATAATTAAATATTATTATTTAATTAAAAATCTATTTTAATAATCATAAAAAATTCTATGTTTTTGACCCGCTGGTCAACCCGACCCGTCCGAAAACCTGCATCGACCCGACTCGGTTTAACACGTGACCCATAACGACCCGAACCCGACTCAACCTGAACCCGAAATAACCAAACTCGCCCGACCCGACCCGATTGACAGGTCTAGATATATATGATCATAAAAGTAATAAGTGAATTACGAATTTTACAAACATTCTATTCCATATTCTCATACTTCATAAAAAGAAAGAAAATGACTTGTTAATGTTATTGATGTTGATATAGTTGATGATGAGGTTGAAATTTATAGTTGAAATTAGATATTAATTTGTTTTTTCAGATAAATTAATATTCAGTAAAGAATAGTTGACGGGTTGTTAAATTTAATGTGAAAAGAGGTGTAGAAAAGGATGAAAATTTTCAACTAGGATTAAATAAACGCATATTAACTAGATAAGTAAACGCATTTCAACTAGAATATCAACACTATTGAACGAACCCATAAACTTTTTTTTGGTAGAAATACACACAAAAATAACCACAAATTAAAAGAGCCACAAATACATTTCGAACTCACCAAAAAGGCCAGACCCAAAACTTGAACACTCCATTTTTTTCGGCCCAATCCAAAATCTACTCATATTAGGATTTCATTGAACCCAAAACTTGGACTCTCCATTTAGTTTCATTGAATCCATTTCTCTCATCCTCAAGTGGGTGACACTTTCCTCTCTCGCTCTCACTCACCAACCGGCGACACCATCAACCAGTCTGGCGTTCTTCCTCTCGACTTTCTTCATATAGGTAAGAAATTCGAAACTCTTATTGATGGGATTTGCTGAATTTCCTTGTACTTGGATTACAAATGTGAAGGTTACCGTTCCCTTGCTGAATTCCCTTGTACTTGAAACTCTTATATATTGATTGGATTTGCTGAATTGTGTGAATTGAATGAATTTGTTGAATTGCGTCAATTTGTTGCTTCAATTTCTTGAATTGTATCAATTTGTTGGTTAGATTTGTTGAATGGATGGAGTATTAATGCGATAGATTTGCTGTATCAATTTGTTGCTTCATTTTATCAATTTGTTGTATCAAAATCAATTTGATATATTAATGTGATAAAGGAAGCCAACATCTATTTGCCGAATTGTATCAATTTGTTGCTTCAATCATGGCTTCCATTAGTGATTGAGTTGACAAGGTTTCTGAGTTATTTGTTGGGTATGAAACTACATAATGTCTTTTTAATGTACTTGAATTTGTTACTTGGATTTAATGCGTTTATTATGGGCTTCCTCTCGACTAATTTGTTGTTGGGTATGAAACTCCATTAGTAACTGAGTTCTTTGCTTGCTTTCCAGTCTACTATTTTTTTGTTATCATTTTCGTTTTGCTTTCAATTCTACTAATTTGTAAGATTGAGTACTTCAATTGGTCTTATTGTTGTAAGGTTGTAATATTGTTTCATGAAATTTGAGTAACCCATACCAATGTGCATGTTTCTAGGACCATGAAACAATATTAGAACTCTAGCCCTATCCCATATCTGTTATGGCATAATCCTTTGAAGGGCTATTGGTACATTTAAACCTTTTATTCACAATGTATTTTTTCCACACATTATTTTGTCAAATACTTTATTGCTATTTTTGCATTCCTTTTCTTGACAATTTGTTGAAATGCCTTCAACGAAGTGGACGCATGAGCAAGAGATGATCTTCCTCAACATTGTTTTAGACCTTAGTCCTTCAAAGGATGAGGCCAGGTTCCCTAACTGGGTTGATATCCACGAGCGTTTCCGGGCTAAAAGTGGGAGCTTGTCTACGAGAGTCAATGTGGAATCAAGGTACTTTCACTTTTTTAGGCTTTGGAAGATATAATGGAATTTTTGACACACTTAGGGGGCATCATGTGGGATTCAACGACTTGGAAAATTGTTGGTCACGACGAGTGGTAGGAGGTGAAATTCAAAGTAAGTTCAAATTTTATTGTTTACATTAAAATATAATGTATTGTTTTGTTTTCATTTTTTTAACTTGCAAATCTCTTGTATGGTAGGAATGCATATATTACAAGCATTTCAGAAAAAGTGGCATGGATCCCAATATGAGTCGTCTTTTGGACAATATTTTTAGCTACCTGTCTAGTAGTGACGATGAGGATGAAAGAGGTTGTAGCAAAAAAGAGGAAGAGGAAGAGGAAGAGAATTGACATTTAAGGTTTTATGTAATCTTAGACATGTATTTTATGTGATTTTAGTTGGTTTTTGTGACCTTAGAAGATTATGTTGGAGGCATTTGAGATCGTTTTGGAACATTTTATTTGACTTAGATGGTTTTATACTTTTATGTGCCTTAAGATGCATGTTTGAGAGATTTTATGCATGTTTGGGAGATTTTATGCATTTTTAAAATATTTGGGTAGGTTTTTGTTAGTGTATGTGCATTTTTGTGGCAAATTTTGAAAAATTTTATATGTACATTTTTTAGCGGGTTTGGGACAAATTTTTGAGGAGTTAGCAAGTTTTGACAAGCTATGGATGCAGTGGTTTTGACAAGCTTGGAGTTAGCTAGTTTTGAGAGGCTATAAGACTCAATTTTTCTATCTTGGTTTGAGCTAGATTTGAGTCTCGGCTAGTCTTTGTTGTTGTTTTTGCAGATTTTTATGAAATGAAGAATGTGTGGCTAATATTGTGACTATTTATGTCAATCTCTCCAAAAAAGGCAAGTTAGAATATATGCCCCAATTGTTAACAAGTCGATGCTTCAAAAACCCACAAAAATAACCACAAAACTAGTCATAAAAGCAATTTGGGTACATAGCGCCAAAAGTAGCCGCGAATATACGCTCAAACCATTTTTCATGGGTAATTAGCTATGCCCCTAGAACCGAATTTAGCCTCGTTAGTCATTTGCATCATATTAGCCACAAACTTAGAACCGAATCTAGCTACGTAAGGCATTTAATCGCGACAATATGGCCTCAAATATACCCGCAAACGATGTTTTCATGACAATATGGCCACAAATTTAGAATCGAATCTAGCTATGTGAGTCATTTGCGTCAAATTGACCACAAATGTAGAACTGAATCTAGCTTCGTAATTCATTCGCGTCAATATGGCCTCAGCTATAGCCGCAAATCATGTTTTCATGACTATATGACCACAAACTTAGAATTGAATCTAGTTGTGTGAGTCATACGCGACAATTTGGCCACAAATATAGCCCCGATCTTGAATTTCATGATAATATAGCCACAATGTTTGAATGTTGATGTTGTGGCAGTTACCCACAAAATTAACAACACCATGATTTGTGGCTATGCTTTCCTGACTATCAACGCGTTTTCCAGTAGTGTAATCATCACGACTTTACATGTTTATAAAAAATAATATTTCTTTATTTATAATAAAATAATGCTATTCGGGCCAAATTTGGCTAACTTTATAAAGTGGTAGATATGGACCGGTTGTTTAAACAATCAGTCCCCTTTATAACGCGGGTCGGGCCAAACAAAACCCTTTTCTAAGCTCGCATAATTTTTTGTAGGCGAGTTGGACGGGTCGATCTGCATTTGGGCAGGTCTACTTGGAATGTAATGATCAAGTCATTGGTGAAGATGCCATGAAAGCTTTTCTTCTTGATGATTAAAAAAGAATCATCGAAGTCAAATGTGTCAAAGTTCGATGGGTCAAATACGGATGGAGGGGAGATCGTCCCAGCACACATGCGCGACAGGTTAATCACATAAGTCCATGAGATTTTATTCTAAAACCAATTAGTAATAGGAGGAGTAACCCAAAAATATATACTTATAAGTACCACTCAAAGGAGTATCTCACTTTGAGGAAACCACTCTTAAGCAAGAACTGCACAAGAGGAAATTTGTAGGAAACTCTCCCACAGACTCTTTTCTATTGATTGATGAAAATTCGATGATTACAAACAAGCCAAACTAGAGCTTAAATACACCAACGATTCTGATAACCAACCACTAACCCACTAACAAAAGCTAATTGGCCTAATGGTGCTAAACTCACGCTAACAAACAGGAACTAACTTTGACTCTTTCTACTGGACTCTAACAGACCAGAAAAATAGGAAGAATACAATATTAACACAAATTCCAACTCTAATACTGAAACTAAATGACTGGTTTCTTCTTCCTAGCATAAGTAAGACAGGGTTTGTTCATCAGCTTGACATGAGTCGTATCAATACACCCCCCTTGGAAAGTCGACTTGCCCTCAAGTTGGAAGAATTTCGTAACCAAGCTCCTCTTCAGGATGCTTGACGCCTTTGAGTTTATATTGCTTACACTTGAAACTGATGAACATGTCGTTCCAATTGATTAAGATTGTGCTCAAGGAGGCGAGCCATTTAACCCCCAAAACTACTTCGGTGTCGCCTAATAAGAACGGGTAATAGTCCTGAGTGATGACAAGGCCGGGGAATTGGATGGAGACATTAGAACAGATCTTGTTGCAGCGGATGGCTTCGCCATTGCCAATGGTGACTCTGAAGCCCGGAACCTCATGTGTAGGCAACTTTAGTTCTTCGACGAGCTTGTCGGAAATAAAGTTGTGGGTGGAGCCACTATCCACCGGACCAAGACGGATCGATGGTTCAATGTCCCACAAATCTTCATAGTCGTTGTACCTGACTCGCCCGAAATCTGATGGAATGAAATTTCAGCTCCGCCATCCATGCCTGTAACATGATTATATAATTGACTTCATTCGCAGCGTCACCGAGGGCCTCTTCAGTTTCACCACCGTATTCCATGATAGTCAACGTGGGTTTGCATTGGTGGCCAGGCGAGAATTTTTCCCCGCAGTGAAAACATAGGCCCTTTTCTCGTCGGAGTTGGCGTTCATTGGCTGGTGAGTTTGAAGAGTTCAGCTGAGACGAAGCGGTGGAATTGTGACTTGAAGGGAGGCTGGAATACGGAGTTAGGTTTGGACGTGAGTAGTTGTTTTGTGGGTTTGGTCTGGGCTGATATTTGTAATTTGGGCTTGTGGAAAGGCCTAATTTAGACTCAAATTCTAGGGCTAAAGAGGCAGCCTTGTAAACTAGTTTATGAATTCTCACCTCAAATCTCAAGTCCTCCTTCAATCCCGTGATAAAAGTGCCGAGGAGGGCGCTTTCTGGCCAGTTAAGTACTCGACCCGCCCGCCGAGCGAAATCCTTTTGGTACTCCGCTACGGAATCAACTTGTTTGATGGAGCACAAATACTCATAAGGATTCTGAAATTCAGGCGGTCCATAGTGCTCCTGGAAGACTCGAACGAGATCTTCCCAAATCAGAATTTCTTATTTTCCATTGACCCATGCGTATAGGTCAAGAGCATCGCCTTCCAAGTACACTGCTGCTACTTCGACTTTCATGTCATTGGAAACGTCGTAGTAACGGAAGTACTTTTCAGCCCTAAGAACCCATCCACGCGGATCCCCTCCATCAAATTTAGGGAAGTCGATACGTGCTCGGGCTCGATGGGTTGCCTGGTAACTCCGGTGGTTGTCATCATCGTCTTCGTGGTCATCCCAATGTCTATGACGAGGGCGATCGAACATTGGGCCTCAAGGCATCCTCAATCTGTCTCGATTGGATCCCTCTAGACTATCCACGACAACACACACTCTCAATCCGCCTCGATTTGAACTTTCGGGAGTGCCATCATTGTTTGGAATTGGAACGGCTGACTGAGAATTTGATTCCAGAATGGCAACTTTGGTGGCTAGCCCATCCAGAACTTCAAGACGGGAAGCAATGACAGCCAAATGTTGTGCCATATCAGTATTTGTGTTTGAAGGGGCTGGTGGTGGCGGCGGATTTGGTGGTGGCGGATTTGGTGGTGGTGGGGGCAGGTTAGATGGAGGCTGATTAGATGAATTGCGTGTGTTCACCATGATGGATCGGATAGCTCTGATACCAAATTGATAAGTACCACTCAAAGGAGTATCTCACTTTGAGGAAACCACTCTTAAGCAAGAACTGCACAAGAGGAAATTTGTAGGAAACTCTCCTACAGACTCGTTTCTATTGATTGATGAAAATTCGATGATTACAAACAAGCCCAACTAGAGCTTAAATACACCAACGATTCTGATAACCAACCACTAACCCACTAACAAACGCTAATTGGCCTAATGATGCTAAACTGACGCTAATAAACAGGAACTAACTTTGACTCTTTCTATTGGACTGTAACAAACCAGAAAAATAGGAAGAATAAAATATTAACACAAATTCCAACTCTAATACTGAAACTAAACGACTAGTTTCTTCTTCCTAGCATAAGTAAGACAGGGTTTGTTCATCAGCTTGACAGGAGTCGTATCATATACTATGTTAATTTCTCTCTAGATTTTAAATGTAAGATAGAATTATTTATCAACAAAATGACTCTACTTTTTCAAATATTCTGTGTGCTTGTAGTCATGGAGGAAGTTAGAGCTTAGAGGGATTGAAGGCTTATGTTTCGTTCTGTAATGCTGAAGTGGGAGAATGGCCACAAACTTCGAATTGTAGGTGTAAGATGGATGAGGCTTACATAAGGAAGAGTGTAGGATTTAGTGTCCTCATATGAGGACAATTTGTATACATGAATACATCCTAAAACTGTTGGGATTAAACTGCATCTTTATTGCAGAGATGTAATACGAAATTATTCAATTTATATGAGATTGAAATTTGAATAACATGTAATTTGAATGTATATCTCTTAATGCATTATGTCCAAATAAAATATTTATCAAGTGTTTGTACATCTGTCACAATAATCATGGGTCGTGTCACTTTATCAAACTTAGTATGCTGTATTTTATATATTTTAAATTTTAGTGTTACAAAATTGATGAATTCACCTAACTTCTTACTAACACTATTAAAGAATGAATGCATATGGTTTCTCTGATCTCCACGTTTTTGTTATCCCACCAGAGGGAAAAGGGTTCCAAAGTTAGTTCTGTTAACCCAGAATCGATTAGCTAATTAATTTCATTAATAAGTTCAAGTTAAAATTCTTGAAGATTAAGAGTATGAAATTCAAATTAAAAAAAAGTTCTTTTTTAAGTTTAAACCATATGCCAACAAATTATAAATCATACTTATGTAAAAAAAAAAACCGTGTCGTAAAAGATGATTTTAGTGTCTTTGCTTTGTTTGAGACTCCAACAAGTTTGAGTGTAGTAGGTCCACCAGACAAGCCTTCGATAATCACATAATAATATTCTTTGCGTAATGCAACCTTTATGAATTATGATTATTTCTCTGGGCATATCGAATCGATCCCAAAAATATCGCAAAAAAAAAAAAAAGGAAAAATTGGTTGGGCTCTTGTCATATTTTGTGAGGCGTGAGCCCTCTTCCGACCGATGCATTTTGAACGGTTGCAAGCAGTTTTCTTTCATCTCAATTTTATAATTCCTGCTAGCGGGGATTCGAACTTCAAGACCCTCTTTTGTAATTTTTAAAAACGAGTCCTCTCTCCACTTGGAAGTGCGAGGAAGAAACTTGCTTGGGAAAAGGTGTCGAATCTGCTTATCTGGGTGTCAGGAGATTTCGCACTCATAATGCAATAGACTCGTTTAAGGTGGATTTGGGGAAATTAGATCGATTTCGGAGGTGGGTGTGTAGTGGATTTTGGTGAGAGATCTCTGATCTGTTGAATTTAGCGGTGGTTGTGGAGAGAGAGATGGAGGTTGCAGGAGGTTTTTGGTATTCTTTGTGGCAGTTCCTATGTTTCTTACCATACTTCATTGGCCTTCTTCTTCTGGGTACTATCAAAGGTTAGTTTTTGAACTTCTAATTGAAATTTCCATTTGCTCAAGGGTTTGTTTTCTGGGTTTTGTTGTTGATTTATTGATGGTTTCTGGGTACAACAGGCGCTCATTTCATTTGTGGAATGAAGTTCTTTATCCCTTTGTAAAAATGTTTTCCCTTTCTGGCATTGAATTGCTTAATCTCTGGGACTGTATGATGCATTTTCCCTTGGCTGTGTAATTATTCAAATACCCTGTTGATTTTTAGTTGTTTTTCTTATGAGCCTTGCGTCTTAGAATCATAGATTTGCCATTTATTCCATCTAGTGATTTAGATATGTAACAAATCAGTTCTAGCATGTGAAACATCAAACTGGGCATAAAAGGCAACTGAATTGCAAGTCAGTTTTAGTAATCTAAATAAGTTGGGGTGATAATACATTTCAGGAGTTGAGTTTAACATCCTAAAAATAACCACCAGTTGGTAATCTGTGAAACTCTAATTTGGGCTATAAATCTTTGCTTGGATCCATAAGTAGGAACCTTTTTTACATTCATATGCTGTGTGATGAAGTAGTAAACTTCCATTGCAGGAATCATATTCTGTCCTTTCTTATTTGTAATCATGGCTGTCGGGAACACGGCAGTCATCTTGGGTCTTTGGCCAGTGCATCTTTTCTGGACATATTACTATATATTGAGGTATTTTCCCAGAACAGCAGTGACCTTATAGCATTCTTTAGTTTACTTGTTAGTTGCTTATGAAATCACTGCTGATTGTTTTCTTGTTGGTTTCGATCTCTAATGGCAGCGCAAAGGCATTGGGCCCAATCTTGAAGTCTGTTGTCTGTGTTTGCTTAGTTGTTGCCCTAATACTCTGGCCAGTGGTTGGGATTGCTGCAAGCATAATAGGGGGAGTCCTCTATGGCTTTCTTTCTCCTCTCTTTGCCACTTTTGATGCTGTTGGAGGAGGAAAGTCGAATGCATTCTATCATTGCATTATTGTATGTAGTATACTTCTCCTCATTTACTCTTTATATCATTTAGTTTATACATGTAAGAGAGAGGGAGGAGAAGAAATAAAGATTTAATTTTGTTTCTTATTTCCTCAAAGGATGGAACCTGGAGTAGTGTACAAGGGTGCTTTAATGTTGTAAGAGACTTCCATGATGTTTGTTACCACTCTTACTTCTCATTCATGGGTGATCTACAAACAAAATGGTCTACTAATGGAAAGCATTATGAGATCAGGTACATAATTTCTTTCTTTCTTTTTTAACTAAATCATGGTCTCCTTCATAGATACGATTACACAAAGGACTAAATGAATAGTTTACCTTAATTGTATCTTTTGTTCTGGTGATTCTTGTATATATAAGCTAACATGACTGTGTACCTTGCAGAGTGCTCTCTCTACCTGCTGCATTTATAGCTGCTGTTGTGGGTGTTATAATTGACGTGCCTGTAATCTCGGTTGTTGCAATATGCAAAGGCCCTTACATGCTTTTTAAGGGATGGCAACGTCTGCTTCAAGATCTTATTGGCAGGGAAGGACCTTTCTTGGAGACAATTTGTGTACCCTTTGCAGGCCTTGCAATACTTTTGTGGCCGTTGGCTGTTGTTGGAGCAGTATTGGGTTCAATCGTTGCCAGTTTCTTCTTGGGTGCTTATGCAGCAGTTATTGCTTATATGGTTAGTTTTCTGATATTTAATGGGCAGATTCTTATTGCTGTTTAGTTCACTTTGTGTGACACTTGAAAATTCACACTGAACAGGTTAGAAAACTGTGTATTCTTGATTGCAGGAGTCATCTCTATGGATGGGGCTTTGTTACGCCCTTTCTTCCCTGGCTATATATGACGAGTATAGCAATGACGTGCTTGACATTTACATGCCAAAAGGATCTTGCTTTCCCAGGTGTTTGTACTTAGCTTTTCTATAGTTAATGGTGATTTTGCATGGAAAAGAGAATTGATCTGAAATGGTTCTTTTCCTAACAGGCCGTACTATGGGAAGATGGATACATCATCGGTAAGCCAATCACGGGAAAGTTCTTTGAGAGGGAATCCTGACCAGAATCTGCCTGCCCAAACTGTTTCAGTTGTTATAAATGAGTTCAAACCTCTAGAGGTATGTTTTCCATATAGCCAATTTTTGACCATGCTTGAGCCATATTCTATGTCGGACATGAGATTTCCATTTAAAGCGAGAGTTCAATTTTTTTTTGTAAGAGATTGACATCTAAAGCAACTTTTTCATAAGAATATTGTTGATTCCAAGAGATTCAAAATTTGAAAAACAAGACTCATTTATATCTTGTCAGTTGTCACATCACTCAAAATCTGATTATAGGCTTTATTCTTCTTTGTTGGTTATATGCATTGCTAATCCAAGTCCATGCATGTAGTTATTGGGAGCCTTCTTTAAGGAGTTCGAGCGTATTGGAGAAAGGCTGGTATTAGAAGGACTGATAACATTAAAAGATGTTGAGGATGCTACATCCAGCCAAGCTGGCAATGGCATCATAGACGTTGGATTACCAGCCTATTGCATCTTACGTGCACTTGTACGCTCTGCAAAAGCCAATTCTCCAGGCATATTGCTAAGTAAGTTTTGCTAAGCTTTTCTCATGAAATTTTACATATATGAAATGGAAACATAATTTTTTTTTCATGTAGGTGATAATACTACGGAAATAACTAGCACAAACAGGCCCAAAGACACCTTCTATGATATGTTTTTGAATCCGCTTTTGATCATCAAGGACCAAATTAAGGCAGAAAACCTCACAGAGGCCGAGGAGGATTACCTCAGCAAATTAGTTTTGTCGAATGGAGATTCTGATAGGTTCAAGGAAATGTATACTGGCACCCCTCCTGCATCAGAAGTCAAGAAAGCTGAACTAGAAGCTTTGTCTCGGAGGTATAACTCAAGTAAATCTTGCCTTTTCATATTTGCAAAAAACTTGTGTCATGGGAAATACTCTTAGGCTTCGTTTGGTGAAGCATACTATAATGTGGTTTTCAGTTATAATCTCATTGTATGCAGAAATGATGTTAAAACATTGGAATGTGGGTCTTTACATATATGCTTAAAAACGACATTATAATTTGTGTGTCCAAACAGAGCCTTAATGCCAGACTACAACTTTTGAAACCTCTCTACATCTTTAATCTTATCATGTCTTTTGTATTGAAAGGCTACGCGGAATTACGAAGTCTATGTCCAGATACCCAACCTACAGAAGACGGTATGAGAGCCTCAAGAAGGTGATATTGGATGGGCTGGCTAAAAAGAATGGTGGGAGAAAGCTGCCTATAAAGCAATCAAAAAGCTTCATCCGGGCTTTGAGCAGCAAATCCTTCAAACGCAAGACAAGTAGTAATAGTGAACCCGAAAGAGGATCATCTAACGGTCATCATCTAATTGAAAGGGATCTTGAAATACAATGACAGGTTTGTTAATTTAGCAATTTGGCTTAGTAAGTAGGTATATGTAGTGCTTTGTTGTATTGTAACAGTTTGCAACTTACCTGAATGTGTACTAGCTAGTGTGTCTATATATCTTTACTCTTAAGAACACAGTGATCAATCAGGCATAAGAAAATTGTACATCAGAAAGGCATAGATTCAAAATCTCAGGAACAGAAACTCATCTGTTTTGTATCTGAATGCATTATAATTTAAGTACTCATGTTGTGGTTGATTATTGAGCTTATGGGTAGATTTCTGAATTAAGAAAAATCGTACAATTTAGGATCTTTGCCTCTATTTCAAATTTTTGTATATAATATCATAACCAAAATTGCCCACATCTTCAAATAAGACACTTGTCGGAAAACACAAACCAATGGCATGGCTAAAATCCATTGCTAGCGGGTTGTGCATTGCTCCTTCAAGCTCCATAGAAACAGCAAAAGACCCTTTTCTGCAATCAGATCAGATCATAAGCTGTGAAAAAATTTCAAAAATTTGTTGTGTTAGATTCAAGATTTGATTGAATTGGATGCTTACCGGTTGTCGGCCTGGTTTGGTGTCTTTGTTGCCCTTACTCTTTTGTACATCAGCCTCTTTACCGTCCGCGTCCTTAGACATCTTCTGGTCTCTTGCCTTGTTGAAGATGAATGTGAAGGATTCAGCTGATGCTGGGTTGTTCACGTCCCATTCTCCAAATTTTGGCAATGGCCGAGCGTTTTTCGCCTCCTGCATTATCCGACATTTTGCCTTGTAAGTTTCTCAGAACACAGGTTAGAAAAACCGATTCTTTATGCATCATTAGCATTGAATCCAACAATGATCATTAAAAGGGTAAGATGAGATTGTTACCGAACCCATAAATGGCAATGGATGGAAGGAGGAAGCTCGGTTATTGAAGGACGAAGAAGAAACCAGCAACAGAAGAAATCGTACAAAATAGGCTTGAGCACCGGGGCGGGGAAATGAAGGGTAAGATCAGGGGAGGTTATAAAAAGATGAAAGATTACTTGTTTATGAGAGATGAAGACCGAGTTTATAGGGGACTCTCGTTATTAGAGGTGAATTGAAATGTCAAATGTGTGTTATATATAGCAATTGTGTTAAATTGGAGAAGGGCCAAAATGAATTTGCCCCAAAAAGGGCCAAAATGAATTTGCCATTAAAGCACCATGATAAACTAATTTGAGAAGAGGTTTTTGTGTTAGATCACAACTTAATATATGAAGTTTAGAAGAAATGAGATATAACTAAGCCAAATACGATTCATTGATCACACCTTTTTGTAAATACTATTGCCAAGACAGGTTAAAAACCCAAATTAAGAAAAATTTATATTCAATTTTATTTTTAAAAAGTTTTATACTTTTTATTTGTTTAGGGTGGCACTTTTTGCAAACCAAGTTCTTAATATTGGAAGGTTTTAAATTTAATCCTTGTCTTCGTCCTTTTTCTTGGATGAAAAATGAAGTCTCGTCATTTTTATTGGATTGAACTGGCCGACATAAATCAATTTACATAATTCATAAACTTTACAGTTCACCAACTTAAAATTTCTCGTAAAAAAAGAAAAGAAATTTGCTTATGCCAATAGATCAACCCCATCAAGGTTGAAAAAGAAGGCAATGTAGAGTCAAAATGCAAATTGTTTCATCCTTTGTAAATTGAAGAAATGAACCTGAGGAATAATACACTACGGCTTTCTCTAGCGATTGATCAGGAGAGGACGCAACCCCATTGACGGCCCAGATCACTCGGACGAATGATCCACGAGCCAACCACGATACCCCTTCTCACCACGGGCCAAAAACCACGCCACGTCATCACTCATCTTCCAATTGATGAACGGCTCTGATCACATCCACAAACCCCTCTTCCTCCTCTCATATATAAACCATCCATCTTCATTTCTCCGTCTCTTCCTCCTCATCGACAACAATGGCGACCAGCCTTCTCCGGCGAGCGCTCTCCCGCCTCCCCACTCGGATGATCCGCCCCGCCCGCCCTTACGCCTCGGTCTCACAATCCGAATCCAAGCCCCAATCCAATCAGACGAACATGAAAACCTTCTCGATCTACCGCTGGAACCCGGACAATCCGTCGAAGCCTCATCTCCAGAGCTACGAGATCAATCTGAAGGAGTGCGGCCCCATGGTTCTCGACGCTCTAATCAAAATCAAGAACGAGATCGATCCTTCCCTCACATTCCGGCGATCGTGTCGGGAGGGGATCTGTGGCTCCTGCGCGATGAACATCGACGGATGCAACGGCCTCGCGTGTCTTACGAAGATACAAGGCGAGACCGGTGGTGAAGCGACGACTATCACGCCGTTGCCGCATATGTTCGTGGTCAAGGATTTGGTGGTGGATATGACGAATTTCTATAACCAGTATAAGAGTATTGAGCCGTGGTTGAAGAGGAAGAGCACGAATCCGAACCCTGGGAAGGAGATCTTGCAGAGTAAGGCGGATAGGAAGAAGCTGGATGGGATGTATGAGTGTATTCTCTGTGCTTGCTGTAGCACTTCTTGCCCTAGCTACTGGTGGAACCCTGAGGAGTATCTTGGCCCCGCTGCGTTGCTCCATGCTCACAGGTGCGTAAAATGGAAATGAATTTGAATCATTATTGATTGATGTTAATGTTCTGTACTTCTTTGATTAGTTAATGGAAGGTGATTTTACATAGATATCATTGTGTGACTTTGCATATCTGAGATTTGTTGGACGTGTTTGATAAATATGTTATGCTTTTATGGGGTTATGTAGCTTTGTGGAAGCTGTGAATTTGGTTTGATTTTTGGGATTAAGGTATATTTTTTGCTTTGGGGAAAGATTGTACAAGAAAAAGATGAATTGTGTGCAGGAATTGCTCTTTTCATTTTCTCTTTGGTGGACATTGTTCAAAGAAAAGTTGATGTGAGCTTTTATTCCTGCTTCTGGATACAAAGAGAAGCACAGGGGAAAAGGTTATATTGATGATCCTGTGGATTAAAGTAGATGCTGTAGGAGTTATGTTAAAGATGCGTGCTTTTCTTTTTCTTTTATGATTCTTGAAGAATAGAATTATGGACATGATAGATCCTTCTAATATCTGGCAATATTTCATCCATAGTGTGCATAAGGAAGGGATGAAAAAAACAACAACATCAACAGCATGAATTTAGTATATATGCATCATTCAATGGGTTCATAGTGATTGGTTTTCTCATAAGAGCTGCTGTATAAGGTAGTCTTAGACGTGAAGTTTGATTGATTGTCCATGGCAATATGTTATCTATACCTGCAATAGCTTAGCAATTTAGAACTATTAACAATACGGGTACCTTAACCAAAACTCTGGAAAAACATTTGAGCTTGAAACCCAAAGGTGCTGATATTGGAGAATTTGCTTATGCAGATGGATAGCGGATAGTCGTGATGAGTACACCAAAGAGCGGTTGGATGCTATCAATGATGAATTCAAGCTTTACAGATGCCACACGATATTGAACTGCACTCGTGCCTGCCCTAAAGGACTTAACCCGGGAAAGCAAATCCAGAGCATTAAGCATCTCCAGCTTGCAGGCTAGGCACATAAATAAGGCCGTTCCGATTTGAATGAAGAGAACCCAGTTCCCTGAGAATTGTGTTTCTACAATACATGTCTCTGTGCTAGTTGATTGCTGTTCTATCTATTTTGGCTATTTGCTGAGTAAATATGACTATATGAGGAATAAATACTTGTAGTTGTCCACTTCAGGTTGACAGGCAAATGTAGCTCATTTGTTTTGATGATCATTTGTTAATGGAATTTTATGCCTTTTTTAGCCCGTGTTCAGTACTTGAACTTATCTCAGATTCTCCATTGCTTGTATTCTTGTTTATTTTGTGTATCAGTGTATGCTTATAAACAAAGCCAATTAAGCCATTAGAAATGATCTTGCGGACAAGTCAATTGTTTTTTGTCTTTGATTTCCTCTATGAGAGGGTTCTTTGGAATGGAGAGATGACCTCCAATTTTAAATTCCTAGGAATACACTGCAGGGAATTTAATTTCTATGGATTTAACTTCATACATTGAACCAAACAAGCCCTAAACATATCTTTAAGATCTTAAAAATATAACTTAAAAATCCGGTATATATATTCGGAGGTGCGTTACAATTTATCAGCATGAAGAAAAAATCTTTAAATTGCTCAACAAAACTCCTTGCTCCCCAAGCCAAAACTTTCACGTCCAAACCCTAGCTCCTCACCTTTATAAATACCAACAAACTTAACTCCATTAAAAACCCTAAAACACAAATCCAATTCCAAAACAAAGCATGAAGAGAACAACAACAACAACCACCTATTGCATCTTGCCATCAAGCCCGCTCAACCCGACCCGGCCCCTCCAAAGGCAGGCAAGCCCGACAACACCCACCTCCCCTCCTCCCACCACCAAGCCCACCCGCCACTCCAAGCTCACCGGAAAGCGTGGGCGGGCCCGAGCCCACTCCAAGGACAAGATCAATGGGTCCCGGTCCAAACTCCGGTCGTCGTTCGACGAGGATCTGGGCCATGGCGGGCTCATTGCGTGGGGGATCACGGCTAAGTATGATTATGAGTCATGGCCCTATTATAAGGTGAGATTGGATAGCCAATCTGCCAAAGACATCTTGGATGAAGTTTATAATGAGGACCATGATTTTTATTTACAAGAATTTTTTCGTGATCAAGAATATAACTATCGAGATAGTAGTGATTATCGCAAGGATTTACGCTGTTACATGGTCCCCGAAAAAAGGATCGATTATAAAAGTAAGTATCGTCGTAGCCGCCCGAAAGCTGAAGCTCCCAGAGTACGAATCAATCTCGATTGCTTTCGTGAGTTTCCTTTGCTTTCTAGTCGGATTGATCGTGTAAAGAGAAATTAAGGGAATTACTGTAAGAGGTATGATAAAGATATGTGCGTTTCTTCTTTAATGATTCTTGAAGAATTATTATGGATATTTATCTTTGTAAATTGATTTATTATATGTTATTTACTTTGAGTTTCTATATTTTATATTTGTATTTATTTTGTGAATAACTATCAAGTAGTCATTGGTATTCAATATTCGTCACATTGATATTTCTTTTTGTCAAAGTTGAAATTCTTTGTGTTTTTTACTTTTTAAATAGTTCATACAAAGAAGATTGTTGAAGAAGAGAAATAAGATTTTCTAGCCTACTTGTAGGTAGATGAAGATCAAGGGTCCTACAATATTAAGTGAAGTATAAAGATTTAGAAGATAAAGATTAAGAAGATAAAAATCGGTAGATGAAGATAGGGTGGTGATATTCATGAAATTAATCAGCGGTGATATTCATCTTCATAGTATTTTATGTAAGTGGCTTATAAAAAATGTTATTTGGAAAAAAATGATCTTGCTACGAGTCAATCTTAATCAAATTGTTTATTGTCTTGAGCTACACGTACTCGATATAGAGCCAGTCTCTAGAACCAATTAGGATAGGACAATATTCATGGGTGACCAACCCACCCGATTTACCCGACCTAAATATACTGGTGAAAAACTAAACAAAAGTAGGTGATGGGTGGGTCATCGGTCCACCACCCATCACCCGACTCACCCGTTTATCACCCATATAATTTAACTTAGATATATATATATATATACACCATATTCTAATACCTCAAACAAACCTACTAGTATAGCATTATCGTTTTCAAATTCTACTACTCATCTAGACATTTGTCATGTTTTGGTTTGTAGTTGTTGGCTTCCCAGATATAGGCACGACTACTTTTACTATGTCAATCATCTTCTTTGCATCTTTGTTGTCGTCTTCTCAGCATCACCGCCCATAACTCTCCTTCACTGTTTTACCGCTAGTCTTTCTCACTCCGACCGCCACTCCCATTGGATGAGTAATCATGTACAACTCTTTTATAAACCGACCACTAAGAAGTCGGTAAGAAGTGATGTGATGAAAGCTTATAAAAACCATAAAACGACATTGGTGAAATTTTTGGTGAAAATGACACTAAAGTTCCTATTTAATTTTAGTAATATTTGAAAAGTGATCATTGGGGATATCATGCATTCATGGGTCAAACATGTCATTTTATTGATGAAGATTTTGTTGTGCAAAAAATGGTTTATAGAGTATTTGACAATTCTCATATTGCCTTAATAATTAGTAACATTATTCGTACTATTTTGGAAGAGTGTAGATTAATTGAGAAATTGGTTAATGAATATTCATCTAGTGTTTCTTCTTCTTATACATAACCTCCTCAATCTCCATCCTCTTCAATTCGAGTTCGAGCCGCCTCAGCAACAACAACAATAACAACAATGACTTAGTGTACTCCGCTTTAGCAGAATCTGGGGGCCAGGATAGGGACGCCCCTGGCTTAAAGCTGAGAGGGAGTTCCCTAAGAGGCTCGGGTAGGACCACCAACTAGAAACCCTGAAAACACAATACTACAGTTGACATCCAATCCAAGCAACTCACCACACGCACTAGCATCACAAAAGCACAGAAAAAGGCATACACAACAAAACACACTAGCACAACAAGACACGACAAAACACTAGAACCAAGACAGCAAACAAAACAACGCATAGTAGAACTAAACACTCAAACCACGTGTGACCGTTTGTACTGGTGATTAGCTATCCGCTACCTTGATCTTCTCCCTCCATCTGTCCCTACATAATGCGAGCTCTGTTGAAATCTCCAACTAATCGATATCTTGCTTTATGTTGTCCCTCCAACATTTCTTAGGTCGTCCCCTGCCTCTACGAAAATCTCCAAGGTCCAAGCTCTCACACCTACGAACTGGCTCTCCTTTCTGCACTATCAGAGCCTCGATTCTCTCATCTTCTCCCATATATTGGCAACCCCTACTTTGTTCCTGATCTCCTCATTTCTGATCCTATCTCATAGCGTATGCCCGCACATCCACCTCAACATCCTCATCTCAGCTACCGTCACTCTCTGCTCCTGTGCCCTCGTGGTTGGCCAACACTCTACCCCATACAGAATGGCAGACCTGATAACTGTCTTGTAGAACTTACCCTTGAGCTTTAGTGGCACCTTCTTATTGCAAAGAACCCCTGAAGCTGCCCTCCACTTTTGCCAGCCTCTCTGAATCCGATGCGTAATGTCCTCGTCGATGCCTCCATCACTCTGCAACACTGAACCCAGAAATCTGAAACTCTCTTTCTTAGTAACAATTCTCCCTAAACGAACTTCGTCACTGTCATCTACTCCTTGCCCAAACTTGAATTCCACATATTTCGTCTTTGTTCTACTCGATTTGAAACCTTTAGACTCCAACTTCTCCCTCCATATCTCCAATCTGCTACTAAATCCGTCCCTAGTCTCATCCACCAGGACAATATCGTCCGCAAACAGCAGACACCAAGGAATGTCTCCCTGAATTTCCTTCGTCAGAACATCCAACACCAATGTGAACATGAAGGGGCTCAAGTATTGAGTTCAAGCCGCCTCGATAAAAAAAATTAAGGGCCAGTATTTTACTAAACTTGATGAAGAGATCGAGACATTTGAGTTCAAATGTGGTGTTTGAAATTTATCTAACAACCCATTTTGAGTTTGTTGAAGATAAATTTGATATTTTAGCTTGTGGAAAGCCCACAAGAAGACTTTCCCATCGTTGGTAACGATCGTTACTCATGAGCTTGTTGTTCTTGCCTTAGCAAAGGAGGACACGTACTAGATGCAAAGCTATGGAGCTTAAAACCTCATAAAGCCTAAATCTGCGTGTGTGATTGAAAGAGGGTGGAAATTCGTAAACAAAAGTCGAACTACACAGATAGTTCCCGACCTGGATGACCTAGATGATAACTCTCAAAGTACTTCATCGACTTCCGTCAGTTCTAATGGATCGTCGTAGATGGTAAGTAGGGCTTCGTATCGAAGCCCTACTAATTTAGTTTTATTCTAACTTAATAGAATAAAAAATAATGTTTTATTATAAACCAAACTAATTTAGTTTTAAAATAAGAAAAATTCATAAATAAGGACATGAGCCAAACGTTTACAAAAATTCTGGAATACAATCCAAAATAATGTTTTTAAGGCACAATTTGAAAAAGTAAAAAATTCAAGTGGTACAAACCGTAATTTCTTTTTTTAACGTGTGAAAGAGATCAATTATTTATTTTATTTTTAATTTTAACAACCTGGTTTGCGAGTAGATTTTATTGATATAAAATTGAAGATGAATTGGCTGAAAACCACCCTATAATATGACATATTTCATTTAACCACACGTAGTTTCAATAATTATTGAAAGCCACCCATATTGCATGCTCTGTTAATTTCTCACCACCCAAATTTCAGATCCATTAGCTTCCGTCAAATAAGAGTGACATGGCACTCAATTTTATTTTATTTTTAAACCTTGCCACATCACCCATTTTTACCCATTTCCATCTAAATGAACATGGGATTTGGCCCAAATTTAAGGTACAAATGGACTTGGCCCAAGAAATCAAAACCGGCCATTTAAATGGGCAAAACCGCAAAATCCATTAACTTCCTCATCTTATAAATCAAGGTATAGAATTGGGCTCTAGAGAAACCCATACTTATAGAAAACCACAGCCGGAAGGAGGACCATTAGATCTGATTTTTTAAATGGTTGAGATTATTTAAAAAAGGGTACATAATTGAGTTATTTTGTACTTAATATTCAAATATATTATATACATAATTGAGTTATTTTATACACATGTTCAAAATTGTGAAGTTAATATTCAGATATATTTTGTACACATATTCAAAACTGTGAAGTTAATATTCGAGTTATTTTGTACAAATGTTCAAAACTGCGAAGTTAAGATATATTGTGTAAATGTTCGATATTTTGTACTTAATATTTAGATATTTTGTATACACATTCAAGTTACGTTTAGTACAAAACAATAGTATTTTATAATCTCTTACCTTTTTTTAAATATGGCAAGACAACTATCTCCTAAATTTTAGTAACAAAATAAGCCTATTTAATTTTGGAAATGAGGTTTGAATTTAAAAATCATGTCATTTACTAATCTGCAAATCAATTTTTATTTTTTTAGATTTTTTTTATTCAGCCTTCTTAAATTTTGGACCTTCCTTTTTAATTTCAATCAAATAATTCTCTCCCTACTTAAAACATAATCGACCCTCAAATCACAACCCTTAATTTGGCTGAATCTAACGATCCTCCTTCCGACTCTAGTTTCTTTATCATAGTTGTTTTTCTGGAGCCATCCCATATATATATATATATATATATATATTCTCACAAGGCCAAGTAAGATTACGACACCTATTGGGGCCCATTGAAAGGGTGGGTGATCGGCCCAACAAACAAAACACATGGGCTAGGCCCAAATAGTCATCAATATAAATTTGACCAAAATCAACAAGACAAGTATATGTGGGAAACATATTTTTTGTTTCGGCTTCATCATCTACATTGCATTGTCATAATGTCATATATAGCAAGCTAGGAAAAATTCAACGCAAGCAAGGGTCCAATGAGGTATTGCCACCGCATAACCTTCCTCACATATTGTGAATTTGGGTTCGTCCCACATCAAGATTTGGATGAGATACCCAACAACAAAACAATATATGTAGAGGAAGAATGGGACTAAAGGAAGAATTGAAAAGCCTCCGAGTCGGGATCTTTTTCCTATACCTAGATTTGATGTGTTTGATCTCCGAATGAATAGTGCTATTTACGGTATAAAGTCTAAAAAAACTTTATTTGTTTGTAAAGAGGAGTACAATAATAATTTTAGCTGAAGGGTGAGGAGGAGGAAAAATCTATATACAAAAACTGAAGTTGGGAGGAGTAAAAATCTATGTACAAAAAACCGGAGTTGGGGAGGAGGAAATATCTATGTATAAAAATCGTTTGGTTGTAGGGTGGGGAGGAGTAAATTTTAGCTGAAGGGTGTCCATTATGTATAAAAACCGTTTAGTTCTACAAAACCCAAAATTTAGTATTTAATAAAATCTCGTACATAGCGCCATTATATTCGGGTTTCATCACTATACCCGAACAAGGTATTCACCTAAATGGTTTTGAAAGACCAAGATTGACAGCATATTCAGATCTGATTGGGCCTCTTGCCAGGTTACCAAAAGATCAGTAAGTGGCTACTTTGTCCTCTTAAGCACTTCTTCTATTTGTTGGAAGTCCAAGAAGCAATCTACTATGAGTAGAAGGTCAACATTGCATGATATTCTCAAGTTTAGCTGCATTAGTTTGCGCTTACTACATCAAAAACGGAGGCAGTTGGACGATTTTCTTAAAACAACAAATTCTTGATGATTGTCCCATGGAGTTCAAAAAAAACTGAATCATCAAAAGCGTTTTTTGAATATCTCAACAGTAGGTTAGAAATAGCTACTGAATCCATTTATCCTTCTGTGTGTATCAATGGTTCTTTAGTCAAACAAAAGTTCGATAAATAAAAGGAATATTTATATTACTTAAATTAGTATAATATTTTAAATAGTATAAATTCAGTATCAATCAATTTTTGTTGTTTTATAATTTCATTTTAAGGTTAAAGCACCGTATGTGCGTGCTGAATAGAAAATGTTGAATGCCTTAGAAGAAATGATGGAGGTGGTGAAAATTAATCCCTTAGTGGTTCGTATATGTGTAGATAAGAAGACGATGAATTACCAAATGACAAATGAGGTGTATTACATGCCAGTGGAAAAAGAAATCATGTCGTATTAATAGTAGGATATGGTACTTATGCTAAAGAGGGAGACTACTGGATAGTCCAAAATACATATGGGATGAATGGGGCATGAAGGGGAAATTCAGAATTGCAAGAGGGTCTAATATGTGGGGTATTGAAGGGAGAGCCGATTACCCGTTGTAATTGATAAGAGTGGTAAATTCTTGCTTTTCTTAAATTCTAAATGGGGGGGTCAAAGCGCCTCGCTCCAAATTTCGAGCGCCCGACCGATTTATAGGAATACCTTTTTGGCATGCTGTATCGGTCAAGGTGGCCAAGAGCCCCTCATCTCCTTTTTTCATCCCCTAATTTCTAATTATTATTTTTCCTTCCTGTTTAGGTATTATTCAACAATATTACACGATCCTTGAACTAACGTATTTCTAATTATTATTTTAATCCTCACACTAATTTGTTTTTCAATTGAGCGACTCGGTGTAGTACTCCCTCCGTTTCACAATACATGTCTTTTTAGTCATAATTTTTTGTTTTATAATATATGTCTTTTTAACTATGTTGGTCTCTATTTTACATATTTACCCTTGTAATTAATAATAGACTATCTATCTAATCTAATCTATCTAAGCTACATGTAAATTTGTATTTTCTTACCTTCAACGCTTTGAATTTAAATCATTCAATAGCCTCCTATAAACGCAATACCATATATATCTTACATACTCTACATTAGCCACTTAACCTTCTATAAACGTAATACCATACAGATCTTTGCCTCTTGAGTTTTCACACAATATTTACTTATTAAAAATGCAACCTCAAGTATCCCAGATGGAGATAAAAATGACATGCCAAGGATAAAAAACAAAGCAAATATCTCGGATGGGAATAAAAATGAGACGCCAGGGATAAAAAACATAGCAAATATCCCGGACAAGTAAATATCAGGGATATATTACGTTTTTATTGAATTTTTCTGGACATGCTAAATTAATTACATAAAATAAGCAAGATCTTAAATGAAAGAGTATAAGAAACCCTACTGCACATAATCCCTCTCCCGTTTTAAATATTACATTATATGTTAAAACTCAGTATGGAACGTAATATGTTTATAGTTTAGGTGGTTCTTGCAATCTTTCCCTCCTCTCTCTTACCCTCCTATGAAGTCTAGTACTGTTCGACACCTTATTAATTGATATATGTTGTTATCTTTTTTTTTTGTATGCTTATAAGAAGATGTTATAAACCATTTTCAAAGATGAATATCACACGTTTCGGAGTTTATTTAGTATGCAATGATGATATATCATTTAGGTTCATGTTGGTATTCATTAAAGTGTGCATTGCTATTCATCTTTGTAAATTGGTTTTGTTATTCACTTTGAGTTTCAATGTTTTATATTTTTATTTATTTTGTGAGAATAGATATATATTCATTATTCGTCACATTTGATGAACCCGAAATAAACCGTTCGCTAAAAGACAAGAAACAGGATTATTATATTCGATCGTGCAAACACTTGCTTCTTTATTTATGATTTTCTTATAACGAGGTTACAAGCCAACGAGGCCTACAAAGAATTGAGAGTTACACCCTAGACCTCCTACGAGTATTCGAGATCTCGATCTAACAATGTTCGAGATTTCCTAATTACTAAGCGATTCTATCACCTAGGTATCACTTGATTGGTCCGGTGCGAGGTTGATCTGAGAGCGTGGTGTAGATGGCTTGCGGGATTGTGTAGCGAGGTCTTTGATGTGAGCGAGAACTCTGTGTGACTTGAAGCCTTTTTGTGGACTTCACTTGTCTATAGCGAGGTCTTTTGACAATGTTTCAATCACGTCGATCTTCAACGAGCAAGATAGTTCTTGAGTTCAAGATGTTTTTCGACCCCTTCTACCTACGGGGTTCTTCCCTATTTATAGAGAATTGAGGAGTCAAGTTTTGGTCTTTGTCCGATGTGGGACGCCCGATATCAGGGCTTCTCATTGGTCCGGAGATGAGGCAGCCGATGATTGGCTCGGGGAAGCGGCAACAGCTGAGTGGTCAGTGTGGGCGGGCGGGTCAGTAGAGTCGGTGGCGAGGTTTATACCTCGCTCCGGGGTTTTGGTGGACCTCGTGGGGGTGTGAATTTTGTTAAATAAAAGGATGAGTATGGTTGTGGGCCCCAAAATCATCCTTGGGAGTCTCGTCGGGTCCGTTTGTTCTTTGTACCCCGGGCCCACTTCTTATTTTACCGTTTTGGACATCATCAACATTGATATTCCTTTTTGTTAAAGTTGATTTTTTTTTTACTTTTTAAACAACTAAGATTGTTAAAGAAGAGAAATAAGATTTTCTAGCCCTTGTACTTGTAGGAAGATGAAGATCAGAGGTCTATAATGGAGTATAAAGATTTCGAAGATGAAGATTAAGAAGATAAAGATCGATAGATGAAGATAGGGTGATGATAACCATAAAATTAATTAGCAGTGATATTCATCTTCATTTTATGTAATTGGGTTATGACAAACTCATAGTATTTTATGTAATTGGCTTATAAAAAAATGTTATTGGAAGAAATTAAATGATCTTGATACGAGTCAATCTTAATCAAATTGTTTGTTGTCTTGAGCTACACTCGAATTAGAGCTAGTCTCTAGAACTAATTAGGGTTGGACATTATCCATGGGTGATTAACCCACCAATTTACCCGACCTAAATATACGGATGAAAAACTGAATAAAATTAGGTGATGGGTGGGTCGAATTACGAGTGAAATGTGTGACGGGTCGGATATGGGTGAGTTTTTTCACCAGACACATAACTCAACCCCTCACCTGACTCACTTGTTTACCACACAAATAATTTAACCTAATATTTAGTGTAGCGGGGATGGGGAACATCGACGGGGATTATAAATGGGGAAAACCTAACGTGTATGGGGAACCCCGACGGGGATTATAAATGTGAAAAATCAAACGGGGATGGGAAATCTCCGACGGGGACGGAGACGAGAACAAATATTATTCCCCGATGGGGAATGGGGCGGGTATGGGAAGATATATCTAAATGGGGATGGGGACGGGGAGGGTATTCCCCGCCCCAAATTCGCTCCATTGTCATTCCTAATCGCCGCCTCCAAATTCTACTACTCATCTAGACATTTGTCATGTTCAGTTTTGTAGTCGTTGGCTTCCTCGATATAGGCGCTACTACTTTCACTACGTCGATCATTAGGTAGAGGGCGATATATTCTTTCAGCTGTCGCCAGTCCCATCGCCACCCGCACCATTGGTTTTGCTGCCAGGAGTCGATGAACAAGCGTTCCGATCGACCAGATTTACTGCTGGTTTCTTTTACCTGGGAATTCAATTTCGACGAGTGATTTTCGTGGCCTTTGTTCTCCATCATCCCTTAACCACTTAACGATTTGTTGCCAAATGTAGAAAGAGGGTAATGAGGAATTCCTAATGTCGCTTGAATCATCCTAAACGAATGTCAGACGAAGCCGCTAGACATCGGGGAAGTTGGTTCGTCGTTAAATGAAAAGGCACAATCATGTTAAATGGAAATGCACAATCATGTTAAGTGAAAAGACACAATCATTCACTCATTCCTACAATTTTACACCCTCGGAGGTAAATAAACGAGTTGGCATGCTCGCAATCTCAACCGTGGATGTTACCAATCAAACGGTTGATATTTATGATATTTATTCTCATTTCTCTCCTTAATTTTCATTCTCGCATGAAAAAGGCCTTGCGAAAGCGAGATTGAACAAAACCCTAGATTAATTACAAACACCCCAGATTAAACCCAAGCTTCTAAGCGTGTATCAATCTTCGCAAACAACTTTTGAGGAGCATAAATTAATCACAAAAAGCCCAAATACAAAACCTGAACATCAATTTTTACTATTCAAATCTTAATTCCAAACCCTAGATTTTGAAATTTTGGGTGTTTTCTTACTAGGAAAATTGGATTTGATGTGAAGCACGAAATACCGAGAGCATCGATGCCAATTCGCTCATGGAGAAATCAATTCTTTCGATCGATCAAGTTGGTGTCGCCATCGCCATCTTCCTCGAGCTTCCTTCTCTTCTCTCTATTGAATGAAATTGGGCATAATGGGTAGGGTTGTCAATGGGTCGGGTTATGGGTGGGTGGAACACTTCCACCACCCGACCCGCGAGTTAAAACGCCCCACCCGCCCCACCCGTCACCTGTGAAATGTTCTACCGGTCACCCAAACCACCCGTCACCTGCTGTTTATATGGGTGACCCGTTCACCCGTATAATCATTGTATAACCGCTGTATTTTATGTTTATATAAAAAATTATCATAAATAAACTAAAACAAATATCCATAATCCATACATAAACAAAAACAAATCCCATAGGTAATAAATATCAAAATGGAGTAAAAAATGAGTTACAAATAAGCTTATTTATCAAATGCCCGAAATGAGTTATATGAGTGACTTCAAAGGCCCATACATATTAGAATTATGGGCTAAAACGAGTTATATGGGTGGTTTTGGGTGAAATGGATGATGGGTCGGGTTATTGGGTGATAAAATCTCATCCGTACTCGACACATAACCCATTTCATCCGTCACCTACTTTGATTGGGTTTTCACCCGTTTATTTCGGGTGGGTTAAACGGGTGAGTCAGTCAGCCGTGGGTAATTGACAACCCTAATAATGGGTTACAAAGGAGATAGGGTAATTAGTAAGGGGTAATTTTGTAACTTGATTATGAACTAACATAATATTTAATGGGAAGAAGGATTGGGTGTCTCCTTGTAGACGGAATTTTTTCACGGGTGATTTACTGGAATTTCGTTTTTTAAGGGGGGTTTTATGCACAACCTTATAATTGGTGGGTGATTTTCTGAAATTCACCCTTATTATTATTATTTTTAAAAAAAATTGCAGGTAGATTTTATTGATATAAAATTGAATGTTGCCAGACTCGCGCCGTTCCTTCTACAGGTCTTTGGCATCGCAGAGAGCCAGAGATAGCCCGGAGTTCCTATAATCCGCAAGCTCCATTCTTCAACCTCGCTCAACTTCAATCTCTAGGTTTGATCTTTCTCCATCTAATCCTCCTTTCTTCAATTCCACTCGTAGAGATTAGTTCCTTCGATTAGGGTTAGGGTTTCTTTATTGCAAGTTTCTTTTTCGGGTCGATTTTAAGTTGCGTTTGATCTGCTATTAGAAATGGTCTATGCTTTGCCTGCTATATATATATGCACATCTCGTAGGGTTTCGTCCACAAATTGATTGTGATTATTCGTCGGATTGCTGAAATTCAGTGTTTTACGTTCAACTTTGATCGGAGATTAATTTTCAAGTTTTTCTGCCTCAAATTAAAGGAAATTCTGTAAAGAATTGGAACTTAATAACCTAGTTTTACCTTTGGGATTCTGTGGTGAAGAACCATATCTTAGATAAGAACTTGAGCTTCCCCTTAGTTGCATGAATTTCTTAGCCTTTATCCAGTTCCCCATCCCTGATTTACTTGAGAAAATACAACTTGAATTGTTGGATGAAAGATCTACGCTAGCAGTAGCTATTTGATTGATTTCATTGACCTTCTTTTTGTGCGTGGTTCTTATTGTATTTTTCTGACCCATTATGGTCTAGGCAGTCTACGCAAAAGGGGTCAAGCTAATGAACGGTCAGTTGTCTATCTTGTTACCCCTCTTCTGCTATTTGTTTTTGAGATAGCTTGTTTAGTTTCATTTTGTTTGTCCTGATGATTTTATTGATCGAGTTATGTATGGGACTGGAATGTATAAAGGACTGATGGGAAAAGAAAGCTGATACGGAATAGGATTAAGACTTGTGTGATTTTCAATATTGAAATTGATCTCTCCTCGTTCTTTTATTGGTAATGGAATTTTAAAATTTTATATGTATGTAGGGATATTGCATACCTTACGTGATGACTGGGATGCTAAGGAAGTTAAAATCCGACCCACACTCGAGGACTTGGTATCAGATGATGCAGTCAGGGCGCTATACCATAGATGGTGCCTCCTTTACAACATACACAGGGCCCCTAAGGAGATGGCTAAGAGGCTGAACAACTTCAAGAAGAGTGCACGCGAGGTTTATGAAATGAACCAAATGGATTCCTCTTGCCAGTTTCACCTTTCTTTCGTTTGTGACGAAAAAGATTTCTTCGGTATCTGTTCTCACCTCTTCTGTTATTTGGTTTGAGATAATTTTTATTTAGTTTCATTTTCATTCTTATGTTTGTCATTTTATGTTTATTGATTGAGCTATGTATGGGATCACAATGTACAATGAAGGTATGACTCTATTTTGAGGACAAAATGTTGAAATTGGAAAATGTTAGTGCATGCTTAGAGTTATTTCTTTGTGAACTTGGTTATAGTGCTGCCAAGATTGATTCATCATTGCAAAAGCTGAATTCTTTGAAACAAAACATTTATTTTGTTAAATTAGCAAGGACAGATGGAACATAGAGAGGAGGAATAGCATTAAGATATGCGTGATCTTTAATAATGACATGTACTCTTTCAAATTATATGGATATAGGGAAATTATATATCTACCATTTTTTTTATGCAGACGTATCTGGTGATGAAGAAACTGATTTCAAAGAGAGGGACTTGGAATCAAACGAAGCAGTGATGGACCTATACTATAGGTGGTGCCTCTATCACAAGATACTCAGGACCCCTGAGGAGATGCAGGAGAGGGTCAAGAACTTCAGGATGAATGCAATTCATGCTATTGAAATGAACCAAAAAGATCTCTCTTGCTTGTCTATCTGGTGTGACAAAATAGAGCTGCGCCGTAAGTCGTCTTTCTTGTTATCCCCTCTTTTGTTTTTATGCTTTTGAGACAATTTTTATTTAAATTCATCTTCATTCTTATGTTTGTCATGTATTTATCGATTGAGTTATGTATGGGATTGGAATGTACAGTATTGGCATGTCACTATCTTGAGAACAAATGATTGAAATCGAAAAATGGTGCTTAGAGCTTTTTTTTTGTTACATGACTATATTTTGCAGCAACTATTTGAAACAAAAGTTGAAATTTTAAATCGCATAATCAGCAAGAAGGACAGATAGAATAAAGAAGCTGATCAGGAATGATTTTCAGTATTAAAATTGATGATTTTTAGTGCTTTTATTGGTAATAGAATAGGATCTTAACCATATGGATATAGGGATATTAAATAGCTGTCATACTTAATTTATGCAGACAGGTCTAGTGGTGAAGATATGACCGTCACACCCACAAAGCAGGACTTGGAATCAAACGAGGCTTTGCTGGGCCTATACCATAGATGGTGCTTCCATCACCGCATAGAGAGGACACACGAGGAGATGCAGATGAGGTTTGATATTTTCAAGAAGAGTGCGACTCATGTTTTTGAAATGAGCCAAAAGGACCAGACTATGCAGTATTTCCTGTCCTTTGGGTGCGACGAATTAGATCTGCCCGGTCAGTTGTCCATCTTGCTCCCCTCTCTTCTGTTGTTTGGTCTTTTGAGATGGAATTTGTTTAATTTATCTAGTGTGTGAAAAGGTGCCCCTTGGCACTCGCCCGGGCCTCGCCAGTGTGTGCCTAGCCTCAGGCAGGTTGGTACTTGGTATGGCTAGGCAGTGCCAAGGCGCCCTGTACTCATAGCTTCCAAAAACAAATTAATAAGATATATTTTGGGATTATGATTTTACAAAAGATGATTTGTATCTTTTTTTTTTATAAAGATTCTCTCCCTCGCCCTTTTTATAAGTCGATCATATCTTCCTCTCCCTTCTCCCTTCGTTGAGTTCTGTCCTTGTCATTGTGTGGAGCCATCTGATGATTTTTAACACACTGATTTCATCTCCATTCTTATGCAGTTCCCGAAGTGAAAGTCATACCCACAGAGAGGGACTTAAAATCGGGCAATGCATTGTGGCGCTTATACCACAAGTACTGCCTCTTTTACAAGAAAAACAGGACACACAAGGAGATGAAGCAGAGGTTCAGCATCTTCAAGAAGAGTGTGAATTATGTTTTTGAACAGAACAAAAAGGACCCCTCTTGCCGGTATTGCCTATCCCGGTTTTGCGACGAAACAGCTTTCCTCGGTCAGTCGTCTATCTTGTTCTCTTGTGTGATTTATTCTTTTTGTAGATAGCTTTTGTTTGATTTCCTCTTCATTTTTATGTTTACCATGATGTGTTTATTGATCGAGCCATGTTAGTGGAAAGAGGAAGTTGATGATCAAACTGTGATAGTATGTATGCGCTACCTATACGTGCAATCATACTGTGTGGATCTCTCCTCGGTTTCTTTGCCTTGACCTATTTTTGGTTTAAGGCCTCGATAGAAGAATGAGATTCCAGAAAGAGCTCAGCTTAGAACTTTTCATTACCTGGAATTGATTGGCAATAGGATCGTAGTAAATTTATGGATATGGATATGTGGATATTATAAAGCTTACTTGATCTTTTTATGCAGATCACCGGACTGCTGAGAAAGTCGTAACCGTTATCAGACCCACAGCCAGTGACTTGGAATCAGAAGAGGCAGTGTGGGCCCTATACTGTAGATGTAACCTGCTATACAAAATGGGCAGGACCCTTGAGGACATGCACTCGAGGTTCGACTTTTTTAAGGAAAGTGCAGAATTGGCTTGTGAGATGAACTCCAGGCGTCCTAACTCGGCCGCCATGTCAGGCGTGTGTGACGAAGCAGAGATTTGGGGTGGCTGGCTAGACGATGAGGAGTGAACGTATTTCATGATCACTTTTAGAAAGGATGAAGAATATTGTATTTTCCTATGGATTATGCATTATGATGAATGTGTGAATGATTTGATTAGTGACATGAATATGAATAAGGAAGTGAAAGATGGAAGTTGTGAGATGAACAACTTGAAAAAATTAAAATCCTGTGACGATAATTTCTAGATTATCTTTGTGAGTTTTCTGAGGAGCTTAAACACAGGACAAAATCAAGTGGCAAATTATGAAACTTCTTGTATGGAAATTGTTGTTATGACAGGATTAAGAACGAGCCATGGAACAAGGCTGTGAGTGGAAGATACCGGCCAATCTGGTGCTTTACTGATGGGATAAATAACAACATTTTGCCATTACAGAATGATAAGAGGATCATCCTTGTGAATCATACAGGCTTTAAGGGAATGACTTCACGCAATAGGCAAAAAACAGATGGACAAAAAGGAAAGAAGAAAAGAAGATGGCAAAGGCGAATGAGGAGGATAAAAGATAAACAAGAGCATAAGTATGTTATATGTACTAGTATTGCTAAAGACATATGACAGGATTAAGAACGAGTCATGGAACAAGGTTGTCAGTGGAAGATACCAACCAATCTGGTGCTTTAGTGATGGGATAAATAACAACATTTTGCCATTACAAAATGATAAGAGGATCATCCATGTGAATCATACAGGCTTTTGATGCAAGAGCCTAGATATATCATACTAAAATATTATCACTTGACAACCAAATGCATCATGGCGCCCTGCTTTGCATATATGCCCCCAATACTAAGTCTAAGGAGGAATTTTGGCGTAACTTGACTGACGCCCTAGTCAACCTAAATCTACCCAAACTGATCATTGGTGACCTAAACGAAATACAAGACTCGAGTGAAAACCAAGGAGGGGCATGTCCGGCGCCACACAGGTTTGGACGCCTGCATAATTTTAAAAATGCATGCGAGCTTGTAGACATTCTGCCAAGTGGAAATTTATTCACATGGAGAAAGAATAAAACTGAGGAGAATAATGTTTATGAAAAATTGGATAGAGCACTTGTAAGCAACACTATAATCCAATGGTATCCAAGTATAAAAACTACAAATCTTGTGTTCACAACGTTGGATCATTATAAAATCTCGGTGGAACTAATTGATGAGTTGATAAAAAAAAGGTATTCCATTTAAACTCGAGAGAATGTGGATGTCACGAAAAGATTTCAGAAACGTGGTGAAACAAGCGTGGAGACTTGATGTACATGGGTCGTATATGTTTCAACTTGTTAAGAAAACCCAGCTTTTCAAAACAAAAGCAAAACAATGGAATAAACGAACCCTAGAAAATGTATTTGAACAACTAAAAGAAATCAAAATCAAGCTTATAGAACTCAAAAATAAATCCTCATATCCACACAGTAGAGTGTGGTGACTATAAAAAATCGGGAGAAAGGAGGAGGTGGACATGATATTTCCAAGCTTCGGACAACTAATCTCAGAATCTCATTCTTTACTATATAGAACTTCAAAAAGAGCAACTATATAGAACTTGTTTCTACACAAGCACTTCATATCATCAAGTCATAATGTTCCTGCTAGAAGACGATTAAGCAACACAACTTCAAAGTCTATTAAGATCCATCGATTTACAAGACGATCAGTCTTCAAAGTCTATTAAGCAACACAACTTCGGTTCTTCGTCGCACCGGAATGTCATGGCGGCAATGTTAGGACAACGCTGGTTCATCTCCAAAGCCACACCTGCATTCTTCCTGAAAGTGTTGAGCCTCGCGATCATCTCCTCACGGGTCCTGCCCAATTTGTAAAGGAGATTACATCTACAGTATAGGGCCCACACTGCCTCATCTGATTCCAAGTCACTAGCTGTGGGTCTGAGAGGGGGTTCGATTCGAGTAGCAAGCCGGTGGTCTGCATAAAAAGATCCAAGTAAGCTTTTATAATATCCTCATATCCATATTTGACCTATTTTAGGTTCAAGGCCTTGATAGAATCTCCTTAGATCCTATTACCAATCAATTTCAGGTAAAGAAAAAGCTCTAAAGAGGAAATCAAACCAAAGAGGACATCAACAGTTTGATCATCAACTTCCTCTTTGCACTAGCATGGCTCAATCAATAAACACATCATGGCAAGCATAAAACTGAAGAGGAAATCAAACCAAAACTATCTACAAAAAAAAATCACAGAAGAGAGAACAAGATAGATGACTGACCCAAGAAAACTTTTTCGTCGCAATGGCGGGACGGGATGTACAGGTAAGAGGGGTCCTTTTTGTTCTTTTCAAAAACATAATGCACACACGTCTTGAAGATGTTGAACCTCTGCTTCATCTCCTCGGGTGTCCTGTGTTTCTTGAAATAGAGGCAATACCTATGGTATAAGCCCAACAATGCATTGCCAGATTTTAAGTCCCTCTCTGTGGGTACGACTTTCAGTTGGCGATCTGCATAAGAATGGAGATGAAATCAGTGTGTTAAAAATCGTCAGGTGGCTCCAGGCAATGGACCTCCCTGCATCCTAAGCAGGGCTAGGTGCTAGCCTTTTCACAACAACTTCAAAAAAAAATTTAGTGCCAAAAAAAAAAAAACAGAAGAGAGGGGAGCAAGATAGATGACTGACAGGGCAGATCTAATTCGTCGCACCCGAAGGACAGGCCATACTGCATAGTGTGGTCCTTTTGGCTCATTTCAAAAACATGAGTCGCACTCTTCTTGAAAATATCAAACCTCATCTGCATCTCCTCGGATGTCCTATGTATCTTGTAACGGATGCACCATCTTCAGCATCAGACCAGTCTGCATAAAGTATGACAGCTATTTCATACCCCTATATCCATATGGTTAAGATCCTATCCTATTATCAATAAAAGCACTAAAAATCATCAATTTTAAAATTGAAAATCATTCCTGATCAGCTTCTTTTTTCAGTCTATACTTGCTAATTATGCAATTTAAAATTTCAACTTTTTTTTTCCAAATAACCCAATTGCTGCAAAATATAGCCATGTAACTAAAAAAAAGCTCTAAGCACCATTTTCCGATTTCAATCATTTGTTCTCAAAACAGAGACATGCCTACATTGTACATCCCAATCCCATACATATATAGCTCAATCGATAAATACATCATAACAAACATAACAATGAAATGAATTTAAACAAAATGATTTCAAAAGCATATCCAAAAGTGGGGAGAACAAGAAAGACGACTTACAGCGCAGCTCTATTTTGTCACACCAGATAGAAAAGCAAGAGAGATCTTTTTGGTTCATTTCAACAGCGCGAGTTGCACTCATCTTGAAGTTCTTGACCCTCTCCTGCATCTCTTCAGGGGTCCTGCGTATGTTATAATAGAGACACCACCTATAGTATAGGTCCAACACTGCTTCGTTCGATTGCAAGTCCCTCTCTGAGAGATCAAAATCTTCATCACCTGAACCATCTACATAAAAAATAGAGCCATGCCTTCATTGTACAGTTGATCCCATACATAGCTCGATCAATAAGAGCATAAAATGACAAACATAAGAATGAAAATGAAATGAAATACAAAATTATCTCAAACCAAATAAAAGAAGAGGGGAGAACAGATACCGAATAAATCTTTTTCGTCGCAAACAAAAGAAAGATGAAACTGGCACAAGGAGTCCATTTGGTTCATTTCATAAACCTCATGTGCACTCGTCTTGAACTTGTTGAACCTCTTACACATCTCCTCCGGGGTCCTGTGTATGTTGTAAAGGAGGCACCATCTATGGTATAGCTTCTTGACTGCATCATCTGATACCAAGTCCTCGAGTGTGGGCCTGATTTTAACTTCCTTAATCCCAGTCATTTCCTTAATCCCAGTCATCACGTAAGCTATGCAATATCCCTACATACATATAAAATTTTAAAATTCTATTACCAATAAAAGAACGAGGAGAGATCAATTTCAATATTGAAAATCACTCCTATTCCGTATAGCTTTCTTTTCCCCATCAGTCCTTTATACATTCCAGTCCCATACATAGCTCGATCAATAAAATCATCAGGACAAACAAAATGAAACTAAACAAGCTATCTCAAAAAACAATAGCAGAATAGGGGTAACAAGATAGACAACTGATCGTTCATTAGCTTGACCCCTTTCTGCATAGACTGCCTAGACCATAAGGGCAAATCCACTTTCCTGAAGTTGTGCCTTGAACGTAAAACATTGAATTTCAGCAATCTGACGAATAATCACAATCAATTTGTGGACAAAACCCTACGAGATGTGCATATATATAGCAGGCAAAGTATAGACCACATCTAAGAGCAGATCGCAAACGCAACTTAAAATCGACCCGAAAAAGGAACTTGCAATAAAAGGAACCCTAACCCTAATCGAAGGACCTAAGATCTACGAGTGGAATTGAAGAAAGGAGATTTAGATGGACAAAGATCAAACCTGGAGATTCAAGATTCAAGACGCAACTGAGCGACGTCGAAGAAATCGCGGCGGTATGTATTCTGCTCTCTCTGATGTGCCAAAGAAGAAGACGTGAAGAAGAAACGGCGGGCGAGTCGGCAACATTCAATTTTATACCGCCAGAACAACGCAAGTTGTTAAAAGTTTAAAAAAAAAAGGAAAAGAAAAGTGTTTATGGTGATATATTTGTACTCCATATTTTAATTGAATATATTTTTAAATATTTTTTTATTATTTGTGGAGATCTTGTCAAAATTCAGGTTAAAATTATTAAAATATTGATTTACTTTTTATTGAATATTTTTAAATAATATTTTCTTTTTTTTAGACATTAATATGTATAAGATACTTGGTTTTTTATAAAGATAATAATAATTAGGATAGGTTATCTATAAAGCATAATATAATTTATAAAATAATTTTTTTAAAGTTAATTTTTTAAAATTATATATTAGGGTTCTTATCTTTTACTCTATAATAATAAGAATGTTTGTAAATATGAAAAATCTATGTATATATATAAAAGACGCAAGGAATAAGGCCACCACATTGCGCCACTTAGGATTTTCCTACGTGTCGTTCCCACGTTAAGTCACCTAGGATTTCGCCACATAGGATTTTTTATTTTAGAAATTTATATATATTGCTATTATTTTAGGATAATATAGAAATAGGATAAATTAATACAGGAGAAATTCTATCTATAATAAAGATGTTATCTATTATATATTAGGAATTAGGATATATAGATCTAAAATTAAAACAAATAAATTATAGAACATTAGATATTATATATTAAGATAGATATTAATTTAGTTTTTCTAATTAAATTTCTATCTATTTATATGAAAAAAATTAAATTCGAATTTATATTTAAAATTAAAGAAAATTATTTTATCTTTATTAATATCTATCTATTTATATGAAAAAATTAAATTCGAATTTTATTTAAAATTAAAGAAAATTATTTTATCTTTATTTTTTTATCTATTTATGTAAAAGATTTATCTTAAATAAAATTTTGAGAAAAAATAGAACTTTCAATCTAGATAATTACTTGCCTAAATTGACTTTTGATAAAAAAAAAATTGCGTTAACTTTTCCTTAATTTTCTTTTTGAATCAATATCAATATCATAACTATATACTAAAGCGGAGGTTAAAAAAATTATTAAATAACACATGCCACTTTTAGATTGGACCACACCAACCCTTTTTTTAAATAAATATGATTGGTTGAAATTTAATTGATATTTTTATTGGTTAGAATAATTGTAGACCCCACATATAATAAAATTATTATTTATATACATGTGAAATATTCTATAATAGATTTGACAATTTTTGGCAAAATAACCATTAAATAAAAAATATCCAATTAATTTACATTATGTTTTACAAGATTGACAATGATCTATCTATTTATGTAAAATTTCTTTTAAAAATTGAATTTTGATTTAAAAAAGATAGAAATTTACACTATGTTCTAAAAGATTGACAATTATCTATTTATGTAAAAAAAATTAAAAACGAATTATGATTAAAAAATTGATAAAAACTTTGCATAAATCAAATTTTGGTAATGTATTTTTTTAAGTCTAATTTTTATAAAAAAAATGATACAAATCTAAATTACTCTTAGATTTAAATAAATATTTACATTATCTTTGCATTTGATCTATTTAAGGAAAATATTTTATTAAATAGACTTTTGAAAAAAAAAACTAGAAATTTACATTATGTTTTACAAGATTGACAATAAAATGATTAAATTATATTTTGCAAAAAAATTCTTTTACATTTTCTCATAAGAGATAGACAATTAATTATCTATAGTTAATTTTGATAAAAAAAAGATAAAATTTAAATTATATTATTTTTATAAAAATAAAATTTTCCTAAAAAAAATAATTATAATAATTTTTTCTAAACCATTATATAAGATCTAGGTAAAATATTTTAAATAAAGATAAATATTAGAGTAAAAATAAACGTGCAATATTCTTTTTAACTATGACTCTCCAAAACCAACTTTTCCTTCAAAAATTATAAATTCTTTCAATTAAACCATAAATGTTAAAGAATATTAGTTTTGACTCTATATTGTTTTAAGAAAAAATTCCATAATACAAATAAATTATAGATTATACCTATTCATTTATTTAATCTATATTGAATAAAACCCGTACAAGGTACGGGTTCTTATACTAGTACAATATAAAGATTAGTATAGAAGAGAGCATTGTCCTTGATTTAAGAGATATAATATAGAGAAAATTATCTATGTATTATTTTGCAAAATTCAATCCATCTATAAAGTTGTTTTCCATTTAGACTGATAAATTCAATGTATTAATCAACCTATCATCCATATTAAATTTAAAAAAAACATAGATATAAAAAAAATTAATGTAAGGTGGGGCTAGATAAAAAAATATATTTTATATTTACATAAATAAAATAAAAAGGAAATTAAGAAAAATGTAATGTAAATTTTTATCAAAATTCAATTTAAGCAAGTATTCATCAAGATTTGTAAAGTTTTCTTTTTTTTTATCAACTTGATTTAAGAAAAAAATCTTTAATATAAATGCATAAAAAGATACAGAAAATATAATTTTATTAATTAAAATTAAAATTCGAATTTCTATTTATTTTTTACATTTACATATAATCTTAGTCATCAACATAAAACTATATCTTTTTCTCAAAATAAAATTATATCAACATAACAAAATTTATTATTTAAAATTATATAGATATAAATTTTATACTTGAAGCTCAAGCCTTGTTAAAAGATAAAAAAAATATATTAAAACCCTAAATCTTGTGAAGAGATAAAAATATTAAATTAATATGGAAAATATCATCTCATAAGAATTTATGTATATAAAAATTGTATAAATATGTTATCTATTGTAGTAAACTAATACATAATCCATAGATAGAGAATTATATGCATAAAAAGTTATATAAACATGTTATCTATTTAGTATATATAGCAAGAATACTATAAGTTGTTACAAAATTTATTAAATATAATTTTACATTAATTTATTCAAAAATGCCACATGGCGCAAATTTTACAACAGACTTGGGTTATGCTTTGTAATGTATTAGGGTAGATTGCATCAATGCCCTAAAAATATTCAATTAAATTGAACACGTGCCCTTATTCTCAAATTTCCAAATTTTTTTTAAAAAATTAAATCTTATTTCATAAAAAAATTTACTAATATCAATTTTTTAGTGTAAATATTACACAAAGTTGGATGGGAGTCTAGCAACTAACTGTGCTCCGACACCCTTATTCAAGGCAAAACACAAGAACTGAAAAATAAAGAAACGAATATTGGCGTTAGTCGTGTTACTATGAGCAGTTCGTGTGACCCGAGACAAAAACTCAAAGGCATCGCTCCCTAGCTCTCCAAAAGTAGAGAAGGCAAAAGAAATAAAACCTTATAGTAGGTATTCTATTAAAAAACATTATAGTGGGTATTACAAGTACGCATGTCCTGACAACAATTAATGTCATACAACTTCCAGATTCCTAAATAGCAATGGAAAAGCTCCTTCTTCACTCACATCAGTGGAAAGCTCGCTAAACTTGAAAACGTATCGGCACTAGCGAAGGAGGTGAGATCAGAATTGATCATGGGAGAGAAGAAAGCTTGGAGCAAGAGAAAGAAAGAAAAGAGTGGGAAAATTTTGAACAGAGAAAATGTATTAGATTGTCACAGTAAAAACAGGTTATACAGTACTTATAGTTCTTCTCATTACAAAGTCACGTTGGTTAGATATTACCACGTAGGCATATAAGAACTATATCAAATGCTATAAACCCAATACCCCCTTCAAGATGGAGGCTAATCCATGAGTCCCATCTTGGGTAAAATTGTTTAAAGTTGAATGCCAGGAAGTGCTTTGGTAAAAAAATCAGCCTTTTGCTGAGATGAAGGACATCTCCTGAGCAGAATAACAATCAAGTTCTATATGCTTGGTCTGTTCATGAAAAATTGGATTCCTAGAAATATATATGGAAACTTCATTGTTATGGGAGTAAAATCTGAAACACACAAATCACCAAGCAATTTGCTTAACCAAGCCAACTCAGAACAAATTCTCCTTAAGGATCTGTATTCAGCCTCTGCTGAGAATAGAGAAACACTACACTGTTTTTAGACTTCAAGGATATTAAGTTCCCACCAAGAAACACCACAAATCCAGTGACTGACTTTCGAGAATAGGGGCATGTTGCCCAATCTGCGTCATAGAAACCTTGCAACTGAAAATCTGGTTTGTTATTAAGTAATAAGGCCTTAGTTTGTGTGCCTTTGTGATAAGAAAGAACTCTCTTTGCTGCAACCACATGTGAATATTGTGGTGCTTAATTGAATTGACTAAGAACTTGCATTGGAAAAGCAATGTCTAGTTTGGCGTTAACCAGAAAATTAAGTTTGCCCACCACTTGTCGATAAGGAAGAGGATCTAGTAGCAAAACTCTTTCATTAGGAATAATTTATGTCTGAGATCAAGTGGACTGACAACTAGTTGAGTAGAAACACAATCAAAATCTTGAAGCAATTAAACAATAATCTGTCTTTGAGTCGTAAGCAGGCCATGGTCAGTTGGAACAAATTCCATCCCCAAAAAATAATGCAAAGTGCCCAAGTCTTTAATTCGAACTCTCCATAAAGATATTCTTTTAGAGACTCAATTTCAGATGTGGCATTCCCTGTGCATAGAATATCAACATACACGGCAACAAACACTACTGAAGTACCATTTTGCTTAGAGAATAAAGAATAATCATTCATGGATTGCTTATATCCTCTAGACTTTAAACTCGAGTAAAGCTTGACATACCACTGACGACTTGCTTGTTTTAATCTATAAAGAAATTTTCTAAGTCGACAAACCATAGTAGAGTCTGCCACTTCCAAACCTTGAGGAATCTTCATGTAAACTTCCTCATCTAGATCTCCATGGAGGAAAGCATTATTAACATCCAGCTAAAAAAAATTTAAATTTCTTTTCAAAGCTACTGAAATCAGAACTCTCACAGTGGTCATTTTGATCACATGAGAAAAAGTCTCAGTATAATTTACCCCTTCTTGTTGAGTGAACCCTCTCACTACTAACCTTACTTTATATCTATCAATTTTCGAAATAACAATCTCTTAATATTCTTTTCAATATTTTAGATTTAAGAATGAAAAGTTGCAAAATGAAAAATCAATTATTGTCATTTTTCATGAAGTGTATTTTTACCAACAATTATAAAATATGAATATTTATTAGAAGGTGGGATTATACAATAAATATTGTTTTAGTGTTTTTGATGTGTGAATAAGTTCGTTACATATTTAGTTTAAGCTCTACATTGCATATGTCATGTTTCAACTTCATTTTGAAAATAATTTAATAAACTAGACATAAAAATGCCTAAAAAATATTAAATCTTTATAAGTAAACTAATTTTCATATAATGGAAATGAAAGTTGTTTTTTCTTATATGAAAATGAACGAAAAAGTTTAGGTGTTTGTCTCTTCTTCTCCACCTGTTAGTGCACAAAATTAAATTCATCTTTAATGCATTGATCGAATATTTCCCTTTACTCTCCTCTTCACCTTCCGCTCCAAGCTCATTTTCAACCTAGAACCTGCAAAACAATGGACACGGGAGGAGGCGGGGAACCCCTAATCCACCTCTGATGCCTTAGTCAAAAGAACAGTTTGTCGATTGAACGTCGAGATAAAGGACAAGACTTGCTAGCGAGCTCAGCGAATATGAGTATGTTCGTCATACATGGCGAAGAAATGTATTTATAATGGCGGGGATGGTGAGAGAATGTCGAAAACTCTATCTCTCAGGGATGGCCGATAATGCTCAAGGTCTAACAAGCGATTTCTTGTTCCCTAATTCACGTGGAAATTCTATCTTTCGACTAAGATAGAATTCCTCATTATAACGAATAATTACCATATTTAATTTTTGACTCGGAATTTTCTCAAAATCTTAAAAATTTCTCGATGCCAACTCCTTCAACAGGCTTGGAGAGTCCTCACCGCTCTTGGCTTTCTCTATGTAGCGCATGACATCCCAATTTTTTGTAACCCTTTCCTTATCATTACAATTTTTTCGATGATTCCATGTGCATGATAAGACCATCACTTTTTTTGATGATTGCATGTTCGTAACTACCTTTTTTCTCGAGACAATGCAGTTTTATTTATCTATTTATTTTAATAAAAACCATCATATAACTAACTTGAACAACGTGAGATATTTCAATGCACGCACACTTATCGTAATTACTCTCCAAATGAATCATTGTGCATCATTTGGATGATTTGCCAAATTCAAGTGAAATCCTTGAAATTGATCTTAATGTAGTTCCTCCAAATCAAGAAGAATAACAATTTGTTCATAGTCCTAGTAAGTTTTACTAATTCTTTTTTCTTTTTTTTTCAAATAAAAATCCCTGATATATTTAGTTGATTTTTTGTGAATTTGATTCTACAGTTAATTTAAATGTCCATGGAGATATTTCAATTGAAGAACCCAATCAATCCACTAATTTTTCAGGTTTGTGGTTAATTGTTTATTTAAGTTTTGATACGAATTAGTAGGTATGGATTACATTTAGATAAAGTATTTTTTGTTTATGTATTGGTACTCGGTAATTCAGTACTCCTCTTGCTTGATTTGAGAAGCTTATAAAACCCGATATTCAACCTGATATTCAATTCAACGTGTTCGATTAATTTTGGGTTTAAATTTTCGGGTCTTGACTCTAAAATTTTTGATTGGTTAGGCTTTACGAGTTAGGTGAGCTTTTGACAGCTCTACGTACTCCTGACCTATTCATCAAAAAATATATTTTTTATTACTTAAATAAATTTATTTTGAACTCTTGATATCGATCTCAACCGAAATTCAATCAAGACCCGATTTAACCAAAATTTGATTTAACCGAACTGATTCAACCAAAATCCAATTCAATCGGGTTGAACTAACTCAACCCAAAACCAACTAACAGAAACCTAGATTTGCTTGACCAATTTTGACCCGATATCCCAAGGTAACTGACAATTTACACACCCGACTCGACCCGAACATACCCGATTACCGAACATATTCGTCACTATTCAAAACCCAAATGACTAGAAATCCGAATAACCCGATCGAAATCTGACGGATTTACCAAATTTCTTCCCCTAGTTCTTGACATACTAGAGCAGGTTTCACCCTTGAACAATTGAAGAGGGATTGTTGTGGTTGAAAAAATGGGATAATTTCATTGAGCTATGAGTAAGATCAATTGCATATGAAATTGGCCATTGTCAATGTGGGTAGTGCTCTACAAGAACTTAAGAAACTTGAAGAATTATAGAAATGAGAGGAAGCCTTAATGATTTGTTAGACTGAAAAGCCCTAAAAAATAAATTTATTGTAGTAAATAGAAAGGAATTGGTATGTGAATGGGAGAAAATTTTCGCAAGGTATTACCGGTATTACTACTCTAACGATCGGTTAACAAAAATTAGAGCATGGGTAATATTTTGTTAACGTGGATTGTTTACGGATGGTTTTGTGTAAATTCACATTTTACGGGTGGTTTGATGAAAAGTTATATATTTTAAGGGTGCTTTTGTAAAATTTATCTCTTTTTTTATGTTGATACTTTTTTGTAAAATCAAGAAGAAGAACAATTCCTTCCCGCTTGCAGTTGATCCGGGTTTACTTACCCTCATTCATCAGAATGTTCTAGGGCGACCACTAGGCTGTTAGTGGTCACCCTAATTACTTTCCTTATCAAAAAATAAAAATAAATAAATAAATAAATGTCAAATCTGATGACTTTTAGGTTAATACTAGCATATATACTCGTATCATATACATATTTAGTAGAATATGAACGAACTCCGATTAACCAGAAATATGACTCACTCGAAATCCGACCAATCTGAAACCCGACTAACCCGAAACCAGACTTATTCAAAAGTCTAGTTGGATCGAAAACAGAATAACCCAACCAAAATTGACCCAGAAACCCAACTTTTCCCGATTAATTAGTCCAACCCGATTTAACCTGATTATCAAAATATCCAAATTTTAGCTGAATCTGAACTTGCCCGAAATTAAACTGAACCTACCCGACCCACCCGATTGACACCCCTAGTTATAACATATTGAAAGAAAGGGCACATACCGAACTATTATAAAACTCAAAAGTACCCCGCGGATTCTATTTTTTTTTCTATGCACCACCAAAAAAGTACAAAGTTGAGGGACATCTTCCAAAATTTTCCAAGAAGAAATAAGGTGGAGAAGGGCTTTTGTATCCGTGAAACATATTTCGGCACAAAAAAACACTACTTCGTAGTAATTAAGAACGTTGGACATGCTCATAATTAATCAAAATTATTAGACTCATTTGTAGAAGCCGAGACATTTGATGATCACTAACCTGCTGCAATAGTTTGAATCCCACATGAGATCCTCATGCGCTTGCTCGACTCTATCCATGATTGTCGAAAATTCCAGTGATAAAGTCCAAGGATTGTGGAAATTCATTTTAAACCTATCCATCTTCAAATTAATTTGAAACACAAATTCATTAATTGAATACTAATGGTAAGAGAATCAAACAAATTTTGATGGTTCTCTATCAATTGCCCTTTTACAAAAATCCAGATCCTCAATTGGTGGTTCGTTTGCGCACTCTCAATTTTGTGTTGCGCAATTCAATATGGGCGGATTCCCATCCCGCACACAAAAAGGACACAAAATATGGGCATGTTTTAAACCCGTACAAGAAATTTCCCATAAAACCATGGGTGGATTTAGGATCCACACAGACTGGAGTGCGCATCCGAAAAAACAGAGTACGCAAAATTTCCTTGTTTATTATCTAGCTCCTCAATAAAATACAAAAGCTGATAAATGAGATTATTGTTCCATTGATTTCTACCCAAATTTTTGTCCATCTTCACATGGTATCAGAGCTGGTCCCAAATTACTAGCATAGCTTTAACCCAACATAAATTTAGCAAGGATCATTGTGATGTTGGTCTTCCAAATCTCACTATAATAACTTCTCCCTTGCCATACAATCTCAATCTTAATGCAACAAATGTCATTTTTCTGGATAATCCCACTCTTTATAGACAAATTGTGGACAAGCTTAATTTTTTAACTAACACTAGACCTAATCTTAGTTTTGTTGTGCAAACCCTGAGTCAATTCATTCAATCTGCAAGGTCTCTTCACTTGAATGCTTTTCATCATACCCTCAAATATGTGGCTGGAACTACTAGATAAGGTATTCGCCTAAATGGTTTTGAAAGACCAAGATTGACAACATATTTAGATCTAATTGAGCCTCTTGTCAGGTCACCAAAAGATCAGTAAGTGGCTACCTTGTCTTCTTAGGCAATTCTCCTACTTGTTGGAAGTCCAAGAAGAAATCTATTGTGAGGAGAAGCTCAACATTGTATGATATATTCCAGTATGGCTGCACTATCTTGCACTTACTACATCAAAAACGATGGCAGCTGGACGATTTTCTTAAAACAACAAATTCTTGATGATTGTCCCATGGAGTTCAAAAAACCTTAATCATCAAAAAGATTTTTCGAGTATCTCAACAGGGTGTTAGAAATAACTACTGAATCCAATTATCTTTCTGTGCGTATCAACGATTCTTTAGTCAAACAGAAGTTCGATAAATCAAAGGTACATCTATATTACTTAAATTAGTATAATATTTTAAATAGTATAATTTCGTATTAACCAATTGTTTTTGTTTTATAATTTCATTTTCAGATTAGAGCACCATGTGTACGTGCTGAATGGAAAATGGTGAATGGCTTAGAAGAAATGATGGATGTGGTGAAAATTAATCCCTTAGTGGCTGGTATATGTATAGATAAGAAGATGATGAAATACCAAATGAAAGATTGAGGTGTATTACAATCATGCCAATGGAAAAAGAAACCATGTCGTATTGATAGTAGGATATGGTACTTGTGCTGAAGAGGAAGATTATTGGATATGCCAAAATAAATGGGGATGAATGGGGGCATAAAGGGGAAATTCAAAATTACAAGAGGGTCTAATATGTGGTATTGAAGGGTGAGTCTATTACCCTGTATTAATTGTTAAGAGTGGTAAATTCTTTCTCTTCTTGAATGTTGCATCGATCATGGTGGTCGAGAGCTCATCCTCTCCCTTTTTCATCCCCTAATTTTTTCCTTCCCTACTTAGGTATCATTCAACAATATTTCACGATCCTTGAACTAACTTATTTCTAATTACTTTTTTCAATCCTCCCACTAATTTGTTTTCAATTGAATGACCCGGAGTATTATGTAGTACTCCGTATATTTGAAATGAGCTTCAATTTCAATGTATTGAGTTGTAAGTAGTTCAACATAGTGTTTTTAAGAGGCAATAGTTTCTACTTAGTATAGAGTTGTTTGTCAAATTTATGCATTGTACATATTTGTGATGGCTCAAGACTAGTTCTCAGATTTTTTAATCCGGTTCTATTAACTGTTGGTGACAAAGCAGAGTTGGCAACCGAGAAGCAATCAATTTACTCTTTATATTCTCAAATTTGCATGCTCTGAATTTTTTGGCTCATGTTCTACTGAGTACATTCCATTGTCGCCTATACTTGAAGGATTCGTGATATTGATTATGGGCAATATGTTAACTAGGTCTTTTAAGCATTGCACTACTTCATATTTGTTTTTACTTGTTTTGGTTTTTGGATTAGTCCGATATGGGTTCCCATGTTTTGGGGAAACAATCCATCAGGTGTGTCTTTCTTTCTAAGTTCCTCTCATGCTCATGAGGTGTGTCTATGGAGCCTTGGAGGTTTGATTTTGTGTTCTACGCATTTGATTGTAAAATAAACATCAATTCATTACAAGTTACAAATACGCCAGAATCTGTAAGGAAAATCTAGCTTACAAAAAACCTAGAGCCAAATTATTGTTGTTTCTATCCCAAGTAGTAGTACATCAATTTAACAATCAACCTTGTAATTCTAATGATTTGGGTGGTCACTAACAAGCTAGTGACCTCAAGGGCATCCTGGTGGATGAGGGTGTGTAAACCCGAGTCAACTACAAGTGGAATAGAGGAGACGCGTCAAAAGGAGCCAGTGATGTAGTCCGCCACCGAATTGCACTCACGGTAGACGTGAGCGATACTCCAATCCTGGAAACAAGCCAACAAATAATGGATGTCCGAACGTAGCAAATCAATCTCCCATGGGCAGCGTTAGTCACCAAGAACGGCCTTGACTAACTGTAAATTATCGCATTCAATCTGGATCCGAGAAATGCCATGGCTAATAGCCTTGAGTAGTCCCTGGCGCAAGGCGATAGTATCGGAGATAAGAATAGATTGTCGACCAATCAGTCCTCCGTCGAAATGAATAGGGGAGCCACCGGAGCCCCTAAGGATGAAACTGAATGAGGCCACGCCATCCGAACAAACTGCACCATCAAAATTTAGTTTATTAAAATATCTCTTGGGTTTTGCCCACTTAGCAGGCTTACGCCCACCCCTAATTATCGCAGTATGAGAGCGCGAGGTGATATTTTCCGTAAATCCTGCTAGTTTCTAATCTTTGACCTGATTACGGGTAAATTCGCAAAGGTACCCGACCTGATTAGGGAGTTGGCTGCTGGGGTTGTCAAAGGTTCTCTTATTTCTAGCAAACCATAGGCTCCACCAAGCGTTTGTGAGGAGTTCCATCTCCTCCTTAGTTGTCGTTGCCCTAATTTCGTCAAGGACTTGGTGTGGTTTCTTGTCGCCAGGTAACACTTGAGGTACGCATCAACATGCTCATCCCTATTAATTATAGATCCGGCCTCCATTTTTGGGGATAATGGACCATTACCGGTCCAGTTATCCAGCCAGAAGCGGGTGGTTTTACCATCCCAACTTGCCAAATTAGCCCTTTCGAGAACAAATCCCTTAGGCTTAACAATTTTGACGACTGTCATGAAGTGTTATTTTCTTTCTCGTAGTTTAGGATACTTTTTGTTTTGAGGTATTTTTCCGTCACTATTTTGACTCATATATTATCGGGTTCCGCTAGGATTTACCACAACAATTTCATTTGGAGTACTTGGTTCATCTTTTGCCTTCGCTATACCCAACCCCCCGTGGGCAAGTGGTCGACAGATAGAGTTCCAACTTATTAGTGGTTTATAATTGTTTTCCTTATTCCAGAAGAAATTTTTATTAATTTGGTCTAACTCTTTCAGGGTTGCTTGTGGTAACAGGAAGGATTGCATGATATAATTTGGTTGTGCTGAAAGGTTCGCTTTGATGAGAGTTTTGCGTCCTTCTTGCGAAAGGGCATTGGCTTTCCGTTTCGAAAGTTGGGCTTTGGTTCTAATGTTCAGGGGTTTGAAAGTGTTTTGTGTTACACCCCAATTGATGATCAGGCATCCTAGGTACTTGTCTAAAGCAACGGTGTTAACAATATGTAGAATCTGTTTTATCTGCTCCTTAAAGTTATTGCTTGTGTTTTTAGTGACCTGAAAGGCGGATTTGTGAAAATTGACTTTTTGACCAGATATTTGACAATAGTCGTTGATGAGGTATTTTCGATGGTTGTTATACCTATCAAAGAAACCTTAGCTTTACCAAACTCAATAGAGCAGTAAGTGAGGGTCAATCCCATAGAGACTCGTGTAAGTGTTTTATTACTTAGATGCCAAGTAACCAAAAGGGGGTTTTTATGAATGATTGTCTATTCTAATATGCAAAGTAAAAGCAAATATGAATGCAAAGATGATTTTATCAAATAAGAGATAAGTGTGTTCAACTAGTTAAATCCATCATTACATTGCTTTGTTGATCATTGATTCTCTTGATTCTCTACTCACTTGAATAATCTATTGTGGATTATGACCCTACTAAGGATTATGACCCGAACTTCAGATTTAGTTGGCAGAACAACCAGTCTAACAACCCTAATCATCTAACAACCTAGAAGACCTTCTAGATTCAATTAGACAACAACATAACGATTCAAGTTATCAATAGAAACAAGCACTTAGAACAATCAAACATCTAAGTGACTTGTGAATTTATTCCCTTCTTTAACCAACCAGTCCAACCGGTACTAAGTTGATTAAAGTTTTACTCTTGATCAAATTAACTCCGACCGGTAAATAATAAGATTCAGTTATAAGCAGAAATTCAATTAGGTAGCTAATCGAACAAAACCCTAATTTAAATACAATTAAGCACAGGGAATAAACTCTATTCAAGTTTGTTGAGAATCAATCAAACCTCACAACTCATGCAAATCATGACTTCAATTAACTAGCCAAACACAAAGGAATTTAGCAACGTATACTTGAATTAAAGAAAAACTTACAAATGTTCAAGAGTTGCCTCAAGAGAGAAGAAATCCCAGCCTCCAAATTATGATCCCAAGTTATAACGAGAGAGAGAAAACTAAAAATAAGGTTTAAATACCCCTAAGATATCCAAAGACACATAAATCCCGAAATAAATTAAAACACGTCGGAAAAGATCTAATAAAGTCCAACTTGAGGCCCAAAATTCGCGGCCCAATCACCTCCGTCAAAAAGCAAGTGGTGCGGGCATTTTCCCATATGGCGCGGCCGCGCACACTGTCGTCCTAGCTCGCGCCCCCTTGAACTGAACCGTGTTCTTCAAATGCTCTGGTCCTTTCGCCTTATGCTCTTGATATCTTCACTTGTATTTCTCCAATCTTCATCCATGCACTCTAACTCACCACCATAGATAGCTCGGATCACACCTTGCCTTGCTCTAATACCTAAAAACCTGCAAAACCGAGCAAAAAAGCATAATGTACCCGAAAACGCTAAATCCTAAAAACTAAACTAAAAATAAGCTAAACATATGCAAAACAAACATAAAACATGCATATAAACTACACATATATGCGAGCTATTAGTCGTCAACAATTTGTTTAATGTTTTTGCATGCTTGGTTGTTAGTTTTTGCAAAAATGATGATGTCATCAGCAAAAGCAAGGAACGAAATTTTAGTTCCATTTCTCGAGATTTGGATTCCTATGCCAGTTCTTGGATTAGCGCTCTTCACGTGGAGTTGTCTCGCGATGACCTCAACAACGAGAATGAAGAGGTAAGGTGATAGGGGGTCTCCCTGTCTAAAGCCCCTTTGGGGGTAGAATTGCTCCATTGGTCCGTTGTTGACCAATACTGAAAAAGATACGGTTTGTCATGAAACCCGAACTTACAAAGCACAAAAATTAGGAACTCGAAACTAATGCGGTCGTACGCTTTTTCCATATCATGTTTGACGGTAATCCCAGCCTCCTGCACTCGCTTGTAGCGGAAGGAGTGGAAAATCTCGTGTGCAACGAGCGTATTGTCGCGAATACTACGATTTTGGATGAAGTCTCTTCATCGGGTGAATGAGTTTCGTCATGACGTTTTTAAGGCAATTTGTCAAGATTTTTGAAATCACTTCATAAATGGTATTGCATAAGCTGATTGGCCTATAGTGATTTGTTGAGTTGGTGTTATCACATATAGTGTTATGAACGTGTTGTTAATTTGTTTTAGGATTTTCTCCGGATGGAAGAAGCTTTTTACCGCTTTAATTACGCCAATACCAACAATATGCCAATATTTCTTATAAAAACAAGCCGGCATACCATCAAGGTCGGAGGATTTATCGTCCCCAATATCAAACATAGCTTTCTTAATTTCTGTCTTCGAAACTGGTCTTGTGAGTTCAAGATCGTCTTCTAATGACAATTTTGTGCTTCTGTGCTCCAACAAAATTTATCATTTTTTATTTATTTTTTTCAAATTTATTTTGCTATAAAAAAATTGCAGTGCTTTAAAATTTTAAAATACAAGGCTCTGATTTATTTTTCTAACAAATTTGTTGACGTATAACGATTTTTTGAATCAAAATTTCTTTTTAAAATAAGCATATGGATGTGGCTATAATTTGTAAGATGGTCTCGAATTTCTGTTTTATAGGATCATGCTTCAATTTGAAAGATTAGAGCTAACACTTTGTAATAATTCTAAGATAAGATTGGCTTTTTAACATTATTTTACGTACAAAATTCCTTTGACTGCTTACTCAGCCGTTCAGTGGAAGATCAAACCCTCACGACTTGTGTATAACAATAAATCTTCCGAGCAAAAGCAATTAGCAAAATTCCGTATTGAAATTGAAATTGAAATTGAAATATGGGCAAGGTGTGTGATTCTCAATTCTCAACTTGTGTGATTTTCATCTTCATGTATTTAAATTATTTTTACCTTTATCTTGGTCGAATATTTTTATTTTTATGTTAGAAATAATTTTGCCAATCAAGTCAACTACGTTAGTTTATAAAAGGATAGATTCATTGAAAAAAAAAAAGAAGGAAAATGTCTAAAACGGTTTAACCCGTTCAAAGAGCATACTTTTTTGGTTGAAAGCATATATTGCACTTTAATTTTTTTAAAGTAAATCTTATAGTTTTGCTTAAACTTCCTTTCCATAAATTTTATGAGAATAAATTGCTTAAACTCCTTTACATTAATTTTATGAGAATATTTTAAACTCAATGGCACATAAAGTAATTTAAGGGTAATGTTTTAGTAGGCATAAATAGCAATGTGTCAAATTTAAAACGTACGTACAATCCAATTAATTATGTTAATAGCTACTATTTTCAAAATGAAAAACCACACAAATTTATTCATGCAATCAAATTCCTAAAACCTAAAACGAGCTGAGAGATATTTACCCCGATTCACTAATATTTCAACCATAGAAAGGTTTACTAATTAATAATAATGAGTTTAAAAATATTATCGGTTTTTTCTATCGTATGCCTTAAGGGTTTAGATTCTAAGAATACTGATATTGGAAACTAAAACTCTAATATAAAACTAATAAATCCTATTAAAAATAATTAAATCTAAATAAATGTAATTTTAAAATATATTACCATAGTTAGGCTCTTAAGGATAGGTTAAAAAAATCGATATTCTATAGGCCGGCTATGTCAAGGAAATTGTTTGCAAACTAGTTGTACCCGTCGTACCCTGTACGACTAACGACTATGAATCTACGATTCGGTATTTTATAGACATTATAAATAGGATATTTATAAATAAAAATATAATTTAAACTTTAATATAAGCAATTTTATTTCGCGTAGAATTTTATAATTTTTTAATCAATATAAATGGTTAAATTTAATGTTGAGATTGAAGATATATTATTAAGATAAAATAATTACATTTCTCTTTTTCCTCGATGACATTTCATAGATATGTAATTAAAAAAAAGAAGATAAAATAAAAATAAAAATTATATATATTCAAATATGGAAGAAAAAAGAATTTAAAAAATAATAGTTAACTTAATAAATAAGATATAATAAAATATTAAAGATAAAGATAATTTAATTATATTAAATTTTTAATTTTTAATTAATTTAATTTAAGATGGGACCAAACTCATTTTGTGGTTTGATAAAGTAAAAAATAGATAAGATTAAATATAATATTTATTCATATTTTATAACTTTCCATTTACGTAAATTTAGAGATTATCAAATATTTCAATATATCTATTAAATATTTTATTATTTATTTTTAGTAACTTTAAACATTATAAATATTTATCATTAATTTTTAATTATAAAATAAAATCAATATATATCTATAAATAAATTCATCGAAAAGATATATGCTAAAAGATTTATATTTATTTTAAAATATTAAAAATATTTTATCTTTAATTTTAAATGCATGTATAAGGAAGCTTTCATAAGATATAGTTATACTAAAGGCTTATTTGTTTGATGTTAGAGATAAATTTAAATAGTTACAAAGAATTTCATAGAAAAAAGTTATAATAATAAGGAATAAAAATTATTAAAAATGATGTGGGGTCAGAATCGTTCTGGTGGCTCGAAAAGGTATAGTTTTCTGTTCGTTAAAACAAGGTTTTTGAGGAGGTGGAGGTTTTGTAGGAGGTTTTTGGGTAGGTGGAGGTTTTATAATAGGTAGAGGTTTTATTATTTAAAATCTTCGAAAACCTAGTTGAGTGTTTGGCATTATAAAGTTTTCATGTAGGTTTTAGCTTTAAATTATCAAAAATAAAATAATTTTATTAATTAGCATAAAAATGGTTTGTTAATTTTTACAAACCTCTTATAACCTATCTATCTAAAGATTTCTATTTTGTGGTTTCAAACCTACTCAAAAACCTCTTAAAACTTCCACCTTGAAGAAAATCTTGTCTTGCCAAACACCTATTTAGGTAGGTTTTAAATAGTAAAAACCTCCACAAACCTACGCCGAACAGAGCCTTAATATATAGTTATAGATTATATCATTTAAAACTAAATCGGCCAAAAGATATAATTAAAATCTCCAAAAATATAAGTAAAAAATCCATTATAATATTTATATTTCATTTAAAATTCTTGGAGGCAGATTACACAATTTATTAGCATGAGTTGTCAATCCCACCTCCCAAACAAACCTCAATAATAAAAGATCATTTTTTTCCAAAAAAAAAAAATTAAAGGTGATTGAATTGCTCAACAAACACAAGAAACCCACCTTGCTTCCCAAGCCAAACTTTTCACCAAGTCCAAACCCTAAACTCCTCACCCTTTATAAATACAACCAAACTTTGCTCAATCAAAAACCTAAAAAACTAAGTCCAATTCCAAAATCAAATCATGAAGAGAGAAGGCAGGCAACATGGCACGGTGAGAACCTATTGCATCTTGCCCTCAGGCCCGCTCGGCCCGGCCCGGCCCGCCCAAAGGAAATCAAGCCCGACCCTCTCCTCGCCTCCGACGGCCGGAATCTTCACCCGGGTACCCGCCAAGCCCACCAACCACTCCAAGTTCACCGGAAAGTGCGGGAGGGCCCGGTGCACCGATTGCCACCTCCACCCTTCTTGGAAGTCCAAGGACAAGATCAAGGGGGCCCGCGCCAAGCTCCGGTCGTCCGACGTGGACTTGGGCCATGGCGGCGGGCTTCTTGCGTGGCGGGTCACGGGTCAATCAGGTCAATCAGGGCCTTATTATAAGGTGGATTTGGATACTCAATCTGCCTCGGAGATATTGGATGAACTTTATAGTGGTCATGAGGATTATTATGATGATTATCGTGACTATATGTATGATGATTTAGATAATGATGATTATCGAAGTATTATTGCGTTTGAAGCTCCTAAGCTCAATCTAGATTGCTTAGGTGAGTACCCTTTTCTTTCTAGTCCGATTTCGAGGGAGATCAACGAAGTGGCAGATCGAGATGATGGTGAGATTGATGTTGATGAAGATGATGATATGGGAGGATTCTTTGATGTTGCAATTGTGTGGGATGCAATTGATGGAGATGAAGGATGGACACTTGTGGGTGAAATGTGATTGATTGTTGATGACTTTGGTGGGTTTGATTGGTTTGTTTGATTTTCATTGTACAATTTGTAAATGTTCATTGAATAATTTTATTTCCCTATTTGATGGTTTAAAGTCGTCTAAAGTATGTGTCTTGATAACCAAAAAAGAAAAGTATGAATTGAATAAATATTATATGAAGTTGAGTGTGTGTGCATACCATTATTTGTTTTATGTGGATTTGGATTGGTTTAGAAGTTTGGTTTATTTTAATTGTCCGGCCTTTCCTACTTTTCTATTGTACCACGCAATCATTGAATTGTCAAAAGGAATAAGTTTACATTGATAGATTAGAATACCAAAATTTATCGAATGTTATTGTGTTATGTTTATAATATTGCCGTGTAGATTTAAAGCTCTGATCTAACAAATCGATCCGATTTAGGTTTAAAATCATCGATCCGGTTTAGGGTTGTAATCCTACTTGAAAATCAATAGGAAATAAATAGGTTAAAGAAAGACCTCATTTGTTCTATTTGTATTTTATAATTAAATATTATTATTTATTTAAAATATTATTTTAGTAATCATAAAAGGTTTGATATTCTTGTCGATCTTTCCCTTGAAAACCCACAACGATTCTACCCGATTGTGGCTTGTGACGAACCGCCCGAACTCGAAATGTCCCGATTGATAGGCTCAATGTAGATATATGTCAATTGGATCATATTTTCCTAAAAAGATTCGGTATATCAAACAAGTATGATAGATGGGAGATGAAAGAAGATTTGGGATCAATAAGTTATGGTAAGTTATTGCTTACAAGATTCGATTTATGTCAAATTGGATTATATTGTTTTTTTTTTGGTCGAAAATTGGATTATATTGTTTGTGTAGCCTTTGAAATTTTTAGGTCATTTGTATTCACAAATAGAAAATTCGATTTTTCTAACCTATGCCAATATATTTGGAATTTGTATTTATTTAGATTTAATTATTTTTTCAATAGGGTTTATTAGTTTCCTATTAGGATTTTAGTTTCCTAAATAAGTACTCTTAACCTATGCCCTAAGGGCATAGGATAGAAAAACCGTAGAAAATTTAGGCGATTTGAAAGTTCAATAATTTGGAGTTTGGTTTGACGATGTAAGATAATCCAAATTTGTGATATTATAAACGAAAATTGAACAAGCCCTATGGAAAGCATCATCTAAACCAAACTTGAAAGATTCTTGACAGATATTCGGATCAACTAGTTATATTCCCAGTGCCAAATACCAAAAAATATTAGATTACGATTTAACTATCGTGAACAATATTTGGTGTACCTTTTTGATTGTGACAAAGTGGATTCGGGTTCAATTAATTAAATCAAAGTTTCACATCCTTTTTATAGTATTTTATTTACTTATCATAAAAAATTATATTACAATTTACAATGATTTTATGTTTTGTTGTTGGAATATAAGTGTATATAACTAATATGGTGTCATAATTTGTCCCTTCGGAGACATCAGATGAAATTTGACTTAAGAGTATAAACCGAGTCCAATATCACCATGATTTAAACATGTAAAACCACTACCAGGCTGAACCATATTTGATTATGGTTTAACCTATTTAATTTATACACATCTAGATTTTAGGTATGTCTATTGTTTGATAACATAGTGATATCATAGTATATAGATACTTCCATGGGATTCAAACTCGAATCTCCTTGGCACCATGTATGAAAACACTGATATTGGGCCACAAACTACCCGGTCCGGACATAGAGCGATGTTGACCGATTGAACTGTGCGAACCAAAGGCTTTTTAATGTCATTCTTAGGACGGCCAGGATGCCGAATGAGTGGAGGCTTAGTAGGTAGATCCAACTGTACAAGAACAAGGGGGATGTACAACAATGCGACAATTACAGGGGTATTAAGCTCCTTAGTCATACGATGAAGTTGTGGGAAAGGATCATCGAGCTGAGGCTAAGGAGACAAATCAAGGTGTCCGACAATCAGTTTAGTTTCATGCCTGGGATATCGTCTATGGAGGTCATTCGTCTACTGAGGAGACTTTTAGAGGCGTACAGAGAGAGAAGGAAGAACCTACATATGGTATTTATTGACCTAGAAAAAGCTTACGACAGAGTGCCGAGAGAGTTGGTTTGGGAGAGTCTGGCAACCAAGGAAGTGTCCGGCACGTTTATCCGGATTATCAGAGATATGTACGAGGGTTCGATGACCAGTGTTTACACCCCAGGAGGAGACACTGAGTACTTTAAGGTGGAAGCAGGTTTACACCAGGGCTCAGCCTTGAGCCCCTTCCTGTTCACGTTGGTGTTGGATGTTTTGACAAGGGAAATTCAGGGAGACATTCCTTGGTGTTTGTTGTTCGTGGACGATATTGTCCTTGTGGACGAGACTAGAGTCGGAGTTATGTGGAGGGAGAAGCTGGAATCTAAAGGTTTCAAACTAAGCAGAACCAAGACAGAATACGTGGAGTTCAAGTTCGGGTAGGGAGTAGATGACAATGGCGAAGTTCGTTTAGGGGACGATATCGTTACGAAGAAAGAGAGCTTCAGATACCTGGGTTTAGTGTTGCAAAGTGATGGAGGCATCGACGAGGATATTACGAATCGGATTCAGAGAGGTTGGCAAAAGTGGAGGGCAGCTTCAGGGGTGCTTTGCAATAAGAAGGTACCGCTAAAGCTCAAGGGTAAGTTCTATAGGACAGTTATCAGGTCAGCCATTCTGTATGGGACAGAGTGCTGGCCAATCACGAGGGCACAGGAGCAGAGAGTGATGGTAGCGGAGATGAGGATGTTGAGATGGATGTGTGGTCATACGTTATGGGACAGGATCAGAAATGAGGAGATCAGAAGCAAGGTGGGGTTGCCAGTATAGGGGATAAGTTAAGAGAATCCAGACTACGATGGTTCGGACATGTGCAGAGGCGGGGTATGGGGGAGCCTGTCCGTAGGTGTGAAAGCTTGGACCTTGGAGAATTTCGGAGAAGTAGGGGACGACCTAAGAAATGCTGGAGGGACAGCATAAAGCAGGACTTGGATCAGTTGGGGATCGCAGCAGAGTTAGCAGTATGTAGGGACAGATGGAGGGAGAAGATTAAGGTGGCGGACAACTAGTTGCCAGGACAGACGGTCTCACGTGCTTTGATTTGTTTTGTTGTCTTCGTTTTAGTGTTTTGTTGTGTGTGTCTTTTTCTGTGTTTCTGTTGAGTTGGTGTGTTGTGGTGAGTTTCTTGTTTTGGGTGTCAACTGTGGTATTGTGCTCTCAGGTTTCTGGTTGGGGGTCCTACCCGGGCCTTTCAGGACACTCCCCCTCAGCTTTAAGCCAGGGGTGTTCCTATCCTGGCCCCCCAGATTCTGCTGAAGCGGAGTACACTGGGTCATTGTTGTTGTTGTTGTATATATAGATACCTGATATCTCATATCAATGAGCCATAAACGAAATACCTGATCCGGACATAGAGCGATTGTAACTTGTCTTACCTAATTGACAAATCTCTCTATAACCATGGTGTTTCAATTTTTTTTAATCAACTCCTTATCCTAAAATCATAGAAAGGATCCTCTTTCTTTGACACAACCCCAACTAAAAACCTTGTGATAGTTGTTAAATTCCATTTTTAGAACAGTCCACTTAAAAGTTGCCATCACTTTTGTACAATTTCATGTATAATACATAGTAGCAACAATCTAGGCAAAGAAGATTTGGCACTTCTCTATTTCCTGCACATGTACAAGCATATTTGCTTCTATGAACAAACTAAAACATCCTTTCAAATCCTTTCACATGCTTCATCCATTCTAAGAATCCGATCAGCCTCATCCAAACCCAAATTTTCAGTGTTCGTCTTTCGTTTCTTGCTCTTCTTAACTTTACCCTTCTTCCCTCTTCCACCAAACACCACACCAAACATCCATGCCGAGAAACCTACAACCGAAAAAAACCATAACGCGACTATCCAAAACCTGTACGAGATCAAAGTCTCGTCTTGTTCCTCCAATTTTGGTAATGTTAATGGTGTAGAATTGGTATCAATTTTGCTAGAGGTGTTGCTTTTATTGGGATTGTCACATTTTCTTGCCTTGTGGTGGTGATAGAGCGCGTCGTTCAGCTTCTTCACACACTCTATGCTAACCAAGTCACGCGCTCTTGCGTCTTCATCAGTTGTGTCGAGTGTAGAAAGCTCAGGTGGGTCGGGAAACTTGGCCCAACACTCGTTCACTAAGTCGACGTTCCTGTAACTCTTCTTGTCAAAAGTGTAGTTATTGCCAACTTTATAATGTTCGCCATAGTGTAAAACCCGGTAGCCTACTCCTTTATTAGGGACACCTCCGGGATAGAACATTATGTTCGGGTTTATCACGTGTCTTAAATTCAGCTGCAAGAAGATGAGCACAATTACAATTAAGGGTCATCATCATCGTCCCAGTACAGTCCCGCACAAGCAAGATTTGGGGGTCAAGATCTGAGGATGCGCCCAATAGACTCAAAGAAAACTGAATTTATTAAAATTCACCAAAATTGATATAGGAGCTATATCCATCTCAAGGGCATTGTAAAAAACAGCCAATTAAGGGTGTTCATAAAAAACATAAACCGATAAGAACTGACTAAATTTTTGCTTAAATGGACCAAGAAGTAAACAAATAGTGCAAAAGATCAAGCATGTACAGATATGAAAACATACCTCTGCAGCTCCAAATGAGTAGCCATACATTTCACTTATCCATCCAAATTCATAAACATCTCCACTAAATTTAGTGGCGTAGTGTTCTTTATCAGCTCGGACTTCTTCAGTTTTATGCAGCCAAAGCATAGCAAACTTTCGGAGATCATCAATGTGCATGATTATCACACCGCCAACTTTGTCACAAGCTTGAGGGTTTCGGGTGTGGAGTTTTGCAAGCTCAGTGTCACAACCAATAAGGTAACTAATACAAATGAATTAAGACTATAAGAAAACGTAACAGGCTACAAGTAAATTTTTTGCACATACCGAAAAAATTATCTTACTTGTATGGAGCTGAAACAGGGTGTCCACGCGATGCGTTGAATTCCCATGGTGTGATTGGCCCTAGCAAAATCATATCAGCATCCAAAATAACAACAAATTCAGCGTCAATCTGAGCATGATTGATCCAATGAAGAGCAGCAGCCGGTTTATTGATGGCAGGATACCTGATAATTGTACATAAATCAAGAACAAGGATTCAGAACCAGACATTACTTGTTGCAATATAACAAAGTACAAGGATAAGAGAATTACACGTCGCCAGTCAGAGGATGTTTGCTCATGGAAGGAACATAATGTGTAGGAGCTAAATCATGGCCGGTGTATTTCTTCAAATTTTCATCTGTACAGCTTAAAAGTCGTGTAATGTTTCCCGGTTGACCACTGAGGCGAAAACTGTGAACAAGTCCCACAGTCTGCCAATCAAAATATGAGTTACATTCTGTTGAAAAGATTGTGTGGATCTTAGGATGTAGCTTCTTCAAATCCTCTTCACTTTTTGTTTGTTTTTGGTAGCTATATTCGCTTTTTGTTGGTTTTTGGTAGCTATCAAGAATCGGTTCTATATCGCTTTCCTCATTTATGAAAGTAATATACTTTACTCGTTTTGGCTTGGTAAGTTGAGCAAAAGCTCTGCTTGTAAGGAAACTCAGATATCTTGTCCACATTGGCTTTGGACATCCTTGGGCAGCATGATGATGAAAAAGACCTTCATTCAATGTGTTAATACACTCAATACTCAGCATTAGACCTCGCAATTTATCAGGATCACTTTCCATTAACCTGACCTGTAACATAGTAAAAAGTAAAAACCCTTACCAATAAGTAAACTTAAAAGGAAAGGAACTTTCTAATGTGTGCCCATGGGGACATTTAAAGAGTCTAAAGTTGGAAACTATATTCAAACTAAGACCCTAATTAAAAATTATAAACCCTACAAAATCAGTTTAAAATAATAATCTATTAGTTGGATTAAATGTGTTTACTAAAATTAGAAGTATTAACATGTACCTATGAGTATGGAGTATGGACACACATTAGAAATATTAAAAAGAAAAAGCATGTTTGTCTTCGAAACTATACCTCTTTTGGAAAAGGAGGTTCGGGAAAAAGCCGTCCACAGTCATATGCAACGGTTTCATCATGGTATTCTAATTTCTTGAAAGACCAATTCCCAACCTTGAAAGGTAAGCCGTAATGGAATAGAATTGGCTCAACACCTTTCCTTGGAACGTCGCCCGGATAAATCATCAAGTCATTGGTAATTTTGTGCTGAAGTCCAACCTGAGAAAAAAAAGAATCAACACTATTTTATTTATCAAACTCAAAACTGCATCAGAAACATGGTAAGGAATGCGAACAAGGCGCTCACCTCAGCTGCACCAAATGAGTATCCATACATTTCACTAATCCAACCTTTGCCATAAACATCACCAGTGATATTTGTTGCCCAATGAGCTCGGTCTTCTCGCACTTCTTCAGTCTTAGATAGCCAAAGTGGAGCTAATGCTCTAAGATCGTCTATATGAAAAGCAAGAAGCCCGCCTACTTTGTCACACAATTCTGGATGAGTGGTGTGCAATTTTGCAAGAATATTATCACATCCTATCAAGTACCTACATAGATACTCAATACAATACAAACACATGATATCAACACAAGCATCCATGATTTGATTACAAAAAAGCTACATTTTAAGAACCAAGAAAACCAGATTAATTCATCTATACATACCCATAGTGAGCGGCGACAGGCTTGCCCTTCTCAACACCAAGCTCCCAAGGAATTATGGGTCCTCGGATGATCATGTCAGCATCCAAAATTACAACCCAATCAACATTCTGAGCCTCTTCACTGTGTTCAAGCCAGTGAACTACACCAGCTGGTTTGTTAATTGCAGGGTACCTGTTTAGCATAGAGATAAACCCTAAATAATATGAACAACAATAATCCCAATCATATCAATCACAATTGATCAATAATCCTAATCAACAGTATAGGCATTGATTAAACAAGAACAACAAGCCCAAATGGAAAGCAAAGAAAAGCATAGAAAAATTACCAGTCGCCAGTAAAGGGATGTCTGCTCATGGAAGGGACTTCCATGGTAGGAGCAAGGTCCATGCCTCTATAACTCTCCTTCTGTTCCTCCGTACAACTCAGTAACCGGGTAATCGGGCCGGGTTGTCGGGCCTTCCTGTAACTATGCATTAACCCTACCGTTTGCCAGTCGAAGTAGTCCTGGCACTCCGTGGAGAACAGCGTGTGGATCCTCCATGGAGCCTGATCTCCGACCCGAATTTGACCCGATGACCCGACAACCAAAAAGGCCAGAAGCACCACGAATTGCAGAGATTTCGCCATGAGAGACCCGATGGAAGGTCGGGCGAAGATGGGGATTGTATTTAAATTTCATGTTGGTTTAAGGGTTTGGTTTGGATTGAGGAAGTCAAAGGTGAGATTTTTGGAATAAAGAAGTGGAATTGAGTGTGATGTTTGGATTAATTGTTTGGGGTTGAATTGTTAAACGAAGAAAGGGGATGAAGATTTGCCTGGGCGGTGGTAGGAAGATGAGAGCTTGGCCTCTGGCGACCTGGTCTTCAATTCATCAGAAAATCGAAGTTCACATTCAACTTGTAGTATAATATACCTTGATTTTCTCCTGATCAATTGCTCAAAAAAATTTCTCATGATCGGAACAAATTTTCACTTAATCAAAAAAATATAGTTTGAATTTCTAATGTGATTGTGACTTATGATCTGTATTTCATTTACAGGTCAGCTAAAGAACAAATGGCTGACTTTTCAATCTTGTTCTCCTCCTCTTGGCTTTGGTAAACTTTGAGATTTTGGATAAAACTTACTCTCTCTATCATTATATTATGTATTTTTTTTTTGGTCGAATATCATTATACTAGTGTAATACCCGCGCAAGGCGCGGATTATTATAAACTACTACTTATTACACACTCGACCAAAACATTAAAATGATCTTTTTTATAATGTACTAAATAAAAAAATAACATTAGAATTTAGTTACAAAAAATAGAGTAATAACATAAATGTAATAGATAAAACTTATACTTAATGAATGCAACAATTTCAAGGGTTGTGTTGTCGTCATAAAAAATTCTTGAACCAAAAAATTCATTATATACAACAATTGCATAAATGGACTACACATCTATGCATAATCACATATGGTGTAATTGATGACATTTTGTCTACATAATTTGAAAAGTTATAAGTCCTTAAAATAAATATGTTCAATGCTATATACATTACCATAAAGTATATATTTAATCTCTAAAATGTCCAGTTTCATGGATAAAAAAAATTAATCAAATTTTGCATAAAGAATGTACCTTGTATTGATCAATTGAAAAGTGATCATTTTTCTGCTCTACCATTCTTTATAAATGTAGAAATTTTTTTCATCGATTTCAACCAATACGTCGATCACATCTGTTGAGAAAATATGAAAATATTGCATTCAAAATAAAATATAATTCAAAAAAATAGTTGAAAATGTTCAAACTTAAACACTTGCCGAAATGATACTTTTCATCCAAAGATTCATATAGAATCTTATCAAATCGCATAAAATCGAATCCATTTTTAGAAATAGATGTATAAGAACATGGATCAAGTGCGGTATTATGATAAAAAAATAATTTTTTTAAGTATGAGGAAAAAATGTATTTTGCATCATAAAGTGCAAGTCCAAAATTTAAAATGCAAAACGCTTTTCCTTCAAAGATTTTTGCAAAGTTGTCCATTGAAATCTCTTTAATAATCACATGGATTTTATCACCGAGAAACTATTTAAAATTTCAAATAAAGTTAATATGGCCATATTACAAAGTATAGTAATAGAGATGTTAAAACTTGACCGAACCCGACAACCCAACCCAAGCCGACCCGAAATTCTAGTGTTACGCAAATTTAAACTCGCTACCCCAAAATAAATCAAACTCAATTGACCAGTAACTTGTTGGGTTGAAACTTGAAGCTTGGTGGGTTGACCGATTTAGTCTATTTAAAGAATATATAATTATTTTTGAATATTATAATATATTATATTATTAAAATACATACAAATGATATTTTATTATTTTAATATTATTATTGATTAAAATATTATTTTAATAATCTCAAAAAATCCAATGTAATTGACCCGCTAGTCAGTCCGACCCATCCGAAAATCTGAAACAACCTAACACAAATTGACTCGTGAGTTATGATGACCCGAACCCGATTCAACCCGGACCAACCCGACCCGATTGACATGTGTAATAGTAATTGGTTAAATTTGATAAAACTTAGGTACACCACAAATTAACATTCTAATCCAATAAAATTAAATTTGTTGCAATGTATCTAATGTGATCATCCTTTTTCGGAACCATCCATAGACGAATAAAACTAACATTTATCTTATACTTGCCTCTAATTGAGGTAATTTCTTTGATATAATTCATAGTTTGCATAAAAAATGAAACATTAAAAAATGATAGATGAAATAAAAGCTAGAAATAACATATAAAATTTTAAAAAGTACAATATCGACTCTGAGAGATATTTAACGTGGATGGAATCACATAGCAATGTTTACGTACTCTTATGTTAAATTGTGTTTTTCTTGATTTCTTCTAAACAAAACAACCTAATTTATATGTAATGGGATACCAAAAATTTTATCAGGTAATTATAAGGGTGGAAGAAAAATCGCATGATTTCTTTAAAAATTTAATGAATGAGAAGGTTATGAAAATTAATGGATTTCATATTCTTTGGATACATTTTCAACCTCTAGTGTATCTTGAAAATTAAAGTAACAATAAAGATATATTATATCTTTTCAATATACTTTTTGATAATTTGTTTTCAAAATATAGGATTAATATGTGAAAATGAAAATTACACAAATTATTTGATCCTAAAATATGATCTAATATAAATATATTTTCTTAAACTTTATTTTGAACTTCTATAACTCTCGGTATAAAATATCAATTGTTTATTATTTAATAAACAATTGATTATTTTTTTGTTAAGATTTCTCTAGATCCATATGTTAATTTTTTTCTCTCTCTATGAAGATTATACAAACTATTTATGTTAATTTGTTAATAATTATCTAAATCATATCTCCAAAATTTCTTTATGGATTTTTCTAATGTGTGCCTATGGGCACATATTTAGAATTCTAATCTTGGTAAATTTGATATTGTTTGTTAATTTTGATTTTTTTAAAAAGGTTTATTAATTCCAATTTAGGGAATAGTTTTGAAATAATTTACCAAATTAACACTTTTATTGTGTGCCCATGGACACACATTAGCCGAACAGTTTATAAATTTATTTTTTTGAAAGAATATCTTTGTTTAGTTGATTTTATCTTTTTTCTATTGAAGAAATAGTTAGGTAGTTCACAAAATTATTTCTTATTTAATAAAATTTAATTTTTTTGTTAATATTTTTCTAGATCATATCTTCACAATATCTTTTTTTAGACAATATCTTTATTTAGTTGATCTTATCTTATTTTGTTGGAGATTGCTAGGTAGTTTTTAAAATTGTTGAACATTTCTAAGATCTTATCTTCTGAAAATATATTAATTTATTACGCAAATGTAATGTTTTCTTTCCCTTTTTGTCAAATTTACCTTCATTTATTTAATTACATGGATTTTAAAATTTGTTCTAATTTTATCCTTTTTATTTCATTTTATTTTATTACTTTATTTCATGATTTTTTTCAAAACTGCATGTAGAAAATCTTTAATAAAATTATACATAATTTTTTGAAAAGAAAATAAAATAGGGAAGATATGAGATTTTGTAAATAAGGTAGTTTGACTTGACAAATCTTTAATATAGTTTTTTTTGGTAGAATCAAATCTTCAATATAGTAAAAAAAATTAATAGTATAAAAAAATTTATGATATGTACATGACGTGGAAAATTTATTAATAGTGTAAGTTTATATGGTATTTTTAGAAAAAAAAAAGTAAAATTACGTAGATTAATATGGTAATTACATGTGGCAAAAGCTGAGATGGCACATTATTAGAACGACATGGGCAAAAGCTGAGGTGGCGCAAGGTGGAGGCTCCAAACCTTATTACTTTTATATATATAATAGATTATGTATTAAGCAATTTCTATGATTTATAATTCTTATATTTAATAGCAATAAAAATAAAAGTAGTAATTAGCTATTTTAATTTTTAATCATAGGGATTAAGGGGTGTTTGTGCAAAGTTAATTTTGTTCTTTTTTCCGTAAACTAATTGATAAAGGGTACAAAACAGGTAAGAATAACTTGCATCGACCGACTCGACCTACTAATAAAAAAGACGGTGGGACTTAAATTTTCACTCAAGTGAAAAGGTGGAGACAACAATCAAATGATTCAAATTCCTCGCATGACTCTTACCTAGACCTGTACAAAGTCGGGTTCGGGCTGGATTCGGGCCGGGCTTTGAATAAAAATTATGCCCATTTGTCCAAGCGGGTTCGGATCAAGCGGGTGATTCGGGCCAGCAAGGGTGTCCAAGTCCACCCGGACATCTGGACTCGGGTAGCCCGTCGGGACCCGTATATAAATTTATAAATAATTATTTTTTTCATGTCCATTAAAAAACTAGAAAACCCTAGTATTATAATTACATTATCTATCATTATTTGAAATTAAGATCGTATTTATGCTAGTTTTTTAGGTGACAAGGTGAAGGAACTATAATAACTAACTCTCTTTTGTACTAATTCTACAATCAATGACCCAAGATATTTTTTGCAAACATATAAATATAAATATTTATTTTAAATATTTAATATATTCGGGTATTCGGGGGGTTATCGGGATATTCGGTCAAAAATATTGTCCACGTCCCGCCCATGAAGTCGGGCGGGCCGGGCTTATTTACCCTTTCGGGTTAGAATTCTTGTCCAAATCCGCCCATTTTTCCGAACGGACGGTACGGGTTGGGCGGGTTAGTCCGACTTTGTTCAGGTCTACTCTTACCCGTTAGCACTAGGTACCATGTGGGCTATTTTTTTTTCAAACAAAATATATAGTCATTTTATGAAATTTGACATGATTGATGAGGACTTTAAAGTTTAGTATTAGTGGGAAAACAATATTAATTCCCAATGAAATGAAAGTTAAGAAGTAAAAATTACAAGAAAAAAAAAAAACATTTTGTCCCTTGAAACTGAAGAACAGCGTCTACTGCTCATCAGGACTTCAGGAGTGTGACGCCGATAGCCACTTGCCGTCTCCAAAATCCACCGCCGGTGACATTGCTAGCTCTTAGTATCGTTCTTCTCCCTTCAATTCCTTAAAACCATGTGTTTTACCCCCACACTTTTCCTTATAGGGCTCAAAGGGAACAGGTGCGCAAGAGAATGAGTGCGAGCAATTTGGTAGCTGAATCTGTGTGGAGTCAAATTGAATCCACTCGTTCAGGTGAATGCCCCAAAACAAAACCCTAGCTCCATGAACTTCAGCACTTAAATCGATTAATTGCGTTTCTGTTGATTATCTAGGTATATCTAATAGTAATAGCTGATGCTGAGCTTCAATTTTGAATGTAGTGTCCGATGATCAGCTTTCCATGTCGGTATTTCTTCTCATTCAACTTTGAATTCCTCGCCATGTCTTAAAAGATTGTGCTGCTAAATTAGTTCAGAAACAATGTATATGATCTAAATACACAGATTTCACTTCTTGTTTGGGAAGAACTTTGAAAGAGCAACCAGGATAGTGGATCAAAGAGGTGTCAAGCAAATCTCCGGTGAACCGAGTGGTCGGAGCTTATTTCAGGTTTAAACAACATTACAATGTTTTCTTCTGCTGAAATAGGATATTTGACATGATGCTATCTAATCCAATTGTGTAGCATTTCATTTGTATCTGTCATAATTCTATGATTAAACTGGTGAATTTGTTGCTCAATATGAGACTTATGAGTGCAAGTATGTCTTAGTGATATATGTGGTTTGACTTGCTTGCTGTATATGAATGAAGAGTAGATTGCTTAAGATTCAGGATTTCTTAAAGTGACAGCATAGTACAAAATCACATATTGTTGTGATTTGTGATCCAAAAATTCTTGTAATTATGGGTGATTCCTACATATTGCCTGCTTTTGTGTATTAGGTTATGGGTGAATCCCAGAGGAAGGAAGAGTACTTTTGTTTTCCGGAGTCTTATTGTGGATGCTACTCGTTTTTCTACGACACCATAAACAGAGGAGAGCAGCTTTGTGTAAGTTTTCAGTATTGATGTGTGCTCTCTCAAATTGCAAGGGAGGATGACATGTTTTTTGGTACTGATGATGTTCATCTTCCTTGTGTATTTATCAGTGCAAGCACCAGATAGCTGCTAGACTTGCTGCATCGTTAGGAACGTGTATACAAGTCCAGGTACCTGATGAAGAACTTGCCGTATTGCTCTCAAAGCTGTGATACTAGTGTGATTTCTATGGTGGATTTTGACATAGTATACAAGTCCAGGTACCTGATGAAGAACTTGCTGTATTGCTCTCAAAGCTGTGATTTCTATGGTGGATTTTGACATAGCATGCGAAATGTACGAAGTGTCATTTTGTGAATGTGACATTTAATGTGGGAAAACATGAAAATGATCCTCTTAATCATCGCCTTTAGAGTTTAGATTCACAATATACTGATGTGAAGAGGTGAATTTGAGCCTATGACCTTCTTCTGAGTAACAACCTTCCATCTGGTCGCCTTTGAATCAAACAAAAAAATGAATACTTGTTGACTTTAAAATGATTCTATGTTTACTTTTCAAGAGTTCATAGGAAGGCAGCAAAGGTGTAAATTTTGAATATCACATATTAGACCCATTAAAAAAGGTCATTTCGATTGTTCAGGGTAAAGGTTCATGCACTACTTGAGCAATTTAACTTGTTCATAAAAAAAATATCACAATGTGTTCATGTTTTTGTATGACATACTAGTATGGTTCTGGGTTTACACTTTAACTTGTAGAATAAATGGCACAACATCGTTGAGTTGCCAAAGTTTTGTTGTGTTAAAAACAGATTCGAAAATACTGATCATATACAAATGTGCAATAAAGGGTACATGGAATACAACTTGAAAAGAACAGATTCAAAGTTTATAATCAATAAACTCAATTGACTTCTTGATGGTTTCTTTACAAAGTTACTATATAACAATGATGGGTGAGCGTAATTAACAGAGCCCGTTAAATTGGGCAAAAACTCAATCATGATTACTAGAAACCCAACAAAAAGTGCAAAAGCTAGACGGCTGAACTCTGCCTTAGTGATCCATTAAAGCAGCATCCAAATCTGATAGCGGGGCTGCAAAACATCATTTAGAAAAACAAAACATGAAACTCATTAGCAACACTGCAGCATATCTGTATAGGTATTGCCACAAGATGACATCAAATAAGAGAAACACAAAGTATCAGGCTTTCATGTCATCTTGCATCAAATAACAGATTTTTGCATCAAGAATCATAATTTGTCTGTGCAGGGAAAAGAAAACTAGTGCACTATTTCTGCCAATAACTAATGCAAACGAAGCAGAAAATTTACCTAGCAGATCTTCATACGTATCGGCCAACAATGATGATTCCATCATCAGAGGAGGTGAAAACACCTGATCAGGTGTTTCCTCTAGATCATAAAAGGATGTTTGAGACTCAGAAGGTGCACAATTTGAGCCGGTAGTTGAGAGTGAGAGCAAACCATTTACACGTTCATATTCACTCAGGGAATCGTATTCATATAGAACATCTCCTGGTTCATCAAACTTGTTCAAAGCTCGATTTTCAGGTGTTTGGTGTGAGAAAAATGATGAATCTCCTTCTGAAAAGAGTCTTTTACTCCTCGAAGTAGTTTGTTTCTTTTCCAGCCCAAGATGAGAAAAACCAGTGGATGAAAGTGGCATAAAGAAGTGCTCAGATCCATCTTCTGATTGACTATCTCTTGATGTTTCAGAATTGCAGGAAGGTACGGACAGTGCCGCCTCTCTGACTGATCTTCTTAGATTAAGAACGAATGAGGTGTCATTTTCTGAAACACGAGAGATTATAAGATTACAGAATGTATTGTGCTACTCATGAAACAAGATAATCTATGTACATACTACAAACCTTGAGGTAGATTATCAATTTTATTACTTAATGATTGACCGTCTATCGACTTTTGATCCGACGGGTATTCTACATGGTTGGTCTGAGAGGAAGTAGTGTTTCGCCTTTGCACATTTCCACCTTTTCCCGAAGAATTTGGTGTCAAACTGATCAATGGAGGCAGCTTTAGAGTAGGACTGGTTCCAACTTTCTCAAGTTGAATGTTAGACATTCTTGAAGTCATGTCAGCAACATCATCAATCTTACCATCCTAGAATTCAAAAGACAATGATCATTCATATCATATTATGGCAACATGAAATGAAGTGATGGATATGACAATCTATAATTTGATGCAACTTTACCCTTGTTCTACCAGTACTTTGAGCATGCATAGAGGTGGACCACCCAGAAGATTTATTAGTAGGAGGAAGGTTGGAAGCGATACTGTTTACTTCTTCAGAAAGCTCTGTTATTGAATTCTGAATATTAGGGGCAACTTCCTTCAGCTGGTTAATTAGGACCTGCAAAACATTATACAACCACAATCAAACAAAGTGCAATTCCAACACAATCTGAAACAATGTGGAAGAGATAATTTCTCATAATCAATAATCACTAGAACTCACATAAACAATGGTAAACCATAGCTTTATGAATATACAAATGAAAGAACTATATGTCAGATGTCATAATATAGGGAAAGGACTGCCTCCTCAGTCCTCACACAAGTATCACGTGCATTTTCCTACCTGTATACTAGCAAGATGCTGACGGTGTTCAGTAAGGGTTGATGCAAGAGATTCAGCATGACCCCCTGTAACACCATCTTGTGTGCTTCGTAGGAGCTCTGGACCCTCTCCATCGTTTGCCTTTGCCTAATAACAATTTTTTTCACATGATTAAAAGGTGAGCTATGTTTTAGTCAAATACAAAAACAAGAGAGAAATGATCTTAGATATAAATAAGAGTAAACATACCAGCTGCAATGACTGCTTATGAATACGCTGTAGAGCATGTGTCCACCGTCTAAGAATTTCAGCTACATCAACAGTCGGATAATTTTTTCCACTTCTTTCATCTGCTCGACTATTTAACTCTTCATGTCTTTGTGAATGTGAAGAATCTAAACTGATCTGTTTCTCCCTATTCAAATTGCTATATAACACTTCAGTTTGTTCATTGTCCTCATTAGGGGAGGAAGGTTGATCTCCAAGCTGGCCAGATGAAGTCTGGGTGCTTTGATCCATGGCAGCAAGCAAAGCAGTACCAGAGATCCGATACCTGAAGAGAAATAGAATGATTAGTCAGACAATAAACAAAAACCAATACCCTGAAATAGGTGAAAGTTTTACCTGTGTTCTCGATGGGCTATCAAGTCTTCAATGGGTCCTGAAGCAAGAATCTCATGTTGGCCTGTGAGCATTGAGCATAAAGAAAGGTTAATCCAAACAAGTTTTCGAAACAGTGCATGTCATGAACAAGCTACCCTTTTATATACAATTCCACAAAACAAGAAACAGAAAGTACTTCAAAGTGTAAACCCTGCAAACAGGATGATAAGAGATCCCTGATTAGACAACCAAGATGAGATGCTTTACACTGAAACTTTGATTCTACCTTTTCTAGCTCAAAATTAGAAATATGGGGTCGTGTGTAAAAAAAATAATCAAGTCAATAAAGCTAAATCTAAAAAATCCAAGACTAGCAATGTTGAAACATATCATGCTTCCACTTACTTTTACGAGATAATAAGGAATCCCACAGACGAGTAGCTTTTGAGACCAAATGAGAACTTTGACTTGAACCAGAAGCACGGTCATCCCATGTTTCTGCTTCAGACTTTGCTTTATTTCTCAAGTCTTGAAGCTTTTCCAGCTCTTGCTGTAAATAGGCCTGGAAAAAAAAAAGTCAAAAATAATCAGTGTGAAACATACATTTAGTTAAAAGGAGGAAACTACAGAAGCACACAACTTGAAGTAAGCAGATAAAATTAAATCGGCTAAATACCTCTTCAGCACAAAGACCACGAAACTCTGCAGTCATCTCATGAGCCAAATTTGACCACATAGCTTGTCTCTGAACAGCCATTTCTGCATTTTTCAAGAACCTCCTCCGTTCAAGTGCTATTCTAGCCTATTCAACATGAACCGTATTTACAAATGACAGAAAGGAAACGGGCATAGTTTATATAAGAAAACAAACAAGAAATCCAACAGAATATTAGAAAAGACATTGCTAAGCAAATTAATTGGTCATCTCATAAACGTAAGATTAATCTGATGCTTTTGTGCAAGAACATATGAATCTACTCGAAACAAACCGAAAATATATAATTTTGCATAATCCAGTTGTGTACCCATATAAGTTTTCATGGACCTACCTTCGTCACTGGAAGTAAAGCTGCAGCATGTGAAACTGCTACATCTGTCAATGATGCAGGAAGAGGGTTGGAAGAAACATCTGCTGGAAATGTCCGTCGATGAACCTCATGCAAAGCATGCAAAGAGAGTTGCCACAAAAGTTCAACAAATCTGCAGTCAACATTTAAAGTCAATCATCTAAAGTAAACAGAAAATAACCAGAAGTCTGTGCATCTGCATGTTCCACATGTGCAAATAAGATCAATAGGAGAATGTTGGACCAACAAGGAATCCATATCCTGAAATTACACTAGATGTCCAAAGGAGAATTTTGAACCAAAACATGAAATTTTTTCTCTGATGAAATAGTTAGATCTAGACAGGATACTGCAGCTGTGTATAAAAGGAAATAATAGTTATTAATACCATATACCATGTTTATTGTACTTTCTAGGCTTCAATTTGCAATGGGAGACCGATTATATAGGAATTTCTGACTTAACTGCAGCTAAATTTGGGTATTTTGTGATTTGCAATGCAAGGTGTAGTAGGTTACAATTCAATGAGTCTAGTAAGAAGATTTAGCCTGTGGAAGACATTAATTTGTATCCTATAAAAGAAAATCAGATCGTGCGTTACCGCAAAGTAAGTTCAAATACTCACACTTGACTAGATTGGCCTAAATTAAGTTCATTAAGAAAAATCCTTGAAGCTCTTTGTATATCTTAACCAGCAGCCAAGCATGATAGAGGTTACAAAAGATTAGCAAATCTTTCTTCATAGAAAACTTTAAACTTGAAAGGTAGCATCAAATTGCACTATCTCAGAACTTATTCATAAATCATAATAAGCCTCCCCAAATTTCCATGTGTACCTCGTTCTCAACAGAGGCCAAGGAACATTTCAAGAAGCTAGAAAACATGCACTTATTCATAATTCATCAGGAGCAATAAGATCCCATATTAAATATGGATCCCTAAGAACAGAGATTTAAAATTCAGCACTACGATTTACTATCAAAATTATCAGAGATTGTTTATCTTTAGCTCCACCTGATACACAGGAATACTATTTCTGCCAATGAAAACATAAAGGTATGGACCATATAGCCATTCAAACTAGGATAGCTCCAACAATCTATATGCCAAAGACACCGCCATTCCGTGTTCCATACTTGGCTACTTAGCACCCATGTTGGGGGAAATGTAAGGCCCTTCCAGAGGCTTTTGTTCACTGCTCGGTTATCAATTGAGTCATTTTTACTTCTTCCTTTTCTTTTGGAAAATAATCATGATCTAAGCACAGTGCATCACACTTTCAATCAACTAACATAAATCTAATGGAAAATAGAAGATTCAGCAATGAATATGTAATGCAATAGATTAGAAAACTGGAAATAACAAGAGAGAGCACCGGCCAACCTCGGTCCACAACACGTCGCCAGAGATGAAACCCTTGAATTGCTTCTCGGGAGCGCCCCTTGAGATTCTAGCTCGCTAATAATTCCTTGCACTACCTAAAACAAGCACACGACTCTCAAAATTCAAACAATTTGAATTCTTCCAAGCTCAATCAGAAAAGAATCAACAATAACACAAAATCACCTTGCGAAAATCACGAGACTGTGAGGGATCGAAAATTGGCCAAACCTTGTCGAAATCCTGACGAGATCTCAGAGTTTAGCAAACGCGTCGAAGAACCAAAAATACAATATATATAAAGTAAGACCAAAAATCAAAACCTAGCAATATGAAAAAAGGAAGACATGATACCTTAGCTGATTGAACAGGACCTCTTAACGACGACAAGATGAAGTAGAGAAGCTGTTCGCCCAATTTAGGGTTCGAGTGGCGGAACAACCCGACCCGGGGAGTGGTGTTGCCGGCTCCGAGCCCGATCACGGCCGGATCCAGCCCGAGGAGCAAGCAATTAGTGTACATTGCACTCTCCAGCTCAATCTCTCTCTCCTTCTCCCTGTCCATTGTCATCCCCCTCTCTCTCTGTAGACGTCTCGTTTCTCTCTGTTCTCTCTCTTTTCTCTCTTCGGTTGGTTAAGCTTTTGAAATTTGTGGCTTTTTGGAGAGGAGGGCCTGCATTTTTGGGTAATTGCGGTGGGAGGTTAACGTAGGGTGAAATTTGTAATTACCACGGTTTTAGAGGACTTTGGTTTAAATTTTAACGGGTTCGATTGGGGATGTTCTTGAAAAGTATATATGAGGGATTCACGTTTTGATTTGCTGACGATTTTATAATAATAATCCAAAAATAACTATAAGTTGAATGTGAAAATACTCAAAAACTTATGATGACGGTGGGGACATTATATTGTAAACTATGAATGTTGAAGGAGAAATGGAGATATTATATACACTATGATGATTAAAACTTATCCCATGATTAATACTCGTAGTAATCTAATATGTGAAATAGGAAACAAGTAAAGATGTTTGTCGGATAAATGAAATAAACACTTACCCTAAAACGAAGTCACTTTTCTTAGTTCGTATTCGGATTGTACTTTTCCGGATTTGCACTTTTTGTACTTTTTAGTGTATTTTTCGTATTTTTTGTAGTGCGCATTTTCGGATTGCATTTTTCATATTTTGACATGCACTTTCGCATGAAAAGTGCACTACATACTAAAAAAAGTGTGTGCATTCGTTTCACATTTCAAGATAAAAATTTGTTTCATTTGAGTTTTGAACCAAATTCGTTGATTGGATTGAAAAGAATTAATGGTGCAAATTATTTTATTTAGAGGAAAATTATTATACATGCGGGACGTGTATAGAATGTGCATCAAAACTGACTTATGGTGTATAAACATGGGTTGTAAATGCATCAAAATTAATTAGTCGAATGTACAACAAAATTGGTTTCATATGTATGTGTATATCCACGCTAACCGTTTTATTTGCATTAAAAGAAGTCGTAAGCGCATCAAAACAACTAAAAAGTGTATCTTGTTTACGTGTGAATTAAAATTGATTGAATATGCATCAAAACTAACAGAATGTACATCAAAATTCTGCGTATAGATATATGTTTGCGCATTGAAATCAATTGTATGTACATCAAATCAACCCTAGAAAAATTGTGTCTTATAAGCGTGTGTAATACGGATAGTTATAACCTGTATCAAGTAATTCAATAGAATGAAGATAGTAGAAGAATGAGAATGGCTTGAAGCCTGGGGAAGAGACAGACGTAGGAGGAAGATAGGGAGAGAGAGAGGCTAGAGATAATTAGGGTGGAATTGATTTTCATTGATTGATTTCCATAGCACACAATACATAGATATATATAATAATAAAACCCTAATTGCTAAAATAAAAAAATATTCTTCCTAATAAGATAAAATCAAATCTCTTAATAATAATATTCTTAATATAATCCTAATATAATTTGCCTAATATAATTATCTAGTGTATCAATTACTCCCCCGGTGAGAATCGACTTGTCCTCAAGTCGGAAATCAGGAGGAGACTCATGAAACTGATCGTGGACCTTAATCCACCAGGGTCAAAAATAAAAGTCGATCCATCTCCATCCACATCTGCAGACCCATACGCCAGCTTAAATCTCCTACTAATGGTCATCACCATGCTGCAATCGTTGTACAACTGAGAACGAAGCATCTTTGGAGCCCAAAAATCAGTAGAGATCAAGCATCCACCCGGTTCAAAACTCAAAGAACTAAAAATTCCGCTTAGAAATTCCTTCAATGGTGAAACCATGGTTTCACGAGTTGTGCCCCAATCTTGGCAATCTGTCAAGGCACCCTGAAATGGTGTGGTTCGCAAATACCCCAAGGTCGAATTCCACCATTCTTGCTCTACAATTTCCAAATCCGAAGGTGCCGGTGGCGCGGGCGTAGTGGCCACGGGTGCGGGCACTGTCGCCGCGGACGCTGGGACAGGGTTCACGGGCGCGGGGGCATGCGGCGGTTCGTTCGCATCGTCGATCAGGTCCGCATCTGCGATCGGAGCCTCCATCACGTTGGTGTCGCTGCTGATATGGCCGCCAATCGTGTCACGATCTCGGTAATCACTCACCTCTTGGATCAGAGTGTCAATCTCGCGTGATATGCTGCTGATTCGGTCATTAAAGGACAACTCCATTCGGCAGCATCCAGCATAGATGCATCTTCCATTGTAGCGATTGAACGCCTCGAGGGCCGCATCACGACATGGAAAACGGATTATCGAATGGAATGCAGCATTATCATCGAACGTTTCGATGTCTTCTAAATTGCTAACGCCCGAGAACACTTGATTCAAGGTGTCACAGGAAACCAGATATATTTCGTCATGGATCTTGACAAACAGAGTACGCTCTTTGACCAGATTATACCGATTTCCAACATTAGAGCTTGGATAAGGTCCCGAGTGGGGTCTCGAATTTCCATGGTAAGAGAGAGTTCGGGAATGAAAGCACCAATTGATACGGATAGTTATAACCCGTACCAAGTAATTCAATAGAATGAAGATAGTAGAAGAATGAGAATGGCTTGAGGCCTGGGGAAGAGACAGACGTAGGAGGAAGATAGGGAGAGAGAGAGAGGCTAGAGATAATTAGGGTGGAATTGATTTTCATTGATTGATTTCCATAGCACACAATACATAGATATATATATAATAATAAAACCCTAATTGCTAAAATAAAAAGATATTCTTCCTAATAAGATAAAATCAAATCTTTTAATAATAATATTCTTAATATAATCCTAATATAATTAGCCTAATATAATTATCTAGTGTATCAGTGTGCATCAAAACAACCAAAAAGCGCATCTTATTAATACTTGTGCATCAAAACGAGCTAAACTATAGGCAAAACTCTTTATTCATATGAATGAATAAAGGTAAAAAAAATAAGTAAATAAAAAATCGCAATCAATATGTATTTAGTTAGTTTGATACACATGAAACTAGTTTTGATGCACATCTAATGCAAAATTGATACACAAGATGCACTCTTTTATACCCCTTTAAATGAAACACTAATATTGGACTTCCATTTTTTTTTGAACGAACGAGATTGGCACATATTTAATATATAAAACGAGATTATTTGGCGGGTTCGATCAAGCTCATGAGTTTGTGGGTGTTTTCTTAGGCCAAGTTGTGGTTCACGGTAGAGTTTGGTCATGTAGATCTTAACTTATTATCCGGAGGCATTATACGCCTTGGTTTCTAACATGCAAAAGTGTCATACTCTCCAGTGTCAAGCATACCAGTTGATTCGTGATGTTTGCGTGTTGTCTCCCCTAGCTTTTCGTGTATTTAGCTTGGATTTGATGTATATTTTTCTTACCCATTATCTGACCACCGGGTTTCGTCTCGGTCTCTCGATTTATCGAACTTGTCGATATTTCGAATTCTTACCTCCTAAAAAATGAACAATTATGGTTGAAATATATATACTTTAAATTATGAAAATTGAGAATGCGAATGTTTTATATGTGAATAAGAATAGTAATAAAAAATTTAATTGATAAATTACTTCGAATCCTAATTTTTTGAGAAACTCAATAAGATAATCACGAGCTTAGATGAAGTATCAATTATTAGCTTGTAAGTGATTTATAAGTACGGTTTTTCTATCCTATGCCCTAAGGGCATAGATTAAGAGTACTAAATTTGGAAACTAAAACCCTAATAGGAAACTAATAAACCCTATTGGAAAAATAATTAAATCTAAATAAATACAAATTCCAAATATATTACCATGTTTAGTCTCTTAACCTATGCCCCAAGGGCATAGGTTAGAAAAATCGTTATAAGTAATAGGCTCATAGTAGCTTAATTATGTAATTTATATGTAACAACTAACAACTGCCATTTAACTTCTTGTTGGTAAAACTTGAATGGTAGATATAATCAGAAGTTTCAATTCCTAAAGTATTCATTCTAAATAACTCATTTCCCAAACACAATCAAACCTAATGTTGAATTATATCCAACCTAGACCTAATAGAATATTTGATGGCATAAAATAGAAGCCACTAGCCAATACTTAGAGCCCAGTTTCTTAAGTTCGTTTTTCTTCAATATAAAGAAAATGATTAAGTGTTAGGTGAGTCTCAAAAGATTGCAAGGCAATGCAACTAATCACTTTTTTTTCTCTCTTTCTTTTAAAGACATTGTTTAAATTGTACTCGTGATGGAAATATATTATATCTAAAGTAATTGACTTTGCTTTTCTTAAATGAAATTTCTAGTGGATATATTATTTGTAGTGTTAATCATATCTCCCATGAAAAATGTTGGAACTTTATATATATTCAAACGAGTTATAAACTTATAAATGACAATACTCTACCACAAACCAAAAAAAAAATAAAATGAATTGTTCTCTTTAAAGAAGAAGAAAAAAAGGATAAGAGTTGGTACTTTCATGATTAAGCCTAAATGGATTTGTATATGTTGAGAAATGGATCTGTATACTCATAAATAATTTTGTTGACACAAAGATACTATATAGAAAATTAAATTAAATTATATTATACAATAGAAAATATATAAGATATATTTTATAAATTTATATTTATATATAAAAGATGCAGGGAATAGTAAGATTACAACGTTGCGCCAACTAAGATTTTCCTATTTGTCATTCCTACGTTAAGTTACGTAGGATATTGCCACATAGGATTTTGTGTTTTGGCAATTTATATATGTTGATATTATTTTAGGATAATATAAAAATAAGATAAATTAATCTAAGAAAGATTAAATCTAAAATAAAATTTTTAATAATATAATTATTAATGTTAAATATTTTTTATGATATTTTAGTTCAATTAAAAAGATTCTATCTAAAATAAAATAAACTATAGGAACATTAAATATCAATGCTAATATTTTTAATGATAATTTATTTAAGTTTACCACATTATAAGCTACATGCCACATATGATTTTACTATGTGCTACCTAGAATTTTCCCTACATGTCATTCCAATGTTAAGCCACCTAGGATTTTTCCACATAAAAGTTTGTATTTTTTTGGCAATTTACATATGTTGAAAAGATTTTATCTAAAATGAACTATAAGAATATTAAATATTAATACTAAATATTTTTTATGATAATTTATTTAAGTTAAAATGATTCTATTTAAAGTAAAATAAACTATAAAAATATTAACTATTAATGTTAAATATTTGTTATAATGTAAAAGGAAGACAAAAGAAATAGGTAGCTTGCATGCAATTTTAAGATTGAGAGAATGGCCCAATTCTAAACTAAGAAGTGACCCTCCATTGGGCTTACCTATTCATTTTTATTGTTATCTGCATGCATAGAACCCACGCATTGATGGAAGCATACTTGTTTGGTAAATGAGTGGACTTTAATGCTTATTAGTTGTTGGATCTTACCCTACACTTTTGAATGTTTGGACTTCATAGCTTTTGTTTAGATTCTATGGTACATCTCATTGTTCGAACAAACAAACTCAGTTAATTGGGCTCTTCGTACAATGTAAAAATGGCATGTAATTTACAATTGTGAAAATGGTTTACAAATTGATTGGGTTGAGACTAAAAGAACCAAAATATACGCACGTACGCGTCCAAGGTTTAAGCAACATGAAAATCCAAACAAAAGGAGAGAAAACAAAACTAACAAGACCATTTGCAACGTTGTTGACTACTTTTTTTTTTGTCAAGAAAGGCAGAGCCTCTCGGAAATTAGATTAATCAAAACCCGGGCTATATACAAACCAAACGGGGGGGGGGGGGGGGAGGGTAGCCCTCCCCCCAATATCCTCATACAACAAAGGAGCAAACTCCGAAGGTGGAGCGGAAAGAAAATGGCAACCAAGCGGAAAAGAAAGAGCGAGCCTAGCGAGGGAGTCGGCGACGGAATTCGCTTCCCTAAAGACATGACAACATCAGGTATTCCAATCCCGATTGAGGAAGCCTTGGCATTGTAAAACCAGGCTAGAGAGAGGGTGAGTCGGAGAAACCGGCTTACTAAGCAGCCCAATAGCGAGCACGAAATCCGACTCGATAACCACGTTCCGAAAACCACGGCCCCAAGCATACTCCAAACCATCACGAATCCCCCAAAGTTCGGCCATCGGCACAGTGCAACGTCCAATGTTCCGAGCGAACCCTCCGATCCAGTCACCATTGGAGTCCCGGATAACTCCACCAGCAGAAGCGAGTCCATCACTGTTGACATCCCCGTCGCTGTTCACCTTCACCCAGTCCGTCGGCGGTTTAACCCAAGACACCAGAATCTCCGCACGACTCGGCCTAGTGTAAGCCAAGTCCTTGGTTCTCCACGCATTCATGTACTCCTTGGCACGATCCAACACAAACTCAGCCTTATTCAGCACCCTATCAGAATCCCCGAAGATCACATTGTTCCTCCAGCGCCAAGCCCACCAAAGCGCCGTGGCGAAAATAGCCGACCACTCAATCCCTTCCGCCGAGCGCCATTGAGACAACAAGTTCGATCGGAACCACCCTGCAAACGACAGATTAAAAGAATCAGAAACCTCAATAGGGATAGAGATATCCGCCCACAAACCTGAAACTTTGACACAATCACGGAACAGATGTTCCAGAGACTCCGATCCATCATAACATAGCGGACAAGTATCCACCGACGCGAGATGCCGCCGAAGACGTTCACAGTTCGTGAGAACACTCCCCTTAACCACGAGCCACATGAACATCCTCACCCTCTCAGGAACATTGATCTTCCATATGGTTTTGTACACCACACCATCAGTCCAAGACAACTGATTAGCACTCACAATCAATTTGTAGGCGGAAGCAACAGAAAAATTCCCATCAACCGAACGACTCCAACTCAGCGTGTCCTGGCAATCCTCATCATCAAAAATCACAATCCCGGCGAGTTTCAGCGTCACACTCATAGGCAACAAACCTTCCAGTGCCTCCCAATTCCAACCTTGTCCAAGAATCCAGTAATCACGAACCGTTTTGTGAAGATCCACCTGATTTATAGGCTCCTTAGCAACCCAAACCAGTTGCTCATCCCCCAGCCAGACATCCAACCAAAAGCGAGCCGTCCTCCCATCCTTGAGAACCCAATTACAACCTTTTACGATCACATTATCAAGCCCTTTTTTGATACTTTTCCAAATATACGAAGGAGACGCCACGTCCGCGCCCGAGTCCCGTATGTACTTCGCCCGAAGAACCTGGCTCCACAAGCCATTGTTATCCTGGAGAAACCTCCACCCCAATTTCCCAATCATAGCAAGATTCATAGACATCATCGGTTTAATTCCGAGACCACCCTCAACCTTAGTTCTACAAATCTCATCCCAAGAGACTAAGTGAATCCGCCTCCTACTCCCTTCATGATTCCATATGAAGTTCCTAACAATCTGATCAATTTTGTCACACGTCTCGGCAGGGAGAACAACCGTCGACATAGTATAAACCGGTATCGACGTCAAAACTGACTTAGTCAGCGTCACCCGCCCGACCAAACTCAAATACTTGCATTTCCAAGCAGCCAAACGATTACTCACTTTGTCAATCAGAGAGGCGAAAGTATTACCTGAAACCTTTTTATGAAGCACATGCATCCCAAGGTAGCTACCAAGATCCGTGGTAACCTCGAAACCACATTCCGTGCGCAATTCCTCAATGACTTCGGGAGTCACTTGACTCCCCTATAAACGATAATTGAGATGTTGACTACTTGACTCCCCTATAAACGATAATTGAGATGTAATGTTAGTTGTTACAATAAATTCATTGAGTAATTGATAGATATTGTCATATTGATGAACTCTAGCTCCTTCGTTCACATCCATCCTCCATCGCTAAAATCCACTCTGTTAATCGGTTTAACCATGCAATGATTATTTATTTATGCAATACTAACATGCACACAAATCAGGGGTGGAAAAATCTAAAAATCAGGAAATTTGATTAAACCGCTCAAACCCAAATGGTTATACAATGAAATAAGTAACTTATCGCAAAGTGGCGTTTCAAAAAAAAAAAACTTTTGCGAAGTGGGTAGTCAGAAATTCAATTTCTACTTGACCACCCACTTTGCAAAAGTTTTTTTTGGAGGAACCAAATATCCATGCTTAGTAGGGTTGGGTATCGGTCCAAGATCGAACCGGACCGGGATCAAAATTCCCAGAAAAATGGACCGAGGATCGGATCGGATATTCTCGGTTCAGTCATGCTCTCGGTTTTGGACCGGGCAATTCTTTTATCAATGAAATATATTATTTTAAATAAGAAAGTTTTTATTTATTTATAAAAAATTATTTTTATGAAAATTATATATTATATTATAAAAAATTAAATTTATATTTTTAACATAAATTTTATAATATAAATATACATATTCTTTTATATAAAATTAATTTTTTACCACTAATAAAAAAAGCTGGTCCAGACCAGATTTAGATCGGACCGGGTCGAGAACCGACTTTTAATTTTTTGTGGACCGAGAATCGAACCAGATACCCTCCGGTCCGGTCCGGTCAAAAATCTGGTCTGGACCGGATTTTGCCCATCCCTTGGAAATTGCCCTTTTCATGGGCGTGATTGATGGGCATATACATGTAGTATTATTATCTTCATTCTCACTACTCATTATGAGTCCCTGTTCAGGTTTTGGGAGGACATTCGATGTTCTCTTTAACCGCCCCCACTCTCCCAATCCTCTTCTTTTCAGTCACTCTCAAGCTTTAACCACCTTTTAAATTTTATGTTTTGAAAAATAAGGCCAAATAAGAAAAGCTGAAGGCTAAAGGAACTGGGAGGATCTTGATTGTTCTTTCCTTGAGCCTTCACATTCTACACACACAACAAAGAAAGAAAGAAAAAGTCCCTGCCAAGATGGACTGGTTTTCATGGCTATCAAAGACAGGCCTTGAGCCCTCTCTTGTATACTCATATGGCCTAGCCTTCGCCCACAACGAGCTTGAAGAGGAAGACATTTCCTACTTCAACCATGAGTTCCTCCAAAGCATGGGCATTTCCATAGCCAAGCACAGGCTTGAGATCCTCAAGCTTGCAAGAAAAGTAAAAAATGGTAGGAGGAACAGCTACCATATCTCAAAGCTCATCTTTGCAATCAAGAAAACCAAGAACAGCCTGGCCAGTTGCATAAGGGCCCTCGTTCGTCGAGAGGATCGAGCTCTCGTTGTCGTCTCTAGGCCTACCAAGAATCCTAGTTCAAGGTGGAAGGGCAAGAAAAGGAAAACAATGGTGGCAAGGAAGCAGGAAGAGAAGGTGATGATGCTGACTCAAGGGGTTGTGTCCACACCGAGGCTTAATAGCTTTTCGAGCCCTTTGGTTCTTGATGCTTTGAACCAGAACAAGGGGAAGATCAATGGTGGGTTTGGATATGGTGAAGAGGAAGGTGATGATGATGATGATGGCGGGTACTGGACGCCAACGGTTGAAGAGAGAAGGTGGGATACTATGTTCCAAGATCTCAACCCCACATAGAAGCTAGGTCTTGGCTTGTCATTCTTCTGACTTGTAATTTTTTGGTGTTGTGATCTTTTGTTGGTTTTTTTATGATTTCATTTCTTGATGATGATGGTGAGAGATGGGTTTTTAGAGTTCTTCCACCTGGAATTGACTTGTTTTTGAGTTCTTGTTCTGATTGATTTTAATTTGTTCTTTCTTCTGGGATTTGCTTTGTTTATGGGTGCTTATCCTTTTCTTTTCTTTTCTTCTTTTTATTCTGTAGTGGGTCATGGAGAGAAACCCACTTTATTAGGATTTGTGTTCTCATTGATGGATTTCAATTTTCAAACCTTATGCAGAGATTGAATTTGGTTGCTGACTTTGTGAAGCATTTGCAATTAACACTTTCCAATCAGAAATAGCCAAACAGCAGTCTGAAAACTACCACATAGAATGGCTGCATTATTACAGAGCAAATCAATTTTCACAAGAACAACATCCACAGGTTTCATAAAGCAACACAAGGCTTGCTTCATTGTATTAGTAAAGGGCACATAAAATGTGTGTACATAAGGGATTCTAGACTTCCAATGTGCTTTTTATGATACTTGTCTATCACATAATACCAACAAAACATTATTCGAAATCTCTAGACTAGTGCTTCATCTAGAATACAACAACAAATCTCTAAAGTCGGCGACAGATCATAAAACACCTACTCAACTTAATCATGCTTTTCTTAACATACCTGAATTGGCATCTTCCCTGCCATTAATGAAATCATAGAGTAGAGCTGCTACCACTTTGAGGCACACGGAACGAGCCCGCAGAATAAAGCATCTGGTAGACGGGTCTAATTCGAACTGTGAGCCAAATGCTTAATATGGTTCCCAACCCACAAACACCAGCCAAAACCAGGAAAGTAAGCCTAAAGCAGCTGGCTCCAACGCAAGACGAACCTCCTTGTTTGGCAGCTTCTATGTCGTATACATAACCTGCGAGCCCACCTGAAAACAATAGAGCGCCAATAGGATTTCCAATGAGCATGAAGTTGTAAAAAAGACCAAAGTTCTTCAGCCCGAATAGCTCAGAGACGGTTGGAATCATTATTGCAAACTGAACCCCGTAGCAGATTCCAAGAAATAAGGTTGCAGGATATAGTGTGCCAGTGAGAGCTGATGCGTACAGGAGGTAAGTTAATATCATAATTACTTGACTAACAGTCATCCAAATCGTTCGCGGAAGTGTATTTGCCCTGAAATGGATGAATAGCTTTAGCACATTGTAGTCATGATGATCCAAAGCAACAGAAAAAATAAGGGTGCGTTTGGATTACATATGATAATGCATTCTCGCATTACACGGGTATTATAATGCAAGATTTTAGGCATTGTTAAAATGTAATCCAAACGCACCCTTATGAAAAAGGCAAAGAGATGAAAACCACAACTAAGCTTAGACAGAACAAGTACCTCACAAAGTGTTCAGAAACAGCTCCACCGATCAAACGACCAAGAAAGTTGCCAAAAGCGACCAGAGACAGCAAAATGGTTGTGTCATCCACCCCTTGTGCATAGCCGATCTGAGCCAAATTGTTAAGAACAGTTACTCCAGTACCTGCCCCAACAAAATAAACAATCCACAGAAGCCAAAAATCAGCCTTGACAAGCGCCTCACGAAACCCAAAGTCATCTCCTCTTCTCGGCTTCTTCTTCTTCTTCACAGCTCCCTCTCCAAGTGCTAGCAGAGTATCCACATCAGAATATTCATCCACATCATTTGGATTCCCGAGAAACTGTTCTGATGAAGATGGAGTCAACAGTGGCTGTGTTTGATCGGCTTCACCTAGTCCTGTGGCCAAATCATCCGATGAATCTTGAGGCCTTCTTGAAGTAGAAGGAAATAGAGTCATTTTTATGGGAATTGCAAGAGGAGACAACATGATGACAACCATTATAGCAACAAGAGTGTAGGCAAGAGCATTGCTCAGAGAAAGCACATCATCTAATACTGTAGTTGTGAGGAGATAGATGCCAAGAAAGACGCTCATTCCTTGGGTAAACAGAAAATGTTTATGCTCAGCAGAATCTTCCCCCGATGCCGGTGTACAAGGCCGGATAAAATACATCATTACCAGACATATGATGGGGATCCCGATACTGAGAAAGGCTAAGAGCTTTGAAGCTGAATTGTTAAATAGCAAACTGTATATCTCGGTGAACATTGCTCCACTGATACCAGAATAGCCCTTGAGAATGCCAGCAACAGTTCCCCTACTCAGAGGGAAGTTCCTCATGTTGGTAACAAGAATGGCAGTGCCAAACCACGCGTTGCTATTAGTTGCAACCACAAGAGCGATCCACAACTGTCATAGTATAGAGCAAGTCAATAATCTAGAAACCATAATATAGAAAACATATTTTGTTGATTCATCAGCATAATGGCAATGCTCCATTATTAGAAATCAAAAATTTAGTGGGTATGTAAATTTCATTCACACAGGGTATCACAACAATACAACTTCAAGCACTAACACATCATAGCAAGATACCAATCCAATCCATTTCCAAATAGAGAAACAGTATACTAACTATCAACAACTAACCTAAGCAATGATCAACAAAAATATGAATAAAAAGGACAAGAAATTGAAGAGCATCAGCACTAATGAGGCAAATTTGAGAAACACAAAAGGGGGTTTGGAGATCATACCAGCCAATAAGGCATATTCTGGACAGTCTGACTAACAGCAAGCCAAATAACACCATAACCGAGAAAGCAACAAAGAGCCCCACATGAAAGAACCATCCATGGCGGGAACTTGTTACAGGCAATTCCAGGGAGAATGCCGACGTTCTCCCCGATATCATTCGCCACACCGAGAATCGTGAGCTGCTGCTGGTTGAAACCCATGACAGATTTCAGAGCTGTTGAGTAGAGCGGAAATGTGTAGCCGTTTCCAGCTCCAAATTGGACCCATACAGCCGCTGCTAATCCCACCCATGGAGGCCTGCTTCCTGCTTTGATCACTTGCCTCATCCGAATTTGGGTCTAAAAACTCAAATTGGTAAAGTGTAGTTCTTTTCGACCTGTTTCAGTGTGAAAGATCTGGGGAAATTGGGGGTTTTGAAGATTAACCCATTCACGTTTTTTATATTCTCACAGTCCCCAATAGCACCAGAGATGATGATGATTGATGAGAGGGAGGAAAGGCGTTTTTAATTTTTGGGATTCAACGCAGAGCATATTCTGCAGGTTTTGATGGTATCAATGATAAGTTCTCTGCAAAAATGGAGATTAATTTAGTACATCTTACTCCAACTGCAATTGTTATTGGATCAATTGTAAATTTTAATTACTAAAGAACAACAGCACTTGCCGTATGAATACAACAAAGTAACCCGCCCTTGTTTGTATTCATCTATATATGTGTGTCAGTGAGAAATTTTGGACTCGATAGGTTGATGCTTCGTCTTACCTCATTGCATTTGGTAGTGTTTTAATGAAAGTCTTATCTGAATTCATGGTGGAATCTATAACGTGTTTGGACTAGGCCGGCTTCACAAGTTGCAAATAAGTTGATTTTATAAGTTAGAAACAAACTTGGACTTTGCTTCTTTTTGTCTTGATGGTTTTTTCATCTATAAAAACTACACCAGTTACCATTATATAAGTACATCAATTGTTTGTGATTTGTGAATATGCGATTATAGGCATTGCCCCCACATGCATTAGGCATTTATTTAGTTTCCTTAGATTTACAGGACATTTTGGTGACATTTTAAAGTGGTGCATGTTAAGTGATGCACTTGTTTATTTTATTTACATTGTTTTTTAATTTTCATTTTAAATGCAGAAATGAATAAAGGAAGTGGGAACCGAAAAAAACTCCGTTTGATCGTCGTCAGCAGAAATTATAAACATATGCTAGGACCAAGTATTTTATTAAGCTAGGTTTGAAATCAGATTCAGATTTCCCCCTCAATTAAGTACAGAAACAAGGGCAAGAACAAATAATTGAAATTCAGTACATAAACAACCAAATCCATCCAGTTTTGCATCAGAAAACAAAAACAGATGAAAGAAACTTACATGGAGATCGGAGATTTGCAAAGGGGGTGTGAAAATTGATTCTGGATTCAGATCAAGCAAAGAAAACTCGAAATCACTAGGGGGAAAAACAGCAGTGGATGTGGATTTGGGTTATCCAGGAGACCAGGAGGGCTTGGCAGGAGCTTTTTTTTTTTTTTTGATAGAAGGCAGGAGCTTTAAATACAGACAACTATGCTTTAAAGGAAACCACGCCCACATCCAGCCTGATTAACCGGGGTTACTTGCTCTACTTAACCATGGTTAACCCACGCCCACTTTCAGTTAACCAGAGTTACTTTTGTTTTTACATCATATCATTATTATCATACAATTCAAATATTTTTCAATTTAAGCGTCCGTTTGGATGGTGGGTAGCGGGAGTGGAAGTAGCGGAAAACGCTAGCGGAATTGAAGACCCTTGGGTGTAGGAGCTTCTTCAAAAAGTTCGAAATTCCGCTACCGCTAGCGGAAGACGCTAGAAATTCAGTTGCATCCGAACGGAGCCAAATCTTCTATTCAGAGTAATAATAATGCTTTTGATCGTAATTCGTAAAGTATTGTAATTTTTTTTCTTTGGTTGAAAAAGTATTGTAATTTTTTTTGATTTGTAAATATTTGTATGATACTATTTTATAATTTACAAAATTGTATTGAAGCCGAGCCGAGGTCGAATTTGAAGCCGGGTGGAATTTAAGTTATTTACAAGCCGTCCCAAATTCATTTTAGTTCTTTCTACCTAAAAAAAATTCATTTTAGTTCTTTTATAGGATCATTATACGACATACCTTTACGAAAAAAATAAAATTATTTTTTCTTCAAAACATGCTCATATTTTACAATTCTATTTTTAAAAAAGCAGCTTTTTAATCACCTATATATAATATTTTTTTAACACTAAAAAGTCGCCAACACAACTTTTGTTTAAAACAAAAGCCCATATTCGGAAAGCCCATTAGTTCAGCCCAATAACTAAGTGACCCATATTCCTCCTTCCCAGAGAGAGGCTCAGGGAAGAGGTATAAAGTAATCAGCTAAACAAACAGTTTCCTTCCCAGAGAACAGGCGACAGGAAGGAAACAGGAGAAGAAGTGCGATTGGAAAGCTCTAGGGTTTCTGTCGATTTGTTCTCCTAATGACCTTCGATTCTCCTCTGCATTTGAAGCGCAGGAGACTCACGAACTTTGATTCCATGGAATCCGAGGCTTTCACGGTGATTCCCCCTTTTGACTTCTTCTAATTTGTGCATAAATCAGTGGATTATTATTCCTTCTTTTTTAATTATTTTTATTATCTGATTTCGTGCATAAATCCATGCGTTTTATTGCTGAATTATATATAAGCTGCTTCAAGGATGGTCTATTTCGACTGATTAAATCGTGTCGTTCCAAATTTAGTTCCTTTTTGAGTTTTCTGCTAAAGAAGTATTTGTTGATTCGATTTGGTGATTTGTAAGGATTTTACTGTGATTATGTTGTTTGTAGAAATCTTACTGAGGGTATATGGTATGCGTGCTAGTTCAATTTCAGGTCGCCATTGACAAATTACCTAGTTTGGATTCTTTTCTTTCTCCCCATGCCTTGGAAAACGGAATTAAAAAAGTGAAAAAGGGATTCTGTTTGCCAATAGGAACGGAAATTGTGATTCTCTTGGGTCTACAGAACGGTATTAGTAAAAATTCCTTTGCAAGAATAGCCTAAAATTTATGATCTTTATGGCAAGTGTGATAACTATGTATATGTATAATGCATCCCCTGATCCCAACACTGAATTTACCCTTCAGTGCTTCTTTGCAATGGTTTTGGTGGATCCACATTTAATTTGCTCACTAAATTTCAAGAACTTAACAAAGAGTAAACAAAGCGGTTCTCGCTCTGCTGCAACATTCCATTTCAGCTTGTAAATCTGCTTTGCGTTTAGGTGAATGGGTGCAAATCTTTTTTGGGAATACCACATTCATTGACAATAAATTTACCTTCTTAGTGAAGTGCCACCATTCACTATGTACCTTATGGCAGTTTTGTTTTGATGGTTTGGTGGGTATGGATTACATGTTAATCATTATTTCAATGTGATTTTAGGCTAAGCTTTTAGCTGCTAAAGAAAAATATGGGCGAGAAATCCGTGTTTTTGAGACATTAGGAAGTCCTCAATCTGTCACCGGAACAGAAGATACAGGTAAGAGCATTTCTGTTTGTACAATTCGATTAGTGAGTTTAAAAATGAGACATTGGATGCTCTTCTCTGTGGATGGCAATCCAATTTGCTCATAAGTAGTCATGCCTGGATAAATTAACCTTTTTTTATTGCAATTAGTGGGAACTCTTACATATGTTCATTTTACATTTTTTTTTTAATTTCAGAGGAGTCTGACAATTTCTATGAGCTCACTCCAGAGGATTATTTTCGTCTCTTGGGAACTAAAAAGGAGGGTAAGCCAATGAGAACCATTTTCCCAGCATATCCCTTTTACATTTTACTATACAGTAATAACTTGGACCACCTGGTAGTATTTTTTTTTTTTCATATCCCGAGTCCTGACACATGAGACATTGAGACCCTCTTTCTAATTATGCATATTTTTATCACTATGTCTAATAGCGGCTCTAACAAGTCCATATTCTTAAGTGGCCTATGAGAGAAACTCAAAAAATATTAAATATGTACTCCGTGAGATGTTGCATATGACATAATGTCATATATCTAATGGTGTGAATTGGTTTCTCAATTAGATAAATACTTGAAGACGCGCAAGATTAGAGAAGCTGAAGAGGCTGCTCGCCGTCCTAGAGTAACAAAGGTGCAGTCGAAAGTGATCTAGACATAAGATCTTTTGTTTATGGGGGTGTAGAAGTAATTAACTTAACCAATTTTGTTTTCTGGTGTACATTGCAGGCTGTGATCAGGGTTAGGTTTCCTGATAATAACACATTAGAGGCAACATTTCATGCATCTGAAACCATCCAAAGTCTAGTTGATCTTCTGAAGAAAGCAGTTGCCCGTCCAGAATTACCGTCTTATTTGTGTATGAACATTCAAAACAAAGTCAATTTCTATATGTGACATTACGGCTGTGAAACCGAACATGTTTTCCTCTTTCAGATACAACTCCCCCAAAGAAGCTGATTAAAGACACCACCCAAGATTTTTATTCTGCTGGATTTGTTCCTGGGGCCATTGTTTATTTCTCTTATGATGTGCCTAAAGGTATGTGTGCCATTTTATTATAACACCTGATTCGTTCAAATCATCAGGGTTATCTTGTAATAATCGGGAGTCTATTAATTGTGGTCTGATGTGATAAAAATTCATTCTTTCTGATTGTCATTGTGCTAGAAATAACATTATCTTTATTTAGAAACTTTTTACTGCGACTCATACTGAGTTTTATGGACGCTCTTGTCATTCTGCAGAAGATGAAGCTCACTCGGGTCCTTTCCTTGGAGACGAATTAATGTCCTTGAAAGGCCTTGACTTTGCCCCTGAACCCACCATAGACATCGTTATTTCTGGACCCGAACCTGCAGATCCGCCCCCTCCGGTTATTGAACGCAAGCCAGTTGAGAAGAAAGCCATCAAACCCAAGTGGCTGAAAATGTAATGCTCAATTGAAGTAATGTCTCTACTTCTATTTTGTACAACTGAACATGGGAAACGAAGGCCTGTGATATTTCTGTTGTAAAACTTTCTTATAGATGTTACTTGTAAATTGCTGTCTGTCCCTATTATATCAAACCTTCTTAGGTTTTATTTTAATCAGAAAGCCAAGTCTTGGCATGTGAAAGTATTATATGTTGGTGTTTTTTAAGCTATGCATAATTTGTGATAGTCAATGGACAGATTGGATATGGAATCTGTTTTTTTTGGCGCGTGCATTTCACTTAGCAATGGTGATCTGGCTGGATTGTTGCAAAAGTCCTAAAAGATACCTTTCAAGGTAAGAAACCCAACGGCCTTTATTATATTGGGAAATTATGCTTTTCAATTTTCACGGTAAAGATCACAACTTTTCTGGTTTTGGTATCAACTTTATCCGATTTAAAAAGAATCAAAAAAATTTGTAATATGGATATATTCCCTGACAATTCCACAAATTTCTGATATATTTGGGCTTTTTCCCATCTTTTCAACAAAAGAAAATCATATACATGATGGTTAGCTCGGATGGATTTTACTGGTCTAAATGTTAGCATATGCTGATGTGCACTTCGTCACATTTCAAATGAAAGCATTTTGAAGCTTTTTTTAATAAATTCAACTCTTTTTAAAATTTATTTTTAAACAATATCATTTCAACTCAACTATCAGGTAAAAAGAAAGGACCCCTTTAATATAAAAGTTACAAATAAATTACACGTGATAAGTTATTATTCCATTAAAAATATAAGCCCAGAAAAAATCGAATTTTTTAGAAGAGAAGGTTGTGGTGAGCAATGAACGAGCACGACACCAACAATCCCATAATAAGTGAGGGTGACACCTGTTCATGATGTATTCCAGTATTCGGATAATACATTATCTCATCAAAATAGCTCCTTTCTCCAAAAATATTCCCCAGAATTAAACTCACGTTGTTCTATTTACTTGTAAGTTCATCTTTTAATTCAGCAATTCTTGATTCTCGTCTTCATCTTATGATGATTCTTTGATTTCTCTGGACTATAATTGTTATTGGGATTTGGTAGGTCGATTCCGAGTGATCGAATTGAAAATATTTTCTGGGTATTAATTATTCATCATCTACGGGTTCTCAGATAAATTTTGCAGATCCCTTTTGAATTGATTTTCCAGTGATACAGAATTGGTAATGCTTGAGTAGATATTTAATTACAGATTTGTTGATCAATTGAGAAGAAGAAGAAGAAGAAGAAGAAGGGGGAAATGGGGACTGGAGAATGGAGTCTAGAGAAGCGAGGGAATATCAAGGAAGATTCCTCAAAAGATTCCGACAGCTCTTTGGAATGTGGGTCTCTTTGTATAATTGTTCTTGGTGCCTCTGGTGATCTTGCCAAGAAGAAAACTTTTCCTGCCCTCTTCAATCTTTTCTGTCAGGTACATATGACATTTTTTCTGTTCTTTTGTTGTGTGGAACCAATTTGTTGTTATGATTCAAATGTCATATGAGTAATGAATACACAACATCAACATCATCGTCCACTAAAGTCCTGTTCCAGCATGATCTGAGGGGTTAAGATGGGGGCAACCATAGCCTGAACATGTTAGGAGGATGCGCCCGAAAGACCCAAGGAAAACTGAAATTCAGTTGTGTGACAATAATAACTGAATTTAGTTAAAATGCACCAAAATTGATATAGGGGTTATATGAATAATGAATAGTTTTCATATATTGATCATTGTGAGTTTTAGTGATATGAAAAAGGATGCTGAATTTTGAAGTGTTTGGGGATACACAGGGATTTCTAAGACAGGATGAAGTACATATATTTGGTTATGCAAGGTCTAAGATGACAGATAGCGAGTTGAAAGATCGTATAAAGGAGTATGGCATTCTCAACTGCAATTTCTTCACTTACTTTTTGTTGTCTTAGAATTTTCATTATGATTATCTTGATCTCCAGGTATCTTATGAAAGGGGAGGATGCAGAATCAGAGCAATCCGAGCAAGTCAACAAGTTTCTGCAATTGGTTGGTGCCTGCCTACTTCTGAATATCCATATTTAAGTTATACATTTTTTTTGCTCTTTCTTTATGTAAGGATGAAATACATATGTCATTTTGTAGATTGAGTATGTAAGTGGCGCTTATGATTCCGAGGAAGGATTTCGTGACCTAAACAAGGAGATAGCCAAATACGAGTGTGACAAGAACAGTCAGAATAGAAGACTCTTCTATCTTGCACTTCCTCCATCAGTTTATCCATCTGTCTGCAAAATGATCGGGCAATGTTGCATGAATAAGTGTATGTTCTTTACTTCTTTATCTGTTTTACAGCTCAAAATGATCAGACAATGTTGCAATATTTTCTTGGAATGTTTTAAGTGTCAAGCCTTTTTATTTGCAGCCGATGGAGGTGGATGGACTCGGATAGTTGTTGAGAAGCCATTTGGAAAGGACTTGGATTCTTCAGAGGAGCTAAGTTCACACATTGCAGAGTTGTTTGACGAATCTCAAATTTACCGTATTGATCACTATTTGGGAAAGGAATTAGTTCAGAACCTGGTAATTGGATACAACCAAATATGAATACTATTTTTCATCAGTTTCTGAGGAAAAGGAAGTTTCTTTAGTTATTCTTAATTTGTGTCTTCTGACTTCAGCTGGTGCTTCGTTTTGCAAACCGTTTATTTCTACCTCTATGGAACCGAGACAACATTGCTAGTGTCCAGGTAAAATGAAGTTTCTGAGCTAGCAATTTGAAATGGTATCATTGAAAAATAAGTTCTTGACTTGAAATTTTCCGTCTTTTTCTTTTCCATTTAAGTTTCAGCTATTGCTTAGTGATAATGAACTTGCATTGTTTCATCATGTGTTGACAGATTGTCTTCAGGGAAGATTTTGGAACTGATGGTCGCGGTGGATACTTTGATGAATATGGGTTCGATTTTCCAATTCTATTTTGGCATTTCCGCTATCACAAAAGTGTTAAAAGATTTGAATGTCAACTAATGGTGCCTTTTGTCTTGCAGAATCATCCGGGACATCATCCAAAATCATCTTTTGCAGGTAATAAATACAGTAGTCCAATTAATCTCTGAATAAAAGCACTACATTATTTGCATTTTGATTTAATCCTGATAATATGATCTCTTAGGTTCTTTGCTTGGTTGCCATGGAGAAGCCTGTCTCTCTCAAGCCAGAGCATATTCGGGACGAGAAAGTGAAGGTACTCTATTTCTACAAACTTAGGACTTGACTCAATCAATGAAAATCCTGGAATGTGTTTTGTCACTTTTTCAGGTTCTTGAATCAGTACTCCCTATAAAAGATGAAGAAGTTGTACTTGGACAATACGAAGGCTACACAAGCGATCCAACTGTTCCTGACAATTCAAACACTCCAACATTTGCATCTGTTGTCTTACGAATTGACAATGAAAGATGGGAAGGTGAAAATTTGCCAGTGCCTCTCTAATTCTATAGATTTAGGGATTAACTACATATATGTATAAGAGCTTTATAATAAAAATTCCAAATGAATGTTGCAGGTGTTCCATTTATAATGAAGGCAGGAAAGGCGCTAAATAACCGAAAAGCTGAAATTCGCATTCAGTTTAAGGATGTTCCTGGTGACATTTTCAAACGTATGGTATCATGTCATTTGCTATAACTAAAATTTTGTCTGATTAAGATTTCAATTGTAACTTATGTTGAAATTTGCTGTATTCTTTTAGGTAAAAACCATGACAGAAATGAATTTGTTATACGACTACAACCTAAAGAAGCCATGTATATGAAGCTCATTGTACGCTATCTCACACTCATACGCGTCTAATTTATTCCTTTCTTATCACATTCATTATAAATTGAAGTATTTTTCATCTGACCATTATAGCTCTTACTCTATTACATTGCGTCGAACTTTGGGTGTAGGTCAAGAAACCGGGGCTGGATATGTCAACTACACTAAGTGAACTCGACTTGTCATACAAACAACGCTACCAAGACGTCCCAATCCCAGAGGCCTATGAACGCCTAATACTCGATACGTATGAATTCTTATACTTGCTCATTTACCATTTCTACTTCATTCCTTGCAACATTTGACTTGTTGGTATAAAAAGAAACCAAAAAAACAGCATAAGATCCTGCTTAGTGATTGTGATGAACTAATGTTGCACAGGATAAGGGGTGATCAGCAACATTTCGTTCGCAGAGACGAGTTGAAGGTAGTGATGAGAATTTACAAACTTCAAAATGACTTTTTTCACTAATTTTAACTTTGCTGCATTTTAACTGCATTCAGTTACATAGCTGAATTTCAGTTTTCCTTGGGGCTTTCGGGTGCATCCTCCTGACATGTTCAGGCTATAGGTGCCCCCCATCTTGACCCCCCAGATCCTGTTGTAGCGGGATTTTACTGGGCGATGATGTTTAAACTTTGTGTTTGGAATCAGGCTGCGTGGGAGATCTTCACTCCATTGTTGCACAGAATCGACAAGGGGGAGATGAAGTCGGCGCCATACAAGCCAGGAAGCCGAGGGCCAGATGAAGCCGACGCGTTGCTGATCAAGCTTGGTTATGCTCATAGCGATGGCTACAATTGGAGCGCTCCTTATTCTACTCTTTAATCAATCAACCAAAGAAAAGGATAAAACATATGAAGAAAGAGCAAAAGCAAGCCTTTTACACTACTAAAATAGTGTTCATTTGTGCCTGTTTTCTTATACAATGAATATGCATATGCTTATCCATATGTTAGATGATTAACATTGTTGTAATCTTTGCAATTCTGCTTATTTTGGGTTTAAGCTCTTTGAATGAAATCAAGCTTAGATGCATGAATGTGTCATTGGTTTAGGCAATGTTATAAGAATCTCTGCCTAGCTCTGTCTAGGTCCCGCCTAGGCGTTGAAAGGTCCTATCCCCCCTAGACTTCCAGCCTTCCAGTCCGTCTAAGAGACCATCTAGTCCGTCTAGGCGCCTGTTTAGGCCGCCTAGGCACTAGGTGCTCCGCCTAGGGTCTGCCTATCACTTTTTAGAACGGTTTAAGATGTGTTTGGATATACATTATAATGCATGATTTAATGCAACGGTAAGCAACAATAAGGGTCCGTTTGGATAACGCATAATAATGCATTATTCGAACAAACCCTTATTTTGTAACTATTAACTCTTTACTTACCCACTCAAACATCACACGCAATGCTGAGTGTATAGGCATATTGATCATTTCTTGAAGAACAAAAAAACCTACACAATGAGTGCAATAATTGAATAGAATGGAATTGTCTCATTCATAATTAATTTTGTTGTTCAATATGTACACTTATACTCAAGCTAGAATGAAGGTAGGGTTAGCTATATATAGTAGTATATGTGTAATGGAGAGTTAGGAACTTGGGATAACATGAATGCAAAGCAAAGCAAACCATGTGAAGGAGGAGGTTGTGAAATTTGGCTAAGTGTTTCACCCCATAAGCAAGGGAGGAATTTCTTTACTTCTCAACCAACTTATTAATTCCACAATCCCATCACACTATCTTTTCAAGAAATATTCAATCTTCCACAATTATTTTTCAACATATCTACCTCTAGTCGTCTTCTATAATCATGAAATCCATTACATATATGTAAATAGTTTTTTTATACAAAAAAAAAAACCCCTTGAAGTATATTCTTCATATCAGCGGAAATTTTCCAAATATTGTAATAATATAGTGAGATATTATTATTCCAATTGAAGACTCTTTAAACGTTGGTAAGATTATATAGAATATATTCCGTGCAACTTATGATATTTGTTCAAATATCTTGCAAATATGGTGCTAGAATAAAGATAACATGTGCATATAGTAATATTTATTTATGATCATATTTTATGTACCATTACCCAAATTAGGATAAAATTGGACCAATCATCACATTGATCTAAAAATCTCCGTCTAACTTCGTCTATATCCTGTTTAAACGCTGAAAAGTCCTAACCCGCCTAGCATTCTAGCATCTAGGAGACTGTATAGTCTGTCTAGATACTTATTTAGGCCGCTTAAACGGTACATCTTCGTCTAGAATCCGCCTAGCGTCTTTTAAAACACTGCTCACCCTAAGCTAGATTTTGAACCAAATCGGATTTAGATACATTTGGGTTGTGAATTGATTTACTTCGGTAATAAACATACATATTTATTTATTTACTTAACCAAAATATATTAATTTTATTTTTTTTAATCTTCCTTTTTTGTATTATGCACATGTATAAAAGAGCCAAGCCCAAAAAGAAAATGGAAAAATAAAACAAAGCCAGAAAATTTATGGCCTAGAATCTCAGCTCTGAACTCCATTTGGTTTCTTCCTAAAAATTCGCAATCTCTCCTTCCCCGCAGATTTGTGTGATAGATTTGTGATGGATTTGTGATGCCTTCTCTCTTCGTCCTCATCCCTCCAATAAATTGACAATCTTTTTTGTTTTAGGGTTTTTTCAACCAACCTTTCACACTTATCTTTCCGCGTGTATTTGGTTTTTACGCGGGTGCTGCTGGCGCCCTTTCTTTACCCTTTTCGGTGTTGTAGTTTTCTCGGAGGGTTCAATTCTTCCTACCCTTATTTCAATTCCAGTGGGATTTTTTCCTTGCTCTCTGAAATCTGAATCCGCTATCGCCCCTTGATCCTTGTATTGGCTTTTGCGTTCCTGTGGATTATCTGGTGTTTCCTTGTTTGGGTCTTCTCTGGTATATCTAGGTCATTGAAGATCTGTAGGCTTTTTAGGGTTTCGATTTCATTGATTGATAGGCTCAATGTCGAATTCGACGCCTGAATTAGATTTTTTGGCTGAAGAGAAGGGGAATACCAGAATCCAGGGTTTCCGCAAGCCTTCTCCGATTGACATTGCTGATATTTTGCCATCCGATCCCTTTGAAATGGCTCGAGAAGGCGCTTCTGAGGAGATTACGGCATCTGCTGAGGGTTTCAATGCTGAATTCCAGTCAAATTTGATGGATTCAAAAGGGGGAGATTTTGAGGGTAATCGAGGAGGCGATGGGTTGCTTCCGGGGTTGAATTTGCTTTGCAGGGGTAGAGTTAGGCTTATTCCTGAATTGGGCAACATGGAATCTGATGGGAAGCCAAATGGATTTTCGATTGACAAGTTTTTGGTATCAGGTGGTTCCAATGATGGCTATCGATTAGACGAATCTGGTGCTGAAGAGATTGTATCTTATGCACCTGCTCAAGGAGATGTTGCTGATTCCCTCCCTTCTGATCCTTTTGGAATGGATGTATCTACTTTTTGGGGAATCACTGGATCTCTTGAGGGATTGGAGGATATAGATTGGTCATATGAGAGTGGCGATTGTGTGAATAATAGGGAGAGTGATGGTCTTGTATTTGGATTGAATTTGGTGTGCAGGGGTAGAGTAAGATTTAGGCCTGATGTTGGAATTGATGAATCTGATTCAAAGCAGAATACTTTTTCTTTTGAGAGGGTTATTGTTGCAAATGATGTGGATGATGTTTTGGATTTCGGTTCTGAGGCTGATTCAGTTCATTCAGAAGCTTGCTCTAGCCTTGAAGATATACAACGTTGTAGTGAGATCTCAGATGAAAGCCATGGAGGTGAACCACATTATGCTATGTTCTTGGCCCTTCGGTATCTGGGTGTCAAGGATTTGCTCTCTGTTGAAATGGTTTGCCGGTCTTTGAACTATGCTGTCAAAAGTGATCCTTCTATGTGGATGAATGTTAATGTGGATCATCCACTGAATAGCATACTTACCGATGAGGCTCTTATTAAGCTAACTAGCAGGGCTTGTGGCCTTCTCAAGAGCTTGACCATGGTGGGGTGTTTTCGGGTCACAAATGCTGGTATCAAGCGCATTGTTGATAGCAATCCTTGTCTTACAAAGGTCAGTATTTTACAAACTCTATTGCATATAAATTGTGCATTGTTCAATTGCATCTTTAATATGTTAGACAGTGAATGTCTACAACTCTTTTGGGCTTGTTTGTTTGATATCCTACCAAACTGAAACTTGATATGGTTGATTTGATGTATTACTAAAAAATTGTCAGTGATCATAGTTTTGACATTATTCACTTTCCAAGTGGTCAAGTTCAAAGCATCTTTTGTGTCATTATGAAATTGCTTAACAAAAATCAAGTTTGGAGTAATACTAAGCATTCATTAGGATGGATTTTTTTTTAGGAATAAACTCTGTGTGTCAATCGTCTATTGCATTCTTAATATGTTAGACAGTGAATGTCTACAAATCTTTTGGGCCTGTTTGTTTGATATCCTACCAAATTGAAACTTGAAATTGTTGATTGGATGTATTACTAAAAAATTGTCAGAGGTTACATTTTTGACATTATTCCCTTTCCAAGTGATCAAGTTCAAAGCATCTCTTGCATCACTATAAAATTGCTTAACAAAAATCAAGTTTGGAGTAAGACTATGGATTTTATTAGGATGGATTTTGTTGCAAATGTGCTGCATTTTGTTTTAGGAATAAACCCCTTTCACGCCTTATATTTTACTCTTAAATCTGAGTGAATGATGCGTGTTTTTCCCATTAAAATCCAAGAGGAATGACAAGTCTAAGATATATATAACTTACAAATACAAATTCGTCTTTTTTCTTTTATTGTACAGTTGAGTGTGCCTGATGAATTCTAAGTAAGATATAACTTACAAATACAAATTCGTCTTTTTTTTTCTTTTGTTGTACAGTTGAGTGTGCCTGGATGTTTCAGATTAAGCATTGAAGACATGCTAACCACGTTCAAGTCTGCTCGTGTATTATCTCTAAAACAACTCAGAATTGGAGGTCTTTCTGGTGTTACAAGCGAACAGTATGAAGAGCTCAAGGTCTTACTCCATGTAGACGACCAACTCCAATCCAGACCTCAAAAACCTGTATATTATCATGATGGCAATTCCTATAATGCCATTGACGATGATCGCCCCATTGACATAGAAAAATGCCCCAGATGCAATGAAGTGAGGCTCGTCTATGATTGTCCTTCAGAGTCTTGCCAGAAGAGCGATGCCATGAACTCGTGCAAAGCTTGTTTCCTGTGTGTTAACCGTTGCATTAACTGTGGATGTTGCCTCACAAACCGTGGCTATGTGGAGACATTCGCTCTGGACGCGATCTGTTTAGATTGTATCTTTAACTGTCAAGAGGACGGCCAAGAGGACGGCGGAAGACAAGAGGGTGGTTCCATTTTTAACCAGCCTATATTCTGTCAAGCCACTAGTTACCTTTGCTTTTATGGCTAATTGTTGGGAATCAGATTTGGCTCTGTCAATTGGAAGAATATTAGACAGTTCAGGATGCCTGCTGTTTTGCACAAGTTCAGGATGCACAAGTCCAGGAAACATGTTATCTGCTATTTCAAGTGCACAAGTCCAGGATGCCTGCTGTTTGGTTGCATCAGCTCAAGATTACACAGTTCTGATCTTATCTGTGATTAGTGATGATTGGTTAAATTTTTTTTTTCTTGTTCAAGTTGCTTAGTTTTCCGGCACTAGTTTGTAAAAAGAAAAAGAAAAAAAAAAGAGTACTCAAAAGCAAAAAAAGAAAAGAAAAAAAATATATATGTAAGAATCACTTTGGGCCCCTGCCCTAAGGGGTTGTTTGGAGGGGTGGAGACTAGTGCATGTTAATAAAAATACAATTTACTGTATCACTCATTAGCTATATTGTGTTTTTGAAGCTATAGTGGCATATGGCATATTGGCTTTTATATATTGCTTTTGAATCGATCTAGATCCTATATCAATTTTGGTGCATTCTAACTAAATTCAGTTATTATTGTCACATAGCTGAATTTCAGTTTTTCTTGGGTCTATCGGGCGTATCTCTTCCCTTGGGCAGGGTATCCCCATCTTGACTCCCAGATTCTGTTGTAGGAACTTTATTGGGTCAATGTTATTGTTGTGTTGCTATGTATGCCAAATTTAAACATTTTTTTTTTAATTTTTTGGTCAATCATTCATTTACAAGATATAAATGCTTAATAGTGTGGAAAATTTTATTGTTGATCCACCTTTGATAAAAAGCTAAACAGCTTGATCAAACTAACTGGTATGTTGTATTGTATGGAAGTGCAACCAACCAGCTACTAAAATATGTGTGGAAGTCCAAATAGGTGATTAGTTATGTACTTGAAATCTCTAGGCTATCAAAATCATAACAACATAAAATATGTGGGTTATATAACCCAAGACCACATGTGCCTTGCAGACTAACAATTTTTAGGTGTTTACAATTTCATTACAAGTGTTTGCTGTAATATTGTGTAATCCTCCGTCTGATTTTGGATTTATCACTAAAGCGAGCACATGTATGAAGAGACTGATATTTCTAAAATTTCTCCTCGAAATAGGCCTAAGAAGTAATGGGTGTGGCGTTGAAGTGACACTGGCTGATCGAACCAAAAAAAGGCTCACCAATTTGAAAAAGCCTCCACTTTTGAGTTATTGAGACAAGAACTTTATGTAAGAGTCGAATCCCAGAGGGCGAATTAGGAATTTATTACTTTGGGTTCTAAAGTTAGAAAAAAAAAACATTTAGTTCAGAAACCACTTTAAAAAGAATAATTCAATGTTCTTCAGTCTATATATGGAACACTACTTAGATCACCAAATAGAAAATTAGTGAAATAATCACCGAATTTATAGATCAAGAACCCCCGCAAACTTTTCGAAGCCACTAAAATTAGGATGAAACAATTAAGAAACTAACCTTCATTTTTCAAATATATATACCACCACATTTCCTTGCATTCTCCAGGGAAAAAAAACTAAAATCTTTTCTTATTTTACTCTGTGAACTGCTCTTCTTATTATCCCGATCATGGGTATGTAAATTTTTATAACACATTTGTGTTTGAAGTTTCATTGATTTAAGCTATACTTGCATGAATCTGCAATTTACCCTTTTTTGGTTTGGGAAAAATGATCAGCAAATGGCATGAATTTCATGTTTGATAAAATGTGGCAAGACGTTTTTGGTACTATAATGTTGTTGTTGTGCATGATAATTAAGATGATTGATTATGAGTTTAAAACTCTTTCTTGATTTTGATCATGATTTTTGGTTCTATGGTGATTTTCAGGCAAGGTCAAGATTGGAATCAATGGTAAGTCACAAAAAAATATTTTTTTAGAATGATAGGAAAAAACTACATTACTAATTCTTGTGCCTTTGGGGCGCGTCATCATGCTCATTGGCTTTTATACAACGCCTTTGAGATGGATATAACTCCTTAGGTCTTTTCGAGTGCACCCCCTCTGCATTAAGTCAGGGGTGTCTCCATCTTGACCTCCTAGATTCCGCTCAAACGGAACTGCACTGGGTCTATGTTGTTGTACTAATTCGTGTGCCTTTGAAAAGGTTTTGGAAGGATCGGACGTTTGGTGGCTAGAGTCGCGATGCAAAGAGATGATATTGAGCTCGTTGCTGTCAACGATCCCTTCATCTCCACCGAATACATGGTATCATTACTGAATTGAATGGTGCCAATGAGTTTTTCTTACTGAAATTCTCACCTATGAATCCAATTCATTAGGCATTTTTGTTTTTGCCATCTTACTTTGATCATTAGAATGAATGTGTTGTCATTTATATGAATTGGCAGGTGTACATGTTCAAGTATGACAGTGTTCATGGCCAGTGGAAGCACCATGATCTTAAGATGAAGGATGACAAGACTCTTCTCTTCGGAGATAAGCCTGTGGCCGTCTATGGAATGAGGTATACACACAAAACAAAGATTACCCATTTCAATTTAGCACCTTAATTCTTCAAAAACATCCTCTTTAGAGTTTAGATCCCTTAGCCTAATGTATAATGATATGTTTGATCTTAGATGATTGTCTCCTTTTTTCAATTAGGAATCCGGAGGAGATCCCATGGGGCCAATCCGGAGCTGACTATGTTGTCGAATCAACAGGAGTTTTCACCGATAAGGACAAAGCCGCCGCTCACATAAAGGTACATTTCTCCTTTTATGCTCAGTATATGACTTGAAAGTAAGGATTTAATGTATTATAATGCAAGATAATGTATCATCTTATACAATCTAAACACACTGTATTTGGGATGTGAATGTATAATAGGGAGGTGCGAAGAAGGTTGTCATATCGGCTCCAAGCAATAATGCACCAATGTTTGTTATGGGAGTGAACGAGAAGGAGTACAAATCCGACATTGACATTGTTTCCAATGCTAGCTGCACTACCAACTGCCTTGCTCCTCTAGCCAAGGTTTCCCTTTGCACCATCATACTTCACCTTTTGTGCTTGTTTTTTCGTCTTCGCTATAGGATTATGATAGATATTGGAGTTTTTGGATAGGTTGTTCATAACAAATTCGGCATTGTTGAGGGTCTTATGACAACCGTTCACTCCATCACCGGTGAGCTTGATCTTCTTCACATTTGTTTTATCTTCAATTAACAATCTTAATTGTATAGCTCCAAAGGCTTGGTCTACTAGAGCATGACAGAGTCAAAAACTTGACATGTATTTCAGCTACACAAAAGACGGTTGATGGTCCGTCTATGAAAGACTGGAGAGGCGGAAGAGCGGCTTCTTTCAACATCATCCCAAGCAGCACTGGAGCCGCCAAGGTAAATTATTGAATGAATCAAGTTTCTCTCTTCTTCGCCTTTTTTAATTTTTTCGGTTAGTGTTCTCATTGAGGTTTATCTTGGGTGGTCAAATTCTTCAGGCAGTAGGCAAGGTTTTGCCTGCATTGAACGGCAAGTTGACAGGAATGTCGTTCCGGGTTCCCACTGTTGATGTCTCTGTGGTAGATCTAACTGTCAGATTGGAGAAAGCAGCTAGCTATGACACGATCAAGGCCGCTATCAAGTTCGGTTCACTGACTTCTTTGTTATTCAGTGGTTATGTATGAACAATTTGGATGATGTTTACTCAATGTCTTGCTAATTTACTTTGGACAGGGAGGAATCCAATGGTTCAATGAAGGGAATTCTGGGTTACACTGAGGATGATGTCGTCTCAACCGACTTTGTAGGTGACAGCAGGTAAATACATTTGAGTACTTATCCAATGACCCGGATTCGGAATACTTAAATGTGTGTTGTGTATAATTTGGAGTTGATGAGATGAATGTACTTAACCTTACGAACAGGTCAAGCATTTTTGACGCAAAGGCTGGGATTTCGTTGAACGACAACTTTGTGAAGCTCGTGTCATGGTACGACAACGAATGGGGTTACAGGTATATAATCTTCATTTTCTTCTTTGACCATATATGTATCCAATGATCAACAGTTCTATCATCAATTTTGTTTTTGAACTGTTTCTAACTTGATTGCAGTAACCGGGTGGTGGACTTGGTCCAGCATATGGCCTCTTGCTGAGAAGATTTTGTTACTCGGAATGCTTGGGCTAGATCTCAAGTAACAGTTGATGATTTTTATAATAAACAGAAGATTTTATACAGAACAGCTTGTAGCATTAGTAAGCTGCTGGGCAAAATAATACCACAGCAAGTCTTTGGCTACTGAAATTTTGAAACTCTTCTTTTAGAACATGTTATGTTACTGGCAACTTAATAATATTGCTTTATTTTCTTCTTTCACAGCAATAAGGATATGCCACAGACAAAGAAAAGACCGCATTCTCTCATCCACAATCATAAACTTAAAGACAATATAATGCATCAAGTGCAATTCTGCATAACAAAATAGCTAATGGTTCATTCAAAGAAGCTAGAAAATTGTTCACATGGATGCAATCAAATTTGGGCAAACAAAGTGCATTTTTATAAGAAAGCATTGTTAAACCAGGAAACTTGTGTGCCTTGACTCCTAGAGGCAGCATGTTTAACCAAAAACATTCTGCAAACTTTATGATCCTACTCTTCATTAGTTCATTGGGCAAAACAATGAGGGGTCTATTTGTAAAACTTCTAATTACAAGAAAAATGTTAACTTGAAGCTTCAAGGAAGATCAAGCGACATGTCAGAACATTGACTCATCAGCAGCACATAGCATGTCTGCCCTTATAACCAACATTGCCATCTCTCTGCACAATAGAGAAAGAGCTTAGTTAGTTCTCTTGTTAATTGTTTAACTTGCAATCATCAAATCAGTGATCAAAGTGTATAGTGCAATTCAAAAAAGTTCCAATATCGGGTTAAAGGCGTCAAGGTTGAGAAATATAGATTCTGAAAGAGAAAAAAAAAAAAAAAAGTGAACTTCAATATACATAAAAATGAAAACCGGTCAATGCAAATTTCAGTATTCACTATTGAGCAGCCGATTTGCAATTTCATACAGCCAACTTAAATTTAAGCCCAAGACAAAAGGCTAGCAGTTTCAAACAAATTGCAACTTCATTCATACACCAGCAGCAACCACAAGAATAATCCTAGAGTCTATATGTTGCCTTAATGTCTCAGAAATAGGAATTTAAGAGCCCTATTAGCCCATAATCTCTCAGCAATTGACATAAAATTCTGGTAAAAACAAAGATATGGCCTAAAATAACTGCATAGCTTCATTCCAATTTTTTGCATTAGTAGCACAAGCACCTGATTAAGAAGGGAGTGTGTCCATAAACAAAACAACACATATTTCCTTGTTTTATTGTACTTTCAGTTTTGCCTAAGGCATCAATTTTAATTGTAGAAAGAACAATAGCATTAACTAGTAAATGGCAATCAACTGTCAGCATTGCTGCTTTCACCAAAACATTGATTTATTCTGCTACACTGAAGCAAAAGATCAAACTATAAATAGATACTCTCAAATCTCACCAAATTTAGGCGGACTACAGAATTATAAGTCAGCATCAATTATGTGATTATTAACCAAAAACATAAATAATAGTAACATAAACTATTGACTCACATCTTAACGCCCGGGGGCATTCATACCCATGAGCATCTGATTTCCCTTTGGAAAGTAGATCACATTGCCATTCCTAGCCATAGAGGCCACGTTTTCCTTGGAAGCCTCGATTTTCCTGAGCTCGACCAATCCCATTCCAGCAGCTGCAGTGGCATCAGATATCAGCTTAGCAGACTCACTTTCTCCCTCTGCCTTAATAATTGCAGCCCTTCTCTCTTGCTCGGCCTTCATCACCACGAATTTAGACCTCTCGGCCTCCTGCTGAGCCACCTGCTTCTGCTCCACAGCCCGGGAGAATTCTGCCCCATAAGACAGGTGCGTGATAGCGACATCGTCCAACAGAATATTGAAATCCTTGGCCCTGCAAATAACCAAACAAAAATCATCATTGCCATTACATCAGTTTTTCAAGTTCTGGTTATGAAACTAAACTATTAAGCCCGTGGAATTCCTAGTATCATATTTAGGACAATGCTTATACCTAGAATCAGAATAGTATCAATCCTACACTTTAATGTATTTCAAGATTTCAACTAGGTTGAAGCTTATTCATTAGGTTGTTTAATACTCCCTATACACCAACCAATTAATGACATTGCACGGGGAAATTTGAACGAACGGTCCTTCAGAATGTTATAGCAGCTAGTAAAATAACTTTTCCAATAATTAAAATCCTAATCTAGAATTTAATCTCAAAGAAAGTCAATATTTCTACCGCCTGATAATCAACATTTGCTATAACTCAAGATCAAGTCCCATATTCCCCTCCAAGTTAAAGATCGAACACATAGAAACACCAAAATGATGTGAATATTGCCCAATTTTTTACAAACAGCGCCACAATTGCCACAGAATCCTTCAAAAATTAAACAGGCATACAGGTCTAAATGTAGAATCATTCAACTGAAATGCATTTGAAATCTAACCTCTTAATCAAGCTCTCCTTGACCATAGCAGAAACCTTAGGCCTCTCCGTGAGCAGCTGATCGGCGTTGAACTGAGCGACGACGGCCTTCAACACCTCATTCCCAATCGACGGCAAGACCTTCTCATCGTACTCCAGCCCTAGGTTCTGGAAAATGGTGGGAAGCATCGCGACGTCGGGGCGAGACAGGACACGGAGGCTCAGATTCACCATCTGGAGATCCTTGGTGCCGGAAATGGAGGAGAAGGTGTGGGGGCGAGTGCGGATGTCGAAGATGAACGGCTTCTGGAGCCATGGGATCAGGAAGTGAGTGCCTTCGCCTACGGTGGCGTCCTTCACTCCTCCGAGACGATCGAAGAGGACGGCGCGTTGACCGCCGTCGACGTTGTAGAGGGCGGAGTTGACGACGGTGGCTCCGAGGCCGAGACCGAACGCTGCTCTAGCGATGTTAGTGAGAATCGAAACTGCTGCTGGATTGTTGGCCATTTTCGCCGATGATTAGTGAGAGAGAGGATGCAAATTGCAGGATCAGAGAATGGGGTTTAGGGTTTATGTGTGTAGTTAGTGACTTGGGGAAGGGGATAGGAGAGAGATGACTTGGGGAAGGGGAATGCTCCGGAACTGGGCTGGGCCTCAGTATTTAGGGTGGGCTTATCTTTGGGCTGGTCCTGTATTTTTTATCAACAAATTTATTTGGGATCATTTTTTTTTTTTTATTTTATTTTGAAACTCCCAACATGTATTGAATGATGTTTAGATTAGTAACCATAAGCAATCTCATAGTCAATGTTTTAAAAAACGCTATACAGTCTTTGGATAGAGAGGAGATGCCTAGCACCTAGTTAGCTGTCTAGATGGATCAGATGAGCGTCTAGACAGCTATTAATACAAGCTAGATGGACGCTAGGTAGGTTGAATGATGTGACGGGTTGAGACCTTTTACATCTTAGGTGATGTATGGACATTTTTTCAGAGCAATGCTCATAGTTGAGACTGACTATTTGACGCCACTTTAAAAATTCAGCCTATTTTTGCAATTACCCCTAAGATTGGGTATTTTTTTTAATTTTTCTAAAATATAAATGTTCTAATAAAAGATTTTTAAAAACTTTAAAATCTATATAGAGTTAGCAAAAAAAATTAGTTTTGGATTTATAGGGTATAAATTCACTATATTATCAATTTTTCATGTGAGTCTAACAAAAAAACTCAAGGTGGGATGGAATAGGATTATAGAAAGGATTAAATGTCACTAGTAAGGATTATTAAATATAAGTATGTTATTTTTATTTCGTCTTGAGCACCGTCAATGGAAGTAAAAATAGAGACCTTATGATATTATTCTAAGATCCTAACCGTTTGACTAATTACCTGACCGCTAACATAAATATGTTCTATGCTCTTAGGATTTTGATGTCTTTCTGATTTTCTTTCTTCTTCTAGCACATTCTTTTGTCCCCCCTTAGCACTATATATGATGAGCCATTTTTCTCTTTTTATCCCTTATTGCTAAAGGCACCATATAGGCCTTTTCGTAAATTGTAATTGGCTGATAACTTGTGTTCGCAAAAATTGCTTCATTTGGTGGTCTCCTAACTTTTTTCGCCTCCTCTATGCCTTCGTTTTCTTCTTGAAGATTTTTAGGGCAATTTCAGATAAATATACGGTATTAACAAATGAAGTTGTAATTTTTTTTTTACCAAAACTTACAACAGTTTTCAAAAGTAATGTTGGATGCGCACACTTAAGATATGCATATAGTAAAATTTAAGTGTGTATATAGGATCGGCCAATGTAAATCATATTAATAATAATAATAATGCCAACTAAGGCTACTTGACAAGGCATCAGATCCTCTGTCCCCAACTCTATGTCCCCTCTGATGTCTCTTTATATTTATAAATACACAACTTCCTTGATGGGTGTGGATTTTCTAAGTAAGTTTTAGTTAACATGCTTAACAAATACAAAGGGAACACAAAAAGGGACACAAGTTGGAGACAGAGGATCTGGACCGACTTGACAATGTAATAGCCAATATTAATGCGAGGGTCATTTCGGTTATGAACAAACATTGGTCAAAATCTCAATTTTTTAAAAGTTGTTTGCCATAAGAAAAAATATAAAAGTTTATTATTAACAGGTGGAGTTCTTGCGAAAATGGTGCCTAAAGAGAAATGAAAATGCATCACGGCTGTACGAGTGCATGTGCAAAAAAATAATTTTTTCTACTTGAGTGTGTGAGATTTTACATATGGCAATGAAATGTTTTGTAATTAACTATGTATAATCCTAACACTTATTGTGCATAAACTTTAGTCTGAGTGTACATTATCTTGTTAAATATTGTAATTGTTTATAATTTTGTAAGTACATAATATTGTAACTGACTGTTCATAATTTGTCAGTATGCATTATATTACATTGCAACCGACTATGTATAATTTTTGCAAACAATTGTAAATAATCTTATTACCGTCAATGCATAATATCGTAACTGTATATAATCTTATTACCGTCAGTGCATAATATCGTAACTGAGTGTATAATTTTTTTGTAAATGACTATACATAAACATAAAATAAATGATTGCGCATAATCCTACATAATATCATAACCAAGTGTGCCTGACATTTGCACTGATTATAAATTTATCATGTACTATACTCACTGAATAACAAAATTATGCACAGACAGATATAAAAATTATGTATACTCGGTAGAAAATTTTCAAATCTGATAGCCACTACACATTCTAATTTCTCTCCATAGATTTCATTCTCAAATAATCCATTCTCTGATTATCACATGAAATTTGCCTTCAAAATGCAGATGATCTTGTTATTCTGCTCAGAGTTCGTACAAAACTGGAGTACTAAACAACAAGTAGAAAATTCAATTTCCATGTGAAGCAGAAAATTCAATTACGTTAACAACACACCCTTTCTAAGAACCTATTGCCCCTACTAATCTGAATTTATCCTCACAGGATGCCAAAGCTCAATGAAGCATTTCAGACAAAAATGGACTAATCAACATTTATCTCTTGCAGCCTCGGAGTGGTACTCCTCCACAATCATATCTAGTATCCATATCCTGTCATAGTAAAAAATAAAAATGTAGGCTCGTATTAGTACATAAATTTTAATTATAATGAGATTTTTAACTACACAAACACAAGGGGCACCTGAATTATCCATTGGGTTTCCAGCTGGCACCGGCTCAGGCTCCTTGATCTCCACGACCACGCAGTCTGACATCAGGAACGTCTTGGCAACTGAGGCCGCGTGTTCCAGACAGCATCTTACCACCTATATTAACAAAATAAGCTTGACCAGAAACAAACCTGAAGTTGTAAATATGAGACAGCTTGAGAAAGACTCGTTTTGTACCTTCGTAGGATCAATAATCCCAGCAGACATCAGATCTTCATATTGCCCAGTTGCAGCATTATATCCATACCTCACATTGTCAGTAGAGAGAACCTGAGAGGCGAATTCATACTGGAATAAGTCCGCCATATACAAACCCCTCTGCATGGAAAATTATATACTCGGGGCATAGTTTAAATACCTTCTCGCTGACCACACTTCCATTTACTCCGGCATTCTTGGCAATCAGCTTTAGCGGGTAGCTCAACGCTCTCTTCACAATATCTGCCCCGACCTACATTTCGAGTTTCCATAAGCTATCAGGCACCCGCTATTATTTAAACACCTTTGTTAACTCATAACACCGACATCGATCAACATCATCCCCCAGAAAAGTCCCGCTCGAGCAGGACCCGGGGGATCAAGATGGGGGCACCCATAGCCTGAACACGCCAGGAGGATGCGCCCGAAAGACCCAAGGAAAAAATTCAGCTAAGACAATAACTGAAATCCGTACTCTTGAAATCCGTACATCTCTCTCTATTTTTTACATTTTTCAAGACGCAAAATAACTTTTCATCCAAAAACCATTTTCTACCCACAAGTGAAACAAGCCCGAATTTAGTTAAAATGCACCAAAATTGATATAGGGGTCATATACATCTCAAAGGCATTGTATAAAAGCCAATGAGCATGAGAATGTGCCATTGTGCCCCATTGTTAACTCATAACACCAAATAATACAATACACAACTGCCATGGTGAATACTTAACATAAGTTCATACGGTACATAAACTAATTACGACAGAGATACACAAAAAGCTGTTTGACAATTACGTGCTTAATAATCATGCATCTGCAGGACCCAGTCTAGAAGATATGTACGGTTGTAAATAAAGAAACACACCTTCTCTTCATCATTTGCTAGTCCATCCTTGATGGCATCCACTTTGGATGCAAGTCTGAGCAATGTACACCCACCACCCACAACAATTCCTTCCTCAACTGCTGCCTGAAAATGAGTAGTAGGAATGTGCATCAGATGCTGCAGATAGGACTTCTCTTCATAAAAAAAAAAACACTTATAGCAGAATTACCTTTGTTGCGTTGAGTGCATCTTCTACTCTCAGTTTCTTTTCCTTCAATTCTGTCTCAGTTTGAGCCCCAACCTACAGAGAAGTTCACTGTTATAAGGATATGCTGCCGGAAAATAAAGAACAAAATACTAAATAACATACAAGTTTCAAATAATTAGTCACCTGAATCACAGCCACACCACCAGAAAGCTTAGCAATTCTTTCATTTAGCTTTTCCTTTTCGAATTCTTGCTCAGCAGCCTGTAAGCAAACATATTGGCATAATCATAATGAATTTAAGTCAATGACATTATGCATTCAAATGATTATCAATGCAATGTTCAGAAATAAGACAACAAACCTCAATGAGATTCTTAATCTGTTCAACACGCTTATTCACAACCTCCTGGGTGCTCCCATCACCCACAATTGTGGTAGAATCCTTGGTCAACACTACCTTTGCAGCATGACCCAAAACCTCTTTGTCTGCCTTGTCAAGTGTTAGACCCACCTCGTCTCTGATTACAGTGCCTGCATAATGACCATAAATATTCTAAGGGATTTATAGGAGAGACTAGAAAGAACTAATAAGGATACATACTCACCTCCGGTAAGGATCGCAATATCATCAAGATATTGGCTTTTCCGTTCTCCAAATCCTGGGGCCTTGAGAGCCGCAATTTTAAGATTACCCCGAAGTTTGTTCACAACAAGAGTTGCCAAAGCTTCTTGTTCAATATCTTCTGCAATTATTAATATTGGGTATCCACCCCTAATAGCCTCTTCCAAGATGCCGATGAGGTCCCTAGCATTTGTTATCTTTTTGTCAACTAGCAACAGCTGCAAGGATACCATTGAAATTTGAACTTACAGCATACACATTGAAATAATATGAAACAGAATCTAAGTTCTTATATATTTTGGAGGAAAAAGAAATACCTTGCAATTATCATATTCAACACACATTTTCTCAGTGTCAGTGACAAAGTAAGGGGAGATGAAACCACGGTCGAATTGCATCCCTTCAACCACATAGAGACTGTTCTCTGCACTTTTACCCTCTTCAAGGGTGACCACACCTCTCCTTCCCACTTTGCTCATAGCTTCAGCTATCATATTACCAATTTCATAGTTGTTACCAGCGCTTACAGCCGCTACATCAGCTAGTTCACTATCTTCAACCTCCTTTGACATCAACTTCAGCTCTGCCACCAAAGCCTTTGCAGTCTTCTCAATACCCCTGGTGATGAGGACTGGGTTTGCACCGGCTGCCACAACCTGCAAAATGAAGTATTTCTATTTAGTAAGGGCTACTATACTCCTTTGTATTGCATAGCCTCAGTAAGAGAAAACTTGAACAGACCTTGACACCCTCGGCAATAAGACCTTGTGCTAGTACGACGGATGTAGTTGTACCGTCTCCAGCCAAATCATTGGTCTTGGCCGCTGCCTGTCTCACCAATTTGGCACCAATGTTTTCAACGGGATCCTCCAACTCCACCTGTTGATGAAAAAAGTAATAAAAAGCATTACTAAGAGTTTGGCAGAAACCCTGGGAACATGATAGCAAGACTGACATTGTAATTTGTAAATGCACTGAAGCTGTAAGAATGTCCTGATGACATAGTAAGAAGAACAATCAAAGCTTACCTCCTTGGCAACAGTGACACCATCATTGACAATTTTAGGAGACCCATACTTGCTCTCAAGAACAACATTTCTTCCCTTTGGCCCAAGAGTTACCCCAACTAGGTCAGCAAGCTTGTTCACCCCACTCTAAAACAAAAAAAATTGGATAACATAAGCAAACTGATTGATTATAGGACAATACTTATCTGTTTTAATGAATCAAAGGAACTGTATCTCTCACTTGTAGCTTCTTGATAGCAGAACCGTCTTTGTTGAAGTATAGCTCTTTCGCCATGGCATTGACTCTGGAAGAGCGCATCCTATTTCTGCGGACGGTAACATTTTGTGTCCGAGCTGGAAGATTTGAGCAGATGGAGGTGAAGGATGACAATTTCTCAGGGGCAGCGGAGGAGCGAATGGACGACATGCTGGTGAATGCTGAAGCCATCCTGATGCTGAGGATAATGCACGAATTTCACCGAAACACGATAAACCTATAAAGATATCTCTAGTAAAAACGAATACATCATCCAACAAATCTCCAAATAATGGAGTAAGAATATGAACAATGAACCATACTGGAATCTGAACAAGGAAACTTTACCGAAGATATCGATGGGGAGGGCTTGGCGAATCGTTGAGAGAAATGAAATCTGTTTATGAACGAGTGAAGAGCTGCTAATGAGAGTAGATAGGGATAGGGTATGAGCTCTCGAGAAGAATCTAGAGAAAGGAATTAGGTTTTAAATAAGATAGGCAAATTGCATTTAACTACCTTTTATTTTTACCTTTTGCATTTAATCACCCTTTGTTTGAAAAGTTACAGAAAACCACCTTTTATTTTATTTTTTTTACAAACAACCACCCTTGAACGGTTTCGGTCCATAAAACCGTTAACTCATTACTTGAAAAGTCCAAGTTGCCCTTTTATATGAAAGAAAACGTGTCCTCCCTAGTTTGATATTTACAATTGAGTGAAACAGAGTTTCTAAGTTTAATTTGAAGTTTTACGTACATGCAAAACATTAAGGGTGCGTTCGGGTTAATTTTGCTGATAAATTACTTATAAGTTTTTTGTGCTGATAAATTACTTAAAGTGATTTGTGCTGATAAGTAAAAACTTATTTCTGATGTTGATAAGTAAAAACTTATTTATGTTGTAAGCAAGTGGTGTTCGGTTGGAGGGTTTGCTGATTTTTAAAAGCATATTAAGGAAATGTCTAAATTACCCTTAAAATAAAAAAATAAATAAAATTAAAATCTACCTTCTTCTACCTCTAACCAGTTTACACTTGAAACCCACCATCTTCTACCTCACTAACCTCTAATCAATTTGCTCTTAAAATCCACCATTTCCTATCCCTAACAAATCACACATCAATTTAATTGATTTCAAATTGAACAAACTTTATTGTTCTCAAGTCCAGTAATAAATCCGAATTTGTAGACATGACGAGGCATAGATGAATCAGATGATATGCCGGCACCGATAAAAAGTTCAATTGAAAATGACAAATTCAAACCCATCAATTTTGGAGACAAATTGGTAGACTTTGAGGAGGCACAGAAGGAAAAATTCAATTGAGAAGGACAAAAACCGATCGATTTTGGAGACGAATTTGTAGACAAATTCAAAGAAATCTTCTGAGATCGTCTTTCCGCCCCACCGTCGTTCATTGCCCTCAGAAATAACGACAACAACCCCAAACTCATCGGCAACCTCCGTTTCGACCACCTCCTTCCGTCCAACCTCGACCTTAGTTCCGACCACTTCCTTTCGCCGGCCGACAGCCTCCGTTCCAACAGATCTGAAATTGCTGGTTGTGGTTGTCAATGGTGGTTGTCAATGGTGAATATCAGTGGAAGAAGGAAAAGCCTCAATGGAGTAATCAATGGAGAGAGAGAAATAAATGGGGGTATGGGGTAGTAAAAAAATAATAGATGTGGGGCCCATGTGCTTACATTTTTTGGATATAAGCATGCTTAAACCGATAAGTATGGGGGGTGTTGATTATTTTTTTTTACTTATAAGCATGTGCTTACGCGTTGCTTAAAATATGCGAGAATTGTGTGTTCGGCAATGCTTATGTGCTTATTTCTGCATATAAGCATTTTTGTGCTTATAAGTAGTACAAATAAGCACTACCAAACGCACCCTAAAACTCAATGTTAAAGAAACTAGTTGAAGTCCCGTAATATTTACGGGATAATTTTACTAAAAAACTATACAATTCTATAATATTAATTTAAAATACTAAATATATTTATATAATATAATAATAAATTATGCAATAGACAAATTACTTTTTTTAGATTGTACTCCATATTTTAGTTGAATATATTTTTAAATATTTTTTCATTATTTGTGGAGATCTTGTTCAAATTTAGATTGAAATTATTAAAATATTAATTTTACTTTTTATTGAATATTTTTAAATAATATTTTCTTATTTTTTTAGACACTAATATGTATAAAATACTTGATTTTTTTATAAAGATAATACTCATTAGATTAGGTTATCTACACAACATAATATAATTTATTAAAATATTTTTTTAAATTTAATTTATTAAAATTATATATTAGAGTTCTTATCTTTTACTCTATAATAATAAGAATGTTTGTAAATATGAAAAATACAATATAAAGATTAGTATAGAAGAGAACATTGTCCTTGATTTAAGAAAAAAATATAGACAAAATTATCTATGTATTATTTTGCAAAATTCAATCCATCTATAAAGTTGTTTTTCATACTAAATTTACGTAACGAAGAAATAAAATATAAAGGAAATTAATGAATATGAAAATTTGCAAAATTCAATGTATTAATTAACCTATTATCCATATTAAATTACAAAAAAAAACATAGAGATAAAAAAATTTAAATGTAAGGTGGGGCTAGATAAAAAAATTCTATATTTACATAAATAAAATAAAAAGAAAATTAAGAAAAATGTAATGTAAATTTTTATCAAAATTTATTTTAAGCAAGTATTCATCAAGATTTGTAAATTTTTATATTTTTTTCAAACTTTCATTTAAGAAAAAATCTTTAATATAAATGCATAAAAAGATAAAGAAAATATAATTTTATTAATTTAAATTAAAATTCGATTTTTTTTTGACATTTACATATAATCTTAGTCATCAACATAAAATTATATATTTTTCTCAAAATAAAAATATATCAATTATCAACATAACAAAATTTGTTATTTAAAATTATATCATTTTATAGATATAAATTTTATACTTGGAGCTCAAGCCTTGTTAAAAGATAAAAAAAATATATTAAGACCCTAAATCGTGTTAAGATATAAAAATATTAAATTAATATGGAAAATATCATCTCATAGGAATTTATGTATATAAAAATTATATAAATATATTATCTATTGTAGTAAACTAATACATAATCCATAAATAGAAAATTATATACATAAAAATTATATAAACATGTTAATAATTTAGTATATATAGAAAGAATACTATAAGTTGGTACAAAATTTATTAAAATATAATTTCACATTAATTTATTCAAAAATGCCACGTGGCGCAAATTTACAATAGACTTGGGTTCTACTTTATAATGTATTAGGGTAGATAAATATGAAGATAATGATACTGGTGAGGTGAAACAAAATTCAATGTTAAAGAAATAAATAGAAAGATAATGATAGTGGTGAGGGGAAGTCTTGTGTTTCGTCATTTTAATTTCAAGCTCTAGATTATAACCCTAGTTACAATAGAGTTTGAAAAGGAGATGAAGTTTCACTACATCCTTGACTCCCTCTTCTTCAATTTCTTCCAATCATCATCAATTACTCAACTCCTTTTTTAATTTCCTTCTTCAGTTCCATTCTCTATCATTGTTGTACTCCAGCCACTATTCTCCCATCTTTTTCCTCACCAGATTCACCCGCTCATTGAATCTCCACGGGAGAGCCGCCATTCAGGACCTCGTGGAAACCGTGGTCGCACTCGAAGGCGAGAACGCTCCTCTGGTGACTCTCTTCGAAGTCCTGAATGGCGCTTTCTGATATTGCCAGCATGGGATCTATGAATTGGCGCTTAGGTTAGGTGGAAGAGTTGGTGCGACGTCGTCCATGTCTTTTGGGTCATCAAGACGACGGAGAAGTTGCACCGACAAAGGGAGTACAAGGAAGAGGGGCCGGATTAGGGGCACGGCCAACGTGAGGGGTCAAATTTGAGATGGTGTCGGTGGTAGCGCTGTCGAAGTGAGGGGTCTGGATGTTTAAAGATGAAGAACATAGATCTGGTAAAAGAGGTGGGTAGAGAAGACCCCTAAATCCCTAATTCCTCTTTGTATATTTAACGGAGTTACTAATGGGTGGTTATTTACTAATAGATTTAAAATAAAGGGTGGTTTTGTACAACTTTTTAGATAAGGGGTGGTTAAATGTAAAGGGGTAAAAATAAAGGGTGGTTAAATGCAATTTTTTCTAAAATAAATGTTTTGCGGGGTACATGCGTACACCTTTTTTTGAAAAGGGCACATAAATTTATGCGCAATGAGCCTTCGCGTGAAACAGTGTTGAAGGCCTCATTAAGTTTATTAATCACTAATCAAATGCTCGTGCATTTGGAGTTAATTATAATTTAGAAAGAGGATTTAATACGTGCTTATTTCCTCCTATATCAAAGTATGGTTAAAAAATATGTTGCGGACCATGCCATAGACGATGATAAACTCCATGGGGCGGTGGCAGGATTTAGATAATGTGCTTCTTTGTCGTCCATCAAATTTGTTGAAGGCCTCATTGAGTTTTTGCATCCTGTAGATTAGAGTAGAAGGAATAAATTCAAGCGAGAAAAAAAATCAGAAAAAAAAACTTTTTGGGTGTCTATGGTTAAGGCCTTGTTCTTTTTTCCCCCAAAAATTACTTTCTCTCCAAAACTTACTTTTAACAGTCTTGAAATCCGTGTACCCCTCTCTACTTTTTACGTTTTTCGAAACACAAAAAATAACTTTCACTCCAAAACAACTTTCCATGTACTAGTGAAACAAGGCGACGTTAAAGTTTTGATGTAGTGATAGTTTTGTATCAATTGCCCTTATTTCTTAGAATTGGTTAGTAAACCAGTTCTCACCTGTTTACGGGTGTTTTAGGCTAGTCCAAGTAGTACTTGGGCTACCCTAAATCTTACCAAATAAAAAAAAAAACACTATTGCACGTCTATTGATCGTATAGGACTTTTCTTATTTTTCCAAGGGAAGTTTCTTTTAATATCTCTCAATTTTTATCTTTTCCTTTTAGTGTTCCAAAAAAAACTAATTCTTTTAGTACTCTTGAGGTTTTGGCTTTTATGTTGATGTTCTTCTTCGGTTTAAATTAGTTAAATTTAACTTTATCATTGTGGTCCTCATCCTTAAATTAGTAGGATTTGATTATTAAAATACTAAAATTCATAATCGAATTATTTCAATTTGAATTTGTAAACAATCTTCGAAACAACCCCTTAAAATAGAGTATTGTTTTAAAATGTGAATAAAGTACATATACCCCCTAACAAGACCCCTAACAAGACTGTCCTAAGAAAATGTCTCCGGATCCCGATTGATATCCCTTCGGCAAGTTTTCCAATGGTCAATCCTCGAGGTAAGAGCGTGGAGCCAGTAGTCGGTGCTGGGGTCGTGAAATTGATGTCATGCTCTAGGAGGTGGGGGATAGGCGCGTTGCCCGTCAACCATACCTGAAAAGAAATACTTTGTCGCATATAATCAAGAATGATCTATAAAAACAAAAAAACATGAAAGTGAATTCAAATTTCTTACCGCTATGAAGTGGTCCTGTCAACCAACGTGGGCGATAGCAACGACTCATGACAGTATCCCATATCCTTGATTGTTCCCTAATATCCACAATGGCAAGCACATGTGGGAGCCTCAATCCCTCGATAAGAACACAAGTGGCACTTGATAAAAAGTAGAAAACACAAGGTCGTGTGACGGCATTTCTAGCCAATATTTGTTCGAGCAAGGAGACTCCACATGGCTGATCTGCTCCAAGAACTCATCAAATGATTAAGGCCCCAAGGAAACAAGACATCATAAATATCTCTGTTCCGCATCAATTCTGTCGGAAGCTCACATCGAAATTTGTAATACTTCTCATGTGGCCTCCCCAATATGCAAGCAAGGGGCCGGAAGCCACAATGAATCACGTCTCTAACATCATCAATGAACGAAAGTACAAAACTATCCACATTCCCGATGTCAAAGTTAACCCTGCACCATTTAACGCTCGTCGGAGGGCCACAGTAGCTTCCATCAGCTGAGGTAGCAGTGCTAGGAGACGCGACCGCAACCGTATGTGTATCAAATCCGATCCCTTTTTTATTCCTAGATCCTAGGTCGTCTGCGTGGTCGGGATGGTGCCGATTGCTTTGCTCCGACTGTCGTTGTCTCTCGGTCTTTATTGCTCCTTCTCATACTCTTCCATCATGTGCTCAAGGTGTGTTTTCTCTCAGGTGGTCGGATACTTGTTGACTCCATCTGGCATCTCGTAAAGTATCGGCTCAATAAGGTTTGTGTCTTCAAGATGCTTGGAATCTTTGAACGCTGATGTGATATAAAAATACCAGTCTCTAGGCATCTCACCGCTATTTCGTAGAGCCACCATTTCATTCCATTGCGTCTTGAATGGTCAAGGGTACACGGGCAAGGGCAAGCTGATTGTCATCGCTCAGGCTATCACATTCGATTTGTTGCCAAAAAGGATGTATCTCCTCCAGCAAGATGAGTATTTCACGTATGACAGCTCGTGCAACTTGATGCTTGCATGGAAGACCGTGACATTCCCTCCAAAAGTAGTCATGGCACTCCACCTCGATTGTATCCTGCTCCAACTCAACAACCAAGTCATAAAACATGTCTACCAACTTGGCTAAGCATTGCCTTGAAACGTGGTCGCATATAGGACGGAACAACGCTCTGAACTTTTTTGCCAGTAGTTTGTATTTTGTTGGTTTATGTATTTTGGTTCTCTCAATTGTTGTCCTCAAACTGTTGGTTTGAGATTCCACCTGGATGTAAATCCTTAGTATCACGGTGTTGAAGCCTCCTCGAGATGAATCCAATATCTTTTTTAGCACACCGTGCATACCTTCGACCCTAAAAAACACATGTCAAAGTTTAAGTATTGAACGAATACACCCATATATATTCAAAATTAATTGAAATGCTAAAAATGAAATTACCTATTGGTGGTTCTCGTCTAAAAGTGGAGGGTATGATCGGTCCAAGCACGAACTATATTCTTCTTGTATGGATTAAGCCACACCTTCTCCACGTATGCAATAAGCATCGGTCGCCGTCTTCTCTTCAATTTCGCATACCTTTCTTCAAATGTCGCCTTTGTGGTGGACGAAAAATAGCACCCAACATGCGTTTGTAAACCCGCGTGACAACTCATGTGGATTTTTAGTTTCGACAAACACCTTTAGGCCGTGCGCTAGGATTTTGTGTTTGATGTGCACCCAACATAACGAATGTTGTACTCCGCCCCCAAAAACTTGACTTATCGCCTTGATTAGAGCCTGCTCGCGATCTATCATGATTGCATTGACTTGGATTCCAAGCTCGTCGTACACAAATTTCAATTGACTTAACACCCGCCTATAACTACCGACATCTTCGTTGGACATAAATGCAAACCCAATGCTGAATGTATTTCTGGTGCAAGTGAAGCCCACCATCTCCAATAAAGGCATGGTGTACCTAGCAAAACAAGTTGTTTTAAACATTTATATTGGAAAATTACTAATCAAGTCGATTACAGATTAAAATAACATACTTATTGGTCTTGTATGTAGAGTCCATAATGACGACATAGGGAAACATCTTCAGCATGCGCAGACTCGTAGGGTGCACAAAAAACAAGTCATTCATAGCATCATAGCCATCTATCCAGCTTGGATGGACAATGTATCCTCGGTCTTTCAAGAACTTTAAAGACCATTGTGTCACCGTCAGTTCTCCGCAATCCTCAAGCATTAACTTCTCTCTCATATTGTAGATTTGTCTAATTGAGATCACATTTTCCGGGTACTTTGACCTCAACTCTTGAAGTACCATCTTCGGGGTGGCTAGATATAGGAACTTCTGTTTCACAAACTCCTTCTTCTCAGCTGTCAATCGGTCCGCATATGGATGAGCTAACAAACTATTGGGGAGACGATGATTGTGTTGTCCGCATTTTACCGTTAAGACCCATCCATTTTTCCCTTTATTCGAACCCAATTCAATTCAAACGAACATCTACACTTTCTGGTCGGAGTATCGGTAAGTACCTTATAACTGCTCCTATTTTCCGGTTGGAACAACACCCTCTTCCCACATCTATATCTACCGGCTAGGTCACAAGTGAGTATGACCCTGTTTGGATTTGAGGTTTTTATGACTAGTACAAAATTCTTCGAAACTGCAGTTTGTCTAGCCTAATCAAGCATTTAACTTCGATCACTCCACAAGCTATCGTAGTGGAAAGCAATAGAAAAATCTATTCCGACAACCTATGATTTCAAAATGTATAAACAGAATATTATAAATTACACTATCCTAATACTATAATTTCAATATACCACATTCGTATTTTTAACTTTACTTTGAAAAATACCTTTTTTGGCTCGCTTGATGCATCGGAATCGCTTCCATACCCTTCTCCCGGTACACCTTCTTCATCCTCGCCTATGAAACTATCGATTGACGACGAAACTTCCTCATCGGGATGATAATCGCTCGATGACATCTCTTCTTATCATGACGAAATTTTTAAGCAATGATGTGAAATGAAGGTTTGCCAAATATGAGAATCGAAATAGGTATTTATAGGGGGAAATTTGACTGTTTTTTTACCGTTTGAGATCCGCACAACGAGGGCTCGCGCCAGTCCAACGACACTTTTTTTCCAAAAGTGTCGTTGAACTGCGCGAAACGCTGTTGCGTGCGGCACGAAACAGTGTTGTGCGCGCAACGCTGTTGCGCGGCCCTTCGCTTCGCCCCCGAAACCCTTGGACTTCCTAAATCTCGGTTTTACTAATATTTCGCGTGCATCTCCGTAACGCGGATTTCTATGTGCGCTTACAAAATTTTATGTGTGTATAAATCAACCGTCTTCAGAATAAAAGAGTTTGTTGACTTTGTTCCATTTAAACCAAACTCTAATTCGTAAACTTTACGAAGATTTATCCAAATTGACCCTTCTCTAGCGTATCACCGACGACCCCACACTAAATGAAACCCCAATTAGGACTTAAGACCCGCCTCATAAAATGCCAATCTAAATCTAAATCTAAATTAATTATAAAAAGCTAATCACCGTAATTATTTTAATCGATTAGAATATAATGAACTTGCTCTCTTTTATGCTGTTCTTCTGTCTCTTTCCCATTTCCATATGCACTGTTTTTTTCCTTTTCAGTTCTGTTGCGCTTCAGCTTTCTTCTTCCCGGGCTCTCTCTCACTTTTCCCCGCCCAAAACTCTCCAAATCTGAGGGTTTTCATCTTCATCTCCATCTCCATCTTCATTCTCTACCAATTTACGTTTCAACAAGAGCAAAATCGGAAAATTAAATGTCGGAAAATGCTTCTTCGCCAACTTACTTCCCGCTCCGGTGGGAGAGCACCGGCGACAAGTGGTGGTACGCGTCGCCGATCGACTGTGCCGCCGCAAACGGCCACTACGACCTCGTCCACGAGCTCATCCGCCTCGACGCCAATCACCTCATTACGCTCACCTCCCTCCGCCGCCTCCGCCGCCTCGAGTCTGTCTGGGACGACGCCGGCGACGGTGATTCCCACTTCGCCGGCGCCGCCAAAGCCCGATCCGCGGTGGCACGGAGTCTCCTCCAGGAGTCCGAGATCTCTGCCGCCAGGACCAAGAAAAGCCCCTTGATCGGCGCCGGGTACGGCGGGTGGCTCCTCTACACCGCCGCCTCCGCCGGAGATCTGGATTTCGTGAGGGAGCTTCTCTCCGGAGATCCGCTGCTCGTGTTCGGGGAGGGAGAGTACGGGCTCACGGATATGCTCTACGCGGCGGCGCGGAGCCGGAATCCCGAGGTCTTCTGGTCTGTGTACGGTTTTGCGGCGTCGCCGAGATTTGAGGGGGTTGGGAGAGACGGAGAGATGCCTAGTGGATTTAAATGGGAGGTGGTGAACAGGGCGGTTCATGCGGCCGCGAGAGGCGGAAACTCGGCGGTTTTGGCGGAGCTCCTCGGCGGCGCCGGAGATGGAGTTTTGGGGTATAGAGATGCTTATGGATCTACTGTTTTACATGCTGCTTCCGGCAGAGGTCAGGTTGAGGTAACATTTCTGAAATGTTTACCAATTTCTCATTTCTGAAAAGTTTACCTATTGATTTGCAGGTAAATTTGCACAAACTAATATGAGTTGTGTACTATCAGCTATTGAATGGGAATCATGGAGACAGTAGATTTGTAATGCTTGACAATGCTGGCTTTTCAATTGAGAAAATTGAATGGGATTGTAATTTGCATTGTTAGATTAGATATATAGAGAGGTTATTGAAGGCAGCTCCATTGATAAGTATATTCTAATAATGGGGTTCATTTTGCATGAATTTTCCTTGAATTTCAAGGATCTTGAAACATTGCTGAGCAGAAGGTTCTTTAGAATCTAGAATAGAAGCTTTTTCCTGAAAAAAATTGGTTGGTAAATAGGAAGTGCTTTTGATCTCCTGGACTTTCTGCAATTTGGAACTTGAGTTGGGCATGTGTGATTGCTTGAGGAAGCTTAATGTTGAATTGTTGATGATTGGTTTTGTTTTCTTGTAAAAATGGGAACCTTTTGTTTGATATGTTCTGAAAGTACAAACTAGGATGGTTTTATTCAATGAACATGGTTATAATTGCCTCACATAATACATCCATTCTTGCTGTGTTTGTAGGTAGTCAAGTACTTAATAGCAACTTATGATGACATCATCTCGTCAGCAGACGACGAAGGCAACACAGCTCTACATGTGGCAGCCTACAAAGGCCAACTACCCGTGGTCGAGGCGTTGCTTAGCGCATCTCCTTCATCCATCACAGCAACAAACAACGCCGGTAACACCTTTCTCCACATGGCAGTTGCTGGTGCCTTGAGCCCCGGGTTTCGTAGGCTAGACCGCCAAATCGAGCTCACAGAAAAGCTACTAACAGCCAGGAATTTCAACATAGAAGACATAATCAACACCAAGAATGATGTAGGCCGAACCACTCTCCACAATGCAATCATTGGCAATGTCCACTCTGACCTAGTACAACTCCTAATGTCGGCTCGCTACATTAACGTGAATGTAAGGGATGATCACGGAATGACCCCGCTCGATTACCTTAGACACCGGCCTCGATCCACGTCGTCTGAGATGCTGATTAGGCAGCTGATGTCAGCAGGCGGGATGTCGAATTGTCAAGACTACTCTTCAAGGAAAGCAATGGCTTCCCATTTGAAGATGCAAGGCGCTATGTGTAGTAGCCCGGGAACGTCATTCAGGGTTCTCGACTCAGATATCTTCAAGTACTCGGGAATGGAACACGCGCTGTCCCTTCCTCAAACCGATCTCCAAGAGATCACGACAAGCCAATGTGGATCGAATGGAGGGGATGAAGAAGAGCAAGTTACCTTGGAAAGCAAGAAACGTGGCGGGCCTGTGGAGAACGCTGCCAAGAAACTGAAGTCTATGTTGTTCCAATGGCCCAAGACAACAACAAAGAAATTCAGTACCGAAGCTCCGATTCCGCTCCGAGAGAGATTCTCGGGGCCTACGATGCGTAACAAGAGGACGCTTGCGGTAAGGAGCAACATTTCGAGTCCGAGCAATAGGAAGAAGCTTGCCTCTGGGGTGGTGCAGGGTGTTATGGAGGACTCGCCACATGGGAACGCTCCTCAAGCGGTTTCAATGTCGAGTTCTAATTCCAAGACCTCGGCTTCTTCGCACGTGGCGGGATCTTCGTTCTCAGTTTGGGACGAAGCTGATGAGACGCCACGTTTGGTGCATAACAAGAAGCGGTACTTGTGTTTCGGCGGGTCTCGTTTGTCTGTGAAGAGTTCGATTGGGCGGCGTAGCAAGCAGCCGCCGATCCAAACTGTGGCTTGCCACTAAATAGAGCTCGGCGCGCCTCCTTAGTGAGTTTAGGTGGCGCTGATCATGCTTACAAGGTAAGTAGGTAACTGTTTTACGTCGGCTTTTCAAGTGACCATGGAATTGAGAAAGTTGTGTGATATATGTTAGGAGTTGATGACTGATGGGACATTGCGGCTAGGATGATCATGTTATTTTGGTATAAATAAAGTCTGAACTTTTATGGTTGTTATGCTTAAATGGAAATCATGATCGTTTGGTTGACAAAAAATGCTTCTTGAATCTTTACAGTTGACACCAACTCGATGATCAATAGAACAAATCCAAGTGTAGCTATTAAGATGAAACATGTCTCAGTTATAGATATATTATCTTGAATGCGTACTCTCAATTTTGTGAGAAAGAAAGTATTGGATGTTAGAGTGAGAAGGTGAACACACTAAGGCGCCGTTTGGCACTAGCTTCTTTGCTAGCATTTTCCGCTAGATGGAGCGGAATATTGGGCAGATTGAAGAAGCTCCTCCTCACGAGCTTCTTCAATTTCCGCTCGATGAAGCGGAAAAAAAGCTCCATCTACATCCAGCCGAACGGAGCCTAAAAAAAACTCTCAGATTTGATTCATAATCCCTAGCTGAATTAAATTCAGAGGGCCACCCAAGTGAGGAAAAATCTCTACAAGGGTCACGGCTAATGCCTTACAACTCTTATAAGAAGTGGATAATCACCAAAGGATAACTCCCTTATTGCTCCACATAGGGTTGCCTAGTAGTAGGGATGCACAAAAAATCCGTGGGGACGGGGATCCGCGGGGACCCGCCCCATTGGATTTCCCGACTAAATGGGGAACCGGGCGGGGATGGGGATCATTTTCGTATCCCCGATTTTAAACGGGGCGGGGACGGGGAATGTACTATCCGCCCCGAATCCCCACTATATATACCCGATATGTTTTTTATTTTATTTTTAATTTATAAAACATTGAATAAAAATAGATTTTAAATATAATTGTAGTTTTTAATTTAAAAACTTATATATATATCTACAAGTTATATAATAAAATTTAAATTTTATGTTATTAAATTTTATATTTATAAAAAAAATTAAAGTTTAAATTTTTTTTATAATAAACGAGGCCCCGTTAACAACCCGAAAACCGACGGGGATTCCCCACCCCGTTCCCCGCGGGGATTAAACGGGGACGGGGCGGGGATGGGGGGCAAAATAGTATTCGGGGATGGGGACGGGGAATGCATTCCCCGCCCCGCCCCGCCCCCATGTGCATCCCTACCTAGTAGTAAGAGAGATGAGTGTGTTTGAGAGGTCATAGATTTAATCTTTGTCTCCGCTCCTTTACTTGGGTGAAAAACCAAGTCTCACAATTCCTTTTGTCATTAAGTCGAGCTAGTCGGCGTAAGCCGATTTACTTGATTCGTGGTCCTTGCCGGCTGAACCACGCGCCCGGGGTATGCCACCAAAGATGGATTCCTTGTGTAATATTACCTAAGTTTTGGAACAAATTGATTGATTGTAATGTTTATAAGTGGGTATGTATAAACAGGTATGGGCTTAGAGGTTGAAAGGATCGGATTGGACCAAATAGCCCAATATGCTTCTCCTTTTGCTCAGCCCAAATCTAGCAACATATCCCACTATCGGGAAAGATGCCGCTCTAGTTTGAGAAAGCTTTATAAGCTCTTGTTAACTCTAATGCGTCGATAGTTGGATCTTTTGACAGGCAATGCATTTGAGAGCTTTTGATTAGGGTTTCTTGATCCCTTGCAACTCTCTTGGTTGTCTCCTTAACTCCCGCTCAATCCATGAGGAAAGCTTGATCTCTTGTGGTGGTTCTAAGCCATTGGGTTGTTCGTTCATAAAGAGACTTTGGTCTTCTTCAAGATTATTGACTTTCACCTAGGGCTGAGCAAACGGATATATCCGATCCGATCCGGTATACCGGATATCCGTTATTTTTTTTCTTTAAAAGGCCGATCCGTTATAGACCGGATATACGGTAAAAAATATCCGATTGGATCGGATACCCGAGAGCGGTTATCCGAAATATCCATTTTTAAAATATTGCTATTTTGATTTGAAAATTTTAAAGGCAGATTAGCGGATATCCAATTCGGAATCGGATATCCGCGCCAATCTAATCCAAAGACATGCTTAAACAAACCTGTTTACCTAAACCTGCTACTTAAAAGTTAAAACCCCATAAGAAAGGCCACAACCAAACCTGTTAAAATCAACATATGCTTAAACTGAACCTGCTAAATTAACCATTTAAAGTTTCAAACCAAAGTTCCAATTACATATACTTAAGTCCATACAAAGTTCATATCAAAACTGCTAAAATAAAGTCCTTTAACAACCTTTTAGGCTTTTAGCAAAGGTTAACAACTTGCAAGTTCTAACAAAAAGTGGTAAACTTACAAAAACAGCAAGTTCTTAATACTGTCCTACTTAACAACCTTCTAGGCTTCTAGCAAAAGTTAACAGCCTGCATGTTCATCTAGCAAAAAGTAGCAAAAAAGTTCTTAACAACTTTCTAAATACAATACATAATAAGTTAATAGCCTACATAAGTTAACAGCCTGCAGCCCTACATAATTAACAACCATATATCTTCACTATTCAGGAGAATCATCCAGGGAAATGGTAGAGAGATCTTCCAGATTCACATCAGATTCATCAATAATCATGTTTGGGTGCTCCAAAAGCAATCCCTTCAAATCTACAAATTTCAATAAAAGAAAGAGATGAAAAATAAAGATTAGTTATGGCAAAAATTAAATAAAATTGCTTATAATTTAGATGAATAAATAAGGCATTACCTTCTTCTATTTTCTCCATACCAACCAAGCTCTCCTCTATAATAATAGGAATGTTAGAGGTGCGCTGCCAATCTTGTGCACAAATAAGCGCTTCCACCATAGATGGAGACAAAGAAGTACGAAATGAATCAAGCACACGCCCACCAGTACTAAATGTTGATTCAGAAGCAACAGTTGAAACAGGTATTGCTAACACATCTCGAGCCATTTTAGACAAAATTGGATACCTCTTTTGATTGTCTTTCCACCATTGTAAAACTTGAAGGGATGTTGTAGTTGAAGTTTCACAAGCATCCTCCAAATACTTATCCAACTCAGACTTATTATTATTGCAATCAGAACCCATCTCCATTTGAAACTCATCACTCAACAAAGAAGCAAAACTTAGAACATTTCCCCCCTGATCAGACTTATTCAAACTAGTGGTAGAAGAAGATTGAGTAGAACTTTCTGATTGTTTGCTCACACTAGGCATAGAAGCAGAATAAGACTCAAATAACTCATCAACAAGAAGTTTTATAAGCAAAGATAAGGTCTTGGACTTTGGCTCATCAAACAACTTCCGAACTAGAAATTCAACATATCTCAACTTACGTCTCGGGTCAAGAAAGACAGCAATAAACATTAGAAGATTAATATTCATGATATCTCCCCAATATTTATCATATTTTGCTTTCATTCTCAGCGCCATAGACCTATGCTCAACTTGCTCATGGCAATGAGTTTTAATCATTTTACCAACTCCAAACACATCTTCAACATCAAGATTACAAGTGACATACCGAGAACCAGACAAGGACAAGGTAGCATCATAAAAGACTTTCAATATTGACACAAAACTAGCAACTTCTTTCCAATCATCATCATCAGGAACACCAACTTTCTTATTCTCTTTCACACAAACAGAATCTTTTATGATCAAATTATCAAATGCTTTCTTAAACTTAAGGGCAGATTGAAGCATCAAATAGGTTAAATTCCATCTTGTTTCTACATCCAAACAAACCAGACTTTTACTTTCCAAGTTCTCCTCTTTGACTCATAATTTGAACTTTTCTAGTCGTGCTGGAGAGGACCTCACATAACTTACAAGACCACTAACTCTCAAAATTGAAGGCTTAATTTCCTTTAATCCATCTTTCACAACCAGATTTAAAATATGACAATGACATCTCATATGCAAATACCTCCCCTGTAGGATGCTAGATTCCCAATGATTAAATCTCTTTTTCAAATGAGCAATTGCCAAATCATTTGAACCACAATTGTCAACTGTTACAGTCATAACATTTTTTATCCCCCAGTCAACTAAACACTTTTCAACATCTCTACCAATTAATAGACCAGAATGACCAGCAAGAGGACAAAAGTTTATGATCCTTTTGTGCAAAGAGAACTCATCATCAATAAAATGAACAGTGAGGCACATATAGCTTAAGTTTTGACTAGAATTCCATGCATCTGTAGTAAGACTCACTCGACTTGATAAATTTTGAAAGCAATCTTTCAACTTTTTCTTTTCCTCACTATAAAGCCTATAGCAATCTCTAGCAATAGTGAAGCGAGAAGGAACTTTAAATTCAGGATTCATACACTTGCAAAAGAACTTAAAGCCCTCATGTTCAACAATAGCAAAAGGAAGCTCATCCAAAATAACCATACGAGCAATAGCATTTCTACAGACTTCTTGGTCAAATTGCCAAACAGATGGAACAGAAATAGTTTCAACCACACCATCAGCACGAATAACAGTTTTTGTACTCATATCAAGCAACTTTTGTTTCTTATCCATGTTTGAAGGCAACATTTTGCATCTATTGGTGTGATTTTTCAATGGAGTGGTTCCATTTTCAGGTTTACAACCAATTAATGCACCACAATAGTTGCATTGTGCATAATTTGAATCAGGAAGTTCAGTAAAGTGCTCCCAACTTTCAGAATATTTTTTTCTCTTACGCGTAGGTGGTTTTGCAGCTTTGTTGTTCGGTTTGATCATTTGGCTTTCTTGAGTAGGGAGCTCGTTGTTATGCATTTCAGCATTAGGTGAGGCATGAGAGGCCATACTTGAGTTACCTTGCTCCTGTAAGAAGTAAAGAGGATGAAAAAAAATGAATTAGTTTCAGGTTTAGTTCAATGAATCAGTTTCAACCTGAACAACATAACAATGGAAAACAAACATGAACAATTAAAAGAAAGGCCAGATCGAGCTATAAAAAAATCTCAAAAAGATTGAGCGTAAAAGTGAAACTGTAAAAGATTGAGGATGCAAAAAAAAATCTCAAAAATAACAATTGCTCACAATGGAAAACAAGCATGTTTAGTGAAACTGTAAAAGTGAAAGGCCAGTGAAACTAACCATGAGCGATTGAGCTTTGTGGTTCGGTTGATAGAAGATGGAGCTTCGATTGGATCTACAACCTGAACAACATAACAATTAACAAGGGGCCATTATAAGACACTATACAATTTCAAAAAAAATCGAAGATCGAGACTAAGAGATCGAGAGTCGAGACTAACCAGTAACCACACAAAGATTAGCCAAGCGCCAAACTCTACGAGCCTTCCATCTGAGTGCTAGAGAATAAGCGAGTGAGAGGAGTTTAGGGTTAGAGAAGTGAGAGTGAGAACTGAGAATTGAGAAGAATAGAACCAGAGCGAACGAACTAGGGTTTCTTTGTTAGGTCAGAATTCAGAGGCTTAGAAATGAGAGAGCCAGAGAGGCGAGCGGCGGTTTAGAGTGAGCAGATTAGCACTAGGGTTTCTTGTAAGGTTAGAGGCTTAGAAATCAGAATGAGAATGGGCTAGAAATATGGGTATTCTTCAACTTTTTAATGGGCTGGTTAAATATTTTCACAAGTCCAATAAGTAAATTGGGCTCACATCAGAATATGAGATTAATGAGCATACTATACTATATAAACACTATAATCCCTATCTAAAAATATATTATATATATATTTATATACCGGATATATCCGTTTACCTAAAACCTCGATCCGTATCCGATCCGAGTATCCGGAAAAATTAGCCGGATCGGATCGGATACGGATCAATTTTCAACGGATATGTTTGGTTACGGATAAAAACGGATCGGATCGGCGGATTTTTCGGATCGGATCAACGGATCAGCAAATTTTGCTCAGCCCACCATTTATTAGTTTTTCTGTTTAGAGTTTGCTATTGCTAAAAAAAAAAACTCTCCCTTATTTATACTAACTTGATATGTCACCTAAAACATGCCTAACAACCAAGTGATATTAAAGAGTCCCACTTAGACCTGAACAAAGTCGGACTAACCCGTCCAACCCGTACCACCCGCTCAGAAAAATGGGAGGACTTGGTCAAGATTTCTAGCCCGAAAGGGTAAATAAGCCCGGCCCGCCCAAATTTATGGACTGGACACAGACAATATTTTTGACCGAATATCCTAGATAACCGCCCGAATACTCTAATATATACAACAACAACAAGATTTACACAGTGGGCTCCCCTTGCGGGAAATCTAGGGGGTCAAGATAGGGGCACCACTGGCTTAACGCAAGAAGGTGCACCTAAAAGACCCGACAGGACCACACAACATAGATAGAAAACACAACGGAAGTCGGAGCAACAAAAACTAAACTAAGGTATAAAAAACTTAAAGAACTTAGGGCCCGTTTGGTATCCATATCAGGATATCAAATAGGGGTATGGATATGACTGATATCCATATCTGCTGTTTGGTATATCCTGATATCGATATCAAACTGATATCTGCTGTTTGGTATAGGAGTATATCGATATCAGCTGATATCATTTTGATATCAGAGTGATTTTAGAGTGTTATTTTCATATACCCCACGAAATTGGTATATCAAAGATATCACTCATATCCGTACCCATATCCGATATCTAGATATCATTCATACCGATATCTTGATATTCATACCGATACCGATATCTGATATCTCATACCTTAGATATCAATACCAAACGAGCCCTTAAAACCAACAACATGGCGCCGAAGCCTCAAGCCCTCGTGGATTTGTCTACTCGTGTGGCTAGTTATCCACTACTCGAATCCTCTCTCTCCAGTTATCTCTGCACACTACCATATCTGTCGAAATCCCAACTGGTTGACATCTTTCCTTATGCTATCTTTCCAACATTTCTTCGGTCGTCCTCTCCCTCTACGTACTTCTCCAAGTGTCACACTCTCACATCTACGAACTGGCTCCCTAGGACCCTGCCTCAGAACATGTCCAAACTAGCGCAATCTAGATTCTCGCAGCTTATCACCTATACTGGCCACCCCCAATGTGCTTCTGATCACTTCATTTCTAATTTTGTCCAGTAACGTGTGCCTACTCATCCACCTTAACATTCTCATCTCAGCTATCAACAGTCTCAGTTTTGAATGTATAAAATATTTAAAATAAATATTTATATTTATAAGTAAAGGCATGTTTGCAAATAATGCCTTGGAGCCATTGATTGTAGAATCAGTACTCCTAAAATCATCCTGCATGATTGTTAAGCAAATAAATAATAAACAGACAAGTGAGAACTTATTAAGAATCTATGTTAAGTAAAGCAAGTATGAATACCATTAATAATATAACATATCTATAGTAATTCTTCGGAGGAAGATAAGAAAAAGAACCCTGCAATACAAAATAGAGTTAGTTATTATAGTTCCATCGTCTTGTCACCTAACAAGATATCATAAATATGATCTTAATTTCAAGTAATGTTAGACAGTGTAATTATAATACAAGGATTTTCTAGTTTTTTAATGGACATGAAAAAATAACTATTTATGAATTAATGTACGGGTCCCGATGGGCTACTAGGGTCCAGATGGTCGGGCGGACTTAGACATCATTACCGGCCCGAATCACCCGCTTGACCCGAACCCACCCGAACAAATGGGCATACTTTTTGTTCAAAGCCCGACCCGAATCCGGCCCGAACCCGAGTTTGTACAGGTCTACTCCCACTTAACAAAATTCTAAATTTAGTTACTGATTTACCCTTGTAGTTGTACTCATCAGTAGTCATGGACACAGGCCGGGCTGGGCCGGGCCACCACCGGGCCGGGCCAGAGAAGTAGGGCCCGGGACCGGCCCGGTATTGTACCGGGCTGGAGCGGGCCGGGCTGATATATATAGGCCCGGTCCTTCTATTTTTATTTTTTTATACATTAAATTTCCGGGTTGGCCCGGGCCCGACCGGGCTGGGCCACATTTCCCCAACCCGGGCCCGGCCCATGGCCCAGGCGGGTTGGGCCCGGCTGGCCCGCGGGCTGGCCGGGCCGGGCCATTTTAGCCCACAATTGCGGGCTGGGCCGGGCTGGGCTGGGCCGGCCCGCACTAATGGCCATCTCTACTCATCAGTCATCAGGCCTTCTTTCTATTATGCCTCTTGGTGTAAACAAATATGGCTTCTTGGGTCTCGTTGTCTTATCATTGGATCACGAAATTTGGAGTGAGTTATAAATATGAAAACTCGATTTTGAAGATTGAAACGGTATTCTAAAAAATTCCTATGTTTAGATTGCTGTATTTATACATTATATTCATATATACAACTTAATATATTAAATGGGGGTGATCTTAATAAGCAATTTAGATTGTGTTTCACTTTGAGTTTAAAATGACATTTTAGGTGTGAATGTTATTTTGATTGTCTTGAAATGTCTAAAAAGTAGAGTGACATATTTCGTAAATTTTAAAATATAATTTTAAATGAAAAATATTTTTACCTTCAAAGTAAGTTGTTATGTTCTTTGATGAAGTTAAGATTTCGCTAACCACATAAGTCTAGTGAACCGAGAGGCTACACGAGGCGGCAACCAAGACATGCATAGAAAAGATACAACCAAAAATAAACGAGCAAAAAGTACAAGTAACCAAAACAGAAGGACCACTTTTTTTTTTGATTATGTAAGAATTCGGATACCAAACAGACTTGGTAAACCAAGAAGCCGTTAGAAAACGGCAGTCGAGAACGGCTAAGAAAATCAAAGCAGGTAGGAAAAGCTAAAAGAAGTACAAATCTCAGAAGATAAGAGCTAAGAAGAGTTTGGGACCGGGATGAGTAAAGCACTAAAATAAAGTGCAGCAGGCAGCATGTCGATCCCTTTTGGGCGTGCGAAATGGACATATGACGTTCCCTCCACCGAGATGAAGGATCTTCAGAAACCCCAGAACACCAAGCGACCTGGCCTAGTACAACTCGACCCAATGCCAAACTCAGCTCCAACTCCTCGGAAAAAGTACATAAATAAGCCTCAAGCCCATGCCTTGCCTAGCAAGTCCGACTCTTTGGGGAAGTAGTAGCCAACTCGATTGAACCTGTCACCCAAAACAACGAAAAGGATGAAATAGGAAATAGGTTGTTTGAGAAATGGGCCAGGCCCAAGGAAAACCAGGCCCAAAAAAAAGAAAATGGGTCTTCCACACAAAACCAACCACCGTCGTTCGTCTTTAGTAGGACAAAATTTCTCAATCAAATTCAATGGGGGATTTGGCAAAATTCAACGAAAACTTGTATTTCTTGAGGACGAAAAATCAATAACCAAAATCCTAACAGAGATTGAAAGGTCAAAGATTTGGGTCGGAGAGGGCATCGTCGGAGGGAGACAAAATCATTTGGCAGAAGTTAACTCAACTCCATCGGTCGATGGAAAACAACCCAAGACGGCGGCCATGACAGCGGCAACTATCAGATTCTCAGAGAAGACGGCGGACGGGAAAACAAAAGTGGTCGGCATTCAAGGTTCTCCCCTAAAGCCTTTGTAAGGTCAAAACCGGTGACAGAGCACCATTCTCAAAGTAAGTTGTTATCGTCTACAAGTTGTTCGATACAATGCTCCAAACAAATCTGATTAATAGGGCAAATTCACAATCAACAAGTAGGGCGGTGCAAAATCATTTTTAACAAGATTGATCAATAAGGGCAAAATAGTAAGAAAACAAAAAGCTGGGGTGCGCCCTGTAATTAGAAGCTCAGACCGACCTTAAACAGTTAAACTGGGTCCCTGTCAGCCTTCAGTGTGGTGCCTTCGTTCTCGTCGATTCGCCATTTTCTTCCCTGCCCCCATTCTCGTGTAATAATTAGGTTTTCTTTTGCCAAATTTCAGAAAACTGGTGCTTTATTTATCCAATTGAATCCCGTCCACTGTATTGCTTTGATCGGATATTGTTCTATCAAGTATCAACAACTGCTGTTTCTTCGCAGCTTAATATGTACCGGCTAGGCGCGAGCAAGCTCAGTTCGAATCTCTATCGGAAAGAAGCTCTAAGGAGGTCTATTCGGTGTTTTTCTACAGGGAGTGGGGGTTTCTCTACGCATACTTCTGTAAGTTCGTCAATTAGACGAAGATTTTTCACATTCTACATCTGCTATTCAGTTATTTTGAATGTTATCGGTTTCTAGTTTTTGGAAAGTGGGAAATGGCGGTTTGTTGAATCAAACGAGTTCATTTACTTGAAAAGAAATGTCCTGTTCGATTATCTTAGTTTGTGGTTGATTGCCCTCAAATGTCTCTGAAAATACCAGTTCGATTCATGCTCTTGAGCTAATTGACTCTGCAGGATCATGCTGGAAAAGCTCCATCAAGTGATGATCCTCAACACTATGACATTGCTATTGTTGGAGGTGGCATGGTTGGCATGGCACTCGCTTCTTCTCTAGGTAATTATAATTTTCATCAGAGCTATGTATAAATTTAGTTGTTAAGTTTGTTCAAAGTTTCCTGTTTGATATCTCTACTTTGCCTCATTGTTAGTTCTGTTTCTCTGTTGATATTAATTTCTGATGTTGATTGTGTCAACTTTGTAGTTCTAGAGAAAGACGACGTCTTTTTAATGATATTATGCTGGCTCTCTTGATTATGTCAGTTTCAACTTTCAAGTAATGCTGTGATTGTTTTTTTGCAGCCCACAATCCTCTAACCCAAAAGCTAAATATTGCCATAATTGATGGAAGTCCTGCTTTGCACAATGGAATATGTATCAAAGATAATGAACCCCCTGATCAGAGGGTCAGTGCAATCACACCGTCTTCTATATCTCTTCTCAAAGGTACTTACAATCCTGGGGCATGTCTACTTCCTGGGGCATGTCTTCTATCTCTCTTCTTGTTTTGTGATTGCATCATTCTTTTTTTTTTTTCTTTTTTTTTTCGTTTTCAGCTACTCTAACACTCTGCTACTGATAGTATTTTTTTTCCATAAATGGTAAAATTGTATTAACAATAGAAGGAAAGACTCCAGAGAGTGTGACTCGTTAAGAGTCAGCAGAGCAAAACATTACAGCATAATGACTATGATTCTATAGCCATTTGCATGTTTATTTGGCTAAAATATGAGAGTTCTGTGCAAGTGAAAATATATGAAACTTGTCTCATCATTCCTTTGATTTAGCAGAATCCATTTGATCCAACTCTGTAATTTGTTTGTTCGAATGTCTTTGATTTGTTCCTTCTCATCAAAATGTAAGAGTAAGAGGACTTAGATGCTTCATTTTGCAGCTGTCGGAGCTTGGAGAATTGTTGAAGAACATCGACATGCATACTTCAGTAAGATGCAGGTGGTATCCATTAAACACATCTATCCTATTTTATATGGTCATTTTCCTGTTTATTCATGTGTTTCACAACTTGAGTTGGGCTTGCCGGAGTTAAGCCTGATTCAGTGCTGATATATTAAACAATATAACTGTAGTATACTACTTGCATCTATGGCAAAGTAGATAAATGCTCTACTTATACTTCTAGGATTCTTCTTCCTTTTGTCCTCTTATCTATTTCTCCTTTTTAATGAATATTCTTGCTACTTTGTGCTTCATTTCTTCCTTTTTTTCCCCCTTCGTTTAGGAGTAAGTAGAGGCAATATTTTATTTTTTGTGCTGGAAACCCAAATCAGCTTCATTACAGTGCTTCCATCTTCCAATGGAGCCTTTTTGCTCGTCATAATATCTAAAATGATAAACTCCACATTGTAACCCTTGTCAAATATTTATTAAAACCCCTCCTTAACCCTTTCATAATGGACTTCTCTGCTGCATTTTTTATTGCTGGAGTTTAGTTCCGATAAGGAGTTGAAGAATTTTACTTTTGGATTATAGACATCTAATCTTCCCTTCTACTTCTGAACAATCTGATGTAGCATATGCATAATTCCCCATACAAGCCGAATGCTAGCTCTTGGCATATTTTGTGATAGATCTAGTTTATATTTTATATATACAAGTCATAAATTGCAATATCACTTCTTGTCACTTGTCACATTTCACTAAGATTTGTTCAAAAAAATTCTCTTCTTCTTTTCTTTTATACTATTGAAACTATGATTTGTTGTTTATTATTAACAATGAAGCTATGCGGTGTGTGGCTGTGTGCAGGTTTGGGATTATACTGGTCTAGGGTATACGAGATACAATGCAAAAGATGCTAATAAAGATATACTTGGGTGAGCAAATGAAAGCTTTATCCAGATTTTGTACATAATTTTATCTGTTTATGGGTTTGTTGAAACATAAAATTTTCCTGTTATGTAGGTGTGTTGTTGAGAACAAGTTGCTGCATAGTTCTTTGCTGTCGTGCCTACAGGTAATGTTTTTTGCCCAGGGACATGTATATCAGTATATGTATGTCTTAAGTGTAAATGTGCATGCATGTTGGAGAATCTAGTCCACTGAATTTGACATGTCGTCCGAGGGGTGCATGTTAGCATTACTCTTATGGCTGATTCATTATTATTGGTAAATCCTGCAAGGCAGTTTGCAAGCAAATTGTACTTTTAGGGTAGTCAAGTGATAAAGTGGAGGTGGAACGATTGTAGCTCATTTTTTGGGCGAAATTATTTTGACTTGAAGAATGGGTGAGTTATGCGAGGTTGGCATATGATGGAGGGTAGAATATATTAGGCAGACTCCAAGTTGCTTTATTTGGTGCAGGAATGAAGGAGGTTGTTGGATTTAGCAAGAAAATTAAACTTTTTCAGTGCATCAAGAGGAGAAAGATTAGATAAATTGATAAAACAAAAAGCTTGTAGAACTAACTTGATAATCAAGTCTAAGCAACCGTGAAGTAAACATTCTAGCATGATTGAAGAAATTTGAATGTGGCTATGGTTAGGACTTGGTTTGAGGCAATTATTTGAGCATCTTGAACCTATAATGTTAATTTTCAAATGGTCTATTTCTGAATGGTTGAGCTTCTTCGTAGTTATATTTTTATTTAAAACTTCTGAACAGGAAATGGATTGCCAGAAGACTTTGCTGAACTCCAGACTGACTTCAATGACCTTACCTTCTGGTGCTTCAAAATCTGCCATAGGCCACAGTCACTTGGCACAGTTGGAGCTAGATGATGGAACCACCCTAGTTACAAAATTGGTGGTAATGCCTAGTTTTCCTTGTGTGACTTCTGCTGCATAGAAACATCTGTTGGATTTTCGATTTCATCTATATCTACTCACTTTTGTGGACCTCGTCTAAGCCTGTTAGATTTTGGTCAAGCAAATGAGAATGTTTATTATAAGTTTATAACTATTGCCATATCCTGTTATACGTTGGGATGGATGCTAAGTCATTAGCTTTTTCTGATGCATGTTGTAATAGGTTGGAGCTGATGGAGGCAAGTCTCGTGTGAGACAGCTAGCCGGATTTGACACAATGGGCTGGAAATATCACCAAAATGCCCTCATTTGCACAGTTGAGCATTCTGAACAGAATTGTTGTGCTTGGCAGCGTTTTCTTCCAAATGGACCGATTGCGCTTTTGCCAATGGGAGATAATTACAGCAATATTGTTTGGTCTATGAGCCCTGAGGAGTCTTCAGACCGCAAAACTATGAATAGTGATGATTTCCTGAAAGCTGTAAACGATGCTTTGGATCATGGTTATGGACCTCGTCCACAGTCAACTGGACACTTCAATGACCTGTTTTCATGGATGACATCAGCTGCAATGTCACCTAATGAGCCTTTTGAAGTTCCTCCAAGAGTCACAAAGTTGGTCTCTGAAAGAATGGTGTTCCCACTGTCGTTAATGCACAGCAATAGCTACGCTTCAAACCGAGTTGTTCTTATTGGTGATGCTGCACACACTGTTCATCCTCTAGCTGGTCAGGGAGTTAATTTGGGGTTTGGAGATGCTTCTTCTCTTGCAAAAGTGATTTCTGAAGGCGTTGCTCTTGGTTCAGACTTTGGGGAGGTACGTTATATATCCTCTAAGGCCTTGTTTGGTGAACTTAAAAGGGATAATAAGGGCATATTATTTCGGTATGACCCGCTTAACAAAAATTTATGTTATTTTCTTAGGTATCTGTACTAAAGAAGTATGAGGCAGATCGACGGCCTGTGAACACCATGATGGCGTCTGTGCTGGACGGTTTTCAAAAGGCTTACTCTGTTGATTTTGGCCCCTTGAATGTGTTGAGAGCTGCTGCATTGCAAGGAGCACACCATCTATCTCCATTAAAGAAAAACATAATTAAATATGCTTCTGGTGAAATGAGATTGCCATTTTTCTCTTGATAGAAATGACATGTTTTCTGAGTTTGGCTATCTTCAGCTCAGGTAAGCGTGTATGGAGCTGGTTATCTCTGTTTTAAGCTCTAGCTTATAGCCTTTCTAGTTTTAGTCCAAAAACAATTTGGAGTAAATTTCATCTTCATAGGTGGAAAGTCATAATCAATACAAAAAAATTGCTTTTTTTAAGCAAATTTCACCTTCAGTATTTTTTCTTACTGGGATTATGCGTCTGTCAAGCTTTTCAAAACGACAGCGTTTCAACCCATGTCTCTTGCTTTCACAAGGTTTTTTTGCTTCATGACAACAATGTAGATGACAAAATCAAGATTGAGATTATTTACTGTTTGCATTACAAGTACAATACATTATACACATCGGATTCCTTATACATTTCGGAACTCATAAATCAGAATATCATAATATGAGTGTACAGAGCTCGAATATTGAATCATAAATATATATAATTGCAACATCAACCAATTTTTTGGATTACACATGATAATGCATTATCTTGCATTATCCTGTGTAATCCAAACAGGCCAACAAAGGTTTCGATTTACTTGGAATTTTTTTTTCAAATAGTTACAAAGAATCTGAACTTGAGTCTTCTTCATAGAAAGAGTATGATAACCCTAACTGGGTTACAACAAGAATTGTGCCCATGTAGTGCTGATCAAATTATCAACAATAATCTGATTTGTTCTCTCCGTAGGATGAAATGAATCCCAGAACACATACTTGTTCGGATCCGAGCATGTAGTTGCCGTAACCTTATTACAAAAAATACCCATCTCAAATTCTCCTGTGCCACAGCATCCCTTATCAACCACATCAAATCCTGCCAGACAAAAAAAAAAATCAGCAATGATCTAAATTTTTCTATCTTATAGATCAAAGATTGAATCTTTTCTTGAGAACTTACCGTATAAATGCGGTTTTCGAAAGACTTGCTGCAAAAAATCATATGGGTTAGCGAAAACCAGCTTGATATTAGGAAGCTCTTTATTGAGCTTCACAACCAAGCAATTCAGCTTGTCATTGAAGCTTCTAGCAATTATGTTGTACTTCTCTTGGCAAGCATTTGTCTTCTCCATGTTCGTGGCTCGCTCCAAAGGAAGGCACCCCATCGGACAGATCCCTGCGAAGGAGATTTTCCGAGCTCCTAGGCTGTGGATTTCTCTTAGGAAGTTCTCGGCGAGGTGTACTAGGAAAAGCTGGTAGTCGTCGATTGTGTACTCGGATCTTCTTGAGGGTAAGGCGAAGTAGTTTTCGAGGAAGTCGTTTGTTCCTATGCTTATGATGTAGAAAGCGTCGGTTATGGTCCTTGTGGCCGCCTTGGATCCGAGGTAGGCTCGGAGTCTGGCTTGGTACTCCTTGAAATATTGCACTTGTCTCCATAGAGGTATGACAGACTACAAAGGTAATGAACTTCTAAATGTGTTGGAGTTTCATGAAATTCAGATCATAAAGGAGAGTATGATTTGATAGCTTAATTCTTTGATTGTTTTTTTTGTTAATAAGGTATTTAATTTGTCAGACATATCTGGTAGATTGAGAGACTAGTAAATCGGCAGCCAGACAAACTCAGTATGTGGGACAATAAACAATAAGAAAAGTATAAAAAAAACAAGCTGGGAGAAAACAACAAATGGTTGTACTTTGAATATCTCATGCAACACATCAATATAATTGAGAGCATTAATTGGGAAGATATCACAATGGTCTTCTTGAATTTAGTATTCCATAGGACATGTGGAAATGCTTCTTAAGTGCAAGTACTTGATGAGTTGATGTTGGGAATAGCAATTCTAAGGAGCCTAATAAATTCAACCAACTTGGGCTACATTCTACTCATACTTATCCTTTAGTTCTCTATCCAAACAGTAAATTTCTAGTTCTTAGATCCAATTTTCTACCGAAAACCTTAATCTTAGCACTTCATATAACCAAAAGACATGCAACATGATTACCTATGTTCTTTAATTGGTTGTAATTTGAATATTCATTGAAATTTACTGTATTTATTCGATTTAATGACAACCATATTACTACTATAGGTCTATAATCAAACCGAGCCAAGCCTTAAATTGCTCAAGTCCGACTCGGTTAAATATAGGCGAGCTCAAGCTTGAACATGAGCTTGATCCGAGCTCAAAATCTTATCTGAGCTTGGTTCATTTAAATGCTCACTAAGCTCGAGTTTAGCTTGCTTTTCATTTATTTTCTTCGTGAGACAAGCTCATGGATAACTCATTCACCTGATTATTTATACATGCAAGTGAAACTAAAAATTAAATTACATTAGTTTAAAAGAGACCACCAAAGCTATGTAGTTTTACTTATATTATTATATTATATATATAGTGGAGCTTATTATAGACATATAATTTAGTTTGTTATAAGCAATAATCGAGCTTGCTTATGAACAAACGATTCGAATTTTCTGGTGCTCAATCTCAATTCATTTATCATTCGAGCCTTAAAATTATACTCACTCTCGGCTCGTTTACAAATCGAGCCAAAGACGAACATGACTTAACCGAGTCGAACACTGAGTTGCTCACGAATTAAAGATCTATTCATTTACAAGCCCTAATTATTACAGACTCAATTATGTTAAAAGCTATTCTAACCTCCCCTTTCCAAATTCTAAATTATTTACTGTCTCCTAGTGATCATAATCACCTCTCACAAGATGAGTAATTTCTCACAATATGTCCTTTCCTTAATTACAATGATGAATGAAACTATTAACATGATAAATGGTGTTTCAACTAAGAATTAATTAAGTGACTTACTAGAACATCAGAAGTTGCATTGTCATAACCAGTTCCAGCTGAAGCAAAATCAACACCAGTTGCGAAATCCGCGATGCTAAACCCGGGATCCAAGTATGCAGGGACCAGCTCCTTGAGCCCAAACGCTTGAGAGGCGAAATCCGGCGCCAGCTTTCCGTTACAGAATCTTCCTGTTGGGATTCCACCAGGAAGATTCTGTCCATAAGGCGGGAAATCGCTCCTTGCGATTGTCGGAATCCAATTGTTGTTACCCGAATCGACCGAAGAGTCACCGAAGACTATGATCGCGCTTACCTTGGCATCGCAGAGCGCGCCATGGTGTGATTGGAAGACGAAAAGGAGCGGGATAAAGGCGAAAAATGATCTTGTCATGGGTTTGAAATTTTGGGTTCTTGGTGAAGTTGTTGATGTAATATGGGATTGATGATGATTCCTTTGGTAGTGAAGTTATAGTGTAGTGTGTGTGTGTGAAAGTAGTTAGTTAGGTGGGAGTTTTGAGTCATCAAAGTTTGTTGGAGAGCTTTAATTGAAGCCAAGAATACAGTTGTGGTGTTTTTTTAATTGGAAATTAAATCTAATCTGAGGAGTTTAGTTTGTGGCTTCATGATATTGAGAAATCTCATTTTCCACCTAAAAAAGGGAAAAAGGCGCCATTTTCGTACTCCTTCCGATTCGCAAAATGGTCTTCTGTCATTTTCCACATTTTTTAAGACTAGTTTGAAATAGTAATAAAAAAGATTTATTATCTTAGATTATAATGATTCAATGTATATTTTCAATATCATGAAAAAATGCAGCCTTTTTCGTTCTTCCTCTGATCCGATTCACAATAGATGGTCTTTTGTCATTTTTCACATTTTTTTAAAACTAGCTTGAAATAGTGTAATAAAAAATATTTTTTATCTTAGATTCTAATAATTCAATCGGAGTATATATTTTCAATAAAATCCTAAAAAAGAGTTTCATTGAAACTAGAACAAAATACAATAATAAATGAATTTATGCTATTTTTAGAATATTTTAGTATTAATTGAATTAAAAAATATCATAAATTGGAATTTGAAGCTAAAAAGGTTATTTATTGGGTTAGAAGGGAGTTTATATTTGCTTAAATTGTGGCAACTTTAGAACTTGTCAATTTGGTTGGGGGGCCTGATTTTTGGAGTTGGTCATTGATCAATGAGCAGTGTATTGACATAATTGTGATTGTGGTTATCGATTGCACGATAATGGACGGTCTTAAAAGATGACAGGAAATACATTAATGGCTAACGAATTTTTTTCTTTTTTTCCCAACGTACTAACATCAGCCAACTTTGACAGGTAACAATACTTATCAAGAAAACTAGTGTACTTAATTATCATCGGTATTATTGACGCCAATTGGTTTATTATATGACTATATGAGCATGTGTAACGTAGCTAGTGGAAACATATATCATATATGCATGTAATTGAAGAATTGAATTGAGCCAGAAAACTAGGACAGCCATCTAGCATGCCCTTGGTACTTGTTTCAGTATACAACATCTGACATGCGATAGGGTGCGCGGGCTAGACCTGGGTCCGGTCCGGAACCGGCGGTTCCTCGGAACCATAGAATCGGAACCGAAACTGGGCATGGGCCAGTTCCCCGGGGTTCCGAAGCCGGTTTCTCCCGGTTCCGGAACCGGAAATATTAAAAAAAAAAGTCTATTTTTTTTACCTCTGAATGAAAACCGTGGTCGCGGATTCATAAGTAAAAAAAAATAGAATGCTAATACGATTTGTTTTATAATCGAAAGAGAGGGGACACTATCTTGAGTTTTAGTAATAGATATAGATCGGCAACATGGACGTATAAGTACGGCTTTCAATAAGAATGCTAAGTTTTAAAACTAAATACTAAAAAAGAAAGAATAAATCTGTGAACGTCTTTATCCCACATCGGGATTTCAAAGTAAAACAAACCTAGTATATATCCGTGGGTTGCTCCTCCTATGGCCTATTGGTTTTAAGATGAAACTCCATGAGTTTATGTGTTAGGCTTGTAAGGCCGTAACGCACATGTACGCACATGACGGACACTCCTTCCGTTAGTATTAAGCGAATCCATTTGTTGTTTCTCTTCTGTTCCATGCTCAATGGCCTAGCTTGGTGATATGGCCCTCTCTAGTTGGTAATGTGTGACACAACTTGATTGTTGTTCAAACTCACACTCAAGCAAATTAATGCCAATCCATTGGGTGTTGTTGAATGCATTAAATTCAGTTTTTGTTTGGTGAAACAAAGAAAGAAACCACAGTAGTAGGAATTAATTGACACTCAAGTGCAATACAATAGTACATGAGATTTGATGGTTCCAATGTACATAAAATTTGTTGTGTACATCTATTAATTCCTCTAAGAATACATTATCCAAAGTACATAAAGTTAGGTGCACCGACTTCGACGGCCCATCAGTTCATTTTTACCCGCCGTTTTATTAATTACTCGGTTCGTCTCGTAATATTTGTCCACTTTCCTTTGTAATTACAAAAAAAAGTGGACAAAATTTATAGAAGGAGGGTATTAAAATACATCACCTCATTGTACTTGATTAGCCTAAAAAATAACCTAAAAACACAATTCAGACGAACAAACCAAATTGTTTTGATCCAATTTCAAGTTAAAATGAAGATCTTAACTTTTCCCAGGTTTGAGAAGTCGATTTAGATAGGAATAAAGTTGTTCTGGTCGAGATTGTGGTCGTGCTCATGATTTCTGAACATCTCGCTTTTAGGTGGATTGTAGAAATTCATTTGCACTCTCCAAATAAAGATGACCTGCTAATGTACTTTTCGACGACACTTCATTTTATCGTGGTTAGCTCACTCCATTATATAATATACTTAATTGATTTATACAGAGATGCACACCAAATTATTAACATGAGATTGCATGTAATTAATTATTATTTGACAAACAAGATTAACGGGTAACTATTTACCATCAAGCGAGCTTGGAGTCCCATTTTATCATGGACAATTCTCTAACGAACTCAAAAGTCAAAACTGTAAATTTGTAATTCTTAGCTCCATGTCTCTACGTACTGACTTTGTTACTCTGTTGTATACTCGGGATTTTATAATGAACAACAAAGTAACAATTTTATGATGAACTCAAAAGTCGGGTGATGGGTCACCCGACTCACACCTGCGGGTGACGGGTGGATCGGATATGGGTGAAGGGTTCCTCGAATGATGGGTGGGTCGAGTGATACAATTTATTTCGCGGGTCGGGTGGTGCAAGTGTTTCACCCACCCATAACCCGACCCATGACCAGCCCTACTTGCACCTCCACTTAGCTTATTTTTGGGCCAATTATACTACCCACACCTCCTTTAAAGGCCCTTTTGGTTCATAATTGGGCATGAATTTGAGATAAGAATAAAGATAATAACGAGGTTATTTCATAGTTATATCTAAATTTTGGTATTTGGTATGTTATTAGACTCAACTCTTCCACCCCTAGGGTGGCACAACTACTGGCTAGTAATTCATAACTCTGACTTGTAAATTACGAGTTGGGTAATGGATCACAAATTTTCATTTATGGGTTATAGGACGACCTGGTTAATAAGTCGGTTATGGGTTGCTCTAATACCATGAAGAAAATCTGTGAACCCGATAGGTAGGTAGACCCTGGACGTGCCGGTACGTGCACACTGTGCGATATGGGCCTAACATATAAGTCCATAGAGTTTCATCATAAAATCAACTGACAATAGGAGGAGTAACCTAAGAATATATATACTAGGTTGGATCTCTTAGAATTTTATATATGAGATATGTTATTATTCTCAACATAAACATATTTTTAATTTATATGTAACACTAATTTTTTTTAGTTTTTATGTATCTTAGTTTTAGGATTGGTTATGAGTCAATGAGACCACAATACTATTGTCCGAGTAAAGTGCCGACTTCATTTTTTACAAGTGTGCGGGGGTTGACTCGTAACCCGCAAGTCTGGTACAAGTTAGGTCGGGTTGACCCATTTTCCCACCCAGTGGCGGAGCTACAACATGCCCAGAGGGGGCTGTAGCCCCCACTAAAATTAAAAAAAAAATTGTGCTTTGACTAGTTCTTCCTAGGTTGTTTTATAAGTTGAATGAACACGGGCTTTCCTAGGGCTGTTTATCAGTTGAATGAATATGGGCCTGTTTAAAGAGGCTTGTTGGACCCAAAATAAAGGAAAAAGGACATGTGATTGGTCCAACTATTTACTCAATTTTTTCCATAGGATATTTATGCCCTATCACATTTTTTAGTTTGATTTTTTTTTCATAGTATTTAATTAATCAATGTGCATGTTGAACCAATTTAGAAGATGATAAGGATTTTTTTGTAAATTATTAACTTTTTTTCATAAATTATAATTTACTTTTTTGTTTAATTATTATGCTTGTATTTTTTTCATTAATTATATGTATCAGCTTTGTCTGTCCTGGTCAAGTGATACATAATTTTTTTATTCTCGTATTTTATATATTTAGCCCCCACTCGATCAGATTTCTGGCTAAGCCCCTGTTCCCACCTGTTCCACACCCAAACAACCGCCTTTGGACTACACAACTACAATATTTCAAATTTGGAAGAAGCACATCTCACACAAAAGAAAGAACGAAACCAAATTTAAAGCAAATTCCAATTAGAACAACAAATTCAGCAGACTTGAAGGAAGAGTATAGTCAAGACCCCACTAAGTATAGCGAAGTCAGGATCGTCCACGAGAAGCGAGGTTGTGTTTAATTACTAAACTAAGAAACAAAAGAACAAACAAAACAAAGAACAAAGCAAAAACAAAGCAAAACAAAGCAAACAAACACTCTAGAAGGGGGTCGATATTGACCTTGTCAAGGTCGTTATCGAGGTATGATTTTAGCAGAAAAACTAAGTAAACAACAAGAACAAAGGAGAAATTGCAGGTCGGTACCGACATGGGCAGGGTCGATATCGAGGTACCTGGGAATTAAACTCGACTCAAAAATAAAGGAAAAATCTAGGATAAGGGTCTACCATAACATAATCATGCAATTTCAAACAATATGAATCATAAATATCATGTCTTTAACATAAAGTTATCAACTTTCGTTGAATAAACAAGCAAATCAATCAACTTTCATCAATCAATTCACTTAACCTACTTATTTTGATATAAAGTTCTCAACTTTCGTCTCAAACTTTATCTCTATTCAAATTCACAACTTTCTTTTTCAATCAAGTTATAAACATGAAATACTTCAACTATCGTCAAAGCTTTTGCACAAACAAGTAGAAGAATGGATAAAAGGCATTCAATTCATTCATTCATATCACCATTCATGCACAATCATGTTGGGTTTCTAACCCCAACCCTAGAAAAGAAGACTACTCACTCATAATTGAAGAAAACTAAATTAAATTAAGAAGAAAAGAGAAGCTTACAACCGAATCCAAACAAAACTTGTCCTCCAAGCAAACTCCACAACTCGTCCTCCTCTTCTCTCCCTCTCACGCCTCCTCTCTTCTCTCCTCTACCCTAAACTAGGTTAATTGTGGCATCTGAAAACTAATGCTAGAACAAGAGTATTTATAGAGAAAAACCTAATCTATCTAGAAGCTATCTATAAGGAAGTAAATATTTAAAAGACATATCCCTTCTATAAGGAAATAAATCTAATAAAAGATATATCTCTTAAAACTATCTAATAACATAAAAGTAAACTAATAAAAAGGGATAAAAATACATTAATTGCGCTGACTCTAATGTCTTCTACCGACAATGGACCTTCGGTATTGACCCCGTCAGGGTCGGTAGATCTCTCTTCTAAATTCTCGATTTTTGCTTTCCCGGACACCTCAGTACCGACCTGAGTAGGGTCGATATCGACCCTCTTTAGCACTACAAATAGCTGAGAGTAAATCTTCGGTAGCGGGTTCGTTACACCTCGGTTTGACTCAATTCTTTTTCCTATGTCTTTGTAACGAGTTTCTCTACTTCTTTCTTAGCTTGAATTTGATCTTCAATGTCTTTATTTGAGTGCTTTTCTTCGGCCTTGCTTCATTCTTGAGTGCTATCTTTAAGTGCTTTCCTCCTTTCTTCAAAATATGATTCAAAACAACTCCAAAACCTATAAAAACACCACCAAAGCTTATGTAGACTTCATATCTTAAGGAAATATGAAAACCTACACAAACGAATCAAAATAAAACACAAAACTAAAAGAAAAAGACTCAAAGACACAAAAACACACCCTAAAAACACAACTAAAAAGGCGGATATCATAACATAGATAAAAAAATAAAAATAATATAATGCTATGACTTACAGAAAATTATGGTTGGAAATCTAGAAAAGGTAATATAACTTATTAAAATATTTTTAACGTTAATTTCTTAATTTTAAGTAGATATATCAATGTATACTAATATATCAAATATTCTATAAATTGCAAAATATCAACATATAGTTAAAAAAATATATAGTTGGAGTGCAAGATTTGTTAAAAGATAAACAAATTATTATGTATAAAATTAAAATAAAAAAATATTAGCATATAGATCTAGTTTTGTTAAAAGATATGTATAAATTAATATAGAAAGTATCACATATAGATAGATTAAATTATTACAATATAAAAAATTGGAAGTATAAAAAGAATAATACAAGTTGTTATTAAAATGTGATATTATTTTATTCAAGTAATGCCACATGACACAATTTTTTCAACAGACATAATTTCTGCTTTATAATGTATTAGGTAGATAAGAGGTGGTTTTTTGCAAACGGGGTAAGATAAGGGTGGTTTTATGTGATTCACCCTTTATAATATTATATACTCCCTCCGTCCCTTTTTGTTTGTTCAGTATTCCATTTCGGGCGTCCCGAAATGTTTGTCGTATTTTCACCTCTTTCTTTTTTTATCCATACATTTCTTACAAAAATACCCTCAACCAATATCACTTTTTACCCACTTTTTAACTTTACATCCCATCAACTATTCATCTTCTCCTATCTAATATCATATTTTACTCATTTTTTCAATTACCAATACTACTTTACATCTTTTATCCCTATAAAATTACAAACCCAATCAATTTCACCTTTTACCCACTTTTCCAATTACCAATACTATTTTACATCTTTCTTAATAACCACAAAAACTGTCCTTTAGAACAAATAAAAGAGGACAGAGAGAGTATTAAAAATATTTAGGTCCAAGTTCATTCAATTGTAATTTTTTGTTCTAATGAGCCGATTACAAGCTTGTCCTTTTTTGTGCAAACGGGTAAGCTATGCCCTAAACTCTTTCTTTTGTTTGACATCTTCTCCTTCTTCTCATAACTTTGCTGGAATTGCAAGTATTTATCAATTGACCAAAATGTCCCCACCTACTTCCCTCTCCCTACTCGTCAAACTTTGGAAACCCAAGTCGAATCTATAAATCTTCTGTGTGTGATTGTACCGCCGTTCTCCATCTCTCAGATCTTTCTTCTGCCTACCCGTCTTCACTCTCTTCCTCCACAACCACCACCTGACGCGGGCCACCACTGCCACACCGTCGGCCGTCGATCTCCCGCTTCGCGGTGACTCTTCCAACTGCACCAGCCAATCACTTCTCCGTCTGGATCTCTTCCATTCGCTCGCTACCACCTAGGTAATTCCCCTAATTTGCACTAGCATCTCTTCCTGCTATTTTAGTTTCATTATTGGTTTTGAAATTTTCTGGCTCGGAATATTTTTGTTCATAGTTGTTGATTGCAATTTTTGGTTTCTATTGGATGGTCTAGAATCTGAACTGTGTATCTTTAGTTCTTTTTTTTTGTATGATCCTCCGTTCAATCCTACAGCTACTTGGGTTATTTCGATATGTAATTTGAGATTTAGGGTTTGGAGTTTTTATAGTTTGGGCTAATTTGGTTTGTGATTTGAGATTTAGGGTTAGGAATTGGGTTGATAGTCCATCTTCATTCATATCGTTGAACAAATGTACTACTTTCGAAGATTCTTTCTTCCGGCGTTGGGCAAATATGAGTGCACTGTCGGTACAAGTTTTTTTCATCGCCAAGCCTTTGATTGATATTTCATCCAATAATTGAAATGATTTCATCAATTTTTAAATCTCTTTATCAGGCTCAATTCCATTTTCTAACAGCTCATCAAAAAGAGACGACATTTTGAATGTGTTCCTTTGCTTTTGAAGCCATATTAGAGAGAAACATAGTTACATAGGTCACAACAGTTGGTTTTAAGCTTCTTTCTTGCATTTTCCAGAACTAACTATTAGCTTTCTCCATCATTCCTATCTTGCACTGATAATAAATAATAATTGTGAGTGTTACATGATTAGAAGCAACTTTACTTTTTCTTTGTATGAAATTACTGATTATATTACTTACTTTATCTCCGGTGAATTCGTCTTCGTTGAGGGTGGGTGTTTAATCTACTTAATCATCTACTACTTCTGAATATGCTGATAATTATCAAGATACAAATTCTATTGATTTGTTTCTTATGCTTTAGCAATATGTACTCGGTCATAATCTAATGCATATATAGGTAGCTAGGACTTAATGTGAAACTTTTTTATTCTACATAATTATATCGGATATATGGTTTTATTCTGTTGAATCTCTCAAATCATCTCATTAACTCTGGATGGGTTTGAGATGAATTCTGTTTGTTTGATAAAGAAAATAGTCAAAACCCAAAAACACTAGGATCTTATAATAAGATGCTACAAAGTAGAATACTTAAGTTGTCTAATTAGCATGTTCTGGAGGGTTTTATGGGATATGGTTGGAAGTTTTGTTTGAACTACTTGGATATTAGCTAGCTAGGTTAATTTCAGCAAAGGCCAAGAATAAGATTTAAGAAACCTGAAAAAAACTAATGTTGTGTTAAACTTGGAGCCAGTTATAATTATAATTAACTCAATCTGAGATGACTTCCCTTTTAACTTTAAGTTTGAACAAGATACTCACATTCTGTTTTTCATTCAACTTGAAATGTTCTATTATCGAATGTGAGGCTAGCAATAGATATATGGTTTATTAGTTGGGATCACATTACTTCCACACACTGACAAGCATATTCACTTACTTCTTTCAAGCTTATTAATTGGAATCTTGAAACTGGTATCCCTAAATCCAAAACTACACCGCAAATGAACCCAAACCGAATCTCACCACGCAAAATGACCCAATTCCGTAACCATCAATATCCAATCACAGTTTAAATTACCCAAATTAAAAAAATGCGCATCACCCTAAATCCAAATTCCAAAACACAAACAATAGCATAACGAAAGAAGGCGAAATATCCGGACATAAATAAGGGTACATGTAAGTAAACCACTAATCTTCTGAAGCGTAAAGTCTAAGGAGAAGAACTCCTAATCAAAACTGAATTTTCAGCAGAGGGCAAAGCCTAAAGAGGCATCACTTTTGTCTTAGAGAGTTATAATTGATCCCATCATTCATACTAATTAATTTTTATTCTTTGGGGGTGGAGTGAAAGTTGGTTCAAGAGCATGAATGCCAACCTTTAGCAGACTATAGGATGAAAGGAACTTTACAGTTGACATATCATCATTGAAATTATTGCCAATTATTCTGGACGATTTAACCAATCGGACTGGGCTTAACTTCTACTTATTTATCTAAAATGGATGCTTCTAATTATTTTGTAGAGTAATACAGTTGCAGTTTGATTTTCATCAAGTAATATATAACCTTATAACTGTTCTGGTAAATTTGGTATTCATTTTTATTTTGCTACTATTATCAAATTGTTAATGAGATTATTGATCGTTGTGTGCATTCTTTGATCTTTGCAATATGCTTTAGCTAGATATGCTCAATAGTTGGAGAATCAAACAATACTAAAGCAATATATTCTCTGATGGTGGATTTGCAGGTTGAAAGAGTGAATTAGAGCTTATGAATCTCATCTTTTGCGCAAGCTGAAAGAAATCAACCTAGAAGGCTTACCTAGTTAGGAGAAAAACACACACACACATTGGTGGTAGTAAGTAGTAACTGCCTAACTGGTAACCGATAACGCCGTTTTGGGTTTTAACCTAGTTAGTAGAAACAGAAATCAGAAGAAATCTCTTTCTTCAACTTTCTCCCCCCTCGCAAAGATGCTTTCTTTAAATCTTCAACCAAGCTCTTCCGCTGTCGCTTTCAACAAATCTAAGCTCCCAAATCGTACCCTCTTCCATCCTCTTCAGCAAAAGCCGGCTTACAGAGCACTCAATCTCAGGGGAAGCCTCAATGGGAGCCCCAAATCTGGGCTTCCTCTAAACCCTAATTCTCAAATCTCGGATTCACCCTCCAAGCTCAATTCGGGTCGGATCCTCGGCTATCCATTCGGATTACCCACAAAACCCAGATCCACAACCCCCAAGGCAGCCGCATCTGAATCTGAATCCGACGAAACTCCGGCGGTTCCCACCGACCGAAACAAAACCCTAAAGCTAGGTCTTGTGTTTGGGCTTTGGTACTTGCAGAACATTGTGTTCAACATCTACAACAAGAAGGTCTTGAACATCTTCAACTTCCCATGGCTCCTCGCCTCATTCCAGCTCTTTGTGGGGTCTATCTGGATGCTCGTCCTCTGGTCAACCAAGCTCCAGCCATGCCCGAAGATCTCCAAATCCTTCATTTTTGCCCTCCTTGGCCCTGCGCTTTTCCACACAATAGGCCACATCTCAGCTTGCGTTTCCTTCTCCAAAGTTGCTGTTTCCTTCACACATGTTATCAAGTCTTCTGAGCCTGTTTTTTCGGTCATTTTCTCAACTTTCTTGGGTGATTCGTACCCTCTATCAATCTGGCTCTCGATCATCCCGATTGTGATGGGTGTCTCTCTAGCTGCTGTTACTGAAGTCTCCTTTAATTTCCAAGGCTTGTGGGGTGCTCTGATTAGCAATGTAGGGTTTGTGCTGAGAAACATCTACTCTAAAAAGAGTCTCCAGAGTTTTAAGCAAGTAAATGGGCTGAATTTGTATGGGTGGATTACCATACTCTCATTTTTTTACCTTTTCCCAGTGGCTGTTTATGTGGAGGGTTCTCAATGGGTTCATGGGTATCACAAGGCAATTGAGGCAATTGGGCAACCAATGACATTTTACATATGGGTTATGATTTCTGGTGTGTTTTACCATCTGTATAATCAGTCATCTTACCAGGCATTGGATGAGATCAGCCCACTTACATTCTCTGTGGGGAATACTATGAAGAGGGTTGTGGTGATCGTTTCAACTGTCTTGGTGTTCAGGAATCCGGTTAAGCCTCTGAATGCGCTTGGATCGGGGATTGCAATTCTGGGTACTTTCTTGTATTCACAGGCGAATGCTGCAGCAAAGGCCAAGAAGCAGAAGGAGATTGAGGGAGGTGAAAAGAAGAGTTAGGACTTGTTCTTGATTATAATCATCTTGCTGCTTTGGTTTTTGATTGAGGATTAGTCGAACTCTTGTTTTGCTGAATTTTGTTAGTAATCATCTTGCATCTTTTTTTATGAGACTGATGTTGATGCTCTTTGTTAGTTCAAATGGTGAAGAATTATGGTAGGTAACTTTTCTCCATGGGGATATATTCTTGGTTAGGCTTATTTCACTTAAATTGTGATGGAAAAAGAATCATTATTCATTCATGAGTTGTGTAAGGTTGCTTATCAGTAATGTTCTTCCCCAAATCTGAATGCAATCCAGTTGAATTGAAGTGTGAGAATTGAGATGGGAAATTTGAATTGATGAGGGAAGCCGGGGCGTGCGAGGAAAAAGATGGGTTTGGTGGGTGGGTTGGTAGAATAATGTTAGGTTTAAATACTTATGGCACAAATGTAGAAGAAAATTTATTTGGTTATTTATTTTCATTATCTTTATGGGCATGAATTAGGCGAGAATGTGCCCCAAACGAAAGAAGAGGGAATGATCCTATGACATAACTTGCCCCGCGTTAGGGATGTCGAAACCCGGTTAACGGAGAGTTTGGTTAACCGAAGTTCGGTTGACCATGATTTCGGCTAGTTAAAATCACGAACCGAAACAGATTCGTAAATCCCGGTTAACCGTAGTTCAGTTAACCAATTTTTCGGTTCGGTTTTCTCGGTTAACCGATAACCGTTAATGTAATTTTACCTTAAATATTTAAGACTAAAATAATAAAATTTGAATAAAAAAAGTGATCAAGCAAGACTTTTGTTTTAATTATATACTTATATTATATTGTTTTGGTTGTTGTAAACAAATATTGACAGTAAATACTATATTGTGTGGAATCAAACATTGTGTGTATCAATTTTTATCCCATCAAATTTAATCTATCAAATTTAATAAGTGACTTTTATATCAATGAGAAGTGAAAAAATAATGTATAAACTACATTAACACCTTGAAGATCATAGAGTTTAACAACTATATAACCCAAAGATAATTAATATTTGAAAAAATGTTAATATATTTTCGGTTAACTGGTTAACTTGGAGCGCTGGTATTTTTGAATTTTTTGGGTTTTTTTTAAGCCAAAACTCTTTATAATATAGAACTACAAAAGTGTTGAATACCAAAAACATACAAATGAAATTATACGAGTGTTGATTGAACTAATTGGATAATGAGATAAACATCTCTAAGCATAGTAATCAGCACTTTAATAAGAGCAAGGGACAACTAATTGACAATTTGCCCTCTAGACCTGCTGCTCCAGAAATAATCTCAGAAAGCTCAGTTGTAATGGAAGCTTGACAGGTCTTGCAGCAAAAATTGAACTGAGTCGGGCCGGATCCGGGCCGGGTTTTGATAAAATAATTCTGCCTATTTATCCGGGCAGGTTCGGGTCAAGCCTTAGATTCGTGCTGACAGGGCTATCCAGACCCATCCAAATATCCGGACCCGGACATCCTATGGGTCCCGAATGTAATTACACAACCTGCCTCATATACAAAAAAAGTAATGTAACAGTATAAAATTTCACATACAATGATACAAGCAAAAGCATGTACTCATCACTCCTTTGTAAAGCAGTACTCATCACTCCTTTGTAAAGCACAAAAATCAGCGCTGCCACCATCATAATAACATCAGTCAATAACAACTAACAAAACATGTAAAAATACAATTTTAGAAATAAATATTTAATATTTATATACATATTTATTTCTAACTATAAATATTTATTTTATATATTAAATATATCCGGGTATTCGGGCGGGATATCCGGGATATTCGATCAAAACAATTGTCCGTGCCCCGTCCATGAATTCGGGGGGGGGGGCTAAGATACCCTTTCGGGTTAGAAATCTTGTCCAAGTCCGCCCATTTTTCCGGGTGAGCGGTACGAGTAGGGCGGGTTAGCCCGACTTTGTTCAGGTCTAATCTTCAGGGGCAACCATTGCATAAAACCTGAAAAGACGAACAAAAGAAAACAAATTAGAAACAAAGACAGGACCGGGCTATTCCCAAACCCAAAAAGCAAATAAACACAACACTATTACTTCCTCGACAACGACGCCAACTTGTTGAAAGGGATTTACTTGACAACAAATAAATTTATAGTCAAGACCCCGCTAAGTATAGCGAAGTGAGGATCGTCCACGGGAAGCGAGGTTGTGTTTAATTACTAAACTAAGAAACAAAAGAACAAACAAAGTAAAAACAAAGCAAACAAACACTCTAGAAGGGGGTGGATATCGACCTTGTCAGGGTCGTTACCGAGGTATGATTTTAGCAGAAAAACTAAGTAAACAGCAAGAACAAAGGAGAAATTGAAGGTCGGGCAGGGTCGATATCGAGGTACCTGGAAATTAAACTCGACTCAAAAATAAAGGAAAAATCTAGGATAAGGGTCTACCACAACGTAATCATGCAATTTCAAACAATATGAATCATAAATAACATGTCTTTAACATAAAGTTATCAACTTTCGTTGAATAAACAAGCAAATCAATCAACTTTCATCAATCAATTTACTTAACCTACTTATTTTGATCTAAAATTCTCAACTTTCGTCTCAAACTTTATCTCTATTCAATTTCACAACTTTCTTTTTCAAATCAAGTTATAAACATGAAATACTTCAACTTTCGTCAAAGGTTTTGCACAAACAAGTAGAAGAATAGATAAAAGGCATTCAATTCATTCATTCATATCACCATTCATGCACAATCATGTTGGGTTTCTAACCCCAACCCTAGAAAAGAAGACTACTCACTCATAATTGAAGAAAACTAAATTAAATTAAGAAGAAAAGAGAAGCTTACAACAGAATCCAAACAAAACTTGTCCTCCAAGCAAACTCCACAACTCGTCCACCTCTTCCCTCCCTCTCACGCCTCCTCTCTTCTGTCCTCTACCCTAAACTAGGTTAATTGTGGCATCCGAAAACTAAAGCTAGAACAAGAGTATTTATAGAGAAAAACCTAATCTATCTAGAAGCTATCTATAAGGAAATAAATCTTTAAAAGACATATCCCTTCTATAAGGAAATAAATCTAATAAAAGATATATTCCTTAAAACTATCTAATAACATAAAAGGAAACTAATAAAAAGGGATAAAAATACATTAATTGCGCTGACTCTAATGTCTTCTACCGACACGGGACCTTCGGTATTGACCCCGTCAGGGTCAGTAGATCTCTCTTCTGAATTCTCGATTTTTGCTTTCCTGGGCACCTCGGTACCAACCTAGGTAGGGTCGATATCGACCCTCTTCAGCACTACAAACAGTTGAGAGTAAATCTTCGGTAGCGGGTTCGTTACACCTCGGTTTGACTCGATTCTTTTTCCTATGTCTTTGTAACGAGTTTCTCTACTTCTTTCTTAGCTTGAACTTGATCTTCAATGTCTTTATTTGAGTGCTTTTCTTCGGCCTTGCTTCATTCTTGAGTGTTATCTTTAAGTGCTTTTCTCCTTTCTTCAAAATATGTTTCAAAACAGCTCCAAAACCTATAAAAACACCACCAAAGCTTATGTAGACTCTATATCTTAACTAAATATGAAAACCTACACAAACGACTCAAAACAAAACACAAAACTAAAAGAAAAAGACACAAAAACACACTCTAAAAACACAACTAAGTGTATATGGGTCATTAATTAATTTCCTTGCAAGCCCATTTATATCATTTGGCCCATTGTAGTACACATGAATTTTCTTATCAGAATTTAGGCCCAAACTAAAATCTAGCAAATGTTGTCAAGTTGGACCAATTAATTGGTAACATTTGCAAGCTAGCTGTTGTTTCTATCATCCATTGGTCGTTCGTTGGTGAGTGCATTAAATTGAGTTTATTTTTGGGGTGAATCAAACAGAAAACACGAGCACGAGCAGTGCACTTACATTAGCATTCAATTATACACTCAAGTGCAATATCTTCGATCTGATACATCGATCGATGGTTCCTATGAACATCAAATTTTCTTTGTACGTCCATTCCTTTCGGAATATCTAATTCTAATTGAAATCCTAACCGATTTTCATTTAATATATTTTTATGCAACCGATTTCTATGCAACTTATTTTTATGTAACCGATTTTTATGTAACCCTAAATGAAATCCTAACCGATTGTAATGTAAACGTTTTCATCTAATATATATATATAACCAATTTTTATGTAACATGTTTTCATGTAACCTATTTTTATGTAGCCGTAATTGAAATCCTAACTAATTTTTAAGTAACCTATTTTTATGTAACATATTTTAGTGTAACCTATTTTTATACAATTGATTTTTATGTAACCTATTTTCATGCAACCGATTTTTATCTAGCCCTTTGAAATCCTAACCGATTTCAATTTAATCAATTTTCATGTAATATGTTTTTATGTAATCGATTTTTATGTAACATATTTTCATGTAACTGATTTTTATGTAGCTCTAATTGAAATCCTAACCGATTTTAATGTAACCAATTTCCATGTAACCGATTTTCATGTAACCCTAATTGAAATCCTAACCAATTTTAATGTAAACGATTTTCATCTAGATAAACATATTTAATTAATTATCTTTTATGATGTTGGGGTAATTTGGTATTTTAAAAATGGGGTGGGGTATATTTTTGGAATTGATTAATGAAAATAGGACTATTGTGGTATTTTTCTCTAACTTTTATGTAATTACAACCCTAAAAAGGGATATATGGGCCAATTCCCTCATAACATATTGGGTATTCTCCTAGTCAAAAGGAGCTCTTTTAATCTCATGCAGCAGTGCATAGGGCTGAGCATCGGTTCAAAACCGAACCGAACCGACAAAAACCGAACCGAACCGAAAACCGAAATTCCATTTTATGTGAACCGAAAACCGAACCGAATTGGTTCGGTTCGGTTTCGGTTTTTGTCGGTTTTGCATAAATATAAGGTTATTCTTTGGAAAATTCGAACCGAACTGAAATTTAACCGAAAACCGAACCGAAACCTAACCGAAACCGAAATTTGGAAAATTCCTAAACCGAAAACCGAACCGAATTATATCGGTTTCGGTTTCGGTTCGGTTCGGCTTAAAATTTTCGGTTTGAACCGAACCGTGCTCAGCCCTAGCAGTGCAGCACAATCTCTAAACAAGGCCCAAGTCATTTGACAAACAAACTCCAACAGCGCATTGTGAATTTCCAGCTGAGCAGGGCATCTATTTACAGTAAAAAACTTCCGCAATAGCAGCGACATTTGCTTGCTGACTTTGAACAAGATAAATATTTCCTAAGCCATCATAAAAATTCCAAGTATTTTCCCCATTTCTCAGATCTACAAATACACACAACATATCCAACAAACAGATTGTTTCTCTCTCCCATCCCAGCTTCAGGCCGGGCGATTATTAGTTCCTAATAACAGCTCACGCATAAAAAGAGTTGGGATGACTTGAACAGGATACAGAGTGGTCAATCCTTGCAACAGCATTAACAGGACGTCCAATGTTTGCTTTGCAAATGGTGCACAGTGAATGTTGAACTAGCTGACAGATGGAGTTACTGAAAAGAATGAAAAGCATTATCAACCTGAAGCTCAAAACGGGTAATTCTCTAAACCTACACTGCAGTACCTTCCTCGATCCTAAAAGCTGATTGATAAATAAATGTTTGTAACATCAAAGGTCTTTTCCTTTCTTTTATGGGGATAGTATTTAGCTATCTAAGAAAGATCAACATAATAGTAGGGCAGAATAACAAGTCTTACAGGTTCAAATATTTTATGTGCAATGCAAGACTCTTCAACAGTGGGGTAGTAGAAAAGTTAGTTCATGTTCTCCACCAACACATGACCACACAGGACCTTTCTCAAAAGGATAATTGACCTGGACGACAAATGAAAATTCTATCAGTGCATTCTGCATGTCTTTGCATTAGTTAATGATATGAAAAGAGGGAGCAATGAGCTACAATATCCTATATTTCATCTCAGTTTTGATTAGTTTCTTGTAGATTGAAGAAAGAAATCCGTAAACCTAATTTATGCACGAAGCAACATTGCAAGGTCATACAGAAGCAGAAACACCGACTGTGATTCATTCCAATATATAGGGAAAATGAGTTTCCACTTACCATCATCAATCAACTCGGAGCTACAAGCCTAACGTTGAATGGGAAGCCACTACTTTTGAACAACTGGCCATCTGAAAAATTGAAGAATTGAACTTATGCTCCATAAATTTTCATGCGTTCGTAACATAAAGCACAAACATACAAACCAATCAAGTACCAGGACTATGGACAGTCTTAAGAACATCCAGTAGATGACAGCACAAGTCTCAGAGGAGTCAAAGCTGATAAGCATCTGAATGAGATTAAGAAGCACTTTTTCTATGCATTGCATTTATCAAACTCTCAGAGACAGCTCTGTCCAGTGTAAAGCCCTTCTCCATCATTTGATCCCAAAACCTACAAGCCAAAGGAAGTTTGTTTTCCCTTATGAGAGCTTTAATTGTCAGCTTATACGTCACCTCATCAACACATAGACCTTGACTCTGCATGCACTCAAAGAGCTGCAGTGCCTCACTTACTCTAGAAGCGTTGCAAAGCCCACTTATGATGGCATTGTACATTATTACATCTGGCGTGATCCCTTTCACAGCCATGTCGTGGAAAAAACTAAGAGCCATATCTACTTTCTCATTCTTGCAAAGGTGATCTATGATTGTGGTGGCTAATACACAATCAGGAAGCAATCCCATTTCTGTCATACGGTCAAGAATTTCCTTGGCAACTATCGTACTGCCTTCCCTAAGAAAAGCATCTATAAGAATTGTGAATGTAATAACATCAGGGGCAATCCCTTTGCGACCCATCTCCTCAAAGAGTTGGTAAGCCCTCCTGGTATCCCGCATGGCACATAGCCCTGTAATGATCGTATTATAAGAGACAACGTCAATCAACCCTTTTGTTTCCATAATGTCAAGTAATGGATACGCCTTCTCCAGCCGTTTCGCCTTGCAAAGCCCTTTCAAAAATTCATTATAGCTGTACAAATCAGGTCTTACACCACTCCTTTCCATATTTTCCATCAACTTTTCAGCCTCTGAGAGCATCAACTGATCACAACAATAATTCAAAAGTATATTATAAGTCACTACATCAGGTTCACAGCCATGCTTTCTCATGTATACTTGAAGAGCCTGTGCCTTGTGAAACTGACCAGCTTTACAAAACCCGTCAATAAGAGGATTGTACACCAATAAGCTCAAATCAGATCTACGTTTGATCATCAAGTCTACCACAAGTCCATATGCCAACTCAACCTTTCTCTGTTGACACAAACCCAAAACCAGAGCTCTGCATGCTTTATCATCTGGCTCCAGTTTCCTTTCAACCATAGCATGCCAAATTCCAACAGCATGATGAATACGCCCTACTTTACACAAACCACTTACAAGTATGGTATATGTTACAACATCAGGCTCCCTTCCATTCTGAATCATACTATCTAATAATGCCAGAGCTGAATCCAATTGGTTTTCTTGGCACAAAAGATTCAGATATATGTTATATGCCCACATATCGGGTGTGGATCCAAGCTTCTTCATATCCTCCATTAGCCTCTCAATAAGACCAAAATTTTTCACCCCACACAAAGCTGAGATGAATCTTGAATATGTAAAGGAAAAAAGAGAAAAACCTTGAGGTATCATCTTGTCATAATACTGCTCCGCCAATTCAAACCGGGACTCACGGATTAGGACACCGATAAATCGGTTATAATCTGTGCTAAAAACAACGCAATTGGATGAAATCATTTCGTTGAATGTTTTGATAGCGTCGTCAATTAGACCAGCTTTTACAAACCTAGATATGAGAGCTCTATAGGCAAACCGATGTATGCCAAAGCTTACACTCATATCAAGCAAAGAAATCCTGGAGCAAAAGGGATACAGCCAGGGGCGGAGCGGGGTGGGGGCCTATGGGGGCCGGTGACCCCACTGAGCGCCGGAGAACTACCGGAATTAGTGGAGTCGACCTCTAAAATAGACGGGTGCCCCCATTGCCATTCAATGAAAATCTGTAGATCTGATGTGCGCTTGTTGTCTGTTCAAGCGGCTAGGTTGAAGAAGGTGTTTGTTTTATATAAAAAAAAGTAAGCCTTCCTTTTAAAAAATTGCAAACGACGTCGTTGGATATTTTTACTTAAAAAAAGGCAAAATTGCTTAAAATAGCCTAGCCTTTTATGATTGTTGTGGTAATTAGCCTAACGTTTCAAAATTAGATATAATAACTTAACCTTTTTAAATGATTGCGATTTTTAGCCTCTATGTTCCATGTGGCAAGAGTCTCATTAAAATTGATGACATGGCAATCCTATATGTTATTATGACTAGGCAAAATACAATTTAAAATGGAAAATACATTGAAAAATACAATTTAAGTAAATAAAAAGATAAAATACATTAAAAGTAAAAACAACCCTTGTGTTATTCTTCTTCTATGCTTGGAAAAGAAACTCTTGAGTTTCTTCTTCGAGATACAGAGGCTCGTCAAAGAAATAAAAATCGGGAAACCCTTCAATTACTTTTAATCCTTCTACTCTTGGCCCTAAATCCTTCAGTATGAATTCAACTTGTCAAATTTGCACAAAGTGATTGGTGTCATCATATTCAAGTTTGGAATACAGAGCTGAGGAAAATTTTTACGTTATTTACATACACGTACTAAAGATGTCAAACTTATACCTTTTCCACTTAAATCAAGAGAATTCACAAAATTTAAAACATAGGTGTGTTCTGCCGTTGTATTGTTTTTCTAGTGAAGGGCAAATTTCATTCACAAGTGGATGAATAGCTCAAGTACACGTTATGGTTCATCTATTTACATGAAGCACGTTATGGTTCATTCATGTAATTCATTAAACATGTGTATTAGCTGGCATAACAAACAATAAAATTTAAATATAAAAAAGTGGAATTCAATGATGCATCGGCAATATAGAGCACAAACAAAATAAAAAAATAATGCATATCAAAACTGATGTAGGTCACAGAAGATTTTGGAAGTTTAAGCTAGTCTGATGCATCTCCCACTCTCTCAATTAGCCATATAACATGCACAAAGAGGCACATGTCATTAAGAAAGCTAGACACGAATTCTATTTTCTCAATTATTTCATCTATATGTACAAGTTTAACAACTAATATTTTTGTAAACATCTAACCAGATTGTCCCTTCAAATAGATGCTTAAAAGTGAGATAGAGATTTAGAGTAAAAGTTTGCTTGGAAAATGAGAATAAGAGAGTTTTATTTTTAATGTATTTTTGTCTTTTAATTTTCTTAAATTATATTTTTCATTTTAAATTGTATTTTGCCTAGTCATAATAACACATAGGATTGACATGTCATGACTTTTAATGAGACTCTTGCCACATGGAACATAGAGGCTAAAAATCGCAATCATTTAAAAAGGTTAGGTTGTTATATCTAAATTTGAAACGTTAGGCTAATTACCACAACAATTATAAAAAATTAGGCTATTTTAAGCAATTTTACCTTAAAAAAAAGAACAAGAAAAAATTCAGTGAGTCCTTTACGAGAAATATTGAAAGGGCAGACTCAATTGTCCCCTCAAACCCTGCGCACAATTGAATTTGAAGCCACCAAAAGCTTCCAAAAAAAATTCAATGAAAAAGATTTCCATTTAACAATTGAAGCCTCCAAAAAGCTCTACAGTTTCTCTTAGTATTGGGCTTTTGATTAAAGCTTGTTAATTCTAGGGTTTGTATGCAAGTTATCTAATTGAATTTGTTAATTAGATGAATTCAATTTTATTTTTTTTTGATAAATGAGCTACTAGCTCATTACAAGGCCAACACTAGGTTACCCGTAAATTACAAGGCTAACCTAAATCATCACGACGGATGATCTTTAGAAAATCAAATAACAGAGGATGATCACTAAACCAGGAACTACTAATCGAGATATCGACAGGATCCAACAATGATCCCGGGAAAAAAAATTAGAAATAGCAAAACTAAGCTGAGGAAAACTAAAAAGCCTCTTGGCGAGAAAATCCGCCGCAGAATTGCATTCCCTGAAACAATGAAAAAACACCACACAAGGAACCAAAGCAACAAAATGACGGATATCATTTATAATAGCTTGAATTTCCCAAGGAACCTTCCAAGTTCGTTTTAAAGAATTAATAAGAATTAGATTATCCCCTTCAATGATAAGGCGGGAAATGTTTAGCGAAACCGCACTACGAATACCATCAAGCAGAGCAAGCGCTTCAGCCTGGAGAACCGAAATGGGAGGTTGTTCTTTACGATCAAAACTTAGAATCTTACTTTTTGAATTCAATTTGATTGAGTCAATTTTGTTAAATTGATATTTTAGGATTTTAATTTTGAATATTATTTTAGGGTTTAATTTTTAAATATTTTATTTTATATAGATTCAATGACTTATTAATATATTTTTAGTGATGATCTTATTTGTAATTAGTTATTATTAAAATTAATATAATATAATTTTTTTTATTTTTTAATTATTTATTATTTTGTGCCCTCACTTGTAAAAATTTCTAGCTCCGCCACTGGATACAGCACAAATCGCCTTTCAAAACCATGTCATTGCTCTATCTGGATGTTGATTAGGGTTTGAATTTGAGATTTTGGGTTTGAATTTGAGATTTTTCCGGGTGGCATACTGATTCAAATGAAGGGAGCAAGGAGAGGTTTATGTAAAAGACGGCTCAAAGCATTCCATTGTATTCTGTGCAATATATAGGCAATACATAAACCCTAGGATGCACCATCTGGTGACAGGTGTGATAATTCTAGAATGCACTATTGTGCTTACATCAGGTGTGACATAATAATATTGATGGCAAAAATATCTAGAGAATTGTATTCAAAATATCAAAGCGAGACATCTAAAAACCTTTAGGAATTGGTAGTCGGGTGGTTTGTGGAAGAGGTAATCGTAGGGAGAGTGGTTATTGAGAATAGGGGTGGGTAGACGATTTAAGAGATAGGCGGCGGTTTCAAAGGAGAAATCCCAAAAGTAAAGGGGAAGAGATGAGTGTTTGAGGAGAGTGAGGCCCATGTCGACAATTCGTCGATGACGAGATTCGACACTACCATTTTAGGGATGTGAATATGGACATGTAACTCGATGGGTAATGCCCAAAGATTCAAGATAGGGTTTCAAAGGTTTAAACTCGGTTCCGCCATCGGTTTGAATACTAAGGATCGTGGTGGAAAATTGATTAGTAACAAGTTTGATAAATTTGGTGAAAGTGGCGGAAACAAGAGATTTAGTTTGGAGAGGAAATAGCCAAGTAAATTTACTAAAATCATCTACAATGGATAAATAAAACCGGTTTCCCTTTTTAGATAGGGTGTGGGCCGGGCCCCATACATCAGCAAAAAGAAGAGAAAAAGGTCTCGTGGACTTGTTTGCGGAAGGTGGATGTGGAAGGCAGTGGGCCTTGGCCCAAGAGCACGAGTTGCATGGAAAAGCAGGTACTAATGGGCTTGGACTTATTGGGCCTGTTGGATTGAGTTTGCGAAGAAGAAATTTGGTGATGCGTTCAGAAGGATGCCCTAAGCGGTTGTGCCAACGGTAAATCGTAGAGGAGGAGGTGGTGAGATTGGCTTGCGGTGGTGGTGTGGGAGATGCCGACAGCTTGTAAAGGCCGTCCTCAACGGTGCCCCGGAGCAGAGTGTTGTGCGTCTAAGAGTCCCTCACAAGAAAAAAAAAGTAGAGTGAAACTCAAAGTAAGCATGATTGTCATGGCAAAATTTCTGAACAGATATGAGGTTCTTAGAAATTAATGGGGTATGCAGCAAATTTGAGAGCAGAAAAGAGTGATTTGAAGAGTAGAGTTGAGTGGAACCGTAATTGTGGATTGGAATGGTTGACCCAGCACCTAGAGCGACTTGTTCAGTTCCGCCATATGGAAGCGAATCGAGGCGAAGATTTGACAGATCCGGGGTAAAATGATGAGTTGCAGCCGTGTCTGGGTACCAATTGGATGGCGCTGCTGTAACACCCCTATTTTGCAACATTGGGTATTACCGCCAGTGACCTCAGACTTTACCGTCCAAAGTCACCCAAGGCTTTTAGAATGATATAGAACAATTTAAAATGCGGAATAAAACATAATACATAATGAGAAAAGGTGCCCCCGAGGGAGACTTAGTTCTTACAAAACATCTTACATTGTTTTTAAATATAAAGTTGTTCGGAATTGAAATGCAAAACCTGCTTGTCCTTGTAACGTAATGAAACTAAAGCAAAATGATAGAAAGGTACATCTTGAAATCCTTGTTCTTCCTTCGTCTTCACTTCACTTCACGCCTTGCTGGGGTTCCTAGATTCTGACATAATTCGCGAGGGGCGATAGAATGCCAAGCAAAAATGCGGAAAAGAAGAATTAGTCTAAGAGACTAAGCAAGCGGGAAGGGAACTTCCCGAGGGTATTTTGGGAAATTTCAAATATTATCGAAAGAGGTATTAGGGTTGTTCTACGATGGGGCTTTATAATAAAGCTTATTTATGTGGAGCTTTGAGGGTTCGAAGGAGAGTATATCTTTCTACCAAGATAACTCGATGAGCAATAGAAGAACTACTAGATTGTAGACTTCTTTAGGATTTCGAAAGAATGTTGGGAACGTTCATTAATTCATACAAGTGAAAACCTCTCGCGCCCTGAGCGGACCGAGAACCGGATCGATCATTTGAGACCGGTCCGGTTTTGGTGTCTTAAGTGTGCATTCGCACTTGTCTTATATAGTGACGAAAAATATTCGACTTTGTTAATGATTTTTAATAGAGAGTGGTGGGACACGGATATTCCGAACCACCCGAAGGAGAACTTCAATTCTCCGGCACTTAGCTAGAGTGCCGCACAATCCCTCCTTGCAATCGGAGCGGATGGAGATCATGATCCCGAAAGTCGTATGGACGTACGACTTAGTAAGGTTATATAGAGGTGTCGGCTAACCCGCACCCCTTTCTAGTTTATTCAAGGTAAATCTCTGAACGAGATTGTAATCAATCAAGATAACAAACATACTAGCATATATAATCCTAACAAAGGAATATAAAGCATACTACGCTAATAATTGTCGTTATTTCTAGCAATCAATATTTCCTAGATTCATTTTTATTTAAGCATACAAATTGTTCCCAACATCAAGGATTTTCACGAAATGGAATGTAAAGGTTGCAAGGGGAAATTCCACTTGCCTTAGCGTAACGAGTTCTAGCAAACGAGCCTTGACGAAACTTATGCGATTCCCTACTACGAGCGAGGATTCCGACCTATTGATACGGAAATTTACGAAAAGGCTCAAAATCATGATTTTCTTTCTAAGATTTGGATTATCTCTTATAATATTTTATAAGAGAGTTAGAGATTCTAAATTATTATAATAATAATTTAGAAAGTTATTTTCCTTAAAATAATAATATTCCTTTATTATTATTTTGGATTTGTAATATCCTTACTATTCCGTAAAATCTTTATTAAAAATAATTAGTAAAATAATTATTAAAAATTATCCTTTTTACTTATTTATGATAATAAACTATTACTTTTAATTTTCCAATTATTCTTGGATGGACCTTATAATATTGACTACCTTATCTAAAATACTTTATTAATAATATTTTCTTAATAGAAAAGTATTTACCTACATAATCCTCTTTAAATAAAGTTGTCATGTATGTAATCTCTTTACAAGGAAGTTTCCATAAATAGAAGTTTATACTTTTCCTTATAAGGTAACTTGCCTAAAATTCTCTTAATTTAGATTAATCCTATTTATTCTATTACTATAACCCTTTTATATCATAAGGCTTATAAAATATCTTTGATCATCTTTATATATTATGATATTGTAATTTATCACATAGAATCTTTTCTATATTTAAAATGATTTCTTTCCAAGTAAGTCAACTTTATGCTATATAAAATCCTAGATTTAATATAATATCATACTTAATATATTTAACCTAAAGTTTATGTCTTGTGACAAATCTCTACACTTAGGGGTTATATAAAAAAAAATCCTATCTTTCTTATAAATGACTTTAGTGATATTTTCATTAATAATATCATATTTTCATAAATATATGTCTAAGGTTAACTATGGTCTATGTCTACAAGTGTTACATAAAAATATTTTTTTATAAAGTTTCTCTATAATTTTAATACTATGATATGTCATCTAATATCTAAGACATGCAACAACTTTTATCAACTAGAACTTTGTTATTATTTTTGTATAGAGATGATAATGGTACCTATATTTCACTAGGTAATGAACTCATTTAATAATTTTATTATTATTAAGATCATATAATATGATATCATCTTTTAGTTTAAGGCATGCACAATAACTTTAAAATTCCTATTTAATCAAAGATGACAATAATAATTATTATTTTGTATACTATATTTATTTTATAAAAAACCACTATTTATATTATGAAAGAGGCATGCATGTAATAAAATTCATAAAAATTTATCTATTTATTTATATCTTAAGTTACCAAGGTAAATTAGTTTTGTTTCTAGCTTTTAACTAACAAGATCTTACTAACATATTTTTATTTCTTATTTTCCTAAAATAATTTCTAATAGCTAATAACTTTATGAATTTATAAAAGCATAATTTAAATAAATAGGATTTAAGATAGAATTTTTATACTTTGGTATTCTGTTCTTTACAGAACACTGGAGGAAGGCAGAGGAAGAGGGCCGGCGGGCAGGGGCGGCGCGGCCAGGGGTCCGGCGAGGGCAGGCGGCGGCGCAGGAAGGGCGGCGGCGCGGCGGTGGTGCACCGGTGAGGGGGTGGTGGTCCAGCGGCTCCAAGGAGAAGAGAAGGAGGAAATTTAATGGTGTTTGGTGGTGTGTTTATGGACTTTGAATGGAGAATTTCTATGTGCAAGGTGCTGATTTTTTTGAAGGAGAAGGTGTTCTTGCTAGAAGAGAGAGCAAAAGACTTGGATGAATGCTTAGGAGAGGGTATTTATAGACAACTTGGTGAGCTTGCAATCCATGGCTCAAGGTATGGACCAATGGAGGAGGGAGAGGAGCTTCACCATAGGTCCATAGTGTGCTTCTTTGGTGATGATGGAAGGGTGATGTATGAAGGTTGGTCAAGCAAGGCAATGGAGGTGGAAATGGCATGCAATGGCCAAATTCCCATCAACGTACAATCAATCAGACTTTAGTCTGATGTTCAAATTTGGTAGAAAGAGTTTATTTGATATAAGGGGAAAAGATTGGGCTAAGTGAACAAGAAATTGTAATGGTCTAGCGGGATTTGGTGAGGGGCGTGTGAGGTTAGAGTGCAAGAGATCTCGGGTTCAAATCCCGACTCTTGCATTCTTTTTGCAAAGTTTGTAAATTGGATTCTTAGGCCTTTGTATAATCTATTTTATGAAATACAAATCAATTTCTTATTTTTATCTAATGCTCTTTTTATTAATTTACCTCACTTTATTAATCTATGTCCCTCAAGTTATTTTATTGCATTGTTATCTATTTTAATTTTCTTTGATAAACTCTTTCAAAAGAAAAATAATAGAAGTTAATTTGATTTCTAGAAATTAGAGAAAAATAATTGATAATAATAAATATTATATATAAACAAAACTTGGAATATCGCGGAGGGTGGTGGTGTGGGTAGAAGAGGGTTAGTAGCATGGGCCAACCGAGACTCATGTACGAGCAGGTGAGACAGAATCTGAGTGGATGAGGGTAAAATAGGCAGAGTAGATAAGGAGGTTACCAAGGAGTCGTAGTCTGGGCCAAGGCCAGCTAGGAGAAAAACAGAAAATTCGGAGTCGAAAATATGGTGCCCAGTTGCAGATAAGGTAGTGACAAGGGATTTAGCATTGTTGAAGAAGGTAGTTACCGTCTCGTTTCCTTTCTTCAGAGACGCAAGCTTGAGCCTAGCTTGAACGACTTGAGCACTTGATTTGGCAGAGAAAAGGTCATGGAGCGTGCCCCATATCTCAGCTGTTGTTGTACAGTCCATGACTTGGACAAGGACCTGCTCCGTGAGAGATGATGTTAGGACCGCCATGACTAGCTGATCTTTGGAGATCCATTCCATGAAGGCTGGATTTGGGTTGCCATCAGGAAGAGTGGAATTTGGTGAGGGGATTATCCCATCAACATGAGAAAACAAGTTTTGGGCTCTCAGGTAAGGGGTGACCTGAGTTTTCCAAAGGGGAAAATTTTTTGTAGTGAGCTTGACTGTAATGAAGCTAGCAAAAGAGGGTAGGGAAGGGGAAAGAGGGTTTGTGGCCATATTTTTAGGAGAAGCTGTGAATAAGGGAGGAGAAAGGTCTGTATTTTCTGGTGTAGAAATTGTTTCGTTTTCAGAGATAGGGTTTTCTTCTTCCTCGGTGGACATCAGAAAAGGCGTTTGCCTTTGCAAGCTCTGATACCATACTGATTCAAATGAAGGGAGCAAGGAGAGGTTTATGTAAAAGACGGCTCAAAGCATTCCATTGTGATAATTCATAAACCCTAGGATGCACCATCTGGTGACAGGTGTGATAATTCTAGAAAGCACTATTGTGCTTACATCAGGTGTGACATAATAATATTGATGGCAAAAATATCTAGAGAAGACAATGATGACGTTGACCAGGCGAAAATGAAGGCTGGATTTAGAGCTGCACGCTGACCAGGCGAAAATGAAAGGATGCCAGCATTGCAGGCTTAGAGGGAGAGGGCGAGGGCGAGAAGACAATGATGACGTTTGTCTTCGAGGGACAAAAAGAATATTCTTTTAAGGCCTGTTTGGTTCTATACCTAAGATACAAGGAAGGTTAGGTATGGTCTATTTCCTTTTTGATATTTGGTACAGAACAAGGTTCGGGTATCATTTCTCATTGCATGAAAATATACATGAGCTCATACCTTATCTTTGAGGTGGGTACGAGTGAAACTTATTCCAATCCGATTCCTCATTCCAAACCGATTCTGGATATAGAAACAAACGGGTCATTAACCTTTTAGCCTAAACACAATCCTCGAAAATTATTATGCCAAATATGAAAGTAAATAGAGCAGTAAAATATAACCCCTTCGTATAAGTTTAATTGTCTTTTTAGCATTTTACACATATATTAAGACAAGACCTAGTATTATCACATTACCCTTATAAAGTACATACTTTATTTCTGAAGATGTGTATGCACAATTAATTGGGTGGGTTGTTTGAGGGTAAAATTGGAAATTTTTGGACAAAATACATAGAAAGACAAGTAGAGTTAGACAACTAATTAAGCCTAAAAGGACAAATAGACTTATATGGAGGGAGTAATTGTTACAGAAATCCGCCCCGACATGATTTTAAAAAAAAAGATCAATCCCCAAAGAAAGATCAAAACTCATGCAACGTACTGCATGCAAAGTTTAAGGAGTTTGAGGAAAGGCTTGGTGGTCTTAGCGTCTAAGTCGTTGACTAAAGCTTGTCTATGACTTTCTCTTTCCTTCTTTTTCTATTCTTACCACGTCTATCCCCACATTTAAAAGTTTATTTTTCTTAGTTCGATTGAGTTGTACTCGTATTGCTATAATTGTATATGGTTGCATCGTACATTTTAATTTTTGTTGTGGTGGACGACTATTATGCTATTTTGATTCTATGTTTTAGTTTTTATGATTGCCTCTATTTAAGTAGTCTTTTTTATGATGTCAAAAGGAGAAATTAATTGGGGGAATGGATTTATAAGGGATGGGTCTAAAAACTAAATGTTATGTGGGTATTAAGCTTAGGGGGGCCTTTTCTTAATTTTTGTTGTACTTTTTATATGTTGTGGATACATTTGTGCTTCAAAGTCTTATAGGAATTTGTTATAATTTTTAGTTTTGATGGTTCCAAAGGTCAGTAATATAGAAGTTGCATGGAGTGTCATCGACGTGATGTTATGTGAAGAAGTCATTGAAAACGACAACTGGTAGAAAACTACTTAAGGAAGGAACACGCCGATCTTATCTAAGCCAGTTGGGGTGCTTATCTTAGAAGAAAATCAACACAAATGAGTGCATAAATCAGAAGAACATGTTGAGATAATTGTGTGATATTTCCTATATGCTTAGACGTTCTTTTAGGAAAGATCTTGTAAGATTACGTAAGATGTCATTTCCTTAATAGAATAGGAAATGATATCACACCAAATTACATCTTCTTCGAGCTTAAATATTGCATTGTTTTAGGTTAGAAGCGAGACACTTGAGTATAATTTTGTATTAATGAGAGAAAGGAAGAATACATGTGCGTGAGATTCGTACGAATGGTGTAGCCGAGAGTTCTTAGCCATAGCATGAGATTGAGAGTTGAGAGAGACAAAGGTAGAGGATGGTTCAAAGTTGTTGGATTCAACACTTGTACATGGAAGAGCTTTTTAAAAAAAACTCAAGAAATCAATATAGCGAGTTTAAGTACTCTTGAAATCTAACGAAGTGAAAAGCTTGGAAGGGAGTGGTTTTTCTCTAAGTAAACTAGTTGGTTTACAATGAGTTTCCACTATACATTATTGTGTCTTTAAAGTATTGGTAACGTCCTTTCCTGTCTTTCCTGTTTGAACTTTCTAATGCATATTTACTCAAAGTCGATGGCTTCGTAGGAATCAATGACTTATTAAAATATTAACATTCATATACTTTGACCTCTCAAGTCTTTTCATACACGGCTTTGTTTAGCCTTTGACTTCATCAGTCTCTATCTCTGGATGCCATGTTCGTGCTCGATTTTGATCCACTTAGACTAAGATTTTGGTTTCGGCTCCTGAAGATGAAAACTACTAGAATTAGTATTTTTAACGACAACATTATAACGACGAAACGAAAAATTTGTCGTTAAAGATGTCTATATACCTCTCAATAACGAGAAACCAAAGTGTTGGTCGTAATATGAATTGAACTAAACTAAATATATAATCACTGATCATCGTTAATGTTATTTATTAGAAAAAAGAAAAAGAAAAGAAAAATAAAATCGTCGTTATCCAGAAGAGGATTTGGAAAATTTTTAACCAATTCTAAAATCCTTGTGAAAGTGTCACTCATAAAACATTAAACCCTCAAATTTCTTAATCATTCACACAGGATTGATTTCTTCCTCTTCCACTGATCGATTTTGGTGGCTCTTTGGAGGAGGGAGATAAGGGATCGATACCGATGATCGCTTTTGGTGGCTCTTCTCAAAGTGATTTTGTGGTAGTCATTGTTGATAAGCTGCAACTTAAGCGAGACTTGGAAAGCTCGCTCTGTAGAATCGTCTCTCCCTGCTCTGCAAGGACCAATTACTCGTTGTGCAAGAAGAAGGAAGTTGGCATTCTGCAAGTATGCCGACCTTAGCTACTTACTCATGTGACGACCTTGAAAGGGTGTATCTCTCTAAAAAAATCCAGCATTATCAAAGGTGACGACCACGGTAGTGCAAAGCGTTGCACAACAACATTAAGGTAAATAGGAAGTTGGTGCGTTCCTGTAGCAACAGTTAAACAAAGGGTAGCGTAAATTGTAGTCATGTAGATAATATAGTGTGTAAAGGCTGTTATTAGACTGTACCTCTCGTTTCATGTTGTGGAGACTATCAGCGGTGATCCCAAGTATTTTCTCAGCAGTTTTTGTTTTCGCCAAAAAGTCACGGTACCGATAAAAGGCATGTACATCCTGTATTTAGCAGCGTCATAAGAAAAAAAGGATTCAACTATGATAATGTACGTGTTAAAAGTAATTATTGAGTTAGTAAAATGTAATTTTACTTAATTGTGCATAGTGGTTTCTGTGGGCAGACAATAGTTAATTCACATAAGTGTCGAGACTTAGAACATAGACATACTTGTACAAGAGTGACAGGAGATGGATAACATAAGGAAAGAATCAAACTAATCCAACAGTTATAACATTCCAAGCAAAATTCAAGATTTTGAGCAAGGAAATTACCTTGGTGGTCATTCGTTGACCGAAAAAGTAATCATCTCTATCAACACTTTTGTTTCCTACACAAGATAAGTTCAAAACCAGTAATTATACATCAAAAGAGGGCTCTTTGCTGAAAACTAAGAAGCTACTCAAACCATCCAACAGATAAAAATATCAAAATAAAGCAGCAACTAAGAAATTCATCAACAGTGAAACTATGAAAATATTCATCCATCTCAATGTTTAACATGCCAATCTCATTTAACATACACATTCATCAAATTGAAAATAAAATAAAAACCTGCTCTTCAATTTAATGAACAGAAAAGCTCTACCTACAACCTACCTCATGCCCAAAGCACTCTTCTTGGTCGACATTCCTATCTCCAAAATACAAGGCAGTAGGCAGGCTCTACTTCATCTGTTAGTTTAGAATATCTTTGTAATAATACAAGGGAACCTCTATATTCTTCTAGAATCACGAGACATTGAATGCAATACTTCTCCTTGTGCTGGGCCAGTAATTCACAATCTGGGATCATGACATCAACAATATCCTCAACGGACTCTGTGTCTCCAGTGCCAGAATTTGATGCATCGACCTCATGAGCATGAGAATTCCTGTTCAGCAAGTCAGCAACCAACAAAGCATTTAAGATTAAATCAGAATAGATTCAAGTGATAAAACAATGATCAATATAAACATTGAACAGTGAGAGAGCTCAAGAGTAACTTTTTCAGGAAATCATTTACTTATCCCAACCTTGAAACTTCAATTGCAGCAGAAGCATCTATAACAGTAGATGCCGCTCTAGAAGCAGCCAAAACTGCAGACTCTTCATCATTGCTTGTTTTCAATTCCTGCTAATGAGTAAGAACATAAGATTCAAAAAAAAGGTCAATAAAATGAAATAAAATATTGTGTGTAAGTTCCATTGTGAAGCAAAGGAGCAACACAGTAAGTGAAATTGCAGAAAGAAGACATTGAATTACATCCAAAGCAGCACTTTCGACCAGCTCAGCAGCTTTGACAGCTTCAAGAGGTGCATTGGCTTTACGTGCTTCAGCTTCAGCAGCTCTTACAGCAGACCTGACCAGATCAGATATATATTTGAGTTCCAACTTTACAAGAACAAATTTCCTCTTTCTCGATCACACATTCATCAGCAACCGCCCTGATTATTCCCTTTGTAGCATCTGTTACACCTTTCGCATTTGGAAGTTTAAGCAAACTCCTGTCCACAGTACTATGTGCTTGTCCAAACCGGCTTACAGACATGGGGGAGACAACAGATTGCTCATTCCCTATAGTACCTTCATGAACTCTTGTTCAATCTAGAAATGGAAACAAAAATAATTATTCATACAGGTAGGGAAGTTGTCTTGACACCTTCCACAGCCTAAGCCAATATTTATCCAAGAGCAATTGGCAAGTTAAATAAATAGTAGCAAATTCTAGGATTCCTCAACAACTCCTACATGTGTTTGTGTGCCAATTAAGTCAACATATATTTCTCACTCCTCCCTCATTTCCTTTTTACCCTTACCGTCTTCTCTAGTGATATTTCAGTGCAAATCTACATCATCAATTTTGGATCTAATGGTTCCTATGTAGCTAGCTGAAATTTGCATTTTAATCACAGATTCCAATTTATACCACTAATTCTAATTTATACCAGATGAAGAACCCAACCTCATTTTGGATGCTCTGTTGCAAAGTGAAAATTGATCAATAAGAGCAAAAGTGAATCAAACACATAAATAAACTCCAAGAAACATGAAAAAGAAAAATCATAATTGAATAGGTTAAATGGCATATAACACTTGCAAAAATGTATACCTCTTACCAAAATACATGAGTTTCAGAGCAACGTGCCTTTTTGGAGTGATTATGACAGTATCAATGCAATACTCTTTGCAATGAAGAAACCACCAAGCACAAAAACGAATAGGATGGAGAAAATTCCCTCTGTATTAGATACCACCATAGTTCTTCCTGTGGCACCAAGAAATCGAAAGAGGGGTAGCGCCATCTGGTGGATGGCAAAGAAAGCCAAGAATTGGACAAAAAACCTGTTTAGATACAATACAAGCTTGTAAGACCCGAGATTCATTAAATCTATATTCTCATATACCAAGAAACAAAGAGGATAAGGGCGTACCTGGTTGCGGATGGAGCATATCCAACAGTGTAGTAAGTATGAATGACAAAAATCCCTGACTCGGCTAAAGACATAGGAAATCTAAGGACCCAAATTGGCAAAGCATAGGCCCATACAGGATAAAACAAGTTCCCCTGCTTATAAAAGACAGGAAGCTTGAATAGGGTCATGGCAATTTCTGCAAAACCATTAAACATCACATTGATCAGACTGAAAAACAAAGCTCCAAAGTATTTCCCCCCATCAGCCACACTTTTATGATGCATTGTTGTCCTAAAAAACACCGACATTGTCATCAGCGACATAATAGTTAGCTGGACAATCTTGAATATATAGATGAAAGAGTTTCGCTTTATCAGTAGCCACTCCCTCAAGAAACATGCCTTGAACATTTCCCAGCTCGAAAGCCCATATTTATCCTTCATCAATGCCGCATGATGGGTTTTTGAGTTGTCATAAGGATTGCTGAGATCAGTTTCTAGTTTTTCTCCAACATGAAAAGATCTGAAGGCTTGTACAAATTCAGGAACTGATATAATCTGTAAGGTTGATTACTCCTGGACCAATATTGCTGTTGGTCTTTCTTGAAAGTAACCTCTTGGAGAAAATCAGCCACCCTTTTCCTTCCCGGGCACTTAAATCCCATGTACTCGAAAAATTCAAGGATATTTTCACGCGGACCTTGATATACAATCTGACCTTCTGAGAGTAGAATGACATCATCAAAGAGTTGATATGTTTCAGGGGCAGGCTGTAAAAGAGAGATGATCATGGTGATGTCCATAATGTGAACCATCTGCCTCATGTACTTGCATATTTGGAAAGTAGTGGAGCTGTCCAATCCGTTTGATATTTCATCCATTAAGAATACCTCATAAGGGCCCATCAACATCTCACCTGCGTTTGCTCAGTTAATCAATCAATTTACATATTGACATCTAATCTAATCTAATTTAGAATAAAAGTTGTCTTATGAAATTAAAGACATACTTACCACAAGTGACGCGCTTCTTTTGTCCTCCAGAGATACCTCTTCTCATTTCATCGTCTATAAATGTATCATCACATATATCCAGCCCCAGTATCTTCCATAGATGAATAAAAAAACTTAGTCTTAGTCTTAGTCTTATAAAAAAAAACTGATAAATAGATGGAATGAGAAGTTTTATTAAAAAGAAGAGTATACCTTAAGAACATAATCAGTAGCAAGACTATGCTTTTGGCCTTCCATTCATACAGCTTTCATAAATGCATCAATCTCAGGATCTGGTCTGATTCCAGCTTCCTTCTCTCTTGCAAGGTCATCCAACAATTCATATCTTGTGCTGACACCTAAGCATCGACCAGAAAAATCCAGAGTTTCTCTGACCGTCATCTCTCGAACACGAAGATCATATTGACTAATGTAGGCACAGGTCCTTTGAGGAACAAATTCTTTGAACTCGTGGCCGCAGTAGGTTATCTTTCCATTTACCTGCACAGATGAAGTCATGGCCGACCGCTTTATATATCTACTCTACATATATATATATATATATAATTACAGACACCACAAAGAAAGACAATATAGTTAGATGTGCCCTGAGATCCTTGGTAAGTTTGTCTGCTAGAGCTAGCAACAGTGTTGTTTTCCCTGCACCGGTCCTAGAAGCAAAGTCAGCCTGAGAATGAAGATATATATATAGTCAGCAGAACCCAGAAGACAAGTTGTTCAAATTGCATAATAACAAACCTAAACTTATAGCAGATAAGTGATCTTCTCAAATTAAATTAAGGTAACTCCATCACTCTCATGCTTGAGCTACGAACCATATAATAGTATAATACATATATACGTACGTACCTTGATGGTCTGACTATTCCATTCAGATCCTTAAGTATCTTGACGACTTTGTTCTTTGATGGGGCAAGTTTTAGCAGACCAAAAATATGATGTCCATCCAGCAGGCACAAGTAAGAAAACATTTCAATTGTTTAACTTTAATTAATTAATTATTTATCACGATAGGAATAAAAGAAGGAAAATAGAAAAAGATGGGAGTGATGAAGGGAGTTGATTATGAATTAGTACCTCAACAGGATTCAAAGTAGTATTAAGCAAGGTGGGAACTACTATGCTCCCAGAATAAACATCGCCTTCCATGGATAACTGCTCGATAATAAAAGTGCATGTTTAGCAACAAAAGGCGGCTAAAGTGAGCAGTCACTTTGCCACACCCATAGACATAACTCAAACCATCCAACAGATAAAAATATCAAAATAAAGCAACAACTAAGAAATTCATCAACAGTGACACTATGAAAATATTCATCCATCTCAATGTTTAACATGCCAATCTCATTTAACTAACACATTCATCAATTTGAAAATAAAATAAAAACCTGCTCTTCAATTTAATGAACAGAAAAGCTCTACCTACAACCTACCTCATGCCCAAAGCACTCTTCTTGGTTTACATTCCTATCTCCACAAACGAACTCCCTGGCAATGTGTATCTTAAATAAAACATTCAAATCCATATAAAACAGTTAAAAAAAGAACAAATAATTCTAATAGACATCGGTCTCTGGCAACCCATGTTCAGAATCTTGGGAGTCTGATCATCAAAAAGCTTGCCAAGAAACTTCTGCCCTTCACAGATCACACAAAGCTCCATGGGAAGGTAACAAGGCTTGCTCTTACTAATCTTCAAACAAGGCAAGTTCCTGAATTGAATATCATAGTTATAATGATCCATGAAGTAATTCACAATCCTCAAACTACTCCTATCTCTGTCTTTAAAACACAATTCCTCAGTGACCTCTTCAGTGAAGCTATGAACCCGGTATCTCTGAACAGTCTCTCTATGGCACACAAAAATCCTTATATTCTTCAACCCTCTCTCAACCTCCCTCCTCTCATCATCCCTAAGAGTCCTTTCCTTTTTATGAGGAAGATCACAAAGAAACTCAACCCGCATTGCCAAGTAAGCTACGATTCCTACACTCTCATGGAAGGCAGTGACTGCCAAGTCTAAATTGATAGCAAGTCCTTGTTGTGTTGGTCTTAAGCTCTGAAAAAACCCTCTTAATCCAACAGCTCCTCCTCCAATTTCCTTACTTCCTCCCATTGAAGCCGAGTAAAGCGACCTCCCTACTGATATGCAGCTCTTCATTGAATTCTCCCTTAAAACCACATCCAAAGCATGGAGATAGTCCTGTGGAATCGGTTTCCATTCGCCCTCATCGTCTTTGCTTAAGTAGCTGCTGAGCTTCTTCCCACTCGCATTAGACACAAGTCTAATGCTGATTCTAAAAAGCTTTTTCTTATGTTGCTCTTCTTGGAATTGCTCATTTTGTTCTTCAACTGATTCATGATTGGTTTCTAATGACAATTAACTTGTTGGATGTGGGGACTGGGAGTGGGATACTAACATAGATTTCAATCTTGTCTCCTTGAAATTTGACAGGGCTGTATAAATTATTTCTGCCATCAAATGCAGGACAAGCACCACAGAGCAATTCTGAGTTGTCTTCCACCAACTTTCGTTTGAACATGCGCGCGATCTTCTTGGATGGATTAGGTGAGATTTCGATGTCGTAGTGGAAAATTTTCTGTGTCGTGTCGAATTCAACTCGAAAATGGTTTGCAATTAGGGAGATGACTTGGCCTTCCACACCTCCTGAAGAAATCGGATTCGAACTCGCAGGTGCAAGCTACAAAAAGGTCTAGCTGCAGATAATCAAAAACTCTGTAGGATATGAAGAAACGTAATATTCTAAAAGGAAAGATAGAAGGATAAGATATATGAAGTTGAACCAATCTGATGAACACAGGCATACAGATAACATATCTTGTACTTAAAAGGGATACATGCAAATAGCAATACCATCTCCTTTCTTTCCTTGTTTAGAATGTTCTACATATATGAAGTATAATAAGCAGCTTAGTGCGTTGCCAAGATCATGAAAATCATAGATTGTAACCAAGGAAGAAATTATGCACAGATGCAACTTATAAATGTAAGAGAAGACATAATCAAACCTGGTTGATCAAATTTGCTTGAAAACAGCTTCTTTCTAGATTTTGCATTCCAGTCAAAGAGCTGAAAGAAGCCACCAACCTTTTGACCTTGTCTCTCACCACCCATACCTATCAACCCCTTGTTTGAATCCCGTGTGCTTTTTGCCTTTTCCTTTAAAGTGATTAATGAAAAGTTAACAGTTGTTCAAAATTTCTCAAATGGTCCTTCCACCATGAGCACTACATTGAAGGTATCATGATCTTAGATTAATCAATAATTACTTAAATGTGAACCTTTCAATTTCTATTCCATTCTAACATCTAAAATAATTTAAGTTATTTAATTCAATTTTAACTCCAAAATATTTAGCTCTTTAATTTAAATATGCAATGAAATTATAGATCTTTCATTTCTTGATAGAAACATCATAATTATGGTTGTTGTTGATGTACTTTAAATTGTGCCTATTGGATGTTGTTGTTTGAGGTTTCGTTTTCGTAATGGGGACATAATAATCTACTAATAAATGGCATATTGTACTGTATTATGCCTTCGGTCATATGCGAATAAAATCGTAAAAAAATTAAGATTTAGCATAACAGATGTCTATAAACAAGATAGGAAATTGGTAGTAATTCCATGCCTGAATAAAATAACAATAGCAAGAAGGCAATATTCCGTAGTTACAAAATAAGGGTTTATAGTTGCAGTGTAATAATATGAACATGTTAAAGATGTTTATGTTATAGTAGTACACTTGATAATTGTTGTGAGATAAAGTTTGTTGGCGGAGGTCATCAGGGTAAAATGGCATTTATCACCTTGGCGGAGTGCATTGGTCTGCCTAAAATCGTGCCATCCCTTTCTCATCTCTGCTCGATGCGGACAAACTTTTCCGACTTAACTATTACAGGAAATATCACGTTGATACTTGCAGATTGATCTCCACGATGTCGTGATGCGAAGTTGGGTAATATGTGTGTATGTGTGGCTCGGGGGAATCCTATGTGCATTACAAATAGTCATGCCTACATATATGTCATTCGATCCTTACTGCTCCCATGTTGTATCGCGTATTTCTCTTCTGGATGGTGACAATAAAAGTGTTGTTTAGACATGGCTCTGCATTGGCAGGCCAATATGTTGTTGTATTTGATAGTGTGTTGGAACAGATTATGGAATCTGGCAAAGATATTATTAAGAAAGTGTAAGTACCAGATTGCAAATAGCCTTAACTAAATACATGATTCATTACTATATTTATTTTGTTATTTCTTACACTTAAACACCGCTTCATATACATTTTGATACCTAATTGATGTGGTTTCTTGTTAATTTAAAATTAATGTTAATTCATATGCACACCTAAACAAAAATCAATCCACCTGAGCGCCCAACCCAGGATGAAATACAACTCTAGGCAATAACAACAGCAAAGCAAAGCAGACACATTGTATAGTTTTACCATCTCACCAAATTTCCTGTCAATAGTCCCTGTAAATTGATTAAATGTAAATGCATATATGACAACAGAGCAGTATATAAAAAAATTGTGTTGCTTAGAAAAGATTACCTTCTTTTCCCAAGTAGTGCAGATGCAGGATACATATTAGTGCCCATTCCTAGACGACATCCGGTTTCCTTTACTATGGCCAACTGATCACCTGTTTGGAAATGGTCATATTCCAGTAGTCATACTACCTCCATTAAAAAAAAGTAATTCTAGCACTCTAAATTTGTGTAATGAAATGTTGGTCATTTTAGAATCATACATGAAGAATAAAGGAAGGCAAAAAATAAACGCACCTGTAATCATTTTCACATTGACACCAAAATTCAATGCTTGTCTGATCGTGTCTGCACCATCATGCCTAAGAGGAAAAAACAAAGGCAAGAGGCCAATAAATTACCATGGAGCTCCGGAACTTTCTTTCTTACCAACAGGAATTCCTGAATAAGCCAAGTCAAGAATAGAAACTAAGCTCAAATCTTAAATAATTGAATTTGAGAAAGAAGAAGAAGAAGAAATTAGACAAACCTGCTCTGGTGCATCTTCGCTGCCACGATGCATTTTCCCTTCATTGTCAATGTAAGTCAAAGCCGTTGGCTTATCGATTGGGTTGAATTGAAGGAAGTGAAGCTCTTGAATACCATCACCTGTTAAAAACATTAATCAATTTTCACTCAGTCAGAAATAGTATAGATTGTGTGCTTAGTTAAGGAAAATTATCTTAGTAACAATTGAGTGTACCTCCGTAGGATCAGCTAATGTTCCCACCAATGCTGCATCAATTGCATCTTTGTTTTCCACACGTATCTGCATCCTATCCTTTTAACAGAAACCTATATAAAAACACAAGAAGAAGAAGAAGAAGAAGAAGGAAATCAACTTCTAACTTAACGTGCTAAATGATGTCACATATGATGAGCTAAAACGCGAAAATCAGATAGTCAAAGAAGCAAACCCATATCACCTACCGAGTCTCTCATCTTCGTCTCGATTTCGATCTCTTCACTAAGCAGAAAAAGCTTGTCAACCAGAGAATCCATAGTCGGCACTGCAACCTAAGTTGCAAAATAGCAAGAAACAACAAAAGACTATCTCATTAGAAAACACAAAGCCTTATTAGTACGTAATTTTACTCCAGTAGAGAAAGTTACCTTATCTTCATATAATAGGGAAATTGTACTGCGCATCATCCCAGCAACTTCATCTAGAGAATGACTCAAATACTTTCCTTCCCGAATTTGTCCTAGAAGATGTGTGCATATTTTAATCAGAAGTAACGTGTGAGGAGTTACCCACGCTTGTTTTTCAAAATTTAATACTGAAGTAACAAAAAATGATAATCAAAATATAAACTTACAGTAAGTTAATGTAGTAGAAAGTTTTTTGGAGGAAATACGTCTGGTGCTTTAGCAGCACACCTTCAAAATACAGATTAAACAATTCGATGCGCACAAGCACTCCAGCCCCTCTTCTCGCCTTCCTCTCTGTGTTCTCGTCAGCCACCACCAACGCCGCCAATCGCCCTCCACCAACACTGGCTCTCGCCACCATCAATCGGTGCTCTCTTATGCTCACCACCAACGATGCCAACCCTTTATTCTCTATGTGAGTTCTTCTACTGGCCGACACCACCAGCAAAATAAAGCAGTATCAAAAACCCAAATTAAAGCCACATCAAAATGCCAATTAGGTTAGATCTTCTAGGAAAGAGACGCAAGGCAGTAGCGTCACTCATAAATAATATCATCAGTAAAGAATACAGTCATGACCTGCAAGCGCCCAACGAACTACTTGAATCGATGGCATTATCTGTTTGCTTTCCCTCACGAGCAGGGCTTGACACACCTGCAACATTTGGTATATAAATGTTTCAATATTGATTAAAAATAGTTAATTAGCAGATAACAATAAGCTATAAGGATACTCTTTACTCTTCAACTCATAAATTTACCAGGTGTGGTCTCCTTAGGAACTTTGGATCCCAGTGTAGCAGGGTTCTGAACATTCAGGAAGAAAAAATATGTAAAGTAAAGACACTGAGGAAATAGAACAGAGGCTTAAAGTCTTACTGCCGCTTGCATTGCCTGCTGAGCTTGAGCTCTCTCAAGAGCGAGTTCAGCTTTTCGCTTGTGCTTGCTCAGAGTCTTTTTGTAGTTGGTAACAAACCTATCAAGTTTCCAAAGTGTTTCAGCATCAACACTGTCAATATCAACTTCAATCTCCTCATCCTGTTGACAAAGAGATGGATTCCTCTTCTTAATAATCTGTACAATGTTATCAAGCTTCTCCGAAGGTAATGCCTGAAGATTAGTGCTAAGCGAACGACTCTGATCGATCCAAATGCTTCATTTCTTGGTAAACAGGGCGTGGAATAGGAGTAGTTGGTGGTGGAGACCCATAAAAATTAAAAAGGCAGAGGAGCTAGCCTTGATGTAGGATCTTCATACCTCAACTTCCTGCTGTATTCTGCCTCTATTTCCACCCACTTCTGCTCAAACACATTCAACAATTCAACAGCCATGACATGAACATCCTGCCCCTCAGGATTATACGTCATGGCATTGCTAAAGGTAAGTATGACATCCTCTGCAAACTCCAAAGGAGACTTGTACCAATTCTTGCTCAACCTATTCTTCACAGTACCCAACCCTGCACTTGTAGAGTACTGAGAAAGGCTCTGCCCACCAGCACCTGTGATAACACCACCGGTCTTTTTTGCACATTTCAAGGTATAAACATGTTTTATAATGAAAAATAAAAACAAACACTCAAGTGCTTTTCTTCCATAACTACAGAGTGCTTTGATGGCAATTGTCTAAATATTATATAGATACAAAGGAAATAAAACCTTTAAAAAGAAAACCAGTTACATACTCCCAAATACCAACAGCCTTTGATCATCTTCAATACAATATCCTATGAGCTTCACCAAATTTAGATGAACAAGATCACCTAGGTAATTTACTTCAGCCTGCCAAAGCAAAGACAAGCAGGATTTAAATGACAGGGATCACAAATAATTGCAGCAGGAAGAAATTATAATATTATATTATTTACATATGGCAAAATTGACCAGCCATTCTTTATGGCCCTCAAGTCCATCATGGTTCAAAGTTCTGACTGCAACAGTACGGCCAATTCCAGGTTTTGTAGGAGCAGTCCCATTTTCTTCTATCCACCCTTTAAATACACATCCAATCCACCTTCGCCTAGTAGACTCTCCGGTCTGGAATTTCTGGTTGCTACCTTGAGGTCATTAAATGCAAATTTCCATAGACGAGATGACACTTTAGGTTTTTTTTTTCAGCATTGCTTGTAGTCGTGGATGAAACAACAACAGTAGTTGGTTGATCTATGCTTGCATCATCTATCCTAGTAAAACCTGCAAGTGAATATAACCTCCATTAAGAGAAACTGGCAATGCATATGATTAATAACATGCAAACACTTGACCTAACAAGTATCAAGTCCTTCCCATTAAAGGTTAAATTGCATCACTTTTCAAGTTATCTTTTCAAGCATCACCCCACCAAGCATATACACAAATTTAACAGAATTGAATCAATAATAATAGGATAAAATGGAGAGATTTGACATTCCTCCTTAAAAACAAATAGAAACCCTAACCTTCAAAATCGAGATTGAACAAGTCGATGTGCTCAAACACTGCCAACCCCTCTTATCGCCTTCCTCGTTCTCGTCAACCACCACCCCATTCCAATGTGGACACGTGAGAGGCAATCTTCATGGAAATACTCCCTCAGAATTGTCGTGAGTACCTTAGCAGGAAGATAGAAATCCGGGTACCTGGGAACAAATTAAATGAGGCTAGAATCACTCCAATTGCTTCAACAACAACACAAAAAAATTCAGAGAAACCCCAGATTGCGAAGAACTAAAGAAATAAATGAACCAACCTTGACATCCACCAAATTAAATGAGGCTTTACTTAATATTTTCCAAACATACAAAGAAGGGTAATATATCATGTAGCCATAGATTTTTGTAGCTAGTTGGTGAGAGCAACAAAATACAAGGAAGACAAAAGGCAAAAAATATACAATGATGATGACTAACTTGGGTAGAGAACTGAAAAACACTTTGGTATGGAAGGATAAGTGGCATAAGAGTTCACATTTTAAAGGAAAAGTGGCATTGTTCTTATGTGCAATGGACAGGAAAGGAATGCATCATAAATGTTAGAAGCTCATTTAAAAATAGGTTGTCTGTTCATATTCACCCCTCCAACAGTATCGAAGCATAAGATTTCACATTTTACAAACTTTTCCAACTTCTCTTGCAAAGATGAACCATTTGGTGGAACAATTGGCATGACATTCTCATTATCAAAAAGAAAATGATTCAATTCTGGGCAGCAATTTTTTCTGCAGACCTAAAAAAACTTTATGCTGAATCTAAAGCCACTTCAGTCACGTCTTTATAATGCCTACGTGATCCTTTTCAAGTGCATACAACAATCAGAACAGATTCATCCCAACACTAAAGTAATAACAGAATTAAATACAATCGGACCTGTTATATCAAAATCGAGACCACAAACTACATTCCGCTCTTCGGCTGAGGTATCCTCAAGTTACTCAATGTGATTTGGCAAGGAGCACGCTTCTAAATGTACAGGGTCTTTCCTATCACATGCAAACACAAAGTTAGGCAATAGTAATACTGAATTTGCATCAGATTATAGATATAACTCTTTCACTCAAAAGTGGATTGCACAGATTAAAATGCATAAAATTAACAGTTTTGAAAGCCAAAAGAGAAGTTGATATCCTAAATCACAACAAGTTGATATCCTCATATCCCAATCACAAGAAGTTAGAAACTTCAAACAGAATTCCTAAATTGAAAATACCTTCCATGTTGGGCGAAGTCGTTATTCGATAGAACATGTACGATTTCCTTCGAGTTCTTCATAGACAGGTTGCCACCTTAAGCAAATAAGCAAAGCCAAAGTATTTACAACATCCACCACAAAAGAAATTAAAATTCATAGTCACCACAACCAAAGCCAAAATAAAAGAAAGAACTCCATACCTGGGCTACAACCCCAAGAGGAAGAGGGTTCCGAGGCAAACTTGTATCCAACTGTAAACCGGCAGCAATCTCCAATACAGAAATCACATTGTATTAACAAAACCAACAAATACCATTTATAGAGCGTAATGAACCACGAGTTACAATCACAACACACCACATTGATAAACGACAAAGCATAAAAGCGTACAACAGGACAGAGAGCAAACCTGAGCTTTGGTTCGACGACGGCGCCGTTCAGGCAGTACACCAGCCTCAACAGAATTAATAACAGGATCGGCCAACATCGCACCACCAATGGCCTTTCACGGGCACACATATGAGCAAACCATGGTAAGGTACGAGCCAAAGTAAAGGACAAAAGCCAATAACACAGCACATCTTTATCACAAGGCAAAGCGGTAAAAAGCCCGAAACAAAATAAAAACACTGCGCCAACTTTCCAATCATACCACAGATAGCCGATGGTCGAAGATAGATATCACCGCTGGTCCTTCACCCACCTCACAAGCAGCAGCCGTAGGCTACAAAAAAAAATGTCGTAAGCCATAACCTGCCGACGGCCAGCAGCAACCTGGAAAAAAACAAGCACAGTGTTAAGCACCAAAAAAAAAGGATAGATACAACAGCAGCGGCCCCTGAAATACTACCCTATTCCTAAAAAGTGTATCAGCCAAACATAAAGCAAAAACAACGAAACATATAAGACAACAACGCAGCAAAGAGGGTGCAACCTCGGCCCTGGTTCTTATAGTCGACGACGACGCCGGACCAACGAAACAGGCACAGGAGAATGACGATCGGCTGCATCCAACACCTGATCCAACGCAATATTACAAGGAAAGCACGTTTTTACGTCTCTGGAATACGAACGCATAGATACATACGGAAAGGAAAACCCATTCTGAGGAGACAACAACGAAAGATGCAAAACCTGTTCAGGCATCCTCCTCTTGCGACACGTAATAAAGCCAGGAAGCATAGAGACGGCACCGTGAGAGGGCAACTCAGGAGACAAACAAATACCCCGATCTGGGACCACATGAAAGGCGGCCTCTAACCGTGCAAACACAGAAGCCAACTACACGTATAGAATAATAAACACCACATCAAGCAGCCCCCAAACCAGTAAACTTGCATCAACAGTACGGGGACAAAGAACACACACCTTTACACTCCGAGGGGACACAGAAGCACCGTCCGCTGCCGCAGGACCACGCCTTCTGACCACAACCGCATCAGACCCCCCGACACCACCGCCGAAAAACGCCGCCAGTGCATCCTCAAGACTACAGCACGATTCCTGAAAAAATAAAAACAACAAAACTACAACTGATCCTGAATGTACACAAACAACATACAGAGGCAGGGCACAATACAAAAAAACAACTACAGTCAATGCACACCTCCAAGAAATACACCGCAGCAGACGGCGTCTGGCCAACAGCAACATCAATAAAGCAAGCAATAAGTCGACACCTATCTGACAGCATGGCAGGGGACAGCATCACACACACCCAGGAAAAGCCTGCAAACCGCACGATCAGGGTTCCCAACCACAAGAGCAAGGGACAACACACAAAGGCGGAAATACACGTCGTATACGTAAGGCCAACCAAACGTTCCGCCACCAATAAAGAACCCATAAAGTGAGGAAGAAACACAGAATTGAACTACAGATACCTATCCACATGTCGTCAACCATCATGATATTCGAAACCAATCACAACCATTTAAGCCACCCCCACACACACACATCTCCAAGAAAACATGGAAGAAAACAATATTCTAACACAAGGAGCCCAACACGAGCACAAAGATGGAAACGAGATCCAAGTTGCTCAATATTCTAACACAAGGATACCTCACTTCTAAACACCACACCAAATTGCTCAATCTTACCATTATTGCAGTGACCTGGCCACATTTTCAGTCTAGCTTTATAAATAGAGCAGCTTAGCATGAATAATAGTGAGAACAGCCTAAGACTTGCAAGTCACAGAAGAAAAGCCAGTGACCTCAATTAATTAGAACTGAAAAGCTAGATTGGTTATTCGGAAATAAGTTAAGTAGGCAATTAATCGTCACTATTTTCAAATTGTTAATGTAAATACCTTTATTCATGTACTTAACTTTGATCTTCACATTCGTCAATTCAACTTTGAATTATAGTCCGAGGCTTGCATCCTCACATTCGTCAACTCAACTTTGAACTACTGAAGTTCTAGCTAAATTACCCAAATTATATATATCACTACTGAGATTGACAATCACTAAATTCAGACTTTATCCATCTCACTGTCTTTGACTCAATGCAGAACTCTCACTTCTCAATATTCAATAACCATGACCTAATTTCTATTATTAAAAAGATCAAAGATTCGCCCCCGCCAACCTGAAACCCCTTACGGGTGCCCAATCTCTCGCCCACAAACCTTCAAAAGGCTGAGCAAAAAAAAAAAGCTAGCAGTTCACAATAGGAAGATCAATTTGAATACAGGCATAACACCAAAACCAATAAGGAAAGATGACAGAATGAAATTACAGACACCTAACTACTACTATGAAACACCCAATCCCAAGATCAATTTTCAGAAATAAACCCTAACCCCTCATCTACCCATTAACCCGGCACCAGAAAGGAAAAACAACCAAAATTAAAGCACAAGTACACACCGACAACTGCGGCGGCAGAAACCAACAGAACCGGAGGGCCGTGCAGCCCGTTCCTGCGGTAGAAGAACTCACAAACGGAGCCACCCGTTCCGCCAACAAAGGAGACCGAACCAAGAACAAGTAAACCCCCAAGCCAGTAACAATCCCCAACGGCCGGAGTGCTAACAACAGTAGAGAATCGAAAGCGCCGAAAGAAAAACGTAGGCAGAGTACCGAATGACGAGCTTTAGGAGAGAGCACTTTAGAAAGACGAAAACAGAGAAGACGGAGGGCGAGCGCAGGCAAAAGAACAGCTTAACAATTAATAAACCTATGGCACGGTTTTTTATGCTATTTTAAACACTGTAGCAAAACGTAAACGCATCTATTTATTGTACTCCTCTGTCGTGCGTTAGTTAATTGGTTTAGGTGCACCAACTTCGACGGCCCTTTCAATTTTTTTGCCAAAGTACAACACCATTTAAATGCTGCCCCTCCAAATTAAATTCGTTAACCAAAAATTTGTTACTCTAATCACGAGGAGATCGAGATCCAAGTTGTGGATATAAGTTACTCATCTACAACTTCGATTTCAAATTTGTTACTCAAATTAAATGAGAAAATGACTTATATTTTAAAACAGATAAAGTATATAAAATGACTTAATTGACTACCAACATCAGAAGTATTGATAAAATGAAACTTTATTGGATTTATATGTTAGGCTTATTATCATATACATTCACTCATAATAACACATTTTTCGTTATTATTGTACGCCAGAACATAAGTCTTGTTGAGTTTTATCTTAATGGACAATAAAATGGAGATCCCACTAATTAATTAATCTTGTATGTTAGTCTATTTGTTTCATCTAATCTTTGCATAAGGATATTCCAACACCCATATGTTAGAGCTGTCAAAAGTTGACCCGACCCGAAAAACCGATCAGAAAATTTTAGGGTCAAGACCCGAAATTAAATTTGAACCCGAAATCCAAAATAAACCAAACCCGATAGACCCGAAATCTGTTGGGTTCAAACCAGTGGCGTAGCCAGGAATTTGTGTCAGTGGGGCTAAATTTCGTTGATAATTTTTTTTGCTACAGAAATATTCTTGGCGAAGCCAGGATTTTTTTTTTGTATTTTAAAATAAAATATAGAAAAAAATTGTATTTTTCTGTATATAAAAAAATTATATATAAAATTTTGTATTTTTATGTATAAAAACCATTTCAATATATTTTATATATAAAAACCATTTCAATATATTTTATATATAAAAAAAATTAATCTTCTATTTTCTGACCAAATAAATTAATTTTTTATCAAATAATCTAATTTTTTTACTATATTTCTAAAAAAAAATTAATTTTTTTTGAAAATCCCGGTGGGGGTTGCCGCTGGTTCAAACCCGAAACCCGTTGGTTTGACCCGATTTTTTACTTTTTTAGAATATAAATAATATATTTTAAAAATTATAATATATTTTATTATTAAATATCATTTTTTAAATAAGATAATATTTTAAAAATTATAAAAAATTCGATTTGCTGGACATGTTAGGTATACCCGACCCGCCGAAAACCCGCAATGACCCGACCCGATTTGACCGATGACCTGTTACGATTCGAAACCGAATCAACCCGAACCCGAAATAACCGGACCCGAACCCGACCTGACCGACCCGTTTGACAGCTCTACACATGTAGCAAAATTAGCCTACCTAGCTAGAGAGAGTGTTATATAACAAATGTATTAATGAAATATATATTATACATATGATGACAAATAAATTACTAGACACTAGCAATACATGGGATTCCTCAACGTACAACACCAACAACAACCAAAAAAGAAAGAAAGAAAAGAAAACACTTACAAATTACAATACATCATACAAGTGACATCAACTAAATTTCATATTTTTTTTGGTGGGCTATTTTGTAGCCAAATAAAAGCTTAACTGAATAGTAAGTACTACAATTAAGAATGAAATCATGCAAATTGGTAGAGAACTTTGTGGAAGACATGGTCAGAGACGATCTGATTGGTCTTGTCAGTTGGGTGAAATGAGTCCCAGAAGACGTACTTGGAGGCGTCGATGCAAGTGTAAGGGTTGAACCGGTTGCACATGTATCCCATCTCGAACATCCCCGTTGCACAGCACGCCATCGACGCCACTTGAAAGCCTGCAACAAAACATATATATAACTTAGGGTGGCTCAACGGTTGACCAAACCCGACCGTAACCCAGTTTACAGGTCGATTTGTAATAATAATTAGCTTGATCCGTGACCTAATCTGTAACCCGGTTTACGTATTACGGGTTTTACGAGTTGGGTCACGGGTCTATACCAGTTGACCCGCTTGACCCTTTTGATCTGTTTAGCTTGATTATGAGTCATTTTAACCAATTTTCCTTGTTTATACAAATAAAAATATACAAAAAATTGACTTGTTTACAAATAGTTCATCATGTTTGCCAAAAAAATTGACTACTTACAACTAGTTTAAAGACTTTAATTAGGGTATTAATGTATTATTGTAAGAAAAGAGTAAGACATTATTATACTATTGTAAAAAAAATTATGGATTAGGGGTCAAGTTACAAATATTATGGTCGACCCGTAACCCAACATGTAATCAGTAATTCCAAAAATATTAATCCGTACGGGTCGAATTAGATCATTGAGTCATTTTAAAAACCCTAGTATAATTAAAGTCAAGTGGCCGGAGAGAGTGTTAATTTTCAAGTTGATAATAATATACCTTAACCCATTAACTTAAACTTTTTAATTAGTTAGAAAGTAAATTATGAGCTTATATGTAAAAATGATTAAAATCCAACACATCACTCCATTTAATGTACATATACTATAATGTATATATAAGGACATGAGCTTACCATAAGATGAAGGTTTATGAATGATTTGCATCAAAATAGGATAAGGATCCGAGAGCACCACTTTAACACCTTGAAGCTCCTTGTTAAGCTCCACAACCAATCCACCCAATTTACCATTAAACTCCTTAGCCACATTGTTATACTCATCAACACAAGCCTCTCCACCAAAGAAATTTGTGGTCCTCTCCAAAGGCAAGCAACCCATCGGCGGCAACCCTCCTATCGAAATCTTCCGCGCCCCTAGGGCATACAATTCCTTGACGAAATTCCTCACGATCCCGACCAGAAACCCCTGGTACTGCCCGATGGAGTACTGGGATCTCCGGCCAGGAGTCGTGTAGTAGTTCTCCAAGAAGTCGTTCGTGCCCAGGCTCATGAGGTACAACGACTCGGTTATGACTTCCTTCGCCTTTGCCTCGCCGAGGTAGCCCTTGAGCTTTGTTTGGTATTCCTTGTAGTATTCTAGCTCCCTCCAAAAGGGTATCACGTTCTGGTTAAGGTTATTGATCATACCCAATATTGTTAGCAATAAATGTAAAGTGGTTGGGATTGTAGCTAGCTAGGTTTAATATCTAGAACAATTATGTATATAGGTGCATAAAGATTGGGAGATGAAAATTATTAGAACAAAAAAGTAGTTGATCGATTGATTCAACGTCCTATAGTAAATGTGTACGTTCAAAGTCTTATAGAGAAGAACCATGACAATTGGCAAGGCTTAATAACCATGGCTCTGACTCTCCTTCACATGCACACAAACAATATTTATTACACTATAGCTTCTTCACTCGAATGAATTAAATTGAATCCACCTTCAATTAAATTGTGACACATGATGATGTGATCAACTATTCCATATCGAGAGATATTATTTCATAATAAGGTAATAGCAAGCTAGAACATTTTCTCCCATACCCCGTATCTTAAAATAGTAAAATATGCACAATTATTGTGAGAGTTGCAAGATTATCTATTTTTATCAATTACTTTCTTAAAAAACTATAGTTTCATACTTGAATAGCTCAAAATGTAAATTACATTTAACCGCATTTAATGTTACTATTTTTTATCCAAAATCAAAATTTTCAATTTCTCAACTTTTTATGTTGTTCAAGACAATAAAAAAATATTTTAACTTAAAATCACATTTTGACGATACTCTTTCTATAATTTTGCTAAAAATCACCTTTTATAATACTTTAGGCGTTTAACATATATTTAACCACTCGAATATACCAAATATACGAAAGCTAACAAAAAAGTAACCATGACTTAATCAACAAAAAAAGTACTACTATAGAGTGTGATTATTAAATGCAAAGTGTGATAATGTGTGAGTTTTTGCAAATCTTAAGAGTTTTTAATTTTTCACCGTAGTAAAAAAGTTACTTAATTACCAGAACGTCGGAGGTGGCGTTATCATAGCCAGTCCCGGCGGAGGCAAAGCAAACTCCGGTGGCGAAATCGGAGATATTGTACGCCGGATCCAAGTACGCCGGCACCGCCTTCTTGAGCCCGAACGCCTCCGATATGAAGTCCGGCGGCACCCTGCCGTTGCTAAACCGGCCGGTGGGTTTGCCGTTGATGAAGTCCCGGCCGTAGGGCTCGAAGTTACTCTTCAACATCGTCGATATCACGTTGTTGTTTCCCGTGTCGACCGACGAGTCGCCGAAGACTATCACCGCCGGAACTTTTCCTCCAGCCACCGCACCCGCCGCCGCTAGGAGGAGGAGGAGGAGTTGTAGTACTTGCATTTGTGGCTTCATTTTTGTGTTGGTGTTGTGGTTGGGTTTTTGTGGGTTGGGGAGGTTTTAGTTTATATAGAGTGTTTTTTGTACAACAATTGATTGGATGTTTGTTGGGGCTTATTTAATTTAGGGTGGCAAATGCTAAAGAAGAAGCCACAAAAATTGTAGATCAAAAGAAAAATGGAAGCCACAAAATTTGTTTGGAATGGATTTATAATAGTGTGAAAAGTCTTGTTATAGTGTAGACTTGTAGTCATCATGATATTTATTCAGGTAGTTGATTGGTAGTCAATTGAAATGTAGTTTGTTAGGGTTATTATATTACTTACTAGTATCCGATGGTAGATTGAGTTATGTTTAATAAACATTTGTTGTAATATGTAACAAACATTTTTATAAAGTCTAATCATATTAGACTAGTAGAGACTGGAACGAGATTCGTGCTTGAGATGCCAATGATTAAGACCATGACCGAGCTATGATCACCTCTCTTGAGCCACTTGACTATCTTAGTTAAAGTATATGGCTCAAAGAAGTTGTGATTGGCACGTATTAACGGTCATGTTCTTGTGCGATTTGGGCCTGACTCTTGCTACTAAAGCTTATTTGGACCTATTCGTTTGATAAAGACCAATGAAATTTTGATTTATAAAAGGCAAAAGGAAGCGAAAGATGTCGTTTGAGAGATTGAGTTGATATAAAAGCGAAGATCAAAACCCTAGAACACATCTTGCTCATTTCTGCGCCGTTGTGAGAAAGTTAGGGTTTGGAGCTCTCTCGAGCCTTTCTCTGGAGATTCCACTTTAGCTCTTCTGAGGTGAACCAAGATCGAAGAAGAAAGAAAAGGGAAGAGAGAGAAGATGGAGTTTGATGCCTTGGTGGTCTGAGTTCTTCGTGAGCTCACAATTTCGTCTTTGTTCTTCTTGCTTAGTGCTAGTTATTTTTTGTTTCTTGCTTTTGTTTCCTTGCCTTTTTCGTTTTGTGTGCTTGTTTGTAATGATTTTGTGTTCGCCTTTGTTGCCTAGTGGATTTGTTGAGAATCTTTTCCCACATCTGAAGTTGGGACTAAACATACCTACTATATAAATCCTTGGGTTACTCCACTTATTGCGAATTGGTTTTAGGATGGAACTCCACTGGGCTTGTGTACTGAGCTTATGTATGCACGACCCTACCCACAAACTTTAACATGGTATCAGAGCTCACGGTCTGGTCGTTGGCCCGTTTCCTGCCTTGTTTAGGTTTGGCTTTAGCAGTTTATGCTACCTGCCCATTATTTGGGTTGTGTTTGACTATAAAGAGATTGAAATGTCACCGTCCGTTCTCTGGTCTCTCTATAAAGAGATTGAGATGCTAGACCTGTTTGTCCTAGTGTCAACTAGGCCAAGTCAATTGCACTTGCGGGGGCGTGTTGAGAATCATTTCCAGCATCTGAAAGTTTATTTGGGTTGTGTTTGACTATAAAGAGATTGAAATGTCACCGTCCGTTCTCTGGTCTCTCTATAAAAAGATTGAGATGCTAGACCTGTTTGTCCTAGTGTCAACTAGGCCAAGTCAATTGCACTTGCGGGGGCGTGTTGAGAATCATTTCCAATATCTGAAAGTTGGGACTAAACATGCTTATTATATAAGCCCTTGGATTACTTCTTCTATTGCTAATTGGTTTTAGAAAGGAATCCCACTGCACTTGTGTTGGGCTTACGTACGCACGACCCTCTGTTATGGCCCACGAACTTTAATAGAATTGGGTGAGTCTCTCCTCTTAAAGCTCCGCATAGTAGGAATTTAATTAGTAGCTCAATTACGTCAACAACTACTCTCTGTGTTCTCTCTTTGCATTTTTTAAAAAAGGTTTTCCAAACTCGTTTTATGAACAATGGAAATGGATTCATTTAGATCTATATTTCAACCGATTGCATGTAGAAAATCGTACGTGTACATGTTGAACTCAATTTGGATACATGTAGTCTTTGAATGTATTTTTGCCTTTTAGGTCAAGGTTTGATTTGAGATTTGAGGGGTTTCATAGGTTTAAATATGATTTGTTATAGTTTTTAACTAGTTGATAATAGATTTTGGTTAGGATTGAGTATTCTAATGTTCAAGCTGATTTCTAAAACAGCTAGATAAGAGAAATTTTGATTGATATTCTTGAATTTAAGGGTATTTTGGTTGCTATTTCAATACCTTTTTCCCAATTAGTGGTTTGAGCTCTTGAGTTTATTGCTCAAGACAATTTTTTTTTTCTAGTTTCATGTTCTCTCAGTTTAAATTGATCAAATTCAAGCTCATTATTATATTACTCACTCTCAAATTAGTAGGATTTAACTCCTAAAACACCCACTCCCTACATGAACTTTTCCGATCCGAATTCTGAAATAACAACTCATTTTTATTGCCTAGATTTTCAAATTCCAGCTGACTCGAAACTATTTTTAGAGTTATCGTCTGCCACCAACGCGTGACATTTCGTTAGTCAAGCTATACTTAGATAAGTTTATCTGAGCCACATTCGAGCAACCCAAAAATCCTTTCGCAAGCAATTAGAAGTTTAGGGATCCATATTATATAGTATTATATGTGTGTATGAGCTGGCCGGGAAAAATAATGTGTTAGTCTTCCAATCGCCGAATCAAGTAGTGTTGTCATTTAATTTCATCAAAATGATAGAACCACAAACCACTTTTATTGGTCATTCTGAAAGTAATGATAAATTCGACCTCTAACTACTTGTGTGAAGTAGATAGAAATTAAATCAATCTGGGTAACAAACAACTATTTAGAATGTCCAGATAGATCTGGAATCTCCATTTATATGTCGATCAATCTTTGATGGGATGGATGGCCTTATATTAATTTGTCAAAACATTTGGGATTCCGAATTTCTGATGTTGTTGTGTACTCAAGTAGCAACACAATAGGGTACCATTGCCGGATAATGTTAACTTTATAAAGACATAAAAAAAAAAAAAAAAAAAAAACATACACTAGTGTTAAAGACTTAATCACACAAGCTGGTGATGAACAAAATCCTCTAAACTTGGTGGCTATTAAATACTTATAATAGAGAGAAAATTGAAAATTTCTCTCATAAAAAAAGGAAATATATCAACAAATGTTATTTTGATTGACCAAACAATGTATACATATTCCAAAGTACGCTTAAGCTGTCAAAGAGATCCTAGTTTGTACTTTGTACATAGTACCCACATAAACAATTATTATTGGAGACCGAATTTCCAAAGTTATACAAACATCACAAAACTTAAAGTACGTGTAGGTATACTATAGATTTCAGATGTATATAAAAGTGGTTACTTCACTATATATATGTGTAATACATTGTGATTAATGATCGTTAAAACTTAAAACAAATTACCAGTCATCAATTGATTTAGCGGGATGAGATGTTAGATTTCCTTAAATGTTTGTTCAGGGATTCAGACTTGAATTTCCCATACAGTGTGTATGGAAAGACCGAATTAGGAAATTTGCCCTTATTAAGGATCTCTGCAATACCCGGTCCAAATATAGTGGTTTTGGCCGATCGAACCAGAATAGAGATTAAAACAAAAAGGATCATCTAAACAATTAAAGTTACCCCTTTTTTGGGGTTGCCCACTAGCTTTTCTAGAATTTTGTTTGGCTCAACTAGATCCGAATCGCGCATCTAGCATTAACGGGTGAGTCTTTCAAAAGAAATTTCTTAAATATATTAGAGTTTTAACCCCTGACCTCGTGAGTGTGGGCTCAAAATTAAACTTGGAGTAAGAGGTATTCGAGTTTTTTGTTGGTCACATTAAGTAAGATTTGGGATACCATAGAATCTTCATCTTTTTACCATAAGAGTAATTTATTTAAGATTTAAATAAATAATTTTTCTAATTTATATCCTTTTGGACATAGGTTAAGACCCTTAAAATTGAAAAAAATTATTAGTTTGTATCATATAATACACTTTTATTTTTTTTAATAGGATTTATTTATTTTCAAATATGATTTTAGTTTCTAAAATAAGAATACCTAACTTAAGTTATTAAAGCATAGGTTAGAAAAATCGATAAATAAATAGTGGTGATGCTATTAGAAAATTTGGAGATATTTAGCAGGGTTTAGTTTATTTAAAATAAAAAACTAAAATGTGTTGTGGGTCAGCCCATAAGGGTAAAAGGGCTTTTAAAGAGAGGCCCATGTACGTACGTATAAGTAAGTAGTCGTCGAGAAGAGTTGAAATGTTGAATAATAACTTGGATTTTATTAATTGGCTGTCTTTTGTTGCTCAACTAGTAACCGATAAGTAGGCGGGCCTTTCAATTCTATTTATTTTTCCACCGTCTGTCCATTTGATTCATTACACTTGGTGTTCTCTATCATGTCGGGGTTTATTCATCTTAATTAATTAGGTGAACATAACAAATCTTTAGAATAATTTGTTTGTTGAGTTGTTTCAGAAAATAGAAATAGAATGTCATTGGGAAACAGAGTTAAGATACATAGACTAAAAAAAGTAGTGATTTAATTTATGGTTATAGAGTTGAACGGAGGATTTCTAGATATTATTCTTAAAAATTTTAAAATGCTCGAAGATTTTCAATTAAGTTTTCTTCTTAAATAAGTTTGATTTATTTCGTGGTATAATTTTAGATTACGGGTTATTGGTTCTTACTAAAAAAACTATATACTATATACTAAATATATATATATATATATTGGTTGATGTAAATAGAATTTTGGATATGTTAAAATCCTAATAACCTAGTGGTCTTTATTATAGTTTAATGGGTCAGTCTCTTAGTATAAGAAAACATACATTTAAAATAGTAATACTGAAATAAAAATGCTAAATCGGGAAAGAACATAATTATAGAAATTGGAGTACATAATAAAGACTAAATCCTACGTCAAGGGGGTCGCCATGACCTAGGGCGTTTCGGATTGGTCGGGATCCGAGTCCGAGCATAGACAAGGTCGCATCATGATATAAATAGAATTTTGGATTGGTGTACAAGAGATTTTTATTTGACGAGAGATTCACCTTTAATGGTGGTGAGCCCCGAGTCTGTGAACTAGCCAACGAAGCGCACAAACCAGCTAAACTGGATTGCATCGACTGACTCGGCCCAATGGAAAGAGAAATGGTAAGAGACTTAGTTTTTTTACCAAAGTGAAGATACGAGGGTAAGAATTGAACCTAAAATCTCTCAACATCTTTTCATGCCTTTTATCACTAGACCACCCATCCTAGTAGGAGTCTAGGAGACTATATTAAGTTGTACACTTTTGTTGAGAATAATAACCTATTTCACATCTGAAATCCAAAGAGATCAAGTCTAGCATATAATAACATTGGGTTACTCCTCATACTGCCAATTGGTTTTAGGATGAAACCCTATGAGCTTATGTGCTAGGCACATAACGCACATATGCGCACAGACGGGCGTGTGAACCCCCCACGTCATATTGGCCCACCGGAATTTAACATGGTATTAGAACCTCGTTCGCAGCCGCCCTTGTGTCGCTGCATCATCGGTCTTCTATGCCAAAGTGTCAACTGGCTGACCCAGTTGCACTTGAGGGGGTTTGTTGATAATATAATATGTATTCCACATCTGAAATATAAAGAGAAACTGCCTAGCATATATACCCTTGGGTTACTCCTCCTATTACCAATTGGTTTAAGGATAGAATCTCACAGGCTTATGTGCTAGGTCCATCCGCGCTTGTGCACCTGTACCGGCACGTCCCCAATTTATTTACTTACCGGGCCCACGGACTTTCACATGGTATCAGAGCGGCTCGGTTCTAGGCCCATTATCTACCTTGGGTTGGGCTTAGCGAGTTGTTACTAGCCCGTTATCTACTCTATTGTACGTCTTGGATTGGGTTTAGCGAGTTGCTACCCATCCGTTATCTACCTTTACTTAACTACCATAGTCCAAGTGTCAACTGGCCCATCCCAGTTGCACTTGAGGAGGCGTGTTGAGAATAATAACATATCTCACATCTGAAATCCAAAAAGATCAAGCCTAGTATATAATAATTTTGGGTTACTCCTCTTATTGCCAATTGGTTTTAGAATGAACTTATGGGCTTATGTGCTATGCTCATAACGCGCATATGCACATAGACGAGAGTGTTAACCCCCACGTCATAATGGTCCACCGGAATTTAACAACTTTCTTTTTTTCTTTAAAAAAAAATATAATCTGTCTTACTTACGATTTGGGTAACAAAAATTATTGTCAAGGGTACATGTGTCGATTGTAATGTAGAAGTACAAATTTTGTCTTGTAAGATGCAACAAGCTACCTAGTTACAAACTAGGAGAGTTTTGACTCCATCATAGTCCATGGTCACGGATGTGATAGTGTCTACTAAACTACGCTCTCAAGTCTCAACAATATAAAACCAACATATGTACAGATGTACACCACTAAAAAATTTAACTTTATTTTTAAGGGAAATTCTTTTGGTGCCTTGTGTTTTTGACATTTCATTTTGATATTCAAAAAATAATGTTATTTCTTTTGGTACCCTTCTACTTTCTACCAATAGTATTCCGTAACCTAAAGTCCCTTAACATTCACTTTCCATCCATTCTAATCACATTTCCGTTTTTAACTAGCATTTTTTACCCTCTCCTCCTTTCAATGGCGTACAGCTCAAATCTTCTACCACGCTACACTATTGTTGTGTTCTCAGAGCTCCATTATCACTCACTTAAGCTTTCAACTCAAGATCGACATCGCCGATTTCGGATTTTCGAATCTCAATCGCTCTCTTTTGAATAATATTGCCATTACACATGCCTCGAACCAATCTCAAAGAACCCTAATTTTAGTCCGCACTTTCTCAATAATCCACAATTTTGTTGTCGGCTTGATTTCAAAGCACAGATATGGGGAGTAAATGGAGGAAGGCGAAGCAGGCGCTTGGTTTGAATATGTGCTATTACGTTCCGAAAACCGTCGTCGACTACAAAGACTCGCCGCCGCCGAGCGAGCAGTTCTCTGACGCCGCACCGCACTCTCACCGCTCAACGTCTAAAGATGATTGGAGCAGCTTCGGCTCTCATTTGTCCACGCCTCCGACGGTGTTTTCAACGACTCTTTAAGTTCTCGAAATCCTCCGGAATATCCTCTTCTTAGGACTGATTTTTAGTCTTTGTTATGGAACTTTTCCCCCTTTGTCTATATTGTTGAAATTCAGTAGAATCTAAGATGGGTAGATTCTGATTTGAATGCTTTTGCTCCTATCAATTGATTCATTTTAATGAATTTAATTAGTTGCATAATGTGATCGAGGATACATGTGAACACTGCTCTGCTCTCTCATCGCGCCTCCTCTAAAGAAGATTGGATTTGGAGCAGTTTAGGGTCTCATTCGTCCAGTCCGCAGGAAATGAAAACAAAGTTGGAGTTTTTCTAAAAAAAAATTAACGGAAATGAGATTAGATTGGATGGAAAATTGGTTTTGTGATACTTTAGGTTACTGAACAATATTGGTAGAAAGTAGAGGGGTACCAAAAGGAATAAAAAAAAAATTTAGACACCAAAAGGAAAAGTCGGAAACTCGAGGGCACCAAAAAGAATTCATTTATTAGTAATATATTTCACTTTCAACCAAAAAAATTAATATATTTCACCAACCTCCTTTTTGTTCAATAAGTTTACCAAACTTATTTTGCACATTAAAGAGGGATGCAATGCTCGAAAATTCATTTATTAAGTGGTTGTATTCACCTTTGAACTTTCAAATCCACCTTCATCACAAGAATCTTACTCCGTATTGTTTTAAATAAATATTATTCTAATAAAAAAAGTACTTTAATTAACATAATTAATGAACTTTTTTTATTACTAGCAATGATATAAGTGATCATGAACACTATTAGATCACCGCGGTCTCCCTGCAACCCTAATCACGAGTTAAAGATAGTAGGGAGATGGGGACGAGCGAGCTAGTCTACTTAACTACAAAAGAATATAAAAAAATATAAAAATAAGGTATTTGATAAAAACTAGTCTACTTAACTAAAAAGAATTAGGTTAATTTTATATTTTTATGAAAAATACAAAATACGATTTCTCAAATATAATATTTTTTTATACAGAAAAATACAAAATTTTATACACAGTTCTAAAAATCTCTGCTTAGTTTCGTCTAGGTTATGCCTGATAGCATGCATTCTAGTCTAGGATAAAGCATGTTTATTTCCTTAGTTTAGTTGTTTTTATTTTCTTTTCCTCTTGGTTTTATTGTCTTTTTAGTAGAATTTGTAGTTTCGGTTTCTACTCTTACTTTGTTCGATTTCAGGATAATTTGGAGGTGGATTCAAGGAGTTTTGGCATCAACAAGGACGAGGGCTAGAGGAGCAACCCGATAGGAAGTGTCTAGGAGTCAAGCGGATGCAAGGAATTGAAGAAAAGATGGGCAAAAGCTCGGTGGAAGGCACGGGAGGAAGCTCATTTAACGTTTCAAATGGAGCAGTGCACCAGTGGAAAACTCGGTCCAGGTCACGACCGAGTTCTGGACCGAGTTTTACAAAACTCGGTCTGAAACTCGACCGAGTTTCAGACAGAGTCGCGTCTTTTTCCGAAATTTCTCCTCCGCGTGTTTTATTTATTAATTTCGGGCTTTTTCTATCTTGTTTTTAGGGTTTCATATAAATACTTAGAGATTAAGTTTGGATGATTTACGTATTATTCTCTTTTGCCTCTCTTTTGGAAGAACCCTAGAGTGGAGAATTGTGGATTTTTGGCAAGACTTGATTGGAGTTGAATTTAGATCTATTGAAAAGACTATCAGTATGTTTCTCTTTGATTTAGATTTCTCTTCTCTTCATAATATGTCTAGCTAATTTCTTAATTCCAAGAAGGGGTGAACCCAATGGTTTAGTAAGTAGATCTAATGGTGATGATTGGTTGAATTGAGATTTGAATTGTTGTTTGATTCAACCTAGGATGCTTAATGACCTAATTTAATTGAATTGGGAATCTTGTTGTGATTTGAGACCGAGAGGAGATAAGAATAACAAGAGGTTGATTGAATTGAATTCACAAATTGTTAATTCATGTTAGATCCCTAGGTTTGAACTTGTTGAATTATTTGTGCGAGAGTGACTTAATTCACTTGTGGAACTTAACCTAACCTAGAAATTATTGATTGAGTAGTCTTAACGGAGCGCGAGAGCGGATGTTATTTCTATTGATTCATTGATCTCTAAAGAACTTAAAGGACCTAAATAAGACTTGCTTTGTGCGAGAGTGACTGCTAGTCGAGTCTAGGTACATGCATTAATTGTCTAAAAAGAGTTAATGTTGACACTTGAGATAGTTAGTCCTTCAAACAACATTTGAATTGAAATCCAAATAAATATCACCGGTAATCTACTGAATAATCATTGTGGGGATCCTGACCTTGGAATGCTTTTCTCCATTGATAGTTACTTCTTAATTTTGATTTTAATTATTTCTGAATACAATTACAACTTCTTTTTCTTATTCAATACTACAAGTTACCTGTGTTCGACACCTTGATACTACAACCGAACCGTATACTTGCGGTGTAGGAAAATAGCCTATCAATGTCTAGGTGGTAAAAGGTCGTATCCCGCCTAGTCGTCCGGCCCGTATAGAAGATCACCTAGCCCGTATAGGCGCCCGATTAGGCCGCATAGGCGGACAATATTCACCTAGGGATAGTTTCGTGTTTTTAGAACACTATCTTTGTAAAAAAAAAAATTTATATAGAAAAATGCAAAAAAACAAAATTATGTATTTTTCAATTTTTTTTGATATAGCCAAGAATTTGGCCCAAAGAAATTTAGCTTCCTCTAGATCGAATTCCTAGCTACGCGCATGATCAGATCCAATCCGAAAAATATTATTATTATTTTTTTTATCCTTAAACGGACTGATGCAGATGATTTTGGTGAAAGACGTAGATTGAACCACCAATCTGTTCCTAACCCATAAATACCCATCAAGCACTGAAAAGAAGTCTGAACTTACGAGCCCATAAATACCCATCAAGCCTAGAATGGGCTTTAAACTAGGCCCACGTAGTATATATATATTAATCATAAAAATTTATGCCAATAATATTAATAATAAAATATTTTTTCGGGTGGATGGGGTGATCATATGCTGGTTTTATTACGTCGTTAGCTGTCCATTTCACACCTTCGAAGATAAATTGACTTATTGTTATTATGCTTTTAGTGCTTTATTCACACCGGTCCCAAATTTGTCTTTTTCTTCTTCTTTCTTTTCCGAGCGTTTGCACCCTCCCTAGCCGATCTTGCTCGTATTTTGTATGTTTCTTCCTTTGACTTACCTAGCCCGTTCACAACTATCGTTTTCACACAGGCTCTCTGATGTGATTTGACTAGGGATCAAACTACGAGGGTGCCTGATCTAGACTCGAGATGCCAAATTCTTCTCCGTAAGGTAACCAGTATAGGTACGAACTACTCTAAGATGGCTTGCAGGTCTCTTATACTGGCTTAGGCGAGACAAAATCAAGGACGGGGGGAAAAGGGTTTAGGAAGGGGTTGACGTCGGACCCAAGGAGAGGAGGAAACTCTTCTCTAAGCTCAAGCTTTGGATTAATTTCGACATGCCTAATATGATTACATCAAAATGATTAATAAGAAGAACCAGCTAAACCTAATGGCCAATTGGGTTTTATGCTAGCTATTGGGCCGGTCACTTAAACATAAGAGACCAGCGAAGCGCGCCATAACCTAGGACAACTTGAGCTAACTAGGACCGGATCTGAGCCTAGACAGTATCGCATCAATCTCAAATACCAAGTCTATTTTAAAAACTTATCTCATACAACTTCTATTGACCAATAAGCAAAAAGGCACGTGCCTTTCCAGTTCGGCTATAGATAACTCCAACAAAGTAGTCTCTAAATTCAGATTCATAACCTCATGCCTAATTGCCTACGAATCTTTATAGCATCATCACTTTTTCCTTTTAAAATTTATTATATTAATTAGTGCAATATAAGTAAGATTGCTTGTCTGTATCCACCGGATGCTGATGCAAGAGTAAAACATTATTCGCACAATCGCACGTATGTACAAACAAGCAAAATCACATTAATTTTTTTTTACCTTCAATCCAAATCTACAAGATTTAATAAATATCATGGTGAGCATGCCAAACTTGACTAGATATAATGAAATATCATACAATAAAAAAAGGCAAAAGCTTGATAAGCTTGAGCTAGTACCACCAAACATAAAGAATTGAATACCAAAATTATTGTAAAGATATCGTCGCCATGGCTTCCTCCAAGCTCCAAGCTATATGGAACCACCCAACTGGCCCCAAAACAAGTTAGTCTTCCAGTTTCTTTTCTTCGGAAAACTCCATTTATTCTCGTGCAGATCTTCATACTTGTTTCGATTAATTTGAGTTCATAGATACCCAGATCTCTTTGGATACGTCTTTCAATTCGATTTCCTTCCCAATTTGATGTTGATTTCTTCAGCAAATTCATCGATTAAAAGACTCAATTTTCTTGTTAATTTTTTATTTTTTTATCGAATGTATATATTTTCCGTCCCAATTTCTCACTGATTTTTTTTTTTTTTTTTGCAGTTCATTTCTGGGCACCAGCATTTAAATGGGGATTGATAATGGCAAACATTGCTGATTTTCAGAAGCCACCTGAACAACTCTCCTATCCAATCCAAGCAGGTCTCACATCAATCTTGATTGTTAATTTAATCATTGTGTTCACTTTAATAATTAATACTGAAATTATATAATTTGTTTTGGAATTTTATAGCATTGTTTGTTAGTGGATCTATCTGGTCAAGGTACAGCACCATTATAAAACCGGTAATTAAGCTTCCATTAACCTTTCCCCCTAATTTTTACCTTCTTATATAACACAAATTTGCTTCATATATTTTGACCTCAATGCAGAGGAATACACTCTTGTTAAGTGTAAATATGGCAACGGCTGCAACTGGTGCTTGCCAATTAATTCGCAAGCTCAAGTAAGTTGCACAAATTGGTGTTACATCAAATCATTGTTTAAATTTTGTTAAGGTAATTGAGATGTTTAGGTAATGGTAATTTACTGATTTGTAAATGTCAATTGTGTTAACAGGCATGACTATTCAGTGGCACAGGACGCAAAAACTGAGGAATTAATCAAGTCACCTTAATTACAATTTCAATGTCTTAATAGAGCACAATTGTATGAACATGCTTATATGTGCAACTCTTGTAATTCAGGGTTTCAATTAACATGGAATTCACAAATTTAACACTTCTTTTTTACCCACAAAACACACCAGCAATGTATAAATGAATTTATCTCCAAAAGAAGAGAGAGAGATCCAAAAAAACCAGTGTTTCACTCTACAACAAAACTCAATTCCTAAATAAACAGGTTACAAATACCACAGATTCAAGTTTCAATCAACTGTCCTAAAATGGTCTAAAATTTCTAGGTGCCATCCATTGACATATCACCAGCAGCATTTGGGTTCGCTTCGGTTTGACCGGCTCCAAACGTGAACTCATTCGGAGGGACACTTGGGCGGTCAAAGATTGATGTACTTGTTCCTGTACTGAAGGTTGGTGCAGGTACCCCTTCAGTTTTTGGAAACCCGAAGCTAAAGGCTGGAGCGCTCTGAGGTGGAAAGTTCAGCGTTGACGTGGAGTTACTATCACTTACACCGAAGATCTTTTGCTCATACTCTAATAGGAGTTGGTACACATCTGAAAAAATCATGAAACAGACTTAATTAGAACTTGGTAGATAAGAGTTTGTTTGAATTTAAATTACATCATATCAATGTGTCATGAAGCAGTAAGATGGCATGTTGAATATTCATCTAGGTGAATTTGATTACTAGGTTGAATTTTGATTTCATAGTTTATAGAGCCTTTATATGACAAAAATATAAAGTTGGTACCTTGTTGTATCTCAACAGATGGTCTACGCTCTTTGACCCATTGACAGCTTGGTGCAAGCCTCCACCGCTTTGATTTCATCAAGTATGCAATTACAATGGCTGGTGATCTGCATTAAACCCATATTTAGTTATGCCGATTAAAAGGGCATAAGGATCAAAACGGATTGCAGCAGTTAAAGCAGCTATTCTAGGACAGCCTGCTGACTTCGTATACTATAAAAAAAAAATTAATGGCTTGTATTTTGCTACTAAAACATAATCTGCTTATTGATAGAAATTTTGAAAAAACAAACAAACTGGTGCATAAACTGAATAGCTGAACAAGAATTTCAATTGGTTAAAAAGGTTGCTGAACAACTATCTTCTTTTTCAAATTGCCTAATGCATGTAAACTGTATAGATATGGACAACTATCTTCAAAGCCATTGGATTGTTCATCACACTAAAGACCTCAAAGGGAAGGTGAGACAGTAAATGTGCGGCTAGAATGGTAGCTAGAAAAGTCAGACATGTTGCTCTATCAGCCACAGTCAAATTATGGCAGGAAAGGAATACTTAAGTGAGGGAAAAGGTTGAAAACAAACTATACATATCTAAGACAGAAAAGACAATTATGGTTGATTGATATGCAAAGCTATATTAGAAACAAAAAGATTAGTTATGAATGCTCAGCACAGTTTGCAACTGAAACTTCTGATGATTTTGGAGCAATAAAATTTCTCCAAAAAAAAATGAAACCAGCGTGCCGATTTCATAACAATTGACATTTTTCTGCCATTAAACTAAAAGAACATCATTAATACCATAAGAGTCTCAGTAACCACCTGTTCTTTCCAGTCATACAATGTACCAGCACAGGAGCCTTTTCCATTTCACATTGTTCTGCCAAAAAAGGTAAATTACTGTTATAATTGTCTTGTAATTGCACAAGAAAAACATCAGATATGTAAGCAATGTACAAAAATATGAGTATACACTGGTAGGAAGTAATGGACATACCTAGAAATTGTATAGCATCTTCAAATGGATAGCTCTTGTCATCTTTAAGAGAACAATAAGTGAAGGAGTTCTTGTAGAGATTTGTACAGGATGGAACAGTCTGCAGGTAAACAAGTGCATACAGCACAACATGTCAATTCATTTAGATAGTTGAAATCAATGCAAAACATATCTGTAAGCACAAAACTAAAATCATTCACTCTTTAAGGAATTATTTGTGCACTATAAACAGCATTGTGAGATTTTTCTCCGTTTCAGTTGTTTCAATTCTTTGTACAAAACTGTAATGAATACTCATTTTTACCTAAAATTTCTTTCTTGCATAGATCACCAAATTCTAGATTATAAAGCCTAAATATCAATCCATAAACCTGTGACGTCTAATCACATCTTCATTTATGTATAGATCATTACAATCTCCTTAGTTTCCAAATATGTCGCATCAAGGAACTTCATTTAATCAACACAGATCAATATAAATACAGATTGAAACACCAAAATCTGTCTCAAATCCCTTCCCAAACATGGACGTTAACACCAATGATACAGGCTTGCCCACATTATTCAAGACAACAAAACAAAGAAGAATCATTAAAACATCAAACAAATTGCCACCAACAGAAGCATTGATGAATAAATTCCAACATAAGCAAACATCAGATAAGAAACCACCCACAACCAAAAGTACTCGGATCCTTAACACTTCAGGCAAGTTTGAAATAGAGACTCCATACTCTAAATCTTTGTTTGATTAGTTCTAAATCGGATTAGGTTTAGTTCATTAAATTCAACAAGGAACTAACCAAAGCCATGTATGAGCACCAGCATTGGTTTAGAGGAATTATTTGGTCTAAAACCAGATTTGCAAACAAACATTGATGATTCCAATCCGATTCCCCAATCCCAAACTATCAACCAAACACTACCTTAGCATTAGTCAATGATCACACCACTAAGTTAACAACCCCCAACCAAAAGGTAATAAAGTCTACAGACCATAAGCCCTCCATTAACGATCAAATTCCTGAATCAAAATCAAATCAAAGTAGAGATGCGAGATATTTACAAAGAAAAGAGCAATCTTACATTTAGAATCCGAGAAATCCTCTGAGTTTTGAGAAGCTCAGACCTAGAAGCATTGTCGTAACTCCCAAGGAAGAGAAACTCCGGCAAGATCTCCGTCGCAAACGCGCTAGTTTGGATCGAAGACCGATCGGACGCCGCGGGCATCCGATGGCCGCAAATCCCGCAAACTTCCCCCTCCTCGTACTTGTGGTAGTGCCCGCAAACCCCACACGGGTTTTCTCTCTCCCTCTTCCTCGCACTTCCAGAAGCAGCCGCCATGGTCGGTTCTCCAATCAATACAATCAATCAGATCAGAAAACAGAGGCGATTGAGATAAGAAGCAATGAATATATAGTCCGATAATGGGAAAATTGGGTTTTGGGGATAATTAAGGGAAGAGGGGAAACTGAAATTATCACAATCTTCCTTATATAGGATCAATTAGTGGGCGTTTGGGTTCTTATAGATTTGGGTTTTGGGGGGCCACGGCATCCGAACTTGCGAAGATGGTTTTTGGATTTGTGATTTGGTATTTATAGTGGTGTTAGGGATTGTAGCACATCAGCTACCAATTCTTCTACTTGGGAGAAGAGTACGATTGATGGTTTCAGAAGAGAGATCTTGCATCTTTCAATGTTAACTGAAAGTTTCCCATCAGAAAAAAAAAATATTGCTAAGTTTAAAAGATATTGTCGAAAGATATTTTTTATTTGAGTTTTCTATCCTAATTTTAGAAACTAAAACCCTAATAAAAAACTAATAAATCCTATTGAAAAAGTAATTAAATCTAAATAAATATAATTTTAAAATATATATTAGCATTTTTAGGTTTTTTAAGGACATAAATTAGAAAATTTATTTTTTTATTTAGTAGAGAGAAAAAAAGGCCAAGGGATTCTCCGGCTTGGTGAGGGATGATGATGGCCAATTTTGTATTTCCGATTTAAGGTGGGGCAGAGACGCCGGAGAGATACTATTCGCTCGAATCTTCCATATATATATATTCGCTATGTTTTTTTGTTGCATTTTTAATTACAAAACACAAAAAAAAATTATAATTGTTGTTTTTTTATTGGCAGAATACATAAACGGCCCCCTGTACTTGGGCCAATTGGTCACTTGGCCCCCTCCCTGTACTTTAGCCCTAACCGTTTGGTCCCTATAGTTGCACATTGCGACCTATTGAATCCCTGGTCGCTGACAACCTCGTTGAGTGCAAAGTACGCACGCTAACATATCCTAACTTTTTGTCCACATGTGTGCCACATAATTCTAATTTATGCCACATAAGCCTAAAACTTGCCACATCATTTAAAATAAATTTTTCCTAGCAAAAAAGGTGAAATTCAAGACTATTCATTATCTTCTTCCTACTTTCTCTTCCCAAATCTACCACCCAACATTCCAACAACCATGGCAACTCTCAAATTGATATCAAAGAACACATGCCCAAATTCAAGATCTAAGATTACATAATCATACAAATTGTAGGTATAATAACAAACAATCGAAAATTATCACACATAAGAACCCAAAAAATCCAGATCTGGAATGATAAGAAAAACCCAGATCCGTAACGAGGAAAAAGAACCCGGATCTGGAACGAACCAAGATCTGAAGCCCGTCACCCTCGCCGCCAATCGCTCGAACGTCGTTGCTTGTCTCTACGGCCACACCGTCCACTTCTACCCCGTGCCTGCACCTTCGCCATCTCCGTCGGATCTGGCGTCCTCTACGAGGTCGGAATCCTCCAGATGAAAGGTCGGCGTGATGGTTTAGTTGCAACCAAGAAGACGAGGCTAGACGAGGGTGGCGCGGCAGCCTGAGACCGAGATCCAACATTGGCGAGATCCAAAATTGAGCACTGGAACTCTGAAATTAGGATTTCAGTAGCCAAGATCTGGAGATTCCGCTCTTGGAACACTCGAATTAGTTGGGATTGGGGGAGAATTAGTGGAATGGATTACTCAGAAGAAGATAATGGCAAGGATTAAAAGGAATTTTATTTATTTTTGATTCTGGATGAAAGGAATTTATTTATTTTTTATATTTATTTTTTATTTTGGATTAAAAAGAAGATAATGGCAAGGATGAAAAGAATTTATTTATTTTTTATATTTATTAATGACATGTCAGAATTAATAATCAATTCACTCGCCCATTTGCGCTTGTATTACACGCACATCGCCACCTCAGCGACCAGGGATTCAATAGGTCGCAATGTACAACTATAGGGGGCCAAACGGTTAGGGCTAAAGTACAGGGAGTTTTCAAGTGACCAATTGAAAACTTATACTCCGTATGTCCAGAATGATATTTCAATTTTATGTTATTTAAATTTAATATTTGTAAATATTTTTAATGTTTAAAATATCAATTAGTCTTAAACAATTTTTAATAAACGGTGCCCAATTAATAACTCCATAATTGTCGAGATTCTCCGTCATGTTTCTCATTGGGGACTAGAGGGAGATGGGCGGGAATGGGGGAATAATGAGAGGTTGGGGACAGGGTGGAGAGTGCATTCATCGCCCTGCTCCGCCTGCATGTGCATCTCTAGTAGTATTGATTAGTCTTATCCACATCATTAATTTAGATTTAAAATATTTGGATAAAACAATATTCTAACAAAATATGTCTAATGTATTTGCTTCAAATTAAATCTGTTTAAAATATTACAAAAAAAATATATTAAAAAGGGCAGAAGCAGCTATGTAAATTCTCAGAAATATATTAATAAGTGTCATGGCATGTACGTTCATTCATGAATGTAAATTCTCAATACAACAATAAAAGCTTAACTTATGTACTGTTTCGTGGCTGGGTTGTCATTGAGATTATGTACAATCATTTTCCAAAGGTTGGAATTGTTTGGTGTATCTTATCTAAAATGTGTAAGTCCAACACATTACGCAATCTATACTAATTGGATAAAACATTGTTACAATAGACAAGTAACTTTCCGCCCCAACTCATAATTGCAATAGCTCAAACTACCAACCAATTCACACGTATGTTAGTCTTGTGACATGTATACGAAGAGTTGATAATTTTATGTTATGCAATACAAGTCTCAAAGAGTAGCAAGTACAAGTAAATATGAAACACGTGAGTTTAACATGATCACTTCTATTGGTGTGAAGATTTCGATATTGAAAATCTAGACACATATTTGATGACTATCTAAAGTGTATTTCAATGGATTTGGAGATGAACCTTATTACCTCCTAGTGCAGGCCCGTTTAGTCCGGGTGCTAGTAGCCCCAGATACCACATTAAACCAAATAACAATGCAAAATCAACAACAAAAACAACAACCACCCAAGTGGATCCTAGTATGAGTGGGATGTAGGGGGTCTAGATGTATGCACACTTGCCCCGATTGGAAGTTGTATTTCTGGTGGGCCCAGCGCAACCAAAATCAACCAAAATAACTATATGTATAAAAGAATAGGAGGAAATAATAAATATTACAATTATTATATATAAAGAACAATGAATATTACAATAATACATAAAAAGAACAATTACATTTTCCATAGAAAGAAAAAAAATGGGGGACTGCATTTTTGGAACAGGCGTGGTCAAAGAGTATGTTGTAAAATACTAAAACTGCAAAAATAGTACAGATGCAGTTCAGAGCATGTAAGATTCTCTATAATGCAAAAGAGAAAATCTCTATGATGAATGATTTTTCATTTTTGTTGTAACAACAAAAATCAGCTACTTCCTATGTTTTTTTGCCTATAATATCCTTTCTGTTCTATAGGTATTTACATTATCATCATATTGTAGAGATTTACCTATGAGTCTATCTCTGATAACATCAAGAAATTTCTGTGACAGTACTCTTCTGTCTCTTTGAGTTTGGACTAGAATGCTCACTTGATCTGCAGAAGATTCAAGAAAACAAAATGAGAAGAAAAAGGGAGAAATCTAACCAAGTTAACAGAAGAGAATGTGAAAATAGGTGTAAAGAGCAAGCTAACACAACTACTATATAACAATATGATTGTCAAGATAATAAGCTTGTTCAATTTGTTGATCTAAACTTCAAATGAATATTGATTTTTTCTTTTTCCCCTCCAAAGAGCTTAGCATCAGTCAGCTGACTGTCATAACCAAAGAGCAATTACAAGCACTTTTAACATAAAAAGGCCAAGATTGCCAATCATTTTTAGATCTCAACTAGAAATACATAGAATTGCTTATCATTGTCTTTCTCATGTCAACTGTAAGACCTATACATCTGACACCAGCAGCCATTGTCATCTGGACCTAAATATATCCCTAATTAAACACTATCAAACTAAGCCAAAAATTAAAAGGAACTAATGATTAACTTGTAGATTCCCACTGATCAGCAAGATACTAGATATATTAACTTTATGTCATATCCAAGTAGCAGGGATAATGGGAATAAGACAACATTAGAAAATGCAAACCTAACCTGTGCCAAACATTTTATTGTCACTAAAGCAGCAAGATTCATGCAAGAGGTCATGTACTTCATAGTTGATGACAATGTATGCCTGATTTACCACAAAATCAATCAAACAGTGATAGCATCACACTCACCTTGGTATCTTTCGCTTTCTATTCTCCATTAGCAAATTTATCTCTAAATTATCGTTGTCTTTAGACTCAACGTTGTCCATGATGAGTTCATGATTTAACAAATTACTTGCTGCAGACTCAGACAAGCCCGGTATTGACAAATCCTGAACTTGCTTATTGACATGTTGCATTATAATAGAACCTAGAAAAAGCAGCACAAGCAGTATTCATTGTGAGTAGTAGGCAACATAAAGTCAAGCAATATAGGGGAAAATATATGTATATATACCTAGCACACGGAGCATTTTCAAATTGAACTTCTTAGCTAAAGCCTGATGTCCAATAGTTTGAGCACGCCACATAACAAGCTTCTTCAAGCTTATCAGTAATTCCTGTGAAAGGATAATATTGCAAGTCATGTTATGTAAGCGCTGTTGGGAAATAAGATTCTATGTGAATTTGTAAGATAAACATGTCCTAGACCACTAAACCTTAACTCTTATTTAGCTCATTTACTGATGTTATGACCTGAAAGGCTGTAACAATCAATCCCACACACTAGAAAATGCAGTATAGACTATAGAGCCCACCTATGCTAACAAGATTGGACAAAGACACCAATTACATATTGCCATATTGGATTAAGAAGGCAAAGAATGTTGCTTCATAACGATTGAATAATACTCAAATTAAGGAATAATTCCAGGCAATGTAAACAAGATGAGGCTGAATTCTAGGTGAGCTGCTAAACTTAGCCATTCCACATTCAGTTGAGTAATTACCAACTCGAACATTCTAATGAACAATCATATCAACGGTCGTCTATGATTTAATCTGTAATATAACATAAAATGTTTGAATCTTGTAAAACAAAAGAAGCGAATTCAGATGGACTTTGCATTGCCATCTAGTGAGGGGCTTTGCATAAGGATATGAAAATTGAAACTGGTGATAGCAACAGATAGTAAAAAAGGAAGCGAATTGCCGTTTACTTACAAGCTCGGACTCGGACAACGATAAGAGCCACCTCACATCTTCACGCCGGTCATTGCCCACAAATAATACTTCTTCTTCTTTATCCATGTGAGAACTATCTCGCGGTTAGCCAATCCGATTACGAGACCTGGAATCCCATATAATGATGAATCATCCGAACAAATCTCGAATTCATAAATCTGGAAGAGTGGAACAAAGAGGAATATGAAAAATTGGGTGAAATTACACGAAGTTCGGAATTGGCGAAGAGATTGCAGCTAGTGATCGCCGGCGAGAGCTCAAAGCGTTTGGCGGTGGAGAAAGCAAACGTGGAAAAGCGACACAGAGAAGGCAGATTAGAGCTTTAGGGTTTTTCGCGAACAGAGGAGGATGAATTTTATAACAAAAGAAATTTTCTTTTAAAAAACAACATAAAGAGAAAACTACGTCGTATTGTTCCTTTTATTTTATTTAAAAAAAAAATAAAAACTAGCGACTATCTTTGGTTGAAGTGTTGAACAACGCTACAACTCCTTCAGGCCTTTCTTCGGCATCAGAGAACGCCAACACAAAGACGGTGCCGGCCTGCATTCACTCTCTCGTCGCCGCCGCCGAAGCCCCCAATCCGGCTCTAAATCCGCCGGTCCGCCACATCCCGTCTCCCCTACTGTAGCTTTGTAGGGATCTTTAAATTTCCCTCTTCAGGTGATTTTAGGGTTTGAAGCTAAATTAGCTAATTCAATTGAATTTGTTTATGCTTAGTGCAATTGAATTTGTTTAGTTGAATTGAATTTGTTCACACTTATTTATTGATTTAAATTGTTAATTTCGTTGAATTGATTTTTCTAGGGCTCCTTCTTAGATCAGGTAATTTTAGATAAGTTCCTTTATTCATAGATTTTATGTTTAGAAGAACTGAACTAATGGAACACTTTATATCATCCAGATTTAATTCACATCAGGCCTTGCATTCTTTTTTTGGGTCGAAGAACAAGTCTTGCATTCTTTGATTGATATTTACCATGAGCTGATCTCTGTATGGATCATAGTGCTGCACATTGATGCTTATATATGTAAATTAAATAAATTCAAACCCTAAATTTGACACATGATGACTCCCATGTACAAATGAACCTCCTGTCATTAATTTGAAGCACTGAACTCTTTTCTGGTAATCTTTACTCAATATTAATAGAATAAATAATTAACTGTGATCCCTCTTTCGAAAGTCTTTGGCTTCGCCACTTCGTAGAAGGACTACATTGAAGGAGAACAGTGTTCAAATAGTGATTAGAATTATGAAGTCTTATTGGAATCCTCTGATAGCTGATATGTGAACCTGATTTTTTCATTCAGAACCAGTTTTTTTGGCTATGGCTATTCGAAATAGTATGTTTCTGACATTGGGTTTTTGTGTTCTACACCCTTGAGTTTTCTGCTGTTGATTTTTTGGGGGCAAGGATTGGTGTTCCAATTTAGTGTTATTTTCTCTTAGATTATTCTATATATCTTACTCTTGGTTTATTTTCAGGTTATGGCCACCATGGAAGAGGTTGTCAAAAAGTTTTTTGTTGCATCAGTATTTATGTGGATGCTACCTATAGCAGTCTTATATGGATTTAATCATAATTGGTTTCCAGGTAAGACTCCTCAATGCATTAGGACATTGCTGATCAGTTACAGTATCATTTGAAGCTCGATTTTGCTGAATAAATATATTTTTCATGGTGTAAAACAAGGGAAACTTTTATCATTACATTCAAATAAGAATATTCAGATTCAAGGGATATGTTTTTCTTAAAACTTTCTACGGAAATTGTTCTTAAAATTGCTATTTACCCACTTGGATTTGATAGCTGATTTGTGTTTCATTGTAGGATTGAAGCAGATCTCTCCTGAATCTCAGACACTGATAAGTGGATTCGTTGCTGTCATATCCGTGAATGTGGTCATAGCATACTACATATACATGGCACTGAAAGAGCCTTCAGATAAGCATGAACCTGATCCTGCATTTCTTGCTAGTGCCAAAGCAAGCTTAATCCAGTCTAAAGCCGCAGAATCCAAGGGCTCAACAGATCTCCATGGTAAAGAAGAGTAGGATACATACACAAAGAAGGTCATTGTGATCATGAACACAGCTATAAGCTGGATTTGGAGCATGAGATTTGCTGTGTTATTGTTCTCAAGGAAAATATAACGGTATGATCATTGGATGAGGTTTCGCTAATAGTTTGGATCGTTTTGTTTTATTTCATTTTTTACCCCACTCCTTAGTTTTAAAAGGCACAAGGCGCACCGAGGCGCAAATGGCCCTGGAGCCTGGGCGCAGGGCGCAAGGCGAAGGCGCGCGCCTTTTGGACACAAGGCGCACTAAAATCTCAAAAACCTTTAAAATCATTTCTAGACCATATTTTATACTCAAAACAACATAATACTTGAGTTAAAAGTTTAGAAAGAAGGGAAGAGAAGAAGGGAATCGCCATTATACTCTTCCTCATCCTCATCTATTCCATAATCTCTATCTTAGCCAATGTCCTCTTCTAACTCATCCACCTCATCATCCACCACAACCTCACGAGAAGAAGGGAAGAGAAGAAGTGAAGCGAAGGGATGTACCAGGCGCTGGCGCAGCGGGTGGCCGGTGGGGCTGCTTTAGTGGCGGGCTTGTGTGTGAGAAAGCTAGGGTTTCACTTTTTCTCTTCTTTCTATCGTGATTTCTGAGACAAATGATCCCTTTTTTCTTTGTTTTTTAATTTTTATTAAAGCAATTGGGCCTAAAAATGTTGGGCTCTAAGCAATTGGGCCTTTTTAAAATGTGGATGATTGGCAAATATGACCATCAGACATAAAAGCGCGCCCAGGCGCGCCTAGGCGCTTCGGTGCCTTGGGGAAAGGCGCAAAAGGCGCGCTCCTTTTGGACATCACTGCGCCTGGACCCTAAAAAGCGTTGGACCCTGCGCCTAGCGCCCAGGCGCGCTTTTTTAAACTAAGCCCCACTCTAGAGCTTCTGGTTGTAACCCTGAATTCTCATGGAAGATATCTCTAGGCAATACAATTAGAAAGATGTGAACTTTTAATGTCACATTATTCGGTTTCTGTATTCGGATTCATAAGAGCTTTTTGGTTTGGATTTTCTCCGGGTGATTAGATAAAGATTACTTTTCCATTTTGCATCTTCTGGTTAATAGCATTCTGGGTAGATGTTGTTGTTGGTGAATTTTTTTTTTTTAATTGAAGAGTATAATCTGTTGTCGTCCCTAGTTTGCATACATACATATCCATTGCAAGCACACCAATTTTGACATGGGAAAAAATGGAGGCTCTGATGCTAACCTCATCATCACTTTGTGCATATCCTTTCCTCTCCATATCAATTGCTTATAAATATATTACTTTGAAATGGCCACTCCACTTGTAAGCTGTAACTCACCACATACAAATTGTTCTTGGTAAAGATTGAATTGAAGAAACAGAGATGAAATTTTTCAAAGCTTATGCTTTGCTTGCTCTTCTTGTTCTGTTCTCTTACACATCTTTATCGCAAGCGGAAGCTGCAAATGAAGCCATTCATGCCAATCAAGGTTCATTTTATGTACCTATATCGCTCTTTTTCCCTTTGATCCCATCTCAATTTTAATACTTTCTAAATTTTATAAGAAAAAATTGAGCAAATTTTCAGACAATTTATAATATAATGTTGGAATAGTTTCAGAAACAAACGGTGGAGGGTTGTTCTGCAAGAAAGGATGCTGTGGGGTGTGGCAAAGCATAGGCCGATTCAACAGATGCACCAAGTGTTGCTCGTCTTCTGCTCAGTTCCAGGATTTCACTGCTCAGAACTGTTAGATTTCCCCCACAATCTTTTCAACTCAAATTGCAAAATTTCTTGAACTTCTTCAGTCATTGACTAAGAACTTTCTTTACTTATTATTGTTGTTGCAGCCAAGATGGAGAAGTATGACAAAGCACCCGGTGGAAAATGAGTATTAGATAGACACCTCTGTATAACATAACTAAGGAGGGGGGCTAAGTTTCTGTTCAAAGTTTCAATCTTTGTAGCTAAATAATAGACATGGAAGATTGGGTTCATCTGGATTGTGCTTTTCTAGAGGATGGCTCTTTGTCATCAAGAACGCCTTCTGTTCGAATTTCGTGAAGTTGTGATTTACTTACAATGAATACAAACACCGAACAATGACAATATGAACCTCGTTTGATGACATTATTCCACAGGAAAGCAAGCAATGAATTCAATTTGGTTGCTTACTTGAAAAGTACAAAAAAGATGTCAAGTTCATCAACCATCAGAATCTCTGAAGTCAGGTGGCAGTGTGTCGTCTGTGAAGTATTCATCTCTTACGTCCTTCAAAGAGCAAAATCTCACCTAAAATATCAGCATACAAGAACTGTATGTTAAATGCTTCGTGCAGATTTAAACAAGGCCAACAACATAATGCTTTGCACAAACAATTACATGGAGCAATATTCTCAGCAAACAGATACAAGTAAGAGGTGTATGCAATTCTCCCTGTATAATATGGTGATAATGGTCTAGCAATTGAGCAATAAACATATAGTGATAACAATAGAACACATTGAAACTAAACATAGAATTGAAACTTGACACAAATTAGTAAATGGATGTAAGAAAAATTGTACCAGGTTTGCATGTGATTTCAAAATGGGCCTCACAACGCGCCAAATTTTCCTGAATATAGATGGAGCTTCAACGAACAGTAGTTGGCCCAACCGCTTTGGATAGTAAGCGTAGAATACATCAAACTGCCATGAGTAATAAGAATCAAAGATGGTTTCAAATTTAATGAACTACAAAAAGACAGGATTTAGAGTATTTTATGAAGCAATCAAATTACCACAAATGTCAAGAAATCCATATCTACATTGTCAGAACCAAATCCTCGAAGGTCAAATATTCCCAGTATTTGTTCTTGCCCTAGTGGCCGCTTACTCAAAGCTTTCTCCACTAGGAAGACACACAACTTCTTATCTTCAATGGGTTCCATCATCTGTCATCAAGCCATGATCATCATATCACAAATGTTCATCTGTCATCAGATTAGTTTTGTTGATTCATCGTATGTTCATCTAATTGCAATTGGAACTCAAATAATAAATTTGTTGCGCATAAAGATCTTGTATTCATACTCACCCCAGGATAATGCTTCGATGCAGTGACTATAAGCACTGGTCTTCCATTCACATCGAGGCCATCATGCACATAGGATTTCCCTGTCTCAATTGCAGGTTTTAGCGATTCTTCAGAAAGTTCAGCTACTCCAAACTCTTGGCGCCACTTCTTTAATGAAGAAAGTTAAGATGGAAAATTGGAGTTAACAAAGTGTTGATTAATATGATTAGGCAAAAAACTTGTGAAAAGAACTTCTCTTGTATGTTCATAAATCAAAAGCATGTGCAGATGATATTTTCATATGAGCCTGATTGGGATATAAGATCATTCAAAATCAATAAGAAAAAGTGAGTACTCAGTGAGAGAATATACATACAATGGCCCTTGTAAGTTTCTTGACAGCATCATCAACAGAGAACTTTCGGTCCTTGAGAAACCAAAGGATCATCTCTTCGTCGTCTCGTCCATTCTTCCCCACTGGAAGACTACTATAGTCTTTCTCAAGCTTTTCCTTCACATCCAGCACTAGCTGAAACATTCAACGTTGTCAATTTAATGCCACTAAATTACAGGTACAAACTTCAAACAAATTCAAGGAAGAGTCTTGGATAAGCACAGGTCAGCCAATTTGATAACATTCCTAGAAAGCCAATTGCTTCAATAAATTAAAAATGAGCTAAAATTGATACAACCTAGGTTGGTTAAAAAGGATATCATCATTGTCTAATAGCAAAACACCAAGAAGTTTTGCCCTTTACATTTCAAGACTGGTTAGAATTAGAAAAAAATTAGCAGCATTAAACTAATGTTAATCAAGCAAAGCAATGAAGATGCCAAAAGACCATATTCATCACAAGTAGACCAACATGACACCTAGAATTAAAGAAAAGCAATATCAATGCAAGTGTAAATTATAAAAAACTATATTTTTATATTTGAGAAGAAACTCAAGAAAGATAACCCTAATGGCTTTTGGTAACTTTTGGTTCTTGCTTCTTCTTCATCAGCACATATTATCTTGTTAAGTGTGCAAATTTTACTTGCTCCGGGTTTTCTTGTTGAAGTGTGCTGCTGCAACTATTCCCCCTTAATTTTCATTCTTCATAGTTACAGGTTGTATACAACCAAATATTAATCGTATCATCATCTTAAGATTAGAGCTTCAATTTGGTTTTAGGTGACCAAAGAAGCTAGCTTTGTGATTGAAAGCAAGCACGAGAACACCAAATTTGGTTATATCGGAACATTTTTCCTCCTTCCTTATAGAACATAAAGCAAAAGCCTTTTGTATTGGAAGAGGTTGATAAGTCTAAATATGATTTCTTGAGGCCTATTTCGATTGTTCAGACTTGAGAGAGATACCTTGTCAGATTGAATGGCGCATTTGACGGAAGAAAGTCTCCTCCTGGGAGAAGAACAAGGCCTGAATGCAGGTGGATCTGAGATGATGCCTTTTGCTGTGCTCAATCCTCTGCTACTCCCAAAGCTGCTTCTCAGCTGGACCGCCATTCCACACACACAATTGAAACTCAAATTAAAAGATTTGGAGAGGGAATATAATGATAACACACTCCAAGGCTGAGAGGTGTGGTTGACTCTCCTTATGTTTCTATCCTTAATATCCATATCCAGCTATATTTCTCCTATTAGCTATCAATCATACCTTCAATTCGGTTCGGACTTTTAATCTGGATCCGACCCGGTTCATTATTCTTACCAAAACCAGATCAATTTTTACTAACTTTTTTATGGCGAAGAATTCCCCTTTAGTGACAAAAATCATGACAGACATACAGCTTGTCCATTTTTTTTTTTTTTGCCTTTGGCACTAAATCCCGAGTTCGTATATTAGCCAACAAAGTACACGAACCAATTAAACCGCCTTGTGTTGACCAATCCGACCAAATGAAAGGTGAGATTTGGGTGAAACCCAAATGAAGGATCGGAGGTAAGGATCGAACCTCGAACATTCCAACCTCCCCAAGCCACCCCATGTGGGGCTCTAGCTTGTCCATATTATTCCATTGTAATTGGTCCATTCTAAAGCTTCTTTTCATCCTGTTCTTTTCTTCCTTCATATAATACACCTTTTTATTGTACCAAGTGCACAATCGGAGTGTATTGTATATACAATAACCAAATACAGTACATTGTAACAACATCTCTAAAATTAATTAGAAAAATAACCAAGTACATTGTAATTCTTTCTCTAAAATTAATTAGAAAAGGGAAAAAAATAGTGATGATGTTCTACAACTCAAAAACATACTACTCTTTTTCAAAAAAAAAAACATCTTTCTTTATGTAATCTTTTTTTTTTGGAGTTCTTCAATCAATTCAAAAATTTTCCATGTATGTATATCTTCTTCTATATCACTGACCCATCAACCAAAGAATATCCCTCACAACAAAACCAAAACAAATTTTCTCCTTGTAGCCAAATTATACAGTCCCAGAAGAGGATTGCTTATCATTGGCTTCAGTGACTTGATCAGCAGCATCAGAGGATGATTGCTCACCAGCAGCTTCTGTGGCTTCATCAGCTGAACCGGGTGCCAAGTCAGCAGCTTCGGCGATTGATGATTCAGCAGATTCTGTTACTTCATCAGCCACGGATTCGGTTTCATCAGCTGCAGATTCATCTGTGGACAAGCTGGACGCTTCAGTAGATTGGTTGACCTCTTCAGGGGAAGGAATCTTCTGGCCAGGCCTATTCTGGAGCGCCCAATACATTATGCTCGCCGTTAATGTAAGCATCATCTTTTGGTTTACCTGTGATACAACACAGCAAAAGAATGATCAATAATCAGCTTATGAAGGCATTTTTTGGATTGCATTTCATTCAACTTAGGCCTATAGGCCTATAGACCCAATAATCAGCAACAGATTTGATGCAGTTCATTCAACTTAGGCCTGTTTGGATTGCATTTTTTCCCCTCAACTTATATCAACTTCACAACAACAACAACATTGACCCAGTGAGATTCCGCTATAGAAGAATCTTTGGGGGGGGGGGGGTTCAAGATGGGGATACCCCTGCCCAAGGGAAAAAGGTACGCCCTATAGACCCAAGAAAAACTAAAATTCAGCTATATGACAATAATAACTGAATTTAGTTAGAATGCACCAAAATTGATATAGGGACTAAATTCATCTCAAAGGTAGTGTATAAAAGTCAATGAGCATGAGGATGTGCCCCAACCAACTTATATCAACTTCAAAACACGAAAAATAAAAAAACCGAAAAACTGAAGTTTAACTGTTCATTATATAGTTGCTCTTAGAGCTAGCTTTGTTACCTCAATAATATCCTCAGGCAACAAGAATATGGAACAGCCAAGCTTTCTAGCAATGCTAATAATGTAGCTTGCATTCATCTTCTTATCTTCATCTGCAAATTACCCAACTAACTATGTAAATCCCTTGAATAAACTCGTTGAAGAAATCGTATCACAAACAAGCAATAAAGGAATCAGAATTCACAGGAGAGTTAACACCGACTTACCGGTTTCACCATTTTTGACAAGCTTCCAATCTATGACCCTTGGTTCCACAGCGGTTAGTAGTTCCAGGAAGAAAATACCGTTTGAAAGGCTTTTATCCTAATAAGAGATTGCATTTCAACAATCAATCAACAACAGATTAGTATAACTAAAACCGTGCTTTTGAGAAAGAAAAATAGGGAAGATCAGATGATTACCTTGAAGCTTTCCATTTTAGAGGATTTTCCATAACTCTTGACCTTCTGATTTGCCCAAGTGAGAATTGCTGCATCAGTCATCTCTTTCCCCCCAGAATGAGACCGCAAGTTTTTCAGAAGTTGGAGCATATTGAACCTCATTAACTGCCAAAGGAAAGCTGGAAAAATAGAAAACAACTTAATTAATTTGGAAATGAAACAACAGTTTCATACAATCACGAGTAAGAGAGAACACTAACACAGAATGAGTTTTTTGTTTCCTTGCACAATATCTTGTCCAGCCACATTTACGAGGGAGAGGTTCAGATTCTTTCCAATACTGACAACTTGGTTGCAATTTTCAAGTTTTCTGAATGGCAGTTTAATAGGAGGCTTTGTAGCCTGCTTCCATTTAACTGAACCCGGTGATACTTTATCAAGCACTTCCAACAGTACCCACCTGCATATAAAAAAACGCAATTGTTAAATCAAGATTACGAAGGATCCATGCAACATTAAAAATGTATTTAATTGGCTGGCCGACTCACCCAGTTCTCACATCATCGAACACATTATTGACATAGGTGTCAACTCCAAGGCTATTAATCCAGAGCCTGAAGCATCTTTCTTCTCTGGAAGTGTTTACATCTTCCTCTATCATATGTTCTGCAACAGATAGCTTTTCGGTGTTCACTTTTTTTTTCAACCCATTTCTGCAAACGAACAAACCACAATTTCTTGACAAGAGCTCTTATGTGCAAGATAAAATGTTACTCTCTCGTGAAAATAGTCTACCTCAGATATAACAAGTAAGCATTTTTTTGGAGCAAAATGTAAAATTAAAGGAATTTGTAATGGTGTAATTAAACAACAGACAGATGTATTCAAAGTGCAAAGTTACCTGTGCTGAAAAATCTGAGCAACAAACGTAAGATTTAAATTCGTTGACCCATCAACTATATCCTTTGGACTAATATATTTACTACAATCCAATTTATCCGCCTGTTCCACAATCATTTTTGCTCTCTTGGTAGGATCGTCAACTTCTAATATGGAGTTTGTACTGTGCTCTGGTGCGAGAACATTAAGCAAATGAGCATATGCCTCTCCATCCTGGGAAATACAGAGAAAAACATTCAGTACATGAACACAAACACAAAAGAAAGACCAAACACAGAATGAAGCCTAGACCAACACTATCAGCTTAAAGTCAACTACTTTTTTTCGTCAGTGGATCAACCGATCAAGTATACCAGATGAAGGAAGTATCCAAGCATCCACTTCAAAGAGCTTCAAGCAGTATGCGTCACACCAAGAAGCAGCTATATATAGTTGGTTTGTTTTTGAATCACATCTACCGATTAAGTTGTCTTGCTTATGTCCTCAAAAGACAAATGAATCGAAGAGGGTAGACTGTACAGAGTTCCTCTAGTTCTTATCCTATCTCAAACTTCCTGGTATAGATTAGCTAAAGCTCCTTGTACAATTGCTATATAAGCTCTCTATAAAAAGGGGTTTAAGGGACTTTGACCAATAACTTTATTCAATACAAGAGAAAATGATTAAATTTTTGGTAAAACTCCTGGACAACATTCCAGCATAACTCCTAATACACACTCCAAATCAGAGCTCAGACTGAAACCTGCTTTGATAAATCATCTAAACATGCATAAGCTAAAAGTACCATGATGCAGCTAATTAGCTTGGCTTCCACATCAAGCAGAAAAGTTGTACAAAGATTGGGCCATATATATAGTAATTTCAAGCTCAATAATTGACTTATCAGGCACAATATGAAACAAAAGTTCAGTTGAAAATAGCAGCATGATCCACTTCACTTATAAGAAACTTTGAAGATGAAAGATGTGAATGCAGTTAAATGTCCTCAAATTATATTCCCTCAGCTAATACTTATTACTTAATAGATGGTCTACATGTGGGTTGTTATTACTCATTCACAGAAAAGGCACTCAAAGACTTGATTGATTATTTTCCCTCATCCCTCTCCAGAAGCATTCCATGCGTTTTTGTAATTGATAAAGCAACATAATAGCCCACATCTGGATCAAAACCCAAATTCCCACTTTTCACGGGTAAAATTTAAAGCTCAATATGATATATTGAGTAAAAAAGCAGACTATAGCTACACAAGTGAACATGTAAAGACCTAATAATTCATTTACCTTAAGATCTGTAGAGAAATTTGTGACTTCCTTCTTATAACCAGCTTTTTTCAATTGGAAGTTCATCCATTTAAGCAAGACCTTGTCAGGAGGTAAAGCCAAGAGCTCCTCCAAATCCTGTAGATGTTTAAGACACCAAAATCAAACCCTGAATCCAAATCCTTCAAGGCCAAAACAACTTCTGCATTCTCATAGGTGGCAAATAAAAAGGCTTTTAACCTGGTCCTTTTCTGCCAGTTCTAAAAGTTGAGGAGTCTTCTTCAAGCTAAGATCAGACAATAGTTGGATCTAGCAATTGCATAGAAGTTTACAAGACATTAGCGATTAAAAGACACAATAGAAGTGACTAGAGATAGCTACAGAAAGGAAGCTAGATAAAGATAATGCAAGGAAGACATTATTAATACCTTGTATATTTGAGAAATCAATCCCATTATCAAGTAATGCTACATCATCACAAAATAAAAGCATTTTAGCATTTTAGAACTTCAATCGCCAAGAAAGAAAACCAGAAAATCCAAATGACAGTTGTTGGCTCGACTTACTCTTCCTTCTATTAAGTCCTGTTCTCCAATGTTAACCACAGTGCAACCAATAGCCTTTAAGGAGTTGAGGCAAAGTGTGTGATTTTCATTTCTCTCCCAAGGATTAAGGTTTTTTTTGGTGTTAATGGCTCTTTCATCTATTGTCCCAGGAACAGCAACATTGATCAATTTACTGTAAACAATAGCAATAATAAGGGAAATAAAAGATTCATGAAGATAAACTTGATAATGGAAAATCCTTTCAGCCAACAACAGTAAAGAATATTATCAAATTTGTGCTGTATACCAGAGAAGAACTCCATCTTTCACCAGATCAAACAACTGATTCGTGGATGGATCAATAGGAAGAAATTGTTTCAGGAAAGGATCTTCACCAAGACAATTATTAATGTGGGCAACATAGGAGGCTTTCTCTGTTTCACTAATTACATGGAGAAGGGTGGTTGTCGACTGCCTGAGAACTGAAGTTACCCTTTTATAATCACCTTGTCCTGTAGCTCGACCTTGAAACGTCAAGTAATCCTGTGCATTACCATAATTCTCCATCAAAATTTTGTTTTAAATCTCAAATCACTCCATTAGCACCAAGATTCATCCATTCCACATGGGAAACAAATAATTACTAGCATAGATACATAAATTCCCACGGGAAAGCACATATCCTCCTTCATTACCTACATTCTGCTCTTGTAAGTTGACTTGACCCCCTCTGACAATTATCATTCTCATTGATTTTCCAGATGCCTAAAATCTTACCCAGCATTTTCAATTCATTCAATTTTGCACGGCTTAGTTCATGGTTTTTTACATATCCCCAAACAAACAACAACAAAATATAACTTTGGATTACAGGTACTTTCAGTCACCATAAGTTTTGATGTCAAACACGCAGGATACAAAGCCATAAACAGTGTCTTACTCGTAAGAAAGTTTCGAAGTCAATCTCACGGTTCAGGTCGGGATACGAACGCATCAATGCAGCTTTAATTTCATCCTCAGTAGACAATCCTACGATACCTTTCAACTTTGCCAAAACAGGTGCTAAATCTGCAGCCTTGAAAACACCATTCTTCCTCTTTGCAACATTGTACTACAAACAATTGCACCAAATCAAATTCATAAGATTAGCATCTATACCAATTTTAATTTCCCCATTCACCAATAGTGATCAAGGGATGCAGCCAAAAAAATAGTACCATACACCATACCTTGCTTTTGAGGCTGCGGAGCTCGACTTGGGTGAATTGGCTCTGGAGCGATGGATCAGAGACTATTACACCCTCAAAACCAGACATTTTTCTCCTTTTTAAATTCTCCTCCTCTTTTCAAATCTAACAGCCCTGAGATCCAAATCAACGATCAATTGAAAATTAGCAAATGCCCAATTCTCAAATTAATCTCCACAATAAAGTCAGATTAAGATTTCCTCCCAATTATATATAGCTCAATATTGGATTAGAGATCACATGTATCTGAAATTCTAATTAACCCTCCAAATTTTCAAATCATACAAAACTGTCAAGAACCCGTTCCAATCCTCAAATAGATGTGAAGGCGGGGGGCATCAATATCCCAATTCCATCAAACCAACACGACCCAGAAAAATCGGAGGAATTTCGATCAAAACTGAGGTGGGCCCAGCACTGTTTCATAGATCAGAATACCTGGAATGGAGTCGGAAGAGGGTTTGCGAACTTTCTTGTGAAGAATGATGACCAGGGTTTTCTTCAGATGGGGGAGAGAAAGAGAGGATGATAGAAGTGCCCAGAGGAGCGGAGGCGTAGAGGGTTGAAAACTTGAATGAAATCAGGGGGAAAGAATTTCCCTTTTTAGCTAAATAAATAGCTTTCTGATTTGTTTTTAAAATTCTCTGTGTTGATTTTCAAATGGGAATGGAGGAGGAGGAGCTTTCATCAGCCTTTTCACAAGGGCGGTTGCGTAACAAGCAATGACTTTTGCTCGACCGACGTGTATGGATGTTCCACAATTTTTATTTTCGTCATTTTCTAATTGTTGCTTTCTTCTTTGTTTTGTTTTCATTCATTTCATGATTTTCATCAAATCACACTTTTTACTGTTCCTCACTTCTTCCTTTGATTGAAAATGGGGTCAACAAGCATTAGCAAATGTACCACACTTTTTACTATGGCATTTGTTGAGTTTTAGATATTCAGATATATCATATCTTCATAACTGAGGTTTAAGGGTCATTATTTATTGATTGGTATAATGATCCCAAGAGATTAAAACAGCAATACTAATAAATAAGTTCAGGAAAAATAAATGCAAAATTGGGATTCCTAAGAATATCAGGAAAAAAAAAACAGAAAAGGAAAAAGACAAAAAAAAAACAGTTGAGATTGGCCCATGCAGGTCTCGAACCTGCGACCTTCGCGTTATTAGCACGACGCTCTAACCAACTGAGCTAATGGGCCTATTTTGAACAAAGAAATCAACAATTGTTTTTTATTGGCATTTTTGCAACTTTCAGGTGTATGCAAACTCATAGAGAGCTCATTAACTAATTGGATCCATTTCCAGATTCATGTATACTCCACTTTATTTGAGTAAATGCTCAATACACTAAATTGTCAGTCAATATGGAGCGCAAAATATTACACTTCGATTGCAAAAAAGGAGTTGAGAGCAAAATAAAAGTCTGGTGATATTTCACAAACGATGAATAATGCAATAGACTTGCTCTTTAACACTTCAGCCTAGTACATTTCTAATCTCCTCTTCTGCAGCAATTCAACATCAAATCCAGCTAGAAGCTATAATAGTGGCTATCTATTAGATTATAGCCCTTACAATACCTTTTTTTTCCCACAAAGTTATTAAGTTGAAAGATAGGAATGCAAAAAGCTCACTTTCTGCAAAATTGAGAGCAAAACACAGGAGACAAAGCAAATATACCCAAACCCCAAAAATCTACCACCGAGGTGTCGCAAAACTATAACTTGATGTTGCTGTGTATGTGTTCTAGACTTCTAATTTCTTGGTGCTGCTACATGAGGTTGTTCTTCAATGCTGAAATCATCTTTGGTGAAAAGAACAAAAGGAATGCCAGAACTGAGCCGAACAGAATCTTGATTGCGTACTTGAATGGGTCATTATCGGTCTCTTCTTCTTCTTCTGAGCTTGCTGTATACATAGCAGCTGCTGAAGGCAAGGCTTCAATGACGGCGTCAGAAAGGTCAGTGATGAAGGAAGAAGTGCAGTTGAGAGCTGGAACCCGCCCCCAGTTTTCTATTCCAGACTCAAGAGCCAACTCCCTGTACTCCATGTCAATCTCCTCTAGTGTCTCTATGTGCTCACTCACAAAGCTACAGATTTGAAGTACAGAAGAGTTCAGATTTTTATCTAAGTCAATAAAAAATGCCACAGAAAAGCATTTCATTCATAAAGAAATTCTTTTTAAGCTCACCTGACAGGAACAGCAAGCAAATTCTTGACACCACTCTGACCAAGCTCAACAAGAACTTCATCCGTGTAAGGCTTCAGCCACTGGACAGGACCCACACGACTCTATAATTATAAAATAAGCAAGACCCAAGTCAGATAAGCCAGAGATGTTGACAGAGAGAAGTGAAATCATCACAAATTGCCATTAGAAAGAAATGAGACAGAAATCTGACTAGACCTGGTATGCAAGTTTGTGGTTATTGTTAACTCCTCTAGCTTTCAGCTCTTTCATGATCAAGAAGATGCAATCTTCCATTTGATCTCTGTATGGATCTCCCGCATTCTCAACATAACTAACAGGAACACCATGAGCACTAAAGAATATCATCACCTACCAAATAAAATTTCAGCAACAAGAATTAGTTTCTCCGAACTTGCAGATGATAATACTTTAATAATACCATTTGTTGCATTTATTAAACCAACCTCATCTGGCTGCTTGAAACTCTGTAGCTCTTTCTCAATCAAGTCAGCCATAGACTTTAGATAACCTTCCCTCTGGTACCAAGACTTAATAATGGCAACAGGAAGTCTTGAAAGATATGAGTCCTCCCTGATCAACAACCAAAATTGAGCACAATGCTGTAAAAATAAAGGGAATCAAAGTTTCAAAAAATGAGCTTACCTGAACATGTTTTGGAGAACACGAATGCTTGAACCGGTAGTAGATATTGAATATTGTGGATAGAGAGGCAGCACAACAAGCTTTGTGATCTTGTCTTTTTTTATCTACATGGCCACATGAACATAGCAATGAGGCCAACAGATAATGCTGAACTGATATAAGACAAAAAAAATGACCCAAGGACAGAAACATGACAAATAAGGGATTCAATCACATTATGGAAGAGCTTATATATGAGCAAAGCATACTTACCTTCTTTGACAAAAAAAATAAAAGAGCAATGAATCTCAATACAATAGTTACAAACTTACAATAACTACAGCTATCTGGAAAAAAAAAATGTTGCTTATAGGGTGCAATTAATTGTGAAGAATATTCCAAGCTTTCAGCAATTCGAGAAGTCATAAATTTTAGCTTGTGATACAGATGAGGAAAGAATGTTGTATCTCAATTTCAATTATTCATAGACAGCTACATACTTACACATTTCTAAACACATTCATATATTCAAACCACAGGTTCCTCCTGGCATAACAAAATCACAGATAAAATCTCTGACTTGGCAAAGTAGAAGCAAGAAAAATAACAACATGATCTTAGAATCCCACTGAAAAAGGAGCATTGTCAACACCAATGATAACAAAACAAAATGTATTTCACGTGCTATACCATGATGGAGCTAACTAAGGAGAAAAGGCAAGACATGTCAATTTATACAAACCTGATCAACTGCCTCCTCAGTAAATGGATACCAATATCTCATCCCCACATAGACATTTACATTTTTTTTATTTGCTTCTAATGCCGCTTTGAGTGCTTGTGCCTGCACAAAATATATAATAATCAACAAGAAGCTCAAGGTGGAGTTTCTCAGTATTACAAACCGACAACCAACTTATAGTTAAAACTGTTCAGAAAAATGACACAATATTAATGGCAAAAGAATTCTAATTTTACCTGCTCGTCCGTAATCTTTCGCAATGGTGATCCTCCCCCAATTGCAGCATAGCCTTCCTTGCTTTTAGGAGCACGGAATGTAGAGATCAACTTTGCTAATGGTCGTTGGAGAAACTGAAACAACCTGGGGAGCCGAATGATATCCTGTCACAAACAAAACCACCACTAAAAGTCAATCAAGGGTTCCACTACTTCCTCTGGCAAAGCAACTACAAGATAATAAAATCATCTGATTAACATACCGGATCTGCAAACAAATTGAACAGAAATGGTTGAACATCATCAAGTGAGTCAGGTCCTCCAAGGTTCAAAAGCAACACACCAATCTTTTCCTCAGCAGTGTGTGCAGAAGCTCCAATATCTCCCTCAACGTAAGTGTATGCCCCTGTGGCAGCTGAACAATGTATCTTTCCTACAAGGTTGTTATTTTGATTGGACTTGGAAACATGCCCACCTTCAATACTACTTCTAATCCGCAATGATCCTTTGGATGAATTGGAACCCAGATACGCAAAAGCTTTCCTAGGTGGGCATGGCCTGCCAAATTTAACGCCATCAAAATATATCTTTTCTTTATGATGTACAAAGTTGCAAAACCCTAAAAACTCTCGATAGAATCGCTGACACCCGAGAGAGACTTCTCTATCGATTGGCTAAAATTTTCACATACGATTTTGGAAAATTTTAACTTAATCATGAGAATATATAAAACTAGCCGTTATCACATGCCGATTATCAATCGGACACCCATGTACAATCTACAGAGAAGAAGCCCTTTAATTGTAACAAAACGATCGATACTCAAAATCAAACGATAATTGAACACGAAAAAAAGCGAATATAGGATACAGATCAATACTAGGGCGAAAACAAAACTTACAAAGAAAGCTTAGAATTCACATCTCCGAGGGCCAAGGCTGGAAATTTCGAACGGGAACCGATTGCAGAGCTTGCAACAGCTTCCATGGCGCCAAGATTTCACCAACTAAGGAAAGACGATCGACAGATCAAGAAATGGAATGGTTGGAAATTTCAGAGGATTTGGGGAGGGAGGTGGGGAATTAGTGGGAATCTGAGCGATTTTTGAAGCTATTAAATTAATGATTAAAGCATAGCAGAAAAGTCAGCGATTGGGGAAGAGAAGAAGTCAGGAATGGCGAGGGGAGTTGTTACGCGTTTGTTTGTCGATGGAGAGAAAGAGGTGTTTGGTGTGATACCTAAACATATGCGTTGGGTGCAGAGGCGGCAACCGAGTGGGTCAGTCAGTTAGACGTCACTTTTCTCCCCGATTCTCCCTCTATTAAACCGGACCGGTTCAATTTTCTCATGGACCGGACCAGTCGGGTTGCTCTTTTCTTTTCTTACAGAGTAAAAAAGTACGGTAATGTGCTATTTTGGTAAACCAAACCCAAATTTGTTTTTTTTTTCAATCTAACCAAACCAAATTAATAATCCCTTGTTTTTTTTTTTCTGTTAAGAGTTCATTTTTGTAATGAGAAAGAGATTCTAAATATCATACATATCTGGTAATTAAGAGGCTTTAAATAAGACATAAGATTGACAAAGTACACCACGAGTAAGCAATATACAAACAAACAAAAGTAAGACCAATGACAAGTTTAGGTTCAAGGTGAGTGAAGCACTAAGGAAAAGCGCCCTTTCTAACAGTCAGGGCAAAGCGGGATGTGCTAGCCGTTGACATTCCCTCTACCGAGATGAAGGATCTTCGGAAGTCGCGAAATACAAAAGCAACCAAGCCCAACTAACTCGATTGGAAACCAAAACTCAAGTTCGGCTCTTGGATTACACACCAACGATCAAAACCTATCAAATATAGACCAGTAAAAAAAGCCAACAGGCCAACAAACCGCCAAAAATAACGAGAGTAACAAAAAAAAACAAAAAAGTGGGCCAAGCACAAAACAACAAAAGCAAAACTAAGCCCACGGTATCAAGAGGCCAACTAGTAACTAATTAGCCACAAAACAGTACATTGAAATCACACGAAGGACAAAAGTCCACGTCGTCTTCACAAACACACTTGAAAGGAATGGAAAAAAAACGTACAAACTCGATAGCCGCCAGGCGATTGGAACACACGCGGCCACACCGTCCTCATCCACCGCACAAAGGAAAAGCCATTAAGGCCAAGATGAAGCACTAGAGCTCGACGAGCCCGGATCTAGGAAAAGACAAAATCGAGCGACGACCTCTTATGGATTATCTAAACCGAGACAAACTCCAAAAAGCCAGGAGGCAAAGAGAGATCTGACAAGCAACAATCAAAGGATAGTCGGAAATCAACCAAGCTAAGGGGTGTAAGCCCAACGGACAAGCGATCTCAAATCGAAGAGCAGTTTCATCAAACCAATTCTTTAGAGATTATTTGCTCAAGAAAACCAAAGTCATGGATCTTAAAAACAACTCATTATAAATTTAGAGATTATTTGCCTTCTCGACTAAAAAAATAAACTTTTGACTTCTTGGCGAGGCCTTATCGATGTGCCTTCTCGGCACATTTGTCTCTTGTATTCTAGAGAGAAGGGAGAGCCCTTCACATTTGAATACACGTTTAACACTTTATGCTCGAATTTTGTTTGAATAAAATAATTATTTTAATTTTTATATAGATTGAAAATGAATAATAGGGTGTATTTTATAATTATTTGAATGTCTTTATAACTCGAAAATGAATGATAGGCTGTATAAAATAATTATTTGCATTTCTTTATAACTTGGAATGAATTATAGGTTGTGGCAAAAAGGCCATGTAGAATTCAAGAAAAAATATCTCATGAAGTCCATGAATGGAGAAACAAGTAGTTTTGGGCTTAGAAATTTGTCAGGAGTTGGATCACAAAAGGGGCAACTTATCAAAAGATGTTCTGCAGATTTAGAAGGCTCAATAAAGATTTGTATGAACTGCGAGGAAATTACTCAAGTTAGCATTGTCTAGGGAAGAATTATCCACTCGTAATTTTGAAATTTATGTTACAACTCAATCAAAGTGATAAACTTTGGTATGCCACAAAATTCTATAACAATTCAAACAAGCTCCATGAAGTTTTTACACCAAGGAGCACATGGTCGACGATCATAACCAATTACCATAAACAGAAAGGACAATCTTTTCATTGAGTAATGGTGGAGACGAGACAGTTTGTCAAGGTAACTACAATACAGTGATACACGAGTTAATACACAAGCAAACTGGGAAAGGAAATAGTGGCAGCAAGAAACACAGGGAGAAGAGACCTACAATGAATAAACTTTTTGGCAGTACAAACTACAAAGAAAAAAAAAAGACGAGGCAAATCTCAAAGCAAGCAAATGTTGCAGGAAATGAATAGCTGCTTCTTCCCATCTCATTAAGAAGTTACCCATTCCTTACGGATGTCAAATGTGTAATTGATCTCTAAGTAACTCTTGTTATCATCGTCTACAAACTGCAGGAATAAAAAATGCCAGCCAAAATAGTGGAAGAAATTAATGTTCCTCTGATGAAAAAAAAAATAGAGCAGGAGATGACATGTAAATGAATGTGAAAGTGATAAGAAGTCTTTCTCAAGGGAAATAATTTGATAAATAGGGCTTTTAATCAAAAAACTTGTTCAACTCAACCAGATTAGTGTTGGAATGGGCTATGCTAATCATTTCAAATGAGCAAGCTATTTTGTCTTTGATGTGAAGCTACATTTGCTTATTATACCTTGAAGCAATCTAGGGTATTTACCGGATCTTTTGTCTATTTCATGCATTTTCAACTATATCATATCAAGAAAGCAAAAGCTTAAATCTTGACAAAAACAAACTATGTCATTAATCTAGAACCATAGAGCAATAAAAGACAGAATTTTGGCTAGAAAACTTGCACTTTAAAATTATAGCAAAGCAGATTGATGTATGTGTAATTATAATAGACGGAGATTGAGCAAATTACCTTTGATCTGGATGAGTAGGATCCCCTAGCAAATAAACCAGAAGGTGTGGTTTCCTCTGCCATCTCATACACGTAGGGCTCATCTTGAGGGCTAAATGTTCCAAGCATCTCCTTTGTGCTGTACACTGAATTAAAAGCAAACATTTGCCTATGAGGATGACATTATATCTTGCAGCTTTGAATTTGTTAAATAAAACTTGTTTTTCGAGATATTGATGACTTGAATGAAGCAATTGTGATCCAAATAATTTAAAAAACAAGATAGAGGTAAAATTTAACCTTTGACACCAGTTTTCCACACGGCATTAGTGTACTTGAGGCCTGAAACAATGTTTCCAGAAACTTGGAAGGTGAATCTCAACCTGTAACGACTGCCTTCCTTAAGAGTAAACCACAATCCTTTCGGTTTACCACCTTCAGGAACAGAAAGGAGCATATCTGGTCTACCAGGTGAGAGGATGGCAAGACTGATGATCTTCACTTCTGGTTCCAATGATTCTGCAAAATATTAAAATGGATCAAGTTTATTAAGCAAACCAAAATGCTATTTTTATTCAATAACATAATAACAACAAAACTTTAGCAATGCAATTACCCAAAACTTCAACTGAATTTTTTATTTATATACATTAGAAAAGGGAGAAGAACCCACGACCTTCTGTCACAAAGATAATTGGCAAGACATGGGCAATTTTATAAACTATATTAACTGAAATCTATGATCTCATCCCATAATTAAATTTAATCACCCTAATCCAAGCTAATTAAATAACATGATAAGGAAGGAAACATCAAAAAGGTTTTTAAATCATTCAAAAGAAGACAGGCATAGAGGATCACCTCCAACATTGTTCAAATCTACACTTCCAAGAAGCTGCTCTTTCCACCTTCTCAAGCTCTCATCATCCTACATCAATCAAATCACATTTTTCCTCATGTTAAGCACACAAATAGCAATTTTTGGTCTTTTTACAAGAAGACCCAGCGTTTTCTAAAAACATAATTTGATGGTTAGGTATTATTAGCTGGAGTGCTGTACATCAGACCAGAAGAATAGATCAGAAATCAAACCTTATCTTTCTCTAATTGCTCTTTAATGGTATACTGAGGACCCAAATCAAACTTCTTCCCTTCTTCATGTTCATCTTCCTCTTCCTCTTCAGTTGCACAGAGAGAGGCTTCACTCATCTGTCTCCCAAGCCTCTCCAAATCTCTCTCCCCTCTGACATTGTCATTCTCCTCACTTGCAGCTCTGCTCTGCTCTCCAATCTCCCTGTTCTTGGGCGCATCAAACTCCATACCTGCAGCCTTCAAAGACATACAAAAAACGCCACTCAAAATCCCCAAACAGCCAATGTGTGGCAGGAAACTCAAATTCTACCCCAGTAATCAGAGCAAGCCCCCTTTTCTTGCTTTTCTTTCCTGGGGGGCTGGATGAAACACAGAAGAGCGAAACCAAGAAGACAGGCAAAAATGTTGTGGTGGTATGTATAATGGCGAACCCACAGAAATCCAGGTGAGGAATGAGATTAAAAGAGAGAGGAAAGTCAAAAGGCAGACCTGGTATGTTGTGTTCTCCTGATCTGTAATGAATTGGATTGGTGGTGGGTGCTGCTGGATGATGATATTTGCCTACAAAGAGATCGTGGATGGCACTACTAATTGTTAACACTTAGGGCCCATCATATTGGAAATACGCTACACGGCTAATGGCCCCAAATGTATTAGCAATTAGTGCCATTCACGATCTCTTTCAAGCTGATTTTTCTATTAACTAATCATCCAACAACCCCCGTAGCAGAGGAGAATGATTAAGCACGCAATCCGGTTTAAACCCGACCAAGACTGTATAAAATCAGACCAAATTCTTGAAAATCGGATTTTCATTTTTCGGTCCGAAAAAACCGGCTTCTTTAATTACAGTTTACAAAGACCTAATTCCACCTTGTCCAATCCACTAATCGCACACGGAAAATTGATTTGCAAAGACCTAATTCCAATTTCCACCAGCACTACGATAACATTGAAATCCAAAGTCACCATTGCTTACCTCGCTACTGGCTCCGGCATCAGCGGAGACGGCGTAGGAGCTGGAGCCGCAATCATCGGCGGATTCGGCGCCTCCTTCCTTCGTCGCCGGAATCATCTCAAGCAAACAGAACGGAGCAACACAAGGAATGGAAAATTACTCGAATTTTCCGGCGAGCAACCGCCAACTAATAACCGAGGTGACGTGGAACGGAAAAGCTGCAAATTTCCGGCCGTTGAAGGCGGAAGCGAGAAGATCGAGAAGGCGAAAAGTGCGCAGGAGAAAAAGGAGACAAGGAGCTCAGAGCTAGGGTTTCAAAGAATGAAAGGACGTTGTCACTCGGTCACTGTATAAACAAACTGCCCCCCTAAACAAAACAGAAATCCGACCCGTTTAATTTTTAACTGAACCCGAGTTTGTATATTCCGGAGCAGGTCCGGTTCGTCTAATTCAAACCGGCTGCCTCCACATCAAAATCCGTCAATAACAATCAATATTAAAAAAAAGTTTCGTACCATGATATTCTTTATATTTTAAATTTAATTGTGTGCACCTCAATTTATAAATGCAAAATTAGCAATCAATAGTTCAATATCGTGACATTATACATTTAAATCATTAACCATTAATGATCTCTATAAAGCTAGGCTTAAACTTTTACTACGTTACTAATTGCGATAATAGTGACCTATCTTGGTATGTGACAAGTACACTATGATTTGGGTGGCATTTTTCTAGCTTGGCTTTAAAGTTGGTTCCAATAATTTATTGACTTGTACAAACCTCTTAATTAACTAACATGGTCCCACAAATTTGCTTCTTCTTACCAAAATGTTTGGTGAATGTAATGGACTAATGGTGCATGAGCTAGTAACAAGAATGATATCATATTATCATATGGACAAAGAAATAACTTGGTCGGTGTACATCTCTATTAATGATGGTAGCTAGATAGAGTTAATTATAATGTATATATGTACGTGTTGGTGTCACAAACCCTTGAAAATTTGTGGACGTACACTTTGAAAAGGTGAGGCAAACTATCTTGAAAATAACTATAAATTACGTTTATATTGATTTTTTATAAGATGAGGAATTCAAAGTATCAAACAAGGCTGGTACATTACTATATTGAGACGAAACTTGATAGCCGAACAAATTGACAATAAAAAAACAACACAAACCAACAATACAGACAAAGAACAAGGTAAATAAGCAACAAGCAAAGAAGTCTAAGAAACTTGAGACTAGGTAGGAGAAAGGCAATTTCGCAGGTCAATAGCGAATAGCTACTTAAGACCATGCATGAGAAAGACAATTTCACAAATCAATAAAGAACTAACACATGCATATAAAGCCGTCGAAAAGCAAACCAACAAGAAGCTGACTTAAAAACTGTAACAAAATACTTGGAAAAGCACAAAAATACACCATCGGATAAGACCTAAACTTTTTTTTAGTATTTGAAAAGATGTTTGTAGATAAGATGAAATAATTATAAATTTGGGAAAAAAATTAGAAAAAAATAAAATTGGGGGGAATTTTGGAAAAAAATATAAAGGCTACGCCAAATCCACAATATCGAGGCGCCCAAAGACTTTAGTCTATCGCCTCGACTGATGAGCCACACATCGGTTGAGGTGACCGACAATTTTTTATTTTTTTTAAAGCACGTCGGACAAGCCACACGTCGCCATCTGCAATTGCAGATAATGTGTGGGGCCAAATCCCCAACGGATCTATATAGTCCTCTCCTCTTCCCAATTTTAATTATCTATGGGTGGAAAAAAAAGAGTGAAAAACAAAATTGGGAAAAAAAATAAGAGAGAAAATAGGAGCGAAAAATGTTTAATTTTTGGGGGGAGAAAAACTAAGAGTAAAAGTCGTTTGAAAACGTCACCATTGCCATCATCGTCGCATCTAGATTTGAATCAGATGGCGAATGTCGAGGTTGTAGAAGCTAACGTTGAGAATGAGGAGATTCCGATCCAAACGGCTCCAAATGACTCTACTTTTGAGTTTGACTTCAAACATTAGAGAGTCATATCCTCTAGCGGGAGGCTTGATTTAGGTATGTAATTTACGTTTTGAATCATCAATTTTACGTCGGATCATATATTATAATAATATGTTAGAATTGTCGTAATTTATTTATTAGTATTTTTGATTTAAATTATTATTCATTTACGTCATTACAATTTTCATAATTTTATTTCATAGTGTTTTAATTATTAAGTGATTACAATATTTAATACGTTATATATGATAGTGGTCACGGTTTATTTTTGTAGACACACTTATAAACGATCCCCGATATTTGGAGTGGTATCCCTCAGGTTGTACAAACCCCCAACCACCACACGAGTTCACCATATCCACCTAACCCGACTATTTCGCTCACCAAATACACAACTCCCAATTATCATAATATGTGGGGGTCCTCCACTTCCCAACACACTTCACACAACCCCAACATAACCCTTGATTTTGAGCCCACTAGAAATCTGTATATCGAATTTGATAATGCTTTCACTCCACGGACCGACACACAGACTTACCCACAGGGTGATACGTGGCTCCAAAATGCATTTTCATTTACTCCCTTGAGTCCTTATTTCCAAGCTGAGACTCGGGTCGGTTCTTCTTATTCCCAACCTTCACCATCTTATCCTTATTGTCAAGCTAGATCATATGAGACTCAGGTCGGGTCTTCTTATTCTCAACCTCCACGATCTTATCCTCGTGTTGGGCCTCCCAACACCCAAGCCGATCCTATACACCAAGAGGAATATGGTGGCGGACTAATCGATACTAGTTTGTTAGTCAGCTACAACACGCATATAGCGAATCTCAAATGGGAAGAACATACGGTAAGAACGTTTAATTAATTACCTAATATTTAAGCATAATTAATTATACTAAATAATTTTTCAGCGCGCTAGACTCTTGAGAGTGCATAAGCGAGGGACCCTTGGTGTTTGGAACACATGGTTGGAGGTACAGTCGGAGTGGGTAGGCTTAGTTCAACGTAGCAGATTAATGCGCCTACAACATTGGAGGTTCAAAGAAACAGATGAAGCATTGATTTCGGCTTTTGTCGAAAGGTGGCATCCAGAAATGAACAATTTCCATTTTCCTTGGGGAGAAATATCAATCACCCTCCATGATGTCCACTTTATTTTGGCATACCGCTAAATGGGATTAAGGCTGTTGGGTCGTCTATCGAGGAAGATTTATCGCATTTTAACTGTGATGCGTACAACGTAAATGCCGATGCGATTAAGACATTAGTAAGCAGAGGCAACATCAACATAAAATGTTGGCACAGTCTCATATTTGAAATGTTTATTGAAGGAGGAGACTGTGCCAACGTTTTTTGTTGATGTTGCCTCTGCTTACTAATGTCTTAATCGCATCGGCATTTACGTTGTACGCATCACGGTTAAAATGCGATAAATCTTCCTCGATAGACGACCCAACAACCTTAATCCCATTTAGCGGTAGGCCAAAATGAAGTGGACATCATGGAGGGTGATTGATATTTCTCCCCAAGGAAAATGGAAATTGTTCATTTCTGGATGCCACCTTTCGACAAAAGCCGAAATCAATGCTTCATCTGTTTCTTTGAACCTCCAATGTTGTAGGCGCATTAATCTGCTACATTGAACTAAGCCTACCCACTCCGACTGTACCTCCAACCACGTGTTCCAAACACCAAGGGTCACTCGCTTATGCACTCTCAAGAGTCTAGCGCGCTGAAAAATTATTTAGTATAATTAATTATGCTTAAATGTTAGGTAATTAATTAAACGTTCTTACCGTATGTTCTTCCCATTTGAGATTCGCGTGTTGTAGCTGACTAACAAACTAGTATCGATTGGTCCGCCACTATATTCCTCTTGGTGTATAAGATCGACTTGGGTGTTGGGAGGCCCAACACGAGGATAAGATCGTGGAGGTTGAGAATAAGAAGACCCGACCTGAGTCTCATATGATCCAGCTTGACAATAAGGATAAGATGGTGAAGGTTGGGAATAAGAAGACCCGACCCGGGTCTCAACTTGGAAATAAGGACTCAAGAGAGTAAATGAAAATGCATTTTGGAGCCATGTATCACCCTGTGGGTAAGCCTGTGTGTCGGTCCGTGGAGTGAAAACATTATCAAATTCGATATACAGATTTCTAGTGGGCTCAAAATCAAGGGTTATGTTGGGGTTGTGTGAAGTGTGTTGGGAAGTGGAGGACCCCCACAGATTATGATAATTAGGAGTTGTGTATTTGGTGGGCGAAATAGTCGGGTTAGGTGGATATGGTGATGCGGTGAACTCGTGTGGTGGTTGGGGGTTTGTACAACCTGAGGTATACCACTCCAAATATCGGAGATCGTTCATAAGTGTGTCTACATAAATAAAGTGTGACCACTATCATATATAATGTATTAAATATTGTAATCATTTAATAATTAAAATACTATGAAATAAAATGATGAAAAATTTTAATGACATAAATGAATAATAATTTAAATCAAAATACTAATAAATAAATTATGACAATTCTAACATATTATTATAATATATGATCCGACGTAAAATTGATGATTCAAAACGTAAATTACATACCTAAATCAAGCTCCCCACTAGAGGATATGACTCTCTAATGTGTGAAGTCAAACTCAAAAGTAGAGTCATTTGGAGCCGTTGATTGGATCAGAATTTCCTCATTCTCAACATTAGCTTCTGCAGCTTCAACGTTCACCATCCGATTTTCTTTTCCCCTCTTATTTTTTTCCACTCCTTTTTTTTCTATCGATTGGATTTTATCTTGTTGTTGTGTAAGTTTGGGGTTATGAGGAGGGCTATATATAGCCCCAAAAATAGCCGTTGGGTCCAATTGTTCCGTCGAAAATTGCAGATAGCGTGTGTCAAGAAAAAAAAAATTAAAGTAGTCGGTCACCTTGACCGATGTGTGGTTTCGTCGGTCGTCTCGACCGACTAAAAAAATCTGGGCGGTTCGAGAGCAAGAAAAAAAAGCCGTGGTATAGATCGGGGGATTGAACCCGACGTGAATCGAACACGCAACCTTCTGATCTGGAGTCAGACGCGCTACCATTGCGCCACGGATCCCACGGTGTTATGTTATGAAATAAAAACTAATTGTACTATGCAGAAGATTGAATCGCTCTTATCTGGAAAACAGTCGATTGAAAACCAGCCAGACAACAATGGCGGTAGCTTGTTTGGTAAGCAGCTTCGCCGGAGTGAGAGACGAGGTTTATGTTGCAACGACGCCATTGCGGGGCACAAAAGGACCAGGCCAGTTCTTCCTCTCAACGGCTTTCTCATTGGGCGCTTGGGATTTGCAACACTTTATGCTCATCGTTAAGCCTTCTTCATCCGTCTCGCAGGTTCTCTTTCGATCATCTAACTGATTGCGCATTTGAGGGAAAAGTGATTGAAATTATTAAATTGGATGTTGTTTGGATTCATTAGCTAATTAAACTCGAAGGTGTGTGCGTGTGTGGTGATTTTCCCCAATCACGATTCATGAATTGGGCTAGAATTACCCTTTGCTTTACAGAATAAGGTCACAAATTACAATTTCATGAGATTGGGATGAAATTGTGGTAGAATGGTTAGTGTATTAATTTGAGTGCAATCTTGGATTTTTGCAGGCTATTGTTTTCGATTTTCAACCTGAAGATCCAGAAAACTTATATGTTGCTCTTGCTGCTTTATCTGGTCAGTCTGTGCCAGGTTAGATGTTAGTCCCACCTATATGATCAAATCATCTGCAAGTGTCTGAGTGTCTGAGGTCTTATTGCTCTTCTTTCAGTTTGTTTGTTTTTCATTTAGGAACTTGCTCTGCACATTGCTCTTTCAGGGGCTATTCTAGAGAGGAAGATAAGTAAGCTTCCAAGGAACAAATGTTGGTTGGTTGGTTCTTCCATGGTTGATGATGCCCTAGAAGAAGCACGGAAATTCAATCATTCTTGGGAAACTGATCTGCGCATTGGTCGTCATGACTGTCGTGATTATGTAAATGGTGAGTATAACTCAGTAAGTAGGGAAAATTAGCAGCTTTTTCATTCTCTTGCACATGAAAATTGATAATCAAAATGGGAAAATTTTAATCTGAGTCTGGTGTTGCAAGGATTGGCTGAGCTGCTGACAGGGGAAAAGCATGTTTTGGAGCAACTGAGACACATTTCAAGCCCTTAGCCACAAAAATACTTGATATCCCACTTGTGAATCTTCTAGACATGATGTATAATGCTGAACTTCTATAGAATTTGTTCCTTTCTCCATCAACTTCTAATGTGAATGTGCAAGTCAATTGTTTGTGTTCATCACATACCATGTGTTTTATTCTTGCCAAATTGCCCATCTTCACTTATGTTTATGTTGATTGGTGAGCATTTGCATCTTTTTCTATATCATAGGACCACCACCATAGTATCCTTATGATGCTGATGGAATAATATTCCAAGATCATCATCATTTATACCACTTTGCAACGACTGAAAAAAATACCTATGTATGACAAGTGGATGGGTATGATGAAGAACTCCAATATAATTTGCAAGTTGCCGTTATTTTCTGTTTAATTATCTTACATAGGCTACGTACCGTACATTTACTTACGTTCTGAGAAAGATTCTAATGAATTTATCTCATTGAGTAGACATGTCCACTGTCGAAGCTCATCTTCATGGATAGTTTTAGTATCTATTCCCACATCTGATATGAAAGCCAACTTGGTGTAGCATATGATGCCTTCCACTTATAGTGGGAAGCTAAATGAATGGTAACCATGTCTTTATATTCTTTAAGAAGGTAATTATTTTGTTACGTTTTTGCAAGAAATTGAAGGTGAGACTCATCATACTAGTGTGGGGGCATGGACGTGGATGGGTAGCAAATAGCACTCAGGCAAGTTGTGTACTATTCTTTCCTCACCAATATGCATTCTTTTGTAGTTTATCATTATCATTATATCTGTTATTATTATCAATTCCTTCTTTACTAGGAATGTATCAGCTCTGAGTTATGATGGAGTAAGGCAAATGGATCACTGAATTGTCTTCTATGTTGGACTAGTAGACTAGCAAATACTTTGCCTTGGATGCTGAGTGAGGATTATTGAAAAATATACATAAATCTTATATCCTACAAACTTGCAGTTTGACTAAGATTTAAACTTCAACCTTATTGCAAGAAGGATGAATTTCATGGATTCATTATATCTCTAGGATTCTGAGAGGACTAAATGAAATGCATTTCATGGATTCATCAAGATTCCTAGTAAATTGACCACTTCCAAACATCTAATAGTACACCCACCTTATGTGAATTATATACATAACTAGAATCTACACGATTCATCTATTGAGCTAAGCATACTCATACAAAAACCATACATGATAGAGCACACAGGACCCTTTTCCTATTAACATCACATAGAGCCATACACTAAAGCATAACATCATCTGCCCATTACAAGTACCTCAACATAATTACATCAAAATTGCATATCGCATACTATCACTCACCATAAGATGATCTATATCTGAATTTCTGACAGTTTCTCCTGTTACCCAAATCCCATCAGCTCCATTTCCATGTTGCTGGTAAAAGCAAGAGAGTACCGAAACCGGAATTCGAATTATGCTGTAAATAGCTGCAAACACAATCCAAGCTGGCCCATGCCTTCCTCTATTGATCTCATTAGCTCTCTCGCTTCCTTGAAACATCATCTCATCAGCCACCTTTGGACTCTTTCTTCCTCTGTGCATTTTTTTTTCTTTTGTGGAGAATACTATGGATGAGAAGAAATTAAGTTATGCAAAACCATGGGAGTTTAGGCTTAGTTTTATATGTGCTTTTGATAATGGTATATGTTGGTGGTTGTCTTTAACAAAAGCTAGTTGATGGTAGTGCTAGTGCCCATCAAAGAAAAAGAGGAGCCTATGGGATTTCCCTTTCATGTATGATTAATCTGTAGTTCATTTTTATATACATATATGGTGGGTCTGTCTGATACCTACAAAGATGCCTAATTGCATATTGATTGTCTTCAAAATTTTGTTTTACTTGCTAATATATTTTTAAATTAAAGTTGCCAACATTAGGAACCTGAATTGTTGAATTAAGCTAAATCCTGCTTGTTTATCCTCTTTTTTTTGTTCTGCATACAGATAAATGCTCAGATGATTATGCTCTGAACCAAGAAATTTCTTTTATTTTCTCCATGATAAAGGATTAAGCACTCCCTTACCCCATAATCTAGTTTTTTTGGATAAAGGATTAAGCACTCCCTTACCCCCATAATCCATGATAAAGGATTATAATTGCAAAGCTCATCTGAGTCATAATCCAATCTACCTAATATTGGAAATTTAGGATTAGGGTTGAACACATCTTGACTTGTAACCCAAATGTGCTCAAATTGTGAAAACTTTTAACATGAAAGTAGCCAACCCACTAACCAAAAATTTCAGGGCTAGTGAAGATAACCATTGATTTGCAGATATAATGTAAGATAAGGTAGGAATTTGTACCCATCATTCAGATAAAGTAAGATTCTTCCCTTTATTATCTCTTGTATTATATGTGATTTTGAACCCCATGATATACATGATATTTCTAGGAGGATTCTGGAGGTGCAGATGAAGACTGTACTTGATGGTGTACAGGATGACCCCTTTATAGTGGTAGGGACCAATAATCTTGAATTAATGTGACAAATACTTAACCATATCACTAGCTTTTGCTATTCTAAGAAGGAAACATTCTCTTTCACCTCCTTCTCCTTGGCTTTCTGACTTCTTTTTTTAAGTTTTTGAACAAGCAATGGCTCAATTTCCCTTTATTATTTTATTGTTTCTGAGTATGGAATCTGAGTTTTGGTGGTAATCTCATTAGCCAGTCCTTGAATTTGAGTCTTGGGCTTATATAAGGTAGTTGAAGTTCATCAAGGTAACTAAAAACTCATAAGCTAGCTTTGAGAATAACCTAAAAATAAATAGCTAGAAGCTATAGGAGTTAGGTTTATTTTCTTTTGGAAAACACTTATATTTATTAATCAAGTTAGGTTGAATTGATTTGTATGAGTCACATTCATTCTCAGTAGTCAATACTATATAAACTTATTGTATGTATTATAATGCCTATGTGTCTTCTATTGGGTGAGAGCTACTTGATTGTAATCGACACTCGGTCAAAATGGTAAAGTGGTGCTAGACTTCTTAAGTATTGATCAAGAAGTTCGAATTCGAATCCTTCTGGCGGCAGGTTGGATTTTATGTTACTTGAATAGGAAAGGTTTCTAGAATATTGATGGCTTCATTGTGAAACTTGCTGTTGCAAATAAGCATTATGATTTATGAGTACTCATCACCATATCTGACATAGGGGACATCAAAGTGATCAAAGACCATAAGAAAATATACCAAACTCCACTAAGTGATAAAAGTTTATAGACGCATAAACGAAGCCAAGCCCATAACCACAAGATCATGAATATTTTCACGTGCCACACAATTAAAAAATAATTGGATGCTTCAGGTTAAACTTGAGCCTAATTTATTGATATTTTGCCATTATAATTATTCTATTATTTATTGGGCTGTCCAGTTGTCTCATTCACCCAAAATTTATTATAACCTATACAAAAATAAACTTTCAATTATCAAGAAGGTGAAATGATATCACAATTTATAACGCGTTTAGCCATGATAAATGGTTTATAATTGAGTATTTACAACATTATGGTACCGTATAAATGGTTTATAAAACTATTCCATTATTCAGTTTATAAAGATATTCTTCGTACCTAATCAACTATAATGCTTGTTATTTTTTTATCAGGTAAGAATTTGATACCGGAAAGATTATTCAATACCAGTGGCATCCTTGTGGATGAGAGCCATAAACTCAAGGTGATTACCCATCAAAGAAACGGGGTAGGAATGGGCGAGTTTGACAATTTTGTCAACCACAAAGTTTGCACACCTATGAATATGCGAATGACACGAACCGCTGTCCCGTGTCCAACAGGATGTTGGATCCATGTGCCATGGCCAATCAAGGGATCTTACGGAGGATTCTAGAGGCAACTGGGACAATATCCTATAAAAAAACAAAATAAATTAATCTTAACTTTTTATTTATTAATTAATGACCAAGATCTTACAAAATTCAGCCTAACTCCACACCCTAAACAAATCCGATCACAATTGGTTTCTTCGGAAGGACAATTATTGGGGTTTCTAGATCAGTCAAATACCATTTTTTTGTTAATAAACAATATAATGCAAACATGTTATGCCCGGCCCCTTAAGTGCATCCATTTCCCAATCAAATCATACAAAAGCTTTACTTAGATTATTTGTCTCTTAATAAAGTGAGTGAACGCGTTTTTTTTTATTATGTCATTTTTTTTCTTTGATGAGAAACTAAAGCTAAACTTATAATGGAAGTCTAGCTATCATACTTGTCACTTATGCTTTGATTGGTTTTAACTTTAAACTTCTCTGTATTAACCTACAAGATTGATCGATGAAAGCACTTATTTCTCATCTTTAAACAATAGTAAAAAGAAGCATTGCTTAATCATTGTGACTGATTTATAGTTAACCTATTCTTACGCGTTACATCCTAATTATATTCTTTGTTCCTTTTATACATAAATATAACTTTTAAAGTCACTAAATATAAATAATTAGAATGTATAAACTAATATATATTTTCGTATTAATTGTTTAACTCGAGGTTACTTTGTGTGTGATGATATGATATATGTGCTTCACACATATTTTGAAGTATATGTTTTGTTCAATTATTTGGTTAGTTAGACGCCTTAGGACATGTTTGGATTATCACTCATTATAATACAAGATTTAATAAAAAAAATTGCATTAAATCTTATATTATAATGCAAAATAATGCATTTTAAGTGGTAATCCAAACATGTCTCATTAGAGCACAAAGGAATCATAAGAAGAATGTTCTTCATTTTATTGAATTTAAAATGATGAGTCCTAGAGGCCTTGTAATGTATTTTAGTTAAAAACTGAAAGGCCCCGAAACATCTCAATTGCAAACCCTAGAAAGGATATACATGAAAATGAGAGAGGAGGAAATGATCAATTAGGCAATTTTAGCTTCCTCAGCAAGCTTGGTGCAAACCGGCGGGTTAATCTTGCCCATAGTATGGGGCTTAATGTTGGCACACTCTGAGGCAGCGGCCTTGTTCCAGTTGTATGTCAAGTCGATGTCGGCTAGCTCGACTTGCTCACACGGGACTCCGCTGCTGCACACGAGCTTGATGGCGGTTGGGCTCGACCCGGATCCCCTGATATTCTTGAAGCTAACCTTGCTAAGCTTCACCTTTGATGGTACCTACAATGTCACAAAACAATAAGTCAAGACAAAAAAAAAGTAGTAGAATCAATCTTTCATAATTAGAACAAAACTTAATTGGGCAAATCCAAACTGATTGGATTATTGTTCTAAAAATTCTGTCTGGGCGCTGGAGCCTTCCAGCTCGCCTAGGTGCCCATTTGGGCCGCCTCCTCTCTACCCAAGTCCAGTGTTCTAAAAAATGCTAGGTGGACCCTAGGTGGAGAGGGACCACCTAACGCCTAGGCGGCCTAAATGGGTATCTAGACGGTCTTCAAAATGGGCTAAAAGGCTAGGCGGGCTAGCACACTTGGGCCAAATTAATCTAGGCCGAGCGGGCCATTGTTCTAAAAACCCTGCCTCCTGCCTGGGTATCGGGTGTCACTCGTCTAGGCCACTAGGATGTTAGGCGGCCCCTCTCTGCCTAGAGGCCGCCTAACGTTTTTATAGAATAGGGATTGGGTATGAACAATAAAATACATGCAAAGTTATAAAGGCCTAGCGGTCCGGCTCGAGCCTACTTTTGTCTAGGTCTAACCGCTATTCTAAAAATCCTTTATAAGCCCTGTCTAGCCCTCGCCTAGGCTCTGGACTGCCTAGCTAGGCAACCGTTAACTGACTGTCTATTTGCTAGGCGGCTCCTCTCCATCTAGGATCCGTATAGCGTTTTTAGAACATTGGGTCTAACTAGAATATGTATTAGAATTGCCTTTTGATTGCAGTGGCCATATGGGCAATACGCTTGATCGATGATGATCGGGTTGGTAACATTCTCCACCACAATGTTCTCAAAGTGTAGGTCCTTAGCAACGGCCGGGAACGAGTTCAACCATGTCTTGATCCTAATTCCATTGTCGGCGTTCTTGATCGTGCAATTTTTAATATACACGCCCAAGACATCATCTTCGTTTTTATACTTTCCAAGGCTTCCGATGCTAAGTCCATGGCCTCGACCACACGTCACCTTCTCGACGGTGAGTTGCCTTGTGCCGTCGCCTATTGACACACAATCGTCTCCTGTGTTGATGACAACGTCGTGGATGGTCACTCCCTCCGAGCGGCCAATGTGGATGCCGTCTGTGTTGATGCTCTCTGGCTCGGCGAAGATGTTCATTTTTGCTAGGGTTATGTTCTTGCACCCGAAAATGCTCATGTGGAATATGGCTTGCTGTTCAAAGAGGTTATCCCCTTGATCTTTGAGTTCGTGATGAAATTGAACCTCAAGTTCTGCAAATTAAGCACAAATAATAACATGTTAGCTCGAAAGCATCTCCAATAGCTCAACTAGTAACAAAAACAGGAATAATAAGCCAAAGGCTTGCGCGAGAGAGGTCCCTTCGCGTATGATACATATGTTTAATTACTAGGGACTAGAGCTGTCAAAACTCGACCCGATCTGATAACCCAAAAATTAACGGGTCGGATTATAATCTGAACCCGATTGGGTTGATACATGAAACCCGTTAGATTGACCCGAACTTTTGTTTTTGAAAAAATTATAAAATATTTTTATTTAATTAAAATATCATTTTAATAATCATAAAAAGCAGATACTCTTAACTCGCTGGATTGATCCGAACCCACACGATAACATGCCATAATCCGACCAATTTGATCTGTAACCCAATTGACCTAAACCAGTAATAAATCCGAATCCGAAATGACCTAACCTAACCTAACCGAACTGACCCATTCAACAAGTATGATAGGGACCATCAATTATTTTTCACGTATTTTAAGATAAAAAGTACAATTAGGGACAAAGAAAATGCTTTTTGTATAGTAAGTAGAACAAGCCGAGGCAAGGGCGCGCCGCAAAGTGGACTCGGAATTTGCTCATGCTCAATCAAAACGTTCAACATAATCTCAAATTTCGTTGACACAATAATTGGTTTTGTATCATAAAATATGACAAGTCACCATCATATCGAGAGATAAATGTAATAATGGTATAAAATAGGTAAGTGAAAAGTCTTACATAGGGAAGTTGTTTGCAGTTTGGGTTCTTGTCACAATTGTTCATCTTCCAAGCCATTTGTCCTTGGCCATCGAAGATTCCGCCTCCCGACACCGCGGTGATCTTCAACTTGTCGACGTGATTGATAGTAAGCAACGCGTCGTGTCCCTTGAATTGAGCTGGATCCGCGGGTGCCTTGATGTTCCCTCCAATCTCGAGATGAATCGGGCCCTTACAAGGGCCTTTAAGGCTCATTGGCCCCATCAAATAATCTCCCTTTGGAATCACAACCTTGTCATTTGCGGGCGATAAGCAAGCCTCGTTCCATGCCTTTGACAAAGCCTCGACGATGTCGTGACTTGGCTTGGCACCATACTTGGTGATGTCAATAATCGGGCCGCGAATGACAACGCCATCGGCGTTCAAGGTTGAGGAAAAGAGTTGAAGAATGACCAAGATAAGAGAGGAATAAGAAATCTTGGCCATTCTTCAGGGAGATTGGTGGGACGAGTTGTAAGTTGCAATGGGGAAAGTATTTATAGGTTATATTTGTGGAGACAATCCAAATTTAGCGTGGTCACCTCGTAATTGTATGGTTCATGGTTGTAAGATTGGTGAGTTCATAATTAATTCGCCATTCATATAGTCTAAGTTAAAATATTGGTCAGTCTTCCGACATCTAGTTAAGCAATTAAAACTTCATAGTAGTAGCATGAGGTTTCCGTTTCGACTCCTACGAACAGTGTCTAAGACCAAAAAAATAATTTAAAATATTGGTCAAGTTTGATTTTAGGAGCGTATTTTATAATATCAAAAAGAAGCTCTAAATTTTTCTTGACCCAAGAACCCTTTTAACTTCAAACTATCAAAATCCAGTGATTTAGAATAATTTATTAATGACTTATAAAATTAGAGTAGCTATAATTATCTAAGCTCTTCCAACTATCATTTACATAAATATTTTTATTTATTTTGTTTTTAGTGTATCAAAGGATAGAAATAAACCTACCTTTTAAGAAGGATTGTCTAGATCCTTAATATTATCATATGCAAAATGAAAGTCAAGTTCATTTCATATTTTGATTTTATTCAAAATAATTATTTAAATCCAATCTATTTGTCAACTCGATATTATGTTAATCAAGTTTTTCATATAGGCAGCCCATGAAAAAACATCATATTTTAGACACAGTTCTAAAATAGAACAAGTATTTTAATTTTTTTTAAAAGTGTGAGTATACCCATAAGCGCCAAGTCTTAACATAGTTCTCAATGAAAGACCAATTAAATATGGCATATGGTCTTAATTTAATTAAAAATTTGAGATTATGTTTGAAATTTACGAACATTTTCTTTATACCAAGTTTCCTATGTACCCTTTTTAAACAATCAAGACAACAACACCCTTACTCTTCCTTCCGACATTAACTCCCATATTATCCGCCACTTCACCAATTTGCTGGGCTCCTCAATCCAAACCGCACCCTTCAACCTTGACTACTCCCATCATGGCCCCATCCTCTCCAATGATATCGCCTTGCTTCTCACCAGCCCCTTCTCTCCCGAGGAAGTCAAAAAGGGATTCTTCTCCCTGGGGAATAACAAATGTCCAGGGCCCGACGGTTATAGTGCTCTCTTCTTCAAAAAGGCATGGAGTATAATAGGGGTCGATCTCTTTGCTGGTATCTCTGACTTCTACCATTCCAGCAAATTCATCCGCCAAATCAACCACACCATGATCTCTCTTCACCCCAAGCCTGGAGACTCGTCCTCTATAACCAATTATCGCCCCATCTCCTGCTGCAATACCATATACAAAGCCATTGCCAAAACCCTTGCCCATCGCCTCAAAAATGCCCTTCATGACATCATTAATGAGAACCAGGGCACCTTCATAGCGGGGCGTTCCATACGGCACAACTCCCTCCTATACCAAGAGCTTCTCAAACACTATGACAGAGCCAACATCTCCCCGAGGTGTGCAATAAAAGTTGACTTGAAGAAGGCCTTCGACACAATCGAGCATAACTTTATCCTCCACGCAATGAAGGCCTTTGGATTCCATGGAAAATTCATCGAATGGGTACGCTTTTGTATCACCACTGTTTCCTTTTCTATTAATATTAATGGCTCGCTTGAAGGCTTTTTCCAGGGGCGTCGTGGACTCCGCCAAGGCTGTCTGCTCTCTCCCTACCTATTTGCGATAGCCATCGAGTACCTCACCAGGCTTGTCCATTCCAAAACCGCCAATCCCAGCTTCAACTATCACCCCAAATGTGAGGCCCTTAAACTCACTTGTCTCTGCTTCGCCGATGATCTTTTCTTCTTCAGCAGGGGTGATCTCGAATCCGTCAAAGTTCTCAAAGCCGCCCTTGATGAGTCCGAAAACATCTCAAGCCTCCACTATAATCCCGCCAAATCCAATATCTTCTTTGGTGGAGTTCCCGTCCCCGATATGCAGTGGATTGCGGATGAGATTGGCTTCAGCATCGGAACCCTTCCCACCACCTATTTGGGAATTCCGATGGGGACTAAGCGTCTTAGTGTTTCTGATTACTCCCCTCTCATCAACCGTATTACCACAAAAATCCAGTCTTGGGCGGCTCGTTGTCTTTCTTACGCCGGACGTGTGCAAATCATACACTCCATTCTCTTTGCTATGACAAATTTCTGGTGTAACACGCTTCTTATCCCGGTTATTGTGATCCAAAAAATCGAGGCTCTTCTCCGGAATTTTCTCTGGTCTGGCAAGGAAACTGGCCGTAAAGCGCTCGTGGCTTGGGATTCTGTTTGCAAACCAAAGCAGGCTGGTGGCCTTGGATTTAAAGAATTGCTATCATGGAATAAAGCTTGCATTGGGAGATCAATCTATGAGCTAGCTACAGCCAATCCTAGCATCTGAGCTAAATGGATCACTTGCAATTACCTCAAACGGTCCGATATCTGGCACGTCGCTTCCAAGCCAAATCATAGTTGGGTCTGGCGCACTATTATCCAAGTCCGAGATGATCTCCTACAACTTCATAACGCCGCAGATATTATCACTGCTATGAGAGGGGCCAATGACAAATATTCCGCTAGCAACGTCTATGTTGTCTTCCGAGGCGCTCATGATGACATCGACTGGTGCTCCGCAATCTGGGGTGGTATCAACGTCCCTAGAAGTAGCTTCATTTGTTGGCTTGCTGCCCTCCAAAAACTCCCCACCCGAAGCAAACTTGCTACCTGGGGCATCTCTCCCACCAATATTTGCCCCCTCTGCAATGCTGCACCAGAAACAGAACCACACCTTTGGAATGAATGTTCCACCACCAATTCCATTTTAAATATTGTTCTTGACTGGCTTCGCATAGACATACGCCTTCCCAATTTGTCTTCCTGATTGTCTTGGCTCTCCTCTGGGCAGATCCACAGCCGGCCTCTTCATCAGCTCCGCTGCTCGGCGATCACGTCGTTTGTCTATCACACTTGGAACGTCAGAAATGCCTTGATATTTCAGCAGAAGCCCTGCGACATCAACTCTGTTGCTGCTGAAATTATTCAGCATACCAAACAGCTCGTTCAAGTGAATTGGAGTGGGAACAATCATGCCTCATGGTGCAGCTCTTTTGGCATTTAATTTGGCTTCCTTTAGCCCTTTTGTTTCCTGTTTCCTTGTCACAGTGTTCCCCTAGATCCTGTTAGCACCTGGTGCATTTTGTATATCTGGAACCCTCTACACTGTAAATTCTCCACTTATCTAATATAAACGTAACTTCTTAAAAAAAAAAAACAATCAAATCGTAAGTAGTTCTTTTGATCAATTAACTTTTTATTTAAGGTTGTGATTGAACTCGATGAGTATTTGCCCATATTTTTTTTTATTAAAATAGAGATTAGAATTACATTGAACAAAAATTCATATTTTTATTTATGCCCATATGTCCAAAATGTCCAAATATTTATCTCCATAAACCGATCTTGTTCAGTATTATAACGGTCGTCATCAGGAGAAGTCTCATTGGTGTTGGTGTTGTGTTCGGATCAATTCGGTTCCTTCCAAATCACATATAACTAATAGTAATTAATAGTATGGTGTTCAGATCCACTCAGTTCTTCCCATGCCAAAATAATAACAAGATAAATATATTAATCTATATCTATACTTCTATATCTATATCTATATCTATATCTATATCTATATCTATACTCTATACTACTATAAAAGCACGGCTAACTATTGAATCCCGTCCGTTCATTTTACAGTTTTCTATATAACACTATCGTGCGGCTGTTATTAATTCATTATTTCTCAAGAATACTTTTGTTATTTTAATGTTCCTCGAACTTCGTGTCGGTCTTGCTTAGCTCTTAAGTAGTCTCGGGATATATATTCCTGGAAAAGCGTGATCGACTTAAGTGATATTTGGATGTAAATGTTTAATTTTGACATGTCTCGAAAAACGTGTCCAAGTTATTTCGCTTGTAAGCAAGCTCGGATACGTTTGTTTCTTAGCTGTGAAGAAAGCTCGTATACGTAATAAAACAATTTTTATGACATTGGATGACGTGAAGTCAGGTAAATTAATACCAAAAAAACCATGTCCTTTACATAAATTTACGGAAATGTCATTTCCATATCTCTACACTAATTAAGTCTCCGTCTTATAATCGCCGCGCAACGCGCGGCTTATTGCTAGTCAAATAAATATATAGTCAAGAATACATAATAATCAAGTGCGGTTTTAAGTTTGAAATGCGGTGTTCAAATCCACTTTCAGTTGGAAGAACGGAACGGGGAAATCAAGTGCGGTTTTTTAATGATTATTAATAATCAATATTTAATTAAATAATAATATTTATTTATAATATTATAATTTTCAAAATAAACTTTAAAAATTCTATAAATATACTAAATCGGTCGGTTGATTTAGGGTTTCAGGTTCAAATTTTCGGGTCTTAACCCTAAAATTATCGGGTAGTTCGAGACTTCGGGTTGGATTAGCAAATTAGGTCAGCTTTTGAAAGCTCTAGAAGAGAGGCATTCTTTCCTTCTTGAAAATTTTAACAGCCGACACCCGAAAAGATCCACCAACCCCTTTTCCATTCCAAATCCGATCCCTTTAAATAAGGGCCTGTTTAAATTACCACTCAAAATGCATTATCTTATATTATAATGTAGAATTTAATGTAAATCTAATTATATAAATTATCTTGATTAATTTTCAACATTTCATAAGAAAATCATAATTAATTTAAATTTATAAAATTTTACTCGTCAACGGTTGTGTCACAGCCCAAATCGCACAACATAGGCCGCCCAATTCCCCATTTCAGCAACTTCAATTGCCATATTTAGCCGTGGCATGGTCAAGCTTGGATGGTTCATGATATCTAGAGCCTTGGTCTCGTCCCTAATCTCTATGCAATCTAGTATGGTTGCATCATATATAATAATTAGTTTGTTACACATTACAACTTAGATTACAAATCACAAACAGTCTATATCCTGAAAATATATATGGTTGAAGGTTGATCAAGTTTATTTTGACTCTTAAGCTATCCAATCCATAAATTAATAGATAGGCTAAAAAATAATCTTGATCGTTCTTGACAATATATATATTGTCTAAAATCTATTATCTATATATGTCCCAATTCACTGAGTTTATAAACATTTCTATATATAAAATCCTTAAAAACGTGAATAATAGTGTATTCTTAATGTAATTATAAATAAAAATGTATTTACTACTATTAAAAAAACAAATTAATTATTCTACCAAAAAAAACAAATTAATTAATTAGTTCGTAAAATGACGTGGTTAACTTAACTCCACGAACACTTTTCTATTGAAATAGTATGTACTAAATCGTAATACTAGCAATTAACAAGAGGAAAACAAGGAAATAACATAAGTCAATAATAATACCAATTCTTGGATACGCTGTAAAATAGGAAAACCTTTGGCAAATTATTAACCAAAAAAATAGTAGATTTCCATCGACTTAGATCCGTCCTAATTGCTATATTTAGATTCCAACCCCACTATAAAATTAATCCATCAACCAAAACACATCTCACAAATTACAAAAAAAAAACAATAACATTAAGAAATAAAACGTAGTAATATAGAAACAAATAAGGTAAATAGAAATGGAAAGAAAGCTCAATCTAGTTCTCCTTTTGGTGTTTCTAATTTTTAATGCATCTCCTCACATTGTAATCTCGGACGAGGCTAAAGAAGCAAGCGATACTGCCGGCTCAGCACCTGCATCCGGTGCAACGAAGAGTGGCGGAGCACCCGGTGCAGCGGCCAGTGGCAAAGCACCCGGTGCAGCGGCCAGTGGCGAAGCACCCGAGGCAGCGGCCAGTGGCAAAGCACCCAGTGCAGCGGACAGTGGAGGAGCACCCGGTCCAGCGGCCAGTGGCGGAGCAGCCGGTCCATCGGCTAGTGGCGGAGCTGGAGGTTCCATTGACATCACCACACTCGGTGCTAAACCAGGATCAGATTGTGCCCAGGTAAGTACGCGTCTGTGTAAGAGTGGATGATCAACTTAATTAATTTAAAATGCATTATTTTCCAGATCTGATCCATTAGAATTTATTAGTTGCTTTCTTATTTTAGAATGAATTGATCAAATATATTTATACATAATTAGGCTTTGACGAAAGCATGGGAACAAGCATGTGCATCGACGGCAGCGTCTAAGATAGTGGTGCCAAAGGGAAATTTCTCATTGACAATGGTGGAGTTAAAAGGCCCATGCAAAGGTCCCATCACAATTGAGATGGCAGGGAACTTTGAGGCCCCAACGAGTATAGATGCTTGGAAGGGGAAGACCGATACCACATGGGTCAAGATTGAGGGCGTTAGCTCCTTGACCATCGTTGCAAAGGAAGGAGGTGGCGTTTTCGATGGCAATGGCGAAGAAGGATGGAAGAAAAACGACTGCAAGCAAACCGGAACCTGCAATTCGCTTCCTTATGTACGTAATTTAACGTAATTATCATTGATCGATCAGGCGCGTATTTATCTAATTCGTATGTACGTACTTTGCATATCCGTGCATGCAGAATTTCAGATTTTGCTCCGTGAATGACTCGATTCTTGATGGCATAACATCCTTGGATAGCAAGCAGTTTCACATGAACCTAATTGGGTGCTTCAACATGACCATCCAAAAGGTAAAGGTCATAGCCCCCAAAGAATCCTTGAACACTGACGGCATCCACATCGGTCGTTCCCAGGGCATTAAGATCATCGACACCACCATCGGGACTGGGGACGACTGCATCTCCATCGGTGATGGGACCAAGAACCTCACCGTCACGGGGGTTACATGCGGCCCTGGCCACGGTCTTAGCATCGGAAGTCTCGGCCTTTACGACAAAGAAGAGCCTGTTTCGGGCATCTCTGTTAGCAAATGCACCTTCAAGAACACCGATAACGGAATCAGGATCAAGAGTTGGCTCAAATCCAAACCCTGTACCGCTAGCGATATGCACTTCGAAGACATCACCATGGACAATGTTACATTCCCACTCCTCATCGACCAGGCCTATTGCCCATCTGGAAAGTGTGACGCAACGGTACGTACACTTACATATATATACATAGCTAGAATAGCATGCATATCGTTTTTTGTTTAATATGATGAATGTGTAAAAAGTATTGTATCTAACTTGATTTCGAGGCCCTATATATTCACATCTTACACTTGTCCAAGATCAGACTAGTGTATATGAATATATTAATCTTCAATTGATCGATATTTTCTCATTTAATTTGATCCTATAGATATTAATTGATCCATGCATGTACATATGTCCATGCATATAGGCACCATCACAAGTGAAGCTTAGCAACATTTTCTTCAAGAATGTCAAAGGAACGGCAGCGGATCCATCAGTGTTGAGGCTCGTGTGCAGTACGGGAAATCCGTGCGACAACGTCCACCTCGAAGACATCGATCTAAAGTACTCTGGAGACTTAGGCCCGGCCGTGTCAGAATGTTGCAATGTAAAGCCGGTGGTTGCGGGTACGGTCAACCCTAAACCTTGCAGCGTGTCGACTACAGAAGCTGAGGCTGCTTCCCATGTAACGGCCGGTACAAAATTCGCACAGCAAAATGCACAGCAAAACAAGAAGGCTACCTAAATTTGTTTGGTTATGATAGAACGAGTCATCGATAATATGGTGACCAATTTTGTTGAGTTAAATTTTGGTGCATATGGTCGTCGAGTTATAATAAGATTACAACCGTGGAAAGGGAGTCAGAAATAAGTATTAGCACGTACGTGTATGCATTATTGATCATGCACACGATACATAGATATTAGATATATAATTATATTGGTGATCGATTAGATCGAATTCCATGTTTTATTATGAACTTATAAGGATTTGTTATGAAATCCATTCTTTGTTTTATGTACGTAATATAAATATAGATATTACAAGGGATGAAAACTTATAATTAGTTTTGCCCTTTTTTCAGTTATGAGACAATGTTTCATTTTTATTTTTCTGCATGTGGCATATCATGCGTGTTATATACAAATACTACAATACTCAACAAGGATGGGATAATTATGCAGAAATGGGATTGAGTAAAACAGAGGTTAGAAATTGGGGAAAGGGCCCGATTGGACGATGTAAATTCTCCATTTCACTATGGACGTTCCACTTTTGTATTTTAATTAGTTAATAAATATAAAATTAATGTTAAAAAATTTTAAAAATTAAATTTATATTATAAATATATATATATATATACATAAATTTTTATCTTAAAAATCATACTATAAAATTTGTAAAAATTAAGAAAATGATTTTCGTATAAAATATTATCCATTTAATTTTGAAAATTGTATAATATGATATGATTTTTTAACTAGAAATTTGCACACATGTGTATGTTGGGGTTTTAAATAGAAATATAATTTAAAAAAAAATTAACATTAATTTTATATTTATAAAGCTAATTGGAAAACAAAAGTGGAACTCACTTGTGCAATAGAAAATTATCACTTCCGATCGGAGGTGAAGAAGGTGGGGACATGTGCGCGCGGGACATGTTAGGCAACGTGGCAAAAGGGGTTAGCATGTACAATGACACACGCTCAAGCTCGAACCAAAGTGGGAAGGCGTTGTGCATGTGTGGAGATTGAAACAACCTTCAATCCTGTCAAGTTGGAGCCAACATAAGAAAGGCGTGGAACTGCATCAGGACGTTGAAGAAAGCATCAATGGTCCACCAAGCGCGGGAAATCCTTTTTCCCTTTTTCATTTCTTTATTTTATTTGTCTGGACCCGGTTTTGTGTGGTGTAATAATGAAGTCCGGTTTAGTTAGTGAACCTGTGCTTTATATAGTCCGTTTTTCCCTTTCTTGTTCCTTAATTCAGTGCTCACTATGATGGAGCTTTATTATCTACCTTCGAGCTTAACTGGATTCATCTATCTGTGTGTTTGATTTGCTTCCTTGATTGAAATCAAGTGTTTGTTTGGTTATTTTTCGTTCATTACACCTTGAATTCCTACATGGTATCAGAGCACGAGAATTATAGGTGTATTTTTTTGTCGATTTCCGCTTGCGACTGTGATTCTGATTTTCTGTGTGATTCTCGAACGTTGCTAGTTCGATCTTCCCTTTGTTGGTTTAGTTGTGTGTGTTTACTAACAAGATCGATTTCCGATGGCGATTGACGACGCTGAGAAAGAAGCGTACAAAGCTGTGACGACGACAAACATGGTGGATCCGTTGATGTTGACCAATTCCGACTATCCTGGAATGGTGCTCACTGGAATTTTGTTCAATGGCGGGAATTTTCCAGGTTGGAGCCGTCAGATCGAGCGAGCGCTGATGGCTAAGATGAAGCTTAGCTTCATTGATGGAACAAGAACCAAACCAGCTGTTGGATTTGTTGAATTGGAACTCTGGCGAAGATGTGACTCTATGGTATCAAGTTGGATCTTGAACTCGATGACTCCAGAGATGTCCAACAGCTTTATGTTCACTGATTCAACACGATCGTTGTGGTTGGATGTTTGTGAATGGTTCAAGCAAAGCAATGGGCCATTGGTGTATCAATTGAAGCAGGAGTTGTCACAAATTTCTCAAGGTAACACTATTGTGACATATTACTACTGTCGACTGAAAAGATGCTGGGATGAGTTGTCTAACCTAGTTGGATTGCCTGTTTGTGACTGTGGAATCATAGAGGCTTGTAAATGCAACTTGGTTCATCGATTGCAACAATAAGAGAACCAAACCAGGATGATGGAATTTTTTATGAAACTCAACAATGATTTTGATCAAGTGAAAAGTCAGATTGTTGCAATAGATCCTTTTCCTCACGTTTCAAAGGTGTACCAAACTGTTTTAGGTGTGGAAACACAAAAGAAAGTCACCAGTGGTGTTAGTGATGGAGCTGCTTTTATGGTGAACCAAGGTAATCAGTCAAGAGGAGGGATCAGAGAGACAGATGGTCTGAGATCTGAGACTTGGGATATTGGTAAAGGCAACAACTACAGAGGAGAGAAAAGAGACTTCAAAAAGGTGAAAGACAAGAGGATATGCTTTATTTGCAAAGAGGAAGGGCACATTAAGGAGAGTTGTTTTGAACTTGTGGGGTATCCAGATTGGTGGAAGGGAAAAAGAGCTAGAAAGGGGTACAAGATGGCAGTAAATGTTGAGACTGACAACCAAGGTGCAAGAGACTCCCCACTCGATCAGGGAAATGGAGACCAAAAGGGTGTGTATGAGCAGCAAATTATGCAGGTTGTGTTGACTTTATCCAGTTCTTGCCAAGAAATGGTGAAGTGCATCAGACTAGAGAGAGCCTTGAATGTTGAGACAAGAAGGATTCCAAGCAACTTTAGCATGAGAGGAGACAGAATGGGCAACTCAGCTTCAGTTTTAGGGTATGAAGAAGGCACAAGTGCAGCTGTTAGAAACAACAAACACAACATTCATTTTGCAGGTATAACTGTCTTAGTGCTAAATGCAACTCAATATAATTCAGAGGACTGGATTGTGGATAGTGGAGCATCAGATCATATGACATCCTTCTATGATCTGTTGCTCAAGCCACGACTAGTTAGAATACCAGTACACATAGTATTGCCCGATGGAAGTACAAAAACTGTGCAAACAGTGGGAGATGTCAAATTAAATGATGATTTGATCTTGTGAGATGTGTTATATGTGCCAGAATTGAGATACAATTTACTGTCTGTTAGTAAGCTAGTTTCATTTGGAAAATTGGTAGCATATTTTTACAAGGATCATTGTATGGTGCATGACCATATGAGTAGGAGAGCTTTGGCAGTTCGAGAAGGATCAGGAGGGCTATTCAGAGTCAAGACTAGAGGCATAGACAAGCATATTAGTATTTCAGAATTTACTGGTTTTCTAAATAATTTTGCCAAACATTACATTTGTGCTACTACTGGTGATTGTGATTTTGAGTTGTTGCATAGAAGAATGGGACATATTTCAATGTAAAAAATGCTACATATTCCTAATGGCAAAAACTCCTCACAGGGAGATTTTATTTGTGATGTGTGTTCATTAGCAAAATTCCATAAAGTTCCTTCTCCTCCTAGTAGTTCTCATACTGAAAAGCTGTTTGATTTGTTGCATGTGGACTTATGGGGTCCATATAGAGTGCTAGGATTGAATGGAGAGTGTTGCTTTCTCACCATAGTTGAAGATCATAGCCGTGCTACATGGACATGCTTGTTGAAAAGGAAACAACAGGTGTGTGAGTTTTTGTCAGATTTTGTGAGATTTGTTCAGACTCAGTTTGGGGTTACTCCAAAGGGAATTAGATCATACAATGGGACAGAGATAGCCAACAAGGAATGCCATGATCTGATTGCAAAGTATGGACTGATTCATCAAAAGAGTATGGTGTACAGACTTGAGCAAAATGGCATAGTGGAAAGAAAGCATAGGCATCTTTTGGATATTGCTAGAGCCTTGAGATTATAAGCAGGTTTGCCAAAGCAATTCTGGGTGAATGTGTACTGACAACAACTTACATCATCAACAAGATGCCTATAGCCATCCTGAAATGGAAGAGTCCATATGAGGTTCTGTTTTCAAAAGAACCAATTTATGACAGACTCAGAGTGTTTGGGTGCTTGTGTTATGATTACAATGCACCTAAACCTACTGATAAAATGGATGCAAGAGGCAGGAGATGCATCTTTATTGGATATCCTGCACATTGCAAGGGATACAAGTTGTATGACTTGCAATCCAAAACTTGCTTTCTTAGCAAGGATGTTGTATTCCATAAGGAGGTATTTCCATACAAAGGAGAGCCTAAGGAGGGTGAAAAGCAGGTTTATGACTAGTCAAATACAATGGCGCTAATGGATGGTTCAGATTGCGTTCAAGGCATGAATGGAATGACAAATGAGTCAACTTTGGACAAGAACAGAGAAGTTGATCATAGAGGAGGTCAAGATGGAGATTTTGAATCAGAACTAGCTGATGTACAACCTTAGATTGCAGAGGTGAGAGGGATGGACTCCTCATTGCCAATCCAGACCTTGAGAAGGTCAGAAAGAATAGAAATAACACCAGTGTGGCAAAATGATTTTGTTATGAGTTGCACTAGAGAGGAGTATTATGGCTCACTAGCAAATGTGATGGCCGTCCAAGAACCAAATGGTTTCAAGGAAGCTAAAGACAATCCTATGTGGGTCAAAGCCATGGTAGAGGAGCTAGAAGCTTTGAACAGAAACAAGACTTGGACATTAACTCAGCTTCCTCTAGGAAAGGTAGCAATCAAGTCCAAATGGGTATATAGAGTTAAATACAAATCGAATGGAGAAGTGGAACGTTTCAAGGCAAGACTGGTCGTCAAAGGTTTTAGCAAGAAATTAGGGAAAGACTACAAACACACTTTCTCTCCAGTAGCCAAAGTACCCACATGTAGGATGTTGATTGCATTGACAGTTGCAAAGGGATGGAATCTTCATCAGTTGGATATCAACAATGCTTTCCTTCATGGGCATTTAGATGAAGAAATTTTTATGGAAGTGCCAGAGGGATACAAAGGTGCCAAATAGGGAGAGGTATGTAAGCTACAAAGGTCTCTCTATGGCCTCAAGCAAGCTTCTAGGCAATGGAACCAAGAGTTGAGTTCCTTTCTTATGTCATTAGGATACACACATTCCCATGTTGATTATTCTCTATTCATTAAGTTAGAGGGAGAAAGCTTCACAACTATGCTAGTTTATGTTGATGACATCCTCGTGACAGGTAATGATATTGATGAAATTGAATTTGTGAAGGAGGCCTTACATTCAAGATTCACTATTAAGGATCTTGGAATAGCCGGATATTTTCTGGGAATTGAGCTTTATAGAGATGAGCATGATGTGATTTTGAGTCAGTAAAAATACATCAAAGACATCATAAAAGATTATAATATGACAGATTGCAAAATAGCTCACAGACCATTGCCAACTGGATTGAAATTGAGACAAGAAGAAGGGCAGTTATTAATAGATCAAAAAACCTATAGAAGATTGGTTAGTATATTGCTTTACTTGTCATTGACTAGACCGGATGTATCTTACCGTGTTGAGCATCTTAGCCAATTTTTTTCACAACCAAGGGTTCCACACTGGCAAGCTGCAACACATGTCCTAAGATATTTACAAGGTACAACAAGTTTGGGATTACCTTATCCAATACAAAGCTCTTTAAAGTTAATTGGATTTACATATGCGGATTGGGGATCTTGTTTAACTACAAGAAGATCATTATCATGCTATTGCGTCTACATGGCCATGCTCTTGTGTCATGGAAGACAAAGAAGCAGAAAATAGTCTCAAGATCTTCAGCCGAGGCAAAGTATAGGAGCATGGCCTCCACTACATCAGAATTGATATGGTGCAGCTACTTATTGAAGGATTTGAAGGAATTAGTTGAAAGTCCAATCACCTTGTTTTGTGATAATCGAGCTGCACAACAGCTAGCTGCTAATCCATGCTTCCACGAGAGAACAAAGCATGTCGACCTCGATTGTCATTTCATTCAGGAGCGTGTACAGAGTGGATTTATCAGCACATCATACATTCCAACTGACAAGCAGATAGCAGATGTCATGACAAAGACCCTTACTCACCATCAACATGACTACCTCACCAGCAAGTTGGGGCTTGAATTAGCTCCAACTTGAGGGGGGGGGGGAATGTGGAGATTGACATAAGAAAGGCGTGGAACTGCAGCGTCCTGCTGAAGAAAGCATTAATGCTATACCAAGCGCGGGAAATCCTTTTTTCCCTTTTCATTTCTTTATTTTATTTGTCTGGACCCGGTTTTGTGTGGTATAATAATGAAGTCCGGTTAAGTTAGTGAACCGGTGCTTTATATAGTCCGTTTTTCCCTTTCTTGTTCCCTAATTCAGTGTTCACTATCATGGAGCTTTGTTAGCTACCTTCGAGCTTAACTGAATTCATCTATTTGTGTGTTTGATTTGCTTTCTTGATTGAAATCAAGTGTTTGCTTGGTTATTTTTCGTTCATTACACCTTGAATTCCTACAACATGGCTACCATTAGGCATACATCGCGAGAGAAAAAACCAAGGTTGAAGTTACTTGTAATAAAATTAGCCCCCAAATGTAAAAGACGAAATGGACGCCTTACGCGTGAGTCGTGAGATCAATAGACCAGGATTTCGAGCCTAGGCATTTACATTTTGCCAAAACCTCGATTAAAACACTATATAAGGAATGGTTTCCTTATATGTGTGAGGAGTGAGGACGCGCGCTAGAGCATCTGGTTAAGGCACTCGGGTGTCGTTTGGTTGAGGGTTCGAGACTCAAGAATGGCTAAAACTATTCTTCTTACTTTCAATATGTAATCTTATAATTTTTTTTGATAGGATTGTAATCTTATAATTAGCATTTTAAAATTCCCTTCTTTAATTAACATTAAACTTTTTATATTTATTTTTTACAAATAAATTTTCTTTACAAGTTTTAGTGATTAACGGAACTTAAATACTAACTTATGTTTTAATTACGATTAATTAAAACATCATAATATCAGATTATTATTTTAATAAAAATCTCATATATTATAGTATTAAGTTATTAACCATTTATATTGTTATAAGGAAGTATTTACGATGACATTGCTCATAATTACTCCTATATTGCACTCGTTATGTATTATTTTATTTGAGGGATACACAAATATAGGTCGTAAACAGTTCACACACAACCCTAAGGAACTTTGGAATGAAAAAACAACGCTCGAAGTACCTCTAAAAGATATTTATGCTTTCTCTCAACTAATCCAAGTTGAGGAGTATGAATGTAATTTATCTAGTGTATGATGCCTTTTGAATAAAAAAATATTGAACTCCTTTACAACAGTTGCCATGATCCAAAGCATTATTAGACCTACCAATCTTAATTGTCTTGCCAAACTGAGCATGCACCAGTTGAATGAATGATTTGAGTAAAGAAAAAGTATCTCCCTTAGTCTTCATCAAACGACTCAATGTAATTCTAGTGAAATCATCCACTATTGTCAAAAATATCTAGATCTTCTGAGGTAGCATTTTTGTAGGTTCCCTAAGACTACCCACAACGGGGGTTTTAAAACATAAAATAATATATAAACTCTTCCAAATAGTATCAAATATGTTGAAGATTGTGCCCAGCGTCTTCATTCTGAAGGCTGGAGCTTGGAAATAAAATCTCATACAGTACAACTAGTGAGTGCACCATTACCGTCCATTATTCATCTCTTATTTGATCATACGGCTAAAAAGAATTTGAATTTCGATAATATTAAAAAGTTTTTAGGCCATTTTTCGGCCATAAAAATAAAAATTAAACCATAAAAATAATTTCAAAATTTTTATTTTTATGTTATCCATTCATAGAGATCCATTTTGAATATGTTTTGATTAAAAATAAAAAATAATATACATGCTAAATACAAGTAAAATAATTTTTTAAAAATAATCTTTATACTTTTTGGATAATTAAATTTATGTATTATGAAAATAATATACTTTACAAAATTAGATGACATAATATGTGAGTTTTATACATTTAAGTCATCAAATAAATATATTATATGGAATCATGTATGTAAATGAACACATTTTAAGGGTTTAAACCATAAAATGAAATATATTACAAAAACATAAGGTTACATTGAGTAAAAAACATAACATATGTGAAGATATTCTTCACTTAGGGAATCAAAAAGCCTAATCGTGAAGCTATTCTCCACTTTCGGTAGTTGAATACATAAACTAACGCACACATGTGAAGCTACTCTTCACTTAGGGAATTGAAAAACATAAACGAACACATATGAAGCTATTCTTCACTCGGGTAAGGTAAAAGCATAACTTTGAAGTTATTCATCACCCCCAGGGTATAACTCCCTACACAAGCTTTCGATCATTCTCTCCTGCATTGGGGTTGGGTTGGGTAATGCCAAGAGGCCACTTAGAACTGCATACTTTTGAGCACGAGCAGTTGCATTCTGGATGCGACCATACTCATCAAACATCTCTCTTTGTTGTCGCAACGTCTCTTGTTTAGCTGCTTGCCTTTGCATATGCGCCTCAGCTTGGGATGATCTAATTGTTTCCACATCTTCCATTATGGCATGCATTTCGGACCTTGAGCTCCCAACCACTTTCTTCCCCTTCTTTGCAGAATCCCTTCCAATTGGGCGAACGGGAGCATTGTTAGGTGCCCTAACTCCGTCACTTTCTGCACCAGATGTAGTAGATGGAGTGTCCGGATTGGAGTTGGATGAGTAATTGCCTACTTCATCTAGCTTGGATCTTTTAGACCCTCCCCCTTCTTCTATACTCCATGAATTGGTCCACCTCATTTCATTCTCCAATACACGCCATACATGCAAGAACTTAAAGTCCTTTTTGTGATCAACACGAAAAAGGTTCATTGCCCGATTTAGCACGTCGTCGTCATTCCAACCACTAGCTCTTTGGGCTTCTGCTGAGCGCATGCTGCCCACAAAGCTTGTGCATGATGTATTAGTATGGGAAAAAGGCTTTCTAACTTGTCTTTTTTTAATGTGGAGGAGCCCACCTTTGGTGGTAAACCCTAGATCCGTGAACTAGCCGGCAAAGCGCACGAACCAAATAAATCAGCTTGCACTGACCGGCTCGACCTAGTGGTAGGGAGAATGGTGAGACTTGGTTTTTTACCAAAGTGAAGGGACGGATGCAAGAATTGAACTTAGGACCTTCCAACATCCCCCATACCTCTTACCACTAGGCCACCCATATATAGCCTTTCTATATTCTCTTGCTTTTGTAGAAACATCACATGAAGCAAGTACATCATTGTTGAAACTATATGAAGGAAACAAGCTCTTCGTACTTGAGATAGGTAAATGACCTAAACATTGATGCCAAAGTATCAAGTCTTTGGTCTTAGAAAAATAAGTAGAAACATGAGACACAATATTAGGAACAAACTGTGAAGCATCTCAATTACCAGGCTTATTGTAATTGATATAATTTGTTTATACTTATGTTTATTGTTTATTGTTTTAAAATTTCGAGTCCTTTCTTTTAAAAAATTTTACACAATGTTTATTCTTTTTTCCTTTATATTCATCTTTCACACACAATAAAAATTTTACATAGTTTTTTCTTTTTATGTATACTTATGCAAAGAAAATTTTGACTATTTTTTCATTGGTCGGGACCTCAAAATTTTAATTCGACCCAAGGTTTATAAAACGTTTGGACCGGCTGCACTAAAGATGAACCTTGAGAATCATGTTCCACCTTAGAGATTGAATGAGCATTAAACTTGTGTGGTTCTTAGGGCTGTAATCGAACTGAGTCAAGTCGAGCTTTGAGTTGCTCAAACTCGGCTCTGTTAAAAATAGACGAGGTCGAGCTTATACGCGAGTTTGGTTCGAGCTTAAAATTTTGTTTGAGTTTCGCTCATTTAAATGTTCACCGAGCTCGAGCTTGTTCGCGAACCTCTCGTTTAGTTTTTCAACAGACAAATCCGTGAACAACTTGTTTACTTGATTAATTATACAAGCAAATAAAACTCAAATTTAAACTATGTGATTTAAGAAACACCACAAAAACTATGTAATTTAACATAAACTATATATTATAATAATATATATAGTAAGTATAGCTTATTAATAAACGTATAATCTAGTTTTTTATGAGTGTATAATCGAGCTTTCTCATGAGCGTATAATCGAGTTTGCTTATGAGCAAACGAGCGGAGTTATCTTGTGCTCAAGCTCGGTTCATTTATCTTTCGAGCCATAAAATTGTGCTCAAGCTTGGTTCATTAACAAATCAAGCCGAACACAAACAAGAATTAACTGAACCGAACACCGAATTTTTTATGAACGGATTGGTTCATTTACAGCTAGCCCTAGTGGTTCTTGATTTTGGAAATCCTATCAACTTGTAGCACCTCTCAACTGTGTGGAGTATTGACGAATCCAAATTTTCTATTTATTTCCAAATTTGCTATTTCTTTCAAACTCCACTATAGCAGGATTTGTACACTCATTTTCAAATAAAATTATAAATTTTTTTTGTTCTCTATGCATAGAATATAAAATAATAAAAATCCCATCTAAACCAATCAAAATTAAAGCCATAATTAAAAATACTCCCAATAAGGCCAATAGTATATTAACATGCACAATAATATGCCACAGGCAGAAAAATTAAAATGGAACATTGTCTCATAACTATAAAAAGGCCGAAACTAATTATCTTAGTTTCATCCTTGTAATATCTATATTTATATGTTGTACATAAAATAAATAAAGAATGGATGGATCTAATCAATCACCAATATCATCATGTATCGGTGAACAATGCATCCCTTGTAATATCTATATTTTCACGGTTGTAATCTTATAACTCGACGACTATATATAACAAAATTGGTCAACGTTATCGATGACTCGTTCTATCGTAACCAAACAAATTTAGGAAGCTTTATTTTGTTGTTGTGCGAATTTTGTACCGGCCGTTACATGAGAAGCAGCCTCAGCTTCTGTAGTCTCCACGCTGCAAGGTTTAGGGTTGCCGGTACCCGAAACCACTGGCTTTACATTGCAACATTCTGACACAGCCGGACCCAAGCTTCCGGAGTACTTTAGGTCGATGTTTTCGAGGTGGACGTTGTCGCACGGATTTCCCCTACTGCACACGAGCCTCAACACCGATGGATCCGCCGCCGTTCCTTTGATGTTCTTGAAGAAAATGTTGCTAAGCTTCACCTTTGACGGTGCCTATATACACAGACGCATGCACGTACACAAATCAATTTCTATAGGATCAGATTAGAAGATATCGATTGATCGGTGATTAATTCATATACATAAGTCGGGTCCTCAACAAGTGCAAAATGTGAATATATAGGGCCTCATAATCAAGTTGGATACAATACTTTTTATACATTCATCGTATATATAAACCAAAAGATTATATGCATTGTATATCTAGCTTTGAATATATAAACGTACGTACCGATGCGTCACATTTTGCACCAGGGCAATAGGCCTGATCGATGATGAGTGGGTTTGTAACGTTTTCCATGGTGATGTCTTCGAAGTGAAGATCGCTAGCGGTACATGGTTTGGATTTGAGCCAACTCTTGATCCTGATTCCGTTATCGGTGTTCTTGAAGGTGCATTTGCTCACGGAGATCGCCGAAACAGGCTCCTCGTTGTTGTAAAGGCCGAGACTTCCGATGCTAAGACCGTGGCCAGGACCGCATGTAACGCCCGTGACGGTGAGGTTCTTGGTCCCATCACCGATGGAGATGCAGTCATCCCCGGTCTGGATGGTGGTGTCGATGATCTTAATGCCTTGAGAACGGCCAATGTGGATGCCATTAGTGTTCAAGGATTCTTTGGGGGCTATGATCTTCACATTTTTTATGGTTAGGTTGATGACGCCGATCAAGTTTATGTGAAACTGCTTGCTGTCCAAGGATGTTATGCCATCGACAACTGAGTCCTTCACAGTGCAAAACCTAAAGTTCTGCATGCACGGATGCATGCAAAGTACGCATGTACGTACGAATTAGTTACTTAATTGTGCGCCCATTCGATCAATGATAATTACATTAAATTACGTACATAAGGTAGTGAATTGCAGGTTTTTGTTTTCTTGCAATCGTTGTTCTTCCATCCGTCTTCGCCATTGCCGTCGAAAACGCCGCCTCCTTCCTTTGCAACGATAGTCAAGGAGTTGACGCCCTCAAACTTGACCCATGTGGGATCGGTCTTCCCCTTGAAAGCATCTACGCTCTTTGGGGCCTCGAAATTCCCTGCCATCTCGATTGTGATGGGACCTTTGCATGGGCCCTTTAAATCCACACTTGACAACGTGTAATTTCCCTTTGGCACCACTATCTTAGACGCTGATGTCGATGCACATGCTTGTTCCCATGCTTTCGTCAAAGCCTAATTTTATATATATTCAATCAATTCATTCCGAATTAAAAAATAAACCAACAAATACACTAATGATGTCAATGAATCGAAAAAGGAAAATTTTGCATTTCAAAATAATTAAGTCGATCATCCACTTGTAGTCGGACTCGTAGTTACCGAGGTAGCATCCGAGCCTGGTTTAGCACCGAGTGTGGTGATGTCAATGGAACCTCCAGCTGCTCCGCCACTGTCCGCCTTAGAGTCTGATATTACAATATGAAGAGATGCATTAAGAATAAGAAACACCAAAAGGGAGATTAGATTGAATTTTCTTTCCATTTCTAGCTACTTAATTTGTTTGTTTATTATATGTTTAATTTCTGGATGTTTTTTTTATTTTTGTGTTATTCTTTGGCTGATGGACTAATTATATGGGGCGATTTTGCAGAAATACACCAACTAAAAGTGTTTATTGCAAAAATGACCATGTTATACTTAAATAGCATTTGAATACCCACGTGGGCATCTTTACTATAAAATGAATATTAATAAATCTTTTTTTAAATAAATAAAAATTCTTTTTTGATTTATGAGTTTTAAAAGAAATATGAAAATTATATCATGTCTTTCTATATAGTACATCCTGTCATTATGTATGCTTTATCCTGTCGCCGGAGAATTTTTTACTGGGAGTAACCGCCGAGCAGGGGGCACCGGGGCGGGGCGGGGCAGTGGGCCGAGGGGCATCACCACTAGGGAATGGCCGGGAAGGTCGGGTCCGGCCGGGGGAGCTTCGATGGGTCCGGGATCAACAAGGGGATGGCCGAGCTGCGCCTAGATCTGGCGGGTTAGGGTTCCGGGGCTCGCAAGGGACAGTTGGGGGGAGGCGCGACTTTTCCGGGGTGTAGGATACGGTGCAGGGGCCGCGCTGGGTCAGTGGTGGCGATTGGCGTCGGATCCCGCGGGTTAGGGTTTCGGGGCACACGTTTGGCCGCGCACTGGGGGCGACGGGGTGAGGGGTGGGGTGCGACTGGGCCGGGGGTGGTCTAGGCGAGATGGGTTCACCGGTGGCGACCGGAGGTCGCCGGTGGAGAAGCGACGGTCAGTGGTGGCGGTTGGCGTCGGATCCATCAGATCTGATACGCGAAGTCGTCAATTCGATTACACAGAGGAACTCCGATCGATTCCGCGCATGTCTGGTTTCTCACGTCACCAGAGCGGCGAAGATCTTCTCCCTCCTGAGGCGGAATCCGGCAGCGTTCAATCGCAGCGTTATGAGCTATCTCCGCGAAATCGGCTACGATTCCGGCGTCTGCAAGACGAATTGGGAGGCCGTTCCCGTCGTCGATCTGAACTTCGGTGCGCAATTCGAGGTCGCGAGGGGGACGAAGAGGTACAGGTGCGTGATCGGCGCTCTGCCGAGAGTTTTCGTCGGGAAGTGTGGATAAACAAAATTAAACAAAAAATTTTAATTTACCTTTTTTTCTTTAATTCCTAAAAAATTACATTTGGGGGGTTTTTGCAATAAAAATGGGTACCCACTTAATTAATTTTGGTAAAGTTGCAATTTTGAAAAAAGATATACCTTTTTCGCAATATTGACTTTATTTTGGTATATTTACTACTAATTTGTCAATTATATGGTGGGATTGTGATCTATATATACAGAGAGAAAGTATTTAGAACGTATCGGAGTTTATGGAAAGCTATTCTTTTTTGGGTAAATAATTTGTCAAAGATTTTCCTTTTTTGAAGCGTAGCCAAGAATTCCTATTAGGATTTTGCTATTTGTCACTTCTAGGGCGACAAATAAGAATCTAAAAATAAAATCTTATCCAAAAATCTAAAATTGCAAATATAAATTGTGTACTAGTGTGTCATCAAATCTTTAGCATATCTTTTAATTGGAAAAATCATCAACTTAAAACACTAATTAAATAAAAGTATATTTCTTCTTGACTATTTTATTTTCAATCTTTCTTCTTTCTTTATCAATATTAAATTAATTCAAAAAACTTGATTGTTTTTGAAGCAAAGTAAAATAAATTTAGTATTCATATAATATATTTAAAAGGTATAAGAAAGTACATATAGTATTCCCATCTTTTTTATCCTATAATTTTGTTTATATTAATTTAATTAACAAATTATAATTATTCTATTATATTCTAGTTCACAATATATATATTTAATTTTTTAAAGTCTTAGTAAAGAGCATATTTAGTATTCACATAAAAATCTAAAAGCTAGAAATTGAATGTTATAATCAAATTCTAATCAAAGCTCTACGTGATGAAGATATTTGTCCCTAGAAAATTGAAATACTAGTAACAGATTTTAAAATGCAGTGCTCCTCCCTGGAAGAAGCATTCATCTCTCATATAAGCAAAAATATATATATTTTTTTGGATAAAATCGTTAAGTTTGCCCACTCGTATCCGCATAGACGTTTAGGTAACCATGCAGAGCATATATTGTTCTAATCCACCAAAATGCTATTGGTATTGGATAATTGAACCACTTACCAAATTCTTATCCGATCAAATAAAATATTCTCATAAAAATAGGCAAGTACAGCGTCAGTATGCATTAAGAAAATACGTATGCTAAAGTGTTTTTTTATAGGAAGACAAATATATTTAAACTAAACATTTTATGAAAAGAAGAAACATATTTATTTTAACCATAAAAAATAGAGACAATTGCTCTAAATAGCCTTTTTTTATATTCATTATCAGGTGTTAGGTTACATCATGCTTGTAATTGCCCGTATAATCTAATTGTTCTATGGTTCATTCATTCTCATCTCCCAAAACCTTCGTTAGGTCTCTTTTTGTGATTTAAATTTGTTGTAATGAATGGATATCATTGCTAACTTTGATGTTTCAAAGTACTCGTCTCTTAGTTAATGCTTTTACTGGTTCAAATTTTTCACGTGCAACAAATGACTCTAATACCTAATCTTGAAACACCAGTACAGTTTTTTTGTCCTCTTGAAATAAATTGATGATATGCATCTAGAGGTGTCAAACAGGTCGGTCAGGTCGGGTTTGAGTTCGGTTATTTCGGGTTCGGATTGAGTCGGGTTCGGGTCGTAACGGTCACCGGTCAAATCGGGTCGGGTCATTGCGGGTTGTCGGGCGGATCGGGTCGACCTAACATGTCAAGAAAATTAATTTTCTTACAATTATTAAAATATTTTTTATTTAAAAATGATATTTAATAATAAATCTATTATTTTTATATATTTTAATAATAAAATATATTATTATATTCAAAATATATTATATATTCTTAAAATATAACAAATTGGGTCAACCTAACGGTTTTTTAGGGTTTGAACCCAATGGGTTTCGGGTCTATCGGGTTCGGTTTATTTTGAGTTTCGGGTTCAAATTTTTGGATCTTGACCCTAAATTTTTCGGACGGTTCGGGTCGGTTTTTCGGATCGGATCAACTTTTGACAGCTCTATATGCATCCACTTAATCACTGATATAGTAGTTTGTTTAAGAATGACATGCTAGGCTGAACCTCTCCCATACCATATTGATTGGAATTTATTGGTTGATTATAGTTTGATAATCTTTGCACTTTTCAATGTTGCGAGCAATTGTTGGAACAATAGTTGTTCCATGGTTTCTCTTAGTTTTGATGATAACAAACTTAGTTAATATAACTTGCTTCTACATGTAAGTGTTTCAGGAAAACAGGTACATGGTCACGAGTGATGGAACATCGTGAGGAACGATGGAGGGAACGAGTGACAGATTTAGGAAGCGCGTCTCAGAAGGAACGCGGCTTTCTATAAATGGCAAGTTACCTTATCTTCTGCGAGCGATCTTCTACGAAGATTTCCAGGTGTAGGCGGTTTCTTAAGGAGATAAAAGAGAGGATAAGATCAATCTTCACACGATCTTATCTTAGGAAATCCGAGATCATTCGGTTTTGGGAAGAATCGGCATGGTTGAGGATCCGAAATCACAAATAATCTTTTTCCTTATTGTGTGGGATTTGTTAAGTGGAATATCAGCGTAATTAGGCAAGAATTACGTGTGAGATCAGACTTAACTTATCTTATAAATAGCTAGGCTTAGCTAGGGTTAAATGTGTGGTTTTGAGAGTGATTGAAGACGACGAACTTGAAGAGAGAGAGCTTTTCAAGTATATGAGTGTGTGGCTTTTTCCGGTGAAGAATCCACAAGTAAGTCAGTAGTTTACTTTCGATTTAGGTTTACGCTTAGGGTTGTAGAAGTCTAGTTGGTTGAACTTTGGTCGGTGCCTTAGTTACCAGGGAACTTGACTTGCCTTGTAATCGTTGAAACTTAATAAAAGTATTCTATTGAAAATCCTCTAAGAAGGAGTCTCAGGGGTAGAGGTTTTTCTTTCTACGACTTGTTGGTCGGACAGAAAGTTTTTCTCTCTAAATTCTGTGTTCTATTGTTTATTTCCGCTGCCCAGGGAACCTTACTAGTTCCCTGTATTGTTACTAACGTGTCACGATCCAACAATTGGTATCAGAGCAGGTTTGCTCTAGATTGTGTGTTAGTGCAGGAATACAGAATGAATTCAAACAACACTCCCAATGTAGGAATTGGAAACAACAAGCCTCCACTTCTTGTTCCTGGAGAGTACGACCACTGGAGAATCCTCTTTGCCACTTGGCTTAAGAGCAATGACTACCAAGCATGGTCAGTCATTGAGGAGGGAGACTATGTCATTCCTGAAGCCAAGAAGGACAAGAAATCTGAAATCAAATCTTGTGGTCCTGAAAGGAAAGAGGCACAACAATGTGTATTTTGTCGACTCAAGTTTCCAACCACAAGAAGATCTTTGCTTTGTGACATTAGGTGACAAGACTGACCTCTGGCATAGGAGGTTTGGTCATGCAAATCATCGAGGAATTCACAAACTTTACTCACAAAACCTGGTGATAGGACTTCCCAAAGTTCTTACAGAAAAGGAAAGCTTGTGTGAAGAGTGTGCAAAAGGAAAACAAAGCAAGTCATCTTTTCAGTCTAAGTTGTCAGTCAGCACCTCTCATCCCCTTGAGATGATACACATGGATTTGTGTGGTCCCATGTGGGTGAGAAGTCATGGTGGTAGCAGGTACATTTTTGTTATTGTTGATGATTTTACTAGATATACATGGACTCTCTTTCTAGGTTCCAAAGATGAGACGTTCATGGCTTTCAAAAGCTGGATCAAGAAGGTAGAAGCATCAACAGAGCAGAAGTTAAAATCTATCAGGTCTGACAATGGAACAGAATTCAAGAATTCCATGTTCCATAGCTACTGTGATGAACATGGAGTTTCTCAGAACTTCTCTGCGCCAAGGACTCCTCAACAGAACGGCGTAGCTGAGAGAAAGAATGGAACACTATAAAACATGGCTCGAACTATGATGTTGGCAAGTAACTTGCCTCGGTCCTTTTGGGCTGAGGCAGTCGGTACAGCTTGCTACATCATTAATCGAGTCACCATACGTTCCAACTTCTCTAAAACTCCATATGAACTAATCAAGGGCAGAAAGCCAAATATTTCCCACTTGAAAGTCTTTGGGTGCAGGTGCTTTATTCACAACAATGGAAAAGACGAGCTTAGCAAGTTTGATCCAAGGAGTGACGAAGGTATCTTTCTGGGATATGCATCCAACAGCAAGGCTTACAAGGTGTTCAATAAAAGGACTAAGAAGTTTGAAGAAAGCATTCATGTTGTCTTTGACGAGTCTAAAAATGGAGGGAACCTCTCTAGTAACGAGGATGTACTGAAGGTTCTAAATACAGATTCAAATGATGAAGTCGATCCAGATAAAGGTGCACAAGCTCCAAATGAAGATGTTATGCCTCCAAGTCCTGACTTGGATGGAGATGACACAGAAAGTGCCCTAGTTCCTGAGGATGATACTTCACAAAATGAAGAAATAGAGGAAGATCATGGTGAAGGAACTTCTCATGGAACGACAAGCCAACAGGAAAAAGAGGAGTCAAGTACAGATCCCACTCAGATTGAAGTCAGGAATTACCATCAAAAGAGGGATCATCCTGTTGACAATATCATCAACTCCATATGATAAAGGTGTGCTTACTCGTTCCTCTATTAAGAATTTTTGTGCTTTCAATGTGTTTATCTCTCTTGCAGAGCCAAAGAACGTGAAGGAAGCATTAAAAGACCCCGACTGGATAGTTGCTATGCAAGAGGAACTACACCAGTTTGAGAGGAACAAAGTATGGAGATTAGTTCCCAAGCCAAAGCACAAAATGGCTATAGGAACAAAATGGGTTTTCAGGAATAAACTTGATGACACCGGAGCTGTCACAAGGAACAAGGCGAGACTTGTAGCAAAAGGGTACAATCAACAAGAAGGGATTGACTAAGATGAAACATACGCTCCTGTTGCAAGAATAGAAGCCATTCGTCTTCTAATCGCCTATGCTGCTCACAGAGGATTCAAGCTGTATCAAATGGATGTGAAGACAGCATTTCTGAATGGGTACCTACAAGAAGAGGTTTATGTGCTACAACCTCCAGGATTTGAAGATGTTGATCACCCTGACCATGTCTATGTACTGGATAAGGCCCTTTATGGTCTCAAACAGGCTCCTCGTGCTTGGTATGATAGATTCGCTCAGTTTCTATTAACCAATGGATACAGACGTGGTGTGATCGACAAGACATTGTTCCTCAGGGAACAAGACGGTGAGGTTTTAGTAGTTCAAGTTTATGTTGATGATATTATATTTGGTTCTACTAACCCTAAACTTGTAGAAAGCTTCAAGAATCTCATGAGTAGTGAGTTTGAGATGAGCATGATCGGTGAACTCACTTTCTTTCTTGGTCTACAAGTGGTACAAAGTGATGAGGGAACAAAGGTACATCAACAAAAGTACATCAAGGAACTATTGAAGAAGTATGGTATGGATTCTACAAAAAGTTTTGATACCCCTATTTCTCCTAATACTCGTCTTGATGCTGATCTAAATGGTGTTGATGTTGATCAAACGATGTACTGTGGCATGATTGGTTCCCTATTGTACCTAACGGCCAGCCGGCCATATATTATGTTCAATGTGTGTCTTTGTGCTAGATTCCAGGCCAATCCTAAAGAAACACATCTGAAAGAAGTGAACAGAATTCTGCGATACTTGAAAGGGAACGATGGGTTATGTCTGTGGTATCCAAGACACAACTCGTTCCATCTTGTCGGATTCTCGGATGCAGACTTTGCAGGTCACTTGGTAGATAGGAAGAGCACATCAGGCATGAGCCAATTTCTTGGTCCCTGTTTGGTGTCTTGGGGATCGAAGAAGCAAAATTCGGTTGCTCTTTCAACGGCTGAAGCGGAGTATGTCGCAGCAGCTGCCTGTTGTTCCCAGGTATTATGGTTAAAGCAGCAATTGGTGGATTTTGGTATGTCTCTTGGAACTATTCCTATCTTATGTGATAATACAAGTGCAATCAATATCTCCAAAAATTCCAGTGCATCATTCTAGAACCAAACATATAGATATTCGACATCATTTTTTAAGAGATAATGTTGAAAAAGGTTTCATCAAGATGGATCATTGTAGGACTGAAAATCAAGTGGCAGATATTTTTACTAAGGCCTTGGACAGAAAACCCTATGAACATCTGAGGATGTTACTAGAAATGATTTCCTTGGAGTAAACAAGTCCCGGTCCTCTATTCCCTCAGTGCCTGACTAAAAAGGTAACTTCTCAGGTAACTCCATATCATTTGACAAGTTTTCTAATGGCTTATATCCTTCCTCTGTGAAGATGTTGTATATATTAGAAATTGTTAAGTGTTACATGCTCAAAGGAACTAAAACTGAATTGCCTACATCCAAGATCTTCTTTTGGCCCAAAATAACCAACTTGATCTATTCTATCCCTCACTTCAAGCCGAAATGATAGTTGGTTATAAGCTGTCCCCAACCTGGTCCACACAAACGTTCCCTATGAACCTCTTTTGATTACCTTTAAACGGGGAATAATTGTGTGGATGTCACAAATTGTCCTAGCCCACAATAAGTTTGAATGGAACGTCTCTAGTCCCTTTCTGTTCAAACGTAGCCTTTTATTCACTCATGGTAACGAGGTATAGAACTTGTGGTTGAGAATTATGTCACTTTAAAGGAACGTCTAATTATAATTGAAAGTTTTCTGCAAAGGAACAGACATCAATCAACGCAGGGATCGCAGTTATGTTGTAGCCGTTGTGACTGCTTATTTGAATTTTTCCAGCCGTTGCACAGTAACTCTGCAGGGAACGATAGGACGTCTGCGCAGTCAAAACTTAATGGCGGTGAAAATTCATCATTATGGCAACTCTTAGTCGTTAAGATTTGGATAGAAGAAAAGATCATGATCTTGTAAACAAGGAAAGAGGTGTGCTTTATAAACTATTATCTCGGTCATTTTTTTTACCGCATCTCTGTCCTTCTCCCTCAAACCCTAAATCTTCCTCAAAGCTTCAATCTTCTCTCTTTTCTGCAACAATGGCTTCCTCCTCTAACACTCCAATCCTCAACTTTGACGGTCTCGATGCTTCTGAGATCGCCGTCCTTCAAGCCCAACTCGAATCCATCAAAAAGGCTAAACTTTCCTCCCCCTCCCCAATTTCCAAACTTGAAACCAAATTCGATGCTGTCTCCGACACTGGTATGGCCACCGCTGATAAGGTCTCATCGGAGAAGGAGACTGGGGGTGAAAAATCTGAGAAGGATCAATCCACGGTGGCCCAGGAATCATCTGAAGAAGAAGAAGATCCAGAGGAAGATGAAGAGGACGTTGGCTCGGAGTCTGAAGAGGGAGAGGAAGAAGAAAAGAAAGAGTCTGGTGGAGAAGGAGACGAAGAAGAGGAGGAGTTGGAAGAAGAGGTTGAAAAAGACCTCAAGTCTGCCAAGGCAAGAGGTAAACTGCCAATGGAACCAGCGGCCCGTTCCAAGAAGGGTTCAAACAAGGTTGTCGCTCCTCTGGTGATCGACGAAGAGTTCCTGCAAAGCCATGACTTGGAGGAATTCTGGGAACTTCTCAAGTTTCAGGGATGGGAGAAAATCTGTGACTCTGGAGTCAAGGTAGATGTGTCCCTTCTCTCCCAATTCTTTGGTTCCTTTCAACTAGCTGATCTCTTTACCGGTCCAATGGGCTTTGCTACTGTCTGTGGGATGGAAATCTCTTTTTCTTTGGGATCTGTTGCTACAATTCTAAAGGTGCCTGCTGAAGGATATGGGCATGTCCATACTTCGAGTAATTGGCCCAGGAACAAAAATCAGTTAATCAAGCGTGTTATGGGCAAAGTTCCTGCTGCTGGTCCTTATTCAACCAATTATTTGAGCTACACTGCACGGATTGCACATCAATTTCTCATCAAGGTTGTTGTTCCTAGGCTGGAAAAGAGAACTACGCTCACCATCAACGATATGATTCTGCTGGACAAGTTTCTAAGGAGGGAACGAATCAGTCTTCCGAAGATAATGATGAGGCAGATGGCTAAGTGTACTGGGAAGAAGTATAGCCTGCCTTATCCTCGTTTTGTGAGGGCTATACTGAAGGAGAGAAAGGCTTATAAGCCTTCGAAAGAGGAGTTCTTTGGATTACCCTTGGAGATGCGCAATATCTCGAGGATGAATTTTCAAGGTGATTCGAAGGGAACAGCTGCAAAGAAGACTGCCCAGATGGATGTTGGGAGTTCTTCGCTGAGTGAAAGTGTTACTGCCAAGTTGTTGTCTGAGCTTCAAAAGATTTCCTCTCAGCTGAGTACCATCATTGGTTACCTGGCTAAGAGAGACACTGACGCTGCTGCTGCTGATTCCACCTCCTCCGAACCATGATGTGGACCCTCTCTAGTTTCTTAGCCTATCTATCCCTAGTTTAAAATATTTCTTTTGTTTCTTGGATATTAAGATTTTTATGTTTTATGTCTTCTCTGGCTATGTTTTCCGCGACAATTATCTATAATAATAACTATCTTTTGCTTATGAATGGTTTAAGTTTCAATTAAATTTGTTCATTTGCTCTATGTTTTTGCTTGATGATTGATGATCTTTTGATGATGTCAAAAGGGGGAAGTTAGGAAAAATGCAGAGATGCGTTCTATCCAGGAAATACAGAGGGAAATTTGGCTAAGGGGGAATATTTTGTTAACTCTGAAGAGTAAGAATAACAGTGCATTTGTTAAGGGGGAACCACACAGAATTTTTTTTTTCTGATCTATATTTCTTTATGGTTTCTAGACATGCATTTTTGGTATAGGTTTGTCATCATCAAAAAGGGGGAAATTGTTGGAACAATAGTTGTTCTATGGTTTCTCTTAGTTTTGATGATAACAAACTTAGTTAATATAACTTGCTTCTACATGTAAGTGTTTCAGGAAAACAGGTACATGGTCACGAGTGATGGAACATCGTGAGGAACGATGGAGGAAACGAGTGACAGATTTAGGAAGCGCGTCTCAGAAGGAACGCGGCTTTCTATAAATGGCAAGTTACCTTATCTTCTGCGAGCGATCTTCTACGAAGATTTCCAGCTGTAGGCGGTTTCTTAAGGAGATAAAAGAGAGGATAAGATCAATCTTCACACGATCTTATCTTAGGAAATCCGAGATCATTCGGTTTTGGGAAGAATCGGCATGGTTGAGGATCCGAAATCACAAACAATCTTTTTCCTTATTGTGTGGGATTTGTTAAGTGGAATATCAGCGTAATTAGGCAAGAATTACGTGTGAGATCAGACTTAACTTATCTTATAAATAGCTAGGCTTAGCTAGGGTTAAATGTGTGGTTTTGAGAGTGATTGAAGACGACGAACTTGAAGAGAGAGAGCTTTTCAAGTATATGAGTGTGTGGCTTTTTCCGGTGAAGAATCCACAAGTAAGTCAGTAGTTTACTTTCGATTTAGGTTTACGCTTAGGGTTGTAAAAGTCTAGTTGGTTGAACTTTGGTCGGTGCCTTAGTTACCAGGGAACTTGACTTGCCTTGTAATCGTTGAAACTTAATAAAAGTATTCTATTGAAAATCCTCTGAGAAGGAGTCTCAGGGGTAGAGGTTTTTCTTTCTACGACTTGTTGGTCGGACAGAAAGTTTTTCTCTCTAAATTCTGTGTTCTATTGTTTATTTCCGCTGCCCAGGGAACCTTACTAGTTTCCTGTATTGTTACTAACGCGTCACGATCCAACAGCAATGAACTTAGCAAATTTTATATTAAAGCTTGCTACTTTTGTTGAATGTGTTACAAAATATATCATGAAAATTAACACCTTCTTACATATATATATTTTTTGTTAAAAGTCAGTTTTCAGTCAATGAATAACTCTAAGCAGGCCACCTAAGCATGTTTGTTTTATTTCTGCTTCTTCCCTAACCAGTGCAACTTCATTTGTAGTTATATTTATTAGTTGTGCATTGTTGAATCTCTAATCTATTTGAGCATCATTTGTGTGTGATTTATATTGCCTTATAACAAAGTGTGTTGCTTCTTTTCTGAAACTAAATATAATTGTATAGGGTTTGTTTTATAATTGATTGACGTTAAGTATCTTCAAATATTTTTCTATTCTTTTCAAATTTAATAGAGGTTGTCGCCGTGATACATTTTGTCTATAGATAAACTAAACCTGGAAAAAAATATATTCTAGGTTTACTTTATCTATAGACTTTAGTAATATTTTTGTTTATACATATTTAGTATTTTAAAAATATCTTTGTTTGTAGGTTTAGTTTATCATTCAGACTTAAAGAAAAAGAGAAATCCTAGCCTTCATGTCTATGGAGAACTAAACTCTTCTTTTTCATCTACAATATAATTGAAGGTTTTCATTTGTAAGAATTTACTCTAGTTCTATTTCTTGATTAGTATTGACTCTCTTTATGCTTATTGATTGATTGAATATGTTGATCTCATCTAGCATGTACAGCTTGTTGAGATTGGGATTATTCTACTGCTAGGATTTATGTAATTTTTTACTTTAGACTCGTTGGACTAAGCTATTGAAAAGAGAATTGGTTGCATGTTGAATGTTAACTTGTTGTTTGATATTGCATGCATTCTCATTATCATTGTTTAAACACTGCTATTAAATTGAATTGTGGTCATTTCATAGATTGTTTAATAGTTAGAATTATTTGGACTCATGGGATTGTTTATAAATTATAAGAGCAGAAGTGGAACAATCAAGGAAAAGAAAGAATTTGAGAAAGAATTCATGATAATAACTAATAAACCAAATCAAAATTATGAATAACACACTTTGTTACATCAATCATGGAAATTCAATTATAAATGTATTTTTATATATAGATACAAATTCTCAAAGTAATAAACATTGCGTGCGATGGCTCAATTCATTCTAATAGGAATGATTATTGTGAAGGTAATTCATAAAATGCAAAACATATTAAGAATTTTCGGCTTCTTTTTGAACAGATTCAGCTTCATCTTGAGAATCGGGTTTAGAGAGCGCTTTTGATTCAGAAGCCTCTTGCGATTTAAGTTGAGAATTAGAAGTTGCAGATTGTGAGACTTTGCTGGCCGCTATAGAGGCAAATGTTACTTTCTTAGCAGAATCTTCTTCGCTAGTTTTATAGCCACAAAGCGGCGGGTTCACCTTTCCGGTAGCCACCGGCTTCACATTGCAACATTCCGACACCGCCTCCCCCAACGGTCCGCTGTACTTCAAGTCGACATTTTCGACGTGGATGTTGTTGCACGGAATGCCCCTGCTGCATACGAACCTCATCACCGACGGGTTGGCCCCTGTTCCTCTGATGTTCTTAAAGAAAACCTCGCTAATCCTTACTTTTGATGGAACCTGTGTAGGTGCCCAGACATTTTATATATATATTAAAGAAGAAGTCTTTTGACCACATGTCAAGATTAATAATGAATGCATGCATACCGAGGTGTCACAATTAGTGGAAGGGCAATAGGCCTGGTCAATGAAGATGGGATTGGAAACGTTGTCCATGGTGATTTCTTCGAAGTGCATGTCGCTGGCGGCGCAGGGTTTCGAGTTGAGCCAGCTCTTGATCCTGATTCCGTTATCGGTGTTGGTAAAGCTGCAGTTTTTAATGGTAATGCCTGTGACGGGGCCCTCTTTGTCGAACTTCCCGAGGCTTCCGATGCTGATTCCGTGGCCGGGACCGCACGAAACCCCCTCGACAAGGAGGTTCTCGGTTCCGTCCCCAATCGAGATGCAGTCGTCTCCGGTTTTGATGGGGGTGTTGAGGATCTTAATGTCCCTTGAGCGGGCGATGTGGACCCCGTCGGTGTTTCGGGCATCCCCCGGGGCTATGATCTTCATGTTTTGTATGGTTAGGTTTTGGCACCCGATTATCATGTTGTGGAACTGCTTGCTGTCTAAGGATGTGATGCCGTCTATCAAAGTGTTGTTTAAGTTGGAGTACCTAAAGTTCTGCATGCATGATATACCATATTAATTATTATAGCGCGAAATTACACTGGGTTGATAAGTAAGTAAGTAAGTACGTACGTAAGGTTTAACGACACAGAGTCCGGTCTCTTTGGAGCAGCCTTTGGTGGTCCATCCTTCTTCGCCGTTTCCATCGAAAATGCCGCCACCATCGACGGCCTTGACGGTCAAGTCCTGGACCCAATCAAACTTAATCCATGTAGGATCTTTGTCCTTGAACTGGCTTATAGACGTCGGCGCCTGGAAATTCCCGGCGATCTCCACCGTGATCGGAGCTTTGCACGGCCCAACAAATTCCATACAAGTCAATGAGTAATTCCCCTTGGGGACTACAATCTTCACTGCCGTTGTAGATTCACAAGCTTGCTTCCATGCTTGTTTGAATGCCTAAAACAGTAATTCAACCCCAACCCAACAAAATTATTAGGTAGTTAATCATCATACCCTATATAGATTTCTTAGTGAAAATTAGTACATAAAATAACACCACCTTCTTAGTTTCAAATTTATGGTAAATATGCCTATTTTTGGGATGAGTTGTGATCAAGAACCCTAACTCCTAAGCATTGTTAAATACAAGAATGACATTGTCATTTATGATTTGTTTAGATTAATTATGGGCATTGTTCTAAAAAAAGTCTCCCAGAAGCTGAGCGGTGGTCCACCATTCCGATTTAGCCCTGGGCGCCTAGGCAGGTGTTTAGACGGATTGTGCACCACTGCAACCTAGGCAGCCTAGGCGAACTATAGGTGAGTTCTAGGCTTGAATTTTATGGAGATATTATGATGAAATTGCTCTTTAAGTATATATTCTCACCAATTACAAATAATAACTCTATAAAATAAAAATTATACTGATACGCCTAAGCCCCCGCCTAGTCGTCTAAGCACTAGGCCCCATCCCATCACCTAGGTCCTGTCTAGCGTTTTTTAGAACACTGATTATGGATAATATATATAACGATATCCTGTGATTTTTAGCGTCAAAAAATATCATATTCGACAACATTTAAGCTAGTGATGGTAACTCACCTCATAATTGGGATTATTTTATGCAATTTTCCCAATTACTAATCAATCGGCCAATGAATATTAATCAATTAATCAATGAAATAATTGTAATTAATTACCGGAGCTATATCTGAACCGGGTTTACCGCCGAGCTGGCCAACGTCAATGGTTGAACCGCCCGGTTTTCCAGCTAGCCCAGGTACGTCTTTTTCTTGATCATTATTGGATGAATGTATAAACACACATGCATTAAGAAGCACCAATGCATGGATTAGATGATTCAGTTTTCCTTCCATTCTACTAATTGTTAATTAATTTGTATTACGTTTTTTTATGAATGAGATCGGAAGTCTTGGGAGATTTATATATGTGTTTTTGATTTGAATCGTGGGTGATATTTATCTTTTGCGAATTTTTAGCCTTGCCAACGCTCTTTAGGCTTTCTTTTGACCAGCAAAAAAATAGATTTTACTCTTCTATCTATTGAGTGTGACTAATTTTTACGATGCCATTTTCCACCGATGTTAAAAATATAAGAAAACATCTCTTATTTATGTGGAAATTTAAGGGAAATTCTTTTGGTGCTCTTGATTTTAATTTTGAAGGATAATTTTTCTGGTGTCTTAAAAAAATTGATGTGTTTGAGGTTTTTGGATTTTTTAGTTGGTGTTTTTTTTGGGTTTAAATTGATTAAATTCAGGTCTATTATTGTGTATCTGTTCCTCAAATTAGTAGTATTCGACTTTTAAAATATTCAAATTCATATGAACCATTCCATATTCAACTACTCATAAAATCCTCTAAAAGTTAAAATGGAGAATTGTTTAGAAATTCAAATTGGGGTAGTTGGAGTATGAATGTGTGTGTTTTAATTTAAAAGTCGAATCCTACTTATTTAAATGTGATGAACACAAAAATGGACTTGAATTTAATCAATCTAAAATAAAAAAAGGGTACCAACTAGTAAATTCAAAACCTCAACTACATCAAAAGAAAAAAAATATTGATCTTGGGACACTAATAGAAATACTCTTAAACTCGAGGTATTAAAAGTAATTTCCCAATAATTAAAACCACATCCCTGTCACTGTTAGTGTTATATTACATTATTACTCCCGTGTCATTTCAACATTTCTATCTTAATTGATTATGATGTGTTTTCCTATGTTTTTTTCTCGTTTGGTTTGTGCTACATATGTAAAGATGACTACAAATGATGTTAGGATTAAGCAATTCTAAAGGACATGCTTATTGGATGGAGATCGATTGAAAAGATTGAGTAAATTACCTCTTGCATCAAGTTTGCTTATATTGATTATCATACAAGTATTAAGTAATTCTTTTTCCCTTTGTAAAAGAAATTATACTCTTCTTTAAGCTAGATAGATGGGCACTCTGTTGAGTTTTCTTCTGTAGAAAGTTGGGACTAAAATTATCTAGTATATACTTATATAAGTTGGTTCACTCATTGCGATATGGTTTTGAGTTGAAACCTCATTAAGTTTGTATGTTAGACCTGTTACACACGCGATGTCAAATTTATTGACCCACAGATTAAGTTTGTATGACAGGCCCATTATACAAGTCTAATGAGGTTTCTTTTATTTTATATGTAGGTACTAAACTTGTCTAGTCTAACGAGGTTTTGAGTTGAAACCTCATTAGACTTTTATATGTAGTATACTTATATAAGTTGGGACTAAACTTTTTTTTCCCAATTTACCAGCCCAGTCACCTAAAATGACGGGGGAAAAAGTTTCTTTTATTTTATATGTAGGTACATTATCACAGTTTGGCACCATTACAACACTTTGCTCAACATTGATGGGTCAACTTTGCCTAATTAGTGGAACTACAAATTTGCATTGTTTCTCTAAAAGCATGGGCTTCTCAAATGTATAGGCCAAGAAAGTCTTTGTTAAGCTCTTATCAGTATCCAATGTTTGTTAGTAAGTTTCTCACAAATTATAAGTGCTAAATGTTGTGGATGGGAATGCATTTGGTGGATTGGTTCATTGGGTAGGTTACACTTTATACTTGACCTTCATTTTTAGGAAATATTCAATAGCTCTCTATCCTTTTTTCTTGGTCTTACAATAAAATTCGGTTCATGCTTTGAAATGGGGCAGTTGAGTTCTTGCATGGAGTTGTTGCAAATCTTAGTTCGATACTCATGCTTCTGGAGCATTTTATGAAGTGGTAGCCATTTCTAGTCAAATTAAAGTAGAAGCCATGTTTCTCGCTTTTTACCCTCTCTAGCCTATTATCTCAATTGAGAGAGCTCATCTATCATGACCACTTCTCTTTCTCTCATCTCTCGTGGCTACGTTTCGCTTCCTCACAAAGCTGGCGCCCATCTAATATAATGTGAGTTCGAATTTCACATAGACTTATTTATCATATTGATGGTACGAGTCTAGGTTCTTAAGCCGTGATAATAATATAGTTGGGGATCAATGTTAGAAGTGACTATCTCTCGGATGCCTGAAAATCAATAACATAACATAACATAAAGTATACACCAGCATATCATAATCCAAATCAATATAATGAGAGAATCATATGTATAACACATGTAATGAAAATATAACACATGTAATGTAATAAATACATCGATCCTACAAGTCTAAAAGCCAAATGAACAAGGCGCAACATAAACATCTCTCAACAAGAAAAAGAACCATCATATCACAACAAAATGGGCTACTACAATATACACCCACCCGATCTCAAACCTCTACCAAGAAGCCCAAGCCCAAAATGAAACCCAAGCCCAAAACCCAAGGCCCAATCCAAGACAAAAAAAAAAGCCTATACCGATGGCTGAGATCTCACACCATAAGCATTACCATTACCATTGGCACCATATCCATTGGAATACTTTTGCTCATGACCACCCTCCTTTTTCCTCCTCAACACAATGACCCAAGTCGACGCTTCGAGCACGAGCGCCACGCATCCCAAGACAATGATCACGACAATGTAGATCGTCTTCCACTTCTTCTCGGGATCCAGAATGTCGAGCCCCTTGAAGATGTTGATGATGCTCAAGATGATCACGGTGTAGCCGACGCCCCAATGGTAAAGGTTCCAATAGAATCTATGCTTGTGGTCCTTCTTGGGCCTCAAGAGCAATGCAAACACTTGGAGGGTGGCCAAGCAAAAGAGAATGATCCCGATGTTGCGGTGGGCGTGGTACGTTATCCCAACCGAGTCGCTCCCAAGCTTGAGCCCGGTGGCCCAGCCCGCTACACCGATGATGTAGGCCGAGCATTGGCAGGCGATGTGGAGGTAGAACCACGCCGGATCGGCTGACTTGAACACCTTCAAGTATCTCGCTATGATCGCACCAATTGGCATCAGAGTTCCCCAACTTACCGCGTTCAATACTCCATGAACCTAAATTTCAAAAATTGTGTCAATAATGGGACTTGAAAAAACCCGAATCGACCTGACCCGAAAAATACTTAGAAACGAAAACACGTGTCATGTGATTCATTACCAGAACCTAACACATGTTGACCATATTTTACGTACCCAACTTTAACCTAAGAAAAGTTTGTCTTCGAAGTCACAAACTCACCTAACCTTATTAATTAGTTTGACAACTCGGCAGCACATGGGCCTATGGGAGGAAAAGGGGAATTTTTTTTTTAAAAGAACAAGATAACGCGTTTTCCTAGACTAGTAGTATGAGCAGAATTCTCTAATTTACACAAATTTTGCATGATAGTTGGTTAAAAGTTGACCCAATTAAAAAAAAAAAAGAAACGATTCGATTGATCGATTTCGATCTGAATTTTAATTTTAACCCGAATTCAATTTAGACCTTAGAATATATGATGCAAACTCGTATCAGTTATAACTTGATCGGATTTGATGGGTGAATCATTTATATTTAATCCGAATTTAAAATGATCGAATTCGACCAGACTGACTGACCCGATTGATCGGTCTAATGATAATTTTTAAATTTAACTTACAAGTTTGACATAATTTAATCAAGTGATAATGTTGAAGTTTATACGAAATGGGTCTTACATTTTTCTTGTGTAGCCTGGAGCCGCCGCCGCCGGACTGAGCAACGCCGGTGGTGAAGTCGATGCTGCCTTTGGAGGTGATGTGGGCGTTGTCGGTGGTGGAGTGGGAGGCCGGAGAGCCGCTGGAGAGGGGACCCACCTGCCATACCTGATTGACGGTGGTTTTGGGCAGCTTCACGGTGGCGAAGATAATGATCTCGCTGCCGGAGCTCTGTGCCGTCAGCCCCGACACATCGAAGCTCAGGCTGCTCTCCGAAAGCGACGTGGCGGTGCTCGTCACGGATGACGTGTACGCCCTCATCTCCCCGCTCGAGTTCTTGTACGCCACCAACGACTGCATTTTTTTATAATCCGGCTCAGCACCCGTATTATTCGCCAATATAAAGCGCCGTATTAAACCCCATTTTTTAGGATAAATTACACAAAACCATCCTTAAATTAAACCATCTTTCATAAAATCACACGTAAAAATAAAAATTAAAAATTATAGCAAACCATCCACAAAAGATCTCTCTGTACCGTCAATTTGTTTGCTAGAGATTGCCAAAATTGCTTGATGTCGATGAATTCAAGACAAAGAACAATTCATTGCCAAAATTGCTTTTTGCTGACAGAGGACTTTTATGGATAGTTTGCTGTAATTTGTAATTTTATGGGTGGTTTTGTGTAATTTACCTCTTTTAAAGATTGAAATGAATAGAAGAAGGGTAAAGCGTACCTGAGCGCCGACCATGCCCTGGCTGGTGGGGTTAAGAGCCCAGGCGACCCAGTTGCCGGAGGTAGAGGCGGTGACGCCGGTGGCGCGGAAGGCGATCTCGGCGGTTCCGGCGGAGGAGTTGTAGGTCCAGTGGAGGAAGGAGGCGAGCTCCGGGAGGGCGAGACACGTGGCATACTTCTTGTTGGTGGAGAAGGAATAGGAGGAGCAGGAAGAGGAGGCCTGGCCGGAGACGGAGGAAAAACAGAGGAAAAACAGGGGAAGGAAAAACAGAGCAACCGAAAACAGAGCGGATTTCGGCGACCGAGAAGAGCCCATGTTTTAAATTTTTGAGTTTGTGTTTTCCGGCCAGAGAATTTTGGGGGGAGGGGATTGAGGGGCCACGGATTTTGGGGCGAGGGATTTGGTGGGTATAAAAAGGAGAGAGAAAGGGATGAAGAGGATTTGGTAGAAGAAGAAGAAGATTCAGAGAAAGCGGGCTCGAAAGTCGGAAGTGTGGAGAGAGAGAGGGGGGGGTGGTTGACCGGTGGTTTTGTTATAATGGAGGGAAGAGGTTTGCTGCCTTTTTGTTATTTGTTGGGAAAGGAGGAGTAGATCAACGAATCCGTGGCTTTGTTGGGGCCATTTTTAGGAATAATTCTTCTTCAATTTTTATATTGGATTTTTGAATTGGTAACTTTAGTTTTATTTTTAATGTGGTAAGAATAAGATATACTTATGCGCTAATATTTTAGGATCATACAGTAACGGACCTAGCATACAGGTTGAATGAAGTTTTAACCCAAAATCATATAGTAATAGTCAATAGGTGGATTAACTCATTAGTTTATATAGTAGGCATTTTTAGTTCTATTTTCTCAACATTAGACATAATTTGATGGATTGAGAGACCGGTAAATCGACAATCAAGCAACTAAAGTATGAGTGACAACAAATGAAAACAAGAATAAAAGATCTAAGATAAAGCAAACACTAATGATCTAAAAAATGTAGCAATATTTTGGTAAAGTGGTGTTAGATTTCTTAAGTTTTGTTTTGAAAATTTGGGTTCGAATCATATGAAAAAATTAATATTGGGAGGGCCTGCCTCAAAATGGAGTCGCGAAATATCTGGACTGAATATAGAGCATTGCTGATTGATTGAACCGGATCGACGAGCCAAAAGCAAGATTAAAACTAGATAATTTGAAAATTGTGGTGGGTAAAACACTAAAAATGACAATGTAGTGTTGCTGGCATAGGGATCATTGGTAAATGGTAATATCTTTCTTTGTTTGATATGTAGATGATAAACTGTTATTTTGGTGGTGAATTGCTAAAGGTTATTGCATAAAACACGTACTTGATGAATTGAAGATTAACCTCTAGAACTCGTGTCAAACACGTACTTATATTTAATTTTTTTAGAAATATTTACCGTTTTATATTTTCATCAAAATTTCAGGATATCACATGGTTCTTATGAAACAAATAATTCGGTTATGTTTAATTAGTTTAACAACACTCAGCTAATTAACAACCTAACAACAGTGTAAAGTTGTACTGATACATTTTAAAATATGTCATGATTTAATTCATTTTGATCTTTTTGAGATAATAAATTGTGGTTATCATGTGCAATCTATAAGAAACCTAAATAATACGAAAGAGTTATTCATCATAATCAATTAATTAAGATATATATGATACATTATGGTATAACCACGATGAGCCAGCCTAGTTTGGGTCAGCAAGCATTCTTGATAAATAAAATAAGTAAAAAGTGATTAATTTTTAGGATTTGTATAAATATTAAAGATCCATTTGGCATTAATATCAGATATCAGATATAAGTATGAATATGACTGATATTTATGTTTGATGTTTGATATATTTTGATATCGATATGAAACTGATATTTATTGTTTGGTATATGAGGATATCGATATTTGGACTATCGGTCGATATTAGACCTGTCAAAACTTGACCCGACCCTAAAAACCGATTCGACCCGCCCGAAGTTTATTGGGTTTAAACCCGACCCGAAAATCAATGGGTCAAGAGTAACCCGAACCCGGTCAACCCAGAAAAAACTGGGTTGGGTCACCAATCCGTTGGGTTGACCCGGCCAACCCGATAAAGTATTGTTTCAATTAAAAATTCAATATTTTATTATAAATTTTGTATAAAATTATTATTTTATTATTATTAAATAATATTTTATACAATATAATATTAATTATTTTAATAAATATAAAGATAAAGGTTAACAAAATTGACGATCATGACCAGTTGGATCAACCCGAACCCGTACCAAACCCGTAACAACCCGATCCATATGAACCCGAAAATTTTACGACTTGACGAACCGTAACCCGTTTTGATCCGAACCCGATTGACCCAAACGGCCAAACCCGAACCCGACCCATTTGACAGGTCTAGTCGATATCATAGTGCTATTTTGATATAACCCGAAAAATTGATATGTGAAAGATATCACTCATATCTATACTCTTATTCGATATCTTAATATCACATACTCATACCATGTTATCTACTACACATATCGATATCTGATATATCTTAGATATAATGCCAAACGAGTCCTAATTATATAGGAGTATAAAATTTTATTTAATATGTTAATGACGGAATTTGCTTTGGATCATCATAATTCATACATATTACGTTCACATTTGAGTCCTAAAAAGTAATCACGTACACATGTGCAAAGAAATACAGTATCATTTTCTTCATTTCATTAATTGAATTCTCCTTTAATTTCTTTAAAAACAAAATGTAGATACGTATCAGAAGGCCCGTACAACACGTTATGATTTTTGCTGTTGAATTCATGAACTGATACGGACCCGGTGTGGATCGCGTATCGAACATTTGTGAACTGATATGTACCCGGTGTGGACCGCGTATCGAACATTTGTTGGTTAAGGGGGTTGAGCCTAATCCAGTGTGGATTCCGACTCGGGATAAACGTGGTTGGTTGCCACGGGTTGAAGAACTATAAATTTAGAGCAAAGGAAGAAATTAATTAACTGGCTTTATTGATTGATTGATAGCAGCCTAACAACTTAAGGGTATTTATAACAACCCTGATATCTAAATAATACGAAAAACCCTAATTGCTGATATAATAAAAAAGATACTCTTCCTAAAAAGATAAAATCAAATCTGGAAAGATAATATTCTAATTATCCTAAATATAATCTAATAACCTAATTTCGGATAATATTCTAGCGTATCAATTACTCCCCCGGTGAGAATCGACTCGTCCTCGAGGCGGAAATCAGGAGGAGGCTGCGGAAGCGTCAATCAGATCCTCCCGGGTCGAACACAAATGAGTCGATCGATGCAAAGTGGTCGCCAAAATCACAAAACAAAACAGCGAAAATACGCTCAGTCTTAAGCGTACGATGTCTCCACTCAACCGAATACGCAACCAGGGCCACAACCTAATTTTTGGAAGGGGGTCTTGGCGAGACGGCGCATCAACGGTCGCGATGGGATGAGCCGCGGGTGCCGAAAGGTTTTCACGGGCGTCGAGGGGATGGCCGCAAGCGCCGGGGGTCTGGCCTCGATCGCGGGGATGCTGGCCGCGGGCGCGGGCGCGGTTTCCGCGAGCGCGGGATCTGTTGCCGGGGGCTCGGGCTCGACTTTGTTGGTTGTCGGGGCAGGGTTTTGCTCCACCTTGCTCGCATCTTCGGGAGGATTGCTCAGGAGATGACAAATTCGGTCCAATAGTTGAGCTATAGCGTCGAGTCGTTGATCCATAGCATCGTATCTCAACGACATGTCTTGAAGAATGGCGCGGATCTGCGCGTCACTGGACATGATAATTGCGATGTTCAAGAATGAAAGCACCAATTGATACGGACCCGGTGTGGACCGCGTATCGAACCCTTGTTGGTCAAGAGGGTTGAGCCTAATCCGGTGTGGATTCCGACTCGGGATAAACGTGGTTGGTTGCCACGGGTTGAAGAACTATAAATTTAGAGCAAAGGAAGAAATTAATTAACTGGCTTTATTGATTGATTGATAGCAGCCTAACAAGTTAAGGGTATTTATAACAACCCTGATATCTAAATAATACGAAAAACCCTAATTGCTGATATAATAAAAAGAGAAAATTGCACTAAACCACCCGTTAAATAGGCGAATTTACACTTAACCACCCGTTATACACGAATTTGTTTTAAACCACCCAAAACTTCGATTCCGTTAACAAATAGCCACCCATGGCGTTATTCCGTCAAAAATACCGTTAGATCGTGTACAGTTACTACTTTGCCCTTAATTATTCCATACATTTACTCATTTAGGAGGCCTACCTCTCTTCCTGGACCCGGGCCCAAAGCCCATACCGAGGCCCGACCCGGACCCAATTCCCATTCCCATGTCCAGATCCTCTTCTGGTCGGGGATACTTCCTTGGCCTGCCACGTGTCTCCTTCTTCTTGAACGGAACAGCTAGCGTCGTTGCCCCGACCACCGAAGGCAGAGCCGACGGCGAGTAGACCTCCCTAGATTCGGCCTGCCCCGGCCGCGGCGGACGAAATTGGGGTCGGGCTTCATGTAATTGTTCTTCCAGAAGATGAGTTCTCTACTCTCCATCCTGTGCAAGTGGTGCCTGAGAAGCGTGGAGTGGCCCGTCGGGAGATTCCCGTCCCCTGATTCTATGTAGCTCGAGATCGACGTCTTGTTCGACCCCATCTTCTTGTTTAGCGCTTCTATGGCGGCGTATATCAGCGGGAGCAAGAAAACAAGAGCACTCAGTCAAAAAAAGAGGCTTTTTTTTTTCTAATTTTCCGCAACCAGAAACCCTAGCTAAATAAAAACGAGATTTGTCACCCTTTGAGCAGGGAACTGTGAAATTGAATCGAAATGTTGATGTGATTAGGGGTGAAATTGAGTGGGGAGGAGTCCGATTTGGTTACCTCGGAGTAAGGCGGAAGAGAGGAGGGGATGTTGAGGTCTTGAGCGGCCATTGAAGAAGTAGCAGAGAGAGAAAGCTTGAGAATGGAGAGCCCAGCCACATGCCCAAACCGCCTGGTTACATATAAATATTTGGAACAATTAAGGGCAAAGTAGTAATTGTACACGATCTAACGACATTTTTGACGGAATAACGCCATGGGTGGCTATTTGTTAACGGAATAGAAGTTTTGGGTGGTTTAAAACAAATTCGTGTATAACGGGTGGTTAAGTGTAAATTCGCCTATTTAACGGGTGGTTTAGTGCAATTTTCTCTAATAAAAAAGATACTCTTCCTAAAAAGATAAAATCAAATCTGGAAAGATAATATTCTAATTATCCTAAATATAATCTAATAACCTAATTTCGGATAATATTCTAGCGTATCATGAACACCAACCATATTAACGTCCCTTGCAAGTGAAACAGAACAACGTGTTATACTTTGAACCCCGTTTGTTGTGCAAAACGTACACTATTAATAGCAGATAAATAGAACATGTCCATTACTCCATTAGGGTTGACTTCATGTTAAAGACTCTCTCTTTTTAATTTTTACGTTGTAAGTATACAAATTGAACTCTGATTGCGAACATATCACGTTCCTTCTTTTTCCAAATACATACCATATGCATTGATTAACATCTCCCATTGTACTCTTGGAAGCTACTCTATATAACAAAACCTTGAAATGTCTTACTTTACATGTGAAGAATATTTTAAACTTAGATCTAAGGGCATTGATCGAGCGAGAACGTCTGACCCTGCGAGAGCTGAGAGCAATTGACAATCATCCGATCTCGAAAAATTAACAATGTAGATCACACTTTCTTTAACTTGAAAATTTTATAGAAAATTTGGCAAGGCCGAATTTTATTAAGTATATATGATCTGTGTAAGAGTTTTAACATACGTGTGCAAATTTTTTCAACTATGTATGCAAGTTTTTCTAATCGAATGCGCAAAAATAAAAACAGTGTATGCAAAAAACACGCATGTTTTTTTGAAAAATAACATTTCGGTTGTGTCATATTTTTCAAAGTTTTGAGATAATGTAAGTGATTCTCATTTCTCTCCAAAGCGACTGCTTTCACCCAAAGCATTCTACTCCGTGTATTGATCTAAATGCGAGCTATTGCCAACTTGGGGTATTTTAAAGTAAGGTCCAACTTCCTTCTACGATGCTCCACAAATTTGTAATTATAGTGGTCATGATTTGCAAATATGCACTAGTTAATTAGAATGCCAAAATGCGAAATTCCATTGAAAAATAATTTTATAATAATAAAATAATGTATTCGTATTGAAAATGATGAGCGTTCACACACATACACACTAGGATTGGGAAATGAAGGCTTAGCGTGTGGAAATGGAGACTCGGTGCATTTGTCCACATTAACGACGACGTTTCGACGGTGGGTAAAACTTGTATTTCCACTCGTGCCTTTTTTCACACGGCTCAAATTTAAAGTCTTGACATAGGAGTATTTTTTTGTAATGGCATAAGAATCTTCCATTTTATTATCAAATTTTAATAGGCTAATGAAAACATTTTTTAACCAAATTTAGTAATCCATACACATTTATAATGTATGAGCTTTATGTAATTTTTTTTACCAAGCTTATGTTTCTAAAATTCCTATTAGGGTCCATACTTATTTTATTGATAATAGTTGAATTTTATTGTGAAATGACAATTATGGACATACTTATTTTATTATGAAATTTATTGGGAAAAAGAGGGGTAAAAAAATAAATGTTATCAACTACTTTCAAATCAACATCATAATATTCCTCAAAACTTATTTTTAGCCAAATTTCAACACCAATCAACAGTTTTCAACTAGTTTTAACGAACACTCATTCCATAATCAACGGAGTTGATATTTTGTAAAGATTTTAACATCAACATAAATCAACTACATCAACTAGCTTGCCAAACGAACCCTAGTCTTCAACGCAAATCGTATATTATTTAAGTCGTCGTTTTCATTTTAAGACACTTGGGGTTTTGTTACAAATGGGAAAGAACAAAAGAAAACAAAAAAGCAAAAGTCAATGAAATTAAGCAACGCAGAGAGATCCTAGTTGATGGTGACGCTTTGACCAATGAGATGATATTTTCAGTGACGTAAGCATGAAGAAGGCATATGTAAAAAGCAATGTTATGGGCCAGCCCAGCCCATCATGTTCTATGGTTTGTTATTAATATAAAGTTTTGCACATGGAAGATATATTATGTATAGAATTAGCAAGTGAACAAAGTTACGTACACTATGTCGTAAAATCGTAATGTACTGTATTAGAGTATAAATAAAAATCGTACGTACGTACACTCGCCTTCGATTCGAGCCAAAAAGGAGAAGAAGAATCTTGACTTTTCTAGAAACTAAGACCTTGGCAAATGGCAACGATTGAATTAAGCACCGAAAATATAGAAAATTGGAGACGACCTTTCTAACTACAATTTCAGTGAAGTTATGTGACCAAAAATATCACTAAAAATGTACTTGAAAAATACAATTTTTTTTAACGGTTAAATATTAAAAAGTATTTTCTGTAAGTATCTTTTCAACCTAGCTCCTTTATTATTTTCTTTATTAAATTTTAATTTTTAAGATAATTCGATTGTTTTGCAGGTTCTAGGTTCAAGAAGAAGTTTGAAATGAAAGGGGAATGTGCGAAATTCAATGAGCATTCATTTAAAGTAAGAGTAATTCGCTTCCGGTGTATAAGGTGAGTGGACGTGTTAAATGATTTTGAATTAGAACATTGATAAGCTTATATATTGGGCTTATGAGTGATGACTTATGAAATTAAATATCCTATTTATTGATCATCGGACTTTATCACGGTATCAAAGTTAGTGTTGGACTAACTAGCCATAAGACTATTAAATTTACATATTTTAAGACATGATGTCGAGTTTGGTTCAAATAAAAAAAAAAATTCTTATCCTGAAAAATGAAGTGCACTACAAATTACAAAAAATGCATTACAAAAAACAAAAAGTGCAATCCGAAAAGTGTACTACAAAAAATACGAAAAGTGCAAATGCGAAAAGTGCACTCTAAAGTAGGAAAAGTGTACTACGAACTAGAAAAAGTGCATTTCTTTTCATTTTTCAAGATAAGAAGTTTTTTCATTTGAACAAAACTCCATGATGCCAAGTAACAGCTAACTAAATTAGACACTTATGGAGAGGGTTGTTGAAATGTAAATACACAAATCTAAACTGGAAATTAATTCAAGTATGTGGTGATATAAAATTTAAGTTCTATTTATATTGTTAACTTAATTATAACCTAAACATTTAAGATGATTTGAAATTAAGAGTCACAAAAGTTTATTAGATCCTAAGTTTATAGATGGAGGGAGATGGATGGTTGTTTCCTACCTACTTCCACTCACACAATTCAAACCCCTTCAACGGTTCAACCTCTTCTGCTTTTACAGCCCAACTTTGCTGTTGGGTCGGGTCACCTATCTATCTATCTTTGCTCTTTGTTTGTTTCTTCAAAAGCAAGACTACAAAATTACATGGAACAACCCCAAACAAATCTTCTACTACATTTTAAAATGTTCATTAGCAATTGGGTGTGTTATTCTATAGCCAACAAAATCAATCCTCAAGGGGTGTATATTAAATACTTATATGGCGGCCATTCTCACAATTTGCCAGTTAGTCTTTGTTTATAACCCACTTCTTACCAATTAATTAGACAAGTTCTTAGTAGTACAACCAAGACATTTAAGTAGTACACTAGTACAAAAGTAAGAAAATAAGACTAGTGTCAAAGTCAGGTGGGCCGATTACGGATATAAAGGGAGACTGTGAGACAAGCCCATGATATAAGTCCATGGAGTTTTATCTTAAAGCCAATTAGCAATAGGAAAAATAACCCAATAATTTATATACTATGCAATTTATTCTTCATATTTTCGATGTGCGATAACTTATCTTCACAACTAGTACATTTAAGATACTAGTACTCGAATAAATTTAGGCAGCCCGATTCTATAATTTTATGGCCCTATAGCAAAATAAAACTAGAGGCTCCTTAATATAATAAATAAAATTTTAAAAGGACATTTTTACTTTAATATTTCTAATTTCTTATACATTGAATTAATACTATTTTTTTCTGGAGGGACTCTTTATTGTTCATGAACCCATGATGACCGCCTTATGTTACCTACCTAATTTAACCGAACCTGTAATTTTATGATTAGTATATTGAAACTAAATAACACTTTTAACCATTGTGAAGCTGCTTAGCTAGTTTGATTAAAATGTCGAAATGTAGACTAGTTGTTTTATTGACATCCTCCATCAATACCATGAGATTAGTCAAGCCAAAGTTTCGTATACCATAAAAATAGCTCAAGCCAAACTATCGTATACCATAAAAATAGCTAAACATTACTCTCTGTATCAAAATACTAGCCCAACATTTGTTTTTTTTTAACTATTTTAGTTTTTATATTTATTTAATAAGTGAGGGTATGGTAATAATAATAATTTTGATAGTCTTCCTAAAAAACGTGTAGAAATGTTTAAAATACAAGTATTTTGATACAAGTAAGAAGTATATGTCTTATTATATAATACGGAGTACTGTATAACTTAAATTTACTATTCTAAAAATCCCTGTTAGGCCCCGTCTAGACTCCGCCTAAGCGCTAGAAGGTCCTAACCTGCCTAGCCGTCCAGATCGTCTAGGCACCTATTTAGGACCGCATAGGTCACCGTTCAGGTCGTCTAGACGCTAGGCGGTCCCTACCCGCCCAACGTCCGCCTAGCGTTTTTAGAACATTAATTATATTAGTATATTTGTTGTAAACTTGGTCAGTTTTAATTGAGCATGACCCACCTAATCCCTCCTTTTCCCAAAGCCTCCATTTCGTTTCACCTAACTCTTTTGGTTTATGTGGCTGCTAATTAATTATCCCTTTAACCTAAACCATGCTTTGATTTCATCAACAATAAATATCGAATTAAGTTCAAATTATATATGTCAGATTTACCTAATCCCACCCACGTATCTCCTTGTTTCTTGCCTTTGTGTTTATTTTTCCTAGAGTTTTCACATCCATGATGCAAATCGAGGTGTAGACTAGAGCTTGCAATTAACACAATCAATTGAATTTTATGAATAATACTTAAACATACCTACATAATTTGAAAAAATAAATCATGTGTTTTTTCCTTCTCATATGTCCCCGGAAAGTCTAGATCACACGTTTGATCTAGTCTAGATCATAAAGCAAGTTTGCGGATTTAAAGAGTTAGGAATTTAAAGAAACATTGCCTTACATTTAAGCTAATGAAATAGGAGTATTTTTCTTAGGGCTCATTTGAAATTTTAAGATAATACATTAAATTACATTATATTACATTAAATTCAAGATTTAATGCACAATAATACAAGATAATGCTATTTAATGTATTATTTTTAGGGATCTAAATAGACCCTTACTATCAATTGGTTTTAAAATAAAATCACATTGAATTTATATATTAGACATGTTGCATATTATATGCACACAAACTACGAGATATATATATATATATTTATAAACAGGGGGCAAAGAGAGAGCAAAAGAATGATTCATTTGGCGCGTAAAAAAGAGCTAGCTAGACAAAAGTCTAGTTCCTTTGCGAACAAAGTTCAGAATCCAGTATGACTTCTGAGCTCGGGGGTCGAAAAGCTAAACATCAACAACGGATACAGATAAAGTTCCTCAGAAAGAAAGACTCAACGATAAAAATGCTAAAGACACCTCTATTTATTGGATCACCGAACTCTAACAAAATTACTTTTTTCCAAAAGGTGGTTTAGGTGAAACTTGTTTCTATTTGTTTATTTTTTCTATGATTGCATGTTGATAAAAAAAAAAAAAGGGTTACAATTACGTAATATATAGAGAGAGGGACATATCAAATACTCATTCTTTCCTCTTCATTCAGGCATTCTTCTTCGGACTCCTTCTAACTCATTCTTTCTCCCAAATTGAAGTACATTCTCACATACTCTTTAGAAGTTTTTTTTTTGTAGGTTCGACTTTGTCAACATGAAAAATTTGTTTTATTTGCACAAGTCCACCACAAGATCACAAGTTTGAGAGCTACATTTAACAACCACAGCTTCTAGAAACATCTCTCAAATTAGTTTGGGCTCTTCGTACGTACATAACATTTTCCAAAATGTAAGTTCAATTTTTCTATACAACATGGTAGCTAGGAAGATTTGAACCTATAGCCTTTAAGTCATGGCACTGAATCAAATACTTTTGACTGGAGCCGCCAAAGTTGAATGATTTGGGCTTGTTTGGGTTTTTTCATTATAGAAAACACTGAACACTAAAATGGTTCTTGTTTGAATCAGCCTGACATCTTAATTAGACATTTTGGACCACAATGAACCTTGGTCAAAAACTCAAGACCTGTACTCAAGTACAATTTGCCAAATCTGCTAATTTAATGCAGAAAAATATGTGCACAACAAAATGATGAACCTATAAGCATGGATTTAAGCCATGTTTCATGATACAGTATGTTCAAATTCTTCTGGGTTAGAGAACCTAAGATGGTTAGTTCTGGGTTAGTTCTTGAATGCAAGAATCACAGTGAAATCCATCAGTATTCAAAACTGTTAATGAACAAACAGACAATAACACAATCTCACTCGTTTACTACATCTAATAAGATTCACTTGGCACACAAGCATGTAAGATGGGAGGAGGATAGATCATAGTGCTAACAGTAAGGAATTACATGAATGTCAATCAACTTATAAGCAAGTAAAGTGACAAAATCTCATTGAATCACATCATGTCACACGAATTTTACACTTGTTGACTATTATATCCAGCGACCTCATTTTACATCTCTCACTCGAAACAAGAAATTATCTAAATTAACCTGGGAAAAAGATGAAGACCCAACAGCAACAATTTGAATCCAGATCATGACCTGAACGAAGAAAACAATACCTCACATGGCCTCTATTTTAATGCTTTAGAAAACAGTGCTTCCAGAGCCAGTTTAGCTTCAAGTGATCGACTTTAGTTGTAGTTCTGCAACTAGATGGAAGTGATAAGATTCTACTGATGTTCACTCCTCCATTGATGATTATGTCTTGATCTAAAACAATGTCCAGATATCTTAAGCCTTCTCTCTAGGTAGCGAGTCCTGTAGCAAGGGAGGAAAAAGAAAGAGTGGGTAAATTTGGAACAACACGGTGTTACAAAAATTATAATCTGGAAAGAGTTCTTGACAACTGATAATGATGTCATTTTTATAAACTGTTTCCAATTTCTATGAACTAGTTCCAATGTAAGAGGCATGGAAAACCATTAAATAATCGACATCTGTATACATGTATTGATGGAGACTTCCAATTTAACATATGGCAGCATAACAAAAAAAACATACAATGAAGTCATGCAAATTTTTAATAGCAAAGATGATATGGAAAGTTTTGAGTCAGCTTGCCATCATGGAAGTTTAGCTTTAACCATTGATGGAGACCTTCAAACCATGTTGTTATAAAACCAACATTCATCACTAAAAACAGATCTTAGCACCTTATTATTATCCTTCTTCTATCTTTCTTGGCTTTATTTTTTTGTAAGAGTAATAACTAAGTAAAGGTGAAGGAATTCTGAGCTGATATATAATAAGTTGAACACAGTCCATATCCTTCTTTGTATTCAGCTAAATGAGTAGCTAAAATATCATCTAAGAAGTAAGAAGGCCTCATTCCAATAATGTACACTAAAACTCAAATTATGTTCATGTTCTTACGGTTATCTCTGCAAAACCTAACATTTAGTTTTGGCAAAACAAGCCGAACAATCTGCACTAATAGTTCCAAGCAAATGGTCTCCGACTGATTACTCATCCATGGCATCCTAATGAGTAGACAAGATTTTAGAATTACTGTGAAAATTGCAATCTTTCAACTTTAAATCTTAGGAAGTGTGCAATGTCATACTTCTATATCTAGTCTAATCAAATCAGCTCAATTATCAGACAAGGTTCGGTTCCATGAAGCAAGTCCAGCTATATGAAATCGTCAATGGTAAAGATTTTTAAATTGGGGAATTTGGGAAAGTAGTGTGTATATTACCTCTATTTGACTGTCTTTTATTGATAGTATATTCGCCGATATAACCAGCAGGCCCTCTAGCATAAACATCTGAAGCTGCATTTTCAAGCCCATAACTAAATGCACCAGAAACATCTCTCTCAGGATTTGATCTCCAGGTAGAGTCCCCATTGATTGAAGAGCTTCCATAAAAGTCTGAAAATGCCCCACCATCATAACCTCCATTTGAAGAACCATATCCTAATGTTGGCATTTTACTGTTTCCGTTACTTCTACCATAAAGCCCTCCACCTAAACCATAGCTGTTTTCAACAACACTATAACCAAGATTCCCAGCATTGTTATCAGTATTGCCTCTCCCTTGACCAAGTGAGGTTCCCCAGTTTACATTATTGTTGCCATATCTTCCCCCTCCAACAATTCCACCAGAAGCTGAAAAGTTATTGGAGTTAGAAGAATTTGTACCATAGCTGAGACCGCCATTTCCCCATGAGTTCCTTGTTGTTGAGCTGAATAAGGAACTGCCTCCACTATTGCCACCATCATAACCAATTACATTCCCAATCCTATTTGAGTTACCCACAAAATAAGGGTTGAGGCCTCTTCCATAACTAGGATTGCTGCTAAAATTTACATTAAATCCAGGTTCAAAGTTCATACCCTTTCCATATGAACCAAATGGTGGAAACCCACTCCTACCACTAGAAACTCCACTTAATCTTCCATCCATTCTAACCCTGTAATCTCCAATACTGTTTGAGCTATATCCTGGTGAGTAACCAGTAAGAAAGTTATTAACCCTACTCAGACCATGGTTATAGCCACTAAGTGGGCTATGTATCGGCCCGGGTGACTGCTCTTTAGGGACTGCGCGCTTGACTTCTACCGTCTTGCCATTTAGTTCATGAAAAGTTTTGACCAGAACCCTATCAACCGCTTCTTCAGAGTCATAAGTAATGAACCCAAACCCTCTTGGCCTGTGAGTGTTTTGATCATACATTACAACAACATCTGTGATTGTTCCAAACTGCTCAAAGTAACTCTTAAAGTCATTCTCTGTGACTGTGGATGCTAGACCGCCCACAAATATCTTTTTAGTACGACCTGGACCTGGACCTGGTGAACCGTTAATGCTGCCACTGTTTCTACTCAAAATGCTCTGATCATCTCTAGGAACTGCCTTCTTTGCTTCAACCTATAGTAAGAAACCATAGATAATAGTCAATGACAACTAGTTATGCGAAGTAAATCACCAAGGATCAAGATAAGGCAAGTAAATCACCATCCTTCCATCAATGTTGTGCTTCTCCTTCACAACCATATCTGCAACATTGGGGTCAGAAAAGACGACAAAGCCAAATCCACGAGTACGGCCAGTTGTTCGATCCTTCATAATGACAGCTTCAACAACCTCCCCATAAGTGCCAAAATAATCCCGAAGGCGTTCCTCATTCGTCTCCCAAGAAATTCCACCAATGAAGAGCTTGCCATGGTCTGATTGCATATTTCTCCACATTCCAAAAAAAAATCATATCACACCATGGATGCAAAAAAAAAAAAACACATACATAAGCACAGAGATATCATTCCCATAAGCATTTTAGACTACCAATATCTCACAATTCTGTATCAAAGTACATTATGAAAACAGTGAAAGATGGCAATGGAGATAAAATCTGCAAAATAACAAAAATTTGAAGGCTTAATGCAGGGAATCCCGCTAAAAATGTGAGCTTTACAAAAAAGATTGAATTTTATACACCTTATGATGGATCTTAATCCATTCTATATCACAAAATCTATCTGAACACAAGCCCAAACAGTGGAAGTACCCACATCACTTCATCTCAAGCTCAATACTCTTAATTGACTGATGCATCAAAAAGGGGCTAAATTGAAGTAAAATGTAGACACAGAAACAAACAAACAAAAAGACCCGTAAGAAAAGCAAGCACCTTATCTGGAGAATCAAACAATCAGTGCCCACAAAAATCCAGCACAAGATAAGAAAAGTGAGACTATTATCCAATTCAAACAAACAGCGTGGGATCCTTCACCGATCACAAAATTGAGAAATGTTGAGCCCCAAACACACCGCCCTGAAAGCTCCGATCGTCAAAAAATTTGAATCAGAATATTTTAAAATCGGATCAGCGAGAAATCAGAAAATAGAGAAAAGAAAGGATCGGGGCAAAGTAAATCAGATTTTATATGGATATAACTCACCGATTAAAGAAGACCCAGATTCGCAATCGAGAGAAAAATCAGGAAGAAAGAGAGACGATTTTAAGATTTGAGAGAAGGAGTTGAGGACATGTTCAGCATCCTCCTCAGTCCAGACCAAATGCCACCCTCCAGAGAGAAAATCAGTAGACATGTAAGAAAATTTCAGTGAATATATACTATGCATTTTCTCAGCATTTTCAATTAAAGTCAATAAATTTTAGATTTTAAGAATAATCCAAATAAAATAGCAAAATCGGAAATTTTGACAGAAAAAAAAACAATGAATAATATGAAGCTTCACTGGGAAGACACTATATAGGAGGTAAAAGGAAAGTTCAGCATACAAATATTTAGACAAACCCAATACAACACTTGATTAGGTGCACAATCTTACAGAATTGAAGTTGATCACAAAATACTCAGGAAAGGCCTAAAACAACAAATGAAGGGTCTTTGGATTTCCACATCCTACTAACAAAATGCAAATAATATGTCCTAATCAAACGACATAAAAACATACATATTAATACCATGATGCATCATAGTCTTAGGATTAACCTACTACACACAAAGATCGATCTAAGCTAGTCGTCATGGCGGAAGATATAAACCTGGTAAGTGTGGGTCCTCGGGTCAATGAGCTCGAACTTGCATACGTCATTGACCTGCAACCGATAGGCAACGACGAATTTCAACCAACCCGAACCAAACCTGAAGCCCGCACCACTTGCGATCTTCACCTTGAACTCTGGACCTGACTCAACTTGAAGCACAGCTTCATTGGCTTCCTTGAGGTACTTTAGTCCATGTTGTGCCGGGATCCACTGCAAACCATTGTATACCAAACAAGTTTCTTTAATTTGATTTGGGTTTGTTTGTTAATCAGACAAAAATAATAGTAGTAGAATGCTTAATTACCAATCGGAAATCTGTTTCGACGTATGATATGCTCATGGATACAATGAAACGAGGATTGGTGCAATGGAAGTTCACTGCTTTTTTATAGGCTTCAGGCATCTCCTCTTTTCCTGCAAATTTCAACCATTAATTATCGTTCATGGAAAAGGAAAAAAAGAAAAAAAGAAACTGTGATCATTTAACCTTTTTCCAAGTTCACATCATCCATGGATTGTTGTTCTTCAGAGTCTTCTTCCTCATCTTCGTCCTTCGCTTTTCCTACAAATTTCAACCATTAATTAACATCTATGACAAAGAAATATTTAAACAAAAAAACTGAAATATGATCATTTAACCTTTTTAGAACCCAATAAAAACTACACTTTGTTCTTCAGAGTCCTCAACCTCATCCTCATCCGAGCTTTGAGTATCAAAGCTGTGATAATCAATCTCGCAGGAAGAGTTGTCGTAGATGAGAACGTTGAAGCGTGAATTTCCTTGGTAGTAGAACACAAGGAGATAACCCAAGGAGATGGAGTAGCTCTCTGTGAATTCTTTCCAACCATTGCTGAACCATACATCCTCTCTGTGTTTCATCATATCCACTTTGTAGTACTCCAAACCTCCTGAAGCTCTAAGGTGGGCATGATCCAAAAAACTAAGCCCATTCTCCTTTGTGAATTTAGTGGGAATTCTCTGTCAAAAACAATCATAACATTAACAAACAACTTGATAACTTGATGTCTTTCAACTGCCACCAGATGCAATCATGCACATGGACTTGTTAATGAGAAATACCAAAGTAACTAAGTATCAAAACTTGGTGGCTTATATATTCTTGAGATATTTAGCAAGCTCATTTGCTCTCCTACCAATTTCATTACCATTGGCTCAGTACTAATAAGACATTCATATTAGAAAATAGAGCCAATTTGAACTATCCACAAGGGCATCTTCCTAACCATGATCTCACATTCGGTAACCCGTCATCACGCACTCACATTGCAATTCAAAGAAAGATTTGGACATTTCAAACAAGTAGTCATCAAAATAGACATATCTGAATAGACTAACTCCAAAAATCAGGAAAAATTGTTAAGATAAATACAAGTGTTCATGTAAGTGATGAAGGTGAGGAGTAGAATAAATCGAGTCAAGCCAAGACCAACTCAAACAAAGCTTATCATTGTCAATAGATGCCTAAAAAATTAAGCAGAACATCAGCACAACTCTATGGCCACCAGAAGAGAATAGCTGAATTAAAAACTGCATAAACATGCAAAGATAACTTCAAACATGTGGAATCAAGAAAGCAAGACTAACACATGATGGAAAAAATCAGGTTTTCTATAGCTGTGTCACCCACAAAAAAACTTGAAATGACATAAAATCAAAGAAAGAACAGGATCAATACAGAAAATAGATGTGATTATGTGATTATGTGAAAATAGATGTGATTATGGATAATGATATAGGAAGAAATGTATGTCATTATATATTCAAGAACCAAATCAAGGAGAGAGGTAGAGCACAACCCAGAGTCACTAGAGATCTGAATAAATCAATAGAGCTGTTAAATTTTTTAATTCAAGATTTTGGTTTGAGATTAGGTAAATTACAATCTCTAGTGCATCTTCAAAGTGACAAAACAGAAGAAAAGGAAGGAAGATTTACCTGTGAGAAACAAGAAAACAAGGCTTGAAGTTGACAGAGGAGAAGAAAGAACACCACAGATTGCAACCTAACAGATAAAAATTTGAAAGAAGAGAACTCAACAAACAATTGCAAGTGATAGAGTAAACATGGAAACAGGTTGTACCTTTGATGAAAAAGCCAACAGCTTCAATAAATTTGATGAGACTCAAAAAGCCTTTAAGCTCTGCAGAAGAGTCAAAATAGGGTAAACTTCATAAAATCCACCTTATTTAGATCAAATTTTACAAAATACATGCCTTGTTTTGAATTGTAATAACTACTTCTCATTTGTTTTTTACAATTCACCACCTACATGGCTACATTTGATTTAGCATTACTAAAATATCAAAAAAAAATATATGAGGTGATCATTACATCACTCATAAAAAATAATAGTATAAGATTAAACGTCTACCTTACTTTGGATTTGTTCTTTTCTTCTTTCTTCTTTCCTCTTCTCTTGAAATGGCAGTGTAGTGTTAGTTGGGGAGTTTAATGCCTTCCTTTTTTGGAGGGGTGGGGAGTTTAATACCTAATAGTTAATACAAAAGATGAAATGATGGACATTGCAGATTGCTTTTCAGCTTACATGAAATCGGAATTCTTTCTTCAGGTACCTCATCCCCTCAGTATTCATCATTTTAAAGTTTCAATGAAGTAAGTTTAAAAATAAACTTTTCTGATATTTAAAATAAAAAAAATAACTTTTAAGTTTTGACTGATATCACATAATGTGTTTGGGCTTTAGGCCCAAATAAGCATGATATGTGAAAATTCTTTACAAAAAGCCCAATATATAGATACATAAGCCTACAAAGCTTCATAGTAGTATATAATAAACATACATAATCTTTGAATTAGCCACTTCAAATCATTCACAATGTGCATTTGATGATTGCTTGTGCTTCCATGACTTCTTATCTTATCTTGTTCTTCTCCATTCTCTTCTTTGCTTGCCATTATAGCTCGTTGAGTTTTTGTTTTTTTTTGACAGACCTTATTTTTACAAGCAAGATCATAACTAAACATTGCAGGCAAATGCATGCTAATAATAAATCCCAAAGTGATACTCATACTTAAACCACAAAATTGTAGGCAAACAAAAAACTCACAACAAACAAGATTAATGAATAATTGATGATTTTATTTTCTAATTTTTCCCACTAGACATATCTGAACTTAAGTTGTTATTCTCAAATTCCAGACTTGTTATTAGACTTGACAAATTCCCATTCTTTGCTGGAATCTTCCTAATTCCTATGTCTTTCTATGATTATATAGAAAAGGTAAATTTCCAATGAATAAATGAACGGGTCATTTACAAAAACGCTTAGATGATCTAAGCTAGGTACTCGCATCATCATGGACAAACCCATGATTTTCAACTCGCAAAAAGATTCAACAAAAACAACAGGGAACCAAGACCAGTTTCGTGTGCATTACAGGTTGCTGGAAGCCCAACAACATCAGCAACAATTCAGCCAGTGCAGTTCACACAATCCAGCAGCAGAACATTCAGCAAGACAGCAGCAGAATTCAGTAATAATAAGACGCCAGAGCCAGCATTATTCAGCTCAACTCAGTCAGCATCAACCCATCAGCACAGAAATACAGAACAGCAATTCAGATCATGATTTCAGAAAAGTAAAATAACAAAGCATGAGTACCACAAGAGAGTGCAGCAAGAGGACAACAAAAAGCCTAATGATCCCATTGGCATAATAAATTGCGAGGGTCCCTAACCCTCTCACGAAGTCTTGTTCTCGTCATCTGGATGTAGCGTTTCTCTGGCACCAGATCATGTAAACAGCAGAAATGAACACAGACAATCTGAGTTTATATATGATGGACGTCTGGCACGCACTAGATGCAAACCAGTGGAGCCAGACATGATGTAAACAGCCTGGGCTTTGTTCCAAGCCAAGATCTCCTATGAATTGCTATACATGTTATCCTATGGTTTTTATGAATTCACACAGTCACAAATCACATGCATACAAGAAGTGAAGAAGATAATTACTAAACACTGATAACTTGTCATAACTCACAGGGAACAGATTCAAGACAGGAATTAAGGTTTTAGAAACATTCAAATTCCAAACCAGTCATCAGACTCATCTCACTAACAAGGACACAACTTTAATTAGACACTCTCTCAAGTCTTAACATAGACATTCATAATTCTTAACTAGTAATAACTTAAACCACGATCTCTACATCGATCTAAGGATCCCTGAAGACATGAACCTTGTACACTAAGGCTCTTCGGTTGATGAGCTCGAAAACACAAACATCCTCGACTTCTAAACCATTGTCCTGGGCAAACCTTCTCCAGCCACCACCAAACCTCAAGGAATGGTCGCCATTCTTGACCTTCACATTCCAACTTCTTCTTTTCCCTCCCTCGCGCACAAGCTTTGCTACAACGTTGTTCTCGTCAAGATCTAGATACTCTTTTGCATGACCCATCGGGATCCACTACATAAACATAAACATTGCACAATCAATCAATTGATCAATTTCTAGCTATACTATACATGTAACTATCTCAAATTTGAAACTAACTGTGATTAAAACTAACACTTACCATACGACAATCACGCCCCAGATAGGAATGTGTCATGGAAACAATGAAATTTGGATTGTCACACTCACGCTTGAACTCTTCAGCTCTTTGTAATGCATCATCAAATAGCATAGTAACATTTCCTGCAAAAAAAAAATCATTATAAGAAAAATGATTAGAACTTGCAAATTCTTAATTCAATCACTAAAATTTACAAGTAAATATATATTTCACTTAACCATTTTGTGACACCCCATCATCATCATCATCATCATCGTCGTCGTCGTCATCCTCATCCTCCTCCTCCTCCTTCTCCTCGACCCAATCCTCGTCCTCCTCCTCATCATCATCGTCGTCGGAGGTGTTGGTATCAAACTTTGGATACTTGATTTCGCAACAACTAGTGTCAAAGATGAACACGTTGAAGCGGGAATTTCCTTGGTATTGGAACACTAGGAAGTGTCCATACTCTATGGAGTAGAGCTTAGCGAAATCCTTCCAGCCATTGATAAACCAAATATTGCCACCTTGCTTTCTTAGATGAACTCTGTGTTCATTGCCTCTTGGAGCTCGAAGATAAGCATAGTTTGACAAGGTGCTTCCTGACTCCTTAGTAAACTCAGGAGGAAGTCTCTGTGAAAACTCAAATTTACAACACATGACTACAATATTCTTAGATACTCAAAATGCAATAACTTGAAAATCTATCATGTTTATACTGACATGCCCAAATTATAACCAAAACTCAAACTTTAAGTGAGGCCAATGTGCAGAACTCATGCTTTTTAACTAGCTAACTTGGGTCCAGATTCAACTAGCTAGCCATGTTGTGAGATGCTCAAAATGATCCAAGTTAAAAATCCTATGTAAATTCTACCTTTCAAAAGAACACATAAATCACAATCTAACTAAATGGTCTAACTTTCTAGTTCCTATAAACCCACTTAATATGACCACTTTCAAATTAGATGAACAAAAACTTTTGAGAACAAGAAGGGCTTACAAGCTGTTTAAGCTGGAGTGATGGGTCAATGATGATCTTGAAGAAGTGTGGCTCTATGTCTTCACCTTCTTTAGGAAGACAAAGCCTCATGAACGTTTCTTCGAATTCCTTCTCCGAGCTAGAAGAACCAACTTCGATCTTCTTCTGCGGCATCTTCTTCTTTGGCATCTTCTTTCACCACCTACATTGAGAAATGATCATTAAACGTGTACTGTACTGAGAAAAGGCATTTTATTTTGAATCAAATTGAAAAGAGAGCTACAGAAGAATAATTTTGACTTTTAAGTAATTGTCCTATATAAACATACTATGAAAGATTTTCAAATTGTAGACATAATATCAATTTCATAGCTAAATTTTCATCCAAACACATCATCACATATTCTTGAGCACAAGTTTCATAAGGCAAGCTGATAAATTTCACAATCCAAATGAATATTTTGCATCATAGCAACACAAGGATAGTAAGAACAATAGGCAGATGAATATGAATTCATATTTATACAAACCAAATCAAATCTACTCTAAAAAAAAATAAAGACTCACCAGAATCCGAAGGTGCAAGTTTTGGGGAGAGAAATGGAGAGGAGTACGTTGAGATTGCAAGCAGTTGAGAGCTTTGTATCTGTTTGATTTGCACTGAAGCTGAACAACAAGTCTGTATATTTTGGTTTCAGGTAGTGAGAAAAGGAAAGAATGAGTTGTACATAAAACAAATTTAACAAGCACCTCTTCACCTCATTTTTTGTTTCACCTTGCACTGGACCACTGGTCATTTATTAATCGAATGGGTTTTGAACAAATAAAATTGTTGTGTTGTGTTTAGTAAATTCATGAACTAAATGTTGTGACAATAGTGTTAAATTAATGCTGTGACAAGCCAACTTTAGAATGTAGAAGATTCAAAATAGGGTATAATCCATCTTATTTAGATCAATTTTTACAAAATACATGACTTATTAATACTTTTTTTTTAAATTCACCACCTACATTAATTTATCATTAGTAAAATATCAAGAAATATGCAATCCTATACATATATGCTAACAGAAGGTATTTTAAAAAAAATTTATGCTTTTTATTCAAAGTCAAGGACAATACCAACTAGCTAGTTCACTACAAATAATCATTAAAAGGAAGTATGATATGTGAAGTCTTCTACCTTAACTTTGCATTTATTTTTTCTTCTTTTTTCCCCCTTTTCTTAAATTGGCGGTGTAGTGTGAAGAAGTCTTCTACCTTGTACCTGCTACAGTTTGTAATATTGCAATTTTAGAAGCGATTAGATCACATATAAAGAAGCTTATGGATGTTGGATGAGATGGATGTATCTGTAGGCTTTTTGGATATTTATAAAGAAGCTTGCTTTAATCAGACATAACTATTGTATTGTTCCTGGAATGCTAGTTCAAGCAGGCTATTACATAACAAAATATATCCATGAAAAAAGAGCACAACCCAGAGTCACTAGAGATCTGTATAAATTAATAGAGCTGTTAAATTTTTAGTTCAAGATTTTGGTTTGGGATTAGGTAAGTTACAATCTCTGGTGCATCTTCAAGGAGACAAAACAGAAAAGAAAAGGAAGGAAGATTTCATTTACCTGTGAGAAAGAAGAACACAAGGCTTGAAGTTGATAGAGGCCAGGAGAAGAAAGAACACCACAGATTGCAGCCTAATAACTGATCAAATTTGAGAGCTGAGATTTAAAATAAGGACAATACCAACTACTAGTTCACTGCAAATTTTAAGATAAATTAAGTATGATATGTGAAGGTTTACCTTAACTTTGATATTTGTTCTTCTCTTCTTCCTTTTTTTCCCCTTCTCTTAAAATGGCGGTGTAGTGTTGTTTGGTTGGTGAGTTTAATACGTACCCAATAGCTAGTTAATTACAAAGTGGGTATTTGATTCCTTATATGGCTTGTGACTTGAACAAAAGATGAAATGATGTACATTTGCAGATTGCTTTTAAGCATACATGAAACCGGAATTGAGTTAATGAGTCTTCAAGTCTTCTCTGTATTCATGAATTACTTGTTTTGGAAAAGTTACAAACTTACAATGCATGTCTATCATTTTAAATTTTGAAGGAAGAAACTCAAGAAAGGGTAAACATATACTAGTATCACATAATGTGCTTGGGCTTTTGGCCCATATATTAACATACAAGAGAGCTGGGAAGCTATACTAGATTAGAGTAAAGAACCCGGTTCATGAAGTTAATTGTTTTGAAAAAGGTACAATGTATAATTTCAAAAAGGGTAAAAATAAACTTTTCAGATTAAAAAAAAAAATCTTCTGATTGATATATGGGCAATGGGGTTTTTGACCCAATTAAATAAACACATGCAAGAGAGCTAGCTGGGCCGGAATAGAAATATCACTAGGTAGAAAAGCTATAATACTCTATAAATTAAAGTAAACCTACCGGTTCATTAAACCCGGTTCTTTAATCCGGTTCGTTCGTTCGAACCAAATAAAAAAAAAGAATTGAACATATCTTAAGCCCAATTAGCTAGGACAGACATACACCCGGCGCCAAGAAGAAGAGAAATATTAGAACCCATTTGGAGCCTAAGGTTATTTTGAACCCTAGGGTTCATGAAATCGGCGGCTAGAAGATCGACAAGTGCCATGTAGATTAGTATTCCGGCTGAGGCCGATCCGAGAAGGCCCTCAACGATCAAAGCCGTCGGACTAGTGTCGTTGTAGATGTTGGAGATCATGATTCCGATCGCGATACCGAAAGGTGTCGTGATGGAGAAGAAGAGGGACATTGTTATTATGGCTCGACACTTGAATTTGGCCTGCACAAACATTAAAGAAGTGTGATCAATCAAAGAAATGAGAGCATATGCACTTTAGGTGTAAAGTAGAACCTATCTAGTTGTACACTTTATTCTATGGTTATGATTATTAAATTGAGTTTTTCATTAATTAATATGTACGTGTATGTTTTTTTATGGTCGGAGACTAAAGGTATCCCCAAATTCGTAAGATTGAAAAATCATTTGGTATTGCAAAGGCTCATTATTAGGTATTTAAATATCAATTTTAATGTTTAAAGGACCTAGCTAGTGTTCCATCCCACTAAACTAAGAGCTTGTTTGGATCGCGTATTATAATGTAAAAGTCTGCATTATAATGAAAGAAATGAACGGGTCTTAATTGGTTATTGGTTAATATGTATATGTATGTCATTGGGTTCGATCAAGATTAAAATTGACCTACTTATGTTAAAAACTACTTTCTAGGATTTTTAAAATCATGTAATTTTAAACTTTAACCAAACAAGCACTATATATATATAGTTTATCATGTTAAAAAGATATGTTCAAATAAATGTAACGAATTAATTCGAAAATTCGTTATAAAAAATACCTGAGAAATGCAACCAGCAAGGCCCATGCCCTCAAAAAATTGGTGAAAGGATAGAGCAAGCATGAGTGGCTTTATTGTGATCAAGCTCCCTGATGCACCCACTGTTATTCCTATTATTACTGAGTGTATCATCACCCCAAATTCTAACACCTGTTCAAAAAAAATAATCTCAAACCTATAATAAATCACTCTCAAGCTTTAAGCAAAAAATTTGAACAATTCAATAGATATATTATTGTTTTATAGTTTAAATCATAACAGTTTTTATATGGACTTGGGTGTTTTAGGAGTGAAGTCTTAATAATTTTCTTTCTTAGTATCAAATCAAACTAATTCGAGAGTAAGAAATACAATGATCAATTTCATTTTCTTTTGTGAACTATTTCATTTTTTTTTTCTACCAAAATGAACTTACTTTCATGGTTGTTCATGTTAGAGAAATTGTGTCTTGCCACATTGAAAATACATAAGATATAATAAAGGAGAGTAAAACTCAACCCAGTAATTTAAACTTTTGGAATAGAAAGTGGACCCTAACTTTAAATGTTAAGTGGTAAAATTTCCAGACACGACACATGTTCTTTCGGTCCCGGAATCTAACCCTTCAAAGGTTTGCAAGAAACTTACTTGCGACGTAACACGGTGCCGAATGAGATCGACCCGGCTAACCACCTCCTCCTCGGGCACCACACGCGCCCCATCCCCATGCGCGTGCCCATGCGTCGCGTGCGTGTGCACGTGCAACCGCCCGCCGCCGTCCCCTTCCTCGTCCACCACCACCCGCTCCGCCGCCTTCTCCCCCTCCTCGACCCGCATCCTCCGCCCATAGTACCCGGTGGCCGTGGACTCAACCATGAGCGTCCCGATGGCCGCCGCCATCGCCACCAGCCCGGCGAACGGGAACTGCCGCCACGCCTCCGATAGGCACGGCGACGTCAGGCTCTCGAAGGCGTCGGGGAGGATGTGGATGAAGCCCGTGCTTAGGATCACGCCCGCCGCAAAGGCCTTCACCATGAAGAAGAGGCCGTTGCTGCTTCCGCCGACGCGTTCGAGTTTCGGAGATCGGAGTGTTTGCCATGCAAGGGGGAGGAATATGCCCGCCAGGCTCGCCGCTAGGGTTCCGGCGAGGGCGCCGAGCTTGTAGGGGAGGATGGTGGATTTGGAGTCTTTGTGTAAGGTGGCGTCGGAGTCGGTGTCGCATGTGCATTTTGCGGTGGCTATGGTGGGGAGGAGGAGGAGGAGGAAGATTAAGATGTAATGGTGTAATGATGATGAGATGGGGAATGGTGGATTAGGGTTTATTGGTTTTGTCATGAGTGGAATTGGAGGTTGGGGATAAGAAGAAAGAAGTAGATTGGAGGGAAATATACGAGTATGGTTTATTGAGTTTGTTGGATTTTATAGTGTACAAAAGGGGTGGTGATTTAAGACGTGTTTTAGTGTCGTTGTTATGTCTTCATTGCTTATAATGTATGTCATACGATATATAGGTAGGTCAAATTTAGGGTAGATCAAGTACTACTTGGACTAGCATAGAATAACTGCAAACGGGTGAGAACTGGTTTACTAACCAATTCTAAGAAAGAAGGGCAAACCACTGTAAACGGGTGAGAATTGATTTACTAATTAACCAATTCTAAGAAAGAAGGGCAAACCGCCGCCCTAACGCTCGAACCTGAAACCTCTTGCACATGGACAAGAGGCTCAACCAATTGAATCGTGCGCATATATAGGTAGGTCATTGATAATTAATGTAGCATCATTTTGCCCAAAAATGTAGCTAATATAAACACATGCATGGTTATAATTTGTGCACTATCAACTTGACTAAACCCGATAACCTGATCAGACTTAAAATTTTAGGGTTGAAATCCACAAATTTATACCCGCTAACTGAAATAAATCGAACCCGGTTGATCCGAAATCTGGTGAGTTGATAGATTTAGTATATTTAATTTAAAGAATATATAAATTTTTATTTGAAAATTATAATGTATTATATTATCAAAATACATAAAAAAATATTATTTAATTAAATATTAGTTTAATAATTTTTTAAATTTCGATGTAATTGACCCGATGGTCAATCCGACCGGTCTAAAAATCACAACGACCCAACTTAGATTGACACGTTACCTATAACAACCCGAATCCGATTTAATATATTTGAACCCGAAACCACCAAACCCGACCCGATTTACAAGTCTAACTATGAGACATGCATTAATCAGCTTTTCAATTAGAGCTAGCTACTATGTTCGTTTTACGTTCCATAATCCATATATGTCGCATCTACATACCATCCCTAAACAATTAATCAAATACTATTACATTGCAAATGATGGATTGCAATTGAAATTTGAGAAAAGATGGATCATAGATATATAGAGGCAATAGCTAGCTAGAGCATATAGTTTATTAATTATATATGTTTTATTTTAGTTTAAGAGTTTCTTACTCTATTTTTATAATGAGTACTTAGAGTTCTAAATTGCGTTATTTCCTCTTGTAACTCTCTTTTTTTAATCAATCTTAAGTCTTAACCCTTTCACATCAAGGCTGGCCGAAGAACATTGTATTTGGGGTCGGAAAATAGAGACCCAACAATAAAATATCTCCCTCAAATAATATAGATTTTAAAATCCGATACATCTCTTCGTTGAGTTTGATGGGTCATCATCTTGCTTATTATTATTACATCTAGTACAAAAGAAAGAAAAGAGAGATCTCGTAGGATAAGGGGGGAAAGGAGCATTGGATGGTTGATATATGACATAGAGCAAAATACATATATGCAACATTATTAATGAACGGTTTAAGAAGAGAGAATATCATGTCAAAAAAGAGAAATTGACTTGAATGGAAGAGCAAGAGGCCAAATTCTGACCTATATATTAATAGCTAGCAATCCTATCATACATGCATGCACTTTAACAACGAATGTTTATTCCGTTGACCATACATATTGTGAACTAATTAGTTTTTGGGAAATTTCGTCTGTTACTCCTGAGCTTTTTACTTTTCTGGTTGGTGCCCTATAAAAAAATTTATTCCTAAATATACCCTCAAACTTTTGAAATAGTTTGTCCTGTACCCCTATTTTCAATTTTCTTTCAATTGATATATAACTCCGTTACATTTATTTATTAAAAAAAAAAGAAAAATGTTTCATAAACACATTGAAAACAAGATTTAACTTAAAACAAAAAAAAAATCTTTCGGATGGACACTAAAAGATTTGGAATTTGTTAAATCTAGAAACTAATCCAATATTATACAACTAACCCTCAAAATCAATCCAACAAAATAACAAATCAAATCAACTAATAACATGAACAAATTTAATAGGCTTTATATCCAGAACCCTTTCTTCATTCTAGCGCCGATCGAGACCGAGGCGAAATCGGAGAAAACCTCGAGTATTCTCATTCTGCTCGAGTCGGGGGATGAAGTCGTCGTTCTTTGGCCGGCGGTTTAGAGGTGCCTTTGTGCCTCTGTCGGATTCGGCGAGCATAGATCTGGTACGCGTACTCATCATCGGTCACCACCGTCGACGCCAGTTCTTCCCGATGACGGAGCAGGGTGAGCAGGATAAGATATGGGAATTTTTCCCGTCATTAAAAAAGGGCAAATCTTTATACACAAATTTTTTTTTCCGGTCGCACAATAAAGATTGCGCATCATGATGTGTAACTCTTTATGAGGAGCTACGCAAACGGGTACCCTAAAAGAATACGTGATCCGGTGGAAATCTATCGCTTTATAAAACGTACGTATCTCTTCACGAGTAGTAACGCTTTAGGAAGCGTAAAAACTCGCAACACGTAGCGACAAAGTACTTTCTTCCCCTTCCTCCGTATTCTGTGTTGGTAACCGGAGAGTGAATCGCCGCCGATAATCCCCAATTCCGATAACTATATCGTTAACCTCTTTAAAAATGGCTGAAGAAGGTGGTGAAAAGGTTATTGGCGGTTCTCCTTCAGTGTCGTCGCCTGAAAAAAACGAAAATTCTGCTCAGCAAATTGACGCCGAGGGCGGTAATATGGTGGAGGCGGCGCAGTCAAGTAAGTATACCCTAAACACTAAAGCTTGAAATTGGATTGTTCAATTTTGCATGTTGATCAATTCGAGTGATAGAATGTAGTTGATTGTGGTTGGCTCGTCCTGCAGTGGCGCTCAGTGCTTGAATTGAAATACATAAGTTAAATCTAATAAATAGTTGCAAATTAACATTGTGCTGAGAGTAACATGTCCTTCCAGTAAAGATGTGTTCTCAATATCCTAAAATTGTGGGTGGTAGTGCACCGTGATCTTCATTGAATTATTCCAAGAGATTGCGCATTATATAGCCACTGGTGATCTGTGCACTGCAGCCGAATAGTTAAGAAAGACTGCTTGCCTGGTTCATATCAATTGCCATAAAACTGTCAGTTGCAGCAATGTAGGTGAATTTCATGTCTGCCATAGCATCTAACTATGCATAAAACTGTCAGTTGCAGCTTTATAGCCTCCTTGGATTTCTAATGCTCACCTCCACAACTAATTTTAGCATGTAAAGCCATAATGCTCACTGAATGAAACTGCGACACCTAGGTTCAAGAACAATGGTTTTGGATAAGTAAACGTGGGTTGGTTTGGGAAATGGGTAATGGGGTTATATTATTTACATGTAATAAAAAAGGGACGATTAAGTTTTTAAGCTTCTTCTTCTACTAGTACTAATCCTTTAGCAGGTTGAGTCTCCTTTAATGGTCTTTAGTTGAATCTAGCTCATCAGCTCTCTCTTCTTCCTCCATACAATTCTGCAACTCAATTTAAGCCTTTGAATTTCAGAATCTCTTTGTTGAAGCTGTTCTTGTAGAATAATAACCTGCATATGAGTCAGTGTTTAAAGATGAACACTTTTGTACAATAGCTTAATGCAATTTAAATGCCTAAAAATAGACATTAAGTATAGTAAGGTTTAGGAAAAAACAATTTAAATGCCTAAAAATCTCTTTCTTCAAGCTGTTTTTGTCAAGAGTAGTTGTGAAGTGCTCTGACAATTGAACAATGTCAAACTCAGTTTTCAAGTCTGTTGTACTCCTAACAGTAATTATGTAACTGAATACCCAAGAAGAAATTTAGATTAGTACATAGAATTTGAAATCTGATTTTTGTTCTACTTGGACACTGAAATGATTTTTTCCTGGATGAATATGCAGATTGTCCCATGATTCGACCATGTATTATTTTGAAATCATGTGTTATTTTGAAAGACATTGATGCCTTGATTTTTTTTTATGCACAAGATTTGCCGTCATGGTTGTATACGTCCCTTGAAGTTAGTTCAATAATCAAAGCGCACTTAGCGCCCCAACTAATAGATTAAAGCACTGCTGAAGTTAGAAATACTAGAATCAATGCATTCAATTGAGCTAAAGATTAAAAGGGTAATCTGGAGGTAGAATGTAGAAAACGAATGTGCATTATGTGCTTACTGTGCTATGTACTTCAGGACAAGTGTCTGTTTATAAGTATTTTTGCCTGCTATAAAGCCTTTGTAAGAATCAAAAAAAAATCTTTGGCAATATTGTTCTATTTTATTAATTCTGGATGAATCTGACAAATAAACAACAATAGTTTAGTTTTTAAAGCTCCTGTGTAAGATGCATGGCCATATCCTTATATATTAGCAACATCTTTTCAAAAAAATCATGATAACTGATGAACATAAGAAAATAACCAAACTGACATTTCACTGATGTACAATGGATTCAGAAGGTTGAATCCATTGTAATAGGCCAAATACCATAATTATCAGTTTATCACTAAAGCAATGTAGGTGAAACTGTTGAGCCCCAGTATTATTATGGCAATAATAAGCTAAATCACGTCAAAGGGGTGAAACCGATAGCACAAGAAAAATTTACCTACCAGATTAGAATATGCAGGAATTAGCAGGAATTCTCCAAGTTTTATTGTGTCTAGAAGAGTTTTTTTTTGAGTTTCAAATCAAAATTTACAATATATGAATGAAGTTGAATGGAGCAAAGAACTACATTCAACCTATGATCACCACCAACAAATTTGACGCGGAGAACATGCTCCTTGTCATCTAGAAGCTCCAACTTCTCCATGCTAGTTGTTGCGGGTAGCCCAGGCTCTTTGTTGTAACTGATGTTGTTTTCTCATATTGTAACTGATGTTGTTGAGTGTATTATGCATCATCATTCTGACTCTTTGTTGAGCTAACATATGTATTGATGAATCTAAAAAACTAATAATAAAAGCTTTGCTATCAGCTTCAGCAAAATTTCCAAATACCATGTAATATACCTATTAGTATTTAGCATTTGTTACTGAGATATTGTTTGAAACCTTGTTTATGTTTAATCTGATATGTAAATGTTTTTATAGATAACGATGGAGACGTTGGTGGTGTAGGTGGAGATGTTGGTGGTAATAAGGGAGACGTTGGAGCTCGTGCTGGTGGTGGTGGACAGTCGGATATTCATGGATCTAGTGCGGATTCAGAGGGTGGTGGAGGTTCGGATGTACGAGTGCAGCCGGATGGCGGTAGAGCGCAGGTGGGTCCTGCTATCCCACCGTCCAGTGTTGTGGTTGGTGATTTGAGCGGGAAATCCACTCCGATTGACACGGGAAAAGACTTCGGAAAAGATTGGTGGGCCAAGACGGGTCTATCGGTACGTAATATCATTTCGAGAATTATAAGATTTATATCTATTTACATAATATAGATATTATTGTATCGAATTATAATACGTTTATGTTGATGGTTTATGGTTCAAGATATATTTTAGTTTTAGAATACGAATGGTCACATGTGACATATACATTTAGATAAGAATATGGATAGTAGTTTAGTTTTAGAAGTGAAATTTGAAAAAAAAAATCGTCAAATATAATGTTTTGAAGAGAGAACATATTTATGAAATTATGTTATGATCAAATTAAGATCCATATTTTTGAAATCATGGGAATGCAAAGTTGAATATGAAATTGTAAGGTAAAAGTATTGATGATTGATTAGCGAAATATAATGAAAGAAACAATTTCAACAGGCGTTTCAGGAGAGATGTGCTTCTTTTTCTACTCCCTTCTCGATGCCCCCTCCTCAGCCGAAAAAGAACACAAGACATGCGAGGTCACGGGGCATATTAGCGGAGCAGCGTCCTCAGGTCGAGCCTCGTCCGAAGAAGGCTAGGACGGGGCCCATAGTAGATACATTGATTTCAGAGCTGCAGCGCGAGGAGACAGGGCAGCATATTGGGGATATGCAGACATGTCAGGATTTAGGGCCATCCGCCCCTATGGATGTCGATATGACGCCGCAGACAGATCAGATTCCGGCGACCGATGTTGTTGACCCTTCAGATGAGCAGACGCTTACCCCTCCGCGTGTTTCACAGTCTCCATTGGGCACGATTGAGGATATTACGAGGGATGTTGATACGACCCCTCGGGTTGAGATGGTTTCTCAGACCAACAACGTTGTCCATGAGATCGACCCTGCATTGACAGAGCCGGCTGTTTTAGATACTAATATGCAGGATGATGAGGAGATACTGAGGGACATTGATTTTACTGTGCCATCTCCTCGTGCTACCGATAGTGCAGCTCCTCCTCACGCTACCGGTAGTCCGACACCGCCGCCGCCATCTGATTCGAGGACGGACCCCGTTCCTGTGGTCCAGCACGTACCGCCCCTAGTAGAGGAGGTTCCGGCCGCTCCTGCTCCGGCTGAAGAGATGTGGCTGCCTGGAGGACCGCGAGTACCAGACCTCCTTCGGTCGTACCCGACTCATGTAACAGAGTCGATATGGAGGTGGACACTTGCGTCGTTGGAGGGCCGGGAGGGCGTCGTTATAGAGGATAGTTTGGTAAGTGTCTTTTATACCGGTTTATTTTAGGTTAATATTTCATATGATTGAATAGCGTTATTGAGAATTTGAATTTTCTGTTTCAGTGGCGCAATATCATTAGGGCTCACTCACGACCGGTAGAGTGGACGGCTATTGAGCCGCATATGATTGAGGAGCCGGGTACGTGGTGGATTATTGTACAACAGACCGGTCTGGGACGGCTAGCGACCTTGACATACGGAGGATCTGATCACGCGATCGTTACTGCTTTTGTGGAGCGTTGGCATCCTGAGACCAACAACTTCCACTTCCCATGGGGCGAGATCACGATCACCCTCCACGATGTCCATCAGATATTAGGGATACAGATTGATGGAGACGCTGTGGTGAGACAGATTGAGAGGGCCGGGGATTTCCAGACTCGTGTGATGGAGATATTAGGGCTCACTCCTCAGCAGTACCGCAAATATAAGACCTCCATACCAACTAAGGATCTCCAGGCTATCATACTTCAGATGATTGCGGATAGGCGGGACCCACAACACATAGCGTCTACGTACTTGCTGTGGTTGCTTAGCCAGACTTTGTTCTGTGACAAAAGCACCAACAAGGCGAGGACGATATATTTACAGTTTTTGATGGATCATGGGGTTACCAGTAGATTCGCATGGGGTGCTGCGGCATTGGCGTGCTTATACCGCCATTTGGGCATTGCATCTCGCCAGGGGTCAGCGGGATTAGGAGGATGCATGCTCATTCTGAAGGTATAATAGTATTGTGATTTTTTTTGGTTGATGAACAATTTTCGTTATTTCGGTACTCATTTTAATTTAATTTTATAGGCTTGGATATGGGAGTACTTTAGACATTTTCGTGGGCATTCAGTGTTGAATGTAAACGCTCTGATGGATGACCGAGCGGGTGCCCGAGATAGGAATGACCACCGATCAAGGCCGAAGAAGCCGAAGCGCTTGGAGGATATTCGAAGGTTTATGGACAAGATTCTTGCTGATGAGGTAAAAGTGTTAATAGTTTGACATATTGATTCCTATTGAGTTGTAATGCAAATTATTTCTCCTGTGGACTTGCAGGTTTGTTGGATGCCTTGGAACCGAGACCTGGATTTTGAGACAGAATATCAGATTTCTAGGTATCGAGGAGTTCTGCATTGCTTCGATATTTATGAGCCATACCAGCCCGAGAGGTGTATGCGCCAGTACTATCGTGTGCAGACGAGTGCCTTCTCCAGATGGCAGCCGTTCTTGTTCCTCCACCAGCTCAGAGTGCCGCATTTTGTGGAGAACAGAGATGTCCAGTTCCCTACCTATGGTGACCTCTTCCTGGGATGTGTCGTAGAGGCCTTCTCTTAGCAAGAGTTTCTTGATGAGGCCAACATAAGGAAGGGAGTGGGATTTGGAAGCCATGCACTTCTCCATGTGCCCCAAGATTATGCGAGGGAGATTTATGGGCTTTTTGAGGAGAAAGTGGTAGAGGATAATGGCATCAGGGATGTTGATAACTAGGCGCTTCTCCTGGCGAGGGATCACCATATTGATGATGAATTGATGAGCCAGCTTTGCAATGAGGGACAAGTGATGAGTAGAGGTGCCAGTGGTGGGAACACGGCCCTCGTAGATCGTGTTGTAAATCTCCTCACTGTTGAAGTCGCCCCAGCTCTTGGTGGGCAGTTCCTGTAGGCCCTGGACAGGGACTTGTAGTTGAAGGCGGATGGTGGAGGTTGTGAAGATGAAGTCATCGCCTTCGAGGGAGAGAGTTCCCTTGGTGCCGTTGTCATGGACCACAAAATGGTTGTAGAATCGGCGCACCTGAGAGGGATCAATACTCACAGCCTCACTGCACATGTGTTCCCATCCTTGGGCCTTGATCAGGTCCCATAGTTGCCCGAGCCCTTCATCAACGAGCTGTCTTTCAGAGAGGATGAGTGGGGGAAGGAGCTTGCGATTCTCAGAGATATGGACTTTCTTGGGCTTTGCTCCTTTCCCTTTCTTCTTGGAGTTCCCCCTAGAGACCGTAGTCTTTCCTTTTTGCTGAGGGGGGTCAGCCGCTTCGATCAGCAGTGGGCGGGTCCTTTCCTCTGGGACCTGTGCCGACACCACCATTTGTTGTTCAGGAGCAGGGGTGCTGGCAAACTCTTTGTAAGTGGGGGCCTCTTCTTCCTCTTCAGCGTCATCACTGGAGGTCCCTTCATCATTGGAGGAGGTGAGCCCAGTTTCCTCCTCGTCGTCTTCCTGACGACGACTGCTTGTCTCAGCACCGTCAGTTGGTGCTGGGCTCCCTTCTTCTTGGGCTTTGCCCCCTTGATTTTCGGAAGGCCCGTGGAGTGCGCCTTCGAATTCTTTTTCGAGGGCTTTTAGTTGGGCTTCCTCTTCAGCAGTTCCCATCACGATGGGGGCATTGGTCTTCTGGCGAACAAGGACTCCGATGGGGAGATTATCCTCGTCGGAGTCGAGGTGTATTGTTTTCTGGGCCGAAGAAGACGGGGAAGGGAGTTTTAGTGTGGTGGGAGAAGAGGGAGGTAGAGGAGAGTTTTGTGGAGTTGGGACCTTAGGAGTGGAAGGAGGAGGAGTAGGGGTGCGAGCCTTGGGACTTGAGGTCCCAGAGGCAGATTTTGAAGTGATGGGGGATGTAAGAATGGGTGAGGTGGGTGGGGGAACTCTGGGGGAGGAAGAGGGTGGAGGGTTAGTAGTTCCCTCAACCATGGGAACAGGGGAGGAGGTGGTTATCGTGGAGTCCATGGGACCGGAGGTCTCAGGGATTGATTGGGGACGAGGGAGAAAGAGCTTCTCGACCTCGGATGGGTGAATGATGGTATAGGCGTCGGGTTTGGAGAGATTAAGGACCTCCGCCATGTTGAGGAGGGATTTTTTCTTTGGAATGGGAAGAGATGGGGATGAAGAAGTGGAGATTTGTGAGTGTTTGCGTTTGGAGGAGTTGTGTTTGGATTTTGAGGAGTGGTGTTTGGATTTGGAGGGGTCTTTGGACGAGTGTTTGTGTTTGGATTGTTTGGGTTTTTCGTATTTAGAAGGGGGTTCGGATCCGAAAGTGTCGACGATGCGAACTTCGGAGGAAGAGGGAGGTGGAAGGGTGGAGGTCGGTGGTGCTGGAGGTTGCGCCGCCGAGGGAGGAGGAAGAAAGGGACTTACATAATTGTAAAGTCCCTCGATGAGAACATCGCGAAGAGCTTCATTTTGCTCCTTCTCGACGTCCGCCATCATGGTGAGGAAGAGAGCTTTAGGGTAGTTTTGGATCCATGCCTTCATCTCGGCATAAGAATGGGCTGGAGCCATTTTAGAAAGGTTTGGGAAAGAGAGTGTTTTTGGAAGTTTTCTCGAAGGAGGGAGGAGGCAAAGTTGCAGAGGAGGAGAGTGACAGGGAAGGATGAGGAAGAAGGAACCCAAAAGTGGTAAAGTAGGGTTTTATTGAGAGAGAGAAAGATGAGGGTAGAAAGGGAAGTTGAGAAAGGCCTCGATAACCGTTGGCCAATAAGAGCGGAGAGCCGTTTCAACTTCTCGAGCATGCCTCTGACACACGTCGTTTTCTTCCAGGGGAAGTCTTTTGAATTTTTGAGTGCTTGGCCCAAAACGCTTCAGAGTCTGACACAATTTCCCATTTCCCTAGTGACGGTTCATCTTTTCAGATCTAGTGTTCCCTTGCTTGTTAGCACCCGTTCCCATGATCTCTAGAAAGGTCATATTGAGTGGAGAGGTTAGGGGAACTCACACTCAATTTTCTCTGTGAGGCCGAGGAACTCAAAAGAGAACCAGACAATTGTAACTCGATTTTGGGATAAAGAGTTGGGCTCATGAGAAACGTTTGTCTGGTCCTTGGCTTAGGGTGGGTTTTATGATCAACCGTCATAGTGGCTTGTAGAGAGGGTTAAAGGGAACTCTGGTTGATCATTTTGGGTCAAAAGAAATAATGTTCCTCTATACACATCAAGCTCTAGACTAGTAATATGGCAAAATGAAAGCACTGAGTTCTACAGTTCCCTATCATGCATTCCTAGTTAGACTAATCAAGCATTGAGGGAGAGACAAACAGGGACTTGTTTAGTTTAGAGTTATCATCCCTAGAAGCATTCGAAAACGCTGGTAGGGACGTCTGTCTAAAGCTTTGGTGAGAATGTCCGCAATTTGCTCTTCCGTTCTACAGTGTTGCATAGAGATGTTCCCATTTTCAACATTGTCACGTAGAAAATGATGCCTAATGTCTATGTGCTTAGTCCTAGAATGATGCACAGGATTTTTGGAAATGTTAATGGCACTAGTATTATCACAGAGTATAGGAACTGGGCCAAATGACATACCGTAATCCTGAAGTTGGGACTTGAGCCATAGTACTTGGGAACAGCATGATGCGGCAACCACGTATTCTGCTTCAGCTGTGGAGAGTGCCACTGAATTTTGCTTCTTGGATCCCCAAGAGACTAGGCATGACCCAAGGAACTGGGCCATTCCTGATGTACTCTTTCTATCAACTAGGTGCCTAGCAAAATCTGCATCTGTATAAGCAATGAGCTCAAGGGAACTGTTCCTTGGATACCAGAGGCACAAGTTGTCGTTCCCTTTGAGGTACCTGAAAATCCTCTTCACCTCTTTCAGGTGTGATTCTTTGGGATTAGCTTGAAAACGTGCACATAAGCATACTGAGAACATAATATCAGGCCTACTAGCAGTTAAGTATAGGAGAGAGCCAATCATACTTCTAAAGTTCCTTTGATCGACACTTACCCCTGTTTCATCAGCATTGAGCCTGGAATTTGGGGAGATGGGAGTGTCGATGGGCCGTGAGTGGTCCATCCCATACTTAACTAACATTTCTTTGATGTATTTCTGTTGATGAATCCTTGTTCCCTCCTTTGTTTGAGAAATCTGGAGTCCTAGGAAGAACGTGAGTTCCCCTATGAGACTCATCTCAAACTCACTGCTCATGAGGTCCTTAAACTTCTCTACAAGAGTTTCGTTAGTTACTCCAAAAACAATGTCATCAACATAAACTTGAACAATCAAGATATCCTTAGACCCTTTCTTAAGGAAAAGAGTTTTGTCTATGGAACCTCGAAGATATCCATGAGACAGAAGGAACTGAGCAAACCTGTCATACCATGCTCGAGGAGCTTGTTTGAGTCCGTAGAGGGCCCTCTCCAGGAAGTAGACGTGGTTGGGTAGCTTCTCATCTTCGAATCCTGGGGGTTGAGCTACGTATACTTCTTCCTTGAGGTGCCCATTGAGAAATGTCGTCTTCACATCCATCTGGTATAGCTTGAATCCTTTGTGGGCTGCATAGGCTATGAGAAGGTGGATGGCCTCGATCCTTGCAACTGGTGCGAAGGTCTCGTCATAGTCGATTCCTTCTTCTTGTCCATAGCCTTGAGCAACCAGGCTTCACACATCTTGACTCCTTCAAGGTTGATTTGTGGGAGACCGACGACGAGATCTTGTAGATAGAGCTTCAAGATTTGGTTCACACCTGCGTGTCCTAACCTTCGGTGCCAAAGTTCCGTTTCATCAAGGGAACTTGCCAAGCACAGTTTCCTTGGTGGCTCAAAGTTTGTATCCACCACATATATGTTGTTGGACCTTCTTCCTTTCAGGATGATTTTGTTAGTCTTCTTGTTGATCACTAGACATTCCTTTGAGTCAAAGGTGACGATGTTGTTCCCTTGATCACATATTTGAGAGACGCTCAAGAGATTGAATCCCAGATCTTTCACCAAGTTAACGTTGCTGATTTTGATTGATTTGTTGAGTAGCACTTCCCCTGTTCCTATGATCTCTCCTTTATTTTTGTTGCCAAAGGACACGTGACCTCCTTCGGCCTTTGGGTGGAGTGAGGTGAGGTTGTCTTTGTTTCCAGTCATGTGGTTGGAACATCCACTGTCAATGACCCATGTGCTGTTCCCCCTCACTGCCACCTACAAGAAAAGTTAGTTTTTGAGGACCCAGGCAAGATGACTCTTGCCTGGTTCCTTTCAAGGGAAGACAGTCTCAAATAGCACGTAATCAGCAATGTTAATGTCACGAGAGTACTTGTTATAGGCAAGGTTCCTATAGTTGTTTCTTTTAATGGGAACTCTAGCAGGCTTGTTGGTTTGTTGATTCTGCTTGTTCCAGTACTCGTGGTTTTTCTGGGCTTGGGCCTTAGCTTTGGGACAGCTTTCCTTGTAGTGCCCATGAGCACCACAGTTCCAGCAGGTCTTATAGTATTCTCCTAGGTAGTACTTAGGATGGGGTCTCTGTATCCAGTTCCTATCCATAGTTTCCTTGTTGTACACTCTAGACCTGTTTCCCTTAGCTATTTGAACATACAACTTGTGTCCAGTGTTCCCAGTGTAATAATCTACTTCTCCATTCACCCCACTCTCCAGAACACGGATTTTCTCTTCCAAGTGTGCATTTTTCTGTTTCTCACACTGAAGCTCTAGGGCCCTGCACTCGTTCATCTCTTTTTCACTCAAGGGGGACTTCCCTTTTCTAGGGCTCTCTGACTCATACCCTATTCCGTGTCTGGTTGGGACAAATTTGGTTTGGGAACTAGAGGCTTCAGAGTTCCCTTTTGCTTTACTCAGATTTTGTAGAAGGGTGTTTTCATCACTTTCTAGGGTTTTAAGCTCATTCTCAAGTTCTACGATGTGAGACACATAAGACTGAAGTTTTTCTAGAAGGGACACACAATTGGGACATGGCTCTAGACCAACTAGTTCAGCATTTGTGTGTTCCGACTTTTCCAACTTCTTTTGTAATTTAATATTATCTTTGACAAGACTTGTGATAATTTTAAGCAGTTCAGGTTTCTCATAATTTGACAAGGAAGCAAGAACGGATTCGGGGGTTACCTCACTGGGTTGTTCCCCAGTGGTTTCTCCTAAGGCCATGGCGCACTTGTCAGGTTGAGCCCATGATTCAGGCTCTTCGTCTTCATCGTCACTCCATGTGGCTATGTATGCCTTTTTTCCTTTTCCTCGGTTGTCCGCCTCCTGAGGGCACTCCTTGGCAAAGTGTCCCTTCTTGTAACACTTGTAGCACGTTACATCCGAGAGGTCCTTTTCAGCAGATTTTCTTTGGGAACTCTGTCCTTTTCTTGAGTTCCCATAATTCTTCTTGAACTTCCCTTTGTAGAAAGATCGAAGAGCTTTTGTTACAAGGACTAGCTCTTCATCCTCCTCTTCTTCAGATTCTCCATGTTGCTCTTGTACTGCCTTGATTACCTTTTCAAGTTTGAGAGCTATCCCCTGATGTGCTCGCTTTTGCTCCCTGTCATCTATCTTTCTCTTCTCATATCCCACCAGTTTTCCAAAAACCTGGTGGAGCATAAGAGCCCTGTTTTCGGGATTCTCTTTGAACATCGTTCTTTCATTTGTCCATTCTCCAGTCAATCCATTGAAGAGTTGTTGAACCTTCATTTTGTCGGTGACTTCCTCTTTAGTGATCCCAAGGCCAGTCATCTTGGTGCAGAGTCCCTCAAAACGGGATTGGTAACTATCAACGGATTCTCCTATCTCCATCTGGAAGGTGAAGAACTCCCTCCTTGCGTTCATCTGAAGATCTTCTCGGAGGTCTGAGTTCCCAATGTGCATTTGCTGAATGGCTTCCCACACTTCCTTTGCCGTGTCTAGGTTTGCCACTCTGTCGCAGTCTTGCACCGACATGGCATTCTTGAGGTACTGGATGGCTTTGAAGTTGGCCTCCATGCACTTGTACTCATTAGGTCCCCATTTTGACAGGTCATTCTCAATTGCTGGATCAATTTTGAAGTTCCCTTTCTCAATGACGCACCAAGCTTGGTAGTCCTGGCTGCGCATCCAGTTCTTCATGTCGCGTTGCCAGACTTTGAATCTCCCAGTGATGAGCCTTGGTGGCTTGCTATTGTTGTGATCGACTTGGGTGAGTTCGTGAGCCATGTTTGAAACCTGCAATGCTAACACAAATCTAGAGCAGCCTTGCTCTGATACCAATTGTTGGACCGTGAACGAGTTAGCAAGAGCTTGGGAACTGGCTGTTAAGCTGTTCCCAAGGCAGCGGAAGAAATACTCGCAAGTAATTAAGACACTGAAAAAGCACAGTTCCTTATAGAGGAACCCCACTACAACCAACTAGTTGTATGGGTAAACCTCTACCTCCGCTTGGAGGATTTTGAATGACTTACTTATATTATTGATTTGTTCCTTAGTTACAAACAACCAGATTCAAACTTCTCTGTTCCTACGAGTCCTACCTAACTCTAGCAACACTAATGAATCTTCTCAACTGAGTTCCTAAGCGAACAACGATCACTAAATAAGTAACTCAAACCTTACACCGAATCGCAGTTCCCTTGCTCCTGGGAACTCGGCTTCTCCGTCGTCGAGATCAGACACTCGTCGTCGGGGACTTCTCTTCTTCTTTTCTCTTTCTTTGTTGTGGGTATTTGTAAGTTCTGGGAGAAGTGCTCAATCCGAGCACTATTCATTTGGCTTTATACTCAAGTGAACTTGGGCTTCAATCGCATCTTTCATTTGTGTCCGAAATGCCCTTTGCTTGATGCCCAAGTTGTACTTTCTTCACATGTGACTTCGATTTGAACTAGGTCAACTTCTTGAGATGATCGGACCGTTGGATCAATCGTGACAGTCTGCTCCTCAGACTGTGCCTTCATCCTGTCCAAGACAGGATCCCGTGATATGCGCTGATCGGTCCTTGTCTTCACATGTGGGTTCCCATATCGTGGGAACTGTCCTCTGCTGAGTTCCTTTGAGAGAAACTCTTCATTGTATAAGCCTGTGTTCTCTGGGCATTCCTGGGAGTTCTCATTTCATGGGAACTTTCCTCTTCAGAGTTCCCTTGATGGGAACTCTTCATTGTGTGCTCATTCATGGAAGTTCTTTGCTAAACCTGTGTTCCTTAGAAATACTTGATCAAAGCACATTAGTTCCCTTATAGCGTTTGTCATTATCAAAACTCGGAGAACTGTATCGTTGATCCGATGTTTAGAACCAGAGGTCCCAACATCGTTCCAACAGTACTCCTAACAGTAATTATGTAACTGAATACCCAAGAAGAAATTTAGATTAGTACATAGAATTTGAAATCTGATTTTTGTTCTACTTGGACACTGAAATGATTTTTTCCTGGATGAATATGCAGATTGTCCCATGATTCGACCATGTATTATTTTGAAATCATGTATTATTTTGAAAGACATTGATGCCTTGATTTTTTTTATGCACAAGATTTGCCGTCATGGTTGTATACGTCCCTTGAAGTTAGTTCAATAATCAAAGCACACTTAGCGCCCCAACTAATAGATTAAAGCACTGCTGAAGTTAGAAATACTAGAATCAATGCATTCAATTGAGCTAAAGATTAAAAGGGTAATCTAGAGGTAGAATGTAGAAAACGAATATGCATTATGTGCTTACTGTGCTCTGTACTTCAGGACAAGTGTCTGTTTATAAGTATTTTTGCCTGCTATAAAGCCTTTGTAAGAATCAAAAAAAAATCTTTGTCAACATTGTTCTATTTTATTAATTCTGGATGAATCTGACAAATAAACAACAATAGTTTAGTTTTTAAAGCTCCTGTGTAAGATGCATGGCCATATCCTTATATATTAGCAACATCTTTTCAAAAAATCATGATAACTGATGAACATAAGAAAATAACCAAACTGACATTTCACTGATGTACAATGGATTCAGAAGGTTGAATCCATTGTAATAGGCCAAATACCATAATTATCAGTTTATCACTAAAGCAATGTAGGTGAAACTGTTGAGCCCCAGTATTATTATGGCAATAATAAGCTAAATCACGTCAAAGGGGTGAAACCGATAGCACAAGAAAAATTTACCTACCAGATTAGAATATGCAGGAATTAGCAGGAATTCTCCAAGTTTTATTGTGTCTAGAAGAGTTTTTTTTTGAGTTTCAAATCAAAATTTACAATATATGAATGAAGTTGAATGGAGCAAAGAACTACATTCAACCTATGATCACCACCAACAAATTTGACGCGGAGAACATGCTCCTTGTCATCTAGAAGCTCCAACTTCTCCATGCTAGTTGTTGCGGGTAGCCCAGACTCTTTGTTGTAACTGATGTTGTTTTCTCATATTGTAACTGATGTTGTTGAGTGTATTATGCATCATCATTCTGACTCTTTGTTGAGCTAACATATGTATTGATGAATCTAAAAAACTAATAATAAAAGCTTTGCTATCAGCTTCAGCAAAATTTCCAAATACCATGTAATATACCTATTAGTATTTAGCATTTGTTACTGAGATATTGTTTGAAACCTTGTTTATGTTTAATCTGATATGTAAATGTTTTTATAGATAACGATGGAGACGTTGGTGGTGTAGGTGGAGATGTTGGTGGTAATAAGGGAGACGTTGGAGCTCGTGCTGGTGGTGGTGGACAGTCGGATATTCATGGATCTAGTGCGGATTCAGAGGGTGGTGGAGGTTCGGATGTACGAGTGCAGCCGGATGGCGGTAGAGCGCAGGTGGGTCCTGCTATCCCACCGTCCAGTGTTGTGGTTGGTGATTTGAGCGGGAAATCCACTCCGATTGACACGGGAAAAGACTTCGGAAAAGATTGGTGGGCCAAGACGGGTCTATCGGTACGTAATATCATTTCGAGAATTATAAGATTTATATCTATTTACATAATATAGATATTATTGTATCGAATTATAATACGTTTATGTTGATGGTTTATGGTTCAAGATATATTTTAGTTTTAGAATACGAATGGTCACATGTGACATATACATTTAGATAAGAATATGGATAGTAGTTTAGTTTTAGAAGTGAAATTTGAAAAAAAAAATCGTCAAATATAATGTTTTGAAGAGAGAACATATTTATGAAATTATGTTATGATCAAATTAAGATCCATATTTTTGAAATCATGGGAATGCAAAGTTGAATATGAAATTGTAAGGTAAAAGTATTGATGATTGATTAGCGAAATATAATGAAAGAAACAATTTCAACAGGCGTTTCAGGAGAGATGTGCTTCTTTTTCTACTCCCGTCTCGATGCCCCCTCCTCAGCCGAAAAAGAACACAAGACATGCGAGGTCACGGGGCATATTAGCGGAGCAGCGTCCTCAGGTCGAGCCTCGTCCGAAGAAGGCTAGGACGGGGCCCATAGTAGATACATTGATTTCAGAGCTGCAGCGCGAGGAGACAGGGCAGCATATTGGGGATATGCAGACATGTCAGGATTTAGGGCCATCCGCCCCTATGGATGTCGATATGACGCCGCAGACAGATCAGATTCCGGCGACCGATGTTGTTGACCCTTCAGATGAGCAGACGCTTACCCCTCCGCGTGTTTCACAGTCTCCATTGGGCACGATTGAGGATATTACGAGGGATGTTGATACGACCCCTCGGGTTGAGATGGTTTCTCAGACCAACGACGTTGTCCATGAGATCGACCCTGCATTGACAGAGCCGGCTGTTTTAGATACTAATATGCAGGATGATGAGGAGATACTGAGGGACATTGATTTTACTGTGCCATCTCCTCGTGCTACCGATAGTGCAGCTCCTCCTCGCGCTACCGGTAGTCCGACACCGCCGCCGCCATCTGATTCGAGGACGGACCCCGTTCCTGTGGTCCAGCACGTACCGCCCCCAGTAGAGGAGGTTCCGGCCGCTCCTGCTCCGGCTGAAGAGATGTGGCAGCCTGGAGGACCGCGAGTACCAGACCTCCTTCGGTCGTACCCGACTCATGTAGCAGAGTCGATATGGAGGTGGACACTTGCGTCGTTGGAGGGCCGGGAGGGCGTCGTTATAGAGGATAGTTTGGTAAGTGTCTTTTATACCGGTTTATTTTAGGTTAATATTTCATATGATTGAATAGCGTTATTGAGAATTTGAATTTTCTATTTCAGTGGCGCAATATCATTAGGGCTCACTCACGACCGGTAGAGTGGACGGCTATTGAGCCGCATATGATTGAGGAGCCGGGTACGTGGTGGAGTATTGTACAACAGACCGGTCTGGGACGGCTAGCGACCTTGACATACGGAGGATCTGATCACGCGATCGTTACTGCTTTTGTGGAGCGTTGGCATCCTAAGACCAACAACTTCCACTTCCCATGGGGCGAGATCACGATCACCCTCCACGATGTCCATCAGATATTAGGGATACAGATTGATGGAGACGCTGTGGTGAGACAGATTGAGAGGGCCGGGGATTTCCAGACTCGTGTGATGGAGATATTAGGGCTCACTCCTCAGCAGTACCGCAAATATAAGACCTCCATACCAACTAAGGATCTCCAGGCTATCATACTTCAGATGATTGCGGATAGGCGGGACCCACAACACATAGCGTCTATGTACTTGCTGTGGTTGCTTAGCCAGACTTTGTTCTGTGACAAAAGCACCAACAAGGCGAGGACGATATATTTACAGTTTTTGATGGATCATGGGGTTACCAGTAGATTCGCATGGGGTGCTGCGGCATTGGCGTGCTTATACCGCCATTTGGGCATTGCATCTCGCCAAGGGTCAGCGGGATTAGGAGGATGCATGCTCATTCTGAAGGTATAATAGTATTGTGATTTTTTTTGGTTGATGAACAATTTTCGTTATTTCGGTACTCATTTTAATTTAATTTTATAGGCTTGGATATGGGAGTACTTTAGACATTTTCGTGGGCATTCAGTGTTGAATGTAAACGCTCTGATGGATGACCGAGCGGGTGCCCGAGATAGGAATGACCACCGATCAAGGCCGAAGAAGCCGAAGCGCTTGGAGGATATTCGAAGGTTTATGGACAAGATTCTTGCTGATGAGGTAAAAGTGTTAATAGTTTGACATATTGATTCCTATTGAGTTGTAATGCAAATTATTTCTCCTCTGGACTTGCAGGTTTGTTGAACGCCTTGGAACCGAGACCTGGATTTTGAGACAGAATATCAGATTTCTAGGTATCGAGGAGTTCTGCATTGCTTCGATATTTATGAGCCATACCAGCCCGAGAGGTGTATGCGCCAGTACTATCGTGTGCAGACGACTCCCCCAGATCCGATTGAGTCAAGATCCGATTGTGTTCCGGAACCAAGACTTGTATTGGAATGAGCGGTATGACCACCTGATTGACCTCGAGCAGCATGCCGTGGCTCGGTATCCTTGGCAGGCGGACCCTGCGTATCTTGACTGGTTCGACGGGGTGACACATCCATATCTAGATCCTAGATCAGACCGTCAGAACCGTCCTCGGGACCCCGTTGCCCATCCCTCAGTTATGGTGGACGTTACTGTGGTATGTTAATTTGTAATACAAAGTTTTGTATGCAATTATATTCGTTTGTACTGGTGTTGTATTTAATGAGTTAAATAAATTATGCAGCGGGCGCAACAGGCAGTTGGATACGCACTAGAGGCTTTACAGGGAATGCCCACGGATCATGTGGCTAGGGCGTACTTGGAGGAGATGTTGAGCATTTTAGCGGATGGTGTTCCGCCCCTACCTCTACCCGTGAATAGGCCGTTCAGGGATTCTCAGTACTATCCCGGAGAAGGCAGCGGACTTCGTCGTGCTAGGGAGGGTAGTTGTACAGGGGGTGCTAGAGGTGAGGGCACCGGGGCTAGGGATGATGTTGGAGGTGACGACCCCGAGGCTAGGGATGGTGATGGAGGTGACGGCACGGGGGACGGGGAGTCGTAGTTTATTAAGATTCCTTGACATTATTTGGGCATGAATTTTTGTCTAGAACTAGTTGGGCTGCAACTTGCAGTTTTTTCAGGGAGATTAACTTTTGCTTAGTATTATCAGTCTGTATACCTAATTCAGTAGTCATGCCATGTACATGAATTGTTCATGTCTCATGTTTTGTGTAGAGAAACCTGATATGGTCACGGAAATTATATGTGTGCTTGGCTTTTTGTTTATGATTCTCTGAATTTGCCGTTAAGCTAGAAACTTGGCTTTTATAGAATTCCATTTTGCTTCTGCATGTGGAAAATGGGATTGAACACTTTCAACCTTTTTTTCATGTTTAGGAATTTTTTATTATCATTGGTGAAGATTAATCAGATGGGTGAACTTAAAAAAAGGTTTATGTTTGATTGCACTGTCCAGTAGTGAATTGTGTGTGTGCAGGAAAAGCAAGGAATTCAGGAAGACAGTGAAGGTCAGTGATGAATGTGCTATTGATACTTGCTCATGTTCTGGGGTCCTAAGAAGTCACTACCTTGCCACTTTTCATACCTTATTTATTTAAATTGCAGGTTTTTATCCTTCAGGAGCTGGTATCCATACAATGAGGACAACTGAAGATTCTGTAGTTACTCCTGCCAGTACCAATGCTGATGAGCTTCCCACTAGAAGAGATACAACTGATCATCCTTTTTCTAGGGATAGTACTGGACCATCTACTAGTGTAATGGCTGCTGAAGGCAACTTTGTTAATTATTTTCTAAATATTCTAAATGATACATCCAACTCATGATCCTAAAACTGAAGGTAGAGTGTCTCAAGAGGGGTAGTGGGAAAAATGCTAGATTTTACTTTCAGGTTGATCCTTCTATGGATTTAGCTCTACAGGTATGCAAGTGATAAATGTTTTTACCATTCAACTCAGCAACTGTAGTAAATTGAAACGCCTATATGTTGGAATTTCTTAGTTCAATTAGATGTTCTAGATCATGGTTTATATGATCTGAGGTTTTTCTAGGGATTTGATGCAGGAATTGGCAATGCGAATGTTTCCTCTATGTGAGAGCTTTTTGCTTATTGATGAGTTTGTTGAGTCAAGATCCCAATTCAAGAAGGGCCTGGTTAACCATGCCTTTTCTGCTGCTCTAAGAGCCCTTCTTGTGGTGAGTTTCTTCGACATATATAGGCAAAAGGAAGATTTGGAGTTTTCTATAAATCTATAATATCTCATAGCTGCTTTGTTTTGAGTCCTCCACTAAAAGGAATATTGACCTTGTGTTATATGCCTGAAGATGCCACATTTAGCTTAAGTTACTGTTTTTCTGGTTATTCTTTCAGAGATTTGTGTTAGCCAGTTCAAGTTTTGCCTTTCCTAGTTCTTTTGTCTGGCCATTGGAGTGATTGATGTTATCTGATTCTCAAATGCTGAAATGTCACAAAAATGTCTATTTTTCACTATTGAGAACTGAAGCTGGTTACAAACTGCAAGATGTGCTAATAACGAGGCTCCTTTGGTTGTTGTCTTCAACTAATCGGAGTTCTGTATCAGGAATACCAGGCCATGGTGGCTCAGCTTGAGCATCAACTCCGTCTCAGAAGACTTTCAGCTTGAGCATCAATAACGAGGCTCCTTTGGTTGTTTGGCTTAAAGTAAATCTTGACACATATATAAAATGATCTGTCCTGAGTAGTTTTGTTTGCTTTTCTTCCTCCTGACAGCCTTTTATGAGTTCACTGCTGGCTTTGTCTTCTGTGATCCAGAAGATTTCTTCTAATAGTTATGAAGGTGTAGATGTTGTCGACCTCCTCCAAAGCCAGGTTAAGACTTAGGTCCATTTAGCTATAATTTTCACCCTTCTGAATTAATATTGAAATAAACTCATATTGATCCTGAAACAAGCAAGTCCATGGAGGTGCCAAAGTTGTTAGGTGTTCATCCAGTTTCCGGTTAACAGGTTTATTTCTTAAATTTTAGTACAAATGAACTATTTAACTTGCTTTTCTTATAAATTTTGTAACCTTATGGTTTAATGAGACATGTGTAGCTGAAGCAATGAATTCTCTGTTTCAGGTTGTTCTTAAAAATGGACCTTATGGGTCTTATTTGCAACTTGGTGATGATAGGAAGGGATACTCTCCTAAAAGATCATCAGTTTCCCAGGATAGTAAAATGATGAGACATGTGCACTTAATAAGTGGCCCAGCAATGAGGTCATTTCTGTTCTGAATGCTCTATGTAGTGATCCCAAGAAGACCGTGTTTATTGTTAGTGGGAGAGGGAGAAATTCACTGGGCGAGTGGCTTTCTCCTTGTAAGACGTTGGGCATTGCTGCTGAGCATGGTTACTTTATTAGGTGGAATAAAGGGTCAGAATGGGAACCAAGTGCAGTGACTTGTGATCTTGATTGGAAAGAGATTTTAGAGCATGTGATGAAATCGTATGTGGAGGGAACAGATGGATCCAACATAGAGCCTAAAGAAAGTGCTTTGGTGTGGCATTACCAAGACTGTTGGTTTGATTTTGGTTCTTGGCAAGCCACAGAATTGACACTTCATCTTGAAAACATGCTGGCAAACGAGCCTGTTGTTGTTAAGAGAGGCCATCAGATTATTGAGGTCAAACCACAGGCATCCAGCTGCAGGCATCCAGCTGATTTTGGTTCTTCAATGCCGCAGATCTCTACCTGCAGGCATCCAGCTGTTTGATTCAATGCCGCAGAGCTCTACATGCCGCAAAGCTCTTCAATGCCATGAAATTCAGCTGTTTGATTGGTGATGCAAGCTGCATGTACTTAAGGTCTGAGTGGCTAATTATTTTCTTGTGCTTTGAACAGGACACAGATGTAGAAATGGTTGATGCTGCAACCCCTAATCAAACTAATGGTGTCTGAATGCTTTCATCTCTGACTAGATAATATCCAGCTTTACAATTTGGTGTCTGAATGCTTCTTTGGCATATCTTAAAATTGTAGTTTCTTCCACCAAGTTAGCTTTAATCATATTCTTCTTCTTCATATCAGCTGTGGAGTAGCACTTTGAAAAATGGCAATTCTAGCTTCACAGGGAGTTATGGAAACTTCAAATCAAAGAACATTAAACAATATGAGCTTTTCAATCTCAATTTCCAGAGAGAAACTCTCATCTCATACGCATATCAGAGACTTGCCAGCAGTGCGCCGAAATAGGACACTTAAAGTGGTAATGCGACAAACTGATGCGCCAAAAAACGCGCGTGTCAATGGGCGAGCTATTAAAATAGTGCTTATAAGTGAGGTGATGAATGGAAGGAGTCCACCCTAATCAAACTAATGGGAAGTATGAGAAGAAAACTGTGAGTTCTATGATTACCTTGTGATTATTCATTCGTTAGTGATACCGGTTACTGCAAGTGTATAGTAACATAATTCTGCTGATCTATTTACAGCCAAATACACATGCAACTCCAGGACAAGGTGGTTCTAAAACATTGTTAATGGGAAAACTTCTTTAAAGCTTCCAATCTCTCATGAGCTTCTGCTAATCCTTTTTTTTGTTATATCAGAGAGAACAATTATGCCAAGGCTGAGGGTAATTCTACGTTCTTACCAGAATCGACGATTTGTAGTAATAACAACCTAAATGAGCGAATTTCGGATCTCTTATAAACTGTCATCTTGAACTCTTGTGATCAAGTTTTGAACTCTTGTGCACTTCAAAATGAATTGCAACAAAACAACTTAATTGCAACACGAAGCTACTCTCATTAAGGGTAAAAACAACTGAAGTGCAACTAAACAAACACACTAGTCTGATAACGGAAAAAAACAAGGAAAACCATATATGCTAAAATAACATAAACACTAATGTAAAAGAACATAAACACTCTAAAACTAAAAACATCAAATGATCTATTCAATTATAATTGGATTCTTCTCGCTAGCACCTTCATCTTCGTTCTCCACAGGCTCCCTCCTGACTAAGCGGAAATCATGTTGAGTCGGATTACCATTCATCTCCTCATCAAAAATTCGCTCGAGCGTCTTGAAATAACCTAAGCGCCCAAGATGCCTGCCAACCTTCTTGATCCCAATTTCATTGCTTTGCATGAGTTCACGCATAAATAGGCGAACCTCTAGCAAATTCCCCATTTTTGCTGTGTTTTTTAACGCCTTTGAATGTGTTGATAATGAAAGAAGAGTTAATCTGGTTGAGGCATAAATAGAGAGGGAGTTCAACATTGGCGCTATATTTTCCCTCCATATAATTAGTTTCCCGAAATTAATCGTGGATCGAATCTCACAACTTCCATATCCTGCGTAATAAGATATGGATGGAGATATGGCAGCGTTGGCGGTTATTTTTGTTCTAGATTTTGCGCTTCATGAAGCGCAAATTTACGCTTCATAAAGCGTTACTTTTCATGGAGCGTTTTTTGTTATTGGCCTAGATTAGCCGGTGGGGTTTTGGCTTGCACATTTCAGCGCTTCACGACGCGAAGAAATAAGGTTTAGGGTATTGGTAGGGTTAGGGTATAGGGTATAGGGTTAGGGTCTCTACATGGAAATTAGTGTTAAATGATAATGTTTTATTTCCATTTTGAGCTTATTTAAATGGTAGGGTTAGTGTGACCTTTTGATCTTTAACTTCAATATACAATTGCGATTATTAGTTAGGGTTAACGAATGTTACATTTAATGCATAGGTTTTAGGGTTTTTTCACTTCAATTTAGGGTTTTGTCATTTCGTTGTTAGTTAAATGGAAGGGTTAAGGTCAAGATTTAGGATGGTAGTTATTTTGGTTGTATATATGATATGGTTATGGTTACTTTGAGGTTTTGATCATTCCATGCAAATTAGGTTAGCGATTATTATTAGGCTTACTTGTTAGTTATTGGGTATATGGATATTTTGTATATATGTGAGGATTAATATGTTAAATGGATGATGTAGGATCTTTTTTGGATATTTTGTATATATGTGAGGATTAATATGTTAAATGGATATTTAGTGTGTATGGTTTAGGGTTTAGGGTTGATAATAAACATAAATCATGTTGAAAACATTCAACTTGACAAAATTACTTAAACCCTAAACCCTAAAACAAACCATAAAACATAACCTTATCATAAATTATGAAGTACTTGAAAGGATGTCGGGTTATTGTGTAGAAGTTTGGGCTTTAGTAGTTATGGTCTAAAGTACCATATCACTAACCCTATCCCTATACCTTAAACCCTAAACCTAATAAAATACTTGTAAGGATGACAGCTTAGTGTTTAAAAGGTTATTAAACCCTAAACCCTAACCATAAACCTTCACCCTAAATACCTTAACCCTAAACCCTGCCCTTACTAAACTCTAACCCTACCCTAACTATACCATAACCCTACCCTAACCTAAACCATATCCCTAAACCCTAAACCCTAAACCCTAAACCATAACCCTACCTTAAACCCTAAACCCTAAACCCCACACTAACTATACCCTAATCATACCCTAACCTTACCCTAAACCCTAACCATTAAACGTAACCTTACCAAAAATTATGGTACTAACCCATATAAAATGAAATTTCAAGAACCGGTACCTTTTTTATTTTTCCATTTTAATTTGAGCCCGGTTCGATTATATAAAAGGTTTAATAGGAATACGAAGGGTTCACATATTCAAATATACATGAAATCATATATTATATATCCAGAAAATAATTTTAATTTCAATATGTTAGGAACCGGTTATAATTTTATTTTTTGAACCCTAAAAATAGGTGAACCGGAATGTTTATTATAATTCCCAACCAAACCGAGTCGAAAATGCATTAGGTCAAATAAAAATCCTTGTCTATATATATTGATAGCCAATGCGGCACACTTGGTCCAGGTACACGCGTTTGAGGAATAAGTCTACGGTTCGAAACGGGGGACGAGCAAAAGCCACCCTTTTTTCACATGGAATTTTGCGCATCATGATGCGTACCATTGCGCATCATGAAGCGTAATTTTGCGCTTCATGAAGCGTCTATTTACGCGTCATGAAGCGCAATAATTACCAGAAAATCTAGCTTCAAATTGCTGCAAGTCTACAAGGTGATACAAACTGTTAGTGTCTACTTTCACTGGACGTGTAAATTCTTGTTTCCCGTGTGAACTTGTCAAATTCATGCTATTTGTGAACTTGTCAAATTCTCAATTCTATGTTTTTTCGAAGCTACAGCAATTCACTAAACGTAAGATGAAACTTGTTTAACTTTAGTTCCATGTAAAAATAAGTGTATACAATGCATACCATCAAAACATTCATAACAATATGTATCAAACATTAATAACTCTAACATGCTACATTTGGGCTTAAACCATTAGAAACACGAAGTTCGCGCCATGTTTCCATCCGTTGTGTAAACGGATAGTCCCACCCCTTCACACTAGGGTCATGATTCCTTGTCCAATCTCTCGGAGGAGGAGGAAGCGGCGCGTCATCCTTCAACCACACCTACAAAAAACAATATGTAACCATAAATAACAACAATTACACTTCAAGTAATCATAATTAAGTCATCATTAGTTATACTTACTGGTATAAAGTGGTTTTTTTGTCCCACAAGAGCTATGGCATAAATCTATGTCGGAGGGCCCCCTACACCCACCATAGGTAAGCATGTGTGTGATCCATTCCATGACAACATCACAAGAGCAACCTGGTGTAATGTGGCAAATATCAAACCACCAATGGGCATCTCGAGCCAATATGGTCGCATGCACGGGCTGTCCACATACGAAATACTCTGCAAAAGCTCATCGATAGTTGGCTTGTTCCCTACACGCTCATATATGACTCTGTTCCGCCTCAATTCAGCAGATAGATCCTTTCGAACTCTATGGTATTGTCCCTCTCCATATCCCAATACCTCTGCAAAGGATTTATAACCACAATGACCATCCGCCGCTACATCCCTAGCTCTCACAATGTAAGGAAACATGAAAGCGTTAACATTTTCAACACCAAAGTTCACCCCCAACCACACCCCTTCTTTATTTTGAACTTGTGGATTCGTATCTACCATAATTTTCTTTTTGGCCTTGTTGGTTGAGCCCTTTGGCCTCCCACGATTCTTTGTCGTCGACTTGATTTCTTTATTGCTCTCCTTTTCCTTCTCTTCTCTCTCCTTCAAATCATTGTCTTTCTTCTCCTGCTCATACTCACTCATCCTATGCTCAAGCAGAGTACTACTCCTCTTGGTTGAGCCCTTTGTAGACCCCTTTGGCCTTCCCTTTCGCCATGAAACAAACATTGAATGTATCGGCTCAAGCAACGAAGAATCTTGGGGTATGACCATGTCTACAAATGACTCAGATATACCGTGCACCTGATCCTCTGACAATTCTCCTCTCTTATACATCTCAATCATCAACTCCATTCTAACTTGGTCAATTGAGAGGGATACATTGTCTTTTATGGGCATGCGTTGTGGATCGATGTCGTCCCATACCACTTGATGCCAAAACGAGTGTATCTCACTTGGCATTATGGGCTGCTTGTTGACGATGGCATGAGCAATCCTATGAGGACAAGGAAGACCCATGCGCTCTCTCCACCAATAATCATCACACTCAGTCTCCATCTTTCCCTCAATCATCTTTTTGTGTAGGCTGTAGAACATATTCAACAACTTCTTAATGCAGTGTGTTGACACTCTATAAAATAGACGAACAAATATCGCCCTCACTTCCTTAGGGACACCCTCCAACTCTGTTGGTAGCTTCGTACGTGCCATCTCAAGATCTCCCCGCAAACCACCAACTTGGGACACAATCTGATGGTGAATCCTTCCAATCACCGTGTTAAAGCCTCCTCGAGAACTGTCAAGTATCTTTTTAAGCACATGGTGCATGCCCTCCACCCTGTAATAAACATAATTTCACTTATTTTTCTTAAATATAAATTAATAAATCAAGGTACATATATAGGCCTAAACTTACCGATTCGTTGTTCTCGTCTGAAAGTGAAGACAATGCTCCGTCCATGCTCTTACTATCAACTGCTTGTAAGGCCCAAGCCATGACTTCTCAACATATGACATGAGCCCTAGCCAACGCTCTTTCACTTTGAGAAACCTCTCCTCATATTTTGCCTCAATTGATGACATAAATATGCCCCAACACCTATGGGCAAATCTTTCTGCAGCCTTGAGGTCTTTTTGAATACAAAGAGCATACGCTTTAATGTTCATCTTCACGTGCACCCAACACAGGAGATGTTTTACTTCGTCCCCAAATACAGCGTCCTTTGCATTCATGATCGTCTTCTCTCGATCTGTAACAATCGCATTTGGCATTGTCCCCAATTCTGCAAACAAACGCTTCAACTGTTTCAACACCCATGTATAACTCTCGGTGTCTTCCTTAGAGATAAATGCAAAACCGATGTTGAATGATTTGTTAGTGCACGTGAATCCAACCATCTCTAGTAATGTCATGTCGTACTTGTCCAAGTATGACATGTTAATACAATTGTGAAAACAAAACAAAAGGATTAAATAACATATTCAAAGTTTAGAAAAGTGTACCTATTTGTCTTATATGTGATTTCCATAATGACAACATATGGAAACAATCTCAGTAGATGCAACGAGATCGGGTGGACGAAGAACAAGATCTCTATATGATCTGAATTATCCATCCTCTTCGGAAAGAAACGATATTCGTTTCGTTGCAAGAAATGAAGCGCATATTGGGTTACCGTCATATTTCCACGGTCCTCGATTAGAAACTTTGCCCTCATATTTGAAACTTGTTTCGTCGATGTCACATTCCCAGGATATAGCGCCCTCAATTCCTCGACTATTCTCCTTGGAGGCACATATATGTAGCTCAAATTCCTAACCAACTCCTTCTGAGCTTCCGTCATTCGTCCCATAAATGAATAACCAAGTAAACTACTTGGGAGGTCATGGTTGTGAATTCCGCACCCAACAGTTAATGCCCATTTTCCCGTTGACTTGCTTCGAACCCCAACCAACTCAAACTTACAGTTGCACTTGCTCTGAAGTGTCCGTACACTTGGTGGTCTAACAATTGGGAGTACTTCACCCTTCTTTCCAGATCTATATTTGCCATGCCTATGACATGCAAGCCTGACCATTGTTTGGTTTGATGTTTTTATTGTCAACATCATCATTCTTTCACGACCGACCTGCCTAGCCCAATTTAGCATGTCTTCTCTATTATCCCACACAGTATCATTCTCAAAATCAACAGAAAAATCCTTCCTAGGTACCTACGTAAATAATATCACAACTTATCTTAATACATCGAACATGTATACTATGCAATAATAGTAACACATTATAAATTTCAATAAATTTTTTTAACACAACAATCGAAATCATGTATTATCTTGAAAAATATATTACTAGTTCAACTAAATCGTAAATTACCTCTGATTCGACCATCTCGTTTTCAGACTCAACTTCCCCTTCTTCTTCAACACTCATTGATGACTCTGGCTCTTCTTCCAAGGAGTGCGATTCGTCTTCTGCTTCATACGATGAATCCGAAAATTCCGTTTCGGATGACATTGTTCAATATCGAGTTTGTTAATAAAAAAATTAGGTTTGGTGGATAGAAAAATTTCGCTGTACGTGATTGATTATTGTCGACCGAATTAGGTTTGTTTTTCGTGTGCGACTGAATAAAGGATCGCGCGGTTCTAACCGCCACAAACCCTACGCATCATGAAGCGCTGCGCTTCATGACGCACAGGGTTTGCGGGTATCCGACCATTTGCCGTTTCGCCGACGCGCTTCACGAAGCTCTGCGCTTCATGAAGTGCAGCTTTCCTTGCGCGCCAGGATAAAAATTCCTGTGCACAAGGCATCAGCCTTAAAAAATTGACCATCGTTGTTTTTTTAAGTTTAAGTTAAATATTTTGACTAAAATGGCGTTTAAGTTAAATCTTGTTTTTAAATGTTTATAAAGGATTTTCCTTTTTTTTAATTTAAAATCTAACAGAGTTTTTTAGATCAATTGAAAGAAAACTGAAATAAGGGTACGGGACAAACCAATTCAAGAGTTCAGAGGTATATTCTGGAATAAGATTTTTTTTAGGGCACCAACCGGAAAAGTAAAAAACTTGGGGTACCAAACGGAATTTCCCTTAGTTTTTTTTATGAGGAGGACTTTAGAAGAAAAAAAACTATTTTATATATATGAGAACTGAGATGCAGGTATGATATTCATGTGTTAAAAATACTAAAGTTTCTTCACAAAAAAAAAATATTAAATTGTGTTTTACTGATTAGTTCACGTATCCGGAGTTTACCACCAAATTAACTCGGTCTGGTGAGCGGATATATGAACAAGATGCCCGGTTTGACCTTAACAAGTGAGCTAAAAAATGGGGTTGAGCCCGGCTCATATACGACTTGAGCCTGCATTTAAGATTATGTAGGCTATTACAAATTCTCTACTTTTTATATTGAACTTATATAGTTTAATTAGCACCTTTAATTATGAGTGGAAGTATGGTTTATAGTGCTATCTACTAGCTATATACTATATGCTATTCTGTGGTTGTTGTCTAATGTTCAATTGTATTGGACAAGATTGTCAAAAATGGAAATCAAAAGTAGAAAAATGAATTTCAATTTCCATGTTAATAATTAAAACAATTAAACTTTAGAAAAGAGTACGTAGGGTTTCTGATCCTTCCCATCAATATCTCCCACTTTGTCTTGTACGTACGTTAGTTAATTTTTGCTTATTATAATTTGTTTGATTGGACTCGGGCAAGAAAGAGCCCACTCTCCCTGGTCGTGATTTAATATATATTTTCTCGTAATCATATTCGGTACGTAAGGCTGTAAATTAATTGTAAGTGATTATATTGAGCTTGCAATTGTTGAGTCGCTCTAAATTATCAAATGAGAGTACGTAGTGCGATTTGTAATACTACAAATTCTCAACAAGAGTTTGAAGGGTTAGCTATTAAAGTCTAGTGGGCCTGTATGTCAAAGTCCGGTGAGTTAATATTGACGAAAGGATTGACCGTTCATGTACAGATATACGAATGGGCCTAGCACATAAGTCTATAGGATTCTATCTTAAAATTAATTGGAAATTGGAGGAAGTCAATTTATTCTTCATTTTCGGATAGATATCTTCACACGTTCTTTCAAGTGGAAATTTGATCTGACCAATTGACACTTGACAACATAATGGGCTTAGAGCCGACGGATCTTCGACGAGCCCAAACAACTAGCCCAAATCGTGCCATCATGACAGGCTAGTCCAATATACGAACGGGAAGCATCCCGGCCTGATCCAAACAACTACGGACCGAAGACCGAACATTCTCTGATACCATGTCAATCAAAGTACGTCCAATGGGTCAATACTGACGAAGAGGGTAACCGTACGTTCATGTGCACAATAAGTAAAATAACTTAATTATAAAATTATATAATAGATAATTTACTTCTAATTTCTCCATGTGGAGAATTCTCATAATTAGGCATTTAGGCCAAGTGTAAACTATCTTTTCGTGCATGATATTCGTCAAGTTTTACTTGTGTACGTGGTACACTGAGATTTTCAAAATTTTGCATGAAGATGCCCTCAAACGTATAAAAAGTGTCCATTTTTTTTAGATGACATAGGTGTGCTAGTTGTGCTTATATTGAATGTACGTAAATGGGAACTTTTGTAGATAGATTGTCCCATGTACATTTTGCTAATGTACGACAATACGGCTTGATTAATATAGAAAGTAAAGATGCATACAAGAGTTTATACTTGATCCAATTTTCCCAAGTGTCTCAACTCTCAACTTATACGTACGTGCCTTTAGACGTATTAATTAACTTAGTTAACGTATCAAGTGTTTGTTGTCTAAAACCGCACGGTCCGCATGCATGCATACATATAGAAATGAGCTTATTAAAAGACCTAATATCTCAATATTTCAAACACTATAAATAGAACCTTACAAACATCAAATATAGTTTGCACCATCGTTTGCCCTCATCAAATTAAGAAGAAAAAAAAAGGCAATGTTAAAGATCAAATTAGATTGAGAATTCATAACAAACTATCCAATATATAATAAATGTGTTAGCCACAAACGACAAAAGGAATTGTACCTCTCCAACTCTAACCCCTTGTTGAGAACCACAAAGTAATCTCGTGTTACCGTATTAGGGCATATAGGATAAGAATCCGAATTTAGAAACTAAAATCCTATTTTGGAAATAATGAATCCTTTACAAAAAAAATTAAAAAAGCTCTAAATACAAAATCATTAATTTATTGTTATAGTTAGGTTCTTAACCTATACCCTAAGGACATATGTTAGAAAAATCGTAATTAATATTATAAACTGAGGATTGTATTAGTATTAGAAATAGTTTTAAGAGGTTGAAATTTGATGTAGTATCTTGATCGATCTCAGACTTTCACGATATATAGAAACGTTTTGGGGGAAAAAAAAATTTGGTACCAAAGTTTTTGGGATATTTTAAAAGCAAAAGAAGAACGTTGAGGACTTCCTTTAAATCTCCAGAGTCCAGACTTTTGCATATTGCATTTAGTACCCACACTTTTGCAAAAGTTTCGAGTATTGCAAAATTCCATGCCGTTAGGTAACTTAGTCCAGTAAAAAATGTTCGTTTTTGTGTTTTTTTGGAGGATATTGACATATTGTCGTCGTCAATGAAGCCCTTTGTTGGAGAGTTTAAGGTCCAACATTTCAACCTTAGGCATTGGTTCGGTTTCACCACAGGGATTTTTTATTAGTTTGGGCATCAAATCGAATATGCAAAAGTTCAAAACCTTAAGATTCTGATGAAATTTCCCAAAAGAAAACAAAGTGCATGCTGGAAAATTAGATAAAGAAAAAGGAGAAAACATTATGAAGAAAAGAAAGGGCCAAAAACATATGTAGACACCTGAACTTGTGCAAATTGGTCACTTGGACACCTCACCTTTGAAACGCTAACATTGAACACCCGAACTTGCTAAAGTCTACCTATTGAACACCTCTGGTCTGACGTGTCTTTGCGCGTGTATGTACGCATGAATAGGAGAGTGGTTTCATTAAATGCATGCTTATGTGTCTAAAGAAAAGAAAAAAAAAACGCTGGCTTCTTCCTCCTTCCTCCCAAATGCCTTAAATGGAAGACCTGACCAAAAAAAATCGAACTCTTTCCTCCTTCCTCCTTCCTCCTTAGCTTCCTCTTCAAACATCGAACTCTTCTGCAATTTGGGTTCGAAAATCCTAGGTCTGGAGAACCCGAATGGCTTCCTCTTCGAGCATGTCATCACGGAGGAGTTCAGAACCGGAAATTGGAACTCCGATGTGTAGGTGCGGCGAATTAGCTTCCATGAAGCACTCATGGACAGTCGGAAATCCAGGGAGGCGATTTTTTGGTTGTCCAAACTATCGGGTAAGCTCGAATTGACCCAATTTCTACTCGAACCCTAGAAATCGAGATTTGATGTTTTTTTTTATTTCTGTAAATTGATTTGTGAATTCCTGAAACCCTAGAAATGCCGAATTGGGGATTTTTTGAAATCTGTAATTCTAAGTTCAATTAGATTTTTTTGTGTTTTTGCAGAGGAATGGTGGTTGTGGATACTTTACATGGATTGATGACCCAATCCCGGAACATGCTAAGCACATAATCTCAGGTCTGCTAAGGAGGTTGGAGGAGAAAGAAGTTGAAAGGGACGAGGCAAGGCGTCGATCGAATGTGTTGTTAGTCGAAAGGGACAAGGCTAGGCGTCGATCAAATATGTTATTTGTGGTTTTATTGGCCATTATGTTGCTTAATTTTAGCAAACTGTTTGCTCCTTGAGCTGATCAAATCTTGTAACGAGGCTACCACCTCATAATTTTAGCAAATTGTTGTGTTTGTAATGCTTGAACATCTTAATGAGGCTAGAACTTCCTAATGAATTTACTGTGTTGCCTAATTGTTGTGTTTTTACCTCTCAATTGTTGAGATCCATGCTCTCATTATGTGCAACAATTCATGACAACACAGAACATGTGCAATAAGCCAGCATTTCACAAATAACATGTGCTATAAGCCAGCATTTCACAAATTTTGACAGCATTTCATTACAGCAAAAGCCAGCATTTTATGACAGCAAAAGCCAGCATTTCACTACACCTTTCATGCTAGAAAATCAGAACTCATTGCCAAGATTATAACCATCTTCGAATTCATAGCTTTAAAGTAGCATAGTTAACAACATCTTGCAAATTCATTAGTTTTTTACAAAATATGGTGGTGACTCATTGCCACAGTTTCCACCTAACTAATGACATAAATTCAAGGCAAGCCATAAGTACAAAATCAGAACTATTAGCATGTTCCAATAAACATTAAAACAGAAGGTTCCTAAGGCTGGTTTGAGCTGGATTGGCTTCCAAAAGGGGCTTGTAATGACTTGGCAGCTTGAGCTCTTGTTTGCTGCAGTTGGTTTGATGTCATGGCAGCTCGACCTTGCCACTTCAAACCCTTGGTAAGACCGCCAAAATCTGCTCCTTGACTAGAATGCTTAGAGGGTTTTGGGGCTCTAAGAAGCCTACCACTTTCTAGGCCAGGCTATAGATATCAATCCACACCAAAACACATTAAATTAGTGTAAGATAAAGACCAATTGGCTCACATAATAGTCAAATGAACAAGCTGAATTACTCACATTTAACAGTCTCAAACCAATAGTTGGGTTTGTATATATTCCACGACCCACAAGTCTTCCCCTTTTTTGAGGTCTTCCTCCAATTCCACCTTCAGACTGAGCTCTTTCCTGATTACCCCAAAATAATATACAATATTAGTAAAGAGTTTAAAGTGAAAAATAATTGAAGCTTGTTTACAAACCTGAACAGATTGATCTCTGCTTCTTGTTCTTCCTCTAGATGCAGGAGGTGGCACAAGGGGATCACTTGGTGTTGGTGCAGCCTGGGCTGGTGGTGCAGCTCTTGCTCGAGACCTTGATGATGCTGGTGTCCTTGATGATGATGCTCTTGTGTGAGTAGTGGTTGCCTCTGGATTACTCTTGTTAGGACATCCCTTCTTATTGTGTCCTTGAGCCTTACAAATTGAACAACTCATCACAATCCCATTTCTTGAGTGCCTCCCAGCCTTCCTTGGCTCATCTCTAGCCTTCCTTCTGTTAACCTTTTTTCTTCCTCTCTTCTTTCTGATTTCAGGATGCTCCACTGGTGGGTGATCAGAGCTTGGCCACATCTTCATCCCCAGAACTGGTTGTAATGGGAGAGCATAAGCTTTTAGGTAGGTTTCTTTCTTGTACCAATGCACCACATGATCGTCTGGATTTACATTCACATGGTTCATTGCGCAGATTGCATGTGGGCATGGAATGCCCTTCAGTTGCCAACTGTTGCAGCTACATTTCTTCAATCTCAAGTCCACAGTGTGGCCATACTCACCATGTTGGACCTCGAAACCTTGATCCCCATTCCAAGACAGGTCACACTGCATTGCCAAATCTTTGTTCTTGTCTAATCTTAGCAAGGCTGTAGGTGCAATGTCAGTGATCCATTTTTCAGCAACAAAGTCATTCATCTTTCTAATCATGTCCATAACTTGCCTCCTAATGTCTTCAAGCATTGAGATGATGGATTTATGCCTAGCTGTCCTAATCCATGAGTTAAATGTTTCACACATGTTGTTCTCCACCACATCACATTTGGAATCTGTCCTGAAGTAAGGCTTGCAGAAATTCTCTTTTCCATACTCCAAAAAATCAGCTACAAGGTCTGGCCCTAACTTACCAAGTACCTCGAGATTATCCTTCAATTGGACATCAAATGTAGACCAACAACAAGCCCAGAACTTCTTCCTCCTCTCTGAACCTCTCCATTTTTTTTGCCAGTTAGCATATATATGCTGAGCACAAAACCTATGCTCAGCCTCTGGCAACTCTTTTCTCACTGCAGCCCTTAACCCCTAAAAAATGAGAAAAAAAGTTTGTTATAGGCCAAGTCAAGATGTTACAGTCCAAGAGAGTCAATGTCAAAATGATAATATGCAGCTCAATCCAATAATTCAGTGCAATGTTATAGTCCACATGCAAGAGATGACCCAGAATGAATGAAATGAATGTCCAAGACAAATGAGAGAACCAACGAGGCCCATTCCACTAAGGCCCAACCCACTCAGCCCATCTCACTCAGGCCCAATTCTATAATGATATGTTACAGTCCATATGCAAGAGAGTCACGAAATGAATGGAATGAATGTTATAGTCCACATGCAAGAGATGACCCATCCCACTAAGGCCCAACCCACTCAGCCTATCCCACTAAGGCCCAACCCATGTTACAGTCCATGTCTCATGGATTTGTGGTCATGCAGTAATCATAAAATGTTGTTAAATGCAATCCATCAAAACTGTTGTGCAATCCATCAGAAATGTTGTGAAATGCAATCCATCAAAATGTTGTGAAATGCAATCCATCAAAATGTTGTGAAATGCATCCCACTAAGGCCCAACCCATGAATGCAATCCATCAAAACTGTTGTGCAATCCATCAGAATACATATCATAAAATTGGTGTGAGCTCACCAAGTGCATATCAGAAACTATGGTGAGTCCTTCCCCTTTGCCAAGGTCCAAATCTAATTGCAATGTCCTAATGAATGTGGACCATGTAATAGTTGACTCAGCACCTGTAACAACATTAGCTTCCATTAAAACAGAAAACTAAAAGAGCATAAAAGAAGCTGGAAAAGAGAATGAAATGAGCACCTGTAACCTCCCAAGCAATGGGATACATCTGACCATTTCCATCCTTTCCCACGGCCACAAACAACTGTCCTCCTACAACCCCCTTAAGAAAACAAGCATCCAATCCAATAATTCTTCTGCAGCCTTGCTTCCATCCTTCCTTCAATGGCTTGAAGCAAACATATACTCTTGAATAGCTCTTTGCCAGGCTTTGATTGACTGTCAACCACCAGGAAACATGTGGAATCTGGATTTGACCTATTTACTTCATCAACATAATCATGGAGCCTTGACCACTCCTCCTTGTAGTCACCCATATGCTTGCTTAAAATCTGCACCTTAGCTCTCCTACAAATTGTCTTGCCCACATAAAGCTTCAGTTCCTTCCTACAGTGTGCTTGAATCTCCCATATTTTGAGGGAAGGCTAGGACACTATCCTACTTTCAAGGAGTTTGGCTAAGAACTTGGAGGTACATAACTTGTTCTTGTTGTATCTCCTGCAGTTGTGCTTAGGTGTATAGGTCTTAACTTGGAAATTTTGAGTCCCAGAATGATAACTAGCATGGATTCTCCATGGACACCCCTCATAAGTACACTTGGCTGTAACCTTGCGTGCCTCATTAGGCCTCAACTTCAACCTAACTCCCTTAGCAATTGCATATTTTGCAAGTGCATCCCTAAACTGTTGGACACTCTCAAACACCATATCCAACTCCCAGCTGGGGCACTCACACTCAGGATCATACATAACATGCCTGCTCTTCTTCCTTCTCAGCTCCTTCTGTGTTGAGTCATCATCCTCACTCGAGTCACTTTCAATACTATAGTCAGATTCACTGGCATAGTAGGGTTCATTGCCTCCCAACACTCCACTGTAGTCTTTGTTTGCACTCCAATTCTCATAACCCTCATCAGGAACTACCCCACCTAAGGTAACTTCAACATTCACCAAATTCTCCCTATGTTCTACCCTTCTAGCCCTTGTTTCCCTAGCTCTGTTTCTAATTTCCCTTAACTCTTCATCAATGTCAGAGTCATCACTTACCTCCACCCCTCTACTTATGGTATCATCAGTACTACTACTACTACCATCATCACCTCTGTCATCATCATCAGAACCACTATCATCATCACCTCTGTCATCATCATCAGAACCACTATCATCATCACCTCTATCATCATCAGAAGCACTATCATCATCACCTCTATCATCATCATCAGAACCACTATCATCATCACCTCTATCATCATCATCAGAACCACTATCATCATCACCTCTATCATCATCATCATTCCCTGGTGGATCAGGTTGTGCAACCTCTTCTACCTCTTCTACATCAGTTGGCTTATCTGGCACATGCTCAAGCATCAATGTAGGCTGGATATTCACACTAGCATTCTCAACTGGTTGTTCTCCATCATCTATGATGGGTATTGCATCCTCTATAACTCGTCCCATATATGGAGGAATTGGCTCTGGCTCTGAATTTGAAAACTGTGGTTGCATGATAGTGTGATTTATGTAAAAATCCACTATATCACCATTCTTGAGATTTTTAGCAAGCCTTGTTAGTGACCAATCATCCATTGCCACAAATGCAGAATCATTCTTAGCTTTGTAGAAAATTCCATCATATTCCATATAGCCTAAATCTTTGACAGAAGATGCTAATTCTGGGATACTCAGAAAATCTGTATCAATCTTGCTATAGGCTACTGCCATTTCATCTATGTAGGCTGGAGTTGGTGTGTACACAAACTTCCCTCCATGATGCCACACAATTTCAATGAACTTCTCCATTCCTAAGAATGTACAACAAAAGCAACAGACATGAATCAAACCCTAAACAAAATCATTCAAGACATTCAAGCAACAGACATGAGCAAACCCTAAACCATCAAAAACCCTAAACCCCCAAAATTCTCTGCTTTCACGAACCAAAAAACCCCAATTTCGAAATTTTCAGAATTTTTGAAAACCCTAAACGCTTGCCACAAAATCGACTTCGAGTAAGCAAGATTTCTACTGAGCAAACCCTAAACCATCGAAATCTAGAACCCTAAACCCCCAAACTCCAAAATCTCACCCAAACATGACATTCGCTACTTGAACAGAAAAAACCCCAATTTTGCTCATTCAAGCACGAAACTAACCTTGATCTCGATGTCTACTAGATTCGAGTTACTCCCCTTCGTCAATTTTGCGATTTGCGTGGCATTAGGGTTCCTTGCTTGAACTGGTTCTTCTTCCCTCAGAGCTTCGAGTTTTTTTGTGAGCGACGATTCGTGAAAGTGAGAAATCCTCCATTTTTGCCCGCCAAGTAATATGTGTTCAGGTGCTTACGTGGCTGGTTCATTAATGTGTTTTGCTTATATGGCATTACGTGGATTTATTTTGCTTAATTATTTTCACGTAATAGGCGCGTGCATTTTACACCATCCCGTAATAAAGAGGCAGGTGTTCAATAGGTAGACTTTAGCAAGTTGGGGTATTCAATGTTAATGTTTCAAAGGTCAGGTGTCCAAGTGACCAATTTGCACAAGTTCAGGTGTCTATATATGTTTTGAGCCGAAAAGAAAGGGCAAAAAAACACATGAATCCGGAAGAAGTGCCAAAAGATTTATGTTTTTATCTTTAATTATGGCACGGGCTTTTTAAGCCTTCTCATTTCCTTTCACTATTTTCAATTCCGCAATCACATATATCCATTTTGTTGTCTTCCCAAACCTTTACTCTACCCTCCCACTCAAAAATTGCTCCTGGCTAATCCTTCTAGGCTTCTACTGCTCTCAGATCCCGCTTCAGGTTATCATTCACTCTCTCTCTCATTATTATCAAATTGTCTTCTATTGAAAGCAACCAACTTTGTATCTAAAACCCTTTTCTCTTGGAGCTTATTTTTTGCACCAGGAAATTCATTGGAAGCTCAAATTGGGTTGCAAATTTCTCTATTTTCAGATTCATAAGTATAGTCTTGCTGCTCTTTCACTTGGGTATTCATTCACTCCCTTGATTAGTACTTTCTGAAACCAAATTTAAAGTTGTCTTCTTGAATTTGAGTTTCTGTTCACAGCTTCAAATGGTGCTTCAATTTGGGTGATTGAGCTCTTTCTCATTGCTTGTTGTATGCAGGTTCAATTGAATTACATAATTTAGTTAGTTGCTACATTGTCTAAGAAACATGTGTTTTTGCTGAGCAATTCTTGGTGGGTTGATTTGAATTGGGCAGACGAAAGATGGAAGAAATACAATCTCAATCAGACAATTATTATAGGTCATCATCTTCCTCTGCTAGTAGCCCAGCAACAAGTAGGGTTCCTTCTAGTAACTTCTTCTACCTTAGAAAACCCGGGTCCATCAGGCAACCTATTTCCTTTGAGGATTCACCTGAGTGGGGAGAGGATACTGATGTGGATGCTAGGGTGGATGACCATGAGGGCACTGATTCTATCCACGTGGCAACCACACCTGGCTCCCCTTCTCTTTCCAAACTCAACAGTGGATCTTTGCCTTCTCCTCGTTTACCCGATGGAGCGGTGCCCAGGAGGATTTCTGGGGCATCCCTTGTTTGGAAGGACTTGACTGTTACAATTAAGGGTAAAAGGAATTACTCTGATAAGGTATTGAAGAGTTCAACTGGTTATGCTTTACCCGGGACAATGACAGTAATCATGGGCCCTGCTAAGTCTGGAAAGTCGACGCTGCTTAGAGCTCTTGCAGGTATATTGTCAAATTGCTAGCTGATTTGAGTTCATTCAGTAAAGTGAAATTACTAAGATCTTGTCTGCTTTTCAGGAAGGTTGCCTCAATCAGCTAGAATGTTTGGGGAAGTCTTTGTGAATGGTGCAAAGTGTCACTTTCCTTATGGGACTTGTGTGAGTTAGATTTTCCTTTTTCCAAATTTATGTTCATTAACTGAATTCGTGCATTTTGGTAAGTGTAGGTGTCTAGATTAATTGGAACAACTTGAGTTAATAGTTGATATGTGTCAATGTTATCTCAATTAAATTTGTTTTCATATGACAATTGTGATTATCATATGCAGGGATATGTTGAAAGAGAAACAACACTTATTGGGTCATTAACCGTTAGGGAGTTTCTTTACTACTCTGCACTACTTCAGCTTCCTGGATTCTTGAGTCAAAAGAAGGGTGTGGTGGAGGATGCTATTCTTGCAATGTCATTGGGTGATTATGCCAACAAATTGATAGGTGGGCATTGTTATATGAAGGGTCTTCATAGTGGTGAGCGTAGGCGACTTAGCATTGCCCGGGAGCTTCTGATGAGACCACATATCTTATTTATAGATGAGCCTCTCTATCATCTTGACAGGTAGGTCTGCCTTATTCAACTTCAGTCCTAGTGAAACATTTGATTTTCCTTATTATGGTCTTTTTGTGTCTTATTACTTGTCAAAAAGTAGGAGTATTCATGACCATATCCCCAAGTTTGTGTGCTCTTATCCATTGAGCTTTGATTTTAGAGTTAGAGGGGACTCTTTTTTATTCTTTTTTGGAAAACTGCCAAAACATTTGGGAAATTCGATTCTCTTGGTTGACTGCAAGCATTATTTTAAATCTCTCCTAGTTTTGCTGCGCCAAAGATATGATTTCCGTGCAAACTCTTAATCCGGTTGTCTAATGACGGTGCTTAAATCTTCAGTGTCTCTGCACTTCTTATGATGGTGACATTGAAGAAACTTGCAAGTTCGGGTTGCACCCTAATATTTACGTTAAACCAGAGCAGCACAGAAGTATTTGGGCTCTTTGATCGTATTAGTCTGCTTTCCAATGGAAACACATTGTTCTTTGGTGAAACATTGGCCTGTTTGCAGGTGACTACACCTTAGTATTATGCTAATATTTTTTTATTGATTTTGGACAGTAACTTCTTTAAAATTATAAATAAATCATTAAATTCTCATAAAATAGGCATAATTTACTTATATGACAACAGACTTCTACAATTTATCTTCTAAACTATGTACACATGTATCATTGAGTTTCTATAACTGAAGAAATCTTCTTCTTTTTGTTTTGTTTTGTTTTTTGAAGCACTTCTCAAATGCTGGATTTCCATGCCCCATAATGCAAAGTCCTTCTGATCACTTCTTGCGAGCGATTAACACAGACTTTGACAGGATTATTGCAATGTGTAAGAACTTACAGGTACTTTTAGTAATGCTGGTTTTTATGGCCTTTTTAGCTCAATCGGTCAATACATATTCCATATTTGTTGTTGATAGCATTCAAATTTGAAAAATGTTGATGGAAAAATAAGCAGGATGACAACGGGGATGTGTCATCAGTGAATATGGATACTGCTGTTGCTATTCGCACCCTAGAAGCAACTTATAAGTCGTCTGCAGACGCAGCTTCAGTAGAGACTATTATACTGAAACTCATTGAAAAGGTAAACATTATAACCTGAGTTTGTTTCTATAGGTATATACAAGTAGTTTAGTACAATATGCTTCAGCTTAGTACATTTACTTGGTTTTGTTGAAATGCATAAAATTCAAGCTATCTGGTTTATTGAGATGCCTATTGTATTGCAGCTGCTGATGTACTTGTGGATCTTGGTCATAATATTCTCATGTAATGTATGTTTTCATCTGTATGCATTTACAGGAGGGCCCACTTCTTAAAAGCAAGGGGAAGGCTAACAGTGTAACAAGAGTTGCAGTTTTAACATGGAGATCATTGTTGATCATGTCAAGAGAATGGAAATACTACTGGCTTCGGCTTGTCCTTTATATACTCTTGACAATATGTATTGGGACAGTTTTTTCCGGTCTAGGACATTCACTGTCTTCTGTTGGGGTAAGTCAGTCCATTAAATCAATTAATAATTAATACATAGTTTCTTGAATTCCTTGCAGCAAATTATCATATGTTTCGTTAATTGTTTTCTCAACTTTCATTCCCTTGCTTTCAGTTAAGAGTTGCAGCAATATTTGCATTTATATCTTTTACATCACTTCTGAGCATCAGCGGAATGCCAGCTCATCTCAAGGAAATTAAGGTATCCATGTCAGCTTCAAGAATTATTCATAAACTTTTCATGATGTTGATCATATATGATTACCTGAAACTTATATAAATTCTTGGGTTTGACTTTATGCAGATCTACATCAGTGAGGAGTCAAACAAACATTCGGGAGCGTTAATTTTCCTCCTAGGACAACTTCTATCCAGCATCCCATTTTTGTTCCTCATTTCCATCTCATCAAGCCTCGTCTTCTATTTCCTAATAGGACTACGAAACGAATTCAGCTTACTGATGTACTTTGTGCTGAATTTCTTCATGTGCCTTCTCGTGAACGAAGGCCTAATGCTCCTTGTTACATCCATCTGGCTAAATATCTTCTCTAGTACCCTGACTCTAGTATCCATACATGTAAGTATGCTTCCTATTTACATACAATTTGTTTCAACTAGTGTTGTCTTAGTTCAGTTATCATGTGGTGGATTTACTAAAATGCCCTTAACTAATTCCTATGGGGCAGATCCTCATGCTCATTGGCTTTTATACACTGCCTTTGAGATGGATTTAGTCCCTTTATCAATTTTGGTGCATTCTAACTAAATTCAGTTATTATTGTCTCATAGCTAAATTTCAGTTTTTCTTGGGTCTATCGGGCGCACGCCCTTCCTTCCCTTGGGCAGGGGTACCCCAATCTTGACCCCCCAGATTCCGCTGTAGCGGAACCTCACTGGGTCAATGTTGTTGTTGTTGTTGTTGCCCTTTACTAATTCCATCTGTTTTGGTTCTTTTTCAGGTTGTAATGATGCTTTGTGCTGGATTTTTCAGACTTCACAATGATCTGCCAACACCAATTTGGACATACCCTTTATCCTACATTGCTTTCCACACATACTCCATTCAGGCAAGAAAATGAAGCTATTTTAAATCATGGCTAATTATAATGTTTCAAAATCATTATTCTGTTTTTATAAATGTAACACTATACAAATTGCTTTATTTTTTCAGGGGTTGTTGGAGAATGAATATTTAGGGACTAGTTTTGCAGTTGGACAAGTAAGGGCAATTTCTGGGTATCAAGCTCTACAAAGTGCATATGATATCTCACCTAAAAGCAATGCCAAATGGAATAACTTGTTGGTACTGTTTCTTATGGCAATTGTGTATCGAGTTTTGGTTCTTGGGTTTCTTCATTTACGCGTTACGAGTGCCAAATATGGATTGAAGCTTTCGTATTGTAAATCTGCTGCAAACAACGCAAGCTGAATGCAAGAGCTTGCAGGCTTTTTTGTTCTATGATTTTGTATCATTTTGCTCCTATGGTTGTTTTTTTAAGTTTCTTTGGGTGTTGAATGGTTGTACATTGAAGTCTTTTTTGGACAGGCTGAAAGGTCAGGTATTGATTCATTTGTTGCCAATGAGTACTCATGAAGTAAGAGTCCAAAAGTACTTGAGATCAAATAGCTCTCAGCTTTATTCCATTTCATTCTTGATAACTCTCAGACAAAAATCAATTTAGCCAATTAAAACAAGGAAATGTGAGAAGGAATAGATATGGGACATGTAAGATTTGGAGTGATTCAAAAGAGCTTTCTTTTTGTCATTTTTTTTTATTCTGGAAGAGCTGGACTATAAAAGTGTGTCACTCTGTCTGATTGCCCAAGATAATGTATCACAATGCATTATTTTGCATTAAATCTTAAATTTTAATGTCATGTAATGCATTATTCTGTGTATTCAGAAGACCCTATGATAATCCAAAATATGCAATTTGGGGAAAACAAGATTATTATTTATACAGACTGCTTATTTTGTGCAAGTACTGATTTGGCTGCACATAGTGGTGTGAAGGAAAACTGAACTGCTCCCAATAGTCTTCTGACTTGCATTTCATATAAACTTGGAACACATGAAGCCTCTCTCAAAAACCTAATTCTTGCAGAAACTCCATTGTTCCCAGCAAAAAAAAAATGAAGACTAGGATTACAAAGGAACCCATTTCAGTAGCTCATGACAGAAAAAGGAAAACTAGTACACCATCCAAGATTTGAGTTATCAACTTGAACAGCAGAACTGATTATGGGAAATGCAAATGAGCCTTCTTGCACTATAAAAACTGAGTCTTGACTTCTGTTACCCAATACAATACTACTGCCAAGCACAAGAGGCAACCAAATTCCTATCCCTCCATCCAAGATATAGGGCGCCATCTTTCTCTTCTAGCCTGTATTTCTCACTGTAATTCCTCAACAGCATCTTGATTGTAGTGTTCACCAACGAGCTCAATGGACACGGCTTGAACCCGGCCATCAAAAACCGCGACCTCCACTTCCCGAGCAGCTCCTGTCGCTCCACCCGCTCCGCGCCCTCGCACGCGATCAAGTTCACTACGTCCCGAGCCAAGCAATGCTGCTCAACGTTGATCCGGTCTTTGTGGACCCGAGGCAACGTCACGTCCATGGACTCGAACATGGCTGTGTAGTAATCGAGAGTCTCCATGAACCTCGGGAAAAACGCGGCGGAATTCGTGTTACACTCTTGCTCGACGAGCGTCACCACCTTCGGCGACAGGCTTTTTACGAGCCGTAAAAGGCGGTCGCGGTGGTTCTCGGTGCTCACGCTCTCGTCCGGCATGTGGTGGAGCGTGAACGCGAAGTTCACCGCAAGGGAGTCTCCGGGCTCGACCCGGAGATTCCCGAGCTCGACCTCGCTTCCCGACATTGCCGCTGCATGGAACTCGAACGGCACGTTGAACGACTTTGCCAGCCTCGAGAGACGCTTTCCCACGATCCCGAGCCCGCCTCCCCGGGCGTACGCTGAGTAGACATCGTCGATTCCGGTTATCCGGATTCGAGGCGGCCCACCAGGCCGGGCCGCGAAGGCTTGTATCAGTGTCACCCACTGGCTCCCTTGGCCGATTTGGAAATCGATTATGTGGACTCGGTGTTCGTCTTTCATAGCCTCGGCAATGGCTCCATTGGCCGACATGTAGCCAAACTTGATATAAGGGCAGACCTCATAGAGAATGTTCATGTATGAGAGAAGATCAGCACTTGCAGGTACCTTGCTCCGCAAAGCTTTGTAAATCGAGCTTCCTGAGGAGGCTTGCCTCGCAACGAGCCCTTCTAACATATACGCGCCCAGCCTCTGTATCGGCTCACCAGAGACCGAGACCATCTGGCGTAGCTCATCCATTAGCCATTGTGTCATCATAGAGTCATCATCTGAAACAGCTTTTGCACAAGAGATGAGAACCCGCTTCAAGTCTTTTCTGGTAATCATGTCCATTACTCGTCCCCAGCTGTCCGTTTCAGTCAATGAGAGTAGCGCCCCATTACCCTGAAAGGCGCTGCTGTCATAGTCTTTTCGGGTAACCATGTCCATTACTTGCCCCCAGCTATCCGTTTCAGCTAACTGGATTTGCGCCCCGTTACCCTGAAAGGCGCTGCTGTCATAGCTATCAATCAGATCAGCATCGGGTCCCATCATTGCTGTTTCTAGCTCCCACAGCTTGTGCTTCAGGTCATTCACATCTTCTGTTACACATGAACCGCTCATAGGTGAACCGTATGTGGCTGTATCAGGAGAATAGTGTTGTTTTTCATATGGGTATGGGAGAGAATAAAGCTGTGATGCAGGATTTTCGTATACGTTACAGCTTCCCGTTGCTGTTGAAGACGATTCCAGCGTATTATACTGTTGGAGGGAGATCTTGGAGGAAAAATGATTTCCATGGTTTAGATGATTGTCAGAAAGCTGTGGATTTAAGGGCTGAAACTGAGGCAGAAAGCATGTCTGAACTTCTTGCTTAGGCTGATAATACAAACTATTTGACATGACTGCAATTCTATACAGCTGAGAGCCACAGAACTGACAGAAGCTTAATTCCTAATTAATTAGGCTTGCTGGTAAAATCGGCTCGCCAACTTCAGACAGGGATTCTTCAACAACTCAGCAGGTTATAGATCCAACAGCATTGTAAAAGGCCATATTGTAGTTGTTTTCAGAATGTGGTTCCAATGGTGTTCCTACTTCAGATGAACTTGGAAATTCAGCGAACTTTTGGCAAGTCTCTTGCTAACATTCTCTGCATACAGTAGAAACATGTCTCAGGAAATTCATCTAGGATTCAGAAGTGACAGATCATAACAAAGATTTAGAATGAAAATTTTTCCTAGTTAGTACCACAACAAGCTGTAGGAAATATTAGTAGGAAATATTCAAATGATGTGCTTGAACAAGTCACCACAACAAGCTGTAAATCATGTGTCTGGAAATGATTGTATCATCATCAGTACTATAAGAAAACCCAAATTTTATGGGAAGCAAAATTCATAACTAGGTCATTTCTTCATCTGAATTGTTGCCAGTGAAACAATGTTAAAATCAATTTATACATCAGTATATATGAGTACCTAAAAGACTATACACAAATCACAATGAAATTCCCATTAATTTTAAACAGCAAAGCTGTTCACTTTTTGAAAATCACAAACAAGACAAACCAAACCAGCTTTTTGTCAACTAATCTCATTGCCCCCACAAGCCAAGAACCTTAAAAAATCATGGTAGACAAAACAGGAGGAAGGAAAAGAAGAAGAAGAAAGAGGGCATGACTTCAGAGACAATTCAACAAACACCTGGAGAGCAAAAGATACCAAGAGTCCAAATTATCCAAGGATCTGCTACAACCCATGTTTGGAAACCACAAAACCAAACCAGAAAGTTGAAGAACTCATAACTATGTGCACAGAAGGTACAAAACTCAAAATGGAGAAAATGCAAGGAATAGTAGAATACCCAGAAGCCTTGGTCCAGTGAAATTCTCAAAGAATTGGCTTCTTCACCTCCAATTCACTCCTCCGGTGAGCCCTCTTTCGTAATTTTCAGGAATCTCAAGTTGAGTGAGAGAGGAAGATAGTGAAGTTTTGGAGAGAAAGTCAGAGAGGCTAGCTAGTTGTGTCCAAGAAAAGCACCTGTGAATTGTGATTATAAAAGAAAAAAAATCTGGGAGGAAAATGAGGGGAAGAGGTAGCACTTGTTTATAAATTTGTAAATAAAAATCATTTTTCTTAAAACAGAAAAAGGAATCTTAAAATAGAAAAAAGTAAGGAAAAAAGAAGTTGGGAAATTCCGGTTGGTACCCTTGAGTTTTTGTTTTTTTCAAGTGGTGCTCTGAAAAAAAACTTTTTCCGAGTGGTACCCCTGAACTTTTGCAAAAGTCCGGCGGGTTTATTTGTAAATTTTCGTTAGTTTATAGCTAAAATTAGTATGTTTTCTAATGGAATTTTTTTTGTATTTTTAATTAAATTAAAATACAATTTTTATTTAATAACAATGAAAATAAATCATATAAAAATATTAAAATAAATTTTATTATATATATATATCAAGTAGATTTTATGTTGTATAATTCAAAGTTTTTAAGTTAAAACCAAAAATATTATAATATTTATTTTAAAATAAATATATTTCAAGATTAACATTTTTCATGTAGATTTTATATAGTAATTTTGACAATTTTTGAAAAATTGATAGAATTTAAAATTTTAATGTAACTTGAGAGCACCATAATGAAAATCCTATTAGTTTTTTTAAAAAAATTCAAAATTATTACATAAAACCTACATGAAAATTTTTAGTTATATAATATATTTATTTTTAATGCAAATATTGTAAAAAAAAAATTAAACTTAAAATTTTAAATTATACAACATACCATCTACTTGAAAAATATATATATATAATATTTTTAATTGTTATTGAACTAAAATTTTGTTTTAATTTAACTAAATACAAAAATATATTTTTTTCATAAGAAAACATACTAATTTAGTTATAAACTAACAGAAATTTACAAGTAAGGGCACTAGTCGGACTTTTGAGAAAGTTCAGGGGTACCACTCGGAATAAATTTTTTCCAGGGCACCACTCGGAAAAGCTAAAAATTCGAGGGTACCAACCGGAATTTCCCAAAAAAGTTAAAATACAGAACTGCAATGCTCCTTGGTTTTTTAAAATGTATCTATATAGCCATGGTTATGAATCATATCAAGATATTATATGGATATAGGTGTAAATAATATTTTTAACATATTATTTTAAAGAAATTATAGTTTAATATTAACATTAGGTTATTATGGACATTTAGTCAAGCGGTTAAACATCTAAAAATAGTATTCAAAGTCTCTGGTTTGACTTTTATAGCAGTGATCTTAAATATCGAGGCTTCGTTGGTTTGAACACTTGTAGAGAAAGTCGACAGATGTTTTGGTACGAAGGATTGAAAGTCTACTCTCCAACGACTTACACAAGAAAAGGGGCTGATCGAAAAAGAGTTGGAAGGAAGTTATCAAACAGGAGCTTACTTTGTTGGCAATCTCAGCAGATATCGTCATGTGCAGAGACCAATGACGAGAGAAGATTGCAGTGGCGGAGCAGTAAGGGAGAAAACCTAGAGAGAGTACCTAGAGGAAGTGCCCTGCTCATTCCCCCCTTTTAATTTTTTTCTGGTTTCACGTGTTTTCTTATGCTCTTTATCGTTCTTGTCCCGTTAGCTTGAACTTTTCTTTTCACTTTCGGTCTCTTTGTATTTCTGGGCCTGCCAAACCTAACTTTCTTATGCTTGCTCGGGACAAGGATTATAGGGTGTGTATATTTTGACTCTCTAAATTTTATTCGTACCAGGATCCAATTGGATAGAGGTTGTATGGATACTATAAAGAAAACTCTTATTGCATTTAGCTAAACATAATTACCCATTACCCCTTCTTTTCTCGATCATATGGGTTGGGTTGAGTGCTACTTACTACGGAGTAGTTCAGTTCAATGATTATACTTTTGCACATGACTCATGAAATCATGAGGAATGAAGATCTTTTGGACATGAAAGAAAGAAAAAGGGAAATCTTGATGTTTGTACAATAATGTTAGGAGATAAAGTGCAAGATTTATTGGAATTGTGTTAGATTGCATGTTGATCTTAAGGGTTTTATTCATGATTAGGATTAGAAGATAAGATATTAAGATGTAACATATCACATATGTGATGTAGTTCAATATTTTTAAATGGGTTTATTTTTTTAATGTAGTATACATATTCAATGATATTAGAGCAATATTATAAAAAGATAAGGACATAGAGAGCAAAATCAACGGATATAAATAATATGCCAAAATGTCACCCAAGGTGTGATGTGAAGGGCATCTCTAAATTCTCTATAGGCAAGTTCATGGATCCAATCTTGTTCATTATAGTCGGTGGAAAAATTGTTGTGATGATTTCTAAAAATGCCTCTCCCTGTTTCTTTCTTATTTATCTTCTTCTTTTGTGTACCTATATGGTTTTTCGGAGTTTTGCTTCTACGTACATCCAGATTCGATTTGGGTCGCCTATATAACATTTGGTGGACGAGTCTTTCAATAGGATTTTTCATCCATGTAAGACTCGAACTCGAGACCTCTTAAAAGAGGGATAAGCCGCTTACCACCTAAACTAACCTTTATTAATTCTCGTGTTTGATTTCTCACACACAATAGTACGTACTCTCGGTATTTGTTTACAGTAACTAAAACAATAGATACAAGTATAAATTTTAAAGTAAAAAATCAACCTTGATCACGTTTTTTTATTCAAAATTTATCACTTTAGTTTTAATTATTTAAGGTAAAATTATATAAATGATTATTGATTAACTGGGAAAACTGAACTGAAAAATTGGTTAAGCGAACTATAGGTAACCGAGATTAACAATTCGGTTATAATTCATGATTTAGACTAACCGAAATTATGATTAACCGAACATTGGTTAATCAAAATTATGGTTAAGCAAACTATAGATAACCGAGATTAACAATTTGGTTATAATTCGTGATTTAGACTAATCGAAATTATAATTAACCGAACATTGATTAATCGAAATTATGGTTAACCGATTTTAAACCCCCCAAACCTCGGTATATTTTGATGATGATAATAATAACAACGTAAAATAGAACCATTATATTCTACCAAAAAAAAATAGAACCATTATATATCAAAAAATAAATAAAATAAATCAATGAAAGTATTCGATGAAGCATAAAAATGGGCCCCATGAGTTTATGGAGAGAAGTCATTGTGGCCGTTGATTAAGCTTTAAGTACCATTTTGTTTGTTATTTATATTTATAGAAGAGAGAGGTCACTACTCACTTGTGACGTGGGAAATGGTGCTTTCCACTTGAGACAAGTAGTACATGCACCTTCCCATTTTCATTTCATTCGTATCTCTTACATTAATCATTGATTAATGTTATCTTACGTACGTACTTACTTGTATGAATCACTTAATTAAACTTGCATCCTGTCTTGTTAATTAATCATGCTAGCTCGGGTAGCTACTAGCTAGCCCATATGCCTAGTAATTTAGTTAGTGTATATTTTGATCTGAATCATTGTTGTCTCATCAAGTTGAGTGCCAGGATTTAGTTTGTTTTTATACAGTTTTGTATGTATTTATTTGTAATTTAATTAAGTGTCATTATCTAACTGTCACTAGGGTTTAAGTGGTTGATATCACGAGTATAAAAACATTTTTTATTACTAATCTGGCTGCTTTTTGTTAAGAAATAAACTTATATCACATCTCAAATCTAAAAAGAAATTAGTCTAACGTTTATACTATTGAGTTAACCATTTTATTCTTAATTGGTTTTAGGATAGAATTTCATGGACTTATGCAATAGGTCTATATGTATATCAGTGTATGTACGCTTGTACTCAACACGTCCCTGATATTTCTGCATGGTATTAGAGTCTAACATTTTTTATGTTGATATTGTTAGATAAGAGGTCGGGGTTAGTCCGACACGAATCAAGGCTAGCCGAGGTTCGTTCTATTCTTAGGGAGAAGAAGGATCCACTGAGAATTTTGTTTCAGTTCGCCAGGTTTTCTCTTGCCTGCCTATGGATTCATCGCCCTTGTCTCCTTCCCTACGCCGAAGACTTCAAATGATGAGAATTCTATTGATATCCTATTTCAACTAGAGCATTTGGATTTCCTTGTTAAATAAAATTTCGCGCAAGGTTTTTCAAATTTCGCGTGGTGTTCAAAATTTTCTGCAATTTCGCATGATAATCTTCAGATTTTACAAATTACATCTGGTAAATTTATAGTATCATAAAACGCAACAATTAAGTAATTGAAATTCACTATAGTTTTTTAGGTATTTAAGAAAATTAGCTAATCACATGACAAAAATAATAAAATAAATATTTATTTATTATCTATGGTCTAAAGTATCTCAATCTACATAAGTGGGACCTATAAACCATTGATAAAGAGTGAAAATACTTCCTTTTGAAGCCTCGAATGACATAAACTAATAAAGCTCGTAGGATTTGATTAGAAAGAAGATTAACAACTCCAACGCATGTAATCAAACAGTGATTAGTCCTTCAAAATCGTATTAAACTAATAAATTAATAAACAATCTATTGTAGAATTTTGTTTATGTGTCCCCTCATAAAGCTAATTTTAACTTCAAACCAAGAAAAGGGTAAGTATCTCATGGCCCACATCTTCCTATCTTTTTTAATCTCCATGAAAGAAAGATAAGAACACCACGCCATTGCCACTAATTCTCTCTAGTCTTGGTGCCTCCAAAACTCTAGGGGATCTAATTATCTATCTATCTATATTATTAGCTAAACAATCCGAGATCATTCAAGTTTTAAACCTTAGTACAATGCACATTGAATTGGAATTATGTTTTCGAACATCTAGTCAAACGGTTAATTCTCTAAAAATAATAGTCAAAATCTTCGATTTAACTCTCATGCACCATGTCCTTCACCCAAAAAATACACATTTAGAACTCTCAATTTTATAATTTAAAATAAATATTTTTCAACTAGTGAATAACATTAATTATATATGATTATAATGATCATACTTAAAAAAAGTAATTCAACTCAAGTTTAGTTGTACAATATAATGTACATCATCATCGGGTTTATTAGAAAAAGATCACAACAAAGTACGTACCCCTCATACATTTTTACTTCTGCGGTGATCAAAAAAATTCTTTGGACAATCAAGAATATCGATACCAACCTAGCTAGCTCACACCAATTTAAGTACTCGCTTGCTCTTCTCTAGTGGTGCTTATGGTATACTAATGAAATCGAAAAGTTTTCCAAAGATAGGATGAAGAAAAATTTAAAGATGTTGTGAGATTCTTTTGCAAGTAACAACAAGATTGGAAATACGCACAAATTTGGGTCAAGGAGGACTAACTCCCCCAACAATAACCTCCATGGTAAAAATAAAAACCAAACAGGAAGGAAACGTAAAAATATTAAATGGACCCGATCGAAACAAATTTTTGTTAAACTTAATTTTGATGGTGCTAAAAATGCATTTGGCCCTATCGCTTCATTCACAAGGACTCAGGCGGTAAAGTCATATCTTGGACAAACAAATGGCGACCAAGTGCTTATGGTTGAAGCATTGGGTATAAGACGAGGAATCAATGAAGCACTTCGCCATGGTGTCTGTATGATCGTGATTGAAGGTGACAACCCCTCAGTCTCATTAATGTCATCAATGGCATTTCGTGTTATGTGTGGGAAGTCAAGCTAGATTATTGTGGTCGACATCCTGATCTCTCTCCAAAGGTCCGAGGCTTATCAGTTGGACCACATCTTCCGAGAGATCAACCTTGGCGGATTTCATTGCGAAGATGACAATCTCCATCATCTCCTCTTCCCATGAAGCGCTTAAATATAACAAGGATCTCATCCATTTAGATGCTCTAGGACAACCAATCAACTTTTAACTGGTCCCTCTAATTCTTTTTCTTATCAACAAAAATCTATAGGGTGACCTACCTTTTAGTTATAGTTTAATCATACTAATTACTAGAAACATTATGCATTGGTTAGGAACATCAAAAAAATGTTATATTAGATTACATTAATAACGGATGCAGGATGAAAATAGACTCATTTTGGCTTTGGAAAACTTTTCAGTTACTTTTTTTGGTTGCCCATTGGTTCACCAGAACTTCGTCTTAGCTACATCCAGTTTGATTCGGGTCGCGTACCTGGCTTTGGTGGGTGAGTCTCCTAAGGGGAATTTTTTTACATCCACTGGAGTTGAACCCCGGATCTCCTAGATGTGGAGCAGGCCGCTTACCACCTGAGCCAACTCGATCTCTTTGGTAAAACGAAAATAGCCACATCTTGTCACAAATAAGAGTCATTAAACAGTTCAACTCACCTACCATTCCCAATTTAATAACTTTTACACAAACTAGCCTCATTCATGACTTACCAAGTACTATAGATTAAGCAAAGTATGCCACAAAGCTTTGATTGAAAGATACTATTTTTCCTACTATTACATTGCACAAACTAGCTCCACCAATCCAGCAAAGAGTTAAACCTGACATTGATAGCCAACCAACCAAAAATCACATTTGCAAACTTATGCACAAACTAACAAGAGAACAGCAAATATGGTTTTCAGTCTCCTTGTGGAAGGAAAAAAAACTCTACTCGTTTTTTTAAACATGTAAGAATTTGGAGTATCAAACTTGTTTTGTAATCTGAGAGGCCGTTTAAAAAAACGGCAACCGTGAACAACTAGGTGAATCAAAGAAGAGGTCATCCTATGTGAAAGTGTGAGCGTCGTAACAGGGGGTCGTGCGTACGTAGAACCAGTACACAAGTTCAGTGGGGTTCCATCCTAAAACCAATTTTTTTAGTAGAAACCATCCTAAAACCAATTGACAATAGGGGAGTAACCCAAGGGCTTATATAATGGTCTAATTTAACTCCTAACTACCGATGTGGGAAGAGGATTCTCAACATCCTAGGTAAGCAGAAACGATTAAAGGTAGTACAAAGCCTCGAAAAAAAAGAGCAAAAGGAGGTGGATCGGGGTGTGTAAAACACTAAAATAATAGTGCCGCATACAACAGGTCAACCCAAACTGAGATGTGTGAAATGGACATCTGACGTTCCCTCTACCGAGATCCCTCTACCGAGATCCCTCTACCGAGATGAAGAGATGTAAGCAATGTAATCTCTTGCCCCCAATTAACTACTGCCTACCGAAAAATTAACAAGAATGAATATTGCTTTTACACAATTACACATATGTGATTACTATTTAATTATAAATACGAAACATAATTTAGGAATAAGCCAATGTGGACAAGCATCAATCATACTTATCACTTTCAGAATTAACCTAGCTTCTACTTGTAAATTTCATTGGTACGTACGAATGTACGATGAAGTCTTCATTGTTGAATTCCTATCTACATACACTAATCACATCACATGATTATATACTTTTTCACTAATCACTATTCATTAGTTAAGAGTTGTCGTGAACTAATTTTAAGCACATTTTGGGAATGGGTTAGTTTATGAACCTCGAATTAAATAAAACCTCATGTCTTAAAAGTGATCGATCGATGTCCCAATGTGTTTCCTTTCAACATAGCACATTGCTCACACTTGTCACCATATGCATTGTAAAGATCAACCATTACCCTTTACCACCCTAAAGAATCCAAAGTGAAAGGAAGAAAATGATATGCCAAGACAAAAACTTGGAAACCCTAAATGTTGGATCACATACATGTACATGTTCACACAAAATCAATGTCAAAAGAGCACCAAAGTAATTTCATGATTAATTATATTGTTTACACTTTTTTTTAATACGTTAAAGAGACACTTAGATCATTATAATTAGAAATGTGAGTTCGAACTCGTGACCTAATAGTCACGGTTATGACTCGAAAATTACGTACCCTTGTTCTAAAAATGGCAAATCTTTATACCGACTGCTAAATATTGATCGAATGACCTGGAAATTATGAAAAGATGCAAAAAATTAACGATACAATAATGTAATACAAGAATCTTTTAGGAGGTCGCTCGATCCATATTACTTGTCCAATTACATTAAACTTTGGAGTAATGATGAAATTTGGTAGATTAACATAGACTTAATTGGGCCCGGTTTCGAAACCGATGGTTTCAGTTCTTCTGAAACCTAGAACTGGAACCATAATCGGAGCTTGGCCGGTTCCACGTTTTCGGTCTAGTTCAGAGGCTGGTTCCTCTCGGTTCTGGAATCGACCATAATAATACCCAGGCGAGAACTCAGTCATATATTCTAGGTGAAACCGTAATCGCGATTTTACCTTTGATCGTTGGAACTATCGATTTCAATGGGTTCCGAACCGGCAAAAACTGTCGGTTCTAGAGGTTGTGGAATCAGAATTGTAACCACCCCTGAAACTGAACTGGTGGTTCTGATTCCGGCCAGTTCCGAACCGATCGATTCTTGAGTTCTACTGAAACTGGACCCAAGTTTAGATTAACATTGCCAAGATAGCATATAACTAAGAAGAATTAAAGATTTAATAATATAAAGTTGAAAATTTGGACTCGTTTAATGTCGTGAAGAAACCATGCAACATTGAAACCCCACTTGCTCCGATCCCAACAAAACTTGCAGGCTTCTTTTAAAACATTTGCTGATCAACGAAGAAATGCTAGTCAAATTCATAAACAAAGAAGAAACAAGAATCAATTTTATTTTTCTTTCAATAAAGATTAATTACTAGCATGCCTCATTTTTTCTCATTAAATAAACATGTTTTTATCTTCTTCTTTTTTTATAAAAGCAAGCACATAAATCCATAAGACAAAATATATTTGGAATTGCAGAAAAAAGATTCATGCATGTGAAGGTATTTTCCTTACGCTCGTGTGAATAAATATGTATAATAAGTTAACTGGCTAAGGAACTTACAAAAAAAGCTGTTCATATTACAAGATATGTCTCTGTTTTATGAACATCTCTAAGAAAATTAAACACCGTTGAATTAAAAGGCACGACAAGTTCTATATTTTTCCTCGGGTAGTGTTTGAGATTTCTTATAATTTTTTATATTGTGCTTGTGCATATCTTGATAGTAGACTCATGTCCATTTGATTCTATACCTAAGATATATGGAATCGGATTAGGTATAATTCTATCTCATTTTTAGTGTTTGATATAGAATAAAGTTTAAATATAATTCATTTTTATTTCCTTAATTAAAATGCATATAATTTTATATCTTATTTCTTAGATGAGTATGAGTAAACTTATTCTAACCTAATTTCTGATCCAATCCGATTTTTGGTATAGAAAAAAACAAACTCTTATAGTAATAAAATTTTAAGTAAGATATAGAAAACCACCCCTTATTTTGGGACATTTGTAGAAACACTCTTTATTTTAATTTTTACTGAAAATCACTTCTTTTATTGAACTGTTTATAAAAAAATCATCCCTTATTTCACTTTTTACATAAAACTATCTATTATTTCTATTTCTTTTTCATTGAACCACCCCATCCTATTTTTAATCCATTAGATCGTCAAATTAGAGTGGAAATATTTATTTTCCTCTCGGTTAAAGTACTAAATTGATTAACTCCGATAATTATACATGATCGACTATTGATGTTGCTCGAGAGAGAAAGGGAGGACTCAATGGTGCTTCATGATCGACGATCTTGTTAGGTGCTAAGGGAGAACTCGACTCAGCTCGACGAGTGTCTTTTAATTAGGGCTCGTGAGAGGGTTCAAAGAGAAAGGACTATTGATAAACATCCTCAAGCTGGATCTTCATCTCTCAATCCTTACCATGTCTGCCATGTCATATAGAGTCGAGTCTTCCATAAACGCCTAACAAGATCGTTGGTCATGAATCACGTTGATCATCCCTTCTCTCTCTCCCTCTCACACAATTGTCTGGCGAGATTAATTATCGATGTTTATTAATTTAGTACTTTAACTTAGGGACAATTATTTATTCTACCCTTAATTTGACGGTATAATGGATGCATGATAATGGGATAGGGTGGTTCAATGAAAATGCAATAGAAATAAGGGTGGTTTTTTTTAAAGTAAATTAAATAATATTTTTTGCAATTGTTCTAAAATAAGTGGTGATTTTTTTTAAAAGTGAAATAATAATTATTTTAAAAAAAACACTTTGTATTTTACCTTAAAATTTTAGATAACAATAATAAATTAGCAAATGCTGATCATTACAGAGTTATACTCCCTCCGTATAAGTCTACTTGTCTTTTAAGCATTTTACACATATATTAAGGCAAGAGCTAGTATTACCACATTACCCCTATAATCTACCTACTTTATTTCTTGAAATGTGTGTGTGCAATTAACTGCATGGGTTGTTTGAGGGTAAAGTTGGAAAATTTTGGATAAAATACTTAAAAAGACAAGTAGAATTAGACAACTAGTTAAGGCTAGAAAGACAAATAGACTTCTACGGAGGGAGTATTGTAATACACTAATACACCGACAAAAGTTGATTGCTACGTATTTGACTTGAATCTGATCAATCAATTTCAATAAATTGAAAGTTTAAGTTAGACTAGTATGGTTAATTAAGGTACAACTTATAACACCATATATATATTTTTTTTCTTCTCCTCGGCTTATTCTAAATCAACTTGGATTAATTTAGAAACCCTACACACTGATCAAAACATATTTAAATTAGCTCGAGTTACGAAACCCAATATTTAAAAAAAAACAAGTAGTCAAGTGTGCAAGTAACACTTCTAAGTTTTAACATATGTGACACTTCTAAGTTCTAACATATGCTTTCCAATTTATTTATTTTTTTTAAAAAGAGCCACATGCTTTCCATAAATATATAAATAAGATAAGATAAAATAGAATTAAAAAACAAGTGCAACTATATCTAGTTGTTTCTAAATCAGGCCCCACCATGGACAACGACCTGCACGTGCGACCAAATTATTTTAAACAAATTATTTTCTTTGAAATTATGGTACCACTATCACGCATGAAGATTGAAGAGAACATATATTAGTCCAAAAATTCAAGCTATTGTCCTTGAAAGAGAATTATGTATACAGTATACACAAATTGGTTCAAATGATTAGTACTTATAAAAATATATAATGGTTAGTGGAATTGATCATAATATGTTAGACTAATGTCATTACATTTTCATTAATTGATGGCATTTTTCTATTCTACAAATACCTATAATTTACATGACTTTAAATTCATAATATTACTAACTTAATAAAAATTAAATACATTTGAAAGAAGGAATAAAATATATTTCTTTAAATTATATACGAACTATTCAAATTGTATAACTCTATTGAGAAATTTTATTCACAACTCTACCAAATTTCATTCCTATTTACATAAATGATAGTAACTAAATTAAACTTTATTAGGTTAAACTCCAATCCATGTAAAAAACCCAAATTATTGATGATGAAACTTGGACTTTCTATGCACTTCTCTTGCTGTTACGCCGACCATGTTCGTAATTAATCATGATTTTCTTGACGCTCCCAAAGTGGAAATAAAAATATCTTATCGACAAACACAATTGAAGTGTGCAATTTTTTGGGCCTTAAAATTTCGTCTTTCTATGATTTAGTTGGGCCCTAGAAATTTTGCTTGATCTGGGTTCCACGTAGATCTGGTCCGATTCCTTTATTTATTTATTTATTTTTGATAAGGAAAGAAATTAGGCGGTCTTAGAGCATTTTGCGAATGAGGTTCTTGAAGACCGGGTCAGAAACAATGGAGAGGGTGGAGACACGTCGAAATGATCCAACGATGTAGTCTGAAAACGTGAGAAAGACTTAACTCTGAAAGTGGTCTAGCAGACTCTGAATATCCGTTCGAACAAAGCTCAATCTTTCAAGGACAACTCCAGTCACCTTGCACGACTTTAATAAGTTGTAGGTTATCGCCTTCAATCTGGATGTGGTGAACGCCACCTCGAATGGCCTCAAAAATCCCTTGACGAAACGCAACGACTTCAGTCATTAACACCGAATCATGACCAAACAGTCCTCCGTCTAGGTGGATTGGTGAGCCCGGGTGGGTGGTCTCATAGGATGAATCCGAATGAGGATACACCGTTATTATTCATTGCACCGTCAAAGTTGAGTTTAATTGGTTCGGTTTCCTTATGACCTAATTTAGTAATTTCCAATTCCCTCTCCCCCTTGTTCACATTTCTATTTCCACAATCAAATCTGATGTGACCTAACTTTTCAAATTGGAGGCATTTCGAATGAATGAATGACCCTTGAATTGGTTAAATCGGATGAACCTTGAATTTGTTAAAGCAAATGAATGAATGATCTATCTACTAAAGTAAAACAGAAGGTTTTTTTTGTATGACTCTACGTGTCGTGTCATAAACTTTTCGTGCTAACTTTAATTTTCTACTATTTTTGAGCTAATGATTTTACAGCAATTACCAACAATCTGTTCATAATTACTCATGATTAGATATAAATAGACATTTTAAAAATTGTTTGCAATTTCAACTTCTTATTTTTCTCAACAAAAAATGATCATTTTTATACAGTTTCACTATAATTTCTATTTTCTTCTGTGACAATTCTTTATACTTCTAGTTTCAAAATAAATATATCAAATTTCACAAATGATCCATAAACGAATCCAAATGAAAAATAAAAGATAAAACATGGTAACCATTATATGAAAAAAGTGGAAAGTAATCTCACCTTTGATATATTTTTCAAATTAATAAGATGTAACTTTAAAAGTAGCCAAAATAAAACTCCACTGAATCCGAATTGTAAGTATATATAATGGTATAGCACTCAAAGTGCAAAGGAATGATAAGAGTACAAAGAAAGGTACCAAAATTCAAACGAAAAAAAGCGAAAATCTTATTTCACAAATTAACTTACTGACTTCATCACAACGAGTAAATTTTATTCAATTGACCCTTCAATAATATTAACTGCAAACCAACTTAAGATTAGAAAAAATAATTAAATTACACAAATAGCAATGCCACAACACTAATGACAAGAAGAATGTGGAGAGAAGAAGATGAAATACTCTCTTTTATGCATACAAAATCACATGACAATCTCAGGCTTCAAAATGCTTGTCTTGATCTCCTTATGAGGCAAAACCACACCACCATTGCTGTAAACCTCATCACCCACATGAACATCCTCCCCCAAGATGGTCATATTCTCCACCCGGGCCCACCGCCCGACTGTCGAGTGCCACCCGATGATACTCCCCGAGACGCAGGCGTGTTTCTTGACGCGCACTCCACGCATGACGGTGCAGTTAGAGAGCCGGACCCCTGACTCGATCACGCATCCCGGCCCAATGGCGACGTTGGGCCCGATCAGGCACCCTTCTCCGATCACAACGCTTTCGTCCACCAAGACACTGCCAACGATGTGGGGCCCGCTCGCCAGCTTGGACGACTTCATCTTCTTCAACGAGTCGAGGTAGAGCCTCAGGCCGGTGATGTAGTCCCTTGGCTGCCCTATGTCCATCCAGAACCCCTGCAACACCATTGCAAAGAGCTTCTTTTCGGCTGCAATCTTTGGGAAGACTTCCTTTTCTATGGATGTTGGCCTTAGCTCGATCCGGTCAAGAACAGACGGGTTTAAAAGGTAGATTCCAGCATTGATCTTGTTGCCTACGAATATCTTCGGCTTCTCCACAAACTTGTCGACTTCTCCAGTTTTTTCGTCCATGATTACCACACCGTACTTTGATGGTTCATCCACCTATTATCAATCCAACAAAATTATAGCCATATGCTAGTATAAAAAATCTAGGATTCAGTTTCTGTAGATTTAATCTAGGTAAAGCTGGTGAAAACTAAGCCATTAAATATGATTTACTCAGTTTCTCTCGGTATCTTTTTTTGTTCGGAGTTTTTAACACATTTTGTGAATGAAAAATGAAGAGAAACTGGGTGTTTTTATTTTGTTTTCATACCTTAGTTACCATAATGGATGCCTCTCCACCATGAGCTTTGTGGAATGCAATCATATCCTGAAGCGGATATTCGCTGATGACGTCACTGTTGAGGACGAAAAAAGGATCACCGGATTCGTCAATCAGTTTGTCCCTTGCCAAGGCAAGAGGACCAGCTGTGCCTAGAGGTTCAGTCTCTTGGGAGCATGTGATCTTTATCCCGAGTTTGGCCTCAAACTCCTTTAAGAAGTTCATCATCATCTGCACAACAAAACAGAGATTCTATATTAAAAAACATTCTTTGAAGTTTTAACTTTAACAGCATCATATACCACAGTAAAATGAAGATTAATCAAACCTCTGGCTGGTAATTAATGGCCAATACTACTTCAGTAACTCCAACAGCTTTCAGTGCTTCTATCTGAACACAGCACACGAAAAATGTTTTGATCAGAAAAAACAAGAAAAAAAAATCAGATTCAAATGATAACATCATGTTGGTTTTTTAACAAGCAGTTTCAGGCATCTATTCAGATATTGGCAAAAACTTTTTTTCAGGGTCAAGTAGACGAAAATAAAGGAATACCTGGTGCAGTATCATGGGTTTGTTAGCGAAGTCCACGAGTGGCTTTGGGACGCTGAGTGTCAATGGTCTCAACCTTGTTCCGAACCCACCAACAAGAATTAATGCCTTCATCTTGAAAAGCTTGTTATTCCTGTTGATAGAGAACCGACTTAATAAGAACTACAGAGAGGCAGTATACACTAAGCAAAAGAGTTTCCGGGCTTCATTGTATGAGAAAAGAAAGATGCTTTTTTACATGAATGCCAAGATGATACCATTTATATCACATGACTATATTCTAATTGAACCAACACAATCAACAGTAATTAATGACCCGATGAGCTTGAAGCAGAAGAAAGCTTTTACATACATTGCTTCATCACAACTTTTTGTGGCCTTAAGTTAGGGGTAAGTGGAGTATTCCTACACAAGAATTGCATGTGACCTACCCATATGAAACTTCAAACCTCGGTTACCCGCCATTCCCAAAAAGGTAGCGTTTTTCGTTTCCGCTTCTTAGGGAAACATAGACACATCTACCCTTGTGTAAAATTATAGTAACTGTACAATTGGAATTAACTTTTCATGTGCCCATATTGTTTCCCTTTCAAGCTTTCATGTAACATTTCTTCATAAAGAACTAAAGCAGGCATCAGGATTTGAACAACATATAACATGATCTACCTTACTTGATCTGGATCTAGACATGTAGTTAGCACTTAGCAGTGATATACCATTGAATCTACTACATACACAATGCACAATACACAAATTGCTGGAAAGGAACAGAAGGAATAGCTATCTAAGCAGAAAGGATAAGGCTTTATACGAGAATCAACCATTCTGACATCTGTCATGCCAAAATTGATTTGGGGAAAGCACAATTCAAAATTCACATAAATCAGATAATCAGAATGCATGGACGAACAGCTAACAAGTGCGCAAGATCTACCCTGAAACTACAACACAATCGTTCAAATCAATCCACAATAGACAAATCCAACACAAAACGAACAAGATCTGCGATTCTAGTAAACGGAAAAGAAACCCAGCAATCTCTGCAAATACCAAATCCAAAACCTAGAAACCCATCAGTGATCAAAGGCCTATACTGCAAAATTCGCAATTCTAGTAAGGACCGACAATTCTGAACATCAATTAGAAGAAGGAAAAGATCAAAATTGATGAAGAAACAGTTAATTGTAGATCAAGAGACTGACCTGGAAAGATTTCGGATGAGCCACGTAGAAGAAGAGCTGACCCAATTCCGATAGAATCACCCAAAGTCTTTTTTTTCGCTCCTCTGTCGGTTTCTGCGTAGGAAATCAGAGATAACAGGATTAGATCTAAGGACTCAACGAGCATTCGTGAAGATATATATATGCGCGGAGAAGATATGAAGAAAGAGTGCAATACTACCGGTACCACACCGCACATGGATATTGACTGTACAAGTCAAATAACGATTGGGCAAACTCCATGAAAGATTGATAATAATTGCTTTATATTTTTGTTATATATTTATTTTAAAAATAAAAAATTTAGATTATCCTCCATTAACTTATGAGAAAATAAGCACCAAAACTTTTTTAAAAAAAGTACTTTGAATAATTATTATATTTTTTTAGAGATTTTCTTAATTAAATACACTTTTCTAAGCAATGTACTATTGTTGCCAAGTAATTTTCTTTAGGTCATTTTCTCACAAAAATATGAGAGGAAATAAAAATAAAGGGGATCGAAGTGCTAAAAAAGGTATGAAGGTTGAGTTTGTAAGGTGCCACAAACTTCTAAATAAAATGCACAATGAATTAAAATGTAAAGAAAAATATGCCCAAAACCAGTGATATTGGTATAAATCTTTTGAGTTTATATGCAAAAAATTAAAATAATATTAAGCATAAAAATTTATCTCATAAATGACAACTAAATTTTTTTATATTTTCTTGGTCCATTGTTCATTTCGTGTTGGGTAGGTATATTAAGGGGTAAACAAGCTTTAAAGTTGCTCTATTCTCATTGATAATGATTATGCTATTTTAATAGGTCACAAAAAAACTAGTTAGAGTTATAAAACTAGTTGTAAAAGTAGTTAAAGTTGTAAAAAATATATAAACATTGTTTGGTAATGTTCAACTAGTTAATTATAGTTAATTATAAATTTAAATTCCACTTATATAATAGGGTTCTTTTTATTTAGGAAATAAATATTTTTTAATCCAAAAAATACTAAAAACTCCTCCAAAAGCTCTAAAAACTAATTTTATAACTAGTTATTAGTTTTTATGTACGGTTTTTCTATCCTATGCCCTAAGGGCATAGGTTAAGCTTGCTATTGTTAGAAACTAAAACCCTAAAAGGAAATTAATGAACCCTATTGAAAAAATCATTTAAACTAAAATTAATAAAACTCAACAAAATACTTCCATTTTAAGGCTCTTAACCTATGCCCTTAGGGCATAGGTTAGAAAAATCGTTTTACGTATCAAACAAACCGTGTTTATACGAATTTGTATAATTAGTTGAAAAACTCTAACTAATTTTTGGTAGCTAATAAATACTACTTAGCTAAGAAAGAGGGTCTCCTACCAAAACTCCACTCAATTTTTATTGGTATTTTTTTTTATAATTTGAATGAGAGATTTGATTAGGTTGAAAATAAAGTATATAATCTCCGTAAATTGGATATTGATTATTTGTTTGCTTCTTTTGCATTGATGATTATTAGGCTAGATCACATTTGAAGAATCTATTGTACGTTTATTCTTGGTCAAATCTTGTAATTTTATTTTAAGTTGCTTTTATAAACGTTAAAAATAGTTGCTTCTAAACCATATACAAATCTCCTTTAATTATAATCATGAGGTAAGAAAATACGTTTCTTTTTCATTTTTGAAAATGAACTACTATTACATTCAAACCGATATTCGATAAACACATCTCAACTCTATCCCTCCCTTTTTTTGACATAATATCAGAAAATATCACCTAATCACATCCCATGTCTTAAATTAAGTACTATATAACCCAATTATATTACTTTGAAATTTAAACATAACATGTAATGGAGCAAAAACTTTCGAGAACAAAATTTGTCTCGTTACCACCAATTGACCAAACCACGTACTCACTTTGTTTTTGTAACAAGAACCATTCGTTGTTTTTTTTTTTTTTTTTTGCCTTCAAGCACTTGGTTAAGATCTCGTGTTAGTTTCATATTTCCTAAAGTTTATGTTTTAAAATCTCTATGAATAGTTTGATATTCATAATATTTAGGAATATCTTAAATCTTACCTAATAAAAAAAAATTCACTATCCGTTTCAAAATTTATCATTTTCATGAAATTATATAATGCATTTTTGTACAAAAATGGTGTGATAAGGTTGGTGTGCAGTGTCCACCGACAGTAGATCGAGTTAACTTCAATTAAGGGTGTCTTCTTTTAATACAATTAGGAATCATGGTTGTTCATTATTTCTTGTTATACCGAATGGTTTCAATGTAGTTAGAATAGATCAGAACGATTAAGAATCAAACAAATGATAGAATTCGTGTTACCCTAAATTTGTGTTAAATCAAATCACTCCATGTTACATTAACTTATTTTTGTGACCTACTTACTATTCTGTTACAACAAATTCTTTTGTATCACCTTCGCCTAATTTTATGTTACGATGTGTTACATTAAATCAAATTGAACTACTTATTTTATGTTATCCTAACTGTTATACCACGATTTCGAGTGTACTTTTCAAGTTACCCTAATTTTATGTTATCAATATATATCTTCTAAACCTGAAGCATTTTTGGACAGTTTCGTCATTAATAATTTATATCCCAGCCAACCTATTTTTAATAATGATTTTTTTTAATAAATTATATATTATGTAATTTAATCACCTTATGGAATTTCCAATTTTATCCACTTACCTTACTTAATAATTTATTTTATCAATTTTATTTGAGCTTGGATAAATTTTTAACTCTACCCATTATTTTTATCTTTGTTCATGTTTATTATATTATAATATTTAATTATCTCGTATCCATATAGTATAAATAAAATATACAATATAATAACTTATATATTTTTTCAATTTACTATGAGATTGGATAACTTTTTTATTTCTACAATTCTTTTTATCTTTGTTCATGTTCATTATATTATAATATTTAAATATCGTCTATCTATATAATATAGATAAAACATACTACATAATTGATCGTATGGTTATTTTTTTCACGAGTATACGTACAATATTTATAAGAATTATACTATATGGATAACGAAATTTGCAAAAAGTATAGTTAAAATTGATCAATTTTAACGATTACAATTTGTCGTACGGATATTAACTTTATCGTGAATTTTTTTCATTATATTCTAATATTTAATTATCAATTTGGTATGATTATCAATTTGAAAATTTGGTACGAGTTTTCATTATTTTTATTTTTGCACATGTTTATTATATTGTAAATAATAGTTTTTTGTAGATAAGATAGCTATAATTTTTTAGAAATATCCTTACACATATCAATTTAATCAAAATTTAACAAATACAAAGAAATAATACAATAATTCTATCCATATGTATGACACATAAAAATACTAATTTAATATATTAGAGTAAAATAGATAAGTATTTTTATCCATAAATATGATAAATATAAAATTATTTTTTATAGCTTTTCTATCTATAAGTATATTTTTAATATTAAGTTTCTATCCATAAATATGACAAATATAAAATAGTAATTTAATATCCCAATTATCATTTTTTACTTCAAAATCCCATAATAAATTAATTTAATATCTCTAAATGAAATAGATAACTTTTATATCTATAAGTATAAAATATGGACCATATTTTAATTTACGGGTTTTTAATATTAAATTTTCAGATTCTTTTATATTAACTTTTTATTAAAAATTATACTAACGTTTTTAATTAGTATGAACCATATTTTAAATCATACATTTTTATTTTAATTTCGGATTTTTATATTAATTTTTTGTTTATATGTATGTCAATGTTTTTAATGAATATTGATCATAGTTTTCATACTAACTTCAAATTTTTCAATATTAATTTTCTATGCTTAAGAATGATAACTTTTAAAATTTTCATCCATAAATATGTCGGGTTTTATATATTAATGTTCGATCTATAAATATGATAGTTAAATACAATATTGTCATTAAATTTTAATTTCAGTCCCCATAGTTTTAGTTACAAAATTGTTTATATTAATATTGCATCCATAACTATGCCCACACTTTTTAATTAATATGGATCATGTTTTAAATGCTAGAATTTATATTAAATTTTAGATTTTCGTAGATTAATTTTTCATTCACAAATATGACAACTTTATAAATTTTATATCCATAAGCATGATGATTTTGTATACCATTTTTATATCAATAAGTATGACAATTTTTTAATTAATATCGGTATAAATATGTTATGTTTTACAATATATTAATTTTCTATTCATAACTATGTTGATTTTTCATATTACGAATCCTTTAATAAATAAATAAAAAATTATTGCTCCCTTAATGTTAAACCAGTTAATCGGGTCAGTTTAGTCAGGTTTAGGCTCGGTCATTTCAGGTTCGGTTGAGTACAAGTTCGTGTCATTAAAATTTACGGGTTGATTGGGTCAATTCATTGCGGTTTTTGTGCGGATTCGGGTCAACCCAATGAGTTAAGAACATCAACTTTTGTATGATTATTACATAAATATTATAAATAATATTTTTAAGAATAAGATAATATTTGTATTCATTGTAATAATAAAAGATATTATTATAATTAAATTAAATATTTATAATATTATTTTATTATATAAATTATACTACATATATCATATTTAAATAATATATTACAATTTTTATTTAAAAAAGTCCCCGGACAAGGCCCGGGTCATCAACTAGTTTTGAACTATTTTCTTGTCAACTAATTTCTTCTTACACTAATCCGTGTTGACTTAATTTTGTGTATCTCATGTTACAATAGATGATTTTCGATCGTGTAAGCTATTACTACGTATTACTACATTAAATCACTGATCACATGTAAGTATGCAACTACTTTTCATGTTACAATATATATTTTTATTGTGTAGGCTAATTTCCTCTTACATTAATTCATGTTGACCTCATTTTTGTGTAACAAACTAACAATACATATATCATATTTACAATAAATAAGTTTTCGTGCCATTATTATACTCCATAAATATTTTTTATGTAATTAAGCTAATTTTTTTTCACTCTCATTTATTTTACCTTAATTTCGTATAATACATGTTTTTCTAAAGATTATTTTATGTCAAAAAAGTAATGTTTTTTTAAATTATAAATGTGTTAAGTTAACAATACAGCTGGTGCTGATTGCCAAACCAACGTACCCCCTTTACATTGTTGGCTTTGCGTGTCATCTCCATTATGAGATTTATACTCTTCTTCTGTTGCTTTAAAAAACAAAATTATTCATATATCTTACATCCTATTTACATTTTGGATTACATCTTTTGGAAGAGTAAAGTCATACAAGCATATCTTATGTAAGCTTTTACATTTTATTATTTTTTTTGTTTCAACTTCAAATAATTTTTCTACTAATATTTCACATCCAACAAGTTTTCCAGCGTTATTTAATATTTTTGAAAACCAAAGCAACCGTAATATGAAATACCCACAATACTTAAAGTTAGATATCTATGAAATATTCATTAACAAATGAGTAAGAGACTCAAAAATATGTCCTCAAACAATTCCCCACTTAATTTTTTTCCCATTTAATATTATACAAGTTCATTTTATGCATGAACTAGCCAAAAAGGAGTAAAGGACCGACACTATGCTTATTAATTAACTTTATGTGGTCAACTTAAGCAATCAATCACCACATTTGCGTAGATTGGCTGCAATTTATGGTCAAAATTACACAGTTGTGAATTGTTATGACCAAAGGTCTTGATGAAGAGAAATTGATAAAGAAAGGGAAAGATAGGAAAGAAGAAGATTAAGGAAAAGATTATGGAGATAGAGTTAGAAAAGAGGTAGAAGAAGAGGCAAGATAGGAGAAACTAAGAAAGAATGATTTGATTAATTTCAAAAGATGGTCCTCTTATAGGATTTTATGTGTATTTACGCAAAATATTCATATTGTCCCTTAATTATCAATATGGCCCAGTCATTACAAGATGCCCATATTTTTTCCTAATTATAAATATGGCCCGATCATTACATGATTATAATTGTTTTTTGCTAAGACAAGTATGGGAAATTCCGGTTGGTACCTCCGAGTTTTTGGCTTTTTCGAGTGGTATCCTGAAAAAAAAAACTTATTACGAGTGGTACTCCTGAACTTTTTCAAAAGTCCGGTCGGTGCCCTTACTTGTAAATTTTCTTTAGTTTATAACTAAATTAGTGTGTTTTCTAATGAAAAATTATGTTTTTGTATTTAATTAAATTAAAATAATATTTTAGTTTAATAACAATTAAAAATTTCATATAAAATATTAAATTAAAAATATTTTATATATATTTCAATTTTCAAGTATATTGTATGTTGTATAATTTAAAATTTTTAAGTTTAAATAATATCACAATATTTACATTAAAATAAACATATTGCATAACTAAAATTTGTCATGCAGGTTTTAGTAATAGTTTTGATTTATTAAAAAAAAACTTATAAAACTTTCATTATGGCATTCTCAAGTTACATTAAAACTTTAATTTCTATCAATTTTTCAAAAATTGTCAAAATTACTGTATAAAATCTACATGGAAAATGTTAATCTTGCAATATATTTATTTTATTATAAATAGTATAATATTTGTGATTTTTACCTTAAATTTATGAATTATACAACATAAAATCTACTTGAAAAAATATATATATAATATAAATTTTATTTTAATATGATTTATTTTCATTGTTATTAAATTAAAATTACTTTATAATTTAATTAAATATAAAAATATATTTAATCATTAGAAAACATACTAATTTAGTTATAAACTAATGAAAATTTACAAGTAAGTGCACCAACTAGACATTTGTAAAAGTACAGGGGTACCACTTGGAATAACTTTTTTTTTTCAGGGCACCACTCGGAAAAGCCGAAAACTCGAGGGTACCAATCGGAATTTCCCATATTTTTGCCTAGCACAAAATAGCTAACCCGTCGATCTTATTCGATAAAGTCTGATTCCGAATGGATTACAAAATTTTCTATCCGTATTCGATCTAATGCAGATTTTTTCTCTCCAAATAATCAGATCAAATACGGGTCAATGTTGTGAGGTGATCAGATATCCGATATATCCAGTACTATATATGTTTTTGAAAAGCGCACATACATACGACTCCCTCCGTCCCCATTTGTTTGTCCACTTTTCATTTCCATTGTCCCCTTTTGTTTATCCACTTTCCTTTTATAATTACACTTTTCTTACTAGCTATATTATCTCTACTCAATAACAATTTTTACCCATTTTATTCAACTTTATCAACTACTTTATCACTTTTCAACTTTTTACATCCATTGCCCCCGTGCATTTGGCATGGTGGTTGGGTCTTCTCCCAATGTGTACCACGTCTTGGGTTCGAGCCTTGCTGATGGCACATGTGAATTATTTCACTTGTGGGCAAGATAGCTCCCCTTGGCGCAGACCTTTGTGTTGAGGCACACCACCATTGATGCGTCCCGCGATTTACCCCCTCTTCGTGGCCCAGGGCATGGTGCGGGGAGGCACGAGACTAGTAGGCGCCGCTCCCTGCAAAGCAGGTTCAAGCCCGAGAAACCCGCGAACGAAAAAAAAACTTTTTACATCCATTAAATTACAAAACTACTATTATTTAATCTCATTTTTTACCCTCATTATCCAACTTTCCCATTTACTAATAATACTTTATACTTTTCTTAATAACCGCGAAATCTTTTGGACAAACAAATGGGGACGAAGAGAGTAAGAGCCTGTTTGAATTGCCATGATAATGACTATATCTTAGGCAGAATACATATACAGACACCTGTACTTGTGCAAAAAAGTCACTTAGACACCTCACTTTTGGTTTTGTTCTATTGAACACTTGAACTTAGCCTTTTCTGTTCTATTGGACACCTGGTCATCAAGACTCTTTTAAAGTGTTAAACACGCGCGCTGAGCTGTCAAATTTTTTTGCCACATAATATCCAAGTAGACGCCACATCATCATTAGTATAGTAAAAATAAGATTTTTATATTGTTTTAATAAAAGCAAATAAAAAGGGGCATAGCACAATAAAAATATCACGGTTTGTCTTCTTCTTCCTCCAAACCCTAGGTTTCAGATCTGGAAATTTGTGGCATAAAGCCGGTTATGAAATTTGGGAAGCCCGCTCGTATTCCTCTTCTTCATCCTCCTTTTTCGCCGCCGCCTCTTCTTGCATAAAGCTTCAAACCATATTCTTACGAAAATTTAATTTCGCCGGTGTCCAGATTCCCACGACGACTCTCCCGCCGGTCGCAAAGAAGGGGATTGGGTACTTTGATAGTAGCCTCGGGGCACAAAACCCTAATTTCCATGGATTCCATCAGTCTCGTGAGAAGCCCCAGTCTTTCCACACAGGCATCCGTTTCCGGGATTTTGATTTGTTCGTTTCTAACCGATTTTTGTTTGAATTCTGAATTTTAGCAGTTTCAACAATTGTGGAGCCAAGAAATGATGAACCAACAAAGAAAACCTATTTGTCCGCCGTACCGGAAACCGCAACCGCCTCTGCAAGATTTAAGAATCTCTCCGGTTCCGGGATCAGAACGGTTTTGCCTTGGCCCACCGGGGTCCAAGAGGGAGAGCGTTGGAACGGGCGTGTTCTTGCCGAGGAGCGTGAACCCAACCGAGCCGCCACGGCACGACAACTACCGCTGCTCCGCCGTGACTCCATCTTCTACGTTTTTAATTTTACAAATGTCAAATTTTTAATGAAGTTTTGAATAAATATTTTTAGACTCAGTAAAGAGTAAGAAAAAAGAAAAAAAGGGAAAAAAAGAAAAAGAGTAAAATGTAAAAGGAAAAAAATAAAAATTGGTCCATTGAATTTCTTTACTCTCTCAAACAAGAGTGAAATACACGCACTATGCCACATCATCATCCAGGTGTTTAATAGAACAGAAAAGGTTAAGTTTAAGTGTTTAATAGAACAAAACCAAAGGTGAGGTGTCTAAGTGACTTTTTTGCACAAGTACAGGTGTCTGTATATGTATTCCGCCCTATATCTTACACTATATGCATTATATTGGCAATCCAAACATGCCCTAAGTAGCATAGATGTTTAATGAATATTTTTGTACAATTTTAACTCATCAGTGGTTTGATTCTCCCCAACCATGTAAACTTTCTCTTACAATTTAACCAGGTTGACGGATATTCAGTTCGGATATACGTTGGTCCGGTATATTAATTGGGTCTAAATCTAAAATAGTCAAAATACTTTTTTCAAGATATCCAAACATTAACGGATCAGAGTTTTAAGAGGAAAAATTAGCAGATATTCGGTATATCGGACCGGATCGAATATATCCGATGATCCCGATTGCTCAGACTAAGTGGCGCTCTGGCACATAGGCCTCTTTTCCGGGCCTAGACTGAATAGGATGTTACAACTCGTAAACGTATCTATTGGGCCACGTTATTGGGCTTATTATCTATAATGGGCCCATAAATTAGTTTGTCCATTTTGTCATGTCGCCTCTCTCTATCTCTATCTTTGTGTCCCCGCTGGAGCTTGAGAAAATGGACGGATCTTTCTCTATTTCCTTGCCCCCTCCCCCTTAGCGCGTGATCGTCCAGTCTGAGAAATCTCTGATAAAAAGCAGAATTTTGAGGATTTTTCTTCCATCAGGGGTGGATTGGTAGGGTTGTTGGAAGAATGTACCAATGGAGGAAAAAATTCGAGTTCTTCGAAGACAAGTATGGTGGGAAATGCAAAATCCCGGAGGAGATCAAGAGCGAGATCAATTTTTCTTCCAGTGGCCGAGGGAAAGTCGCCGTTGGATGCGACGATGGAACCATTAGCCTATTTTAACTCGTATAAGGATTTTTGGAGTTTGCAAACATGCTCCAAAACTAGTCCATAATAACCCGAAGAAGGTTTCATATATACTTCTTCAAGAAGATCCCCGTGTAGGAAAGCGTTATGAACTTATGATCATCCATTTGGTGCAATTATCACCCCCCCCCTTAATCGTTGTAACAAAGAGAAACACACAGAATGTCCCCATTTTAGAAAACGATAGAAATGTTTTGTTGAAATCGACACCTTCAACATGCATATTGCCAAGGATCACGAGTCGAGCTTTGCAACGCTCTATGATGCCATCGGAGTTGTACTCAATCAGAAAAACCCATTTATAACCAATCCTTTCATAGCATGCACGTTTAATGTAGGAATTAATCCAACACAGTCAATTGAATCCACAAGTTCATATCCTTACAATAACAAATTAATTTATCTTATTTTAATTTAGAATTCTAATCAAATTTAATCATTAACTAAAAGTATACTTCCCTAGAACCAATTGCACCACAAAGAAATGAATTAATAACATGAGATGTGAGGCCACCAACCTTTTACATATAATATAACGCAAAAACTTTATAACCAATTTCAAAAGGATTATAGTACAAAAGCTCTTGAATAGACAATGCAATTCTTCTGCTAATCTTAATCGCAATTACAACTTATGAAGCAACTATAGCTGAGCACGCATAAGACAAATCTGTATAAAGTATATACATATATTAGCAACCCTTGATATAAAAAATAAGAAAAATTTCAATAACTTTAAAAAACAATACTAGTTTTTAATTAATTACTACAAAACAATACATTCTCCGGCCTCCGGTTAATAGCCTTTGGTGGACAAATATCATTATATATAAAGAAGGCTTCATTAACCTTCATAACATTAGCTTCCCTAAACCATCGTTTTCTTATATGACTAAATAAACTGGATGCAATTGGCAAAAGTTGCCTAAGAGAAAACATCTTGTTGCAAATAGTAGAACAAATGGTATTTAACTTCCTACTATTTTACGAAAATGGAATACAAGTCACAAATTAAACATAAGGAAACAATGTTATATTAGAATGAAAATTGACAAAGATATCTTATTCAGCCAACATGAGAAGGACAACATGAAATAAAGCATTACATTCATTGCAAGTATGGGGATGGGGATTTTTAATGGGGATGGAGACGCGTATGGGGAGGAAAGGAATTTCCAGTTAGGGTATGGGGACGGGGATAGGTGCCCCCACCCCGATCCCCGATCCACGACCCGTTGGGAAACCCCTGCCAAGGAACCTGTTAGGAAACCCTATCGGGGTACGTTGGGAAGATTTACCACTATAAGCAAATGTATGGATTTTTTAATGGTGTATTAATAGAATCATAAACTCTTACTTTGCTTTGGTCCAATGAGGCCTTGCCACCTCACCATTGCCATGCATGATCTTGTATTATGAACTTCCCACATTGGCAAATTAATGTATAAGGCAAATAGTAAAGCCTATAAATAGGAGTATGAGACATGAAAAAAGGTTGAAACATGTCTCGGGATTGAGATAGACTCTTGTTGAATGAGATGAGACATGTCGATTTCCAAGGAAATTGCACTATTTACGGTGGAAAGTCTTACAAACTTTATATACAATTGAGGGGAGAATGAAAAATAAAAAAAGGAAATTAAAGGGAGGGGAAGAAGGATGGTTTTTGTAGAATAATCGCGCATTATAAATGCATGAGAGTCATTATTTTATTATTAATAAATTCTCATTTACATCTCATATTATTTTGGGGAATCATCACCCTCCGGATAATTGTGCCTACACTTGAGCCACTAGCCGACCTTTAATTTTTCCTAATCAAAATCAAGAGTAGAAGGATCATGCAAATTTGAACTTGAAATAAGACATACAAAATTCCGACTACTAGTATCTGACACCTATCTAACAATAATCGAGAGAAGGGCTCCATGAAGCGCCACATAACCCGTGCATAAGCTCCCAGCGGCACGGGTTCCGCACATTGAAGATGATTCTTAGCCAAGTATTCCATCTTTGCTTCCACACCATGACCAACATCCTACGCGTATACATACAAAATGGAAAACTGATTGGTGAATAGAGGCAAAAAGAAATTACAAAGTAAATAAATAACTTAAACAAGGGTAGAGTGATGATGATTTATCATCTTTACAAAGGTCAGAAAATGTCTGAAGAGTTTGAGAAAACAATCAACGTTTTTAACCAGAAGGATTAACTCATCGGGATCCTCAAAGTCAGTGCATATGGCGTCTACCGGTTTCTTCTTAACTCTGTCCGCATAAGAATCGGTTTCCCTGGCATCAGCAACGATAGGAACAATAGAGCTCGAATAATCAGCGCGGGACTCGAGGGTCTGACTGCCAAATCCCCGACGAGTAATGTCGACCGCATAAATCTTGCCTTTCGCCCCGAGAATATCAGCGATGTGGGAAACGCTCCGCCCCGTACCCGCTCCAAGATACAATAGCCTTATTCCTGGGCCAACTCAACTCTACACCAAAAGATAGCACCGCAACAATTTTTGAGATCTTCGGATTCCACTCACGGTATTCAACCTCCTGGAAACGCAGCAACTTCTCGTCGTAGACCCGTTTCCAGGGCACGACCGATTTCGTGCACAAGGACGGTGTCTTCTTGCCAGTGACCCAATACAATCCATGAATAGAGTGCTCCGATATCACAAGCTTAAACCAAAAAATTAGCAAATGAGAGAGCAAATCCTCTGCTTTAGTCAAAACAGAGAAAGCAAATGTCAAGATGAGAAAACCATACCTCTGCTTCAGGCGACGGATCATCAGAAACCTCCTCCATCTCCACATCTTTCTTCAGTTTCCATGCTCCATCAATCCATTACCGGTGCAGCCGTATATTGCGCTTCTCAACTTCAATCTTATCCCCAGAAAAACGAGTGTAAACCAAATACCGGGAAGAGCTTTTCAGAGATAGTATTATACCTTCGTGTCAGACTATTGTGAAAAACATATCTATGATCTGATGAATCTTGAACTACCGGCCGGTGTCACATGGAGGAGCGGGTCTAATCTTGAAAACATCGACTGTGGACTCTGTATCATCATATTGAAGTTTAACCACCGCGCGCTTCCCACCTCCTTTCAGGCGAAGGATCCTCGCCGGTATCCAAACGTTTGCTGCTTCGACTTCGATCTTCTGGCCGTTGGTGAACTTGGATTCGGACGCCGATCATTTTTCTGTGTGCTCGCCGGTGTCGGACGTCGAGTGTTTGCGATACGATTTGTCCATTTCCAAAGGCGGTGGAAAGGAGAGGATGAGAGTTCGAGGCGGAGAGAGAGGAAGAGGAGAGAGGAAGAGGAAGAGGAAGGAAAAGAGAGAGCGTTTCGATTTTCGCAATTTGGATTTTGGGGAATGCGAGAATGTAGAAGATGTACGAATATATATAGTTGCTTTATTTTGTTACGGAGTATTGTTAAATAAGAGTGCCTCTCATTCATTTTACTCCGCAACCGATTTGCAAGTTGCAATGATGACTGGGGGAGGGGGAATGATCCCCACCTTCCACGCGCAAATTAGCAATGTACTCCGTAACTACCTTGCTGGACCCCACCATTACAAGAGCAAAAGAAAATCAATCTTATACAGTCCCTAACTTTTAATAGTTACAAGCATCAATGGTTCTTCCATTCGTATTGTTCCAACAAAATGGCCACAAAATTATGGGTTTAAATTAGGCCTCTGTTTGAATGTATGAATCATGTAGTATGCATCAATGGTTCTTCCATTCGTATTGTTCCAACTAACTGTTTTGGAATTAGACAATGAAAATTTGACACGTGTCAATTTTCAAGGATCGTATGTTACTTTAACGAGCGAAATATTACTCCTATTGAGTATGTGATATTAAAAACCGACATTATGCCGATACAAAATGACCAAGTTTTTTTTTATAGAAAAATGACCAAGTTTTAGTTAGGTCTAAATTGAACAAGACTTGTGTAAGCAGTAAAATCAGCAATCGTTTTCTCGTGAATAAACCCAATAATTTTGGTAAAATATTTTAGGTAAACAAGCATCTCTTTAGTTGATAAAAAGAAATTAAAGAAAGGGAGGGAAAAAAAAAGAAATTGAAGCTTGACCATTGACTTCTGAAAATGAAGAAATCATTATGCACCATCAATTCCATATATATGGGCATGTCACGAATTAAATAGCCAAATAAATCTTGTGTTTAATTAATTTCAACTTGGAGGCTCACTCTTGAATTTTTAGGTTAACTTGAATTGAAAGGAATTTTATGAATTTTAGTTAAAAATTAATTTAACCTAAATTGAAAGGAATTTTAGGAATTGTAGGTTCTGTTATAATTCCTTACAATTAAGGTGCAAATCTTACAAAGATGCTCACTCTAGGGTTAACTCTGCCCTCAATCGAGATGTGCACTTCATCTGAAAGAGGTGGAACTCCTAGACTTTTTCAAGTGTTTATCAAAGAGAAAGAAAAGTGCAGAAAAATAGACAGTCTCTCCTATTCTCTGATCCTCAAAATCATCCAATTTATAGGCCTAATAACCTTTAAACCAAGAGGGAGAATTTGGGGACAAATCTTATTCCATTGAGAAAATCATGCATTAACATAAGTAATTAATAAATTGTTTTTTTAAACATTATTTCCAACAATCCCTCACATGGTTTAATAACATAAAGTATTATGTTGATGTCTTTCGACTTGAATCAACACCAACACAAGAAAATCAACCAAGAGCTCCACAATCTAACAAATGCTTTAATTTATAAGGTCTTGCACTTCTACCCTGCATCATGTGTGTTCTAGGGAGTTTGTCAAAGACTTCTCTAGTAGGCGACCTAACCTTAACACTAATTTAGGTGACTCATCAAGTGTGTGTTGTCTCACACCCTCATACAGGAATGAGTTTATTAAGAGACAAATTGTCTCAACCTTCCAATCATCAACATAGATGAGACTTTCAATCATCGAATACCGTTCGCACCTTCGTTTGAACACATTGAACTAGATATTGTCCATTGTTGGATTTCCTTTACAAAGGTTAGAAAGTGTCCACCAAAAATTAAACAGCGCTCCACATTCTTAAGCAGAATGTCCACCTAGCATTTATATATATATAAAATAAACGAATAGATTGCTAAAATAAGAGTTTAAAGTTGTAGGCAAAAGAGTGTTATGAGCTATAGAGCGATCATACCTCATCGACCTCTTCAAGATCTGTGCATATGGCATCTACAACACCAACTATTGCCTCATAAATAGAAGGATCTCTTGCATCAGCTATAATGGGAACAATGGACTGCCTCGAAAGAGCACGAGACTCAAGGTTACGAGTGTCTAATTCTCGCTGAGTGATGTCAATAGCATAAACCTTGCCTATAAGCCCAATTATCTCAGCGATGTGGGACACATCTCTTCCTGAACTAGCTCTGAGATACAATAGTGTCATCTCGGACACCAACCAACTAAGATCCGCGTTCAAGGATAGCACAGTAGAAAATTTTGAAATCCTGGGGTTCCACACACGGTACTCCTCCCATTGGAAAAGCAGGACCTTCTGCCCGTAGACGCGTTTCCCGGGCACAAGGGATTTCGTGCACAAGGAAGCCATCTAGCCAGTAGCTCAATACACACCAGAAATAGGGTGGTCCGATATAAAAACATGTAAATAAAACTATCAAATTACACATATAATTACACATTATATCTCTAGGCCCTACTAAGCAGAGATTACAAGCTAACATATATTATGATAATAGCTACAACAGTCAAGAGTTACAAGGAAAAACAAAACATCTATCACTAATAATTAACATATACAACACAATCATTATTATGAGAAAGCGGAGCGAAATGCAATATATCGATCAATCCATTATAATAACAAAATTTTCCACTATCAACAATCAACAATTAATATAAAAAGAAAAAGACGATTGAGATTTTGGTAATCGAAATTAACTCTCACGAACACGATGTACTCTCATCTTTCTATGTATAAGCGGGGAAGCAGATTCAATGTATTCATTCATCTAAACAGAGGTTCGGTTACAATACTATATATATATGGAAGACAAAGACCAGGAGAGACACGCACATTACTCTTAAACTAGCCATGTGCCTCTCACTCCATGAATTTTAGGTTACCTTGGAGGCTCACTCCGGACTTTTAGGTTAACCTAGTGCTCGTTTGGTTAAGCATAGGAAATGTACTTCCTAGGAAATTAAATCATGTGAAATTAAATCACGGGAATTAAACTTCATAGGAATTGCGTAAAAGTGTTTGGTTATAAATATTTTTGTAGGAATTAAATTTCTACATTTTGTTTGGTTAGATTTGAAAAATTGTGGGAATTTGTATAAAGTTACTATCATAACCCTAAATTTATGAAATGTGATTGGTTGATTCATGGGTATAATAGAGATTTTACAAATAATTAAATTTAAAAGAAAAAATAATTATAGAAAAAAGGGGTGGAAGTAGATCTTACCTATCCCTTCCTTGGTAATTATAATTCCTCCATTTTGTAGGAATTGGAAATGGTAATTATAATTCCTCCATTTTGTAGGAATTGGAAATCATGGGAATTAGACTTCCTAGGATTTTTTGTTGAATTTTTTCCAACCAAACACAGATAATAAATGACATTTCCTGAGATTTTGCAAATCATGGGATTTTACAAGTGAACCAAACAAGCACCTAAATTGAAAGGAATTGGTGACTTTACACGTGGAACCCAGCCAAAATGAGAAACAACTTTCTTCACTTGTTCAAAAATTCCAAATGCTCGAGCGAGCTTAATATAGTTTCTATCAATGAATCAACAACGACGACGACGAATATCTTTGATTTGGACAAATAGGAGAAGAAAAATTAATATCCAAATCCTATGAAAATAAATATAAATAACTCATTTTTATTATCATTTATGTGTAGGTTCTATAATCAAATTCAACTAATAAAAATAACTCAATTAAATTTCAATCAATTAAATATTTAAGAGAATGGGTGATGTGATTTAATATAAATTTGACACGTATTGTTTCAATATCCCATAATAATCCAATATGAAAAATTATCTTTGGATTTCTATATATATTTAGAGTCGCTTAGTTTACCACACATTATTAAACTAATAATATAATGTAACTTATCACGATTTAATTTACTCTACGAGTCCTAATCCCAACGGGTTGAAACTTTAGCGATTATATTTTGTTAAGTAGACATCAATCAATCAAAAGAAACACATAAGTCACACAAACAAAAGCCTCCTCCCACCAAACAACAAGTTATTACATGAATACAAGAACCAAAGACGTTTAGAAAGTGAGTGATCTTGCAAGGCAAATATAGTAAAAAGGTGCCAGTCTTCGTTCTTATTCCAGTTTGTGTATGTAATACAACGATAAACAGTTTTTTTGAGAAATTTGTGCATTCTCCTACCTTTTTGTATTTTCTTCCTCTTTTTGTTCACGGGAGTTTCTTATTGTATGTTTGTAGTTTATCCAATTCCTCTCAACTTTGGATTCCAACTATATATCATGTAGACAATCATCGCAATTTGGGTAGCATTTAAGGCCTGTTTGGTATTCATATTAGGATATTAGATATGATTGATACTCATATGTTCATATCTAGGTGTTTTGTATATTTTGATATCGATATCAAACTGATATTCGTTGTTTGGAATATGGAGATACCGATATCAATCGATATCAAAGTGTTATTTTAATATATTCCGAAAAAATTGATATATCAAAGATATCACGCATAGTCATACTTACACCGATATTTGATATCTTAATATCACTCATACCCATAACTTAATGTTCATACCCGCCGATATCTGATATCTTAGATATCCTCGATCGCACTCCCTCAGCTTTAAGCTAGGGGTGCCCCCATTTTAACCCCACAGATATTCCTTGAAGGGTACTAAACTGGGTCAATGTTGTTGTTGTCATATCTTAGATATCAATAACAAACGAGCCCTGGTTTAAGATTGAGCATTATCAAAAAAGTTAATAAAGGATCGTCGAGGCATTTTGACTTATAGTTGATCGTATGGACCTTAACATTTTTTTTCAAGTTAATTGGAGTTTTAGTAAGTTTAGATAATGTTACATTTAGGTTAGTTGATTACGGTTATTAATTAGAATGAAAATAACAAAGGATCTTGATTGTCATTACGCCAGATTGTTGACTATTGTTATTGCATTTGAATTTTTCTTTTGCCAACACTTTTGAAATTGATAAATAGAGCGACCATTTAAACAAACCGTCTCTCCCTAGCCCTTTAATGAAAGTAGTTCAACCATCAATTCTTTCTTCAACGCATGTTCGTTCTCACATGATGTGAACTCAAAATTTTAAATTAAAAAAAGAGAATATTTTCGGATTGGATGATAACGAATTTGAAGTAGTGTCACTTCATGACACACAAGTAAATAGTACTCCCTCCGTTTCAAAATAGTTGTCCATATAGACAATTTTTCTTGTTTCATAATAGTTGTTCATATAATAATTTTTTCCATTTATACCCTTAATAATTACACCACACTAAACATACACTTTTTCCAAAGCAACTTTTTGGAGTAGAAAGTACCACTTTATAGGGGTATTTTTGGAAGAATTTTTTCCCCTTAATATATGTGCACTTTTGTCTATGAACAACTATTTTGAAACGGAGGGAGTATTAGATGAGAGAAAGAGAGGTACTTTTCAATATGTGCTTCAATAGACAACGCCACCCTATTGAAAGCAACGTAAGTCTCTTCTTCTTGTTGTTTTATAGGGCTAGTGTTGATATATGGAGGGGCCAAAGTTAGGCACGTATTTAACTAGGCATATATTCAACTGTCAAAAAACCCTATACACATAGATTGTTTATTTATTTATGGTGCATTTGTATTGTTGTATAAACTGAAAAGAAAGACACAGAGATTCACGTGATTCACCAACGATGTATTGGTTACGTTCACGATCGAGTAGAAAAAATGAGTTCTTATTAGGGAAGCTAAACAAAACAGATTACAATAATAAGGTGTTTCATGAGTATATATAGTGACTCATGAAACCCTAATCAGATTATGGATCGTCCATCGGGGGACAGAACCCCCTTGAACCCTTGGTATTGTTAGGGGCTCTCTTAAACACTTGGCGAGTACCGGTTAGCAACGGATTCAAGACATATTAACATGAAGGATCAAAGGACAAACAAACCTAAACACAAAAACTTGGTGCGCGCCTAGGCTGAAATGCAAAAGTTATAATGTTTTAGGTTATTTTCTCTTCTCATGAGTCATGTCTAGCCTCAAAGTTCATGTAATTAATCAAAACTTACAAAGGGGTTAAAATTTTGCAAATCTCTTAATCAATAATCCAAAACATGTAGGAGACATTTCAACCAACTAGAATTCCTTCTTCTCCTCTCAGCCAAACACGTCCTTGTGGTTTTCCCATTATTAAAAAAAAAAGGAAATAATAATTATTTGTCTCATAGGGCTTAATAATGAAATGGGTTTTCCTTTCAAGGCCAAAATCCAACTCCATAAGACAAATTTCTGACTATTGAATAGGACTGCCTATCAATGTACACATGATCTTTATGATAGCTAGGTAGATTATTTGATTTTGTAGGTTTTTAGTAGTTTTTTTTTTCTAGGGTCAAGAAAATATTACCGTTAGGTACATGTGAATAAAGAACTAAAGTTAATTTATCCTTTCTTAATTTCTTTCATGCTCGAGCTATACATACAATAGAGAGAAAATGTTAACTTATCATCTTAAAAATTAGAAAAAGACCACAATTTGCAAGCCGAGTACGTAGTTAAAAAACGTACTAGGATTTGGTCCCGTGACAAGATCTCAAAACTATTAAAAATATGTTAACAATGAACTTTTATTCACTTTTTTTTTATGTATAGTTTTTTTTATAACTTTTTACTCAAATTTTGAATAACCTTAATAATAATTGAAATGTTAAGTCTTTCAAGCATAGCTGGTAACCACGTCATCTAGTGACTACGTGGTTACGAGTTCGAATTTCTCCTCCCCCATTATCGCCTTATCGGCTTAGTGCCTCCCTATGTAACATGAACAACAACAACCTAGTGTAACACCGCCTCTGGTGGGGTCTGGAGGTCAAGATGTATACACCCTTACCCCGAAATAAATCAAGATAATGTTTTCAAAAGGCTCAAAAATAGCAACCAAGGCAAAAGAAGGAGACCAGAAAACGAAAGACTAAAGAGACAACCCAACGAGCCAAAGACTATGTCACACCTAAACAAAGCACGAAAACACGTGAGCGAGGCTCTCCCAAAGCCCTTACTACCTTTACAATAACAGACTCTCACCTTAATTTTCTCCCTCCAATGATCCATATACTAGTTCTTCCAACTCTCTTTTCAACCAACCTCTTCTCTTGTGAAAATCAATGAAAACCAAACTTCCACACCTTCAGACCTAGGTGTTAGGCTGCCTCTCAATCAGCATAGTCTCGATTCACGCATCTCTCATTAACAAACAACACAAAAGAAGGAAAGCAAAAAATGTAAAACTAATGGGAGAACCCAATGAGCCAAAGACTACACTACACCCAAACAAAGTACGAAAACACCCGAGCAAGGCTCTTGCAAAGCCCTTACTGCCTTTACACTACCGGTCTTTCACCCTAATCTTCTCCCTCCAACGATCCTTATACTCATTCTTCCAACTCTCTTTTCATCCGACTTCTTCGCCTGCAAAACTGAAAATCAAACCTTCGCACCTTCATACCGGGGCATTATGCCGCCTCCTAACCAGGATAGTCTCGATTCGCACATCTCTTATGAACCAAAAATAAATAAATAATAAGTAACATGTGTAGTAATTAATATAATAACCAGAGTTTACTTACAATAACAGTCAAACATTATAATAATAACACTTTAAATAAATTGACTAAAACCAGCCTCAAAAAGCTTACAGTCCCTTTTTGTACCATTGATTGACTTTTATCCCAAAAGGACTGGACACGAAATAGACAGCCCAGCAATGCAAGAACAACAGCTCGATAAAACAACTCAAACCTAACAAAAACTATAAATACCAGATCGGATTACATCAATTTTTTTAAAAAAATATATTAATCAAAATTTTGTTTTGTTATATATATGCACAGAGCAAAGAACATCGGTAATTGAGTTTTTGGAGTTTGAAGTTTTCTTCTTGGCCCTTTCTCCTCTTCCCTCGATGCCCTTCTTCCTTCAATTTCTCCTCTCAAGTCAAATCATCCATATGATACAAGAAGAAAATATAACATTACTTATTAAAAAATACCCAAATTTATTCTTAAAGAAATGGAGTTTAATGCCTTCGGATATTTAGTTAAATGACTATGACTTTACGACAAACAATTTCTGTTTCGACTCCTATTAACAATATTTTTAGAAAACCAAAAAAAAAACACAATATTGATCGTATATAGTAGATTTTTTAATACCGGTCTTTCAATGCGAAATGTATAACTATATTCCCACACCATACTATAAATTTTGTCATAAGAAAATTAAAAAAAAAAAACTCTGTTGTTCCTCTTAAACTATTCACTAGTTTTAGAATGTCATTAGGTCTTCCGAAAACATCTTCGGAATATATCCTACACACCCAAACTATTTTTGGGTATTTCGAAAAATATCTTTGAACATGTTTGGATCGCACATTATAAAATCCGAAATTATAATGCATGATTTTGTATTAGAATGCCAAAAATTACATTCATCTCAAAATGTCAATGTTAGTATTTATTACCGTTGTATTTCCATATAACTAACCTACCTAATTCTTACACTTTATAAACCTAAAATATCATTGGGAGAAATCAAAGACAAAAAGCAAAGCCCAACTAGCTAGACTTGTGCATAGGTGAACGTTGATCCTCACTTTTTATTTCACCTCAACAACAGAGCAACCTACAAAACGACACCGTTATTTTTCGTGCAGTAAAAGAGAAGAAAATTAATTTAAAATTAACAATCAATGGTTAAAAATTTCTCTCCTACATAAACCCATTCTCTTCTCCTCACTCTTCACAATTATTCACTTCACTACCAGAAAAAAAATAATGGAAGAACGGCAAAGGAGAAAGAGAAGAATGAGGAGCGAAACGACGTCGTTCTGCATAAACGACAACGCGGACGTGCTCCTGGAGGTCCTGAAGCGGCTCGACGCGCGCTCGCTGGGGGTAGCCGCGTGCGTGAGCCGGCTGTGGAGCGCACTCGCCAAGAACGACGTCGTTTGGGAGCACCTCTGCTTCCGCCACGCCGCGCCGCCGCCTACGCGCGCCCTCGTCGGCTCCCTCGGCGGCTACAGGCGCCTCTACATGGTCTGCGTCCACCCGGCGCTCGCCTCGCTCCGGCGGCGGCTCCGCTCCCGGCGCGCCGACGCCGAGTCGACCCGCCGAGTCTGGACGCGCCACGGCGCCCAGCTCACGCTCTCGCTCTTCTGTGTTGATTACTACGAGCGGCTCGGTGGGCCGGCTGGGATCCGCAGCGACGCGTCCACGTTATCTCTCATGTTCCTCTGCAAGCCAGTGAACGTTTGATTTTTATTTAATTTAATTAATTATTATTTTTGAGCAACATTGTTTGGTGATTTGATGGAGTTGGGGGATTAATGGGGGAGGTTGGTTGATTGATTCATTGGATTAGGTTTATTAATATACTAATGGTGGAATAAAACAAAAAAAATCTGTAATTGTATTTCTCTTCATTAGCAAGAGCACTTTAGAAATTATAAAGGGAGAATCTTTTGGTTCAAATTAGGTACATATCCTACCCATTTTTTCATAAAGTGTGGTTAGCAACTAAAATCTCATCTCAAAAATTAGGAGAAATAAATTATCTTTATGTTTTATATTAAATTATTTTTTATTGATTATATTTAAATAGTTGTAATATTTTATAATTTCTTTAAACAATTAGCATAATGGACTCCTCTCATATTAAATCATTTATTATTTATCATATTTTAGCTTATTTTAATAAATAGCACATAATGTAACTCGTATTTTCGATAATAATCACATAAGATTTAATAAAAGGATTTTTCTATTAAGTGCCATAAAAGTACATTATAAAAAGATAATTTAGGAAATATTTTACAAATGTTTTTATTTAGAATAAGTTTAGTATTTTCTTTAAGGTTGATTCATTTTAATTTTCAAATTAGAGTGTTTATAATATGTAATTAGGACACACCATAGAAAGATCGTTTCTATAAAACTCATGGTGGTGTCTTTGTATTGGCACTTGGCAGCGTGTTGTAGACATGGGTTGGAGATCGCTCTAAAATGATAGAGGTCGTTGTAATACCCGATCGTATGATAAATAAAGATCTTTAATTTTTTAGATTTACTAATGTAATACCCGCGCCCTACGTAGATTATTATATACTACTAGGTTGACAGGCCCGTACGCACGGGACATGTATTTTACACGTGCTTATATTTTTTTGTATTTTTTATTGTTTATAAACTATACTTGAGCTGAGTTCATAAAAGTTAGAATAGTTTAGATGTCTATTATTTTTTGTATTTTTGTACCTTTGTACATGGAATATAAAATTATAAAGAGTCACATGCGCTACAAGGTCATTAAATGTTGCATGCATACACATCTAATGGTATCTAATAAGAGTCTTGGGAATGTTCATTTTTAAAATTTTAAGTAATTTGGGATGAAAAGAATTATAATTAGTCAATTTATATGATGGACAATTAAGGACATGTGTACTTATTGTTTATGATATAAAATAAGACAAATTTTTGGAAAAGAAAACAATATGACGTATAAAAGGTGCAAAATATAAGGGTATAAACAAATGAGATATTTTAATGACAAAAAAATAAATTTAAGCATTCCTTGTGTTGTCTTCTTCACTCTTTTTTTTATTCCAAATCTTGCTCTTTTTAAAAAAGATGTACTCTATATACGATACAAATGATTTTATATACGAAAAACAACATTAAAATTTAGAAGTATATTATTTTCCTTACTTGATATCACTAAATTACACTCTTGTCTATAATAAATCTTTAATAAATGACGTACTTGTTTTTGATAAATTTGAAGACAAATCGTAACTTCAAGATGATATGATTTTCTTTGAACAAATTATTTTTCTTAGGTGGTCATCAAAGGTTGTATTTGAAGGTATTAAAATGTAATTGAATAAATTTTTTCATGGCTCATTATAATAGTTATTTTCATTATGTGGAGATTACACTTATAATATGTAGCTAGTAAAGTCTAAAGTAGACCAAACTTTAGTATTATATTTTCCATTATAATAGAGTAAGTCAGTTACATGATCAAATTGATAATTCTACTAAAGTCTAATGGATATGAAAAAGAAAAGTAGACATGGATAACACGACAACCGGCCCGTAAGGAGGAGTTGAGAGAGAAACAACTTGACCAAAATATGAAGAGATTATAAACTGAATTCTGTCATCAGGAATACATTTAATACACTTTTGGATGACATTATTCCCATTTTGATCACGACCACATAAATTGCGCCATCCAGCTCTACCACCAACCGAGTTTTCTCATCCACAACAAGAGTTTCCAAAGCCTGTGATCAGATTAACAAAAGTTTCATCTTCTCTTCATTTGTGGCAATTTCTAACTTTTGCTGAATAAACCGACTCCCACAGTGATCCATACTACAAAACATTAATAGTCATTACAAATCATTTAAGATAATATTTTAAATTTTTAATGAAAATGACCAATATTATCATTTATCAAAGGATGATGAGAAGAAATTTCCATATATATATATATATATATAATAGACATGAAAATACTAATAATCAAAAAGGCATAATTTTCATATGTATAAATGACATGAAAATGCTAATAATCGACAAAAAGCATAAAAAACAATTATACGAAGGGATAGGCAAATTCACCTCTTTTTCGTGTATGAGGAGGAAGAAGCAACGAATTAGCCTTTCTCTCTCTTTATATTCTCTCTTGTTCTCTGCAAAACCACTCCTAACACATTCCCTTATATAGACTACAAAAATAATTAGATCACCCAAAACTAATTAATCTATCCAAACCGTTTAAAAATATGAAGGGACCGACAAAATCAGAAAAACTCCTACGTAATTCCATCCCACATAAACACAATTAATTGCCCCATTAATTAGTTGCTCTTTGTGCCCATGAGTGCCTTGAATTATAGGAGTTTGTGTGGCAATAATTTTAGCCGTTAGCCCATTTGAATATGAATTCTTTTTTTTTTATCTGAAAGTGGGCTGAATATGAATTCTATAACCTTATAAATAGCCATAATTAATGGTAATGAATGGCTATTGGAGTAGTAGGAATTTGAAGAGAATGGCACGTGAAAACAGTAACCCGTTAATTTTAGGATTGATCAAATTTTGGAGATCTTTTGAGGTTAAAGTTTTACCAAGTTAAGTATAATTTAAAGGTAATTAATTAAGATCATGATAATAAACCTCCCTTTATTATAAAAATAAAATATGGCTCGAAAATATTGTTCTGTGGAAAATAATGGACCGGTTGAAAATATTATCAACCGCTCGATCACTGATTAGTCTTTGACATTTAAATATATTGGGTTTAGATTGGAATAAAAAATATAAGATTGTTCCCAACTAAATAAGTCTATGAAAAAATTTAAAAAAAGGACCGCTAACTAAATAATCTTTTATATTTAAATATATATATATTGGGTCTAAATTGGTATACAAAAATATAAGATTATTCCCAACTAAATAAGTCTATGGAAAAACTTAAGAAAGGAGGTTATAATACTACTTTCAATGAGATTTGAACCTTAGACCTCTCAATATATTCTAAGCATGTTAACCATTATGCTATAAGAGTTGTTTTGATTACAAATGGAAAAATATATAATTGTGTGCATGAATTTATTATGTGCAATAAATGCTCCATGTACACAACTTTTTAATGTTATATATAGATTATTTATTAAACACACTCCATAGTAGTGAAATGATCATTTTTATAAAGTTTTTTTTAAGACTTAATATTTTTAAGGTTATTTACAATTTTCTTTATAGAGGTTTTTTTTTATTTAGCTTCTTTTGGTGGAAGAACTTAGGCCCGTTTGGTATGTTGTTGGAATCGGATTGGAATCAGGAATCGGAATGGAATCAGGAATTGGAATGAACCAATCATGTGACATGTTGTTTGGTATTCTGTCGGAATGGACCATTCCTGAGAATGATAGTTTAAAATTTTGGTTTAGACCTTATAATTTAGGGTTTATGAATTTTAGAATTTATTATTTAATGTTTAGGAGTTTTAGGGTTCTAAGGTTTAAGATGAAAAGTTAAAATTTTTTGGAATGGATGATACCTTCCATTTTCTGCTGGAATCAACTTTGTCTGCATACTTGGAATGAGTCGTTCCTGTGAATGAAATCGATTTCAGATTTTGGTAAACTAAACAATATACTGGAATCAACCATTCCTGATTCCCAGGGAATCGAACCAAACGAGGCCTTAGTACCTTTTGGGCTTTTGCAATACCAGGCTTCACGATATATTGGATTTCAATAATGTAGTATCTACTAAAAATGTCTTGGCAATACCAGGCTAGTAATAACAATGGTCAATCGACTGGCCCAAGAGTAAAATTGCTAGCTAAGATCTCCACATTACGCCATTTCCATATCACCATAGTAGAGAAAGAGCAAAACCCAAAGCCCATTTCACTCCACCAGGAAGCTCAACTGTCGAAACTAAATTAAAACGTAACCAACGCATTCACATTGAGTGGAAATGTTTTACCTAGTGTAAAATTCTCTTTAGAGCAAGCGATGGTTTATATAACTAGTACAACAACAATTCCTTGATCATACATACAGAATACAATATAACAAAACACTACACACTGAATGTTTTCCTCAATACATTCAAGAGTCCTCACCAGTGAGATCTCCCCATCTTACATTATACTTAGCAGCAAGATAATGAGCTCCAACAGGACCTCTACTTCCATAAGGATACAGCTCAGGCACAATCTTCTTCTCTTCAAGCTCCTTCAACAACGGCGTGAACAGCGCCCACGCAGCGTCCAGCTCGTCGCTTCTAATGAAAAGCCGCCTCTCTCCTTCTACAGCGTCCAGCAACAGCCTCTCGTACGCGTCTGGTATCTCCTTCACGTACCTTGCGCTATACAGGAGGTTAAGATCGCTACGGTCCAATCTCATTCCCAAGCCCGGGACTTTGTTGTTGATCTTCAAGAACAAAGCTTCATCCGGCTGGACTCGGATCACCAGCTCGTTCGTGGCCTTGTCTAGATCCGTTCCGAAGTTTCTCTTGTAGAGGTTACCGGGGACATGCCTGAATTGAACTCTGATTTCTGCTCTGCAGATTGTGTAAAATAACATTCTCAAACTTACTATGCTATATAACTCGAATTTATGTTCTAGTAGCCTAGTAACCAAATTGAACCGAACCCAATACATATGTTCATGAACATATAGATATAATGGTTGCATATTGCATCAATAGTTTAAATAGCCAAATTAAACTTGACTCAAACCTAGTAGTTAACACTTTATCTAGTACTAATGAAAATGACTAATACTAATTGTTAGACAAAAATTGTCATAAGAAAACAAAATTATGCAATACATTTTATTTGGGTAGAGGATGTGGCCAAGGTTTTTGCTATGTTTGCTCTTTTATATGGTTTTTAGAGGTTTGTTGTTCATTTTTTCGCTTTTCATTTCCATCCCCTTTTGCCCTTTGACTAAGTTTTCTCTGGGTCTTTCGGAAATATCCTCTCTACTTGCTCGGGATAAGAGTTCTTACAAGTTACAACTACTTGTGGAATACACTAGGATAAAAACAAGATTACCTTCTTGTGTGAAGAGCTTTTCCGGCTTTCATCAAGAACGGGACACCATCCCAACGAGCATTGTTGATGAACAAAGCCGCAGCTGCAAACGTCGGAGTAGTACTGCCTTTCGGTACAGTTGGGTCATCGGTATAACCCGGATACGACCTACTCCCTTTGCTCTGCCCCTTGTACTGCCCGACAACCACATCTTCGAGTAGCAACGGTTTCATTGACCTCAATACTTTAACCTTCTCATTCCTAATGTCCTCTGCATCTAAGCTCACTGGAGTCTCCATTGCAAATAGTGCTAGAATTTGCAGGAGATGGTTTTGCATTATATCCCGAATAATTCCGTAGTTATCAAAGTATCTGCAACCAACAATCAAGATTCAAGTATATATCTATGCCTTTGTATCCATCAAGAAAAAAAAATAGTAACATTATGGTAGTATGAAAAAAGAAAATTACCCTCCACGTCCTTCGGTGCCAAAATCTTCAGAGAATATGAGCTGGACGTTTCGAATGTAGTTTCTTGACCATAGAGGCTCAAAGACGAGATTTGAGAAGCGTAAAATCGATAAGTTCTCAACAAGCTCCTTCCCCAAGTAATGATCAATCCTAAACCATATAAAATATCATGGGTATATCACATATGTATATTTCTAGTTTAAAATTTCTCTGTCATGGGATAATTCTGATGTGCATACCTGAATATTTGTTCTTCAGTAAGATATTGCTTCAAGGATTTCGTTAGCTCACCGGATGATTCTGAGTCGCGCCCAAATGGCTTCTCGACTATAACTCGAGTCCACCCTTTCTCCGATGAGGCTCTGAGGCTGGCACATCGAACCACGTCCACAAATATGTTTGGAGGAACTGATAGGTAAAATAGCCTATTTGGTACTCTTCCTGCCTAAAAAAACAAGGTAAGAATGAATTGATTGGTAAAATTAGTGCAAGAGAAGTTGGTGTCACAAAAGTTACCTCTTTTTCTCTTAGCTTGACATCAAGTTGAGCAAAATCTGCCTCAGAATTGTACTGTCCAGATTGGTAGAAGCATCTGTGTAGGAACTGATCCATTTTTTCGCCGCAGTTTTCCCTGTCGGGGCTCACTATGCAACACTTAATGCCAAGCAACAACATATAATGCAAACTGGACTAATGATTTAGGGCGCGTTTGGATTACCCAACTGAAAGAAACAAGTAGTTTTCAGTACCTCTTGTCAATTCTACAAGTTAAGGTTTCGCTGATCATGTTCCTCAACTCGTCATGAGTCATTTTAGTACGCGCGTAGCCAAAAACTGTAAAGCTCTACATAGGCAAATGTAAGAAAGTTTTTAAAAGATTCAAAGAAGTATTATACAATATACATGGATTAGGTTGATCAAATTATAATGCACACCTCTGGTAAGCAGCCTTCATAGAAGAGAGCGAAAAGTGCCGGGAAGATTTTCTTCTTGGCCAGATCTCCTGATGCTCCAACTATTGTTATGCTCAGAGTTAACTCTTTTTCATCTGAGTCGTCGATATGAGGAAACTCTTTTTCCACCTGTAGCTCACTTTGCTTGCTTCCAAGAGGACTTTTAGGCAAATCTAAATTGAACCCATGCAAGTTCATATGTGAATACATAATATACATTACATTCCCTTGCAAAACTTACAACTCTCATTATAATAAACGAAACGCATAGCCTTGACCCATAACCATTGTAGTTTTTAAAAAAATTGTATGAACTAAGCCTATATCTTCAATGATAATAAACGAAACGCATAGCCTTGACCCATAACTATTGTATGAAGTATGAACTAAGCCTATATCTTTCAATATCCGTTATTTTCGTCTTCAAGAGGGAGAAGACAGATTTGGAGAGAAACTGAGAATGTAAAAACCTTGTTTAATTTGATTCAATGAATGGAGTTTACCAACTCTTCCTTATTCTTCGGCTTTACTTTGTTCTTTTCTGATTGATTTTGAGCAAGATTAACAAATTCAGGATCATGACATTATAAAATTGATCTCCAATTACAAAATACCTTTTGAGGAAGCAGCATTATAGAATGGAAAAATCACATTGGAAAGCACTTTCTCAAGGCAAAGTACAAAAGGACATGTGATAGTTTAGAGGTGTTACAATCTTTGGATAGACCAACAATTGAATGTTTAATCATGTCTCAAGGTGACGTTGAACAAATAGTGTCCACAAACATCTCACACTAATTAATTTAATTCACTAGTTAATTAAGGCTTATTGTATTACATTGTCTGTTCTTTTTCCCTGGCATACACATAATTCCAACAAAGTTCAGTAATCCTGATTTTGTAAGATATACTTTGCTACCTAATGCTAATAGCTAGAATCCTTGGACTAAGAAAAATCCCTTCTTACACTACTAATTAATACACAAAATCCCTTCTTTTCTAAAAAAAATAATTCATGGAAGGCTGTGAAGAGTACAACAACATGAAGATAATACTTGGATTAATTAAGCAAATGATTAATCAAATAATTAATCAATTAGAGATTATTTTATTACATTGGCTTTTTCAGTGTCATCAAAAGAATTCCAACAAAGATAAGTAACCCTCATTTTAAATTATATTTTCTGCCACAGATGATGCTCATAAGACCAGCAAATCAGCACCATATCATATGTCTTAATGACACAATAAGCAAGATTGCTACCTGATTGCTAAACACTAAGAATCTCCAAAACTATAATTAGAGCAATAAACTGCTCAAAGGTTCAAATTCTCACATAAATCTTGGATCATAATTCTTGATTTGGATAAACTTCAAATTTATTAAATAAAGAAAAGGATAAAATTAACTTACCGTTATGGGAAGATGGATTAAGAGGATGCCCATTTGAGCAATTCAATTGAAACTGGCTGAAAAAGCTTGACCCATTACGAATCCGGGAGATCCATTTAAGAGAACCGGAGCTCCGGGGAACAATGGCGGATTTCCAAGAAAGGGTTTTGGCTGAGGAAGATGAACAGCTACCCAAATGCCCAGTAGCCATTGAATCTGATGAATCTTTGTAGATTGAAGATCAATTCGTGGAATTTTGAAGATATTTTTTTGTGAATTGTTGAGGTTTTGTGTGAGATATTTCTAAGAGTTTTTTGCTTTAAATTTTTGTTGTAATGAATTATAGTGTTTTCAAGTTGCAAATTTTGCTTTGGTTTCAAGTGATGGCATTGGATGGGGAGAGAGGTGGAAGATAGTTGCTTGTTTCAATGTCATTTATGGAGTGTGGAGCCTCATCTTCTATGTGAGGTTGAGGATTTTTCTATTTTTGTTTAAAGCCTATTGTAAAGTGTTAGTGTCTTGGTAAATGATGTCTACTTATTTTTCTATTTTTTATGTAACGCTGTGGCCGACAAAATCTCCAAGTTGGGCCACAGCATCCCTACCAGACTCTTGTTGGATAACCTAGAGCTGCTAGCTCTCATCCGGAAGGATGCCCTAGGACGCCCCCCGTAGGGGGTCTCCTAATCCTTACCTATTCAAAAAAAAAAATGATGTCTACTTATATTTATTCCTTCAACAGGACTATAAGGTATCGAGTTCAATTTTTTACCACTGCACGAGTATCCTGCGATTTACCTCATCCATGATAACCTAAGACATAGTGCGGTGGGAGAGCCGCAGTGAGCGCAATCACCTTTTTTGAATGCTTACTTATATCACCATGCAAGTAAGTGTATTTATGATAGAATTTAATGGATTGTGTAGCAGTACACCCGATCCAAATAAACAGATGATAATCTAATCTAAATCAGATGGTGGATAGGTGATGAGTGGAACGTTTGACGGATAAGTTGTAAGCAGGTGAAGATATATTTAACTTACTACTCAATTTCCCACCTATATAAATATTTGATCTGTCTCATTCGTCTATTATTTATATCGATTTTTCTCACTCATGACCCATATTTTAAGGGTATGTGGTAAGACTCCATTTTAAAAAATTGGTAAGGTGTATATAAGATTTGTATTGGTTTAATTATGGCTTTGTTCGGTGCATTGATGATTTTGCATAATAATATATTATTTTTGAAAAGAGATTTTGAAACCAAACGCTTAGCTCATAAAAAGAATAGAAGGGTCCCACTTATTCTGTACTTGTTATAGACATATATGACTTTCCGTTTGGTTAGTATAATCTCTTATCGAAAAAAATATATTATTCTGTGTAATATTGCATCTGCCGAACGAACCCTATTTCTCTTTTAAGAGTTGTTTTTTTTCAAGTTGGCTTTCTTTTCTAGGCTCTTAGATCATAGGTTAAAAACCGTATTTATATATAACTGGTGGGTCTTGCAGTCAAGCTCCCTTCTGCCTTTGCACTCGAGGGACAATTTCCATCCGGCCCGAAGAAACCTTTGCACGCCTCCGTTACTTTTTGGGAGTGTCTAGGGTTGAGCCAAGAGGGTCTCTTAACGCCTTCTTTTTTCTTCCCATCGGGGTTATTTCATAAAGACTTGCCATGGTAAGAAGTAATAAGGAGCGAACAAGCACACTTGGATAGCGCAGTACAATGGAGAGTTGTACGCTACGTTCGGGAAGGATGAATAGCTCCCGAAAAAGAATCTATTGATTCTCTTAAGGGGGAGAATCGGGAGAAATGGCTATTGTAGAGAAACATAGAACATGTTTTCCATGTGTCATCACAACTTACTTCAGCAAGGCCATTCCACAAACAATAACAAGGAGAAGTGCTTACATACAATACTGATCGAAAAACACCTAGCCTAGGAAGCCCAAAAAACAAATATTAGCAACATTTTGAGCACACTATCTAGATGCATAGAGCACTCTAATATTAGCAACATTTTGCACAAACACACAAGAAAACCAAATATAAGACTCAATTTCCCCTTTCACACTCCATAACACACATTTGTTCAATTGGATAGCACCCCAATTACAAAAGTTGTCGGTAATGGGCAATCTCTAGGAATAGCTACTAGCTAGCCAACAATGGAACTATGGAAGGTCCAATGTCTATACTAAATACCCTTCCAAACCACCAAGTACCAATAAAATTGTGGCCTATGTTTTTTGAACAAATCATAGACAACAAGATAACTCATCTTTCCATTCACCTTGGCACAGTCGGCAAATAAAATATTTTCAAATTCCTAAGCATACCTTTCTTCTTGCTTATTTTACTTTTATTTATATTAATAAAAATATTGTTAAATTTTAAAATATATTCGATCTCAATAGAAAATTTTAACAATTATGTGAATAGGTTAGAATTAATATATTTTAAAATAGGCATAAACGGTTAAAAAAAAGCAATGAGGGGGAGAAATGAACTCAAAATTAATGACTATAAATGTAGTATTTCAACCACTTATATTAATAACTTCTCTTTGTAAAAATTATGTAATTATTTTCTTATATATATAACTTGTTTTGGAGTTTGATGACTACTACTTATCTAAAGTGAAAAGAGGGGCACCATACCCTCCTCCTCTCCGGTTCGTCTCTAATAATAGCCATCTGATTTTCACAAAACTCATTTGAAAATCCAACGAATAGCGAATGAGTTGGATGTAGGTGAAGAGTTTTATAGATATAGATGGATGAGTGGAGTGATTAATCTCGTATTGAGTAATAAAAGTGGTTCACCCACCCATCACTTAACCCATTTTCATCCTTAAATATATTAGAGTATATATTAAAATACCTATTAGAATTTGATTTTATAAATATTATTCTCAACTTTAACTTTAAGAAATCAAATGCTCCAATATAGTACGTGGTTCCTAATATTCTTCATAGTCTTGTTAAGTAGTGAGATTACGTGTACAACTCTCTGTCTTTCATTTTGACAAAACGTACAATTCTTTGCAACTCATCATATGTCCATATATATAACATCTCTCTATTTATAAATGCAAAACTTTGGTAGATAACAAAACTACCTTGCTACAAGTAGTAGACCAATGTACTCCACTAATGTAATGTACGTGCTTAGCTTGATTGTTCGGTTTGTTTTCTAACACCTTTTAAAAGTACTACTACGCGTTTGTTAGAACCGAATTGCTTGACCCGGAAAGAGTCTAGTTGACCCGTTGACTCGTTGACCCGCCATAGTCAAGTCAAGTCACACAAGGAGGAGGGGCGAAATTGTATGGTGACCCTCTAAGAAAAAGCCCACCTATTTATTTTATATTTTCTAATTCTTAAAAATTCCACGTATGCTAAACTTCCATTATTATTATTTTATTAGAAGTTTAATTCATTTTATGTTCCTACAAGTACTAGAGGTGTAAAACGGGTCGGTCAGGTCGGGTTCGGGTTCGAGTTGAGTCGGGTTCGGGTCGTAACGGGTTACCGGTCAAATCGGGTCGGGTCATTGTGGGTTGTCGGACGGGTCGGGTCGACCTAACAGATCAAGAAATTTGATTTTTTTACAATTATTAAAATATTTTTTATTTAAAAAAATAATATTGAATAATAAATCTATTGTTTTTATATATTTTAATAATAAAATATATTATAATTTTTAAAATATATTATATATTCTTAAAATATAACAAATTGGGTCAACCCAACGGTTTTTTCGGGTTTGAACCCAACGGGTTTCGGGTATATCGGGTTCGGTTTTTTTTGGGTTTCGGGTTCAAATTTTCGGGTCTTGACCCTAAATTTTTCGGACGGTTCGGGACGGTTTTTCGGGTCGGGTCAACTTTTGACAGCTCTACCTACAACCCTTCAAATAATTCTCTCCTTTTCATTTGTTTCTTATACAAGTCCACAAAACAACACAAAAATACATGTACAAAGCCTAGACTAGATAGATAATCAAGGTACCAATGTCAATAGTAAAAGGCTACATCAACTTAATTTCATTTTTAAAATTTTATTTTTATAAGAAGTTATGGTCAAGTTAGTTGAATTGGTCTCTACCCAAACCCAATCACATGATATGAAGCTTCCCACAATGCTTCCTATTGTCACCCAAAAACAGTACACTCATCTTTGCTCCTTTCTTTCTTATTAATACTTTTCACACATAATTTAACCCAAAAAAAATCAAACTTTTTTAAATTTCTTTTTCTTTTATTGAGGGACCCAATAAAGATTCAATCTTTGCACTTGTATATATACACATCATTTGCCTCATCAGTCTTTCAGTCTTTCACTATCTTCTCTATCATTCCATTTGATCAAAACAAACCCAAAACCCCAAAAATGGCCATGATTATGCACCAACAAGATGAAATCAGAAGCTCTCAATCTGAGAGAGCTGATTTGAGCTTCTGGGTTTCCAGGAACAAAGCATACCTAGCTCTGCAATCAGCTTCTTTGTTGTTGGGATTCTTCTTGCTCTTATCTTTGAGAGTGGATTTATCTGTATTCTCCATCTCATTCTTCAGCTTCAATGTGGGTAGGACCCACATGTTCATCCTCTGCAATGGGATTGTAGCCTTTCTTGTGAAGGGCTCTGGTGAAGCTAGCAAGGAGGAGATCAAGAATGTTGAAGTGATCCAAAAAAGTGATGATCTTTCTGTGGGAAAATTGGTGGGAACAGAGAAAGCAATTGTGGGTATTGTAGAAGAAGAGGAAATAGTAGGTGGGTCTGATTTCGTTGTGGAAACTGAGCAGATTGATCTGCAATTAGTTGAAGAAGAATCACAAGAAGAAGAAGTACAAGAAGAATCACAAGAAGAAAGAGAAGAAGAAGAAGAAGATGGAGTTGAGGAGTTGAGTGTGGAGGAATTGAACAAGAAATGTGATGAGTTTATTAGGAGAATGAGAGGAGTTATCTCTAATGGTAATAACAGTTCATTGTGAGGTGGTTTTATGTGGCCCTTTTATTTTGGCTAGTTTCACCCTTTTGGCTTGTAAGTTAGGAGATAATTTGTCTCCAATAGAGAGGTTAGATTGTTGTTATGTAAATTGATCTATGAATTAAGGATGTGATCTATGTTTCCCATCGACCCTTTATGGGAATGTGTTAGTTTTGTCACATAACTCAATTCAATTTTAACATCTTTTCGAATTTATTGGGATAAAGATGCGTATATATCAACTATCTAACCTCATTTTGAGCAAGATTACACCAGGTTGATAGGTAACGAAAAAATTGTTATTTGTGATTAAATTTCAAAAAAAAATATTGTCAAAATAATAAAATGTTGTTCATATAAAAACAATTATGACACGTCTCATTCAAAGGCTCAATAATTCAATTGTGTTTAGCTATTGGCCTATGGACGTGTGACATCGGCAAGACTATGCAGCATATAATAAAAAGATTAGAAGTCTTACTTAAAAATTCTATCGTTGATTTAGGTCAAATAAAACAATATATTAGAGGTGTTAAAGGACAAATGAACATAGAGAAAAAGAAAGTGACATGATTGGAATTATATAGGTTTTTTAAATCATTATTATGTCAACCATTGCTATCAAATGTCTTGAGGTTTGGCGTGCATTTTGATTATTCGCCGTGTCATATTGCTATGTCTAGACTCTAGACACGAAGGTCCTACCTTGCCTCCTCTTTTAAACTAGGTTTTTTTCCCATATCGATCTATTAAAGTCCGTGGGCAGATAATGTGAAGGTTGTATATGACCGTCCATGTGTATATGCATATTGGGCTAACACATAAAGTCTAGTCGGATTTCATTCTAAAACTAATTGGCAATAGAAGTGATTTGTTTAGTCTCAACTTTCAGATATAAAAATGCATATTTTCAACACTTTTAACTTATTTCTTAATTTCGATGTTGCAATGATGAATTAATTGAATTTGACCCATTGAATCCTAAGAGATGGAAAAAAATATTTATTTAAGAACAATGTAAATATGCCAGCTTGCCAAGAAACGACACAATAGCCTTCGGGAATCTAGTCAAGTGATTAAGCCTCTAAAAATAGTATTCAGAGGTTTCTAGTTCGACTCTCATAACCCTTTACCAAAAAAACAAGAAAAAAAAACGACACAATAAAGGGACTGGATCGAGAGAATCATCCCATTAAAGATATATATATATATATATGTCATCATCTGCATTACTCAATTCGAACATAGAGTAGCTTTGTCTAATCAGACGAGAGATTAAAAAAAATTGACACAATGAATAAGTACTAGCTTATTCAAAACATGCCAAGGAAAGCTTTTGAAGTTGCATAAAGCTAAAAAAACACAATAAAACGAAGGCTCATTAGGAGACCAAATCATCATACTCCCAATATGTGTGTGCAAGAGAAAGAGGGCATCACATGACAAAGGCACGAGCTCATAACAGAAAAACCATTTTAATTCAGACATAATCAATGCACTCGTGGCCAATCCATGGAAGAAAATACATCATCAACAACAACAACAACAATAATCAATCGGATTAAACAAAAATCTGTTTAGAAGATTGAAAATTCACAGCTTAAAAGCTGGTTTCCACTTTGCACTTTTGCCTCATTTGATAGATCCAATCTTGATTTTATGGATTTATGATATTCACTTATTCAGCATATATGTACGGTTCAGTTAACCAAGACCAAACTTTGATTGTATGGATTTATGATATTCAAATATACCCATGTAACGATTCTGATTCCTTCTAACCAAACAAGGCCCAGACAAAGAGGGTTAAATTGTAGGGGGCATTTACAGGGTAAAAGACTAGAGTACGGACCAAAATACAATAAATTACTGACAAAAGATCAAGATTTTATGTTGTAGTGAAGAAGGGAAAAGATCTTGATTGACCAGGAGCTGAATTTTTAATGGATTGAACGTATGTATCTAGACAACTCACACATAAAGCCCCTTTTGAGTTCAATTAAGTAAGAATTTAAGCCATTTTGGCAAAAATTCAAGCTCAAAACAGTACGGAAATCTACATATAATCAAGAAAGTAATCATGAATCGTTTTGAAACCAAACCTCACTAACCTAACTGATAGATAATGTCACGAATTCTAATTGCCTCTAGCCATACCAACAAAATTAGCCCTTTATTTTGAAGCTTCGTCATACATCCTCAAGTTTTAATTTGAAACTACTTGAAACTTGTAGGTCACTTAGATTTGCATAAAAACAATCATGAAATTAAGTTATATGAACCTCTTAATGTCATGAACCTCTTTTTTAAAATAGGGAAAAATTGGGCTGAAAACACATTTCAATCTAAGTACATCTTTTTAGATGAGGACGCGAAGTACTAAATGATATCTTATCTAATTGACAATATATATGTGTGTGAAGCGTATTGTTTATAGCATAAATATCTACTGATAACATCCCTCTCCCATTTCTTTATATTGATGTTTAATTTGAACAATCATTCATACACATGTAAGTTCAAAAACATACTTACAATTAATTTGATTAAGGTGAGAGTCGGGTTCTCAAAGTCAGGTGGGAAGATATAACGTGGAAGTCCACAAGTTTATTTGTGCGTATATGAACTTTAGCCCTATCACATAAGTTGGATAAATTTTTTAACTAAAATTAATTGACAATAAGAAGAGTAATTCGAGAGATTATATATTATGTTTTGATTTTTTTTTTAAAATTTTCAATATGGGAAACACTCTCACACGTTCGCTGAAGTGCAACAATGTTGGCTCAGTTATCGTTTGAAAATAGTTAGGTAGGTAAGCTAGATAATGGGTGGATAGCAACTAGCTAACCTCAATCTAAGTAGACAAGCTAGATAACAGGTGAGTAGCAACAACTAGCTAAGTCCAACTCAGGTAGACAAAGTAGGTAACAAGCAGGTAGTAACAACTAGCTAAGCCCCCTACTCAGGTAGACAAGGTAGATAACAGACGGGTAGCAACGAGCTAAGCCCAACCCACGTAGATAACGTAGATAACAGACGAGTAGCAACGAGCTAAGCCCAACCCACATAGACAAGGTAGATAAAACACAGGTAGCAACGAGCTAAGCTCAACCAAGATAGACAAGGTAAATAATGGGTCCATAATCGAACCACTTTAATACATGTTAATGTCCGGTTGACTGATATAATGTGTGGGATTCATATGTTTGTCCGTGTCCATATGCACCTTAAGCTCAATATATAGACTCATCATAAAACCAATTGACAGAATGAAAAGTAATCCAAAAAATTAGATTTTGATTTTTTTTAATTCTTAATGTGGGAAACACTTTCACGCAGAATTATCGCTCACTCGAATCTCTCCTTTAACTACTTTGGATTTACATGAAAAAGATAGAAACGAGGAACAAGGACTTTGGATAAATGGAAAAGCATCCTTTTCATTTAATTAAGTGAAATGGATTACAATTTGGGTATGGGAGGTGAATTTAGAGGTCCAAATCCCCATTTGCCGTTACTCTTATTTTTGCATATCCAATTATTCAAAATAATTAAGGAAAGATTCGAGTGAATTATCTAAGTCCCAAGTGTCATCTTGATCAAAGTCATTGTAGGCATATTTTTGTACTTTTAATATATACTAAACAATTTCGACCAAAAAAAAAATATATACTAAACAACTTTGTATATAAATGGTGAGCTTTTTCAAATTCAATAATATGAATTGTTGAAAATTTAATACTACGCATTAAGGAATGGGACTATGACAAGTTGCCCATAACATACCACCGATTCATTTGAGCCATCCAAATAGCTAGGTAAGAATCATACTACATAAGATGACTAATGAATAATTCATATGATATGTCATGTACTACTAGATGCAAAAAGAAAGTCTATCTATATGCACGTGAACATTCTTTTTAGCAACAAACAAAACACATCAAGTCATCCAACAACAAATCATTCAAACATGAAGGAAAAGAAGTGGAAAAGAACACAAAACATAGTTAAAAGGCTAGAAGTTTAGCAAGCAATGTGCAACCATCAGGAATTCCCAAATAGATTTTCAATCTATATATCTCTCGAAAAGCAAGTGATAAGTGGATTGGGCGCATTTTATATCGGGTTGATTCATTAAAGAGATAAAACACTTTATTATAAGATTTTAAAGTTGCTCCATTTCTAAGGCTAATGAAATTGTTTTTTGAGTGGAACCACTTTTCATAAGAACAACTCCCATGGCCCTATGTAGGCTACAATACAATTTGGACACTAGCAAAACTGAATTCAGGTCGGATTTTGACCTAAAACCAAGCCCGTTTATCTGATCCAAACCTAGAAAATGAGTCAAATCCGCCCAAGTGTATGAGTCAGGTACCTTGTGTTAGACTGTAAAATCCCCCTTAGGGGGTTGTCTTGTATTCATTTACAATATTTATAGAGTACAGAGTCTTGTATGGTAAGTTACATCATTTACATAAATATAATATACGATATCACACCTCCGCGGTCGAAATGGGGGGGGGGGACCTAATAGTGAGACTGTCTCTAAAATCTAGAAAAAGTGAACGAGGCAAACCCTTTGTAAAAATGTCAGCATACCGATAAGCAGACGGGACATGGAGGACTTTGACATGACCAAGAGCAACCTTATCTCGAACAAAATGAATATCCAGCTCAATATGCTTGGTACGCTGATGTTGTACCGGATTGGTAGCAAGGTATGTAGCTGAAATGTTATCCGTGTAAACCAAACTGGCACGAGACAACGGATAATGTAGTTCGAGTAACAGATTGCGTAACCAGGAACACTCAGCAACAACATTAGCAACACCTCTGTATTCAGCCTCTGCACTAGAACGCGAAATAACTGACTGCCGTTTAGCTGACCATGAAACAAGTGTGTCATTAAGAAACACACAATAACCCGACGTAGACCACCTAGTGTCAAGACAACCAGCCTAGTCAACATCAGTATAAGCCACCAGGGTCGGCCGATCAGTAGGCATAATTGTTATGCCGAAATCAAGTGTGCCATTAATATACCGAATTATGCGTTTCAACGCAGCCAAGTGTCGTTCCCGAGGATCATGCATAAACAGACAAATTTGTCGCACAACATAGGTTATGTCTGGCCTGGTGAAAGTGAGATATTGAAGAGCACCTGCAAGACTCCTATAGAGCGTCGGATAAGAAACTGAGCGTCGGATAAGAAACCGGAGGACCAGCATTAACACCCAATTTGGAGCCAGAATCAATCGGTGTGACAGCAGGGTTACATGAAGACATATTAGCCCAATCAACAATCTCTCGAGCATACTTGCCTTGTGATAAAAATAGACCGCGACCCGATGGCTGCGCAGAGATGGTAAGTATATAAGACAAAGTGCCTAAGTCGGACATAGCAAATTCCCGGCTCAGCAGGGAAATGATGTCACAGCGTAGATGATCAGAAGAAGCAGTGAGCAGAATGTCATCAACATATAATAGCAAGTATGCAGTGTTAGGACCATGGTGCAAAATAAATAAAGAGGAATCACTCCTGCTACCAGTGAAGCCAAGGCGCGTTAAGTAAGAAGCAAACCGTTGGTACCAGGCCCGTTGTGCCTGTTTCAGGCCATACAAAGATTTCTTCAGACGACAGACATGTTTGGGGCGAACAGAGTCGACAAAACCAGGTGGTTGAAATATGTAAACTGTCTCCTTAAGATGACCATGGAGAAACACATTCTTGACATCAAGCTGATGAATTGGCCAAGAACGAGAAATTGCCAAGTGCAACACAGTCTTAATAGTAGTCGGCTTAACAACCGGGCTAAAAGTTTCATCACAATCAACACCAATCTCCTAAGACCGACCATTAGCAACCAAATGAGCCTTATAGCGCTCAAGAGACCCATCAAACCGAAATTTGTGGCGAAAAAGCCACATACACCTCACCACATTAGCCTCAGAAGGACGAAGTATCAGTTCCCATGTTCCATTACTAATAAGGGCACGATATTCATCGGCCATCCCAAGATCGAGAAAGGTCGTTAGACAAATAGCTCTGATACCATGTTAGACTGTAAAATCCCCTTTAGGGTTGCCTTGTATTCATTCACAATATTTATAGAGTACAGAGTCTTGTATGGTAAGTTACATCATTTACATAAATATAATATATGCTATCACCTTGGATACCAGCTTTTTAATCGATAAAAAACTATTTTTATAAGAAAAATAATATCATATTTGAAATATATCACACACATATAAAAACTATATTATATATAAGAAGATGGATCATGAGAAAACAATATTTGTGGAGAGAACTAAGAACGCACAATGATCGTCTAATTTGGGAATAATAAATGATTTGGATAAAATATTTTTTTTACTTTGAGGGTGCAAAATGTTTACAAATGATCGTGCATAATTTTTGCTACTGACTGTGCATATTTTTACCTTTATACTCAGTTGTGCACGACTTTTTTATTTGAGTGTCCATAATCTTGTAAGTGAATGTGCATGATCTTTTTATGCGATTGTGCGTAATTTTTGTAAGTGAATGTGCTTATTCCTTGTAAGTGATTGTGTGTAATCTTTGTAAATAATTGTGCATAATCTTTGTAAGCGAGTGTGCATATTTTTTTATATGACTAAGTGATCTTATAATGACTTGTTTTAATTGAGTATGCATGATGAACTTATAATGAGTGTGCAAAAGTCATGCACACTCAGTTATAGAATTACACACAACCATGTATAAGATTATACACAATCACTTATAATGTTATGCAAAATTAATTGTAATATAATGCACACTCAATAAAAACAAGTCGCGCACACTCAGTTACAACATTATGCACAATCAATTATACGATTATGCACATTCATTGACAAATGTCATGTATAGGTATATGGTAAAATCTTACACACTTGAGTAACGTTTTTTTAGGCTAAATACATATGCGACCCCTTGAACTTGTGTCAAATAGTCACTTAGCCCCCTGTAGTTTAGCCCAGTTCGATTGAACCCCTATACTTACACTTTGGGACCTATTAAACACCTAATTGCTAAGATTTTATAACGTATTTTACACGCGCGCTTACATGGAAAATTATTCTGCCACCTAGTTGCCACGTAATATCCATGTAAATGATTTTATTTTTAATTATACAATTTTAATAAAAAACCAAAATAATTGTCAATTACTATTTCACCCCTACTATCTTATCAAATTTTCTATCCACACCACCTTCTCTTTCCCCAAATCCCACCTAGGGTTCGAGGAGGGAGAAATTGGGGGCGATCACCAGTTCTTGGGTCGGTCGAATGTGGCAATCAAACAACAACACAACCTTCTCCAACAAATTCAGCTCCACCATCTCCGACATCACCGCCACCACCTCCTCGAGAACCCCCTTCTCCACAACTCGCATCTTCAACTCCAGCTTCACCTACTCATTCCCGGTTTCTCCCGGCCCCAAATTCATCCGCCTCTTCTTCAACCCCGCCCCTTCTCCCTACTACTCCAGCTCCGCCTCCTTCTCTCTCCTTCCCACTGATGTCTGCCTCGCCGTCAAGGAGGAAGAGGAGGGTTTCGATTACCTAGGAGGAAGAGCTGTCGGAGGAAGGGAGTGACGTCGGAGCTGCTCGGGAGAGGAGGGTTTCGATTACCCAGTTTAAGTCTCTATGTGAGAGTTAGGCGACGGAATGCAGCATTTGCCTGAACAGATTTGAAGAGGAAGAAGAAGTGAGTGAAAAGAAAAAGAAAGAAAATTAGAGGAAAGAAATTGAAAAAAAAAGAGGAAAGAAATTGAAAAGAAAAAGAAAAAAATGCCAAATCAGCCTCCTCATTTGTTCAAAGAGGAGTCCAATTGGGATTAAATTGCACGCGCCTTGCCACATCAACGATTAGGTGTTCAATAGGTTCCAAAGTACAATTATAAGGGTTCAATTGAACAGGGTCAAAATATAAGGGGCTAAGTGACTAATGAACACAAGTTCAGGGGGCCGTTTATGTATTTTGCCTTTTCTTTATTGACTTGCCTCAGATCCGGACCGAGCCTTAGTGGCTCGGGTGGGCCAGTCACTTTGTTCTGATCCGCCTATATAAAGTGGGCCGACTCTCATTTGCTCAGTCCATAAGCTTTTAGTAAACTGTCACGCAAGCACGACCACACTGTGTTCATCATCTACCACCACCAACCATCGATCGTTAACCCTTAAGATATGATACGGACCCGGTGTGGATCGCGTATCGAACCCTTGTTGGTCAAGGGGTTTGAGCCTAATCCGGTGTGGATTCCGACTCGGGATAAACGTGGTTGGTAGCCACGGGAAGAAGAACGATAAATTTAGAGCAAAGGGATAAATTAATTGACTGATTTCTGATTCATTATTGATGGAGAAATCTCCAATATATAAAGATACATATATATCATAATATCCGGCATATCTTTTCTTAAAGGATAGAAAACAATATGGCAATATCTTGCCTAACATAAAAGATAAGACCCTATAAAATATAATCTAAATATAATAAATTGTAGCGTATCAATTCTCCCCCGTTGAGAATCGACTTGTCCTCAAGTCGGAAATCAGGAGGAGACGTATGAAACGGAACTTGGAATTTAATTCGCCAGGGTCCCATTGAACATGTAGCACAGCTTGAGTCAGGATCCGAAACTCAAATTGTTCCGCAACATAGGTCCTAGACTTGATATCTTGACGGACGTTTGCCCTGCGCTTTTCACCGAACGGTTGACGGACAAACAAATCAAAACATATCTTCAAAGACCGTTCTTCGATACCGAGTTGGATCTGGTCTCCCATTGTTGAATCAGACGCCGGAAAAGCAGTTCCCGGGCCCAAAATTATTGGAGAACATGACAGTAGTAGGCACGGCCAGGGGACCGGGTCGGTAACGACCTCATCCGGTTCGGTACCCGGGTCGGTAAGAAACTTCACTGATTCGGTATCGAAGGCGGGAGTGGTGTCGGCGGGCGCGGTCTCAGTTGCTGCGGGCTCGGGCTCGATCGCCGCGGGCGCGGGCTCGGTCGCTTGAATCACCTCTTGAATCAGAGTGTCAATCTCGCTTGATATGCTACTGATTCGATCATCAAAGAACAACTCAATTCGACAGTAACCCGCGTAGATGTATAGTCCATTGAACGCCTCAAGGGTTGATGCGCACTCTATCCTCGAAATGTCCACACTTATGGTAAGATTGTGGATTGACCCCTCACCTTTTCATTTTGTGACAAAATACCCAATCCGTGTACAAATAAATTTTTAAAAATTATAAATCTTGTCCTTAAAGGATTAAAACATTAAAAATGATAATTTTAGATCTCTTTTGGTTTAAAAACAATTTTAGTGAAATTAATTCAAAATAATCAATTTCATTTATTTAAACATACATTGGATAGTAAGATTAATAACATTTTGGGTAAGGTCCAAAGTAATAACATTGTTTACTTTTCTCATTCACAAGAAAATAATGTCATACTTTTATTATTTGGCTAATATAAATTATCCACTTCATAATTAACCAGATAAATCATTAAGTCATAACTTTAACTTTACAAGTAGTACATCTTAATACTTTTGTCCATTATTAAAAACTTTGAGTTATGACACAATAAGCTAACGAATCCAAATGTTATCTATCCGAAATAAAAATCAATTATGAATGTTTTTAATGCCTTGTTTGATTTTTTAGTTTTTCTTATAAATAATTGGGTTGTTAGTTTCTCATATACTAAAAGAAAATTTTGGATTTTATGTTAAATTTAATAATTTCATATTTATCTAATCCATATCATTGTGTTTATCTAAGTCGGAATATAAGTTGGATACATTATCTTATTGGCTAAGTTGAACAAGGTAGAACATAAGTTTTTAAATTTTTATAACAAGGAGTTATGATTTTTTTAAACTTTCGTCTAAAATTATTTCAAAAATATGACTATTTATGCGGTTAATTATAAAGTTGAGAGTTTATATTAGCAAAATAATAAAAGTAATGACATTATTTTTTATAAATGGAAAAATTAAACCTATAATACTATGTTATAAATGAGAAAAAAAAAATTGTACACAGATTGAACATTTTTGTCACAAAATGAAAAGGTGAAGGGCCAATCCGCAAATTTATACAAAGTGTGTTCACTTCGAAAGTAGAGTACACAACGACCTCAAAAATCTAAGATATTTTTTAAAATTCGAAAAAATCAGAACATAGTACACAATTGAATAAAACATTGAAATATTTAGAGCAATTTTTACTAAAAAAAATTCTACCATACCTAATCTTTTTCATAAAGACTAAAATACCATTCTCTAGTAAATAGAGATAGTACGTCTAGAAATATTAAAATTTGCTTTGATGAGAGTAATATCTACCATCAAACACATCAAACTACAAATTTGTCACCATCAAAACTCACAAAATTCAATATAAAATTTCGGCCATGTCATTTTGTATTGATTGACTACTTGAGAGAATATAAATTACTCAAACGTACTTTATTAGGCTAACCATGAATCAATCAATCATGGATAACATAACGCTTGAAGTGATGATGTTCTCAAATCTTTGTCTCATGATGATATTTAACATGTACCTTCTCACATTAATAAAGCCACACAAAATTACAAATTGGCTCTTTAATTAATACAATTGTTCACGTTATTAATTGTCTTTACACAAAATAATGGTTGCTATTATGAGACAACTTTTAAGATCAAATATTATTACATGGACTTAGCTTAAAATATGCATTGTCTTAATTGTATTTTTTCTTAGAAAAAGGCTTGTAACATTTTCTTAAAATTTGATTTATCTCGAAGGAGAAATTTCACTTAATTACTAAAAATATTACGCTTTAGCTTCCATTTATAGTGTTTGTGGGTTCTCTCTTTCAAGCCCCCTTTCGGTTTCGATGACTAAAATTTAGGTTTGATTGGGTACTAAAATTATGCATTTTGTTCTTTTCTATTGATCGTCTATAAATCATATTATTCAATTTGTATGAAGCAGTCCATTCCATTATAGCCCCCTTTTCCTTCCCTTTCACGGGCAGCTTTTTTGCTCTTCAAATCAAGTTTTGTTCTTGGTGTGTAAAAATCTTCTCTTTCGTTGCGTTTACACAATCTTTCTCGTAGGAGGGTCTGTGAGTTTGGTGGGTTTGCTCGCGGAGGAGGGGGAAAGATGAGCGGTGGCGGTCATGGGTTTAGGGTTTCGACAATCTCTAGCAATGTGAGGAAGATGATCCAGAACATTAAGGAGACTGGTTGCAATCACAGCGAAGAGGAGATTTATGCAATGCTCAAAGAATGTCACATGGATCCCAACGAAACCGTTCAGAAGCTCCTCCTCCAAGGTAGGTTCTTCACTGTCTTGGCTTTGACTTATTTTTAGCTCCCCATTTCGATCTTGATTTCGCATTCTGTTTGTTCCTCAAATCGCTACCTAATTTTAGTTTCCGGGATTGACACTCCTAATTAGTGCATGTGGATTTGATTGCTGTTCTCTACTTTGTTCGCGCTGTTCGTGGGTAACCTAATTCGGGTTGTGAATGTTTGCTTTTCTTTCTTTCTCTTTGTATTTGATTAGATAACCTAATTTGGTATTCGTCGGATTCTTTCATTGATTATGGATTTGTTTCCCGTCCTCTGCTTCTTTTTGCGCTGCTCATAAGTAGGTTAATTAGGGTTGTGCATTTGTTTTTCTTTCCCTTTATGTTTGATTCGATATCCAAATTAGCCAATCGCTAGATTATGTTATTGGTGTTAATTTTCCCCCGTACGAATATTTGAATTGAAAACTGGTTTTAGTGCTGTAAAGTAGGCAATTAGCCTGTTGAAGGGCGCCCGGACCATGATAGAAATTTAGGATATTTTGGTCATTCATCCGCTAGAATGGAGAAAGCTTTTTGATTGCTGCTTGCAGTCACAGGAATTGTAAAGTGGTTTGTGTAGGTTTTACACTTGGGGTTTATCCCTGTTAGTGTTTTAGTTTACTTTTAGTTTACTTCTATGACCACTGTATTCAAATGAGTAGACTGGTGGTGATGTAGCTGGGTCTTTTATGATTTTACAGATACCTTCCATGAAGTTAAGAGGAAGCGGGACAAGAAGAAAGAGGTATTTTCTTCTTCTTGAATTGTATGTGGTTCTAGAAAATTATGTTTATTTATAAGTGGGTAAACATTTATTTCCTGTCAGTGTTTTTTTATGGTAGACCTGTGAGATTATATGTCTTATCTCTTGCTTGCTTGTATTGTTTCAGAATCTGAACAGCCGAGAGACAGTAGATACAAGGTGGAGATCTGGTCCTTCTGGACGGTTTGGGAGAGGAGGTCAGGGAAATGCTTCATCTCATCATCCATCTGGTATGTCGACAGATACTGTTGGCTGTTGCTAGGATTTTACTGATATTTTATCTTAGATGGTCAATTCTGCTGAATATATATCTGCTAGTAACATTCTATAAGTAATTAATATATAACCACTAGTTTGGGAAGAATTATATACTCTCAATGTTCTTAGGACTTGTTTCTGTTTGTCCTTCTTGGTGCAATGAGGGATTGGTTATGGTTCTATATTACATTGTTTTCTGGTTAACTTACTTTAGTTGTTGTATTCTACAATGATATGAAACATTCCAATTACTTGTTTTCTGGTTAACTTACTGTAGTTAGTTGTATTCTACAATGATATGAAACATTCCAATTACTTGAATTATCCGCCGTATACATATAAGTACAATATCTCCAATCTTTCTGCTAACTTCTTTTTGCAACAATTACCTGTTTCTGTTAGATGCTGGGGGAGGAAAACATTCCAGTTCTGCAATGGAAAATGGTATTAAGCAGGCTTCAGAAATTTCTGTTTCAAATTCACCTGCTCCTGCAGCTAAGGAGGTCAAGATTAAAGAAAAAGCTTCTACTAGGTATTTTTTTTTATCTGTTCTTGTAATGATTCTATGACTGAGTGTTTGGTTATTTATGTGCCCGGACTGTTTTTTTTTTTTTTTAGTACGTGACTTTGTTCCACAATGCTGATCAACTTACCCTTCATATTTCCAGCATAAGCAGTGCAAAACACACTGAGGGTCCGTCAGAAAAGCGATCACTTGGTGGTGCAACAGAAAATGTTGTTGTGGCGTCAGGAGCGGGAACACTTAATCAACATGTACAGCCTCATCCAAGCTCTAGTAAGAGCTCAGGGCCTGCAGCCTGGAATTCAGGCGGCCACCGTTCAGCCTCAGATCCTGTACTTGTACGGCCAAAGGATTCCAGGCCCCCAGGAGCAATTGGTGCCATTAAACATGAAATTGGACCCCAAAGATCTCGCATTGAACCAAATTCTAATGCGCCCGCTGAAAGCAAATTGAATGCTGGTACAAGCATCACAATACTGTTGTAAATTTTTTGGCCGTTTCTATTTGTTTTTCATTTTTTCTGATCTTTCATATTTTCTCCCTTTGAAATTTAGCAGCTCATGAGAATAGAAGCTCTTCCGCACATACAAAAATGGGTAGCAAGTCACATGGAGCTGGCAAGAACCAACTAGCAGAGTTCTCAAGACCCTCTTCTTCATCAGGTCATTCTGGTTCATCATCCAGTCGTCCTTCCTCAAATTATGGTAATCGCTCACAGCAAGCAATTGGTCCTCCTAAAGGTATCTCATTGGCTTATTTTGATTACGAGAATTTTTCTTGATGTTTCTTTCTATAATTCTATCTTTTGTTTTTGGTTACTGTTCTGTATGCTTTTTTGTGCGTGGTAGCTTGAGATAAATTCTATTTGTATTGTTTCAAACCCTTATTTTATGGATGCATACTGCAGGGGTCAACAAGGAGTGGAAGCCCAAACCTACTAATTCAAGCAACGTTCTTGTGTCAAGAACCTCTCCTGCAGCTGAGCAGCCTTCTGCTGCACCTGTGCAGTCTTCTATTGCACCTGAGCAATCTTCTGCTGCAGCCAAAGCTGGTGATCTGGACCACGTAGTGAATGAAGATGTCTCTGATTATGAGGAACCTGTCTCCAAACTTGAAAAGGAGCTGGAAGGTTTACATATCAAAGATGCTCAGCATGTTATTATTCCAAATCATATCCATGTTCCTGAAGCTGTAAGGACTAGCCTAACCTTTGGAAGTTTTGAAGCTGCCGTGGTGGTTGGTACAATAAAGTGCTCGGAAAATACTTCTGAGTCATGTCATGTTGAAGAAGCAGTGGCCAAGCAGGATATCAGGTTTGTGGTTTTAGCTTTTTTGGAATTTGGTCAATTATTATTCAGCTATTCCTTATTGCAGTTGCTTGTAATCTAATGTTTGTAATAGGCAGGGTGACTATCATCACCTTTTAAATGCACAGCTTTCACATTAGAGGTTCATTCTGGGGCTATACTTTTACAAGGTTAAGGATTCATGTTATTTCGCTTTGTATGGAAAAGGTTTAGCCTGATTGTTAGATGACTAAATTTCTTTAGTGTCTAAGAAATTCTTAAATGATATTTTTAAGAATGCAGTGCATTGCATTCTGACTGAAAGGATTGATGTATCTTTTTTAATATGTTTTGCATACCTGGTCAAACTGTCTTGTTTATAAATTGCTTATTATCTCCCATATAGTAAAGTAGTATACTGCACTATAACTGGTTTAGTGTTAGTAAAGTTCAATTCTGTGTACTCTATTATGGTTGACTGATTTAATGAATCTAGTAATTAATATGTACTGGTGTGTTGATCAATTTTTTTTGTTTGTGTGTGGCTCCAGCAATGACAATGTAGTGGCACCTTCCGAGGAAGGAGATTCTATTAATCATCAACAGCCTACTCATGTTCCAGAAAATGCATCCTCTATTGATGCTGATGTGCCCTCTAGCTCAGTGTCAAGCATTGATAACTCAAAAGAGACATCTGGCTTCCCTCAGCATCCCGTAGTTCAGGCAACACCTGCTTATACCTATCCTGTTGTGCCAGTGCTGGAAAACACAGAACCATTTGATAGCCCAGACACTCAAGCACGTGATGCTTCTAGAGCTCCTAATTTTGTTGTAAGTGATCATGAACTGTATAGCTTCTGACATCATATTAATTTACCCCTGTGGCCTGTGAAGACGTTTCCAGTGTTTTCCTTTGATTTCCCTGGATTCTTCTTTCTATTCATGTACTCTGCGATTTTCAGATGCAGCAACCAATGGACTCTGTTACTGCGAACTTTTATGCACAATTCTATCGTACTGCTGAAGGAGATGGGCGCATTTCTCCCTTTCACACACATGGAGTCTCCACCAAGCACAATGGGAATGCTGCTTTTTTGTCTGCACAAACATCTGAGTCTACACAAGAGGTAAGTTGTGATAATCTTTCTGCATCTTTCCCTTGAAATTGCAGTTCAATCTAAATGATTTATTGCCGTGGTCTCTGCTTGGATGGCTTATGGAAAGTTTTAAAAATATATAAACAATGTATGTGCTTCTGCTTAATGCTAGAGTGAATGGAAGAGCACTTTTAGGGGGTGTTTGGTAACTGGGTATTGGGTATGAAGGTATGGGGTTCGGGAATGGAAATCCCATACTTAATGTTTGTTATGCTATTTTTTCATTTTCAAACCGATACCCTAAACCCAATAGGTATGGGGTTCTCAAACTCTACCCCTCCCCAAGGTATGAAATTTCATTACAAGGGAATGAAATTAAAACCTAACCTCCTCTCTCCACCTATCTTCCACGCCGCTATTCACCTAGCCTCCTCTCAATCCAGATTAGGGTTTTGATTTTAAATTCTTAAATAACCCGAGTCTTATTGTTCGAATTTCATGAAAGTTTTGTTCATTAAACATCTCCTCCTGCATTTCACGTGGTAAAAAATCATTTCCAGGAAAATCGTTTCCTTCAAATTCGTTTCTTGTTGTTGTAAAAATTGCTTCCTAGAAAATTAATGTAAAAAAAATTCGTTCTCTACCTGCAAAATTGTTTCTTGGAAAAATTATATGTAAAAATTCTATTTCATATTGCTGAGTAATAAAAATTAGTTCAGATCTCGTAAAATATCAAATTCGAAGTTCATGAAAGGCTGAAATTCTCAAATTCACGTGATCACTTCGTCATTTGTATCTACATGTATTAATATAAGTACATGTCATTTGGTTATCAGTTTTTCAATCGGATAATTCTTTTTGCTGAATTGTTCATTTTTTTCAAGCAACTCTCCAATTGAAAAGAAAGAGGAAGGAGTTACAAGAATAAATTAAAATTTTTATTCAAAATGACAAGATCTCATATTTAACACCAAACACAAGGTATAGAGGTTGAGTCTAACCAAACACATGTTTTCAGGAATGAAATTCCAACCCCATACCTTCCTAACCCCATACCTCATTCCAATCCTATATCCGATTTTATACCAAACGTCCCCTTATAGGGTATCTTCTCTTATGAGCCCTGATTAGTTTGGATGTAGTAAATTGAAATGTACTAAGACGGGGCAGCATGTAGTTGAGCCTTTACTATTAGGGTTCATGCTCCAGTTAGTTTTCAGGAACTTGGGGAAGGTTGTGGACGTGGATGTGGATGGTGAACCTCACAAGGGATGGCCTGTATCATCTCTATTCTTGGGTTCTTTTTATCAGGCTACCACTCCGAATTTGTTGCTAGATCTCACTAATATGGTTTCTGGCAATTCTAGAAACCATATGAACATTAGTTATTAAATGAGTGGGTCATTATGTCTGTTTGTCTCATGGTGAAAAATTGTGATGAGTTTATTAATACTTACCCAAAAAAAAACTGTTGAAAGCATGAGTTGGTTTAGAGTTTGAAGATGATAGAGTTTGTGCTCAGTTGGAATTAAGTATTATGTTTCCTTTGATGCAGGCTTTGTGGAAAGGGAGTTTATATGTAGTTATATATTTTTTAATAGTGTGTTGCTTATGATTATATTTGATGCTTCTTAATAGTGTTTTAATTAGGTTTATATTTGATGCTTACGTAATGTGCCCTGTTTACAGGGAGGAAACCCAATGGCAATGTCAACGACAGCACAAGCTCCTCATGCAAATCAGGCGGGTCTGATGCCAGGCACTATATCTATGACTCAACAAGCAGTCCCTGTATTTCGTCAGCCACCCGGGCTGCCTATGCCTCACTACCCTCCCAACTACATTCCATACGGGCACTATTTTTCCCCTTACTATGTTCCGCCCCCAGCCCTCCACCAATTTTTGGGAAATAATGCGTTCTTACAACAAGCTCAACCCGGTGGTGTTTATCCTGGCCCACCAACAGGGGCCACTGCTGGGGTAAAGTATCCACTGGCTCAATTCAAGCCTGGTAACAACTCTGGAAATCCTACACATGTGGGCGTCCCTGCCAACTATGGACCATATGGAACCTCTCCTGCTGGGTACAATGCTGGCTCGGCTCCTGGAAACTCGAATACTAATGAGGATCTTGCTGGATCTCAGTACAAGGAAAACAATGTGTACAGCGGTGGACAACAACAGGTTGGTTTTCCATGCCCCCAAAGCAAAGAGAAAAGAAAAAAAATAGAGTTGGCAAAAGATAAAAAGAGCAATGTTATAATACACAAATTCCATAGTCTAGTATCCCTAATAAAATCTTAAAAGACTTGTTACAAGAGGATGGTTTGATAGTGAGTTAATTGCTGGTAGGCTTCTAACTTAAAAGTGGCATACCTGCTTTGATGGGCGACTTCTAAATGGTGCAAGCCGTTGGTAATTAGCTCATATATTACAATATGAATCTAGTTTAGCTTTTAGGTTGACCATAGATTTCATTGGCGTATTCCATTACTTTTCACTATTACATTGCTTGCTGAACTACATAAAACCTTGTTTAAAGTATTACTAGTGCAATTGGGCTGTCTAGTTTCTTCAAGTTGATATGTTTCCATGGATATACTTTGCGTGACATTGGTTTTAATCATCTTTGCAGCAGACGGAAGGCTCTGCTGTGTGGATTAATGCACCGGGTCGTGACATGTCAGGTTTACAGGCGAATTCTTTCTACAATCTTCCTCCACAAGGCCAGCACGTGGCTTTCCCGCCTCCACAGGCGGGCCATGGCTCATATGCTGGTATTTACCACCACCCGGGACAAGCTGTGACAGCTGCAAACGTCCACCACTCTCTTCTTCAACACTCCCAACCAATGCCCGGGGCTGCTGATATGGTTGGACCAGCGCCCGGAAGTGTATATCAACAACCTCAACATGCGTCTCAAATGAACTGGCCGAATAACTACTAGTAAGGGTAAAATTGTCGGGGTTTTATTCGTTTTCTTGTGGGGGAAAAAACTTATGAAATCCAAGGCTGTCTTGGTAAGTTTTGGGGAACTCAGAAAGCAAGTTTTGGGCTTGGAAATGGTGGTGAGAGTGTAAAGTTGAGTACCAGAGAATGGATATGGAGGATGGGGAAATTAGTTGATGGATGATGATATTTCTTCCAGTAAAATGGGTGGGGGGAGATTTTATATAAAGATGAAAAACACTCTTCACCTGTGACTCATTTGACAGAAATTTTAAACGAGTTGAAGTAGGTAATTCTCAGTTTTTACATTCTTTCTGTTGGTATATGTTTTCTACTAAGCAGAAGCTTTTTGATTTGCAGGAACACCAGCAAGGTAAGTAGTAGGGTTGAAAATAACTCACTAAATTTTTACATTGTCTCCTTTTCTGTAAGGTGAAATTTTGAATCATGAAAGTACTTGAACAGTTTCTGCATATAATGTTCTCTTCTATGATGCATATTCTTGATCTATGCTTCTGTTTGGTTTTAACATCATAGAAATGTAGTTTTGTGTTAAAAAGAGAACATGGCCAATAAGTTCAAAGAATAGTAAACCATAAACTGTGGATGAAGCAAATCTTTATATAATTTGAAGTTCAATTGCACAAAACATATTCTACAAAAGCATTAGGATACATATTATAGACAAATAGTATTGTTATGTCAAAATGATGTCTTGTTCTCAACAGCCTCTTGAACTCTGGTGATGAACTCATCCACAGACAGCATCCATTTCTCCTCCAAACCTCACGTTCCGTTCTTGGCCTCCTTTGGACCCGCGACAGCCATTAATGGAATCTTCTGCTGCTTTGAGCTCCTAATGAGTTTCGCCAGGCGCTCCCCATAACAAACCTCAGCGCGTATGCCTCTTAATTTCAGCTTCTTTACCATCTCATGGCAATACTCAACCTGTAGAGAACAAGACATCATATCTTAGTAACACATACACTCAAATTTAATCATGTAGTAGATAGATACTTGTAACATGTTTGTACCTGAGTGTCTGTGACCAGAAGAACTCGGGCTTGAACCGGAGAAAGCCACAACGGAAAGTCGCCCGCTTAATAATGCTCTATAAGGACTCCAAAGAATCTCTCCAAGGAACCGAGAATCACTCTATGGATCATAATTGGCCGTTTCTTCTCCGAATTCGAATCAACATATGTGATATCAAATCGCTCTGGCAAATCGAAATCCACCTGTGCACAACAATGTGATTACTTAGATGAGATTCAACAAGTTTGTTATAAATAACAGATTCTAGCAAGCAAAAATGAATTGAAGCTGACCTGAACTGTTGAGCATTGCCACTTCCTTCCAATTGCAAGGCGTCTTTAAGAGCGGATGTCGCCTTCTCCCATATGTCGTTCCGCCTACAGACTTCTCAGGCCTCGTAGAGAGGTTTATCTCATACTGATCAAACCCGAACATCAGTAGAACTCGCTCTATAAGGTCTAGGACCCCTTTGATCTCGTCCTTGATCTGATCTTCCAAGCAAAAGATATGTGCATCGTCTTGTGTGAAGCCTCTAACACGAAAGGGCCCGTGTAAGCTGCCAGATAGCTCGTATCTGTACACGGTTCCTAGCTCAGCGATCCGAATTGGAAGATCTCTATAAGAGTTGGCCTTCCTTTGGTAAAGCCAAATGTGGTAAGGGCAATTCATCGGACGAAGCTGGTAAAGCTCGTCGTCCATCGCCATTTGATCACACATGCTCTCTTTGTAGAAGTCCAAATGACCCCTTACTTTCCAAAGATCCGCTTTCGCGACATGTGGGGTATTCTTATTGTGTGCCATGGGTACACATTAGAACACAACAACAACAACATTTACCCAGTGGATCTTCCCTTACGGGAAATCTGGGGGGTCAAAATGGAGGCACCCCTGGCTTGAAGCAACGGGGGAGCGACCAACTGGGTACACATTAGAAAATCCGATAAAAAAAGAAGAAGCCAATTATCAACCCGATGACTTCAAGTTGATTGGGCTGAAACTCGAAACCACCTGACTTATTATATATGTTAAAAAAATAAAATTTATTTTGAATAACATAATATATTTTATTGTAAAAATTTATATTATATTATTAAATATTATTATCTAATCGTAATATTATTTTTATAATCATATAAAATTTGATATTCTTGACCAACTAGACCGAACCAAACTGCCCGATGACCTGCCATGACCCGACCCGACCTGATATGTCACTCGAATCCGAAATGACCGAATCAAAATTCGAGCGAACCGACCCGATTACCAGGTTTACTAACCAATAATTCTTTCTTCCATTTGGGTCGAGCCCATCACCTGAAGCCGGTTTATTCGTGTGTTTTGTCGACTAGTTCATGAACCGAAATTTACCATCAAATGTGGGTCCTTCGTTTAAAAAAATAATCTTATTTACAAAACCCATTAAAGGGCAAATTAGTAATGAGGCAAAATCTGAGTTCCACACCTAGCAGCACACAGTTCACACTTCATTTACACCAAAAAAAAAACAGTTCACACTTCACAGCAGAGACTCTCTATTCGAATGCAACAGGTTTGTTGGATCATCCATTCTTCATTCCTAATCTCTCAATTTTACTACTGCATTTTCCAAACTCGCTGCTGGATTTTGTTCAATCTATTTGTTTTGGGGCGACGTTTTTTCAGATTTCTCGAAAGTTCATCCTCTTCTTCTTTTGGCTAATCAGAATTTCTCATCAAGCAATGTCGTGCTACACGATTCATCGATCTTGCTCTGGTACCATCCTCCATTAATATTTACTTGCATTTTGCTTTGCTGCTAAAAAAATTAGGTTTAGAAAGCCCGCTGTTTGAAGATGCGGGGACGGTCGCCGATTTCGAGAGCTGCGAATCTGAGGCCGGAGAATCTAGGTCAACAGGCTCTCGCTTTGATCGGAAACCTATGTTTCACAGTTTTCGTTGTTGGAGTGTTGATCTTCACAGTTATCGCCGTCACCTACGAGCCTGAGGATCCACTTTTCCATCCCTCAGATAAGATCACCAATTTCCTGACATCGAACTCCAATGCCACATTTAAATCGGACGACACGGTGGTGAAGACCGGGGAGGATTTCATGGCTGCCAATCCGACGGCGTTCACCACTTTCATCAACATCACTGATCTTGCTGGCCCTAACGAAGGAGGCGAGATGTCGAAATCCGAGTGTGAGGCTGAATTGGGGAAGCCTATTGATTGCAAGGACCCTGAAGTGTTCCATATGATGATGAGAGCCACCATTGAGAAGTTCAAGGACATACATTTCTACCGATTTGGAAAGCCAATTCGCGGATCAGACGATTATAGTTGCGACATGGCGTGGCGGTTTAGGCCCACGGATGGGAAATCTGCGTCGTTTTACAAGGATTACAGGAGGTTTGTGATTTCTAGGTCAGAAAATTGCACTCTTGGTGTGACTAGCATTGGGGAGTATCATACTGGGGTTAATGCAAGAAAAAGGAAGAAGAAGAATCAGGTTTTTGAGAAGGCTGGGCAGAAAGAAGATGCAGCTGGTTTGCCTGTTCTTGGGGAAACAGTTAATGATACTCTTCCCATTGTTGAATCAGAAGAGGCATTCAAGAAGGGGAAGTACTTGATTTACTCTGGTGGAGGTGATAGGTGCAAGAACATGAATCAATTTCTCTGGAGCTTCTTGTGTGCTCTTGGGGAGGCTCAGTATCTGAATAGGACATTAGTTATGGATCTATCTCTTTGTTTGTCATCTGTGTACACCACGAGCAATCAGAACGTGGAAGGGAAGGATTTCAGGTATTACTTTGATTTTGAGCATCTGAAGCAATCGGCATCTGTGCTTGATCAGGTTCAGTTTTGGGCGGATTGGAATAAATGGCACAGGAAAGATGGATTAGCTCTTTATTTAGTGGAAGATTTCAGGATCAAACCAATGAAGCTGAAGGATGTGAAGGATGCTTTGATAATGAGGAAGTTTGGATCCGTTGAACCTGACAATTACTGGTATCGAGTTTGTGAAGGGGAAGCTGAATCTGTTATCCAGAGACCATGGAATCTAATTTGGAAATCTAGGAGATTAATGGATATTGTTTCTTCTATTGCAGCTAAATTGAATTGGGACTATGATTCTGTTGATATTGTTAGAGGTGAGAAAGCAAGAAACAAGGATTTATGGCCTAATCTTGACAGCGATACCTCACCGGATTCCCTTCTGTTGAAATTGCGCAATAGGGTTGAAGAAGGAAGGAATCTTTATGTAGCAACTAATGAGCCTGACAAATCAATCTTTGATCCCTTGAAGGATAAGTATACCACCCATTTTCTAGATGATTACAAGGATCTTTGGGATGAAAATAGCGAATGGTACTCGGATACTGCAAAGATCAATGGCTCTCCAGTTGAATTTGATGGTTACATGAGGATATCTGTTGATACAGAAGTGTTCCTAAGAGGTAAAAAGCAGATTGAAACTTTCAATGATCTGACAAACGATTGCAAAGATGGAGTTAACACGTGTAGCACTAGATCCTCAAGGCGATTGTATTAGGAAACGAGGTACGTTTTTGCTAATAGTTTCTTCTAGATACTCTTAGATAAGCATTGTTGTTTAGCTGATTGATTGTTTTCATTCATATTTGTGTTGGGTTCTGATGCAAGATCCATAATGAGGAGGAAACAATCTAGAGTCCTGTAGGAATAACTTCATGACTTTTCCACTTTGATGTTGTCAGAGTCCACTTTCATTTGATTCTTATAATTTGGTGTGTTGTCATTACTCATTAGTGAGTGTTACTTTCATATTTGGAGTAAATTATTCATTATCTTCATGTTAAAGTTTAATGCTCTATGTTTGATTCCAATACTTAAATAGTTAAATCAATTGGATTAGAGTTGACATAATTTGCCCAACTTATATCTTGAGCCAATCCAAAATTGAAAATTGAATGGTTACTCAACCTCTTGTTGGTCAAAATACAATAATGGTGAAACAATGAAAAGTAGTGTGGAAATTTCTGTTCTCATCATGAAGTTGGATACAATTTCTTTCTGACCTACCACCAAACCCAAGTTCATCCTATCCAAAGTAAGTAAAAATGGATGCTTCCTTGCTTTTTCTAATGGTTCTTTTCAAGTAAACTCGAAGTTTCCATTGAAAAAGAGAGAATTGCCAATGAGCATTCAAAAAATGATCCATGTGTAAAAGCGTTTGTGAAAGTCCAGATTTGTGAAATATGAATAGTTGAAGCCAGATCACTCAATGAAGCTTCCTTCGGTGATTTTGACAAATACAGACATTGACACTCAGATTTTATAATTCATTTTATGCAATATGAGTTTGGTAAGTTTCAAAGTTAGAAGCTTTAATTAAAGTTGTTACCTATAATGACATATAGATTTCTTTGACTCTCTTTGAACAACATATCACTATCTTTTATCCAGCTGCTTATTTCTTGAGTTGAATCTCCACAAACCATCAAATCGTAACAAACCCCAATTGTTTGCTTTTTTCTCTTGGCACGATAGAGCCGACTCATATGAAGGAGAAACAACAGTGAATGTTCAAAACATTTGTAAAAATCCAAAACCTATCAATAGTATCATATGGTAACAACCAGGGGTTGTTCAAATGACCCGTAACCCAACCCGATCTGACCCTTAATTTACGAGTTGGGTCATGGGTCAATATTTTTGGGGTTACGAGTTACGGGTCGACCTATAAAACCCATATCCCAACTCATAACCCATAATATTATTATTTTTAAATCTTTCTTTATAATAGTATAATAATATTTACTCTTTATAATAATATATTAATACCCTAAAATCTTTGAACTAGTTGTAAGTAGTCATTTTTTTTGTTTAAATAGGACAAACAGGTTCAAATGGCACATAATCAAGCTAAACGGATCAAAAGAGTCAAATGGGTCAATGTGTCGACCCATTAAACAACCCTAGTAACAACCTTGAAAGTTCTATATGACAAGGAAACTCCAAGGGATGAAGAGTAACTGAGTAAGAATCAAATGTTGAATTCGTCTGTAAATTTAAACAAGAAAGGCTCAAATTGTTGATTTCTTTTTATAATGAAAGAATTTCAATGTATGAGACAGACTTGGTTTAGCAAAAAGAAATAACAAGCACGAAAACTCCAAACAAGTAAGTGAGAGACTAAACATGCAATCAAATAAACCTAAATGAACTCGGGACGAGTTGAGCATAACAAAACTAAGTGTCGTCAAAAAGCAAAACGGGTCATCTCCATCCGAGGATTACAAATATAGTTAGATGATTGATCATCAAGAGCTGTAGGGCCATCCTTGAGTCTTTTTCCTCCAGACATGGGAATTGAGATGATACCAAATTCCCACCTAGCCAGCTTTTAGGGATTGTTGCTGGTACAAAGACTTGTAATTAGCCTTTTGGGGTCCAGTCTATACACACTTTTCACCCACCCTCAAACACCTATGGCTATTAAAATAATGCAATATGATCAATTTCACTCGTTGATTGATGGGTAGGGTAGTTCTAAATTATCAATTGCTCAAGTTTATAACTAAAAATTCCATGTCACATGATGGGTAGGGTAGATCACTTTGTGCTCAAAATTCTAGTTTTCAAACTCACTATTATTGATTGTATAAACTGTAGGATTCAAACTAACTGAGAAAATGCACTTGGATAGCATTGGTAAAGATGCTCAGAACACAGCATTTCAGTTGCAGATATATACAACAGAGAGAGCTCACACTTATGGTACTAAACCAAAAGGGCTCATTCACCAAACTAACCATCTCTTCTGTACACACTGTTGATGATGCTACTCCATCACTACTTCTACTATGTACACGCACACAAAACAAACAAACAAAGACACGACAAAAACCGTCGAGATCGACATCATTCACCAACCGTGGCAATGGGCTTCTTCTTCTTCTTCAGTAGCCATTAGAGGAGTCCTACAAAGAGGACAAGTAATGTTCCAGTAATCCAGCCACTGCTCTAAACATCCCTTGTGGAAAACATGCCCACAAGGAAGATCATTGATTTCTGAATCCGGGTCAAAGCTGGTTAGACAAACCGCGCAATCTTGCTCTTCGGTTTCCTCTTCTTTATCTTCTTGTTCTTCGGTTTTCTTCTTGCACACCGAATCGAATCTAACTGATTGTGTTTTGCTCCTGAATTCGCCGAGGTAGGTGTCAGATGGAGAAAGGCGGTTTGAAGCGGAGTCTTCTTCTGAGGCGTCTGCTGATGTGAAGGCCGAATCCAAGGGAACTCTAAGGATGAAAAGAATGGCCCGAATGAGGTAACCGACAATGGTGAATGGCACCGCGGTGTTCACCAAGATCACGCATAGAACGCCTTCTGATGGGCTTGGGAGTGTGGCTAGCCCCATTTTAAGATTAGGGTTCGCTTGAGAATGTGATGCTTGAAATTAGATTGATATCCTTTATCTGTAGAAATCAGTATAACAAACCATTAAATGCTTAATCTTTTCATATTTTGTGTATAAGGGTACTCAAATTTTCAAACCCATGATCTCATGTAGATGGGTAGTATATTTGCAAATTGGCAAACCTTAAATTGATTTTTCTTTAGAATTCAAACAAACAGAATGGAAAAATCAATATTAAATCACCAATCAATCAATCAATAAGTGTATGAAATACTAGAAAATTGATGATTGATGTCATCTGGTCAAGGGACAGACTTGATCATTATCATCATGATCATGATGATCATAAGAAAACAACAGAAGAAGCAAAGACCAAATTGATAAGATCAAATCCAACTAGTTCTCTTTCTTTGGTAAAAAACAAAGCAGGAGGAAATTGATGGGCTTGAACATAATAGTTTGTAATTCAAAATCATAGGGAGGTTTTACTCAAGAGCCAAAAGTAGGGTTCTTCAAAGTTCAAACAATCTCTTCAGAGATCTGAAGTATTTGAGATGTATGAAATGGTAGCTAAGACAACTAAATTGAAAAACCCTAAAATCTCAGAGAACTGATACCAAATTGATTTAACAAAGCAAACAAAACAGTGGAGAAACTTCCAGAAATGAAGCCATCTCAATGCAGTAAAGATAAGATGCAAAGAACCAGCACCTCACCTCCACAAAACCTAAAGATCTATAAACACATTCACTTATTATATACCAATAAATTCAAAAAAAGAAACAAAAAACACTTCCAAATATTACTCTTGAAACAAAAAATCATCAATACCTTCCCAACCCAGATTCAGATTTCCATTTTTAGGGAAAAAAAGCCCTCAATTAAGTTCAGAAACAAGGGCAAGAACAAATAATTGAAATTCAGTAGATAAGCAACCAGATCCATCCAGTTTTGCATCAGAAAACAAAAATAGATGAAAGAAACTTACATGGAGATCGGAGATTTGCAAAGGGGGTGTGGAAGTTGATTCTGGATTCAGATCAAGCAAAGAAAATTGGGGAAAAACAGCAGTGGATGTGGATTTGGGTTATCCAAGAGGGCTTGGCAGGAGCTTTAAATACAGACAACTATGCTTTAAAAGGACAAGCACTGGAAAAACCCACATCCAGCCTGATTAACCGGGGTTACTTGCTCTACTTAACCATGGTTAACGCACGCCCACCTTCAGTTAACCAGAGTTACTTTTGTTTTTACATCATGTCATTATTATCATACAATTCAAATATTTTTCAATTTAAGTCTTCCTTCTATTCAGAGTAAACTAATAAATGAGCTTTGGATTTGTAAATAATTGTATGACATTATTTTATGATATAAAAATTTGTATTAGGTGTAAAATGTTTAAGACTAAGCCTGATTGAAATTTAAAAAAAAATAAATGATGAAAATAATATAAAGATATATTGATATAAACATAAAATGGAAAATCAGAATATATATTGCTCAAAACAAATATGGGGACACCAACATGATTTGATGGGGTTTTATCCCCAAACTTCTCCTACCGTTTTTGTTTGATTCCTAATTTTGGAAATTTTATTTAAAATAACTTCAATTTGTGTTCTAATTTTATCGGCTCATAATATAATGAGGCGTGTGAAATAAATTTATATAAGTCTAATGAGGTTTTAATTCAGAACTATATAACAGTGGGTGAAGTAATTCATGAGATTATATTGTAAGTAATTTTAGCTCCAATTTTTTCATGTGAGAAGATTCTAACACGCAAGTGCTAACTGTTTAGGCTTGTTATTACTTGAATATAATCCTTCAAGATTAGAAAACTGTGACATTTAGATTGGGTTGTTTCCTTATTGGGCGGGCTAGTTGAATATGCTCTAAGGCCATCAAGCTCGGAGATTTGATGAGTGAACTCGCATTTAAACTTGCTCTAATACCATGATAAAATTCAGTAAGTCGATAAGCTGGAAATCGTATATATAATAAGTCTAACATATTTCAATCCCAAATTATATAACAATAGGTGAAATTATATATTAAGAAATTTTAGTCTTGGTTTTCTTAAAAACTCTATGAATTTTGCAAAATCAAATGAAATATTAAAACATATGGTTGACATGCCTGTTTTTTTAACTAAGAATTGGTTGACGTGTCATTCCTATGTGATAGGGATAATTGTGCATTCGTTGTGCTACTACTTGAAAGTCTATTAAAGTCCGGTGGGTCAATAATCTGGGGATCGTGCATGTAACGGGCCTAGCATACAAATTCAATGAGGTTCTAATCCAAAATCATATGGCAATAGGTGGAGTAGCTCATTAGGTTATATACTAGGCTTTGTAGTTCTCAATTTCAGATGTGAGACAATTCTCAACAAAGTCCAATAAGTGTAAAATATAATGTTATATATATAAATAATAGATATTTTAAAATCAATTGATAATAAAAAGAGTAACTAAAAACTTATATAATAAGAATATTTAATCATAACTTTCAGATGTGCGAAAGGATTCTAAATAAGTATATTCTATAAAAGAACGTAGAATATGAAATCTCAGCCGTTAATTTTACAAGTCCCTTATCTGAACCGTTAATTTTTCTTATTATTCTATAAAAGAACGTAGAATATGAAATCTCAGCCGTTAATTTTACAAGTCCCTTATCTGAACCGTTAATTTTTCTATTAATTCTATTATTCTATAAAAGAACGTATAATTTGAAGTCTCAGCCGTTACTTTTACAAGTCCCTTATTTGAGCCGTTAATTTTTCTATTATTCTATAAAAGCACGTACAATTTTAAATCTCACCCGTTAATTTTACAAGTCTCGTATCTGAGACGTTAATTTTTCTCATCAAATCCAACTACGCTTTTCCTTTTTATGTGATCACTACACTTATTTAATTCTCATGTATCCCAATCATATACACTAATCTATTATTCTATAAAAGAACGTAGAATATGAAATCTCATCCGTTAATTTTACAAGTCCCTTATCTGAACCGTTAATTTTTCTATTATTCTATTATTCTATAAAAGAACGTATAATTTGAAATCTCAGCCGTTACTTTTACAAGTCCCTTATCTGAGCCGTTAATTTTTCTATCATTCTATAAAAGAACGTATAATTTTAAATCTCACCCGTTAATTTACAAGTCCCGTATGTGAGACGTTAATTTTTCTCATCAAATCCAACTACGCTTTTCCTTTTTATGTGATCACTACACTTATTTAATTCTCATGTATCCCAGAAACTAGTACGTACAAATCTCAATTAAATTTTATAGATAAAGAAATTTCAAAAAAATGAATGAAATCTAACTCTAATTATCATGTTAATTAAAGTGCATTTTATTTGAGAGCTACAATTAATCTGATTTTTATCATAACACAAATTTGCACCAATAGCATTTAGTGTTATGGACCACTACTAGGAATCTTTTTCTTTTCTTTTGAAAACAACTAAAAAGAAATTAAAGGGCAAAAATAAAGAAAGATTCTCTTAATATTAAGTTAATTTATTGCATCATTTGGTAAATTACCTTTTGTAATTGGAGCCAAAAATGATTATATTTCTTTCCTAAGTATAATTTTATCTCATATCAACGTATGTACATAAGTAACATAACCATCAAGTCATTAACTTTTTTTTTGTCGGCCCAGAATTCATAACCATTAATTATCGAATCAGAGTGAGAATATTTTATTTTTGTTTAGCATGAGATACATTTCGTAAATTGAACAAGAGAAATCACTTATTAGTTCAGAAAATGACAAAACAAGTCACGTTAATACATATGGAATTTCACGTGCCATCGTATGGTTGTTTGTCGTAAACCCTCGTGCTTTCTTTTAGATGGTTCAGTTTTTTTTTCTTTTGGTTTTCAGGGTTTAATACGCCCAAATTTGTTTAAAACTTTGGATAGCAAAAAGTGCCTAACTAATTCCTCAAATATATACGATTTTCGTTTGAAAAACATTGTAATTTTAACACTTTGATTTAGCTAAAACAAATTGTTCGTTCGGTTTCATCCTACGAGATCACTAGGGCTCACCAATTTACATGGACGGAGAATTTCCTGAGCGTCATTCCGTTTACATGACTGAAGCCGTTGCACTTCGACGTATAATTTTCGAGGTCATTCGACGTGGCGTTCTCCACATCCAAATTGAAGGCAACAACCTACAGCTTATTAAAGTCGTACAGGGTGACTGAAGTTGTCCCTAGGAGATTGAGCTCGTTCGAACGAATATTCAAGAGTCTGCTAAGCCACTTTAAGAGTTGGAGTATTTCTCATATGTTTAAAGAAACCAATTTTGTTACACCGCTGAATCGTTTCAGAGTGTCTCTTTCCTCTCTCCCGATTCAAAGACTTGACGTCATTTGCAAAGATGCTCTAAAATAGTCCATATGTATGTAGAATGGATTTCCCTAATTCTTTACCTTATTAATTTTTTTTGTTAGTTTAGGGTCTCAAATAGTAATTATTGATGATAGACTAGGATTGTTTGCCGGGCCGGTCACGGGCCTGTGTTTAAACAAGCCCAAGTTCATTCAACTGGTATTGGCGTATTGCAACTATCACATAACTAAACAGTCTAAACCCTAAGAACCAGAGAGACAGAGAATCAGGAATCGGGAGTTTGAGACAATTCGGAATTCTTCACCGCCGGCGTATCTTCTCTGCCTCGTCAAACTCTACAAAGGTTTAAACTTGGTGTATGTATCTCTAGGCTTTCCTCTCGTCGTCTTGTTTGTAGTTCTTAAGGATCCCAATTTGTTCCGTTTGAACTTCGGAATTGGCGTTTTAAGTTGAGAAATATCCAAATTTTGACTTGTTTTGTGCCGCTGGCGCCTGGCCGGGAGCTCCCGGCCGCCGCCTGCATCCGCCACTGGTGTCAAGGAATGCTATCTGCGAAGAACTTGAAGAAGCCTACTTTTGTCTCGAATGCTAATTTTATCTAGCACTGTTATAGTTTATATGTAAACCATATCTGGATAAAGCAAACGGAATGAACGAGATTAGAATCATTGTTAGCCTGGTATCTGTGTGACATTAAGGCCTCTTGCTTACTGACATCATTGCAGCATTTGCCTCTTGCTTGTTTCTGTGAGCACTTGAGTAGAGTTCTTATCCAGAAGAGAATTACATTTTATGTTCCTTGTTTGCAAGCTATATTGAATAGAAGTGCAAATAGTATATGCTCTCTGAAGAAAGCCTAAAACCCTTATTTATGCTCTTTAGGTCTTACTTAAGATCTGTAGAAGCAAAAAAGATTGAAACCATGTTTTTAATAACTTTCATACTTGTCATAAACACCTGAAACTAGTCCTTGATGTGTGGCTCTGCAACAATGATGCATTTTTGTTTGACCACCATATGTAGGGATGTCGTCAAGACAAGGCAGAATGGGTGAAGGTGCTGTTTCGAGACAATCTTCAGCTATGAATAAACGGAAGAGGGGGCAAAAGAGTGGAGGTAAATTTGATAAGAGGAAGAAAGCATTGCCTACAACGGGGAAGAAGATTGACAAGAGAATGAAACAATTGTTTCGTAAGCGGGCTAGGCAGTACAATTCAGATGATGAAAATTCTGAGGGGGAAGCCAAGGAGAAGCGAATAAAGCCAAACTTTAAACGCAAAGGAAATTTGCATAAAAACGAGGATTATGACGTTGAAAATTTGGAGCGAAATCAAGTATCTGATGACGAGGAGGACACTGACATGCAACCTGGGATCACAAAATTTACTGAAGGGTGCAGAACGTTTAGGATGGCATTTGTTAACATAATGAAGAAGCATATAGATGATGATCTGGTTTGTAAATTTATCTTATGATTATTTGCGGGATTTGTTGGGACTGGCATTTGAGTCTTGTTATCATTTCTTGGCAGGGTCCAATTTTATCGGCTCATAAGAAGCTTGTCGTAGAAAAGCTTGCAGAAGAAGACGATGAGAAAAGGGTTAAAAGTGAGGCCAAGAAGGTCAAACAGATGGTATTTGTCAAGCAACTCTACTAGTTTGAACACCCTTCGTGTGTTTCTTATTTTTATTCTGCAATTTGATGTTATATTAATCTGTTCTGGATTTTGAAAATTATTAGGTTGCAGAAAAGGGGCATGTCAAGCCTGCCAATTTTATAGATTCTCATGAAAAGCTTTTGATAGGTGTTGCAACTAAAGGAGGTACAATATTTTATGCTTATATTTGATTGTATCTTTTTGTGTTGATTTTCAATTATTTGCTCCGTTAAGTAACATATCTTTTGGTTTTGATGGATGCTGATCAATACTCAGTGGTCAAGTTGTTTAATGCTGTAAGTCTCCTGCAACTTAGAATAACATTTCTTGTGTAATCTTTCTGAATGTCAACCTTACTTGTTTTGCTCTTCTTCCAGGTTAACAAGGCTCAAAGTGCTCAGAAAGGATTAAATCCTTCTAGAGCTAAAGATGCTAAAGGTTAATAATAAAACTTAATTTCTTCCATCTTCTTCAAATTTTTTTTTTGGAAAGTCTTAATGATGAGGCTGATCCTTCCATATCTTAGAAATCCAAAATTGTTATAAATGTGTCATCTTCTGCTGTATAAATTCAGTATGATAATTGGCTTATTTCTTCTGGGAGTACATTGCTTAGTATCCTTAGCCAAAGTTGTGAATTACATTGATCTGATCCTGTTTGTGGAACAATTGTCTTGAATCTGGCAGTGTTGAAACAAAGGAGAAAACAAGTCTTCTTCAATGAGTTGAACAAGTCTTCAGGGCAGTCAACTGAAGGGGATAACAAGGTTTGCCCCATGTCATTCTATTGTTTGTGTTTACCCAGAATTTTGAATCTTTATATTGTTATGCTCATCAATGCTATTTATTTAGATTTCTTCTTGTCATTGGAATTTGGACATATTTTGTGTAATGCACAAAAATGCTTCTCAAACTGAGAGGTCCTTGAAATCTTTAGCAGTCATTGGAATAGGAATTAACTACCATGCACCCTTGATTGGTTTACCTTGTTTACATCAATTTAGCACAATGGTCATATTATTCTTGTTCGTCAGCTATACTCGTATCAATAGATTTTAATTTTTGGAATTTCTTATGATAGGGGTCGGCATCAAATGGTAAGGTAGACAGCGAACAACCTAGCTGGGGCCCATTGCGCGACACATATATGCTTACTAATCCTAAGTTGAAAGACTGGGATAAGATGCAGGTAACAAGGATATCCTTCAATCTGTGACCATCTTTTTACATTCTATAAACCACACTCATTTTGCAACACACAATTACTTCTCAGGATACAACGGCAGCAGATGACATAGGTATGACATCAGATGACAGTTCCGATGATGATGAATGATCAAAACTCCTAAAGCTCAATCAAACACTTGAAATCTGAGGGTCCTATCTAAATTCATAGTATTGTTTTTCTTGATCGTCACATCACTAGATATGAACGCTGTGATCTTGTAGCCTGCAATGTGTGTATCTGTGATCAGGCTGAAAATTTTGGAATTTGATACTTGCTGCACTATCCGTCTTCTGTTATGTGTACTCTGTTCATCACTAATCTAGGCTTTGTTTAATATAAGAAAGTATGTACTTTGTTTAATATAAGAAATAAATCATTCGTCTAGAATAGAGTCATAATGATGGATGATTCAATAGCAAAATAAGCAATCTACATAGCGAACTCGGCTACAAAATTACGGGATCCACCTCCTGCATGCTGAAGACATAAGGATTTGAATCTTATGTTATACACATCACGTAAAGCTAGCCACCATTTACGCAACGCAACCATATACTTCTCCCAATGCACAATGAAGGTCAAGCAAAAACATATACAAATCTCCGGCACCCAGTTTGTGTCTCACAACAATAATGTACAATGCCGCCGGCCCACCTTTTCGATCTGGGTACCATTGAATACGCCACTAGTAGGTGAGCCAACGATTCTACTAACCATGGTTCATGAATGGTGTGGTTCAAAGCGGAGCCTTTGACTCGTTACCATGTTGATTGATTTACGTCAGCTGTCGTCTTCTTTTTCTTGGGTTTTCATGGGGGAGAATCAGTCCCCTCTCGCCCCCTTCAGTTCCAGCCAGCAAAAACCCGTCTCGTTACAATCCAACTGCATGTCATCATCACAAAGTTATAAGCTTAAGTGTAAGATTTTGATTTGGATCAGGTCTGTAGTATAGAGAAAACTTGAGCTTTTATTAGAGGAAGGATGTTTTGAATCTTACACTTTAGAAGCTCCTTGTTTGGCTTAAAGGGTCATAATCATAAGCATCGCCCGCCTTGACGAACCGGCCCTTGACACGCTTCCTCACATCGGCCCTTGCTTTGCGTGATTCGTACCTTACCCTCTTCTCGAATCTGTTGGACAGCGAATAAGTTAGTTCTATCAAGAAATAATCAGCACTCTTATGTCAAAAAAAGCATGAAAAATCCATTCATAACTTTCTTTTTTCTAACTGAAATTTAGGTTGTCCTCTAGAAAAAGATTCATTCTTTAGGGTAGGAATTACTACACTTCAATTCTGAATCTCATATTGTGTATATCCATGCATTATATTGTTGCTTCTCTATGACAATGTCATTTGACCAAGACTATCTCACAAGTAAAAACATCAACCGGAACTTGTTCAATTCCCATATCATCTTCCATTTACCTTCTATGGAGTTACTTAAGAGTAATATAACACCAAAAGTATTCTTCTTTTTTGTTACAAATTTAATCAAGATGTTAGAAACAATTTTGTTACAAATTTGGGGCGCATCCTCATGCTCATTGGCTTTTTTATATACTGCCTTTGAGATGAATTTAGTCCCTATATCAATTTTGGTGCATTCTAACTAAATTCAGTTATTATTGCCACATAGCTGAATTTCAGTTTTTCTTGGGTCTATCGGGCATACCCCTTTCCCTTGGGCAGGGTACCCCCATCTTGACCCCTCTAGATTCCACTGTAGTGGAGCCTCACTGGGTCAATGATGATGATGATGTTAGAAACAAACATGGGCTTATATCAAATACATTAAGAGGACTTACTTGCGGGTTTTCTTCTTTTCCTTGTATCTCATAACAGCATTACTCCTGCTACTCTCAGCAGAACACCATGGGGGTTCACCGAGTAAAAGCACTGAAGAAGCGCCACAGTCTTGATAATCTCCTCCACCGCTTACCTCTGTAGTGTGACCCGAATAAGAAAGTTGTTTTGGCCCCATACAAATAGCCGGGTCTGTTTTAATGCTCATGATCGAATCAGCAGATGCGCCGTTGCTATACGCTGGTTGCATTGCATTAGACACTCCTACACCCTGAAAAGTAAAAAAAAAACACCATTACAATGTTAGTCCATCACATATTCAAAAGCAAAAGAAGGCAGTGCTGTTTGAGGTATCAAGAATAAACAAACCAACCTTAGGTTGACCCTGACCATCAAAATCAGGGCCAAGTTTGCCCCTTCTCCCAAATAAGCTGTCAATTCCACCATTCTCAAGGAGCTGCTCAGAATGAGTGAGAGTTAAACCAAAGAGCTCGTCGTAGTTTTCAAAATTTATATTAACTTCATCCATGTCAATATCTGCATAAGGGTCGTCTTCATAACTCTCAATGCTTTTGCTCCCAGAGAAGTACTCCTACACAATTGCACTCAAGAGAAACAGGTTAATATTGGACAGGACAAGTTAGAAAGCAAATAGCCATTTCCAACCTGCATGCACAAATATGATAAACAACAAATTATTCTCATACTTCAATTTTCTTTGCATAACAAATCAAGATTAGATGATTTGGAACCAACCCTTTTTTCCAACCCCATACTAGGTTCAGCTGAGACTTACCTACAGTAAATTGACTCAGATTCTTACCACTAACAGAAGATTTTATATTTCTTAGAAACTAAATCTCTCCTCAAACTACAAAGCTCCTGCAAAAAATCAAGTCCAACACAAGAACACTCTATTGAGTATTCAAATATCCAATGTTTGTGAAGTGAAAGTTGTGTCCATACAGGAACCTGATCCCTCATCTCTCAAACACAAAACCCAATTAAGGAATTCAGATATTAATTACAAGAAGCCAATAAAAATGCGAGTTGAAAAGAGCATAACATAAAAAATTTACCTTTGGAGAGTATTCAGATCCTAAAGGTTGGTATAAACATTGTGGTGCAAGTTCAGGTACAGATGAGCATCCCATCCAAACACCTGATTCATCAATGTTATCCACATCATCATCACCATCACAATCATTATTTCCACCGCCTTTCTCATCAATTTCCAACCCACATTTGCCACTGTTCTCAGCGATGCTCAGTGAACCCAATCCTCTCTCACAGTTAGAACCGTCTCCCAGAGAGCCCGGAACATCCAAAAGGAATGACCAGATTTTCGACAGCTCAGTAGCCGAAGGACATCCAGAGTAAGAGTTAATGGTTTGCCTCTTATGGGAAGATTTAGAACCACCATGTTCAGTCCTATCACAATTCTGACACAAGGAAACCCTATCTTCAAGACATCTAACAAATGCAGGCTGAGAGTTGCACTTCTCACATACGAGGATTCTAGGATGGCGTTTGGAGAGGGCGTTTGCTGAGTGAACATTTCGGTCACATGATAAACACAAGTAGGCATGATCAGACTTGCAATAAACCATGGATCTTTGCTCCCCACAAAAGTCGCAAGCGTAACCCATTTTTTGTACTTGGAATCTTGGATTTAGGAAATCAATCCAAGCTTCAAATTATCACCAAGGATATTAATTTGTCCTAAGAATGAAGACACTGGGAATTCAACTCAGAACCTTCACAAAAGAAAAGAAAAATCATAGAGTTAAGCAAGTGTGTAAGCTGACATCAAAGAGTCATAAACTGAAAAATTGAATCGTGAAGTTAACTTTCTCAGACCAAAACAAAAACAAAAGCTAACTCATGAAGACCGTTAAGAACAAACATAGAATAGACTATAACCAAAACTTGGCTTAGTAGCAAATCTCTTGGTTTACACTAGAGTTTGGTGGATCAAAAAACTTAAACCATACCAAGAAAATGGGATAAGATTATGTATCACAAACAATTGTAACAAAGAGTCTTCAAGATAAACCACAGACAGTGACAAGTAAAATTGAATGAATAAGCATGTGACTCAACTCAAGTTGGTGAAAAATCAGATTTGTCCAAAACACTCCAAATCTCAAGAACAGGTCTCAGATTCACCATGAGATCTTGCAAACCACTATCTAAAATCACATAATACCCAATAAAGAGCACCTAATTCCCCCAAACTAAACTAGATAAGATGTGTCAAAAATGAAAATTCCCCAAACTAAAAATCAAGCCTTTGGTCATCATCTCATACAACAGAAGATTTCAACAACCAGCTGAAAACACCTCACAAAAAACAAAATTAAACAATACCCAGAAAAATCCCTCCAATTGAACAACAGAATTCAAAGACAAAACGAACGAACCAATCACAAACCCCGGAAAAAGAAAACAATTTTAAAGAGAGAGCAGCTTAGGGAAAAAAGTACCAGCAAAAACCCTGAAAGAAAAGCTTCGGATAATTCCAGAAATTCTCCTCTTGGGTTGAGAGAGAGCAGCAAAAAAACACAGCACAAAGCATAAAAAAATGGGTGGGGAAGAATTTGCGACGCAAAATTTGTGATAAAAAGCGCAAGCCAAAAATTAAAAAAAAAGAAGATAAATTGGGTGCGGAAGAAGACTTGGGTGGGGCCCATTAAAAAGTAAAAAGTTTTATAGGCTTCACTCTCGTGCTCATCCCCTTTGGCAATCGCATTAGCGTGCCACGTCACATTGTTTTTATTTTATTTTAATTAATTAATTATGCTGATTTTATAATTATAATAAAAAAAATTAAAAAGGTCGGCTGGCTATATTAGTAATTAGTTAGTGTGTGCTTTTGAGGATATTTTGGTAGTCATTCGTTTGTATAAATATCTTGAGAGGGGGAGGTGGAAGATATAAATAAAAAAATAGAAAAATAATAATGCATGTAGTATTTGCTTTTGTGCAATAAATATCTGAGGCTGTCCAAAAAGGTACGACTTATTATTATCCGGCTGTTCACTTAGATTTGGGGGTGCCGAATGCCGATGGATTTTTCATTGATATTTCCAATCATGAAAGATGGATAGATAAATTTCAATCAATTCTTACGAATTATAAGCAACCTCCTCCACATAAGACTTGGACACTTTGTATATATATTTTATTATTCTAAAGTAATTTTGATATATCAAATAAGTTTGATAGATATTGAGTTGGGGTCGGGCGGGTTCGGGTTAAATCGGGTTTGGTTTTGTTATGGGTCATAGGTCAAACGGGTCGGGTCGTATCGGGTTTTTGGTCGGGTCGGGTTGACCAGCGAGTCCAAAATATCCCTTTTTTATGATTATTAAAATTAATTTTTAATTAAATAACAATATTTAATTATAATACATTATTTCATTTATTTTAATAATAAAATATATTATAATTTTCAAAATAAATTTTTAAAAATTCTATAAATACAATAAATCGGTCAACCCAACGGGTTTCGGGTTCGGTTGATTTCGGGTTTCGGGTTCAAATTTTAGGGTCTTGACCCTAAAATTATCGGGCGGTTCGGACCGGGTTAGTGGGTTTGGTCAGCTTTTGACATCTCTAATATTGAGTAATAGAATTAATAATAAATATAGAAAATCACCCATGAACATTAATAATTGGATAGTAAAGTTAAAAAAATTTCTTATTAATTTTACCATTTTTAAGAAAATCACCCAATGAACATTAATATAGAAAATCACCTGATGAACCAAAAATTCATTCTGTTTTAGTAATTTTACTATTTTTAAGTGAAATGATCTATATTGTTAATCCCTTTTCATCCAATGTCCTCTATTTTTTCACATTTTAGTATCTACATATAAGTGTCTTTTCTCACTAGATCTCTACCTATTATTATACGGTGAAAATGTACGATGGAAATGACATTTGGATAAAAGAAAATCAATAATAGCTTATTTCATCTAGCCCAGCCCAATTCATGAATTATTCCTTTAATATACATACATTATTTATTATATACAATAATGCCCTTGTTGCCAAACGGGGACCTAAAATAAAAAACTGTTCATGGATTTAAATCAGTGTGTGCTTGTGTGAGAGACAACTGCATGTTTGCACTTAATTCTGTACATTCATCATACCTCATAAGGCCTTGTTTGGTATGAGGATATAAAAAAGGTAAAAAGGTCGTGTGATGCCTGCTTCCGGTCGCATGATCCATCCCTTTACTCACCAACCTTTATATAATTTTTTTTGGGTCAAAATCAAACTTTATAATTACTTCTTTGCTAATACTTCTCGGAAAATATCTTCTTACGTATGTTGTGTTTTATGGGGTAAAAAAACATTTTATTAAAATTAAAATTTCAAGAATCAAGTTACCATTTTTTGGTATTTTGATATGATGGTATAATAAAAGTTGGGAGAATAATTTTTTTTACTGCCCTTCTGAGTGATTTCAATTTTTACGTTTTAGAATAAATTAAATTCCTGAAAATATGGACTAGATTGGACCGGCCGTAGGACTGAGTGGGTCTGTTTCACGATCCAATATATTTTAAAATTCTGGTTTATAGTCCGGTCCAAGACCGTAAATTTACAATCTGGACCGGATTGGACTGGACCGTAGGACTGAGAGGTTGGTTCACGATCCAATATATTTTAAAATTCTGGTTTACAGTCCGGTCCAAGACCGTAAATGTATAATCTGAACTGGATTGGAATGTAATATATATTTTTTAATTATATAAAAACATTTCAATATTTGTATTTGACATAAAATCTCAATTTTTAATATTTATAGTTGACATAAAATTTAAATTTTTACAGTCCATTTACATTAGAAAGTCAAATCGGACCGCAATTTAACCATTTTTTAACATAACATGTTAAAATTTTGTTGTAAAATATGTATAAACGGTCTTTATGGTCCAAAATCGGACCAGGTCATAATAAGACTGAACTGTATTTTTCCGATCCGGTCCACGATCTAAATATTACAAGTTTTACGGTCCATCGATCCAGACCGAGACCATATATTCCGGTTCTATCCGGTCCAATTTGGACCACATGAACACCCTACATACCTTTTCATCACTTTATTGTGAAAGAAAAGGTTAACCAAACAGTGTACTTACTTTCTTAATGTGAACCTTTGATCCCAAGATCTTTAGTGAAATGAAATATCACCGAAGGCCATTAGTTTATTTTCCTTGGTATCTAACTCGTTTAATATCAATGTATCAATCAATCAATAACTTTATAAAAGTACTATAATTTTCATTAAAATGGCGTATCGTAGGTTGGTAATTACCACCGCTAGTTAACCTAGCTAATCAAGTGTGGTCGATTATAGAACTTGTGGAAGATACCTTTGTCAATCACTAGTTGCGTGAATTAAACCAATACGGTAATTGAGTGTAGAAGAAAATGTAACTAAATTCGGTATGGTGGAGTTTTCTTGAAAATTTTAAAACCATCAAAGACATCACAAAATAATAGTTGTTTACATATCTATATAAAAAAAAATCTATCCTATGCCCTAGATAAGAGCCTTATTTTGAAAAGATTTTACTAATTTTATTTATTTAAAAATTATATTTTATTTTTTCAAAGGTTTATGAATTTACTTTTAGGGTTTTAGAATCTAAAAGAAGGAAGAAACCATCTTTTAAAAACCTTCTTAATCTATACTCTAAGGATATAAGAAAGAAAGACCGATAAATAAAATAGTTTCAAAGTAGAGGGTTAGCTCGTACGAAGATCCATACTCGCGGATATTTTAGGAAATTAGCAATTACTCAAGGTTACCCATACGAAAGAATACAAAAATTAAGGATCAGATGAAGTTATTAATATTTGTGAGTATTTCACAAATTTGGCAATAACCCACAACCTCATATTAATGACAGATTCTCTAATCTGTCTTTAGGGCATAGAATAAATATTTTATTTTAAAAATATTTATTATTTTTATTTATTTAAGAAACAATTTTTTTACTGACAGATTTATGTATTAGTTTTGAAAAACATTTAAAATATTTTCTAAAAATGAATCTTAAAAAAATATTATTATTTCTAATTTTGGTCATTAATTTGTAATGAATAGAAAATACCAAACCTCCCAGAATTTAGGTGAGCCATTACTGTGATTTGTTGAATTATTTGAGTATCTATGACTTGTCAAACATGCATTGTGAAAACTTCCAAATGACGTACTCCAAAACAATGTTGACGGGTATACATTGGAATGAAAGACTCAAAAGTCCATAATACTTAATTCGGTTTTAAATATATTTTTTGATATATTTTTTTTTCATAATTTTATGAAAGTTTTGGTACATAATAATTGAGATGCTTAATAACAATGTCCATTCCTTCATTATCTATTTTAGAAAGTCCCACAAAGCCTGGTCGCTTTATTTGGGGACCTCTCCATCTGGATTTTTTTAAAGAAAATTCACAATTAATATTGCCAATTTTTCTCCACAAAAAAATGAAGACAATTATGCAACATGGCAGTATGGCACATTACAAAAAAAAAGCTCCTGTATTTTTTATATTTCACCCATCCCCCAAATTACAAACAAAACTAAACGACAAAACATTAAAAACTACATTCAATTGCATCACCAAATCTACATTGATGCAAAGAGTGTGACTTTACCAATTCAAATTCAACCATTCTCATCTTTTATCACTACTACCAATTTGAACCACGTTTGAAACGCAACGACAAAGACGTAGTAATCTCAAATACCCACCTCGCAAGCCTCCAATGGCGGATTTAATCTCATCCAGCATCGATTCCGCGATCAGCTTTTGCTTTACATTTGATGCGTCTCCCACTTCGTAGGGGATGATGTCAGATGGATAAACTCCACTGTTGCAAAATGCACATTACAAAAATATGTTACATTTATAGTTCCAAACCATGGTAACAAAAAATCTCCAAAATATCAAAGCTAATAGAAAGGAAGATATTCGACGTCATCTAAACTTATTATCTTCCGTCCAATTGGATGAAGTCTTAAGAGTACAAAGTTATTGTTTTGAAACAAATGCCAGGCTATGCAAGTGCTGCATATCCAAGCAAGCATAAATGCAGATTGTAAAGAAGGTCAGACCTAATATTCTTTGGTCCATGAAAAAACTTTGGGGACCATGAGTAGCAAGCAGTCTATTTTTGAAGAGTAGCCCCCAATTGGGTGTAAAGATTATGTAATGGTACTGTATAAATGCTTAAATACTTAAAAATATATCTAACACAGCAACAACACCAACCCAGTGTTAGCCCGCCTCGGGTGGGCTCTGGGAATCAAGAGGGTGTATGTGGAAGGTCCAAGCATTATCATCATTGCTCGAAAAACCCAAGGAAAACTAAAATTCAGCTATGTGAAAATAATAACTGAATTTAGTTAAACTGCACCGATATTGATATAGGGACTATATTCATCTCAAAGGCACTTTATAAAAGCCAATGACTTATACATGATCTAAACAGATGGCAAAAATATAGATTGCATATTGATGGTTTTGTCCTTTGTTTGATTTCATGACTTGATTACAAATAGGCAGCTAGTTGATAGGCTCAAGCTGGGCACAGATGGATAATGAGTAGACAAGGACAGATATAACTCTCTGACAAAGTGCCAGACTCAAAACAATTTTATTTGGCATATTAAATGGAATAAGAACCCAAACGCTTCAAGAGTAGTGAAGTGAGATTTTGTGAATAAGTCAACTAGAATAGAAGAGATGCTCTTCAACTCAAAATGCAAGAGATATGGCAAGGTGGTAGTGGCCAATTCTTACCAGCTCAAACAGGACACATCAAAACTCAGTATAACTCTCCTGCCGTCATTGTAGTTGATAAATGTTAGCTGGAGAACAAGCCTCCCAACTGCAAAAACAGGAATTTATAAGCCTTCAAAATCTAAATAAATACCAGATTTTTCACAAAGCTTGTATTCAATGGTGCAGGAAATATATAAAAATATAATTTTTAAGCAGTCCCACAAAACAGAAGAAAGAGAGAACCTAGTCTAAAAAGGGCAATAAAAGAACCACCAATGGCGTAAACTTTAAAGTGATACATTAGTATAGTATATTATATAATTAAATCAGCAACATAGCTAATTAAAAGGAAGAGCCAGAGATGCTGTTTACCAGATGGTAAATGAAAACTTGACTTGGCCAAATTACTTAGCTCTATATGCGCTAGCTTTATTTCTTCAAGAACATCGCATAGGTTACTCAACAGTGAACTGATCCTCTGTGCAGGAAAAGGACAAAAATTCAATGTTAAATAGTAGTAGATTTTTTTTTATTAGCAAAGGGGTTAAAGGGGCCTCAACGGTTGACAAGTTAGTAACAGATGAAAGTGATTAAATACCTAGGATTTTTATAAGGTTTATCAGGTGATTTGCTTCAGTAATATCAATCCAGCATAGGAAAGATAGTTCTACCATGTGTACTTTGGTGCCCAACGTAATACTTGAATTGCTTAACTAATCTCTTTTTCATATAAGAGAAAGGAAGGATAGAAGAAGATATATCTAAGCAATGAAAGTTCCATCTGAAGAGAAAGAAATACATCAAAAAACAGGAAAAAAAAGATCAAGCATGTAGACACAGTGATACTCAATTAATCTATACTTGTGCAAAAGAAACCCCTCTAAAAGTACCCACCGATTCAATCTATAAACAGGACAAATAATCAAAGTCCCAGTCCACATCCTAGGTAAACACTTGTTGCAACAAATATCGAGAACAAGAAACATATTATAGTTTCTCCTCTTTCATTCACTAAATAACACTAAACATAAGAAGAAAACACATCATGTGTTATAGCAGCACCAAGTGATTAATACTGGAGGGGAAGACTGAATGGCTAACCACTCAACCGGCTGATCATCAAGATAACATTATTTCAAACAGTCCATAAGAACAAAAAAAAAAATTTAAATTGCTACCAATAGTAATTAAGAACATACTTGTGTTTCTCGTGCAAAAATGACAGGACCAGTATACTTCAGGATAGTTTTACCACTCAAAGCAAATTCAAAAGCAGCAGCAGCATTCATCCTAGGCCATGTCTGGTATGAAAGAACACACATCAGAAAACAACGAACAATCAGAATTCAGAAATTAGTAAACTAGTTATTATTTATCCATAGGTTAGATAAAAGAAGGAAAAGGGTAACCTTTGATATCATAGTATTGATGAGTTCACTCGAGATGGAAATGCTAGATTTAGGCTTATGCTTTAGTAAAAACCTGAAGTCACCGACACCAATAACACAATTACCACCTGTACAGCTTTAAACCAGATAGACAAGGTAAGAACGGCAATTAACGTGAACTATATTAAACAGCATACAAACCTCTGAGAAAAAATTCCGTCATAATTTAGAACAACATCGAGCTGACCATTCTTATTTTCTGCTTTATCAACTTCCCACAACTATGGACAAGACAAGTAAAACTCTTCAGCACTACAGCTCCAATGATGAACATCTAAATAAATAGCAGTAGCTTTTAAAAAAATACAGTAGCAAGAAACCTGAAACTCCTGCTGTAAGAACCAGCAGGGCGTTTTTCTCTTCAAATGATTCATAACAATGGCAACTGTCGTGTCGCAGTTTGGCTGTCCAGGCATCTTTATAGAAGTATGGAAGGAGCTAATTAAAATCTCTATCTTTCTTTTTGAATCTTCAAGAGCCTTCTCAAGTACAGTGATGCTCTTACCCTTGTCCTGCACATTAAAAGGGATCTAGATCAACTGAAAATGAGCCTAGAGACTGCAGAACTGTCAGAAGATCACTAATGACATAAGATGCAGCCTACAAAACACTATATCAATATTACCTCCCAATTTAGGAAGCTTAAAAAAATCTACACATCTTTATCCAAAAAATTAAGTACATGCACGCATCTAAAGACTACAATATAACAAGTGCTACAATAAATGTGAATTCATGTCCCAAACACATAATGCAATATTTTGTATTTACATTGGGAAGGTGTATCATATCCTCATATTTAAAGTTATAAGTTGAATTACATATCACTGAGTCTCATCTACATTAGCATTTATGGTTTCATATAGTATGATCCAACTCCAAGTGATTTCATATAGTATACACAAAGCATGTACATCAAAGAGCTATCAGTCATTACAATGTAGAAGTAGAAATAAGCAGCAGGAAGGAAAGAGAAAACCATAGTAACACTTGTGGAAATAAACCTGAGCGATTGGCTTCATTTTCCGATGTTTCTAAGCAAAAAAATGTGGCATCATGAACAGTTTATATACAGAGAGTAAGGGAGCTCAAGACCAATTTTTTTTTTTTTTGAAATAAATGTTAACCATCATTCCTGTGTGTTAAGTTATTTACAGAACTAGCTAGTTTTCCAGAATTAAAACCCAAATTTCATAAGGTAAGAACCTGCAACTAAACACCCAAATAAACCCCCAAAAGGTAACACACTACTGTCTTTCTATCTTATTCAGAAGCCTTTCACAATTATAGAGAGCTTAAATTGATATTAGTTAGAGGTGGAGAATGCCAACTAACCTTGTTTTTATCTTGATCTGTAGAATAAGATTGTGAATTACACCCACCAAGCTCATTATCTTGATCGGAACCACGCAATTTACAGCAGCATTTTGACCACAATACTTTACTTTCTTGGACAGCAGATTGTAATAACTCTATTTGGTTCTGGAAAACAGCAAACACTGAATATAACAATTACAATATTCAAGAAGAAAACACTGAATATAACAATTACAATATTCAACAAATAGTACCAATAGTTTCTTCTTCTTAAGATGCATTAACTGCATTTTCACCCTCCCATACATAGCTTTATACATCAATAACTTTGTCTCTGCTACTCTGCATTAACATCAGAATGTTAGCATCAGCACTGATTAAAACAGAGTCAGATTCAAGAAAGGTCCAAATCTAGTACAAATTTACCTTTTCAGCAGAGTGTGATCAAACTCTCCTGACAATTTCTGCAGGAGAAAACATATATAAGTGATCAGTGCTATGTGGACCAATTAAGCAGATTAATGTTCTTTTGTCCAGACAATAAAACATAAGCAAATGACTGCAAATTATGTAACTTCATACAGCAGAAAGTGCCAATTTCCCGAAAAGTTTTTTTCTGTGAAGCTTTTACAACAAAGGAAAAGAAACTGAAAGAAGAAGCCTATAGCTCTCATCAATTATCAACTTTAACTGCAAATCTCGCTTTAGAATGCTTATAATTTAATTTATTTATCATTTAGAATGCAAGCAGAACCTGAAGACTGTCACTTTCATATACAGATTTCAATAGAGACCCATGAAAATTAAGAAAATATAGTTTGAAATAAATTACAAAAATACTTAGTCTGAAACATCTTTGGAGGTATCATGGAGTTCTAACATCTCATTAAATCCCTATCAATTTGAAAACTACCACAAGAAAAGCTCCAAAGTTCTAGAAGTGTCAAAAATGTACAAATGCTGAGCACTATACGCATGATTTTTTTTTTTTTGTTTCTACTTTCTTGACATGTATGGCAAGCAAAATTTGCACCTGGCACATTTCATTGTGTAAATACATGAATGCTCAAAGAAAACTCTAAAAAGATAGAGCTTATAGCAAACCTGAGAGTAAATGTTGGAACATGAAATTTTGCTGGATGCAAACTTCTGCAGAGTAGCCATGATATCTTCCAATTTTTCAACCTACAAGAGAGAAAGAGAATGAGTAAATAGAAGTTTCAACAAGTTAAATAAATTCAGGTTGTTTCTCAGTTGAAACAAATATACAGAATATAACTTGCCGAATGTGTATCAAGCTCTTTAACTGATGAAGAAAGCCATTTTCCCGTTAGTAGGTTGAAGTTCCTGAATACCTGCAAAGTAAATTAAGCAAGTTTGATCATCAAAAAAAGTAGGATGGAGCTGGTGAATCATTGATCAAGCTATGCATACATACATTAGTCAAACTCTGTCGTCTTTTGTCACCTTCAGTATTTTGTGTAACTGTACTAATTCCATTGAAGCATCCACTGTGAAGCTCTCCAGCCTGATTAGAATCATTCAGGAAATGCTGATGTTTATGCAGAATGTCAACTGCTTCTTCCCTTTCTGCACCTAGTTTCCCACCCAAGTTCTTCATCTTTAAGGAATAGCTTTCATCACGCATGTCAAATCCATTCTGGAAATTACCGCAAGCATTTTCTAGACTAAGCTGATAAGAACTAAGATTTGGGTCATCTGTCCTTTTCATTTTAAGCACTTCATTATCATGCACTGAGCTGCATTGTTCCTCCTTGGACGAGTGGATATATTGCTCTTGCTGATAACTCTGAGAATTCTGTTTCATCAAATTCTGAACATCAGTAACAATTTTTTTTAAAAAAAAGTGTCGATCAAATCTAAAACGTGCAAGAAAGAATGGTAGTTCATACAAGATTGGCAATAATAATGGATCCTTACACTTCAACACCGGTTAATGGCTTGCCCATATGATCATAGCACACATACCACAGCACTCACATGTCAGAAATATATCCACATGGATTATTGGTTTAATTTAAATTGCCATTTTAGTATTAGAACATGCAAAAACAAAGGAGATGCAAAGGCCTTGTTTCGCTTGTGGGTATAAAGGGCTTTTTGGGTGAAAAGTGATTTTTAGTGTCTTGAAAAAAAATAAAAAGTAGAGAGAGTTGCACGGATTTCAAGAGTATTAAAAGTAGTTTTTGGGTAGAAAAGGCTTTTGTGGGGAAAGTGAAACAAGACCTATGAAATTGCCCAAGTCCATTCTATTTTGCTTTACATAGTGATCGGATGCCAAACACCAACTTTGGAGAATAATTATTGCCTACAAGAAAAACAAGAACATACCACAGGAAGTTCCTCTCCAGCAAGGGTTGTTCTGCTAGCTGTTCTGATGCTTTTATTAGAGCTATTAAACTGATGCTGTTCAGATACTCCATGCCTCACTGGAGTTTGACCATTTAGCTGAATATCCTTGAGGACAGTTTTTTGTCCATTTATCCTAAATACTGATACAGCATTTAGCTTGGAGGCTAAACCAGACTCTGATATGCCATTGTCGATCAACAAACCACGATTTTCAGTTACTGAAGTTGAATTGTCGTCTTCCTCATTGACAGTTGCAATTGAATTTCCACCTTCTTTCATAGTGAAAGTAAGTGGCTGCTTTGGAGTCTCCACACTACTTTTCTCATATTCCATACATTCTGAGGTTGTCATTCCCTCATCTGTTACTGAGCTAGAACCAACTGCAGTGTTTTTAGTTGCAATGGAATGTCCGTCTTTGCTCGAGCTGGCCATGTACAATTGATTCGGAATCTCTGAAGGAGTTTTTGAATTACTTGGAGATTCCAATATTGCTCGTTCGAAGTCCATTTCTGTCGGAAGAGATTTCATATACCTCCTATCATTCAATGTGACCTCGAGCAATGAGGAATCACTTCCTGAAGAAAGTAGATTTACTTCTGCAGCATTGACTGTTGCTGAGAGATGTTCATTATCCTGTTTTCCTAAACTTCTAATTTGAAGTGGAGAAGCTCCTGCAAAGGTCCCTTCTTTTGAAATAATGGAACCAGTAGTTGGAATTGGTAGTCTATGATCTTCAATTACGTTTCCAACCCTTGGACTTTGTCTCATAGCTACAGTCTGATCCAGCATCTGGAAATCACTGCTATTCATGTTTTTCTTTTCACTACTTTCACTTGAAAATTGTTCTTCCAAACAAGCCACCGGAACGTCCACATGCATGTATTGGTGGTTTAATGTTTTCCCATCCAATATGCTAGTCTTAGAATAAGATTTGGAAGCAGTGCCAGATGTCGTAACTCTGGGATGATTAACTTCTTCTCCGTAAAAAGAAGCAGAGGGAGAATTTTTAAGCCATTTCAACCTAGAAATGCTTTTCCCAGGCAGTGGTGGCAAACTTAAAATGATTCTATCATTTCCCTTCTTATGAAAAGATCCTGGTTGTTTCTGCAGAAGAGCTGAATTCCAGAGATGGTCAGGTGAACTGGTCAGATCCTTGAAAATTTGCCTCTTCTTAGCATTGAGTGAAGAAATGGATCCCATCAAGAAAGGTCCAACTTCATTCTCAGAATTCAAATCAGAAAGAGGGGCTAATTGATCAAATTCTGCCTTCCGCTTTCTTATTTTCTCAGCATTTCTTACAGATTCTCGGCCAGCAGAGTCATCCTAGAAAGACAAAAGATCTCATTAATCAGGCAAAGTAGGTAAAACAAAATAAATTATATAAAATGGCAATCAGACACATATTACATATTTTCAAACTTTTAATTATTGAAGACAATGCTCACTGATTCTTAAGCAGAATGCACTATATTTATAACAAGCTACAAAGGCTTCCTCAATTGAGGAGACAATGGATTTCAATTATTTGTTCCGTAGGTGCTCTGGGAGTATCAATCAAAAGCAAAAGAGGTAAATACTAAGTACTGCAATCAGAAAATATACTTCACGTCATGCACACACAAAAAGTAGAAGAGGGGAAGGTGTATTCTTGCAAGGAGAAAAGAACAAAGTAGAAAGAGAAAAAAGAAGAAGGTCTTCATTTTCAACCATGTCAAACCCAGTAGATAGCCACATGAATCATGAGGCCGAGGTCTACCCAACCTCTGACCCCGAATTATCCCGTGATAAATAACACAGACTTCTCTCAAGAAAAAGTGGCAACAGCTAGTATTAAGGCAATACCCCATGTAACCTTCTTCTTTTACCTACCCCCCTCCCCCCAAGCAAATCAAACCATGGGCAAAAATAGACACAGAACACTTACTGCAGTGACTACACCCTTAACAAATCCAATTGCTAGTATTAAGGTCTACCCACTCTTTCCGCCCTTCCACCCCTCCTTTTCTTTTGGGCCCGTCCGAAATACCCTCCCGATACATACTCGGGGTAAGGGTGGGTACATCTTGATCCCCCAGATCCCGCATGCTTCGGGTTCCAACTGGGTAGATGTTCTTGTTGTTGTTGGAAAATTTATTTGAAAATGACTTACTAGTATTACCTTTATGTGTGGCATATATGAAGTTCCAATATAAAAAATAAAAACAAATGAGATGATGATGTGGGATTTAAACTAATAAATTAACTAGTAGTTACAAGCTAGGAAACATTCAACAAGATAAGGTACACCTTCTCAGAGCACGATATCAATTAGATTCCAAACCAAAAAGATTACTTACATTCATTTGAACAGGATTGGTATCAATGCTGAGCTTGCCAATCACGGGAGAACATTCTTCATTGAAAAAGATATCTTGCATCCTCTGATCAGCAGGAGATTGTGCATAGGGCACATTTGTTTCCTCCTCATGAACATGAGATGGAGAAACGGGCTCAGTTGGTATTTTAGGTGTATGGTCCATCAGGTTTAGAGGAGTACCATTCTGATGGACACCATCGCATTCAGAATCCTTCTTTGGGTAATCAATTAAGATTGAACCTTCAAGTTGGCTGGATGAAGGGACAGCTACTACATCCTTTTGCCCTTCAGTTAAGAGTGCATCCAATCCAGGAGACAATCGCCCATAGTCAAATCTATCTGAATTTTCTTTAACAAGACTCATATCATTAGAATTGCAACTGTCTGTACTTCTCTCAACAGCTGGAGACGGGTGAACAATAGGGCTTTTCACCCTGGTCAAAACCATCGAATTTCCAACATCAGATTTAGCAGTTTGAGTTGGAGAGCTCTCTCCAAATGCAAGCCGAATACCAGTAGGGGTCTTAATATCTCCTCCTGAATCTGACTTTGCCAGACTGCGAAAATGCATAGAAAATGTTGTTGAATCCATTGTGATGTCATGATTTTCATCATCTCCTGCTGAGTTGGATAGTCTATGTTTTATGAAATCTGCTGATATGGGTCCAAAAAAGTTTTCTTCTGCACATAACAAGCATATAGCAAGGGGGGAAAGAGAAGAATGGACACTTCAGTTCTTCCATATAAAACCAATGCAGTGGAAAGAAGGAAAGGGAAGAGTAGATATATCAGTTCTTCCATATAAAAAGTATAAAATTTCTGATTGAGTTTTTCCTGGTATACTGACGTTCTAACAAGTCTGCTCCTCCCATGAGTCCATGACCACATTGGGTTGACTGGTTGCAACATGTATGTTTTGGAGTTGAGGTTCCAGTAATTCTGAATAATATATTTTTTAGCACTCAAGTCAAAATACAGCCTATGTTAACAAAATATTCTTCAACTGATTAGCATTATCATGCTTCAAACTTGACATTTTAACTGGCACCACTTAATAATTGCGCAATTAACTTGGGTAAGAGCCTCAATCGGAAGACAAGCATTCTATATAACGCATTACCAACCTTAAATATAACAAGACTAGCTAACCCGATTAATTCCAAACAGATTTATATACCCAACTGCAAACCAGTGTCTTGCGGCCTGTTTGACCTAATGGAAGTCTCAATGGAATGGTTGTCTACTTGCAACCGAACTCTCAGATTGAGAGATTAAATTCAGTAGGTGAAGCTTTCATAATTTGAAGTCCTTCTACAGCTCAAATTGTGCAATCCGGATTTTTAGACTTAATGTGTAACAAAAAGAAGAAATCAATGCAGAACTGACCATCATTGGAAGTGGCAGAACCAAAGGCACTGCTACCAGCGGGAGAAGGAGATTCAATAGGCCTGAAAAACGGCTTACTAGGAAGCACCTCATCGTCGTCTTCCTCCTCCTCTTCCTCAGCAGATACACCGTTAGCCTGGAGAAGCACCCGAATCTCCTCGCTTTCGGTCCTCCGCAGCCAATTCTCTTCGGCAGCTTCATTACTCGGGAGCCTCTTATCGCTTTCCTCGTCCCGGTCAAAGAAGTGAACGGCGGTGGTCTCGGCGAAGCTGACTCTCCGGGCACGCTTCCTCATCAGCGCGACTGTCTCCTCCTCCGTCTCGGTGTTGCAATTTTCGTCGGGATCCTTGGACGCCATTGTTGGCCCTCGCTCTACGCAGATCTGCCTTCGAATTTGGGGACAGAAATCCGAGGCGCAAATTAGGGTTTCGAATTTCGGGGTTTGTGAAATTGAGAAGTTTGTGAGTGAAGTGGAAGAAGTCGTTTGCTCTATGCTATGCTCCGCTCCGCTCCTTGACTCCTTGTGCGGGAAGATATGAATTTTGAATGAAATAACTTTTTGGGTGAACAATTTATGAGAAATTTCAGTACATCACCCTAACTCGTGCTTTTTCCCCCTTAAGTCACATTTAATTTATAAATTTATAGAAAATGTCCCATACTTATCGATTTTTTCAGTCATGCCCAAATTCAAATTTTGAGGGATACAATAGTGCTTTCCACTCAATTGTAACAAAGGGACAGTTTACAATTAGATTAGTCAAGCTGCACAATACGGTTGAAAACTTCTAATATTACAAATCACGTACATATAAAGATCATACGTACAGTCCATGACACAAAATCTTGATCTCTAAACCATATTTTGGCCTTCAAACTCATAAAATCCTTTAGAATGTTTGTCGCCAGAGACTCCGCCCTCATCTGGGTTGCTTCTAGAAGTTTCCACGACGTAGTTGGCCAGGTCGCCGGTTTTGACAGCCTCAAGGTAGAGAACCTTCACTAAGTTCTGGAAACGACGTCGGAAAGTTGGCATCCTTGACATTGATGCTACAATGCCTTGCAATCTACAATCCATAAACTGATTACAACATGAATAAGGACCAAAAAATAGTAATTTGACATGGATGCACTGTTCTAAAAATCCCTTCTATGCCCCGCCTAGGCGTTGGAAGGTCCCAGCCCGCCTGGGAGCGCCTAAGCAACCATTTAGGCCGTCTAGGCGCCCCCTCTCCGTCAGGATCTGCCTAGTGTTTTTTAGAACATTGCATAGATGAAAGAACTTAACCTTCTGATTATTGCTTGAAGTTGTGCCCTTTTGACATTATCGCTCGATGGGAATCCGACGCCATCCCAATCTTCCGGCCTCTGGTTGTTGCACTTCATAATCAGCTGCCTAAGGCATACGGTTTCGTTTTCTTCTAGGCTTAGCTTTTTGATCTGCTCTTTCATGATCAAGAGTGGTGTTATAAGCCATTGCCATGCTTGGTCTCTCGGCCAGGTACTCTTTACCAGCTCCACATCTTCCGCTGCAAGAAAACAAAAATCATTCCGATTCCTGATTCCAATCCGATTGGAGAGTCATACCAAACGAGGCCTAAAAAAAAAAGTAAAGAATCCAAAAGTGACATACAAATGACCAACCCAGGGGAGTCGGATTTTGCAGAGGCAAGCAAGCATTTCAAGATGCACCAAGCAGGGAGTACAACACCAAGCTTTTTGCAGTTTCCTTTAACAACACTGTCTTCAATGTCTTTAACATCAATTAATCCGCCGTGGAGAAGTTTCCTGCCTTCCACCTCACAAGACTTGAACAGCCAATCCAAAATCTAAAGTCATAACAACAACAAGTCAAGTTTCAAGAAAACAAACTGAAAGATAGAATTAGTAGGGAAGACAAATATTCATGAGAGTTTAACTACTTGTATTGGTTTGTACTGCTGGAATTTCCCCTTCAGCGTTCTAGAGCGTTCGGACATCAGCTTTAGAGTATTTGACCCTTGGTTCGCGTCCTTGAATTGAGACTCGTCTTTCTGATGGTTAGCCAGTAAAGACGGGTTCATATTCTTTCGGTATCTTGGCCTGGCTGTCCAAAGGATTTACAATTATCAGAATCAAAATAAAAGTACTAGATCTCGGGTGGGACGTTCATGGAGTACTACCTAGGAACACATGATCCCTCTCTCAAGTAAAGCATGTCATTTGCATACTCATCAAACAAGGAAATGACAGCCACAACATACGCAAATCCCATCTCAACCGAATCTTCCTGGAATCAAGACAATTTTTAATGAGCCAAACCATCAAAATTTCATATCCAGTCATATGCAATTAGATACCTGATGAACAATAACTCCAGCGTATAACGCGAGGAAGAAGCTAGAAACGAAAGCAGCAATGACCGCCCCAATAACCGCTGCTGGCCAAAGCAAGACGGCGAGTCCAGCAAAAGGGACGCAAACGGTCTCCAAAAACGGACCTTCTCTTCCAACAAGGTCTTCTAGAAGCCGTTTCCATCCTCTGAACAGCATGTACGGGCTCTTCCACAATGCAACCGTTGTGATTGAAAACACGTCTATAGGCAAAGCAACAAGCGTGACCAGCAAAGAACCGGGTACTCTTGACAATCTGAAATCAAGGCCATGTTAGTTAGTTAGTTAGTTCTAATAATATTCGAATTCTATAAATGAGTCTAGTATTCCCTCACTTTATATCTATAGTCTTGGTATCTGAAGGGATGTTGTCCATTAACTCGTCCATTAAGGAGAAGTAAGAGTGGAAGGAAAAATCAGTGAAGTCTCTAACAGCCGTGCAGCTTCCTTCCAATGTCGACCAAATCCCGTCCTAGGAAATACGAAAAGCTATGGTTAAATTTAAACCATGGTCAAGGAAGCGAGTCAAGAAAGTGACAAGTTTACTTACCATGAAGCAATGGTAGAACTTGTCACTCACATTCTCCCCAACAGCTTCAAAAGTTGCAATTAAGGGTGCAAAGTACCCGTATGCGAATCCGCCTAGTACACTCCCAACGATACCGAATACGGGCCAGAGTAATAAAGGAAGAGGCAGTAACAACACTGCCAGACTCTTTAAAACCACTCCAATCCTCTTTGTCCTGAATCGATTTTCCAAATAAAAATAACTAATACTTAAATTGAATTGAGCAATGTTCAAGAAATGATCGAATCAAGCTATAGAAAGATCTATACTTTAAGACACAGAAGTATGTCCAGATGAGATGAGCAGGCCAAAGCCCAATGATGACTGCAGAATTCCCAACTCCGATAATGCCAAACACAATTGGGGCGATAAGCAATGCTGTGAAAATTTCAGGTCAGAGATTGCAAGAAATATGAATGTTACAAAAATTATTCAATTTAGTGACTCATTGTGAATGCAAAACATTAACATATCTGATCCCCTGTGTTGCAATTCAGAACATTGATCATCTAATTTTATTATTTCAACTTTCTCTAGTCATAAATTTCGGTGGGTCGATAAGCTAGGGTTTTACCTTTGACGAGTCAAAGAAGATATGCCTTTTACAATGACAAAATGTAAATGTAAATACACTGCACCATTGTGTAAATACATACTGTAATTAACAGCAGAACATAAGTTTGAACAGCAACTCTCATGTAAGATTACAACCTAAACCTAATTTTGCTAATCAAAATTTATGAAAAAACAAGATAAACCAGAAAATTAAGAGGAATAAACACAATCAATGGTAACAACTTCTGCAAATGATCCACATAGAACAACAGATTAACATGAAAAACAAAATGAAGAAAAAAAGGGAGAAAAGAATGGACCTTTAAGATTGCCCAAAATTAGGAGCAAGAAGAAATAGGGCAAGAACCACAGAAAGCTCCAAAGCTTGGCCAAGAACCCAACTGGCACCTCCATTGTTTTACTCCCTGAATTCTCCATCCTCTTCTTTGAGTTTACTGATCTATTTCAGCCAAGAAGATGACGTGGCTTTGTAAGGGTGGCGTGGCAGGACGCCACAGGAGGGTCTGCCACGTGTCAACTCCTTTCGAAAAAGTGAAGGCGGAAGAGCGTTTTTAATTCACGAGAGTGTTGTAGATGGTGTACGTTTCTTTACTGTAAAAAAAGTGTGCTGTCCTGATAATATTTTAAAATTTATGAGACAATTCTGTAAATTAAACTTTTTGTTGTTTTTAAGCACAACTGGTGGGCCTTCGAATTGGGATTTGAAACACAGTTGGGCCTATTATTTTTGTTTTGTGCTTAATACAATTTTGATCATGTGATATCTCAAATTCCAGAATACCGATCCAATTCGATAGTCTAAATCTGAATATATCACAAAATTTTATATCGACATTGTATGTGGGGATTTTTTTGATGAAGTTCGTTGCACCGATAAATATGGAGTCGTGCGGTAATGATAATAGCATACAAAATGTTTAATTAAACAGGTGTTGAAATTTTAGGATATAAATTATTTATTTAAATAGTTGTAATGATAAGATTAAGAATTATATATTGGGATAGAACTAATATTTATATAATTTTTTAGTAATCTATATAGATTAATTTTTCAGTGTACAATGTCAAGACCAACAACTCAAAGGGTTACTTTTTAAGGTGTGAAATCGGTCGGAAAATTATGGACTTTATAAAACGAGAGCGACTATTATATACAATAGGCAGTTCATTGCACGGGTGAGTAACCCATTCCAACGGTTGGTTCTTGGGGGAGAACCCTGAGGTCGGCGTTTCGACGCCGGTTAACCCACCAGCGACGACGCCATGAATTTTTTTGCTCGAAAATAAAATTTGAGCCTATAAGGTAGCTTTTTTTAACAAAGGGCATATGATGATTTAAACCCTCTACCCATTAAAGTTGCTAAAAATTCTATTTATCTTTTTATATCTTGGAGTTTGACGAGATATCTACACAAGGGACACGTGGAATGTTTCTGGAGCCAGGTGGATATGCAAGCTTCATGGTAAGAATGAGAGCATGGAAGTGTAGCCGGGAATGGGATCTCCTCCCAGCACACTGCACACTCGATCTTCTCCTTCTCGCTCGCCTCTCCAATTCGTATGGTCACGGTAAGTTTACCTGGAGACCTGCAAGACCGAGCCTTGTAGGATTGGTAACATGTCTCCACAAGTACCAAAGCGTCAATGTTGGCTTCCAATGGCGTCTTAACTTCGAGATCGAGCCAAGTGTATAGTTCTTCCGAAAGACGAGATAGCCCCTCCCTATTGCCCATGTTTAGCCGAAAGGTGTTGGAGTGCGATTGCAGTTGTCCGTGAATTACATCCACTCGGATGCGGGCACACCACCACTTTTTGCCTGGTGGGGCGCGCCCCAAGGGTCGCCCTGGAACCAGGCTCACCTCATAGTAGAAGCCCTCGGAAGTGCCATCAGCAAAACTTCTACCTTTGTAAGTAGCCGCCATCATTTACCTGTTGAATGCAATGTCATGTGAAACTCTTATGATTTATAGAGTAAAAATCCAAATCACATATCTCCGGCAGTGGGATGATGAAATATGTTCTTAGGGCATAAGTTAATCAATCTTTATGAGAATAAATAGACCATATTAAATAAACAAATTATCCTATATAATAAAAATCAATAAAATATTTTCATTTCAAGTGTGTTAACATATACCCTAAGGATATAAATTGAGAGAAACACTCCACAACCAATGAGATGCTGACATTTGTCTTGCACATGCATAATGCACAAGGACACCCAAAACAAAATTCATATCTCAAACGATTTTTCTATCCTATATTCTTAGAGCGTAAGTTAATCATTCTTGCACTTGTATTATGCGCAAGGCCACAACAAAATTCATATCTTTATTAACTTTTGGTGGAAATTGCATTGTAGGATAAAGACACCCCTCATATTCATTGAGATACGATCTTTCTTTAAAACTTTTGGATACAAATCATACCCATTTTTTTAAAATCTAAATCCACTTATTTAGTAAATCGAATCTCATGTTGTTAGAAAGTATATGTATTTTGTGGTAAATTGAATCTCTCTTTGTTAAAAAAATATAAGCATTTTAATGTAGAATGTACATCTAATCAATATAAAATAAATAAATGAAATGAGAAGTATATATGCATTTTAGATAAATTTTGACATTTATATGAAAAGGTTGTTTTATAAACTAAGACACGTATCTTATTGATACAAAATACACTATTTATTCACATATAATTACAAAATACATGATTTATTCATTTATAATTATATAGTTTTGCATTAGATTTTAGTAAAACCCTAAACATTAACATGCTTCAATATATGTATAGGCTAATAAGCTCAAGTATAGGAAATGATCAATGCATGATGATAAATTTTTAAAAAAAATAATTAAAAGACTCAATAAACTCTTATAAGTTTAATGAATTAATTATAGATTGGTGGAGCATATGGTACTATAAAAAAAGAAAGTATTTAATTAATCACTGGATGAACCCTCTAGAACCATTGAAGAATTCATAAAAGCACAAATAACTGACGTGGAAAAAACTAAAAGACACACATGCTAATGTTAATAGTGGCACAATAAAGATACAAACCTGTCGAGATTCTAGAAGAACAAGAAATGGTAAAAACCACATCATGGATTTGTAAAACTTAATTTTGATGGATCTAAAAAGCAAAATGGATTGGCAACTGCAGGAAATATTATTCGAGATCATAATGAAAAGACTATTTCGGTAAATATTTTTGCAAACGATCACTAGAGTATAATCCAAGTGGAATCTACACGAATGTACAAGCCCAGGCAGTATATGAAGCAAAGAAAAGAAATATGCCTAAGATTATGATTTTAGGAGATAGCCTTTTCATAAACACTTTAAAGGAAGTAAATCGTACCCCGTGACAGATTGAAATGCTAATCTCAGACTCACTAGTTTTATTGTCGTTTGAGGTAGTCAAATTTAAACATATACCTCATGGCGACAATAGATAACTACTTTAATTACGGGACTACGTCATTTATGTGTATCATTGTAGTACTCATCAAATTCAGATACATTCAGGACTTCACGTTTTCAGACGTATCATAAGTTGATTAATTACTTCAGCCTAATCTTTTACTATTCTAAAAAAAAAGCTCAAGTATAGAAATCTGACAGTTTTATGCACCATATCACTCTGGGATTAGAAGAAATGCATGAGTCTTTGAAGATAAATTCAAAGGATAAAGAAGAAGGGAACGGCGAGAGAAGGGCGGAGAGGGTGCTTACCGGTGCACGGCTCCACCAGCGGGATGGTACGATGGAGCCGATGAGTCAAACCGGCGAGCTAGGTTGTCCGGCGATCGTCCTTCTCGAGCTTGGAGATGGGCAGAACGAGGGGGAAGATTGGATGACTAAGTCTAGGTTTCGGCGTTAAACGTGGTTCTAAATTAGGCTAAGTTAAGATAAAAAAAAATTATAAGGATAGGCAAAAGATAAGATCGGATTTAGTTGGGTAGATGTTTAGGGATTTTATTTTATTTTTTAGATAAAATATTTATTATTTTTTAAAGATATTCTGTCTAATATTAGTTTTTAAAAATTAATTTTTGGGAATTATAGTTTTCTATAAATAAGATACGATAGATTTTTAAAAATATACTTGTCTATATTAATTTAATAAAAATGTAAAATATATAAATAAATAATACAATAATTGTATAAAACTCTGTGCAAAATATAAGTTATAAAATAGAAGTGTTTAATGAGTCTATATGAAAATGACATGGTTTATTTGGTAAAAACCAAATGAAATGGATGAGACAATAATGATCTTGTCTATGGAGTTCTTCATTGACAAATTATGAAGATGCCAATGTGAAGAGATGAAGGTGAATTAGATTTCCTAAATTTTCGTCTTGGTTTGTAAAACATTGGAATGGGGATGAAATTTCATGGTTATACACATGTTTAGAACACCTATGGATCTATGGATACACGGTTTCAATAAGGTGTGCCATGGCTTGAGGACGCTCAAGTGGATAAAGGGTGTTGAAACTGTTGATATCTTGACATGGCCAATTGTCAAAGATATGAGTAGGATGCTTAAGGCATTGGATGTGTGGATGTGCTTTGTATATGGAAAGTATAAAACCAAGTTGGATCACCTAATTATGGAAGACCTTAAGTCGACGATCGGTCATGAATTCCTAATCTTGGTGATGGGAGCTTGTTCTTGAGAAGTCTCAAGAGGCAACTTTACTAAATTCGATCTTGGTGTCGGATTTTGACATCTAAGTGTGAGGGGATATTATTCTTAAGGAAGAATTCATATTTAGAGTCAACTCAGTTGAGTTTTGTTAATCAAACAATAAAATTGTTGAGTTCTCGTACCGAGAGGTTTAACATAATGTTTTGGGTAGAATAATCACATGAACGTGTTACCTGCTAAAATGAGGGAGTCCTAACCAAAGAGCAATCGTAACGCGTTATAAACTCCAAACAAGATGTAAACTTAAGAGAAAAGGGAGTAAAAAGTAAAGCAAGAAAAGTTATTGTGATTGTATTATGATCGTGATGATAGATAATTCCTCTGTAATTACAAACGAGCACAAGATCGAAAGACAGAAAGAATGAGTTTTGCTTTAGAGTATTCTCGAGTGCAATCTTTAATGAGTTTTTTCCCCTCTTTCTTGATCTCTTCTCCGTTCCCCTTTTATATCCCCCCATCCTTTGTGACCGTTATGAGTCTATCTCCTCCCATGGATGCCGCTGCCAACATTTAATGGCATAGCCGTTGGCGTTTAGGAGATCTTCTCCAACCGAGATTTCCGCCATTGCCATCTCGCCCATTACTCCACGCATTCGCTCCTTCTCTGGTTTTTCCGTTTAATGGTTTGAGCTGAATTCCTTGGACCGTCACGACTTCCTGTGCTAAATCTCGAGGAGGCCTAACAATACCCCCTCAAAAACCCGGGAAAGTTCCCTCCAAAAGTCTTTTTAGGGTTTTTGATTTTGCGTCTCGGAAGTTGTAATGCGCTGAACACGTCCCATCAACCCTTATTTATAGCGGCCATGATGATTCACTATTGCCTCAATTCTGCTTCTTGGTTTCCAGGTACGTCCCTTCCTTTCTCATCTCTTCATCTTCTTCTTCTTTTTTCTTGTCCATGGCGACTTCTGGTTTCTCTTCAGAACCCTTTTCTCGTTGTTGTGATCCATCCGATCCCCCCTCTCTGGTTTCGTCCAAAATTCTCACCCTGTATCATCAGAGGAATAGTTCCTCTGAGGATCCTCATACTTTTGCCTTCTCCGCTGGGTTTCCTGCCTCCCCGGAAGTGTTCCTTCCTCCTCCTAGAGTCTGGGCCGACTCTTTCACCGATGATTGGGTGTGTTTATACGAATACCCCTTCCGCATCGGGCATCGCTTTCCTTTCTCTCCCCTTGTAGTCGATTTCCTTGCTACTCTCAACGTCTCTGCCGGGAAAATACTTCCCCAGGTTTGGAGACTTCTTCTGTCTATTGACCTTTTGTGTTCTTCTCATGGTCTCCCGTTCAAAGTTGTCGACTTCTTTCATAACTATCGTCTTTCCAAAGGTGGTCCTGGCCGTCTGACCCTGAAAACCTTCAAAAACAAGTCTGACTTGATTTTCAACATGTCGAAGTCTGATCGGGGCTAGGCAGACAAATTCTTCTTCGTAAAGTTATCTTCTTTGGGAACCGATACTTCTTTTTTGAAAACTCGATGGCGTTCAATAGGTAGTGTTTTCTCTATTTATTTATTTTGCTCTGTTCGGATGCTTTTAACCCTTGACTATTCCTGTCTTGAATGCAGAAAATCTTGCCTCTCCTCAACCTCGCAAGGTGTCGGCTCAAGTTATTTCTCATATAGAAGCTCTTTCGTTGGAAGATAGATCCTACCCCAGGCTTGTGAGGGTGTTTTGTCGATTCTGAAGATACCGAGATGTCAAGTAAACCTTGAAATTTCTCACCTACACCATATTTCGACGCGTTTACTTCTTGTAATCCTGCTTGTCTGCATGTTGTCAGGTTCAAGTACTACCCCCTCTACTGCTGTGCTTACCACTATGGAACGAGAAGAAGCACGAAAGAAGAGAAAAGCTGAGATAACATCAACGACTGACACCTCCTTAGCGATATCCATCCTCAGGAAATCGGCTGACGCTAAAGTTACCTCCCCGAAAAAGAATGTGGTTTCGAACCTGTCTGATCTCCTAGGAACAATGATGTCACTGGACATGGCGGCAAAGAAGTGCTTAATTTCTTTGGCGCCTCTTCATGTGGACTGTTCTCGAGGTGCAGAGAATCGATCTTCCATGCCAAAAATTTTCGGCGAAATGCTTGTTGCTCAATGGCAGGTATTTCTACTCTTCAACTGACCAGTTAGGTCTTCTGATTCACTCATCTCATTTCTTACTTAAGATGTTTTGCTTCTCAATCTGTTCAGGGTCTCCAGCTCACGCTGTCCTCTTTTGAAACTTTCAAAGGCCTGCCTAGTCAACTGGCTCAGAGCAAGATCAGCGTTCAACTTGAAAAAGACAGAAGCACCATCTTGGGGCAAGAGAAGAGTGCTTTAGAGAAGAAGGGGAAGGAGATGTCGGTCGTTGTTGAAAAGGCCTCTAAGGACTCCAAGGATTGGGAAGAGAAATTCATTATTTCCTCAAGTAAAGAAGCTGCTCTTGCAAAGGAGATTGAAGACACCGCAGACTACTGGTCGTGCAAAGCTCGCGTGGAAATGATGGAAGAATTCGCTGCAGGAAAACATACCTCATGGGACGCTGTAAAGGAAAGGGAATTGTTTGAAATCTTGTTCTCTAATAAAGTGATCGCAGCCAAGAAGTCTTCAGTTATTGACGACATTGCTCAAGTCGCCAAGGAAGTGGCTCAAGCGGAGTTAGAAAATCAGAAGGCTGTCGAAGATGTCTCCAAGGAGTGATATCCTTTATCTCTGCTCTTTTTTAAACATTAAGTATTTCAGTACCCCCGGTGTGTCGGGGTTTAATACATTAACTTGTTTGTATGGCCGCTTGTTACTAGGGCCATTGATGTGGACAAACTTCTTACCCCTACTTTTGCTTGTTTTAGGGGTTTTATGGTGAATGTTGTTTTAGTATTTGTATGGTTTTTGGTTTTCTTTGTCTTTTTTGCAGGTGGTACAGGTTTGCAATTGTAGGAAAAGGATTGACGCGTTTGAGAAGACGATCGTTGGTCGTTTTTTGATTGAGTTATGTAGTAATAGCGCTTTTGTATAGAATGCTAAGAGAGAGATTGATGTATGTAATAGAACGTAGATACTTATGTTTTATTCAATGAAATCTGAATTGGTTACACAAGTATCCTGGTTTATGTAAAACTCCTCTTGCTCTAGAGTTATCTTTATGTACTCTCGTCTCTTGCATCTTGTGACTAGTCGTTGTGTGCACATCGTTGCCTGATTGTAAGGCGAGGGCCTATGTTTTGGCCTGTAACGTCATAAGGCGTCCCTTGTTAGTTTTTGTAAGATTGTCGTTGTTCCATGTGTATAGGATGAAGCAAAAATAAAGTTAACAAAATGAAGTAACAAATAAATACCTTGTTGTGACTTGCTTGTTAGAAATGATACAACTTTAAGTTTGTCGCGTTCCAGCTTCTTGAAACTACCTTTCCTTCATGGGACACGAACTCGTAGGCTCCTTGTCCGACAACTTTCGTGATCTGGTAAGGTCCTTCCCAGTTGGCTCCCAACTTGTCGGCATTCAGTTTTTGTGTGTTTTGAAAGACTTTTCTTAACACCCAATCACCTTCTTGAAACGCTTTTGCTCTGACGCGTTTGTTGTAACTTCGAGCCACCCCCTGTCTATACGCTACCATACAAACTGATGCCTCATCACGTAATTCATCAACCGTGTCTAAATGATGGAACAAGTTAGACAGATTTGACTCTTCAGTAGTGAGACCATATCAAACCGTGGGCAAAGTTATTTCAACTAGTAACACGGCTTCGCACCCATATACTAGGGAGAAAGGCGTATGCCTTGTGGCAGTCTTGGGAGTTGTCCGATCTGACCAAAGGATAAGTGGTAACTCATCGGCCCATCTTCCTTTGGCCTCTTTGAGGCGTTTCTTCAAATTGTTGATGATTACTTTGTTACTTGCCTCCGCTTGACCGTTGGCTTGAGGGTAAAGCGGCGTCGACATCACCAACTGGATGTTGTATTGCTGGAAAAATGATCTTGTTTTGTCGTTGATGAATTGGGACCCGTTGTCACATACTATGGTGGATGGAACTCCAAATCTACTCAGGATATTTCATCTTATGAATGAAATAACCTGAGTATCTTTTACTTCTTTGAAGGCTTCAGCTTCAATCCATTTAGAGAAGTAATCGGTCATAGCTAAGATGTAGACACGTTGTCCTGAAGCTGGAGGGAGTTTCCCTACAATATCCATTCCCCAATTCATGAATGGCCAAGGGGAAGTTATAGGGTGTAGTAATTCTGGAGGTTGATGTGGTATAGGTCCATGACGCTGGCACGCGTCACACTTCCGGGCGAACTCTACTGCGTCTTTGTTCATGATGGGCCATTAATAGCTCATCCTGCTTGCTTTCTTCGCCAAGTTACGACCCCCTGTATGATTTCCGCATTCTCCATCGTGTATATCTTGCAACACCTTCTGTACTTCTTCCTCCCTTACGCATCGTGCGTATATTCGTGATGACATCCACTTGAACAAGATGTTATTCTTAATGGCGAAAGTGGAAGCTTTTACCTTAAGTCGTCGAGCTTCTTCTTTGTCGTCCGGTAGGATCCCATCTCGCAACCATCTTAGGTAAGGAGTTACCCATGAAACATTCTCATCAGAATCTCGAACCTCAAACATGTCCGCTTCTTTTATTATGGAAGGTCCATCGATATATACGAAAGGTATCTTGTCGTATTCTCTTGGGTCAATTGCGGATCCGAGGTTTGCTAAGGCATCTGCTTGTGTGTTAGCATCTCGAGGGACTTGCTTTATCTCAAAGTGCTTGAAGTTTTTGATAATTTCTTGGACTTTTTCTAAGTACACCTTCATCTTTGAATCCCTGGCAACATATGAATTCGTGACTTGATTCACAATAAGTAATGAATCACATATTACCTCAATTTCTTACACATTCAAGTCTTTAGCAAGAGTAACCCTGCTATGAGCGCCTCATATTCTGCTTCATTTTTGGTGGCTTTGAATGTACATCGAATAGCCTGGGCTATCCTATCCCCCTGTGGCAACTTCAGGACTACCCCCAGTCCTACACCTACTTGATTTGACGCCCCATCGGTATGCATCATCCACTTGCCACCGCCAAGCGATCTGGTTACTTGTAACATATCTTGGCTTTCTTTTTCTGGTATGGTAGGAGTGAAGTCAGCCACAAAATCTGCCAAGGCTTGAGATTTCATCGTCGTTCGTGGTTCATAAGTGATGTCGTATCCGTTGAGGTGAATCAGCCACCTCATCAGTCGACCTGATAGCTCTGGTTTGGACATGATACTCTTCATTGGGTAGTTAGTCCTCACAGTAATAGAATGACTTTCAAAATAAGGACGTAATTTTATAGAAGCCATTATTAGAGATAGTACGAGTTTCACAACAGGCGAGTACCTGGTTTCTGCATCAAGCAAGGTTTTACTCACATAGTAGATAGGTAACTGGTCCCCGTTTTCTTCTCGAATCAGGACGGCACTCACAACTACTTCTGTTACGGCCAAGTACACGTACAACATTTCGCCTTGCTTGGGTTTAGAAAGTATATGTGGGTGAGATAAATAGTTCTTCAATTCTTTGAAGGCTTCCTCATGTGCTTCCGTCCATTCGAACGACTTGTTCTTCTTCAAGATATCGTAGAACAGTTTGTTTCTATCCGAAGATCGAGATATGATTCAGTTGAGCGCTGCTACTCATCCTGTCAACTTTTGGACGTCTTTGACACATTTTGGTGATTGCAACTCCATTATCGCCTTGATCTGATCTGGACTTGCTTCAATTCCTCTCTGCATTACTATCTATCTGAGAAACTTCCCTGATGTAACTCCAAAAGAGCATTTGGTTGGGTTCAGCTTCATTTTGTAACTTCGCAAAATCTGGAACGCGTCTTCCAAGTGCCTAATGTGATCCTCCGCCTTCAAGGATTTGACTAGCATGTCATCAATATAGACCTTCATTGTATCCCCCAGTTTTTCCTGAAACATCTTATTAACCAATCTTTGATAAGTAGCACCTGCGTTTTTTAATCCGAAAGGCATAACTTTGTAACAGTAAGTTCCTTGATTAGTTACGAATGCAGTTTTTTCTTGGTCGTCAGGATGCATCATTATCTGATGGTATCCACTAAACGCATCCATGAAAGTTAAAAGTTCATGTCCTGCCGTCGCATCCACCATTGCGTCGATATGAGGCAACGAGAATGAATCTTTAGGACATTCTTTATTTAAATCGGTAAAATCCACGCAAACGTGCCATTTACCGTTTTTCTTCTTTACAACAACTACATTTGCAAGCCAGTCAGGGTACTTTACCTCTCTAATTTTACCGGACTCGAGTAAGGATTTTACCTCGTCGTTGATTACCTGATTCCGTTCGGTGCAAACTTATGCCTTTTCTACTTAACTGGTGGAATCTTCTGATTGACATTGAGGGCGTGTGTAATCACGTTAGGGTCAATTCCCACCATATCTTCGTTTGACCATGCGAAGCAGTCACTGTAGGACCGTAAGAACTCCACCAAGTGCTTTCGTAAAGTCGGCTCCAGATCTGCCCCTATTCTGACCTTTCTTGATGGATCAAGTGGATCAAGGGCTACTTCCTCAAGTTCCAGTGTTTCCGGCTTTACGTAGTAAGTGGTGGTCCTACAGTCCTTTAATTGCTAACCTGACGACTTCTTTTTTGCTTCAATTTGCAGGTTTTTTGAAGTCGTTGCTCTCAATGTCACGGAGTAGCATTCCCTTTCTAACTTTTGCTCCCCCTTGATTTCTTGTATTCCCCATGGTGTTGGGAATTTTACACATTGATGATAAGTGGAGGGAATAGCTTTCATCTCGTGGATCCATGGCCTGGCCAAGATGACATTGAAAGGTGATGGGCAATCAAGTACTTGAAATTTTACCTGGCAATTTACCCCTCCTGCGATGGTTGGTAATGATATTTCTCCTAATGTGTTACGAGATTCGCCACTGAAACCTACTAAAGTCGTAGACTTCTTGACGATGTCGTCCAACCCAAGGCCTAAACTGTACAAAGCATCCAACATAAGCAAGTTAGTGGAACTTCCATTATCAACTAATATTCTTTTAACTAGGAAATTTTCTATTGTTAAAGAAATTATTAAACAATCATGGTGAACTTCCTCTTCTTTGATATCATCGAAGGTAATTGGCATCACATCGTGATTCGTTCGGGGAGAGATTTTGGGGTGTTCTCTCTTAGCATCCCTTGCGATTCTCTTGGTTGTGGAATATGTTATGCCACAGATTTCGGATCCCCCAGTGATGACGTTGATTACTCCAGTATGCTTTGGATGTGGGGGAGGACTGGCTTTCCCTTTGTTGTGTTCTAGTTGTTCCTTTGCTCTTTCTGATATCAAGTCCTTGAGGTACCCCCTGCGTAATAGCTCGCATACCTCTTTTCTCAACGTGATGCATTCGTCCGTTCGATGACCATGATCAAAGTGGAAATTACACCATCTAGATTTATCTTTTTGATGCGAAGGTGCATTACTCTTTCTTGGCCACTTGACTGTGTCCCCCATGCTATTGAGAGTTCGGACCACTTCTGTTGCATCTACGCAGAAGTTGTAATGAGACAATCTGGGAGGCAACCTGAGATCTTCATACCGCTCGCTTTGCCTAGCAAATGTCGTGTTTACGGTCGTCTTGGCAGGAGATGACGTGGGGTATGGAACATATCTAGTTTCTCGCCTCCCTTGTCTACGTTCTGGCCGGTGAGGACTAGCGGCCTTGACGGTAAAGAGATCATCCTCTTCTAGTCGTACATGCGCTAAGGCTTTCACATGTACCTCATCGAAATTCGAGCAAGGATACTTAGTTAATTCACGATATAAATCAGGATTACCAACCGAGATGCCTCTTCGGAACGCTTCTACGGATGTAGTGCCATCGCATCCTTCTATGGTGACCAACTCCTCGTTGTACTTGTTAAGGAAGGTTTTCAAGGTTTCACCGGTTTTCTGGACCATACGATATAAGTCGCTTGAACGCTTTTTAGCGTCTCGACTGCTCGCGAACCTTATCCTGAACTTGTTAATCAACTCAGCAAAAGACGAAATACTCCCAAGAGGTAAATGAGAATGCCAGTTAAGCACGGGCCCGGATAACGTTTTTCCGAACCAACGACACATAACAATCTCCTTCATGTCGAAGGGTACCGTACTAATGTTCATAGCTTGTTTGAATGCAGCTATGTGATGGTCCAGATCCGTAACCCCTTCGTACTTAGGTACATCGGGGACATGGTATTTCCGAGAGATGTCAACCCTTGCGATAGCGGGTACGAAGGGAGAGTCTGTGTAACCATCCCTCCTTTCCACCGCTATCGGTTGGGGTGCCCCTGGGACCTGAGTGATTCGATCCTCCAGAGCTTTAAGGCGTTCCCGTAATTGGGCAATCTCAACATCCTCTCTAACAGCCCTTAAAGAATTATCGTTTACCTGACAGCCAGTTATTGGCCTAGCACCATCGGGTGTCACGAAGTTTGGGTGGTTCATGTCCAATCGTCAAGCGACACCGTCCGCTGCGTCTGTTATGCGTGGACGATTTGGAGCTGATTATACATGAGATTGAAGTAGATTGCGTTCATTGGTTAGAGTTTCACTTTGTTTTTCATATACCTCGGTGAACTTGGCATGATATTCCTTTTGATTTTCCAAATCCTTTTGGAGAGCAATCATTGACGCACGGAGTTCCATGATGATGTCGGAATCACCCGCTCCTCCCCGCTCCACTGTCGTGGAGGTAGTAGGGTTTTCATTCACATTTCTGGAATCTTGATCAAATCCGTCTACGTTTCCAACTCCATCCACGTTTCCGGTTTGTTGGTTATCTCCTCCTTGGTTGATCTCATGGTTCTCGGGATCTTCCACGTGATTGTAGGTAGCATGAATTCCTTCCATCTTGTAGGTAGAGCTTATAGTTCTTTTTGGTAGTGTGACTTCCTGTAATAACTGCGGTTTTTATGGATATTTTCGAATTTTTCTCGGATATCCTTTTAACCTTTTTGGTCCGTTTTAATGCTTAATCCAATATTTTGTTGGAGATTAAATCCTAGAAAATTGTTGGTGACATCCTAAAATCACAAAGAAATGATTTTATGGATCGGTGTGAATTCTAGGATTTTTCGGTGGAAAAAGAATATTTATTGGATAAGCCGTCTTTTTAAATATGTACCGGAAAGGATTTAAAATACGAAACGGAAGCCTTAAAAATTGAAGGTAGCAAGATAAAATCATGGAAAATTGATTTTATTGGTCTACATAATTTACAAGACGTTTTGTATTTAGTAAGTTTTTCCACCCGAGGTACATAATTTTTACCGCTTTAACGCGAGTCCCGTTCCGAAACGGGAAAGCTTGTTAAACCGCCTTTCTTCGCTTACTAAGGAAGGAACCAAAATTGAGATAGAATTCTTCTCTGCTGACATATCTCTTTATGCCTCGTCTAAGTCTACAATTCGAACTCCAAAATTTAGGAAGGGAGCGAGACCGTGAGTCGGACGAACGACGGGCTCGGGAGTTCTTCCACCGCCGGCAACCTTCTCCTCCACCACCATCTCATCTTCTTCCTCGCCTTGAGCCTGTGGTTGCTGCAAGAGGAACCAGTACCATGTGAGAATCATGGAGGAACAACGGTCTCGGGAGAAAGACGTCACCGCCGGTCCTTCCCTTGCCTCGCCGTTTGTGACGTCGCCGGCGACCGTTAGCCTCTCCGACCACCAACCACCATGGGAGCTGCCGTCGGGCAACGCCCAACCACCCTCGGACTCGGGGATCGAGCCATGATCGAGCCAAATGAGCCATGGGCTCGAGTGAAGGTATATGCGATCGAAATTAATTAGCGGGTTAGTTGCGGAGCTATCGTAAGGGCCTTTCGGTGCCGCTTTGCTAATTAAATTTATGATTTTTATAATCTTGACGTTGATACGGTCCTACAGGTTCGAACCGCTCGAGAAACGGACGTCCGGATCTCCCGTTATAGCGAAGACAAGTTTTGATTACCGATTGGCAGGTAAAGGACTTCGGATAATTACTCAGGATTCGTTGTTAATCCGTTTAATCCGAGATTTGGTAATCTTTAAGAACTGTTGCTGATGAACAACTTTTATTTAGAAAATTGTTTCAAAAGTGAAGCGGATAATTAGTTATAATTCCGCCAAGATGGCTCCTTGAAGCATGATAACTAAGTATTTATTATATATCGATATTCAGAAATTAAATCGTTTATCGATTAGAAAGTTGTAGGAGTTGAGAATACAACTAAGAAGTGTTTCTGTGAGCTCGTTGCTGAGAAATCCTTTTGTTATATTTGTCAGAAGGATGATAAAGATTTCTGTTGGAATCGCCGAGGACGTTGAGCACGCCTTCTAAGGCAAGTGGACGATTCTCTCTTGCGTTATTGTTATTAAATGAGGAATTGGATCCCATTTAATATTTGCGTTGGGAACAACTTGTATGATTAATAAAATATGATAGGTTGTTATATTTGTTAGAAATAATGACCATGTTGTTTATTCAGTTTTGCGGTAGAACTGGATTTAGGTCCGTTATAGGTGACCTTGTATGTTGTCTCACGCTGAGACTTTGTTGTGATTAAGATAGTTCAGGGAGTGGTTCTATACCCTCTCTTTTAAAACAATACTACATTAGGAGGGGCCTAATCCTAATGGCGAGTCATGACTCTGATCCCCTACTCCCGTGTGAGAGGGTTGATAGGCACTCTAGCTAAGTGCAGGTTCGGTACGGTGTAGTGTAGACGACCTGGTAATAGGCCTCTGGGATCTCTACCTCACCATATGCAAAATGAAAGATCAAGGATAGCTTAAGTCTTGCGATCTTGGTGTTGAGATGATTATGGATGAAACAGGCCCTCTAATCTCTATAACATCGGGACTCCTGCTATTCGGGTTGTTCAAGGATGAAATAAGCCCTCTGACCTCGGTAGCATTGTGTTCCATCGGCAGTAGTTCAGGCCGATTAAAAGCCACCAACTTGTTTGTGAAAAGTTTTGAAAGTAATATAAGATAAGTGCGTTAGGCACATTAATATACCTGAATGGTTCGTCCAGTCGGAAAGCCATTCTTGCTCCTGGTTATGAATGATTCTTAATCAAACTTTGATTAAGTTAATCTGAATAGTCGATGGAGGCTTTTCAAGATGTTATGTGATTAATATGAGTTCCCAACAATTGTTTATGCTTCTTAAAGAAACCACAAGCGGTGGTGTTCTCTCTCTTGTTTATGCAAGACTCCTTCTTATTCTCTATAAGACTGCTAACTGTTGGATCATAATCTGAGTCTATTCGGATTTGATGCCAATATGTTTAGTTACAACCATAAGAACCAAGTTAGATTCTCCGCTTGCTAGTCTTTCATTAGACTAACCTGTCCATTTTCTTTTCTCTTATATGGTCGGCTGGTGTCCATCGTTGGTTTACGACACATCAGGTATTTCTTGGAAGTTGATTCAAGAGGCGGATTCAGATGTTTGAAGCTCCAGAAGTTGAAGAAAGGTTTCCAATGGCTATACTTGAGTGAAGATCATGATTGAACTACTTCAAAGCGAAGCTGAGTTTCATAAATAAGAACTCAAGGAAGACTTGTTGAAGATTTTGTTTAAATAGAAGGTTGTTCTATTTATTTATTCTTTTAAGTTAAGGTTTGTATAAGACCTTTTGTTTGTTTTTCCGCTGTAATATTTAACTTAATTTTGTTAGGCTTTAAATGGTTTCACTTACCTTGTTTTTAGTTTGTTCAGTCAGTTTAGAGCCTTGGGTAGCTTCGGTTTAGTCTTAATCGGGGTTACTGGCGGTAATACCTCCAGGGTAGGAAGGGGGTGTTACACTTCCTTTTGGTTAGGGCCCCACGGTGGGCGCCAATTGTTTTGGGCAGAATAATCACACGAACGTGTTACCTGCTAAAATGAGGGAGTCCTAACCAAAAAGCAATCGTAACGCGTTATAAACTCCAAACAAGATGTAAACTTAAGAGAAAAGAGAGTAAAAAGTAAAGCAAGAAAAGTTATTGTGATTGTATTATGATCGTGATGATAGATAATTCCTCTGTAATTACAAACGAGCACAAGATCGAAAGACAGAAAGAATGAGTTTTGCTTTAGAGTATTCTCGAGTGCAATATTTAATGAGTTTTTTTCCCTCTTTCTTGATCTCTTATTCGTTCCCCTTTTATATCCCCCCATCCTTTGTGACCGTTATGAGTCTATCTCCTCCCATGGATGTCGTTGCCAGCATTTAATGGCATAGCCGTTGGCGTTTGGGAGATCTTCTCCAACCGAGATTTCCGCCATTGTCATCTCGCCCATTACTCCACACATTCGCTCCTTCTATGGTTTTTCCGTTTAATGGTTTAGGCTGAATTCCTTGGACCGTCACGATTTCCTGGGCTAAATCTCGAGGAGGCCCAACACATAACCTTTGTTGTTAAATTCAACTCGAGGGATGGGATTAAAATCCTAAAAAACTCTATGATTTGCACGCCTAATTCCCCCTTACCGAAAGGTGTAGGGCAGAATTCAATGTGGTAGGTCAAAGACATAGGGTTGGAGAGCATACTAAATTCCCATCAAGATTTTTTACTCTAGCCTACATGAAAATAGTTTTGAAACAAGTTTTCACTAATGAGTTTTTGGAAATTGCTATGTAGGGCAAGTTAGAAAACTCAACTAAGCATATGTGGAAGTATAAAGCTTCTTCCAAGATAGAGTTCAAGGATGACTCGTCTATAAGCATATGTGAATGGATATGGGACGAAAAAGCCTTTCTAAAAAGCGTCGAGTTAAGAATAGACGTAAGAAACTCATGTGTAATTCTCACGACGTGTACTTAGACAAGTTGATGTGGTTCAATTCTGAGAAACACCACGATTCTTTAGTGCATGATTGTGATTGTTACAAGTTGTAAATTCAATCGATTGCGACATTTACTTCTATACATAGAGTTTGTTTAAAACTTTGAGTTTTGATGACATTGCTCAAATGGGGGAGGAATGTTGGTGATTTGTGAAAAGTCATCAATCCCGTTGAGAGCATGTTGAGGTAAAGAAGTCACTAGGAAATGTCGATTGGAAATTGACTCATGTGACTTGCCATTATATGAGAAAGAGAATTAGTCATGTATAAGAAAGATCCAAGATTAAGGCACGCCAACACCAAGGAACAAAAACCTCATGTGCAACGGCATTCGACGAGGGCGCGCCTAGTCGGCGTCGTCACTCGGTAGCGGCACGAGGCATCGGCGCTCGGTGGAGACGCACCGATGCATGTGGCGCGCGCTTGCACGACTTTGGCTCGGTGCAAGGATAAGGCACGCCGGTGCTCTCTTGTGATGTTCTTGTCTTGGTGGTTGGGGCGCGCCTTGGACATTGCATTGGCACGACCATGGCTACACGGTGCTAGCGGCACACCTAGGATGTGTGCGAGGAGCTTGCGGCGCACCTAGGGTTTAGGCACAAGGCGTCAAGTGGTTGCGATTGAGCTAAGGTATGTATTTGAGCTTGTTATAAGAGTTTTATAGCTTTGTGCATATTCTAATGTAGTTAAGAAGCTTCTCTAAAGTTTGGTAGATGCTCTAAGCAAGAACCAAACCTTGAGAATAGCTTGGTACATAGCTATGTATGCTAGAAAGGAGTATTGAAGCTTCAAACTAGTTTAGAGTTAGCTCTAGAAGTTTGGAAAAGCTCTTGACTCAAAGTATAAGCTTAGTAAGAACCTCATGTAGCTAGTGATTAGCTCATGGAAGCTCAAACTAGCTCAAGTAGCTTGTAAGTCAGCTCAACGAGCTACAACGCAGCTCAACTAGCTAAGGGTCAGCTACACTAGGTAAGTGACCTAGCTAGGTACCTAGATATGCTAGCTTGGTGTGGGCCTTGGTGGGCCGGCCCATGGGGCGCGCGTGTGGGCTGGTTGGGCCCCAAGCATGGACGCCTAGCATGGGCCTCTTGCCTTGTCTTTTGGGCCAAAGCTTTGGGCTTTTGGATTGGATCTCTTGATGGAGTTTTGGGCCATTTACTTGGGCCATTATAGGCTGAATTTGGACGCAATTTTGGACTCCATGATGGGCAGCTTTGGACGCCTAAGATGACTAGGAAAGAGAGGAAAATGGATAAGGAAAAGTGGTTACAACTTCTCATAAAAATCCTCTCGGCCTCTCCTCTCTTCAACCGACTTTGTAACCACCTTTTAGGTAGTTTTTGGACAGCAAATACACGCCTATATAAAGGGGGTTGGTTGTCCATTTTGGACATGTGAGAAGACACACAAGTCTACACAAAATCGGTGAGAGTTCAACACTTATAGTCGATCAAGACTAGACTAGTTTAGTCGAGTGTTTTATGAGAGAAATCAAACACATAAGTGTGTGTGTGTATCATGGATCGTTCTTCACGAGTTCAAGTGAAAGAAGAACCTCAAGAGGCGTGGCATGAAGAGTTCATCTAAGTGAAGGAAGAACCTGAAGAGCCATGGGAAGACGACTTCGTTCAAGTGAAGAATGAAGAGGAATCATGGGACTCGAATAAGGTACGTTTAATCTTGATAGATATGTCTTGCCAACATGTCTATTGTTTCGTATGGTGCGTTTTATCCCACAATGATATTGCGGAATCCCTTGACATGGAATAGGGGCAATATTCGTTGAAGGAAAGCTTGATCTCATCGAGTGACTTAATAAAATGTTGCAGCCTTTATACAAGTAACTTAATAAAATGTTTTAAGTGGGTCGATGGTGATTGACTTAGGGCCTACACCCAACGAGACTACCCTTCGGGGTCTACTCATGAGATTACCTTTCGAGGTCTACTCAAACCGCCTTGTATGAACAAGGATCGACTTTCACTTCAACTTGTTTTTGCAACATACTATTCCGTTTTCATACCCTAAAATTCCAACAACCTATGCCCTAAGGACATAGTTTAAGAGCCTAAAAATGGTAATATATTTTGGAATTGTATTTATTTAGATTTAATTATTTTTTCAATAGGTTTTATTAGTTTACTATTATGGTTTTAGTTCCTAAAATTAGTACTCTTAACCTATGTCCTTAGAGCATAGGATAGAAAAACCGAATATTTATTAAAATAATTTTTAAAGCTAATTTAGGCAGGTTATGTTATACGAATATGTGACGTAATTTTTTCAACGGAAATAATTTTTTCTCTATAATGTATAAGAATATATTATACCGGACAATTTAGATCAGTAGAATCTATAACTATATATTAAAGCTATCCCTTTTCGAGCCACCAGAACGATTCTGGCCCCACCTCATATTTACAAAATTAATTTTTATTTCTAATATTTTAACTTTACCCTATTATATTCTTCTTTAACTATTTAAATCTATCTTTAACATCAAACAAATATCTATTTAGTGTAACAATATCTTTTGAAAACTTCCTTATACAAATATTTAAAATTAAAGATAACAAATTTAAAATATTTTTAAATAAGTATAAATATCTTTTACCTTTTAGCATGATGTCTTTTCACGAAATTATTTATAGATATATTTTTTTCTTTTATAATAAAAAAATTAATGATAAATACTTATAATGTTTAAAAATAAAAAAAATAGGTAATATCTATAACTATATATTAAAGTTGTACCTTTTCGAGTCACCAAAACGATTCTAGCCGCCACCTTATATTTAAAAAATTAATTTTTATTTCTATTATTATAACTTATTTCTACTAAATTCTTTTATAACTATTTAAATTTATCTCTAACATCAAAAAATACCTATTTAGTATAACAATATTTTTTGAAAGCTTCCTTATACAATTATTTAAAATTAAAGATAAAATATATAAATATTTAAAAATAAATATAAATATTTTATCATATATCTTTTGACGAATTTATTTATAAAAATATAGTGATTTTATTTTATAAAAAAATAATGAATAAATTGTTAAATTTTTTAAAATTAATAAAAATGGATCATAAAATATTTAATAGATATTGAAATATTTGATAAACTCTAAATTTACGTACATGAAAAGTAATAAAATAGGAAGACTATAAAATAAATTACTTATATTAAAGTTTATATTATATTTTTATTTATTTATTAATATCCTATTTATAATGTTTATAAAATATCGAATCGTAGTCGTACATGGTACGACGGGTAAAACTAGTAAAATAATTAAATTATCGCTATACATTCTTGAATTAATCAAAGGAATCGAAATTAGACTTAATAATAATCAACCATAGTGATAGAATGGGTCCGGCTCACAAGACTAAACCCCTTAAATTTTTGTCTTACTCCTCGGACTCGGACCCGAGTCAACGGCTCAGTACGATATCGGGCTGGGCCGTAAGTATTGTCTAATTGACTTCTACGTTTTCAGATTTATGTCGATCAAATTTACAAGATAGCGTTGATTTTAGATTTATAGACTTTTGAGAATTTTCAGAGACGAATCTATTTATAGACTTAAAAAACAATCTATTTATATATTGTTGTCTCATTTTATGGGGAAAAAAACTAAAAAGTATGAAACTCAAAATTTTGTTACGACTTAACTAACTCTTTTGCTTTTTTAGTTGGAAAATAAAAAATAAAAACTCAAAGTCCATTGAAGGAGACGAATTGTAGCACAATATGTCAAGAATTATTAACCATTTGATTAAAAAAAAAGGAGTTAAAATAAATGTTTTTGTTCTAACAAAATCAGCGTAATTGATTTATCAAATATTTTAGAAGTTTAACTCTTGATGTTACTGTTAGCTAGCTAAGGCCTAAGAGCATCTCTAAGAGTCTAAAATTTACCCTAAAATGGAGAACTAATAATCATATTTTCTATAAAAAAATTCAACCCAACTCCAATCATAACTATAACCTAAAGCGTAGGTTATAAAAATTATTAAACGACACATGTCACTTTTATATTGGACCACACCACCTTTTTAAAAAAAAATCTTTCATTTTTGGATATGATAAATTCTTATTCATGTTTTTTAAATATATGATAGAAAATTCCATTAAACAATCTTTTATTTTTGGATATGATAAATATGAAGATCATTAAACAATCTTTTATTTTATGCTATGATACAAATTCTATAATATTTATTTTATTTTTAGATAAAATCGTTTTTTAACTAGAATATCTTAATACTTTTAACTTGGTTATTATTATAATCTAATCATTTGTTACCTTATATGAAAAGATCTTGATTAGTTATATGATAATTAGCTTATCTTTTTACGCAGATCATAACAAAAATTTATATTTAAGCATTTAAATTATTATTTTTCTCAGATAATAAATATATTTGAAAATATTTTATTATTAATATTTTATTTAAGAAAAACCCGTACAAGGTACGGGAATGCATACTAGTAGGTTATCTATTTTGGAGAACACTGCATTTAATACTTTTATTTTTATCATATAAAATATTCTACCATATATATTTAATAATTAATTAAATATTATTTTACTTATTAACATAAAAAATTCTAAAATATTAATCTAATAAATGATAAATTATTTATTATTTTACTTCTAGAATTTTTGGGCATTTTCAACAAATCTTCTATATTTTTTTTTCCAAAATGAAAAACTAAAACCTATATTCTCTAATTTTATTACTCCAACTCCAACAAATTCTCTATTTTAAAAAATGGTTTTTCTAACCTATTCCCTAAGGACATATGTTAAGAATCTAAATATAGCAAGAAATCATGGATTTTGTATTTAAAATCCTTTTATTTTTTGTAAAGGGTTTATGATTTTCAAAAAAGGATTTTAGTTTCTTAATTTGGGTTTTTATTCTATGCCTTATGGGCATAGGATAAAAAAACCCTTTAAAAAATCCTACATATATTATAATTATTATTTCATGTATTAAAATATCATATTGTAAAACTAATTTAACCAATAGGAAGAAGCTATAACTTATTATATACATGTAATGCATTCCCAAATGTCTTTAGGGAATTCGCTAAATTTGGGGAGAACTCTACCCATTTTGGAGAATCATTTTTAATAGGGAATGAGAAAGGAAATCTGTTGGACAAAAAAAGTAGTCTAAATCTCTAAGGGCATGCCCATCGGTGGGTTTTTTGGAAGATTATGAGGGGGCTCATCACTCATGGGGAGGAAATAATAAAATATGTTGATTTTGAGTGGATCGATATTTTCAAGATCGAAATTCCATCTGTGCAAATTGGGCTCATGAGCCCCATCTTGCACTCACTTTGTGCCACATGGGACACAATCAACGGCCAGGATTTATTCCTAGCCATTGATTATAAATAACTTAAAATAGTATTTTGGACTAGTTTTAATTATATATAAATAATAATAATTATACTAAAATTCATAATTTTTTTATCTATCTATAGAGACTAATTTTATATACATTTGAAATATTTTAAAATTTAATTTGTGATTTTGGTATGAATGTCATTACATATTCATTAATCTTTGTTAATGTGCTTTGTTTCATGTGTGTCGTTTTCTCTCGGTATGTATTTTCAGTTCAAGTAATGAAGTCGATTTGCCTCGTTTCTTTTTACTAATATTTCCTTAATCGAATATGCTCTTAATTAACATTCACTTAATTAACTATAATAAATATAATTTATAATAATACTAGAAATTTTAACAAATAATCAAAAGTGTCATTTAATAAAATTAGTAATCAAATATAATTATTTAAGTTAAATAATGATATATATAATAAGGAATGAGGATATATTTGTAATTGTTGTGGAGAAATAAATAATTGTTGGAAATGAGAAAAATAAAAGAGAGTCTCATGGGGCTTACCATGGGAAAGGTTGATTGTGAAAAAATGGATAAAAAATTATGAATGATGTGGAAGAAGAAAAAATAGTAAAATATTGATATTTTATGAGCTTATGGAGATCATAGAATTTACCATTGGTCATGTCCTAAAAGTTCAAACCCCAAAAATTTGGGGAACCTGTTGAATTTGCTCCAAATACTTAGATTTTGCAATAAATATTGCTTATTTTAAAATATATAAAAAATAATTACTTTAAAATCTTGCTACGCATGCTTATTGACCTTTGAAAAATCAATTAAATTCACGACCCTTTCCACACGCCACTGGCATGGCTACTTTTCTGTGTCCAACAAATTAGAAGCATTCGTAGTCGTACTCTCAACTTATATTCTTCCTTAATTGTTATGCTAATTAATAATTAATCCAATTAAGAAGACGTGATTGGTCATTATAAAAGATTGAAGTATTATTCGTGTAAAAAAAATATGGAATTTGAGTGATGGTAAAAAAAACTCTGAAATTAAGCATGCAATTATTAAATTAGAAAGTGGGTTTATATGAGAGACTGTTATGTGGAGACAAAAATTTCTCACATCGCAAATTTTCAGAAAATTTATGTTGGATCGATGTGCGTTAGTACAAAGTAGGAAACAATTGTAAGGTTGGTCTCTAGTCAGCGGAATAACTAATAAGCAGGAAAATAAGGTAAAAGAGACGGTTTCTTATCAAGGAACCTCATAACAGTCAACTAGTTGTGTTTGTAAACCTCTACATTCACTAGAGGATTTTGAATGATTCGCTTATATTTTAATTAGTTACAACAGGCAAGACTCAAACTTCTCTGTTCCTAGCAGTCTTCGAACTCTAAAAACGCTAATGAGTCTTCTCAATTAAGTTCCTAAGCGAACAATTCAACTAACACAAGTAAATCAAACCTTACACCTGGACTACTTAGTTACCTTGCTCATGGGAACTCCTTTCTTCCCGTCGTCGAGATCGCACACTCGTCGTCGATGAATTCTTTTGGATCTTCCTATCTTTCTTTCTCATCTCACTCTAGGGGTTGGTTTTTATGCTTGTAGCTAGAAAAGTGAGTAGCAAGCTCACTATTCGCTTGTATTTATAGACCTTCATGCATTGGATCCTAATCCTTATCTTTATAGGCAATTGTCCGAAATGCTCCTGTCTTATCCTCCAAGGATGTGTACATTTTTCACATGTGACTTGATTCAAATTTCATCAACTCTTGAACCTCATCAAGCCATTGGAGGCAGGGGATCGGATCCGTCTGATGCACAAACTGTCCCTCTGTTTTGTCTAGAACAGGTGTTCACGTTTCTCGCTTATTTGTCTTTCGACTGACTTGAGAGTTCCCTTAGGTAAGGAACATGCATCACTAGAGTTCCCTTGATGGGAACATCTGGATATAGCTTTGTAGTTTTTTTTTTTGACCCGTAGTTTCTTTGAAATACTTGAATAAAACACATTAGTCTCCTAATAGTCTTTATCGATCATTATCAAAACTGGAAAAAATAGTCGTTGTTCCAATGTTATAAAATACGAGTTTCCAACACCGTTCCAATAATTCACTTATGTCCTTGGAAATTCTTAGAAAATATCAACCAAAACTTGAATCGAAGTTGTCCCCAAATAATACTACTAATCTACTTTATAATAGTCCATGTTTGGAAGACAACAGAAACGGTCCGATCAAGAAATGATAAAACAAACAAAACATTGTAACCCTACAAATTGCAACCTTTGGATGGTGACATAGAGCCTATCTCTGCATTCTTTAAGGTTCTTCAAGTTATTATAAAAGGCACACACCAAAAATTTAGAAACAATAAAACAAAACCCAACTCCAATTCAAAGAGAATTTATTAAGCTGCGGAATATGAAGAAGGTATACCATGCTTACTCCAAAATTTATCTTTACTTTAATATAATTATTCATTTTTTAATTTGGCTAATGGTAGCTATTAATTAACGTTATGCAGCAAAAGGCAGAGATTAAGCTCGCGTTTAAGAACGAGAAGCAACGTTTGAAAGCCTTGAAGGTGGTTACTAGTGCTCATAGTAAGTGGTATTAGTACTAATTAATTGCATAGTTATATATTTAGTTAATTAATTGCTAATCCAGATCGAACATTCCCTAATTTCGTACGTACTCACATGTATGCTACTCTCGTTAAAGTTGCATGTTCATGAATCATGGTGATATTCATCGATCTCACACTTTGTTAGAAGCAACTCAAGCAAGCACATCGTTTTTGTACCAATTAAATCGATCTTTTTTATAGTACTTTTTTTTTTTTGCATGGACGAATACTTTTTTAAAAAAAATTATATAAACATTTTATGCTTGAAAATTAATCAAAAGTTTTTTTTTATGTTGTATGTTGTCAGGCAGGCCTTAAAAAATTCTTTTTTTTTGAGATCAAAATCGAGTTATTTTTTTACACAGAGTTGAAGCTATTACCCTAGTAAATAATTAATCATCAACCAATTTTCTTTTAAAAAATGGTGAATGATTATTATTTTTATAAAGGTTTGAAGCTATCACTCTAATAAAAATAAAAATAATAATCATCCACCAATTTTATTAAAAAAATTGCTAAATAATTTTAACCTCAAGTATTTTAAGTTATTTACTTGTTTAAATCTTCTTTCTAAACGTTTACTATGGATTGAGCGTTTTTTTTTCTTTTGCGAAATTTCATTTGGTATACCTAAGTTTTTTATTTTTTCGATTGATGCCTTGAGAAAAATAACTATTTCAAATAGTACATCCGAACTCTTTACGTCCCAAATGGTAAAAAAATTTGTTAGAATAATAAGAAAATCATTTTTTATACTAAAAAATATTTTTTGTATTTTATTGATTTAAAATACAATTATAATTTTGAAACTATTAAGATAAATTCAAAAATATACTCTATAAAAATAATAAATAAATAAATAGTAGAATTTAGATTTATCAAGTAGTTTTGTGTTATAAAATCAAAATTTGTCAAGTTAAAACTCAAATCATTTCAATAGTTATATTCAAATAAATATTTTATAATTTAAATTTGTCAAGTAGACTTTATGTAGTAATTTAATAAATTTTGACAATTAATTTCATCATTTCAATTCAAAATTTTCTTATATGTGTTGATATGGAGTATAATATAAATTTTCACTACTTGAACAATGATAATAAAATTACTCTATAAAAATATTAAAATGAATATATTATATAATTTATAGTTGTCAAGTAGTCTTTTATTTTATATTATTTAAATTATCAAGTGTTATCTATTTGGATTTTTAAATATATTAGAATTGGGTTTAATTAATAATATATATATATATATAATTTAGAAAAAAACGATTTTTCTTTTAATTCTAAATAAAAATATAAGTTAGTCCATGAATCAAACTAATTTAAAAGTAGTGTATTATGTGGAATATTTTTTTTTCCTGAGAACACTAACCGAAAAACAAAAAACTCAAGATAGTATTTTCCTTTTCTTTCTTTTTATCAGCTCTATGGAATCTCTCATGTTATGTTATGTCTCAAGGCCAATAATAACGAATTTGTTAGGAAAGAAAGAAAATTAGAAGAATAGAGGGAAGAATTGAGAAAGAATGAAGAACGGAAGGAGAAAGAAGAGATGAGAGATTGGAGAAAGGAATTTAGAATTAAAAAGGCTTTTTATGCTAATTACAACATAGGTTTATATTTTTCCTTTATTACAAACATGACCTATAAATTTCGCTAATTACAAACATGGCCCAATCATTTCATCCCATTCGTTTTTTGTACGTACATATGTATGTGCAGAATCATGCTCTAAGATAACATCCATAGGATGGAAAGGGAATTCGGAAGACGTGATCGAAGTGGTGGGAGATGGTGTGGACATCATTAAGCTTGTCGAGTCTCTTCGAAAGAAGTTGGACGGTGCACACATCATCACCCTAGCCACAGTGGCCGACGAGAAGAAGGCCGACGACAAGTTTCCGGTGCTGCCTTTGCCACCGCCTTGGTGGTACCCGTACGAACATGTTTGTGTATTATGCGATGGTCCCTCATATCGGGACCACTCAATCTGCTCTGTCATGTAGGCATTTTTATCATTAGTAACTTTTTTGGAGGTATGAACCACTATAAACACGTTGTTATATATCCATGTCGTGTTGATTTCATGAATTTAGTATGCTTAGCAAACATATTTATACATACTTTAAGTGAAATGAAATAACTATTATAGTATGCTCTATCATCGATAATTTTGTATCAGTTTTTTTAGTCTTGGTCATACTGTCCATGTAAATTGAAACACAGTATATATATTTGTCGTTCTAGTATTTTTCAATCACTAGCTTTTTACTTCCTTTGAAAACAACTAATAATAAATAGTTCCTTTTTTTTGGTCTGGAAACGGAGCTAAGCTCCTGCGGTTGTTTTATTGATTAAGTAGTAGAAGAAATCCCCATAGAGGGGTGTACATCCAAAATTAAAGCAGTAGCAATGCTGTCATGAACATAAAAAAATTCTACTAGAGGAACATCCAGTCCTAGAGATAAATTTGCTAGAATATCAGCCACCCGATTTGCATCTCGGGAGATGTGGCACAACTTTACCCTCCAAGAGCTATCATAAATCAGATTTTTGCATTCAGCAATCAAGTAGAAATCCTTATGCGGAGAATCCACAGCCTGTGTAAGAAGAGTAATTGCTTGAGCCGAGTCTGATTGGAGGACCACTCTTGGATAGGCCATTCTACGAGCAATTAGCAGACCTTGCTTAATAGCTAGGAGTTCAGCTCTCAAAGCCTCCGTGAAGCCGATTTTGAAGGAGAAAGCTTGAATAAAATTACCTTTGTGGTCACGAAAAACCCCTCCACCACCAGATGGCCCCGGATTGCCTTTGGAAACGACATCCGTGTTAAGAGCGACCCAATCATGCGGAGGTGGTTCCCATATTCGCACCAGTGATGGTGTACGAAACCTTTCTTGATCAAGCAAATAAGCAGACTTAGCAGCTGTATAGGCATGACCTGAATTAACCACCTTCAAACTGAGCCTGTGAACCTCGTCCTTAGATTCAAACACCAGTAAATTTCGGGTTTTCCACGTGAACCATAGCATCGTGACAAAAGTAGAGCTCCAAGGATCCAGATAACGAATATTGGAGTAAATCCATTCACGACAGTCTAATTCAGCAAAGAAAGTCGGGGAAGTAGCATTCCCAGCAAGTGCCAACCAAACCAACTTAATTTGTTCACAGTCACGAAGCATATGCAGCAGTGATTCCTTTTCCCCACACCGAGGACAAGCATTGGAACTCCCCATATGTCTCCTAGCTTTGTTTTCATTGCAAAGAACTGAGTTATGGGCGGCCAAATAGCAGAAATGTCGAGCCCGCTGTTGTGCGTCAACCTTCCATATCTTTCCCCAGATCGGATGAATCTGCTGGTTAGAATTATCCCTCATCAACTCATAGGCTGATTTAGTGGTGAAGCAACCCGACTAAGATAATCTCCAAAAAACCTTATCATTTGCATTATTTTCGAGAACGAGTGTGACCGAAGATAGCTGCTGCAGAATGTGTGACGGCAGTAAAGGGGATAGGAGAGGCCAATTCCACCCATTAATCCCGTAATAGGCAGCAACCACCTTATTTTTATCATGCTTAGGGACCACCGAAGTAGCAAGTTGGATCAAAGGCACATCAAGGAGCCATGAATGCAACCAAAACAGAGTCGTGTATCCATTACCAACCGAGTAACCAACGCCTTTTGATAAGACATTTGCCCCATGAACCATCCCTTTCCACATGTAGGAAGAGCATCGTCTCGGTTGAAACATATCCACGCGAATGCGATTATTGCAGTATTTCCCCCTAATCACTCTGCTCCAAATTGAATTGGGTTCATTAATAAGGCGCCAATCTAACTTTGCCAGTAAAGCCGAATTAGATGCCCTCATTGATTTGAGTCCCAATCCTCCCATTCTTTTCGGCTGAGCAATCTTATCCCACCCAAGAAGATGTATCTTTCGCCTTTCTGACATTGATCCCCATACAAAGCTTCTTATACGTTGATCGAGTGCATCACAGATTTCCCGAGGTACCAAGGTCGATTGCATCGTGTACACCGGAATACTCGAAAGAACTGAATTGGCCAAGGTCACTCTACCAGCAGCCAAAAGGTATTTTGGGGTCGTATCTTGGTGTCCCAACTGTGTGTGATCGAATGTCGTCTGATAATAAACAGTTCCTAATTATAGACATGAGCTAATATGTAAATAGCGAATATTAGTAGTTGACATTTTTTTTATCAAGTAAACATTTGATATCGGAATTAATTATTCAATATCAATGACATTCTTATGGATAATAGCCGTAAGTTTTGGATGATTGTCCATCATAAAGATAGGATAAAATTGTACAAATTTGATAATTTTATCTGCCACAAGATTTACACACTTAATTACAAATTTGTAAACAAAAGGTTTTTGTAAAAGATATGTAGTAGTATTTTAATTTTTTATGGATATAATTTACCTTTTCGAATAACACCTAACAAATTAAGATTATCTCCTTTAATATTTAATTTTAAAACGTCTAGTTAGATGACCGGTTTTATCCCAATAATAAAGAGCACCGAAACTTCTTACTCGAGTCTCGATCCTCAATTTTCTCTGCTCCTATTGTTATAGAGGGAATAGTAAAATATTAATAGCAATTTTCAAGAAAATAAAAAATTAGAGTAATAAATAAGAAAACACTTGCTATAGTATGATTGGGTACACGACATTGATTATGACCCCATCCATGACTTAATATGTGTCCTACACAGACAACTAGGACATTGTACTAGCCTATGATTGACTTGTTGCATCAACGAGCCCCTGACCTTTGACCAATTGGTCACTTTGACACCCCACCTTTGAAAATGTTCGATTGAATACCTAAACTTGCACATTCTGACCTATTGAACACCTGTTTGCTGATGTGGCAATTTGCGTGAATCTCAATCTCCGTTGAGCGAGTGAGAGAATTAACAACGCTGATGTGGCGCTGACGTAGATCCTACTTGGCACACATTTTTTTCCCTTTTTCTATTTTCTTATTTTATTTTATTTCTCTTTTTTCTTTTCTTGCTAATTTCACTTTGCTTTTCCCCTTTTCTCTCTTTTTTTTAATCTTTCTATTTAAATTATCTCGTTGCAGAGAAGATATGCCCACGGTGGAATTCTATATTCTTTTTTTTTTCTTTTCTTTTCTTCCCTTTTCTTTCTAATTTCACTTTGTTTTCTATTTTTTCTTTTTCTTTATAATTTATCTTTGTTGCCATCCAGAGAAGATATGCCGACGGTGGAATACTGGAATTCTGTCCCGAGTCCGTCGTTCCGTCCTAATCTCTCGTTCTTGTTCTGGTTCCTTCTTAGGGCCGATATTTGAGGCAGAGAACTCTTTATCCCGAGTTCGTCCTTCTCTCTCGAGTTGTTCTCTCTCCCGGTGTCTCATCTCTCATTACACAACCCTAATTCTTAAAATTGACTCAATTTCTTAATCAATCTTCAAATTGAGCATAAATCTGGAATCCTTACCACCAAATTTGTCAAAACCCCTTATTCTCCCATTTCAAATCATCCCAAATTGAGTTCCACCATTAAGACCCTCATTTTCTTCGTCCCCATTCCGACGTCGATTTCCGGTGCTTTGAGATGGTAGATCCGGATCTGGGACGCTCGTGAGACCTGCAACCTCGATCGGATTCGGATACAGTCGATCGGATCTCCGACCTGCAACCTCGTGTGACTAAAGGAGTAGATTCGGACGATGCCAAGAAGATCTTCAAATTATCCAAATGACATTGAGTTGGTGAATCCCATGCTTAAGGCCTGGTAGATCTGGGTATTTTATTGTGGTTTTGACTATTTTATTTGATGGAAGAAAAACCAATTGAAATTAATGGTGTGTTCACATCGGTCATGTTAATGGAGGAGGGAAAGAGATGAAAGAGAATGGTTTTGAGGGTAATTTAATAAAATTGTAGGGATATAATAGTAATTTACAAGCATTTTTATTTTTATTTTTATTAAAATTCTGAAATTAAAAACAATCTATCTAGATGGCATTTAAATGGTAGTGATGTGGCACTCCATTGTTCCACGTAAGCGCGAGTGTAAAACAGTTCCAACCAATCTGATCGTTCCAACCAATCTGATCGCATGAGGGTTTAATAGGTCCCAATCTGCTCGCATGAGTGTTCAATAGGTCACAATGTGCAAGTTTAGATATTCAATCGAACATTTTCAAAGGTGGGGTGTCAAAGTGACCAATTGGTCAAGGTCAGGGGGGCGTTTATGTATTCTGCCGCTTGTAATTTGTAAAGACCGGCCACATAAAACTTATACCCCAAAAAATACATGTATTTGTTAAAATATAGGCCTTGTCCACCAGAGTTGAACTGTAAACCTCTGAGTATTATTTTCGGAGGTTTAATCGTTTGATTAGATGTCCAAAAACCGTAAATATTTCTTTGGTAAAAGGCTTTGCCAATGAGATTCGAACCGAAAACCTCTAATTACTAACCTTAGAGATTTAACTATTTGACTAGATGCTCGAAGACTTAAAGAAAAAGGGGCCCTCATTTTGAAACCTTATTGAGAATCCTCTTCCCACATCGAAAGTTAAGAGTTAAATTTACCTACATATATACCTTTGGGTTGCTCATTTTGAAACCTCACAAGGCTTGTGTGTTGGGCTTACATACGCACGACTCCCGATCCATCGACCCACGGAAAGTTTAATAAACCTTAATGTACGTACGTATGTGACCTTTTAACATACTCTTAAAATGAAAAATTGTTCTCAATATAAAATCAAATAACATATCCAAATACTAAAATATTAATCATCGTATCGTCAACGACGACGTTGTTCCCGGATTGGCCTTGATTTGATAACGGTCTCGTTGTCCCAAGCCGTATCAATCTCTCCCCCGATGAGATTCGGCTTGTCCTCAAGCCGCAAAGCGGGAAAAAAAGTACGAAGGGACTCGACTGGTTCCCAAGATGTCGTTGCCGGCTCTCCATCATCCCATTCGACTAACCATTCATCAAGAGGCTTGCCATCAACCCAAACTTGTCGCTCAGCCGTGGCTCGAAGTGGCATGGAAATGGGGCGATCATATAAAAATTCTGTCGGCAGTATGGCTGGCACAAGCGCGGCGCCATTTGGCACGAATGGACGCATCAAAGAAACGTGGAATACATTATGGATTCGGGCAGCTACCGGTAACTCGAGCCTATACGCTACAACACCCACTCGTTCGATAATTTTAAACGGCCCGTAAAAGCGGCGCGATAGCTTAGCCGAAAGAGGACGGGCCATCGAATGTTGACGATAAGGTTGCAATTTCAGCAAAACTTGGCCGCCAACCTGAAACTCAACATCCCGTCGATGTTTGTTGGCTTGCACCGCCATGCGTTGCCGCATTTTACGTAAATTAACGCGAAGCAACTCGAGGACCTGTTCTCAATCACGAACGGCTTCAACCGCAGGTGTGGGTGGTCCCGGCGGTAAAGTGGCACGACTAATGGGCGGTGCCTCTTGGCCATATAATGCTTTAAACGGCGACATACGCAGATCCTCGTGAAACATAGAATTCAAAGCCAATCCGGCCCAAGGTAAGAAATCAAACCAACGACGAGGCCGCCCACGAGTAAAGGCACGAAGATACTGTTCAAGTCCCCTATTCCGGACCTCGGATTGAACGTCCGTCTGAGGATGATAGACAATGCTATGGCGAAGCGTTGTACCGCTCAAGCGATGCAACTCGGTCCAAAAGAGACTCGTAAAGATGGAATCTCTATCCGAAACAATCTTAGCCGGTATTCCGTGATGCTTGACAACAATATCAACGAACACAGAAGCGACTTTGGGGGCATCATATTTCGGCCCAAGGGTGCCAAAATGCGCGTACTTGGAAAGGCGGTCAATTACAACCAAAATAGTCGTGTGACCCTGGGATGGCGGCAGCCCGGTTATAAAGTCCATTACAATTTCATCCCAAACCTGTTGAGGAACTAGCAGTGGTTGTAAGAGGCCGACGGGTTTCTGAGTACTATATTTGTTAGATTGACAAATAAGGCAGGAAGCGACAAACTGCCTGACATCACGACGCATTCCAGTCCAATAGAAAACTTCAGCTATGCGGCGAAAAGTCCGATCGACCCCTAGATGTCCGGCGCTCGGCGTAGAATGGAATTCGTTGAGAATTTTGGCCTTGAGCGGAAACTCAACGTTGACCACCAGCTGATGATCAAAGTATAAGACACCATCGTGGACTTTGAAGGGCGCGGGTGAAGTTCCCGTCGTGTCTTCCTTATGCCATGCAATCAAATCCGGCATGGTCATGTTTTCTTAGCGAAACCGATGAAGTAAATCCGGCAATGGGGCTGACAACGCCATGAATTGCCGCACCTGAGGGTCGTCATCAATCATACACCTTGACAAGGCGTCAACAACTCGATTACTAGCACTAGTTTTATACTCGATGCGGAATTTATATCCCATAAGCTTTCGAATGAAGAATTGCTGGTCGAGGGTCTGAATCACCTTAGAAAGAAGCTCTTTCAAACTCTTCTGATCACTCCGAATCAGAAATTCACGGCCCAACAAATATTGATGCCATTTCTAAACGACTGACACAATAGCAAAGAGCTCTCTATGATACACCGATGAACCCCGACGATGTGGCCCCAACGTTTTGCTGAAGAACGAGATAGGTCGTTCGTCCTGTAATAAAATGGCCCAAACACATCATCCGACGCATCTGTCTCTATGATGAAAGATTTAGTGAAATACCGTAATTGAAGGACCGGTGGTTGCATCATAGTTTCTTTTAGAAGGTAAAAAGCGGTGTTTGCCGATTCTTACCATGCAAATTTGTCTTTTGTAAGAGTGTTATAAGCCGAGCAGCTAGCAGGGCATAATTTCGAATGAATTTCCTGTAATAGCTTGTAAGCCCTAGAAACCTCGTAATTGCTATACTGACTTCGACGTTGGCCACTCGACCATGGCAACCAATTTTGACGGATCGGCTAGAAGTTGGCCAGTAGTAACAATATGGCCCAGGTATTCAACTATAGTCGTCCCAAAAGAGCATTTGGAACCTTTGATGAAGAAATGATTATCATGTAATACCTGCAGAAAAACATCAATGTGGCGGACGTGGTCTTCTAAAGACGGGTTGTATATCAGAATGTCATCGAAGAAAACGATCACAAATACCTGCAGAAACTGAGCAAAAATCTTATTCATAGCAGCCTGAAAAGTGGACGGTGCGTTCGTCAAGCCGAAAGGCATGACCAGAAACTCAAAATGGCCATCATGAGTACAAAACGCCGTCTTATAGACGTCTGTTGTATGCATACGAATCTGATGGTAGCCTGAACGCATGTCGAGCTTAGTAAATAGTGTGGCCTTTCCCAGCTCATCAAACAACTCATCAACTGTCGGAATTGGAAACTTATCAGCTACCGTCGCAACATTCAGTGCCATGTAATCAATGCATAACCTGAAACTGCCATCCTTCTTCTTTACCAACAAAGCAGGTGACGAAAACGGACTTGTGCTATGACGGATAATGCCCTGTTGCAGCATTTCCTGAACTTGGCGTTCAATCGCAGATTTTTGAAAATAAGGATAATGGTAAGGGCGAATATTGATTGGTTTAGAACCTGGCCGCAGATGGATTTTGTGATCCCAAGCATGTGAAGGTGGGAGGTGAACTGGCAACTAAAAGACGGAAGTGTGACGGTGGAGGACATCAAGAATTGGCGTCGGAATGTCAGCCGGAAAGACAACCGTGTTATTAGGCGACGATTGTTGTTCGGCCGTGTGTATGCTGACAATTTCAAAACAATGAGCAACGCAATCAGCTGCGCATAAAGACTGTAGTGTGTTAATCGAGATCAATTTAGGTGATTGACGGTCACCATGTAAGAGGGCTTGTCTTGCCAGAAAAACTCCATCATTAACTAAGCATAATCATGGTAAACCTTCCCCAAAGTCTGTAGCCATTGAACGCCGAGAACCACTTGCGGTCCATGAACCGCTAACACATATAAATTGATAGATCGCATTTAGGTAGTGCTTAGGATGCATATTTATGTTTAATTTTCATGGTTTTAGCTTAGTTTAGCTTAGTTTCTAGGTTTTTAGGTTTTCTAGGAAATTCGGGTTTTGCACTTGTTTTGTTCAGTTTTGCAGATCTTTAGGTGACAAGCATGGACGGGATGGATCTTAGATGATTGTGGAGGATCAAGATGAGGCTTAAAGTGGTGCAAGTGAAGATTGGAAGAGCTAAGGCCCAAGAGCTTGAGGGATAAAAACGCTTAAACCCGGGTCAAGCATTGGAGTCTTGTTTTGACACCTTTATCTTGCAATGCTTGGTTTGGGAGCTACAGTGGTCAGATGAAGCTGAATTTGGTATCACTGGAAAGCTAACTCGAAGAGCTACAATTCATATTTTTACTCCGAGTACAAATTCCAACTCGAAGAGGGTCAAAACAGCCTCCGAAGTGTCACTAAAGTTGCTGCAGGCAGAGCGCGGCCAAAATGGGCAGAGTGCCCCGCGCTCTCAAGTGTACCAAACCGCGCTCTGGCGCGTGTCAACGACGCTGAATCGGGCTTTAGCGAGATCTTTTGGGCCGACTTTAGTTTATGTTTTTGGATATTTTTAGAGATAATATAAATACTTTCCTTAGGGTTATTTGGATATTATTATGCTATCTATTGCTTTAGTTTTATGCTATTGAAGAATTTGGAGATTTGTGGGAGACAAAACCCTAGTTTTGCAATTGAAGATCAATTTGACTCTTGTAAGGTTTATTTTTCTTCAATGACAATTTCTAGCTAATTTTCTCATGTCCAACTAGTTAGTTGAAGTTGTATGCATGATTGTTAGTGAGATTTGAATTACTTTAGTTTGCCTTGACTAGATTGAATCTCTCCGTGCTTAATCGATTAAATTCACTTAGGATTATAATAGTTTGATCACCTATTTTACTTCTAGGTTGAATTACAACTAGAATAATTAAATAGATGGTGGAATTTGATTATTCATGGATGAATCCTTTGATTAAACTTATAGACAGTGGAATAAGGTTAATCAAAGGCGGAGAATTTAATCACAAGACTTCGTGAATAGACGGTGGAATTCATGATTATTGTTTCTATTGAATGCTTTGAACTTAATTGCATGATCAACTTGACATAGAAGGTTTTCTAGGTTAATTGATTAAAACGTTGTTAAAGACGGTGTATATTAACAACCACCTTAAGCTTGAATTCATAAATTCACAATAGATTAGTCAAGGGAAATTGAAATAAGAATAATCAAGGATCAAATCACATGTATGCAACGGATACGAAACTAGTTGGACGCTTTTCTCCATATTTGAATCTTAAATCACTTTACTTGTTTTGATTTAATTAGTTTTAATTACTTAGATTCTTAGTTTATAATTACAAAATCTCCCCCTTAGTTTAGTAACATTACTTAAATTCAAATAATCCGAGTCTCTGTGGGTTCGACCCTTACTTCCACTTTGCTAAGGTTAGGAAGTTAGGAATTTTCTTTGATAGTGCTTTTATAACGACGTAAAAGTGCTCGCCATAAATCTATAGGGAAGACATGACCTTGCAGAGTAATCAAAGTGGCAGGGCACTGATGAGAGCACAAGAGATATTCTCCATTTCCGACAAAGACCCGGAATGGTGTGATAGCAAACAGTGGCAACTGTAATTTCTCAACGACGTCCAGATGAATAAAATTATGAGTACTTCCGCCGTCGGTCAAAAGTTGTACAGACATACTAGCGATTGATCCCACAATTTTCAAAGACTTGGAATTCGGTGAGCCCTCCATAGAATTGATGCTAGAGTCGTCACCAGTAACAGCTAAGTCGTCTTCGACAACATTCTCAATGGTGTCGTCGTCAGAATCTTCACAGCCCAACAACGCCAAAAATTGATGCTCACAGTGATGGCCACGTGTGTACCTCTCATCACAATTCCAACATAAACCTTTTTTAGTACGTTCTTTTTGTTCAACAACAGAAAGGCGTTTAATTGGAAGTTGAGAAAAATTACCGTCCAAGTTGTTCAGGCGTGTGTTGTCGACAGCCGCGCTGTCGACGTAGAAGCTGTGTTTGGTTGTGGCTTACCGCCGGTTTTGTAGCTACCCCGGCCCAGTTCCGGCGAGGCGCCGAGTTCCAGTTGGCAGCGGTTTCCGAGAACGAGGCTGCTAACTCACGGGCTAGGGAAAACGCTTAAGAAAGTGTAGCCGGATTGCGCAAATTCAATTCGCGCTTCACTGGTTGTTTTAGACCCGCTTTGAATGTCGTGAACTTTGTTAAGCAGCGCTTCAAATTCGGTTTGGTGTTCGAGAACCGTCGTTTTCTACTCTAGCTTAGCGAGAAGGCCGACGTAATCCTCGTAATAAGTAGGGTCGAAGCATTGTTGTACCGACAGAAGGAAGGTCGACCATGTTTCCCCACAATTGTTTCGTTGATGATAACGAAACCAATCTGAAGCAGGATGGTCGAAAAGCATGCCTACGAGGCGTAGACGATTAGGATTCGCCATATAGAAATAATCAAAATAAGCATGGACTTTAAAAATCCATCCTTGCGGATCGGAGTCGTTGAAGCGCGGGGGATCGACTCACATTTTTGGTATGTTATCATGACCTGGCGGCGGCCGAACCACCACACGGTTCTCCATTTGTGGTGGCGGTGCAGGTGGCGGCAGATTAGGGTTTCGCGGCAAGAGCTGATTGGCCGCGTTTGTGGGACCGTCCGCAACAAGCACCAGATTAGGGTTTTGCGACAAAAGCTGATTGGTCGCGATTGCGGGACCGTCCGCGACGAGCGCCGAATTAGGTTTGTCGATCGCAACAGGCGGCAGATTGTGTTGATGATTGAGGATATCGTACACAGTATCGGTACGAAGGCGCTCGACTTCTTGATCTCGACGAACGTTTTGAACGTCAATCGTCAATTGTAGAAGCATATCTCGGATTTCGGCCAAGGCCCTGGGGACGGAATCGATGGCAACTCCGTCGGCGGAACTCATGCTATTCATGATGAAAGCACCAGTTGATACGAGCCCGAGGTGGATTCGTACCGGAACCTTATTGGTCAAGGCTTGAGGCGCACCCGAGGTGGGAACGACTCGATGACGCGGTTGGTAGGCGCGAAAGGGAGAACAGAGAGAAGTTTAGGGCAAAGGAATATTTTCTTAATTAATTCCAAAATAACAACAAGAGAGTTTTTATGCTATGCCCTAACGGTTCAAAAAACGCGTTCCGGGAAAGAACCGTAAAAAAAACCCGGAAGGAGAGTTTATAAACTCTAACATGAAAAATTGTTCTCATTATAAAATCAAATAACATATCCAAATACTAAAATATTAATCATCATATCGCTGAGGACGACGCCGTTCCCGGATTGGCCTTGATTTGATAACGGTCTCGCTGTCCCAAGCCGTATCACCTTTTTATTATTTTCTTAAGTATAAAAGAGAAACCCTTCTCCGACCAAAAAAAAACCCTTCAAACACGGTTACGTGTATAGGACTATAGTCTATAGGAGTACATAGTACATGCATTAATGGAAGCTAACTATCCGACTTGACTTTGAATCTTGCGACCAAGTCATCTTGTTCGATCCCCAAAACAAACTTCTCTATTTTCACATTGTTGCATTTTCACATGATGCATATAAAAAGGGCATTTCAATCTCTATTTTATGATACCAACAACAACAACAACGACAACATAAGAACAGAGCATCCAGAGAGAATTGATATAAAGATGAAGGTAAGTTCACCTTTTTTTTTTTTACTATTATTGTTATAGTAAAAAAAAAAATGGTTTGATGTGGTGTTGGTAATTTTGGAATGAATATTGCAGCAAAAGGCAGTGATTAAGGTTACTCTAAAGGATAAAAAATGGCGTAACAAAGCCCTTAAAGTTGTCGTCGGTGCTCAAGGTACATTTCATTCACTCATTGTAACATCATTTTTGTCGCACAAGATGATATATATTTTGTAATTAATTTTATATGTGTATATAATTTGGGTTTGTGGGTTTAAAATTCCATGGAAAAAAGCTCTGTAATTGTGGAGTTTTTTGGGACCTATTTACACTTACAATTATACCAAACTAATTAAATTCTTGTATCATTTTACATGGGTTTTGTTTAGCATTTCCTCTGAAATACATATATGTTTTGGGCATTATTATAAGGACTTTTAAGTAATTATTAGTAGTATTTTAATTAGTATACAAATTGAGTAGAATATATATTATTGTCAAAAACATTATATATCTGACTTGGATCAAAAGACGGACCCACCTCATTTGGCCGAGATTATTATTAAAATGTGTTTTGAATTTTAGATTAAATATGATTAAATTTAATTAAATTTATATTATTTAAAATAAAAATAGATTAGTCTAGATGGTTGATCACTCAATTTTGTACTAGTAATTTATCAAGGTTTAATTTCCCATAGCTCCATTTTAAATTTTTTCTAATTCACATTTAATGCTTCCATATCTATTTCTACTATGAGGTGTCATATACTTTATAACATGAAATTCTGTTGATAAATAAGTATCAATTTGTGTATATTTAAGAGTAGTGATTAACTAGACTCATCGGCGATTCTTAGTCTATTAACATTGTCGGATAAGTTGTGCCCTTCCTTTCAATCCGTCTCTACTTGGATCATTCCCATTATTATTTCAGTGCGAGACTTGTATATGTAATTTCCAAGCTTATATATTCATGATCGAAATTAATCCGGATTTGATTAATTAGGTAATTGATTTGGTATTGTAATTAAATGCAGGGATTGAATCGGTGGGATGGAAAGGATCGGAGGGAGATGAAATGGAGCTTGTGGGAGAAGGGCTCGACATGGTCAAGCTCGTCGAGTCCGTCAGGAAGAAGGTGGGGCCCACCGAGGTGGTGTCCATAAACCCGATCAAACTGGATTCCGGTGGTGGCGGGAATAAGGCCGCCGCAAGCGTCACCAATCCCACCATAGACCCGAGGTTCGTACTGCCGCCGTGTGTGCCGATGTTCGTGGATACGCCGCACTATGTATACGACGGGCCACCACCCTCTTTGTGAGAAAGAGTCCGTTTGGATTACACTCAATAATGCATTATTTTACATTATAATGTAAAATGATGCATTATTTAGTGTAATTCAAATAGATTCTGAGCGCGGATCAAATTGGTGTGTTTAGTGGGACTACAAATGAAGGACATTATAATTGTCTTTAAAATAAAAAAAGGTCATTATAAATGAGAGTAAGACGTGGTTTAATTATCTTTTTTGGGTGAGTTTTAGTGAAGACTCATGTGCGTTTATGGTTGAGGATTTTTGAGTTAAACAAGGAATTGCAGATAAAAAATGGCGAGAGAATAACCAATAAAAAAAGTTACATTGATTGAGTCAAATTATTGTGTTTTGTGGCTAATTCCCGGGTGATACAGTGTATCTTCTATTGCTCTATTTTTCAGTGAAAGTAAAGTTTTGGGACACTTTTTTTTTTTTATTGTCAATTAATTGAATTTCGTTGAACTTGTATAGTAGCTAGGTCTATTGTACATATGCACACGAACGAAGACGACTCCTGTCAATATTAACTTATCAGACTTTAATACTTTCCAACTTGATCAATGTTTGATGTCTCATGCGGTAACTTTTGTTTGTAATTCAATTATAACTTGGTGGTGGGTGATAAGATTTATTCTACGTACATCTATAGCCTTGTGTTTTGTACTCCAATGCCAGCAAGGTGAACATTTGGGCCCTCCATTTGGCCCATTTGTCAGATCACTACCTCATTTCTCCATGGGCTTGGGTTTGATTTTCTTGACGGATTTGAAATGACAATGATACTACATACATGAATCATAAATGGCAAAATACATCAACAGACACCCGAACTTGTAACTTTTTTTCAACCAATCCCTTGTACTATAAAATATTAAAAAAAATACCTAAACTTAACTATTTGTATAAATAAACACTTTAGGCTGACATGTCGTGGCGAGTGAATATCAAGCGGCAATTTGGCGAGTTTAAGTGGTTTGGATGCTGACATGGATTTTTTTTTATAGTTTTTCCTTTTTTTGTATCATCTTTTTATTTTTCCCCTTCTTTTATTTTTGTTTGGATACAGAGGATCGACTCGGGAGAAAGAATGGCCGAGAAAGAATTCACTTCTTCACCGCCGTCCGCCGGCACATCACAACCAGATTCAAAGAGTCCGGACGAAACGACGAAGTCGGAGAAATTCGAATGCTTCATTGTTGGCTATGCAAGGAACCAGAACCAGAGATCGTCATGACGGGAGAGAAAGCCCAGATCTGGAACGACGAACTACGAGGAAAAAATTCGAATGCTTTGGTTCTTCACTGGCGGCATAGGAAGGAGCCCAGATCTGCTACCCTCAAGCATGGAAAACCGAAGAAAAGAGGAAATTGGGAAATTGGCATAGCATGTGAAAGAATTTGTAGACTTCGACGGTGAATATGCCGGTGGTGAAGAATTTGTAGACTTGGACGAGGCAGAGAACGGATTTGTAGAATTTGGCTGGGAAAATTGGGTAAATTGGTTGTCCCTATCTCTCTTTCTCACCCTAGTTCTTTCCCACTCTGGTTTACCAGTTGAGCGAATTTGTAGACTTCGATGAGGCAGACAAGATATGCCGGCGGTGAAGTGTTTCGAACTCCCGAGTCCATTGTTCTAGAGAGGCAGAGAAGATATGCCGGCGGTGAATAATTTGAATTCCCGGTTCCGAGTCCGCCATTCCGTTCAGATTCTCTCCGAGTCCGCGCCGTTCCTTCCTGATATGCCGGCAATGAAGAATCCCAATTTCAGATCTGAAGAATCAGATGAAGAAGACCCAAAAAGAAGAAAAAAAATTATATTTTTAATTAATTTTTAATAAAAATAATAAAAATATCTAGTTGAGGCTTATGTGGCAAAATTGGCTTATTTGGTGCTTATGTGTAATAAAAAAGGATTATGTGGCGCTTAGATGGCGGCCACATAGGCGCGCGTCAATTTCACGAAAATAAGGTGTGTCAAGTTGAACAAAATTTGTCAAGTTGAGGTGTTTATTTGAACATTTCAAAGTATAGGGGGGTTGATTGAAAAAAACGTACAAGTTCAAGTGTCTATCGATGTATTCTGCCAATCATAAATAGACCGCGTAAAATAAATGCAAAAATCATATGGTACCAAAGTACTAAATGACTACATTATAACATGGTAAAACCAAAGTCTTAAATCCCATATATATTTATATACCCCGTCCTCTGCACATAGCCAGTAAACCCACTTCCCTTTCATGTATGCAAACAAGAAAAATCAAGGAGGGAGAGAAAACAAAAGAGTGGATCAATTACACAAAATTACATTGAATTTGACACACTAGACCAAAGATTACATCGTTTTGCATTGTCGATGACCCGGTTTCTCTTAACGCGACACTCATTTGGATCTTCGTTGAACGTCTAGGACCAATCCGTTTTGGAACTCGATGTATGGGTGCGCGATTGGTGGGTCTTCTTCCTTTGATGTCCAACTATATAGAAAAGGGATCAAGTTTAGGACCAACTATAGACAAAATGATATGATTTGAGACAAGTTTGTGTAAGAATTTTTGTGTGTTTACCTAAAGTTTTGAACAAGGTGATGGAGGAAGAATGACACCTCCACTTTGGCGAGTTCGAAACCCGGGCAGCATCTTGATCCTCCTCCAAATGGAGTAAATTTCTTGCAAGTTTGATCCTCATTCTACAAAAAGATCAAACCTTTTAAGTCTCATTCAACTAGCAATGTTATCATGTGTTGAATCATTCAAGCGGATATCCGGTTTTAGTGACACTAGTGTCGAAGCGGATACCCGGTTTAAATTAAATACAGTATGAATTTTGGACCTATTGAGTAGTTTTACCTAGCTCTGACAAGAAGGATGGAACATATGCATATTAGCATGTTAGGTTATGATCTATTTCCAATACATATCATAAGAATGCATAGGAGAAATAAACAAATTAAATAGAAGAATAGAAGAAGTATATAAAAACAAAGAAGATGAAATGATACCTCCCATCTCCAAGGGTGGAACTCGAGGGAATTTGGATGAAGAGATGGGTCCAAATGTATTGCACTGAATACTGGTAGGACTTTCCAACCACTTGGTATTAAATAATCTGATTTTTTTTTAAATTTAGAAAAGAAAAAACAAGTGGAAAGAGTTAATTAGGAAAAGAGAACTCTTTTAAGGATAATAGAATCTAATGCTTCTATTAATTCTATGTGCTAAGGTAGGTGAGTCTAGAAATTCAGGTGATTTTGGTTTCTAATTATATCTTAGGGCTTGTTTGGTATTCATAACAATATATCTAGATATGATTATAGATATGACTCATGTATAATGTTTTGTATATTCTAAATATCGATATTAAATTGATATTTGCTATTTGGTATATGGAATATCGATATCACCTTGATATTGTAGAGTGTCATCATAATATCTCCGAAAAAATGGATATACCCATACCTAATATTATGATATCATTTATATGCATACCTTGATATCTATACTGATGCCCGAAATCTCGTATATTTAGTACTACTATATAAAACCAAACGAGCCCCTAATAATTAGTTTGGATCTTGAGTTAGATGATTAACCATCTAGTTTTATTTTATATCAAATAAAATTATGTAAGAGTAGGTATATTTGAATATTGTAACTCCAAAAAACACAAGAAGATAAAGAGAAACCATTTGATAAGGAATATATAGTATTGGAGATCATGAGTGGAATGAACTTTACCTTTAAATTTGACATCTTTTAGAGCCTTTCTGTGGACAAATTTCACAACATTCCCAAACCTAAGAGCTTCACTTATGACCTAAAACAACAAAAGCCACAATGCACAAACACACACACACCATGTCATCATTGCATGCATTTTTGCAAAGAAGCTTCCAAACATATATGCTCATTAAAAAAGAGGGAAAACATTTCCTAAAAAGAAAGCCTTTTTAATGTACTAAAAAGAATTAACAAGAAAGCTTTATAAAAAAAAGGCTTCAACTTAAAGCACTTGGAGCTTATTTAGCTTACATTTTGAGTGAAATCCATCTTTCTGAAGTCATCCCATGTCAGAAAATCATCTTCTTGCTTCATGTCTCTGATCTTCTGATGCTCTTCCTGCATTTAATTGGTGGGAATATTAATACAACCCATGAAGATCAAGCTTAATTTTTTAATGTCATCTTAAAATTCTTTCATAAGGTTTTCTAATTTATTTATGAATTGCATTCTGTCCCCTTTTTGCAACTTCTTTTATTTAAGTGTTGAGAGAGATGGGTTGGAATAAAGCACAAAGAAAGAGGTGATCATTACCTTTCTAAATTCTAAAAATTAAAGATAAATGAGCTTAAGCTAGGCTAAAGTTTTGACCTTTGCTTAATAATGTGGCTTGAGACATCAAAAGGGTTCTTTATAAACAATCCATTATTCACTTTTAACTTTTAACCTTTATTGTCCAACCAACCATGCATTCATAAAAAGGAACATAAAACACAAAGGACATGACGTAAAATTGAACTTTTTTATATATATTATCAAGTGACTTGAATATCATAAGCTTGTGGTCTAAACAATCAATTATGTTCTTTATGCCCCTAATTGTCAAGAATAGGTTCAAATTCATCCATAAATCCTTCAAAAACCCATGAGTATTAAGGTGAAGATGCATCCAAATATGAACTATCTTCAACTATGTGGATTGAAATATCAAAGAGGCATTTAGTTCTAATCTGGGTTGGCATAGAATTAGTAAAAATTGAAAATAAAAGTAAAATCAACTAAATATATGCTTATAAAATGAGGGTATCATGGATGGGTCCAATTATAAAAATAAAAATATTGACACAAAAACATACACTAATATCGTGTTGAAATCATTAAAAACCCATCACCAAAATGTGTGGTGTCTAAAAGATTTTATTTTATTTTTCATAAGGAAAGAATATTCGATATACTAGATAAGCCATGTAAATAAAAAGATCGAAAAACTTAATAACCGGACAAACTGACATGAAAAACAACAAAGCAAGAAAAGCAAGCTCAAAGAAGGTTGTTTAGTTTTAAACATGCAAGATTAATCAATTGGTGTCTCTCTCTTTTTTTTTCTTGTAAAATAAAAAGAAGTAATTTTACCTTCAATTGTTGAAGAGCAAGAGGGCTCTGGCCCAGAAAATGCACAACCATGGCCATCAAGAGAGAAGTGGTCTCATAGCCACCCAGTAAAGAATCCAACACAAAGCTGACTTTTTCATCTTCAGATAGGGTATCCACACAAAGCAAAGTGTCAAGGAAATCATTCCTTTTATTATTACAACTCTTATCATCATCATCACCTCCATTAATCCTTGCTCTTCTTTCCTCTATTATTGACTTGACAGTAGAGGATATTCTTCTTCTAGCCTGTAAAGAAATTAAAGGCCCTTCTTCAAATAATTATAACTTAAATTTTAAAGGAGGGGTGAAGAGGGGCTCTTCACCATAAAGTTGGTCACATCACATGCATGCTTCTCTCTTTTTACCCTTCATATCATATAAAGATAAACAAGCTAGTGCTATGTATGCAAAACAAATCATCATCATCATAAAAGCATGCTCACTTTCTTTGTACTATATTGTGAGTATAACAATCTTAATGTTATTATAGTACTTATGTGACAACTCTTGAGTATGTTGAAAGAATAATAGCCTCTCTTTTTTCTTCATCCACTAAACCAACAACAACAACAACAATTACCAGTGAAGCTTCCCTTACGAGAAATCTGGGGGTCAAGATAGGGGCCACCTGGCTTAACGCAAAAGAAGAGCGCCCAAAAAACCCGACGGACCACATAAAGCTTTAGGTAGCATAAAAAAAATATATTTGCATATTGAGAAATTGAAAAGGAAAATAAACTCAAGAAAAGATGCAACAAGATCTATGATCACCTGAACAGCTCTAGCATAAGGAGTTCCAGGGATATACAGTGGCAAAGAGATCAATCCTCTCATGAAAGTCAGGAAATCTTCAAGGATCATAACTGTTTGTGGCTCATCTGGTGTTAATCCAAGCACTTGTTTCACTATCACATTGAATGTGAACTGTAGATGGCACCCAAAACAAGACAAAATAGGTAAGAAAATAAAAATTCTTGATCATGCTACTAAGTATAGTCCTTTTCAGTATAGATTGCATACAGAAGAAAAAGCATACACTGTAGCTCCATGACACCTAATGTTTATCTTTGTTTAATTGATAAAAATCTCACACAAAACAAGACAAAAATGATGAACAGGACTTTTCATTGTAACTTGCACATACATACCTTTCTAGCCTCTTGGCAAAACAAGACTTGATCTTTACCCTCCCAAGAACCAAGAATCTGAACAGCAGTTTTCTCAATATCATAGAGGAACTCATGCTTGGATTTGATGGTGTTCACAAGTGAAAGAGCCACATTTCTAAGCCTCTTGTGGGTGTCACCCACAGCAACAAGCATGGAGATTTCACCAAGGATTCCATGGATGGGCTTTGGATAACTGCACTGGAAAAGCTTGTCTTCATTCTGTAGGATGAAGTAGTTCAGCTCTGGATCACAGGACACCACTGTTGGAGAGAAGAACAAATGGGATTTGAACACTTTCCCATACCTGAAAATAACACAATTGCCCACCATTAAAAAGATTCCATCTTTTTTCCTACCCATCTTTGTAAAAAGCTTAATCTTTCATACCCATATCACCATTTTTACCCTTCCATACAAAAACACATTTTTTTTAACAAAAGCTACAATCTTTTTCCTACCCATCTTTGTAAAAAGCTTAATCTTTCATACCCATATCACCATTTTTCCCCTTCCATACAAAAACACATTCTTTTTTAATAAAAGCTAGAATCTTTTTCCTACCCATCTTTGCAAAAAGCTCAAATTTCAATACCCATATGACCATTTTTTGAAAAGTGATGTGTTTTGACATACCTAGAGCAATGATCTTGAAGGAAAATCCCAATAGAGTGAGAAGCATGGGGCTTCAAAAAACTAAGTGTTTCACCCAAAAGGGGCCACCCAAAGCTACCTTTAGGGAGGCCAAGTCCATGCTTTGAGAACAGAGGCAAATAGTGGTTCAAGAAGAGACCCAGAACAAGAACAACCATGGCCACTGAAATGGGAAGCCAGAAAGTACCAAGAGTGGCCATGGGAAGAAAGCAAAGGTGGGATTTTTACTTGACTTCAGAATTTTCAGATTGCTTTTGGGGCAGAAAAATGGTGGGGAAGAGAGAACCAGAAGCCCCTCTCAATGGAAATATGGGGCTTGATTGCTTGAAAGATGGATCCCTTGAATTGTTATATATATAGAGAGAGTGGAGAAAGGGAAAGTGGTGGGTGTGTGGAGAGTGGAGAATGGGGTTTTAGATATACTTTTACATTAACATTGTAATGCTAGTAGTTTTTTTTCTTCTTTTTTTCCTTTTGTGTATGTGTTCTTCCTTTGTTTTGCAGTAAAGCTAAAGAAGTTAGGTTAATTGGCTAAAGTAGGAAATGGATCATCATAAGAAACATGCCATGGTTTGATTCAAATTATTTTTGAATTGTTTTAATAGTTTAATTTCAAGGATTTTAATAATCTAGATATAAAATATCTAGTCCGTTTAAGTTTAAACTTATTGACATAGGAACAACAAACAAATTTGGAAAGGCCGTTGGTGTGAGCACAACGGTAATTACCTTTAGGGAGGCAGTTGGTTTGAAGTTTAAATACGAAAATCACCCCTTATCTTGGAGTATTTGCAAAAAATCCCTTATTTCACTATTTATTGAAAAATACTCCTTATCTTGGAGCGTTTGCAAAAAACTCTCTTATTCCACCTTTTATAGAAAATCAACAAGATCGCAAATCATGAATCTCTTGATACAACCCTTCCTCTCTCTCGAGCAACATTTGTTGTCGGTCAAGTAGGGGTAACTATCAAAGTTTATCAATATTGTACTTTAACCTAGGAACAATTATGTATTTTAATCCTAATTTGATGGCAATCGATGAAAAAGGGGATGGGGATAGGAAAACGAAAATGGAATAGAAAAGGGGGTGGTTTTTTTTTGTAAAAAAAAAATGAAATAAGGGGTAGTTTTTGCAAACACCCCAAGATAAAAGGTGATTTTTTGTAAATAGTAAAATAAAGGATGATTTTGCTACAAATAACCTAAAATAAGGGATAATTTTCTGTATTTTACCCTTTTTATGAAAAAGAAAATAAGAAGAGAAAAGTATAGATTGATTTATGCACTTTAAACAATTTCAAGTGTAAATACTAGAATTGTTCAGCGTGTGGTAGCGTAATGAGTAAGTCGGCCCCCATATATAATATGTATCAAGCATTTTTTTGTAATAATGCTATTTTGCATTATTCCCGCATGTTATATAAGTCAGGTAAACCTACAAAATCAAGGTTGTTCTATGATACAATATCAAGTGAGTAAGCAGTTATAAATCATGTTATGATTGCTCGTGAAACTCGACTCTTATAGAATGATTCGGTTGAGGTTCCCTACACTTATCACCACTAAGAATAAGTATTAAAGAAGAACAAGAAAAGAGTAAAACCGTTGCAAATGAGCTATTGTGGCGGTTAAAAACCGCCACATATGTTGCACTGACATAGGTCTATTACGGCGATTTTTGACCTAATGTGGCAATTTTGGGACCTATGACATAATTGCTGCAAAAAATTAAGCAACCGCCACCATTTTTTATATTGCAACGGTTTTTGACAAATTAAAATTGTAGTATTTGAATTTAACGCGGTGGGTTTAAGACTATTTTCATGTATAAGGTCGGAATTCACTTTCCAACACAAAAGCTTAAGCCATTGGATAGGAATTTTACCTTTCCTTATATACTTTTATATTTTTTCATGATTTTTCGAGGTGTGAAGACCCACTTATCTCAACATCTTGTCATGCACATTTCATTGTATAGGGAAGACCCACTTTCGAGGTGGGAAACCCCACTTTCCAACGGAAAAGCTTAAGTCATTGGATAGTGTGGAAGTTATAAATAGAGCTTCCCACATCTAAAAAAATTGCCTACTATATAATTACCTACTTGGGTTACTCCTTCTATTGCTAATTGGTTTTAGGATGGAACCCCATGAGCTTATGTGCTAGGCTCATAACACGTTTATACGCACGAAAAGACGTGTGGACCCCACGTTATATTGGCCCACCGGACTTTAACAAATATGGATTTTGCCAAACTTATTTTTATATGTTGTTTCTATAATTATTTTTCATGCACATTTTATTGGTAAACCCGATATATTTTACTGAGTTACTTCTACTATCATTATCAAACTGTTGAAATGAAGTCCTATATTGAAAAGTAAGAAGATAACAAGTCTAGTATATAAATATTTTTTATTATAACGAAATCTCATTGAACATATGATAAACTCGTAACCCTAATCTCAATTCTAATGAAGAACCAAAGATCTCAAACAAAAGACAGAAAGTACTTAAATGGAAACAAGAGAAACACAACATCATGGTGACTGGTGACCCAGTTCGGATTCAAACCCAAATTCCACTAAGTTTTCGAAAGGTTACAGGAACGCCTACACAAATCCAGCAAGGTGGTAAACACAATAACAAAGTAGAGAAAACATCATGAACAAGAAGAACAAAAATGTAGAAGAGAAGAATCTAAGAAAGGGATCTCAGATAAAGTTTCTCCCCTTATCAAGCTGACTAAGCTAGAGATAAGGCTTAGTTTGAAGTCGGTGACCACAGATCTCCACGCGAAAGGCTCGTCGTTGTCTTCTCCAGCAAGATCTCCACCGTCAAGCTCTGATACCACTTTGATAAACTTGTAACCCTAATCTCAAGTCTAACGAAGAACCAATTAAAGATCTCAAATGAAAGACACAGAAAGAACTTAAACGGAAACAAGAGGAACACAATAACGTGGTGACCGGTTCGGATTCAAAGAACACTACGTCCGGGGGTCTCAGTTTAGAAAGACTCACCCAAATTCTATTAAGTTTTCAAAAGGTTACAAGAACGGCTACACAATTCCAACAAAGTGGTAAATACAACAACAAATTAAAGTAGAGAAAACATCATGATCGAATAAGAACAGAAACGTAGAACAAAAGAATCTAAGAAAGGGATCTCATATAAGATTTCAGCCCCCCTATTAGACTAACTAAGCTCGAGATAGAGCTTAGTTTGAAGTCACCGACCACGGATCTCAACGAGATAGGCCCGTCGTTGTATTCTCCAGCAAGACCTCCCTTCTCTCTCTTTCTCTCTTTTCTTCTCTGGGTCGATCTCTCTCTTTCTCTAGAAGCATTGCGAGCAAGAATGAGCTCCTCTGTCTCCTCCTTAGGCATTTAACACTAGGGTAAGCGAGGAGCCTCAAAACATATCGTTTGGATTAAAACGCGAGCTTCTCATTAACCTTCAAAGTTGAATCATAAGGATCGGGCTTAACCCTTTGCAGATAGGCCCAATAAGAATACCAAGCATCTAGATGAAGCCCAAGATCGAGTAGCTACCTCAAAAATCGGGTTTTACTCGGGGAAGCAACAACTCGTTTTGAACCCGGTTCAACGACTTAGAAGCTACAAATCGGGATTTCTCATTATGCAAAGTATCTTCCTAACCTTATGGATAAGAATATAAGATGTCATGCCACTTTTTACGTCTCTTGGATTTAAACATAGTTTTTTTTTGGTCGAAGGAGAGACGATACTCTCGGTCCCTTAAGGAGACGTTTTATTAATATGAAAAAAGCGGGCTAAGTAGTTAGCAAACGAGGGATAGCCCGACCCCTTACATCATATATGCATGTAATAGGTTAAGCTTTACATATATGCACATACGGACACTGTCATTGATTGGTCAACTGAACTTTTTAGCACGCACGTGTTACTAGTTTGTCTTAGCCTAGTAAGTTTCGGGGTGAAACCCACGTCGAGTTTAAGGCGTTACAGTTATGTCGACGAGTGAAATTTTGGGTGAAAAAAGTTGAGATGCGTGTACGATTGAATTCCAAATTGTGGGTAATCTGATGATCTCAGTTTTGGGCGTGACTGACACATGAAATATGGAATCAAAGGGCAGGTCTAGTACGTAGTAGGTATGCAGGTTGGCCAGATGGAAGCTAGAGTTGCATGCATGCATTGCATTGCATATGCTATCGAGTATCGATACTTATTTGAGTAAATTTTCAAATAACAATTTTGTTTATTGATTCTAGACAGTACGTGGGCTCTGTGAATGAACAGAGAGCAATTCGGTGTTTTGATTCGATAAGTTTTCGACTGTTAGGTTATATTAGTCAAACGCGGTTTCATCCTAAAATCAATTGGCAATAGCAGGAATAATCTTATTGGAACAATGGTTGTTTCATGGTTTCTCTTAGTTTTGATGATAGCAAACTTAGTTGATATAACTTGCTTCTACATGTAAGTGTTTCAGGTAAACAGGTACATGGTCACGAGTGAAGGAACATTGTGAGGAACGATGGAGGGAACGAGTGACAGATTTAGGAAGCGCGTCTCTGAAGGAACGCGGGTTTCTATAAATGGCAAGTTACCATATCTTCTGCAAGCGATCTTTTACGAAGATTTACAGCTGTAGGCGGTTGCTTAAGGAGATAAAAGAGAAGATAAGATCAATCTTCACACGATCTTATCTTGGGAAATCCGAGATCATTCGGTTTTTGGGAAGAATCGGCATGGTTGAGGATCCGAAATCACAAACAATCTTTTTCCTTATTGTGTGGGGTTTGTTAAGTGGAATATCAGCGTAATTAGGCAAGAATTACGTGTGAGATCAGACTTAACTTATCTTATAAATAGCTAGGGTTAAAGGTGTGGTTTTCGAGTGGTTGAAGACGGCGAACTTGAAGAGAGAGCTTTTCAAGTGGATGAGTGTGTGGCTTTTTCCGGTGAAGAATTCACAAGTAAGTCAGTAGTTTACTTCCATTTAGGTTTACGTTTAGGGTTGTAGAAGTCTAGTTGGTTGAACTTTGGTCGGTGCTGTAGTTACCAGGGAACTTTGGTTGGTGCCTTAGTTACTTGACTTGCCTTGTAATCGTTGAAACTTAATAAAGGTATTGTATTGAAAATCCTCTGAGAAGGAGTCTCAGAGGTAGAGGTTTTTCTTTCTACGACTTGTTGGTCGGACAGAAAGTTTTCCTCTCTAAATTCTGTGTTCTACTATTTATTTCCGCTGCCCAGGGAACATTACTAGTTCCCTGTATTGTTACTAACGCGTCACGATCCAACAAATCCGCTGAGTTATATATTAGTCCAATTTACTCCCAGCTTTCAGATGTGAGATGGACATATTCTAACAGGTTCGATTTATAAATGAGTTGAGCATAAGCGCAATTTTAAAGTTCGAAAAATAAATAAAATGAGGAGTACAAGTAAACTCGGTTTATTTGTTCATGAGAAAGTTCGATTATAGATTTATAATAAACTAGTTTATTATAATAAACTAGTTTTGGTGATCTCATTCAATACGTAGTTTAATATTTAGTTTAATTTTCTTGTATAAATAATTAAGTAAAGGAGTTGTTTACTAACTTATCTTACGGAGAAACTAAATGAGGGGTTCATGAGTTAAACTCAAGTTCGGTAAATATTTACATGAACCAAGTTCAAACAAGAACGATTTTGAACTCGAATCAAACCGAGCTTGAGAAATTAACAGCTCGGCTCGGCTCGGCTCGGTTTGGTTTAGAGTCCTAATTTTGTCATGAACTTTGTGAATTACAATGGATGACACGAACTTTCCTTTTCAACACTTGGGTGTGTACATGGCTTGGACTAATAATTACATTTTTAGTATATAAACATGTCTTCACTCACGTACATCACATCCAATCAAGTAAGATGGTCAAGTTCATGATTAGAATACACACGACTTCAAATTTAGTGTCATTTTTACAACTAAGTTTATCATTAGCTAGTAATTAACTACATCCCATTTGTATGTCTTGGGCAGTTAAATTAGGCCTAATTTGGCTTGATTTGCTTGTGTTATGTCTCAAACTACAGCCCGTTTTCAGAAATAAATTCTCCTAACTTCTTTTATTTATTTTAAATAAAATTAAAAAAAAAAAGGGTAAAAGCGTAATTTACTTTAATTAACAAAGAAAATAATGTTTTTCATCAAAATGGGTGGTTAAATGCACAAAATAAGGGATGATTAAGTGTAGAAAAATTATAAAAGGTGGTTAATTACAACAAGTGTAAAATAAAGGGTGGTTAAATGCAACTTTTCCTAATTATAACGAGCAATCTTCTTTCTCTTAACAAAAACAATTTTAGCTTGTGAGAAATGCGTTTTAGTATTTTTATATTATAAATCAGAATAAACATAAATATCTCTATCTTCTGGGTGAGGAGCCCAGTCGGGCCGGTTGGGCCTTGGGGAAAGAACCCCGAGGTCACAGGTTCGACACCCACCGGTGACGAAACCAAAAAACTTTAAGTTCTCTAGAACTGTATCAGTTCTCACCCGTTCAAGGGTGCTCTAGCCTAGTCCAAGTGGTACTTGGGCTATCCTAAATCTTACCGGATAAAAAAAAACAAAAAAAAATAAAATAAATATATCTATCTTCTGACCAAAACATAAACAATCCTTAATCATGTATAAATCTAACTTTAATTTGCAAGTGTCACAACACTATAGCAGGAAATAAATTTCTTCACATTTTGACCTGGCGAGCCTATTATATTTAGAACTAGGGTTGTTATATACATATCAAATTAAGCTAATAGATAAATTTTATTATTTAATTTAAACATAAATTATAATATCTTATACAATAAAATAAGAGTGCTAAAGTAGATCATAATAGCTAATTAGTTGGCTCTTCGGCGGGGTGGCATAAAGGGAAGTGGACGCATGAGTACGTTTAAGATTGAGAGAAGCTAAAAGATGAGTGTGTTTTTTCAAAATTACAAAGGTGAAATAATAAGGGAATTTCATTTGGTACCTATCGGTTTTTGTCTTTTTTTAATATTTTATAAAAAAGTTACATTTCTTGGTATTTATGAGGTTTTAATTTTTTATGTTGAAATTTTTTTCCGAATCAAATTAGTTAAATTTAAATTCATTGTTGTATTTCTCACCCTTAAATTAATAGGATTTAACTATTAAAATACACAAATTTATAAGTGAATTTTCTAATTTGAATTTGCAAACAATCTTCTAAATAATCCCTTAAAATAGAGAATTGTTTTAAAATTTAAATTGATGTAGTTTGGTTATGAATTTAGATTTTTTAATAATAAAATTTTACTAATTTATGAGTGAAAAACACAATGATAAATTTGAATTTTAGCTAATTTAAACTGAAAAGACCATTAACAGAAAAAATCAAAACTTCGAACACAACAAGAACAATAAGTATTTTTTGAACAATGAAAGAAAAGGCAAAAATTAAAAAAATGTTAAAACTATTGAAAGATTATATGTTTTTTTTTGGAAAACAACCCTAAATTGTACAATATAAATATTTTAAATATACAACAAAAAAATTTTGGTCGAAATAAATATACAGTAAATTTTGCAACCCTAAATTATTTTTCTGGCTGCAGAATGCATGTATAATCTGCAATGACTTCCTGCTTGCATCTAATGGATGACTGATTGACTTTCAATCTATAAATTAAAAAGCAAAAAAAAAATACAATAATTAATAATAAATTTAATGGATAGTAACATGGGTCACCATATGATAAAAGTAACAAATCTTCATACAATTAAAAAAAATCATATACACTTATACAGTAGATATAAAAAAAAAGATTCCACCCTAAAATATAATTCCTTTAACAAAGTATTACTAAATCAAATACTTTATGATAAAAGTTACTTCCAATTAAATAAATAAACGATTATTTAAAATCTGCCCTAAAAAATTAAATTAAACTCCTTAAAATAATATTAATAATATTTTATTAACTTATGTTTATTTAGTATTAATTTTTTAATTAAAAGAATGTATCAAAATTTTGTAAATACAATTTCTAATCTATGTCCTCAAAATATATGTTAGAAAAATCGAAATAAATAACAAACGATATAAAATGATTCTTGTAAGTACTTTATTCAAGGTTGGATCGAACCAAATTGGACAGATTTGTTGCTGTTTTTTTAAATAGTACGAGTATATGAACGAATGACGAAAGAAGAGGGCAAAAATAAAAATATTGGAAAATTAGAGTGAGTGGATTTTAGTGTCAGTGGGTGTCTGAGTCAAACCTGAATAATAGGGGAACGCAAATCGAGATAGCACGAGGACGTGTCAGGTTGGACCAAGCTACGACTACGACTACTGCTTTCCCCGTCTTTGACCTCTAACCTTTTATTTATTCTCTTTTTTGACCCCTTTCTTCTGTATATTATAATCTCCGCCCTAGATTAGGGATGATAATTATCCATGAATACCCGATTCATTTGATGGCTTATGGATAGACCCGTCAAAAGTGACCTGATATGTCCGAAAATTTTCGGGTTTCAACCGGAAAATTTAAACTTGAAATCGAGTTTAAACTCGATCCGATTGACCCGAACTCGATTGGGTTGAAACCTAAAAACCCACAAAGTTTGAGCCGATTTTTTATATATCAAAATATATAAAATTTATTTTAAAAAATATAATATATTTTATTATTAAAATCTCTTATTCTATAAAAGAACGTAAAAACTGGAATGTGGGCCGTTTATTTTACTAAGGCCTTATCTCGACCGTTCATTCACAGGATGGCAATTTCTCTTTCTTATTCTTTTTGTTCCGGCTCCTACTTCCGTCCGTTGCCGACGTTCTTCTCGTATTCTTCGAACATCGTGCGCGAAGTTATTTTAATGTTCCTCGAAATTTGTGTCGGTATTGCTTAGCTCTTAAGTAATCTCGGGTAGACCGTAAAAAATATGTATTCTTCGAAAATCGAGATCAAATTGTTATTTTAATGTTCCTCGAAATTCGTGTCGGTGTTGCTTAGCTTTTAAGTAATCTCGGGAAGACCGTAAAATATATATATTCTTGGAAAAGCGTGCTCGAATTGTTATTTTAATTTTCTCGAAATTCGTGTCGGTGTTGCTTAGCTCTTAAGTAATCTCGGGTAGACCGTAAAAAATATATATTGTTGCTCGAATTGTTATTTTAATGTTCCTCGAAATTCGTGTCGGTTTTGCTTAGCTCTTAAGTAATCTCGGGTAGATCGTAAAATATATATATTTTTCGAAAATCGTGCTCGAATCATAATCACTAAAATTGTACTTTCTATTTTTCTGGCGTGCAACGCACGCCCCAGAAACTAGTATATAAAAATACTCCGTAATATACTATTATTAAATATTACGGAGTATTATTTAATTAAAAATAATATTTTAATAATTGCAAAAAAAATTGATTCTCTTGACTTAGATGGGTCGACCCGACCCCGAAACCCACAATGACCCGACCCAATTTGACCTGTGGCCCGTTACGATCCGAATACGATACAACCCGAACTCGAAATGACCCGACTCGATTGACCCGATTGACAGGTCTAGAATTGATGGGTGATTGGAATGTTTGGTGAATGAGGCGGGTGAAGGTACATTCGATCCACTACCCTACCCGTCATCCGTCTCTATTCATTTTATCGTGTATTATTTATAAAAAAAAATTGGGTATTTGATGATTTGTTATATTTGTGAATAATTCTATAATATCAACAATTCTATTTATATATGTTTTCACATAATAGCTTGTTTTTTATGAAATTTGTATGCTAGAAAATATTTTTTATATATATTATAAGTTTCAGTATTCACAAAAAAAACCGACGGATATATAATGGTTGGATGGATTGGGTTGACAATTGGCTTCACGAGTCGGGTGATGAAAATGGTCTACCAACCAATCATCTGTCACATTTCTATCCCTGCCTTATACAAAGGTGCATAGACTTTAAAAATAAAACGACTCTTTTTGCTTACTGTTTGTTTACATGCAAAGAATAGAATCCTATGTCGTATAAAAACATCTTCCGAATTACTGTATCAAATTGTTGTCATATATATATATATATATGGGGCTACCTCACACACACACAAAAAACGTGTACTTGCACTTGTACTATATCTTATACATGTAAATCTTCGTCCCAATAAGTGCCCCTAGCGTTTTGAAAAAGGTTGTGTAACTTTGAGAGCGTGACCGAGATGAGAAGTTATGACTTAATTAGGAGGAGGTGCCATATTGATGTTAAAGAAGAGGAAATGACATAATTAAGACGAAGCTCTAACAAATTAGTAGATAACCTAAAACAAATGGCGATATATTGATGAAAGAGAGAGGATTTTCTGAATTTTTAGAAGTATCAACTAAAACTTATTTCTCTACAATCGTGACAATTGAAGAACAATAACAAGATTCCACATTGTCGCTAAATGCATATAAAGAATATAAAGTATATAATGTTGCGGTCACCAATTATAAAGGTATAATCCCTGTTTGGATCGTCACAAATAATGTATTGAATTGTATTAAATTCATGATTTAATGCAATTTAATGTATTATTTGTGGCGATTCAAAAAGACTAATAGAGTACCACCGCCACCGGTCAATTAACTACAGAGATGAAGGTGCTACATTGATTATTTAGTCTCACGAAATTAGACGGAATCATAAACGAAGTCGTCTTTAACAAGTGTTGGAAATAACCTATCCAACATCTGAAATCCAAACAGAACCAGCCTAGTATATCTTACCGTTTGGTTACTCCTCCTATTGCCAATTGGTTTTAGGATGGAACATCATGAGATTATGTGCCATAATGTGTATGTGCGCACGTACCGACACATCCCCAGTTTACCTACCTATCGGGCACATAGACTTTGACATGGTATCAGGGTAGTTCGGTTTTGGGCCCATTATTAACTTGGGTTGGCCTTAGCGAGTTGCTACCCACCTGTTATCTACCTTTACTTAACCTATTGTATGTCAACTGCCCTTCCCAATTGCAGTTGAGGGGGCGTGCATGTTGGGAATAACCTATCCCATATCTGAAATCCAATTGGTCCCACATCTGAAACTGCCCTTCCCAGTTGCACTTGAGGGAGCGTGTTGGGAATAATCTATATCCCACATCTCAATTCCAATTGGTTTTAGGATGAAATCCTATAAGCTTATTTGGTAGGCCCATAACACACATGTGCGCACATACCAATACGTCCCCAATTTACCTACCTATATATCGGACCCACAGACTTTGACAACAATTTACTTACCTATATATCGAGCTTATGTCTCTTACCAAAAAAAAAATATCGAGCTTATGTCTTAGGGATGAGTTGCTCTGATAATTTGGGCTTTGGACTTGTTGTTCCAGTCTTTCTTTTGTTATTATGTTTTTCTTTTTTTAAAGGTTTTTGTGAAGCATACTCTCAACTTATTCGTGATATAAATCCATACATTTTAACTCCTATATGCCTAAATCTTAATTTTACGGATCCACTAAGATGCTAAGGTGGTGTTGTTGACTTGTAATATTGTGGTCACCAAATGACAAATATTATCAAAAGAATATATATATACCAAGTGAAAATGCTAGCCGATACCCATTTAACTTTAATGTAATACATTCATATGCAAAAAGGCAATATAAAGGGATCAAGGAGAAAATCCAATGCAATGGCTTCAACTCTACAAACAAATAAGCATTGAACTTAAAATTCAAGCAGGTTTGAGGATTTAAAGATGATATCATTGCAATGGCTTCAACTTTAAGTGAGCAACAATAGTAAAATAGACATCAAGGAGTTACCAACCTTCAAAATAATTTCATGTGTTTCTATAGTTATACCAGCTTAAAGTTGTTGCGGAAAGTGTTGATGCCAAGAATGGCATCGGAGCTTTCAATTATACCAATTTGAAGGCATTGATCTTACAAGATGTCAACGAAAACGATGGGATTGAAGAGCTTCTTTAAAGGTAGTTGTAAGGAGGAGATATAAAGTGAGGGGAAGGAGGTAGATATCATAAAGCGGTTGTAGTGGAAAAAAAGTTGGTACAAATGTGGGAATAAGGTGGACAAGTGGTAATGTGAAGAATTGCGTTTGGTAAAAAAAAGATTAAAATGAATGGTGATTTTTTTTTTGTTTAGGGGCAAGCACAACGATGTATCATGTAAAAATAATGCTTTTGGTTTGGGAGATGGATCAGATGCGAATGATCGCTTCTATAGGAATTTCAAAATAAAAACAAATCTCATTTTCTGAAAATAATCGAAGTTTAAGATTAGACTTTCATTCAAAAAGATAAAAACGATATGTACATATTTTTTTTGAAAAAATCTGTATTAGGGGGCCGCATCACATGCATCAGTTTTACACTAAATGTGAATAAAAAAATAGTTTTATATGCATCAAACTAGTTAAATGTGTATCGATTTTGACGCACAAAAATAGCTTCTTTTTTTACCTTATTTAATTATTTGCAATGAATAAGGTTTTCGCCTGTAGTCTAGCTAGTTTTGATTCATATACTGTTAGTTTCAATACAACGCATAAATAAGATGCACTTTGTAGTTGTTTAGATACACAATTACACGTACATAAGACACATTTTTCTAGGGTTGTTTTGATGCACATACAATTGGTTTTGATTCACAAAGATATATCTATGCACATATTTTTGATGTAAATGCAACCAATTTTGAAGCACACGCAAACAAGATGCACTTTTAGTTGCATTGATGCACACATGACTCGTTTTGATGAACAAAGGACAGTTAGTTTTGACGCAAATGTAATTATTTTTAATGCACACGTAACCAAGATGCACTTTTTAGTTATTTTGATGCATAAACGGCTTATTTTTATGCACATAAAACGTTTGATTTGATGCACACACGACTAGTTTTGATGCACAAATAGTCAAACACATATCTAAGATGTCGATTTTGATGTACATGTGACCAATTTTGATGCACAAAAAGCCACACGCGCATCCCATGTATTCGTTTTTGAAAAAATACGCGAATAATTTGCAAAAAGTTCAACAATGCCATATTTTTTTCATTTTAAGTGAAACGATATGTACCTTTAAATTATCTTCATCAAAAGTCTCAAGCTTATTTGTATTTCACATATAAGCGTCTGTTCGTATGTGATTTCAACCCTTTTGTTTTTTGGTATTAATAAATAGACTAAGAAAAATAATAAAAATGTACACAAGGAATAAGACATACATGAGGTTCTCAACTCCATACATGATAATCAAATTTATTTTGTGGATTTCATGGACGGATCTAGGCGGGGGCAGCCGCTCCCGCGTCCAACCGGAAGAGCAACGAGTTTATATAACGAAGGCTAAGAACAATACTTTTTGGAATTTCTCCTCTACATGGCAGACTAGGGCGGGAAAAGGTGGAGGCGAGCGGCGAAAGGCAAGGAGGTCTGAAGGAGGAAGAGTCGAAGCTTCTGGGGGGATGTCTATAAGTTTGTCGGCGATTCAATGGAGAAAGAAGACGAACTAGGTGAAGTGGTCTGGAGGAGGAAGAGGCAAAGCCGGCGAATGGTTGTGTGCAAGTTTGTCGGCGATTCAATGGAGGAGGAAGACGAACTAGGTGAATATTAGAGGTGAAAATAAGACGATGTTGCTTTGACCTAATCTTTAAAAAAAAATCATACTTTTAACCCAAATTTTAGGGTCTGCCATTTAGCCATTGGTACCCAATTCGCAAATAATAATTAAGAGGTAGGAGCAAGTAAGAGCCCGATGAGACTGGCGGTTGGCAACGAAGGAGGCACGGGCACGACGCATGGTGGGTGGAGACTAAGCCACTATTGGTTTGTTGATTTGTGGAGACTCACTTTCCTCCAATTTAGGTCTTAAGTAAGTTATAATTTAATTAATTTTCTAATTTGTAGGGAAATTTGAAATATTTGACAATTTATTGAGCCCATAAGGAATGTTATTGGTATGTTTGCTAAGAAATCTTTGATAATTATTTTGATAAATCTCAAACTCCCAATCCTTAATAATTAGTTAATTTTATTAATAGATTCTATAAGAAATTTATATCATGTTTCGCAATTGAGAAATGGTGAAAAAGGAAAGGATGGTGAAATATGAGAAATTGAGAGAAATGAAAGGTGAGAATTGAAGGAATTTTCCTATTTTCTTTGTTTGGCTAGAGTTATGTTTTGATGACAGATTGTGAGTATTATTTTCTTTTTCTTTTTCTTATTTTGAATAATGTATATCTAGTTTCCCATCAAATTTCACCAATTTGGTGAAATTCATTTTCCCACCATTGTCCTTTAAATTTTTTTTAATGAAATCTCATCAATTTTCATCTTAAAATTAAGCCAAACAATAGAAAAAATGATTCTCATAGTTTCCCTTCTTAAAATTCTCATCAAATCTCATCATCCAAACATACCCTTAGTCTTCGCATATGGATTGTATTAAACTTTCCATGGGTCGATGGATCGAGGCTCGAGGGTCGTGCGTATGTAATCGCATATGGATTGTATTAAACTTTCCATGTGTCGATGGATCGAGGGTCATGCGTATGTAAGCCCAGTGGGGTTCCATCCTAAAACCAATTGACAATAGGAAGAGTAACCCAAGGGCTTATATAGTAGGCATGTTTAGTCCCAACTTTCATGTGGGAAAGGATTCTCAACACGCCCCCTCAAGTGGTTAGCACTTGACAACATAATGGTCTTAGAGTCGACGGATCGTCGACGAGCCCAAACAACTAGCCCAAATCGCTAGCTCAATATTACGGGTGGGGAACATCCTTGTCCGACCCAAACAACCAGAGACCCAAGATCAAACCGCTCTGATACCAGAACGGAGGGGGAGACCGTCCCAGCGCACATGCGTGACAAACCTAACACGTAAGTCAATGAGGTTCCATCCTAAAACCAATTGGCAATAGGAGGAGTAGCTCAATGACTTATATAATAAATATGTTTAGTCTCAGCTTTCAGATGTGGGAAAAGATTCTCAACAGATTGGATGCGGATACGGGAGCAGTAATTCATATCGGACCAAAAAAAGTTTACAATCCTAGAAAATACTCCTCCCGAATGATGGTGAGGTTTACAAAATTCATTTCGAGTTCAACACTTTTTAACACATCGAAATTAATATGATGGTGAGTGAGGTTTAAGGTGCGTTTGGTTAGGAGAACACGATTCTCCCTATAGACCGGACCTTAATACTAGGCATTTCGGCGGGGCCTCCTATATATTCTAAGCAGTTGTTTAGTTGCATATTAAAATCTCATGATTTTAAAAAACCCAGGAAGTAGTATCTAATATATGTGTTTGATTACATTATTTTCGCGGATAAAACACAGGAAGTTAAATTCTCATGATTTACACTTCCTCCATAAGGGAGGAATTACAATTACTTAGGTGGGGTGGGTAAGATCAAATACCTCCGTAGTTTAATTTCAATCAAACATATTTTTTAAATTTCCATGATTTATAATATTCGGGAAATTAATTCCCATAAATTAAATTCCCATAAATTCTACTTTCTGTATTTAACCAAACGAGCACTAAGCTTCAAGTGCCTCTTCAATTTCTTTTCTTTGCCTCTTGCAAATTAATGGAATCAAAATCCCATGATTTGATATTCTTATCCACCATCCGATCTACAATCGGATGATATGGATATTAATTTCAATTATTTGAGGAATCACACTTTATTCCATCTCTAAGCATAAACGAGATACCCTCCTTTTCTTCTCTTCATATTCTCTAGCATATAGCATTATTTGTTTTTCTAACCTATGTGTTAATAGCATAGGTTAAGATTGTTGTTTTTAAATTAAAAATCTTAATTTTTTAATATAAATATATATAAAAAATTAAAATAACGCATATATAAATTCTAGTAATATATTTTTATTTTAGAGATTCTTAATCAGTATACCCTTGTGGCATAACTTACAAAATTATAACATTATTTTTTTTGTTCATTTTATATGTTTGTTCTCTTGAAGTTGGACACATACAAGAAATTTATAGTGTACCAAAATACCATTAAATAAATATTTCGCTTCTTGCATCGAAGAAATAAATAGTCAAAATTTAGCTTCTTTTTTTATTAAATGTAAAAAGATCATATTTAAAATACGGAGTATCTAAAAAGACATTTATTGATGAACAGAATTAAACTTCTAAAAGGGCATCTATATATAATGAACAAAATATTATACAACCTTCTTAACGATTTTTCTATAATGTGCACATAATAAGAATACTTGATTTGAACACTAAACCTGTAAAAAAGCTTAAATGATCCCCAAAAATAAATCATACAAATCTTTTCTGATGAAAATCGATTCTTATAATGTGCGGCACATTATAGAAAAATTGTTACATTAAAATCAATCAATATGTTAGGGATCTTTCTACAAAATGGAATCTTCTTTTATCACATCTCTTAAAATTTTGTTTAACAATGGCGCAAGGTATGCAACTTTTTTTTTTTATATCAATATATAGGAATGTGTTAAAATAATTAAGTGAATTAATGCCTTATTCTTATTCTCATTTTATCGAATTATTCTCATGCATATAGAACTTTTTATAATGGAGCCACACATATATGTATATTATTTGATAGCCACTTGAATATTATTGCTCAAAATTTATAATACTAAAGTGCACGTGATATGTCTTACTTGTCAAAATAATAGAAACCCAAAAAAAAGATCGAATTATATAAATTAAGGTTACATTCACCTTTTTTAGCGTGGTTCATACGCTGCAACAAATTAAATATGTGGATCATGATCTTTGTCATGTCAAGTTTGATCACGTCTAGTTCTATTGCTTGTAGAAAGTGTAACAATTAGTTAACTAGGCATATATGTATGTAATTAATGTGACATAAAGCTTGTGTGCTCTTGTGGGCCAGCGAATTTAGGCGTTATATAATATAGTTAACTCACATAGATGAGATTAAGGGAAAAAAATAATTTATAAAAACAATTTTTTATCCTATATCTTAACTAAAACCCTATTTTAAACTTTTTTAAAAAAATTAAAAATACTTTAATACAAAATTATTGATTCCTTTCTACAATTAGGTCCTTATCTCATGCCCTAAAGACATAGGTTAGAAAAATCGTTATAAAAATAAAGTGTACAAGTCACATAAAATCGAGGCTATAAGTCGTGGTATCCCCCGAATCCAGATTGATGATGATAATTTGCAGCTGGTCAAGACCGTTCTTGGTGACTGCCGCTGCATGTGGTAGATTGAGTTGTTACGTTCGGACATCCACTGCTTGTTGGTTCGGTTCCAGGATTTGAGTATCGCTCACGTCTATTATGAGTGTAATTCTGTGGCAAACTACATCGTTGGCTCCTTCCGATGTGTCTTTTCTATTCCGCTTGCAGTTGATTCGGGTTTACACACCCTTATCCGTCAGGATGTCATAAGGCGATCACTAACTTTTTAGTGATCAATTAACTCTTTTCCGTATTAATAAAAAAAAGCTAGGTTAAGCAATGTAAATTGCGCCTAATAGTTGGTTTTGAAATAAAGAAACAATAATATTAATGAGCATTAATGGACCACAATCAATTAAAGCCATTGTGCCTAGCTACAACGTAAAAACAGGTAGTACTTGGTGCTCTCAATAATTCATGACATTTGATTTAATCATTAGAAAACTTTTGATGATTAAACACAAAGACTTTATGTAAAATACAGATCAGACTGAATTTACAAGGTTAGTATATACTACTATATGTGCACTCCAAATCCATATTTAATCATATCTATATAGTACATTGCCACAATATTCTCATGAAAAGATTGATTAACATTTGACCTTACAATTTTTATTTTTTTTCTGTTAGCATGGAATACACGAGTTAGGTCATTGGGAAATAAATTTATCGCAAAAAATGTGTAAATGATGTTAGCCCCAAGAGTCTGTTTAATCGTACGTAGTAAAATACGACAAAGGCTTAGTACATGACAAGCTGGAGATTGGAGATTATATATTGACAGTTTTAAACCCAGTGATTTTGAAATTTTAGATGCTATGTGTGTGAAAGAGATCGAGTATCTTGTATAAGAAATTCTGAGAAACTTTATTTACTTTATAAGTTATGGGTTAGGCCTATTATGTATATATAGATGGATATGTGGATTTTCTACATTATAATGATCCATCGAAGTTTAATATGATATTAGAGTGATTCGGTTATAAGTTCTGATTTCTAGTCTATTAAAAGATTGGTTGGTCTAAAGACATAACGTTAAGTGTAGCTGGCATATTGTGGGAGCAGACGATTATATTTGAGAGGATGTGTGGAAAAACAAAAGGTTTCCCATATCATAAATTTAAAGAATAAAAGTCTAATATATAAATTATTGGGTTACTCTTTTTTATTGTTAATTGGTTTAGGATGAAACCACATCTGGCTTATTTGTTGGGCCTAACACGCACATACGAACGTGTGGATCCCCACGTTATAATGGTCCACCGGACTTTAACAATATGTTTTTGGATTGCTTCTTTCTTGTCAATTAGTTTTTGAATTGAACTTTATTAGGCACATATGGGCTTATTGTGCATGTGCGAGTAGACACCTCCCATTAATTGCTTCGAAGACAATGTCATGATATCATATCATTAAGTTTGGTCATAGGCTCGATTCTTGATTATTTGGGTTGGGTAAGGCGTAAGCTACTCGCCCCGACGCCCATACACTGTTCTAAAAATCCTGTTTAGGCTTCGTCTAGACCCCGCCGCCTAGCCTTCCAACTTGTCTAGGACCGCCTAGACAACTGTTGTGGCTATCTAGGCGCTAGGTTGCCCTCTCTGCCCAAGGCCCGCCTATCATTTTTTAAAATATTGTGCTCGCCTATTGTAGCATTCCATCCATAAGGTGACAACGAGCTATCATGTATATATATAGGTGAGGGCGGAAGGCAAGGAAGACTAGAGGAGGAAGAGATGGAGGGATATGTGCAAGTTTGTCGATAATGGAGGAGGAGGACGAACCAGGTGAAAATTGGGCGAAATTAATTTGAACTAGTTTGATATGTCCGAGGTTAATTTTTATATACTAGCTCCATACACTACACTATTATTTCGTTTATAGTCCGCTCCCACTTCCAAACAATCCTTTGACGCTAAATATTTTCACATAAATTTCTACCAAAAAAAAAGTCACATAAACAAATATTTCTTTTGGCGTTAAAAATTAAATTGGCAAACAAAAATTGACATAAAATTCGCATTACATATAACTATTTTTCAACCAAACGCAACCTACCTAGTTCTTTTTTTCTAGGCATGATCATATTAAGTTTTTAAAAAGAGCCCATTGTGCTTTGGGCCCAAAGTGATCGAGAACAAGTGGATCACGCTTTTGGTCTATTTGCGTTGTATATTTTTGGTTCAAAACTTGGTATTTTATTAAGTTATGAATGTTATAATTTTTGTATGTTTTTGGTTTGGTCCGTTTGAGGTTGTAACAAAACAATTGAGGCTCAAAAGATCTGATTTCTCATTACACAAAACACGTATTTTTACTAGGGTTTTACAAAAGAACTTGGGCCTCAAGTATTTTCTATTTTCTCTATACAATAAATAATATAACCAAAAATAATATAACACAATACTCCCTCGCAAGTTGGAGCATGAAGGTCACAAATTCCTAACTTGCTCCGAAGAAAGCGAAACTGCTGAGCTCCCAAGGCTTTGGTTAAGATATCAGCAGGCTGAGAATGAGTCCGAATATGAGCAGTCTGTATAGCACCTGATAGAAGCAAATCGCGGATGAAATGACAGTCAACCTCGATATGCTTCGTGCGATCGTGAAAAACGGGATTTGCAGCAATATGTAATGCCGCCTGACTATCACAATACAACCGCATGGGAGAAGTAAGACGAATGCCAAGAGACAATAGAAAAGACCTCAACCAAAGTAACTCACAACAAGCTGCCGCCATAGCCTGATACTCAGCCTCTGCTGACGAACGAGAAACTGTCTTCTGCTTCTTGGTGCGCCAAGAAACAGGAGAAGACCCAAGCTGAACATAATAGCCAGAAACGGACCGACGTGTCAATGGACAACTCGCATAATCAGAATCACAGAAAGCAGTCAACTCAAGACGAGAAGAACGAGACAACAGAACCCCTTGTCCAGGATGACTCTTAAGATACCGAAGAACACGTGTGGCAGCATCCCAATGATCAACTGTAGGACACTGCATAAACTAAGCTAAAATGTGTACGACATAACAAATCTCTGGCCTAGTAATGGTCAAGTAAATGAGGCGACCAATAAGGCGCCTGTACTGATCGGGCTCAACGAAAAGCGGTGCAGTGGATGTGGCAAGTTTGTGATTCTGTTCCATAGGAAAATCACAAGGCCTACTGGCAAGAAGACCTGCCTCAGACAAGATATCCAAGGTGTACTTTCGCTTACAGAGAAATAGACCAGCAGAGGAGCGTGCAATCTCAATCCCCAAAAAATACTTCAAAGGACCTAAATCTTTCATATGAAAGCAAGAACTAAGTTGTCCCTTGAATCTGGTAATAGCAGCGGAATTATTACCATCAATAATCAGATCATCCACATAAATCAGGACATGAAGACAAATGCCTGACCGAGAATAAGAAAACAATGAGTAATCCGCCAAAGACTGAGTAAAACCAAACTTACGCAAAGCAGATGCCAGTTTGGCAAACCAGTTTCGGGGAGCCTGTCGAAGACCATACAAAGAACGATTGAGCCTGCAAAACTGTTCAACAGCAGAGCTAGAAAAACCCGTTGGAGGTCTCATATATACCTCCTCATGAAGATCTCCATGCAGAAATGCATTGTGAACATCCATCTGATGGAGTTCCCAATCACAAGCAACAGCCACAGCAAGAAAAGTTCTAACAGAGACCATTTTCGCAACTGGTGCAAAAGTCTCATGATAATCAATACCAGCTTTCTGATTGTTACCGAGAACAACCAAACGCGCTTTGTAGTGCTCAATAAAACCATCAGACTTATACTTGATCCGAAACACCCACTTACAGCCAATGGGTTTCTTCCCTTTCGGAAGAGCAGAAAGTGTCCAAGTCCCATTCCGCTCTAAAGCATCAATTTCAGATTTCATAGCCTCTCTCCAGTGAGGACTACGAACAGCATCTGAAAAACAAGAAGGCTCTGCAGTGGCCTGTACAACAGCAATAAAAGCCCGATGTCTAGGCGAAAAACGATCATAATAAACAAAATTAGCTATGGGATAGGAGGTACCTGACGAGACCGATCGAGAAGATGAAGGAGGCGGTGAAGCGTCCTGACATCGTATGGTATTACAGACATAATCACGAAGCTTCACGGGAGGATGACGCTCACGGGTAGAACGGCGGTTAAGGGCTTGAACAGGAACAGGAGGAGATTGAACCCCACTCCCCTTGCCGCCTGTCTGCGAATGTTCATTTGAGGAGCTAGGGTATGAGTTGTCTTGAACAGTGGCAGGAGGAGATTGAACCCCACTCCCCCTGTCAGTTGTCTGCGATTGGTCATTTGAGAGGCTAACGGTGGGTGCTTGAACGGGCACATGAGGAGATTGAACCCCACTCCCCCAGTCATCCATCTGCGGTAGGCCAGCAGGACTAGGTAAATCATCAAAAACAGAGGCATGCACAAATTCAGAATCATGATCGGCTGGGTCAAGTTGTGGAACGGGAAGCTTAAAAGGAAAATGAGTTTCATAAAAAATGACGTCAGACGAGACAAACCGTTCTTTTGTTTCCAAATCAATAACTACCCATCCTTTTTGACCTTTTGGATAGCCCATAAAGACGCATTTTCTAGCGCGAGGTGCAAATTTATTTTTAGCCGTGGAATAACAAACGCATAGCAAAGACATCCCAAAATACGCAAGTGATCAAAGCTAGGAGGTCGTCCATATATGACTTCAAAAGGCGTTTTATGATCAAGTAAAGTTGTAGGAGTTCGGTTTATCAAGTAACCAGCAGTTAAGATACAATCACCCCAAAATCGTAAAGGAAGATTCGCATGAAATAGAATAGCCCTGGCTACATTTAAAATATGACGATGCTTTCTTTCAACCCGACTGTTTTGTTGGGGGGTGCCCACACAAGATGTTTCAAACACAATTCCAACTTTATCAAAGAATGAACGCAAACATATAAATTCGGTTCCATTATCACTTCGAAATCGTTTTACATCTTTGTCAAATTGACAACGAACCATAGAACAAAAATTTTGCAAAAGAGAAGCAACCTCACTTTTAGCTTTCATTAAAAATATCCAAACACCTCTAGAACAATCGTCAAGAAGAGTAAAAAAATAACGAGCACCTGAAATAGTTGGGGTTTGATAAGGACCCCAGACATCACAATGGACCAAATAAAAAATGTCTAAAGCATGCGAGTTACTAACTGGATAAGTGGAACGAGTCTGTTTCGCCCTATGACAACTATCACAAGGGTCTAGGGAATCATTTATTCTAATGTTTGGCAAAAATTTAAGTGGAGATAAAGATGGATGTCCAAAACGGGAATGCCAAAGGGCAGACGAGTCGGCCTCTAACCGTGGAGCATAAGCTGTAGATGTCACCACACGAAGCCAGTAAACTCCGTTGCGTTCCTCACCCGCTCCAATCAGCCTCATCGAAGCCCGGTCCTGCAAAATACATAGCTTATCAATCAGGGTTACAACACACTTGCAATGCTTCACTAATTGAGCTATGGAAATCAGATTGCAACTTAAATTCGGAACATATAGCACATTGTGCAAAATCAAATCAGCACTAAGTATCAAATTCCATGCAGTCTTAGAAATAGTAGATAGCCCATCAGGAAGCAAGATTGTTGAAGCCGGAATTTCAGTCAAATCACTCAAAAGAGATACATTACCGGTCATATGGAATGAAGCTCCGGTATCTAATATCCACGTAAAATTAAACATACCCGAAAGCTTGGACGAGGAGGCCCTGTTGTTAGCGGACTGAATATAATTCATAAGTGTGGCAAACTGATTTTCAGATAAACCTGTCCCGGCACGATCCTGCGCAGTCAACGAAGAGCCACTGAACCCGCCTTCGTTACTGTTTTGTGCGGCGTTTGCAACTCCCCCGCGCCCGCGACCACGTCCGCGGTAATTTCCAGAAGTTGTGCATTGCTGCTGATGCTGATTACTGGTGTCACGTTCACCTTGCCACCAGCGGGGTATCCAATTAACTTGTAACAGGTGCGCTGTAGGTGTCCGACTTCGCCGCAGTGAAAACAAACCGGAAGATCAGAATCAGAACGGCCACCACGGCCTCGACCCGCACCCCTACGATCAGAATTAGACTCACGTTTCCGGTCCCCAACAACGTTGGACTGATCTCCTTGAAGGGTTTTAGATGCGTATAAGCGGAATTTCAGAAACAATTTCTTGCACCTAAACATGGATCTAAAGCATTCTTGATTTGAGACAAAATTAGGGTTAGTAGAATACCTCTTTATGCATGATTAGGGTTCTTCCTTCGAGAGAAAAAGCCTCAATTGTGACTTCTCTAATCAGTCCACACGAGTACGGGATCGGGATCTCCTTCGCTTCCAATTGCTAGATCGAAGTGCCAAAGACTAGAAAAAGTTGGAAGAAGAGAGCCTCTTTTTCTTACGTAAAAACTTCTGAAACCCTAGATCTCTTCTTCCCTTTAAAGGCCTTATATATTTATTTCCCCAAATAAATATATCCTTTTAATTCTCAATAATATCCAACATATTTATTGATAATTAACTCTTTTCTTATTGGACTAAAACCCTATGTCTGACAAAGACTTTCAGCCCGCTGATCCAGCCCGTCAACTCAATGTGTGTGACCTCATAGGACCCGTTTATAATAGCTATGGATTGAACTATTTAACCCATTAATCGTAGTTGGTTTCTAGAAAAACACTACGACTCCTAAAATTAACGGATTGAATCTCTCTATCAATCGTCCTATTCCATGTTCGGTAATTGCAACTTTTATTAAAGGACACAATTCCTTCAATCTCCCACTTGTCCTTGAAAACAAGTGTGCAATTTTAAGATATCTTTGTCTCTTAATGTCTTACTTGATGATATGGTGACATTCATATCTCTCGTCAAATATTTTTCTTGAATACCTGAGTTTGAACTATCAAATAACGAATGATTACAATTAATCCATTCGAGCATGACCATGCATTTTCTAGTTCTAGCTCTTCAAGTGGCCTAGACACCATTCCTTTTCATGCATCAATGTATACATGAATAAGGAGGACTTTTCCAATCTTGTATGATTATGGCTCCCACTCAACTTTTGGCAATCCCAATAATTGCTTTTATAACCCCCTTTTACGGAGAGCGTTTAACAATATCAAAGACATACCAATCATCAACTAGAAAACATAACATACTCATGTTTAAGGAATCCACCAAACATGGTTCACCTTAAAAACTCTACAAACTCTTTTGGAGAGTCTTAAGGTTGGTCTGTCCGATATGTATCATCCATACATATCTATGTAATTGACTGGACATCTCTATGTCCCTATAGCACATGAAACCTTGAGCTATCAGTCAATGTACAATATAGCTATAAATGAAATCATCTATGTCCTATTTGATGACTCAAACTATGGACGTGCAATAATTCATAACTGTAGTACACTTAATGGGGTTTCATTCACCATAACACTTAAGGTGAGCCCATTTACGAACTATGAATTATTCGGACATATTATTCAATATTAATTAATATAATGTATAAATAAGAATGAAATATCATATATATTAACATAAAGTCAAACATAAACAAGAGTCCAACACTCTAAGCAGAAATAATGTAATACAAAGCAATCTCACAACCATTCGACAATGTGTTTGAGACCCTTAGCCCTAGTGTGACTATCATGCTTAGCCCTAGGCATAGGCTTAGTCAAAGGATCTGCAATATTGTCATCTGTATGCACCTTGCACATTTTGATGTTACCTTCAACAACTATGTGTCGAATAAGATGATACTTCCTCATAACATGTCTAGATTTGGATTTTGAACTTGGTTCCTTGGCTTGGCCTGTGACACCATTGTTATCACAATAGATGTCAATAGGCCCAGAAATACTAAGAACAATGCCAAGCTCGTCTAGAAACTTCCTTATCCAAACAGCCTCTTTCGCAGCTTCACTAGCAGCGATATACTCGGCCTCAGTCGTAGAATCAGCTACTGTATCTTGCTTAGAGCTCTTCCAGCTCACGGCTCCTCCATTAAGGATGAAGACATATCCCAATTGAGACTCAAAGCCATCTCGGTTAGTCTGGAAGCTAGCATCAGTATATCCTTTAACGACTAAATTGTCATCACCCCCATATATTAAGAAATCATCCTTGGTTCTTCTCAAGTACTTTAGGATGTTCTTAGTTGCACACCAATGTGCCTCTCTTGGATTTGATTGATATCTTCTACACATGCTCAAAGCAAATGCAACATCAGGACGTGTACATGTTGAGAGGGTTTCTTGACAACAAATAAATTTATAATCAAGACCACGCTGAGTATAGGGAGGTCAGGATCGTTCCACAGGAAGCAAGGTTGTTCGTCTATCAATTACTAAAAAGAAACAAACAAAATAAAACAAACACACTCACGAGCATCCTCGTTAACGACGTTGTCAGGGTCGTTAACGAACCACCGTACACAAAAGACTCAATTTAACGACCTAAATAAGTTCGGTACCGAGCCAACTAACTCAGCAACGAAATTCACTTAAGATAATTCAAATAAAAACAAAGATCTAGGACTAGGAACACCACAACATAGTCATGCATATAAACTTGTAAGAAGAATAGATCATGCCTTTAAATAGATAGAGTCATCAACTTTCGTTGACTATCAAGTAAATTAACCTACTTTCGTAACCCAATTTACTTAATTGCTTGTTTTGGATCTAAAGCTTGAAACTTTCGTATTCAAACAATATCAACCTTCAAGTTACTAACTTTCTCTTTCAATCAAGTTAAAAACTCAAATTACCTCAACTTTCATCTCGGTATAAGCTCAACAAACAATCTCAATAATAGGTAAAAGGCATTCAACACACAATCTTACTCATCAAACATGCTTAACTATGTCGGGCTTATCCCCGATCCTAGAAAAGAAGACTACTCACTAATCATAACTACGAAAATAAATTCAATAAAAGAAATCATTGAAAACAAAACACTACTCAAATTAATAGGAAATATCGTCTTACAGAAAATCAGAAGAAACCGAAAAAATACAAGCACCGAACCAAAATCTCGATCAACGAACTCGGTAACCTTCGTTCACCGACCTCCGAACTTGACTCCGATCCTCTCTCGGCTCTTCCTCTTCTCTAAAAATCCACCCCCTTTCTAGGCTAAACAAAAGGCTATTTATACTAAAAAGGCTAAAAACTAATAAGGCTAGAAGATAAAAAAACTTTCCTAAAAGATAGAAATAAAATCCTAAAAAGATAGAAATAAAATCAAGAAAGATAGAAAGACCTAAAATACATAATATAACAACCCTAAAAATCATAAAAAGATACTCTACCGATACGGAAATAATTTCCCGCACAGGATCGGTGAGTTACAAAGTCAACCCTCGAAATTTCTATCACGTGGCCTCGTTAACGAGCCCTCACAGCCTCGTTAACGAGCCTGGGCTTGGTTTCTTCCACACTTCATCTCGTAAAACCTGGACTCTGACTTCTCCATACTTGTATTCCTCTGTCTTTCATTGTAGCGCTCCAAATTCAGCTCCATATAGCACCTTTTCCTTGCTAAAACCTACAAAATACACAAAATAGAGTAGCTTCCATACTTTCTATGAAAATATGCAAAACCATCCAAAAACACACAAAACTAAACCTAATTTTATCAAAACTAAACCTAATAAACAAAGAAAACCTACTAAAAACTATACTAAAAACACGAACATCAAAATACCCCATACTTAGACTTGCTTGTCCTCAAGCAATCACTAAACAATAACCAAAACCAAACAAACATACTTATCAAGATATAGCCATCCTCTAAAAAGCAACATCTACACATGAGAAAAATATAGCAAAAGTTTATTAATGTCATCACACATATATGCACCAAATAGACATAAGAAAATACAATCCAACCTCACAAGGGATATAATGTGTTTCACTCAACTCTCAAGTGTTTAGGCTTATAAATTCAATCTCTCAACTCATCTTATATACAAAAACTCATAAAAATTGGAACTTATATCACCAATACTCTCCACCCAAGATTTGTCAAAACATGCAAAAATCATCAAGAGCAACTTAGGGGGCTCAATGAAAAACTTCATAGAAGCTTCCATTCGGCCGGGTTGTAATGGGGCTTGGTAAAAACAATAAGGTGTGGAAAATATTTTGGCTATGTGGTGCTAATAATATCCGGGAATCAAAGACTCCTAAAAACTCACACATCTCCAAAAACTCTCATAAAAACATATACCAAACTCACCCTCTCATTATGCACACTCTCTTTACTCACCCAACATATCCTAGAAAGTCTCATAAGAAATAAAAGAATCTCTGATATTATCTATAAACACATATGCACTTCAAACTTCTTTCTTCTTTTCTTCACTTTATATTTATCTAACTCTTTCTTTCTTTTTTTTCTCTTTTCGCTGCCTCGTTAACGAGCCCACTTCAGGGTCGTTAACGAACTTCATCGTGTATTCTTCCATCATTTCTTTCTCCTTATCTCCAACAAATAACTTTATTTTGTGCACCTTTTGCCTATCAAGAGATCTTTCTTATTACAAGTAAAACAAGAGACTTCCAATCTACCCTTCCCAATAATCCCTCAATCATAGCAAACATTATAAGTCACTCCCCTTTTTTACACTCAACAAAAATACCTCTCCAATCTAAGTCCTAATCCCCGGATAGGGTCAAGCTTATCTCGGCTAGGGAAATTTTTGTGGAGCTAAAAATAAAGGCTTTAGGCTAGAATTGGCTATCAAAAGAAGGATCATGTAAAGGTGGATAAGGAATAATAGGGCTTATAAAAATAAGTTCTCCATCATATGATTCTCACAAGTAATGAACTAATATCTCATATAGGTCTCAAGAAATAGATAACAATCACAATTCCAAGAGATAATATGCATATAGAGAGTAAATCACACAAGAAAAGAAGAGGGATTTATTGATGTTCTCCCTACAAGGCCAAAAATTCCTCACTAGGTAATGATTTTTGTTGGATTGCATCACTTATGCTATAAAGTATATGTGCTCAATTTCATCAAGTGTTATCTTCTTCTAAAAAAAACATTTTCAAGTTAAAGATTCCGGCTATACTTTTAAAGACATGTTTGCAAGGAATTATATGATTAAGCTAGCAATTACTATCATAGAACCTAAGAAAGGGATATCTATCAATTCTAAAACTCTTTTTTTTCCGATTTTTTCCTAATTTTTCGATTTTTTTCCATTTTATTTTATGAAACGAAACTACTTAAAACAAATAAACACACAAGACACATAAGACATAAGTTTTCTACTTTCTCCCACCCCATACTTAAAATTACAGTGTCCCCACTGTAAGAAAAATAAGAAGAAGGAAAAGGAATAGAAAAGAAAACAAACAAAGATAAAAGAAGAAAAAGAAAAAGAAAAAACAAACATAAAAACTTACAAAGTCTCAAAAGTGGAAAACAAGGAAAAACTTCATCTTCAGGCTGAATCACTGGTTTGGTGGAGGAAAGTAGTGCTCAAAGGTACCCATGAAGTCATACATCGTCCTCCAACGCTCAACATCATCCGCCTCTCTCTGACGATGCCTCTCATCCTCCATCGACATGCGAGCAGAATAGACGGTCTCCCATCTGTCCATCCTCCGATGAATATGGTCCTGCTGGAGGTGAAGCTGCTGCATCTGAGAATAAAGATCCTCGGCCCACGGTGGTGGCATACTCGATCCTGTGTACTCGGGCTGAGGAGGTGGTGGATAGTGAGGCTGGAAATGGTCTTGGTACAACACCGGGTTGTATGGCATGAGTCCATAGGAATGAGGGTCGGTAGGAGCTGGCGGTGGGTCGGTAGTGGTCCTCGGGGCCTCGTTAACGAAGTTGGGTGCCTCGTTAGAAGTATAGGAAGGAGGCTGGAAATGGTCGTTAACGAGCCTGGTAGGCTCGTCAACGAGGACGTTGGTGCCCAAAACTTCCGTGTCGAGGTCTTCATCCTCGAGGTTAAGCTCCTCAGTACCTCCCTCGGTATCGGCTTCTTCAGTGTCATCGCCAACTACCTCGGTATCCTCATCTTCATCTTCATCTTCATCCATTGCTTCACCTTCTCGCTCAAATCTTGTCTCACACGGCCGTAGTGATAGCTCATCCTCCGGCTTGGGCTCTAACGGGTAAGCATGCCCCGTCCACGCCTCGTACCAATTTGGTACGTAGAGTAGCTCCAACTTGTCGAGGGTGGGTATAACGATGTGGTCTTGAACTTTTACTTTGAATCCTCCCTCGGCTTGAATGAAAATACCGGAGCTATACCAATAGTTCTTGTTGAGGAGTTGAGCGTGAGCCGGTGTGTATCGAGTAAGGTCGATGCCGAGGTTTTTAGCCAAAAGGCTAACCAAGTTGCCACACCAAACTTCCTTGGACTTGGTTGATTTCTCGACGTAGTAGAGCCATTCATACCCTAAATTCAAGGGGTCGGGCTCCTCGAAAAGGATGGTGCGGAGACAAGCAACTTCCGTCCTCGTTGGCCTGTTCAACTCTCTCTTCGGCCAAAACATAGCGGCTAGGACTCGGAGAATGATCCTGAAGATGGGGTTGATGATGCCTGCCCCAGATAATGTCGTTGTGGAGGATTGTTCTTCCCCAGTGATGTAGCTCCATGTCCTAGTCACCCTGTAGTCTTTCAAGCTGTAGTCTCTAGACGGATTTGGAAACTCTAGGATTGCGTTGAACTCTGCCATGGTGAACTCACGGCTCAGAAACAATTTCTTGCACCTAAACATGGATCTAAAGCATTCTTGATTTGAGACAAAATTAGGGTTAGTAGAATACCTCTTGATGCGTGATAGGGTTCTTCCTTCAAGAGAAAAAGCCTCAATTGTGACTTCTCTAATCAGTCCACACAAGTACGGGATCGGGATCACCTTCGCTTCCGATTGCTAGATCGAAGTGCCAAAGACTAGAAAAAGTTGGAAGAAGAGAGCCTCTTTTTCTTACGTAAAAACTTCTGAAACCCTAGATCTCTTCTTCCCTTTAAAGGCCTTATATATTTATTTCCCCAAATAAATATATCCTTTTAATTCTCAATAATATCCAACATATTTATTGATAATTAACTCTTTTCTTATTGGACTAAAACCTTATGTCTGACAAAGACTTTCAGCCCGCTGATCCAGCCCGTCAACTCAATGTGTGTGACCTCATAGGACCCGTTTATAATAGATATGGATTGAACTATTTAACCCATTAATCGTAGTTGGTTGACTGGCTGAAAGTCGTCCTGCCAAATCAAAAATAAATCCCTAGTTACACAACTAGTATAGTCGGTAAGTGAGGGTCGAACCCAAGAGACACTTGTAACTCTAAGTAATATTATTATCAACTCAATTAAGTAATAAGGGGGGGGGGGATTGTGAATTGTAATCTAAAATTAGGGAAATTAAAGCTGACAGAACAAGCAAACCAAGCAAAGATTGAATTTATATCAGATTAGGGAAAATAATCCTATTCAAGCATCCACTTTCATCATCAAGTTATTGATCATTGATTCAAACAAGTTATTTCCTTTGGTTATTCCTATCCTGATCATATATAATAAACAAGCCAACGGGTCATGTAAATACTTAATATCAAAACAAACATGAAACGATCATGAATAATAATGATATTAGCAATAAGAGCAAGGATATGCAGGATACATGCAAATTGAGTTCCAACGAGTCAAACAATAAGCATGCAATCAAATCTCTTTCTCAATGGTTTTAGTCCAACGAGTCCTAAAACATTGAGTTGCTACAAAGATTAGGTTTTGCTACGAGAAAACCTAGATCTAGCAATAGAGAGTATTAAACTTCAACAAGTTAGCTAGGCCTGTAGGAATCAATACAATCAATATAAATTATGCACAAGAAAATTGAAATAACCTGTAGAAATAAACCTGAATTGTAGAATCTCACAATAAACTTGAATCTGAAAGCTTCAACTTGAATAGAATTAAAGGAGATTAGTTCTCCATAGAAGAGAAAATACAAAAGTCTGAATAATGGAAACTAGGTCTAAGAGAGATAGATTCCAAAACAAAGGATGAAACTAGGTTTTTAAGTAGCCAACTAAAAACACAAAAGGAAAGATGTAATTAAAAACAAGTAAAGATAAGCTCGAAAGATGCTCGCGCGCGGGCAGCTCAGATGGGCCGCTATCGCCCTTTTTGATGGCCGCGATCGCGGCCTAGACTAATTTGACTAGGCGAGTCGGTGTAAAGCCGCGATCGCCGATTTGGATGCCCCCGATCGCGGCCTATCTCTGACAGTATTCTGACGGTACTTTCGGATGCTGTTTTGGCCCGCTTATAGTTAGAATTTGAACTCGTAGTAAAAACGTGAATTGTAGCTCTTCGAGTTAGCTTTCCAATGATACCAAATTCAGCTTCATCCCATCACTGTAACTCCTGAACCAAGCGTCACAAGAAAGTGGTGTTGAAACAACAACTTCAATGGATGGTCCGGATTTAAGCATTCTTTTCCACAACCTCTTGGGCATTAATGATAATCAGAAATGGCTTGAATATCCTTGGAAAAGACACTTGAATATCTCCAATCTTGTATCCTTCAACTTAACCAATCCTTGCTCCTCAAAACATCCTAAAAACACGAAAACACAAGAGTAGACACCGAAATGCAAAAACTACAAAAACTAAGCAAAACACATGCAACTACCTAAGATTTAAACATAAATATGCCCTAAAACTAACACCTAAATGCATGCTATCATTGGTTTCTAGCAAAACACTACGACTCCTAAAATAAACGGATTGAATTTCTCTATCAATCGTCCTATTCCATGTTCGGTAATTGCAACTTTTATTAAAGGACACAATTCCTTCACTCCTTCCTTCTTATCTGAACGTGAGCCACGGCCTTGCACAGCGAATGCGCCACCGTCAACGCTTTTCTCTTCTCTGGTTTTAGACGCTAGTTGTTACGTCTCTTCTTGTACGAGCCAAGAGTACACCTTATTCAGCCTCGGCAGGGGCTCTTGTGCCAAGACATGAGATCGAATGGTGCTGACCCCCGGTGGTCCAGCCCCATCAACAGTTGGTGAACCATGTCTTCCTCACGATCCATTGCAGCGGAGGTTGACCACGAACACACGCACTTCCCGCAGGAACATGAACGATCTTGTACATAGTGTGAGAGTTCGTCCCACAGCTTCTTCAAGGAGCCACAGTAGACAGCAATGGTCTGTCCATTCTGAGTACAACGAGCCAAATCATGCCTCAATTGTTGAACGCGAGGTCCGTTGCCAATCGAAAACCTTAGTTGAAGGTCTTCCCACAATGCTTTCGATGTATCAAAGTAAGTAATTGACGATCGAATCGACTCGTCAATCGATTGAATGATCCATCCGATGATCATGGAGTTTACGCTCCACCAATCATCCAAATCCGCCAAGTCGTCTGGCTTGGTAATTGATCCGTCAACAAATCCCAATTTTCGGCTTTGCTCTCAGGGCATTGCGAAAACACGACTCCCAATCCGGATAGTTGTTTCCTTAGAGAACCACTGGACAAATCTTCAAGCCCGGATGATCCGAGGGATGAAGGTAGAACGGAGAATTCACCGGCTTGACACCTCATTCTTGTTTGTTATCGTCAGACATGGTGAAGATGAACGAACGACGATAATTGAGGCTAGGGTTTACAGAATCGTGGTTGCTCTAATACTATAACAAACAATTGAGGCTCAAAAGATCTGATTTCTCATTAGACAAAACAAGTATTTATACTAGAACTTTACAAAAAGAACTTGGGCCTCAAGTATTTTCTATTTTCTCTATACAATAAATAATACAACCAAAAATAATATAACACAATAGGTTGTTTTCGATTGACTCAGTTTGTACATATTCTAATTTTTGTTAGGATATTTCAAATTTGTATGTACTCGAAAAGTTTTGAAAAGGCATAGAAAATTTTGTACACTTGGCATACGTAAGAAAACAATATGAATGTCGATATGTTTTAGTGTCCACGTAGTATTATTATGTTGTTATTCACAATTTTTATGGTTACATTATTTTTAGAACAACATAATTATTCGTATTGAATTATTCGTACAATTTTTTATAAAAGATATGATTTGATATGATCAAATAATAACTATTTTGTCCGTTAATTAATTATTCGACAAATTTTTAGAACAAAGTTAAAAAAATCTTATTTTACTTAATTAATTAATTCAGGTTAAAAAAAAAATCACTCAAATTTTTTTAAAATTTTCTAGGTATTATTTACCTTCGTTATTGAAAAGTCAAAATTGATAAAAATATTTAAAGTCATAATTAAATGAATATGATAATCATTTTCACATTTTTATCCTAATACAACAATCATTAATTAGCGAAGAGAATATTATTTTTATCGGTTTTTCTATCCTATGTCCTTAGGGCATAGGTTAAGTTTTCTATTGTTAGAAACTAAAACCCTAAAAGGAAATTAATGAACCCTATTGAAAAAATTATTTAAACCAAAATTAATAAAACTCAACAAAATATTTTCATTTTAAGGCTTTTAACCTATGCCCTAAGGACATAGGTTAGAAAAATCGTATTTTTATTTATGCATATCATTTGAGTTCGCAACACTGCCATTTTTTCTTCGATTTTCTTTATTTGAAGCAAGTAATAATTTTTTCGTAAGATCTTCTTTATTTGAAGCAAGTAATAATTTTTTCGCTAGACAACAAAAGTTGCTAGAGTTTATAAATTATAATAGAAATGTATCCTTTTTTACTATATTTTTTATATTATGGTCCAAATCAGACGATTTTCGATAGTTAATTTACTATACTACTCGCGTAATTTCAACGAACATATTATTCTCAACAGTAATTTATAAACAGCATTATGTTTTTCTTTTTGTAAAGATAATGGATAACAACGTAAATTACGTATCAATATCATCCACGACACTGGGAATATGAGGGGTTGATTGATTGAGTTTGTTAAAAAATCTTTAGATGAAATTACTAAAATCCTATAAAAAAAATTAATGAATCCGTGAGAAAAAATAAAAAATATATAAGTTGATAGGGAGGAGATTGAATCAAATAAAAATAGGATTTATCATAAAAACTAGAAATGAATTTGGACCATCCGATCAAAACACTACAAATGAATCTAAACCATCCGATTAAAAAAATAAATTTTTATTTTTTATTTTTTAGTTTTCTACTTTATTTTAAGTCCTTTTAAGTATGTAGAATGATATAAACGTGAACATACAATACTAATATGTGAACGTACTTACGTATCTATATTATATGTGAACGTATACTAAATTTTATGAACTTAAAATGTGGTTCTATGTGAACAACTCTTGTAGTAATATGAACATGTGTATAAAATATATGAACAAAATGTAAAATGTCAAGCGTTGTGTTTTTGCCGTGTTTTTTTTTTATTTTTTGCCAATTTTTTTAAGCCGTTTCACGTCTGTATGATGATTTAATCGAACATGAACATATGACCATAAAACATGAACAAATAGTACTAATATGTGAACAGACTTGTAATATATATGAACGTATTATAAAATCTCTTAACTAAAAAGGTGATAATATGTGAACATGTCTTTGAACATATGCATAAAATATATGAATGTAACATAAAAAAATCAAATTCATGTTTTTAGCAAAAACAAGAAAATAAAAAAAATTGAATTTTTAATTCTTTTAAATTTTTTGAATTTTTTTGTCAAAATTACTAGTTTATCCTTATCTTTTTTAATCATAGGTATCAATTTCTCAAATCTAAAGTTCCTCGTTTATTTTTAATTTTTATGATAAAGCTCATTTTCATGAATCAACCTCTGATATAGAGAGGGAAAAATCCAATTCTACACGTTGATTTTTATTTTATCTCACGACTTTATCAAACTCAACCAACAAAATAAAACCAGTTTAAACTTCATAAACCATTACAACAATTTTTATTTTATAAAACCATTAAACAAAAAACTAAAAATCTGGAAAAAGCAGGAGTCATCATCTCTCACATTCGCGCTCTCTCTCGCTCGCAGGGCTTCTTCCCCTTTCAAACGATTAAGGAGGAAGAAAAAGCGAATCAGGAACATAAAAAACGTTTCAATCCCCAATTTCTTTTCATCGTCTCAAAATCGGTGTTTTGTTGTCTGAAATTTCGCAGATCTGAGCACCGGCCATGTCTTACGCTTACCTTTTCAAGTATATCGTCATCGGAGACACCGGTAATTTCATCCTTTTTGTTTAAATCTCAAGATTTGGCTCCTCCATATTGAAGCAATCGGGTAATTGTTCCCATTTCTAGGTTTATTTGGAGTTCGCCGCTTCGATGATACGCTGGTTATTTGTTTGCCATTTTGAAAATTGTGCGCATTTCGTATGTGAATCATCATGTGCGGTGATACCATTGATGATCGGTTGTGAAATTAATTGTGTTCCATGGATGAATTGGGGAAATAATTGGATTCTAATGTTTGGATCATGCGTGGGACTCTCAGTTCTAGAGATGTCAGAATTTGTGTTGATTGAAACAACAAAGAGAGCCAATTTCTTTGTTGAACATACTCAATGGCATTGTATCTGCTTATGTTGTTTAGTTCAAGGAACTTGGCATTGATGTGATTATACCTGTGGCTTTGCAGGAGTTGGGAAGTCATGTCTTCTATTGCAATTTACTGATAAGAGGTTTCAGCCAGTGCATGACTTAACCATTGGTGTGGAATTTGGGGCTAGGATGATCACAGTCGAGAACAAGCCAATTAAGTTGCAAATATGGGACACGGTTTGTCTTAAAACCTCTTGTAATCGTGTGACATGACTCATTTTGCCTACCTAGCCAGATTTGCAAATTGTGATCTTTAGAGTTGCATTTTGTTTTCTAGGCTGGTCAAGAGTCATTTAGATCTATTACAAGGTCCTACTATCGAGGCGCTGCTGGTGCACTTTTGGTATATGATATCACTAGGTAAGAGTAAGACTCGCCTGATCTTCGGATTAGTTTTTGCGCAATGTTATGCACACGAAGTCATTAGTTTCTCAATATGTAGCTTTGTGATTTGAGATTGCATGATCATCTTTACTTAATATGAATCTTTTGACGAAATTGATGGCTAAACCTAACTAGTCATGGCCTTCTGTATAGGAGGGAGACTTTTAATCATCTTGCCAGTTGGTTGGAAGATGCAAGGCAGCATGCGAATGACAATATGACGATTATGCTTGTAGGCAACAAGTGTGATCTTTCTCATAGGAGAGCGGTGAGTTTAGAGGAAGGAGAACAGTTTGCCAGGGAACATGGATTGATTTTCATGGAGTGCTCTGCAAAAACTGCTCAAAATGTTGAGGATGTAAGTGATTCTTGGTTCTAGCTAGGCAAAGTAGTAATTTCTTATGCTGAATTTTACTCTTCATAATAGCTGTGTTGCAAACAGAATTAAACTTAGTTCACTTGTTATTCTGACTTTTATTATTCGGTATAGGCATTTATAAAAACTGCTGCTGCAATCTACAAGAAGATCCAGGATGGAGTATTTGATGTATCAAATGAGGTTAGTCCTTTACTCCTAGCTACCTTGTACAAACTTTGTAACTTGTAAATTAATGTAATACACTGAAATGTTCATTACTTATTTGTTCATTTTGTGTACTTCCTTTCAGTCTTATGGCATTAAGGTTGGATATGGAGGGGCTCCAGGAGCCTCAACGGGCAGAGAATCCTCGTCTTCTCAAGTAGGTGGGTGCTGTTCTTGAAAACGCGCTGTGTCATGCTCTTCCGGTCTGCTTCTGTGCTTCATATGCTGTTTGTGTTTAAATCAATGTTTGTTTGTTTGTTTGTTTGTTTTTTACTTTGTTAAATGTGAACCTAGTGGATATTCTCATATGGTTCAAAATTTTCTGTGAAACTACTCAATAGGATGAAGTGTAATGTAAGTAGCAAAGGAAACATGTCATTGTAACCTTTTCTTTTCTTCTCAATCTCAGATGGCCCCCCAACTCTATGTTCAATCACTTTCACAAACTTAGTTCACGTTTTAGTATATCTGGTCTGCTGTTGATAAATTACTTTCAATAGCTAATTAAGTCTACCAGTACTTAGATGGTCTAGTGATAAATTGATGCTAGACCATACGTGTTGGCCATATATTCGAACTCGAATCGTTTAGGTGACATGTATGAAGAGACTAATATGGGGAGAAACTCCCAAAAAAGACGTCAAGGAATTCAGCTCGGAATTAGAGCGACACTTGCTGATCCAAAACTCTTTTACATGTTTTATATTCAATTTTATTTGTGATATAAACAAGTAGTAGCTTTGACCTAGAGGGAGTATTTTGCTCTTTTTTCCCTTTAGTTTTTTTTTGGTTCTTTTTTCCTTACTCGCTGGTGACTGGTGTTTAGTTTTTGGGTTCCTTGAGTATTCGCTTGTTTTTTGCCCCCCTCTCCCTCCCTTCCACCCTCCCTTTTTTCTTTTGGGCCCGTCCGAAATACCCTCCCGATACTCACTCGGGGTAAGGGTATGTACATCTTGACCCCCCAGATTCCCGCATGCTTCGGGTCCCAACTGGGTAGATTTTGTTGTTGTATATAAACAAGAATTTTCTTATAAAATATATACAAACACATAAAAGTGTATTATAAGATATCATATCATAACTTTTAATCATTTAATAAGTACTAAATCCATCCGATTTACTTGACGAATAACAAATAGATACACTTGTTCATCTCCCGACCCATTGTCATCCCTAACCATAGCGTTTTAAGTTTTAACGTTGTTATTGCTGTGCATGTGAGCTAGCTTGGCCCACGTGAAGGAAGGGCAGGCAATTGGCAAGGGGAGAACCGTTGGTTCACATGATCCCATCCGAGGAAAACTCAATTGTGAGTATTGGATCTTCATTTATGGCCTATGGCCGGGCTGGGAAACCCCATACCCTGCCTGAGATTTCTGAATCCGACCATGATATTATTGTCCCTCCCATTCTCTTTTATGTTTCTGACCATATTTTATAAGTACAAACCCATCACTCTTCTTTTTGTATTGACAACTACTATTCAAAAAAAAAACCTTATTACTACTATACTATCAATCACTGGTTGGTCTAGTGAAATAATGTGCTAGATTTTCTTAAATGTTTATCGAATCTCTTAAACTGTGCATATGGAAAAAATTGAAATGAGAGAATCGTTCCTATTAAGAATCTCTATAGCATTTGATTTGAAAGTAGAGCAACTTTGGCTGATCGAACCAGACGAGAGATAAAAAAAATCGTACATATTAAAGTTAGACCCACAAAATTTTAAGTTCAACATCCTATTTTCTTGAGATTAAAATTATGTTATGGAATTATGCGGAGTTTTAAGTTATTTCATGTACCATATTTCAAATTTTTATCAGTTATATGGTATAAATTTTTGAATAATTCAAAATCTAGTTATATTTTTAAATTTTTGAGTTTATTATGCAAGTATATTAAGCAACTCATATCAGTACTCAGTTGATCTAATGGCAAAGTGGTTCTAAACTTTTTAAGGGTTGTTCAGGAGATTAAAGTTTAAATTTTTTATGACGATATGTATGAAAAACTAATACTGGAAGAGTCTTCTTAAAATAAAATCATAAAACATATAGGACTTGTTTCACTCGTGGGTAAAAAGGGTTTTTTTTGGTGAAAAGTGTTTTTAGTTTTGAAAAACGTAAAAAGTAGAGAGAGTTACACGAATTTTAACAGTATTAAAAGTAGTTTTTGAGTATAAAGGGCTTTTGTGGGGAAAGTGAAACAAGGTCCTAGTGTGAACATAATATAGTGTTGACCGATCGAACTGGATGAGCCAAAAGGGAAAAAAAAACAATCAAGCAACCCATGGTTATGTATAGATAAATGAATTGAATATGTCGCGCTTGGCGCATGGTTCAGCCGGTTAAGGTCTCAACACTTGTGCATGAGGTCTCCGGTACAAATTCCCGGGACGGGATGACAGTTTCAAGTAGTACTTGGACTATCCTGATTCTTACCAAATCAAAAAAAAAATGAATTGAATTTGTCATTCTTATAGACATTTACAAATATAACCCTGTTCATATGTCACATAAGGCCCCAATAACACGAGTTTCTGTTGGGGCAGATTCCCGAGTTGGAAATAATTTTTTATTTACCAAAAAAATTTAAAATTATTAAACTGAAAAATGAAGGGAGGAGAAAGTCTGCTGAGCTGGCAAGAGTGGCGGAAAAAATCTAGCGAGACAGCCACGGCGCCTTAATTTGTCGTTTTGTGGAGTAAATCTGACGGTGTCAGATTACTACTAGCCCCCCACCGTACACTTCATGAAGTGACGTTCACGGCTGCCCATTTCTTTTTCTTTTTTTCTTTTTATTATTTCTATACGCTTCATTTTGCAAGTGTTCCAGAAGGAAAAAAAATGATCATTTTATTTTCCATTGAATTTAGAATTTTTTTTTGGTTGAAATTGAATTTAGAAATATTAATTTTCGAAGATCAACTTACATGTGAGCTTGTCAGCTGTGTCCATTCCACCAAATTCAGGGGCATTTTCTTCATTTTGTTTCAAAATCCACGTACCTAAGCAAATTGGTCTTTCACATTTGCTTTGTCTATTTATTGTTGTAATTAGTATAAATAAAATTAAACTATTTATTGTTGTAACAAAAAAAATATTCATGTTTAATTAATTCTGTTGTAACGAGAATGATAAAAAGCCTAAAAAAAACACAGATTTTACATGGATAAGTCTTCGAGCAGAGAAACTGAATTCATAATATGGAAGCTAATGAGAACAAATTATACTCCATCCGTTAAAAAATACATGATGTTTTAGCTTGATTTTCTTGTTCAATAATACTTGATGTTTTACATAATTTACCATATTTTTTTCCAATTTTACCCTCATTAATTAAAAAGAATAATAAAAATAAAAAATAGAAAAGGAAAGATCTTCACAAGATTTATGAGTATTTAAGTCAAATCACATACCTTCTTAATTTTAGAGACAAATCCTAAAACATCATGTATTTCTGAACGGAGGGAGTAATAATAATGTATTTTATGAATATATATATATAGGGTTTTGCTATTTGTCGCCCCGGGGGCGATAAATAAGAATCCTAAAATAGTAATTAGTAGATAAGATTTTTAAATTTTGGAATCAATCTTCTTAAATACCAATTTATGAAGACTCAATCAAATTATGGACCATAAGCTCAAAATAGATTACAATAAGCCCGCTAATAGAAAATATAACATATCAGATTTACTATCGTTAAACATTATCCCCAAATCCCCATGTCATGGAGCTCACTCCACTCCCAAAACCCGTGATAAATATCGACCAACAACCTATTCAAGGTATATTAACAACGGTTTAGGATAGGAACCCGAATTTAAAAACTAAAGCCTTATTTTGGAAATCATGAAATCTTTACAAGACAAATTAAAAAAAATTTAAATTCAAAATCATTGATTTATTGCTATAATTAAGTTCTTAACCTAAGTGCATATGTTAGAAGTATTAACAAATTTAAAAGAGGATATTGTAAAAACATTGGACCAATAATATTACCACTATGCCCTTGTACCAGAAATCATCGAAGGTAAATCGTAATATCAATGAAAGTCAGGGGTAGACTTTCCACCCAAAAATGCATTATACTCGTGAGAAGGCGAGCCATGGCGTTGCATAAATACTCGATCACACTCTCCATGGATCGATCTCCCTTGTATTCCGCCACTCTCCTCTGATCTCACTACCAAGTCTCCAATCCGAAACTTTCCAATCACAGAAAGAGAGAAAGGAAAGAGAGAGAATGGCAGCTATGGCGGCAATTGGAGCGTTGAGAGTGCCGGCGAGCCTCTCGCCTTCTTCTACTTCTTCCTCGGCGTCGAATTCCACCGGAAAGGCGAAATCGAGCTACGCTAGTCTCGCATTCTCGTCTTCGAGCCTCACCGGAGACAGGATACAGACGAATTCGTTGATTCCGAGCCGGCGGCCCTCGAGCGGTTGCCGGAGGCCTCCGATTGTCGTTTCTCCCAAGGCCGTATCGGATTCGAAGAACTCCAAGACTTGTCTAGACCCCGACGCTAGCCGCGTAAGAATCTGATTATGATATTTGTTTGTTTTTTTTTGAATTTCGGATGTTGTTTTGGTTTTAATTTTAATTTTGTGATTAATGCTTATATGATTGATCATGTCCTTTTCCTCTCATTAAATAAGGAGTTTGTTCTTACTTCAGTGGAGTTTTGAAGCGGAAATTAATGGCGATCTCGTTTCATTAATGTTTTGAAATGCCTGTGCGACGTGTGTTTGTGTTATAGAGAAAAAGAAATCTCCAATTTAAAAAAAAAAAATATATAGTCCTTCAAAACTATGTGCACTTATGGTAGATGCCATTTTGAGAGCTAACTCCTGTTTCGCATATTGAGAAAAACAATCGGACTTAGCACTGTCTGAGAGAGATCCGTGCTGTATGTTTTTATATGAGAATGTTCATTGGAGCCTGAAAGGATTGGAACTTATACTTGTCTTTTAGAAGTGGACTTGACCAGGCCTTTTTGGTATATCTTATCTGGAGATCTTGTAGAATAGTAGAAAGGTAAACAACTTTTCAAAATGGTGATCATCTTATCATCTACACTTTTCTCAACGTTTCCTTGCCTTGATGTACTAAATAATGATGGCCACTTGATCAGTAGCTTTCATGTCATTGCTTAAGGGGGAAAACTTTCATCTCTTACCTCTGTATAAATGTGGACCTAGTTGTGTTTTTATTCTGAACCTTTTAAGTGTTGATCATGATGTAACTTTTTGGTTTTTGGATTTGTATATATGCTTGCTTATTACATCTTCATTGCACAAACTTCTTATACATATGCAACTTCAAATTGAATGATGTTTCTGAGCAAAACTGTCATTTATGCAGAGTGTTCTTGGTATTATTCTTGGAGGTGGTGCTGGTACTCGCCTTTACCCTCTTACCAAGAAGAGAGCAAAGCCTGCCGTTCCTCTTGGAGCAAATTACAGGCTGATTGACATTCCTGTGAGCAATTGCTTGAACAGCAACATTTCCAAAATCTATGTTCTGACACAGTTCAACTCTGCGTCTCTTAACCGTCACCTTTCACGCTCATATGCTAATAGCATGGGAGGATACAAGGATGAAGGTTTTGTTGAAGTTTTGGCTGCTCAGCAAAGTCCAGAAAACCCAAATTGGTTCCAGGTAAATCAACTTATATATATGTTACTATACACTATTTACTTAGTGTGTTAAATTCATTGTACTCTCGGTTTTATCCATGAAATTATCCTAACAATTATTCAGGATTTTACTTTAACATATTGTTTATGTTTTGATGATCACAGGGTACAGCGGATGCAGTTAGGCAATACTTGTGGCTATTTGAGGAGCAAAATGTGCTTGAATACTTGATTCTTGCTGGTGACCACTTGTACCGGATGGATTATGAAAGGTTTATCCAGGCTCACCGAGAGACAGATGCTGACATCACCGTGGCTGCACTCCCAATAGATGAAAAGCGTGCATCTGCATTTGGGTTGATGAAGATTGACGACGAAGGGAGAATCATTGAATTTGCAGAGAAACCAAAGGGCGAGCAATTGAAAGCTATGCAGGTAGGCATCTATGTATTTTGACAGTAATTTTTAGATTCTTGTATAAACTAAAACTTGAAACTGATGATACATGAGTTTTGCTGTTGCTTTTTTTTTCAGGTTGATACAACCATATTAGGCCTTGATAATGAAAGAGCTAAAGAGATGCCATACATTGCTAGTATGGGCATATATGTGATCAGCAAAAATGTGATGCTAGATTTGCTCAGGGACAAATTTCCTGGAGCAAATGATTTTGGGAGTGAAGTTATTCCTGGTGCTACTTCCGTTGGATTGAGAGTATGTTGCATCTCCGCATTCTGTTCACTTCCTTAATTTGTACACACTTTGTAAATATAAATCTGTATCTTATTTTCTCAGGTTCAAGCTTACTTGTATGATGGCTATTGGGAAGATATCGGTACCATTGAAGCCTTCTACAATGCCAATCTGGGCATCACAAAAAAGCCAGTCCCTGACTTTAGGTACTTAATTGCACTTTCCTGAAGTTGATTGCTGTTCTCTAATACTTAACAATGATGATCTGATTTGGTGTAATTTTTAAGCTTCTATGACCGCTCTGCTCCCATTTACACACAACCTCGGTATCTACCTCCTTCAAAGATGCTTGATGCTGATGTTACTGATTCTGTGATTGGAGAAGGCTGTGTCATAAAGGTAAAATTCTTTCAACTAGGTCATTCAATGATTCACACTATATGTGATGAATGTTAACAAATCATCACCATTTCTTATTGTAATTCAAAGTTATTGACATCTCTTTAATCACTATTCCTGCAGAACTGCAAAATCCACCATTCTGTAATCGGGCTTCGGTCATGCATTTCAGAAGGTGCTATCATAGAAGATACACTCCTAATGGGTGCAGATTATTACGAGGTAAGGAATCAAAAGAAATAAAATAAAAAAATCAATCTCCTGGCAGTTGAAGAAAGGATATATGATGACAAGAGGTTTAAACTTGCAGACGGATTCTGACAAGAGGTTTCTGGCTGCAAAGGGCGGGGTTGCAATCGGCATTGGCAAGAACACTCACATCAAGAGGGCAATCATTGACAAGAACGCTCGTATTGGGGACAACGTCAAGGTTTGTTATAGTATCTCCTCTCTTCTTGATCACTGCCTTCACATGTACAAATTAAGCTCTAGGTTTCTTTCATTCAAAAATGAAAAAAAAAAGAACAAAATATATAACTTCAGAAGTTGTATCGACAAATCAGAGAAAAATTTCTTACTTTCCGTTGTTGATCTCTCGCAAAAGATTTTCCTGCAAATAGTGGATGATCTAACTTCACTGTCTTGTGGCCATTGCAGATTGTCAACAGTGACGACGTGCAGGAAGCAGCCCGGGAAACCGATGGGTACTTCATCAAGAGCGGGATTGTGACCGTGATTAAGGATGCTTTGATCCCGAGTGGCACTGTCATATAAGAGATTGAAGGAGTTGAAGGAGCAGAAAAAAGTTTGAGACTTGAACATGAGCTCGGTAAGATGGTAGGTAGAAGCGAGATCTGGATGTCCCTAAGCTTTAAGGAGTTTGTGTTTGTTTTCAGTGTATATAGCTTTTGCTGGTAGCATGATAAATGTAGCACAAGGGAGAAAAACCAGAGGAGAGCTTTATACAGAGGTCTTAGCTATCAAGGAATAAGAGAGTGAAATGGAGGAATTTATTTCGCTTCTTTAGTTTATTGTTTGATATCGTTAAATGATATTGGAAGTAGTAGTGTTTGGTTGACAAGTTTGGGAAATAAAGATATCAGGTTCAGGAAAAAAAAACAAGAAGTAAATGGGTTTCAATCTAATTTTCCATTCTAATGTAAACCAAATGTCACCTGAATAGCAATGGGTTTGATTTCTTAATTCATCCCCCGAGTCTAGAGTGGTCAAAACTTGACACGACCCGAAAATCAATAGGGTTAAAAAAAGACTCCAACCCGATAGAATTGGAATCCGAAACTCGTTGAATTGACCCGATTTATTCTATTTCAAGAATATATAATTTTTTTGAATATTATTATTATAGAATATTATTATTTATTTAAAGTATTATTTCGATAATCCTATGAAATTCGATATTCTTGACATGTTGGGTCGACTGACCCGCCCGAAAATTCGACTTGATTGATCCGTGACTTGTAACTACCCGAATCCGAAATGGCCCGACCCTACCCGACCTGACAGGGCTACCCAAGCCCAACACTATCTAAATTGAATTATTTGCGGAATTAGATTCCAATTCCATTTTCGTTTTTGAATTCTTGGGTTCTAAAGCCATATATAGAGAGTTTGAAACAAGTACATAAGAATAAGATCAACCAAAAAAGAAAAGGAGTATTTCAACCAAAAAAGAAAAAGAAAAGGAGTAATAGGAATAAGATTCAAATTCATATTCCTAGTGTTCATTCATGATCCCTATATCATAGAATAATAGTTCATTACAAACAGCTCTAAGACACATTTGTGGAATGATCCCTATATCATAGAATAATCCATCTATGTATACTGTTGTTCTATACTTTTGAGACCCAAACCATATGATATGATTTTTTTCGAAAGAGAGGTAACAAGTTCCGTCCCCTTAAGAGGAAGTTTTATTAAAATAAAAATGGCTAAGTAGTAATTAAACAGAGGATAGTCCGACCCCTTACATCAGCAGACAATAAAGAAATAACACCCTCCGACGGGTCAAGCAATACATGAAAACCTAAGCTAAAAGAAAAAACAAACGAAGCAAGGAAGTTAGCCACGACATTGACTTCCCTATAAATATGATGGACCTGGACAAATCAGTTCCTTCTAAGAAAGCCTTGACATTGAGACACCAAGCTAAATAAAGGGTGATAACAATCCACAAATCTACTTAAAAGAAGACAGACTAATTATGAGTGTAATTCTAAGCAAACCCTCATGTAACCCTGATTCCAAGCTAATTGTAGCCCTTGGTACGCCCCCTGGAGTTCAGCCATATGGACATAACACATACCAATATTATGCACAAAACCACATTGTCATTGCCCATCATCGTCTCTAATCACACCTCCTGATGTCGTCGTGCCATCTTGTCTAATAGAGCCATCAATATTGACTTTGACCCAGCCCTCAAGAGGAACCCGCCAAGCAATACAGCTCTCAAATTTCTTCTGCGACCCATGAACGCACTCCATGGAGGCGACGACCATCGAGTACTCCGCCACACATTCCAGAACAAAGCCTTTCATATTACCTATATAAGGCGCCTGATAAAAAAGGAATTTGTTACGTCATTTCCAAATCCACCATAAGGCGGTAACAAGAGTAGATGCCCAACCAGCTCCACTCCAATGATTTAAATCACATGTAATATTAATACGAATCCAAAAAGTGAATTCAGATTGGAAAAAGACTTCCTGGCAAGAGGAGGGTGCAGATCTTCACAAAAACGCGATGTGATGTCACAATCGTGTAAAAGATGGATCAATGACTCCTCCTCAGTTGAACATATCGAGCAAAGGGCATTAATGACAAAATTTCACCGGACCCGCTCTTGATTAGTAACATGAAGGACTAACCATATAAACATGTGAGCCCTTTCGGTGACCTTTAAACTCCAAAGCCGCTTGTAAATCCTCCTATCAGCACCAAGCAAAATACGATCGGATCGAACGAGGTCATAAGCAATGCTAACTGTGAAAAGACCCGAAGACGATCGACTCCAACTAAGGACATCGATCATATCCAACTCATCTGACAGTGCAACCGAGGCGAGTTGCAACAAGTTAGAACTTATCAAGATTCTTGAGAGCAAAACCCAGTTCCAACCAACTCCCGAAATCGAGTAATGGTGGACCGAAAAATTCAGCCACTCATCCAACACCTGAATTAACGCCAAATCAACCAGACATGAATCATCAATCCACTTGTTCGACCAAAACCGGGTCACTCCTCTAGTACCAACACACCATCTTGTACCGGGGACAACCATTTGTTGGACCCCAGTTTGAATGCTTCTCTAGACATATGACTTATTAGCACATTCAACCAAAGAAGACCTAATGTATTTGGCGCTCAACACTTGAGTCCAAAGCTTGTGGCTCTTAGTCAAAAACCGCCAGCTCAACTTGCCCACAAGTTCCATATTCAGCTCCTTCATGGGCCGAAATCCTAATCCTCCACAACTCTTAGGAAGACAAAGTTGTTCCCAACCGACCAGGTGGGCACAACGTCGCCCTTCACTCCCACCCCAAATAAAGTTTCTTATCACAGAATCAATTGTCGAATAAACTTCCTTTGGGAGGGTTACAGTGGCCATAGAATATATCGGTACTGATGATAGCACAATTTTAGCGAGCATAATCTGTCCCGCGAAACTTAGAAAGCGTCGTTGCCACCCTTTTTGTAATTCTCATTCGACTCAGAAACTCGAAACAACCAGAAACGCAACAGATAACCAAGCAAGTAAAAGTAAGATCAAGTGAACACAAGAGGATTGGTGACGCAGTTCGGCAAAGCCTACATCTGCGGAGCCTCAGAGAGGAAGCTCGTCTTAAGATTCCACTAGATCTCAAAGTTACAAAGCAGGTTACACAATCGCAACAAGAAGAGCGAAGAACAACCAAAGAACAAACGAATCAAAGGTACAAGAACAGAGAAACACAGAAAAGGGAAGAAGAGTAGATCTAAGGTTTCGGCCCCCTAAGGCTGACAAAGCTAGGAGATGGAGCTTTGCTTGATCTGGACCACGAAGTTGAAGAAGCGAGATCTAGCTTCTTCAAACACCAACGTCGGACCACCGGAGAAGCTCGTCGGCCACCGGATTCTCTCTCTCTCTCTCTCTCTCTCTCTTTTCTCTTGCTTTTCTCTCTCTTTTCTCTAACTCTCTTTTCAGATGCGCCGCTTCGAATGAGCTCGAGAGAAGGATGACAAGCTATTTATAGCTAGGTCAAGCAAGACGCTCTCCAGCTTCGGACAAATGAGATGGGCTAGCAAGCAATGAGGCCCAATACCAAAGATGAAGCCCAATAGCATATTTAGCTAACTCAACTCGGTAGAATCCGATTAAGCCATCCAACCGGGTTTAGCCCGGGGTTGCTTAATCCGGTTTACCTTGTTTTAATAGGCTATAAATGCTATTGAACCCAGTTCTGAACTTGGTTATTTTTCTACCTCAATCCTAGTTACAATATGTGCTATACCAGTGCTTATGTCACTAGGAATAATACTAAGCTTAATATAAGAACATAACAAATGCCCTCTTAAGCTAAGTATTATTACTAGAGATAAATTTTATTTCTAGTGGATTTTGAAACGAGTTTCATCATGTCATCATTGGCTCAGTTCCATATCTCAAGTTACATCATTGATATGGAGTTCTTTCCTGCATAACACAAATTTGTTAGTGGGGACTATTTTTGTTCCAAAATCTGCAGGATTGGTGTCTCCAGGTATTTTCTTCACATTAAATTCCTGGTCCTCCACCATTCTCCGTATAAAATGATATCTCACATCTATATGTTTAGTCCTTTCATGATAAACAGGATCCTTGCAAAGATACAAGGCACTCTGATTATCAGTGAAGAGAGTAGGCAAGTATGTTTTGCCTTCAATTTCATGCAAGATACCACATAGCCAAGTAGCCTCTTTTGAGGCCTCAGTAGCTGCAATGTACTCAGCCTCTGTTGAGGAGAGTGCAACTATTGATTGTTGTTGGGATTTCCAGGAAATGCAATTTCCTGCCCAACAGTAATAATATGCAGTTGTAGACTTCCTGTTGTCCCTGTTACTGGCATAGTCCGAGTCCACATACCCTGTAAGTGTGGTTCTCGGACTATGTTCAGCATATACCAAACCATAGTTCTCAGTCCCTTTTACATATTTGAGCAGGTATTTCATACCTGCCTAGTGTTTTTGTCCAGGGTTGGACATACAATGACTAAGTACACTTATAGCAAAAGCTAAATCTAGCCTAGTACAAATCATAGCATACATAATGCTTCCCACTGCTACATCATATGGAACATGCTCGATTTTCTTCTTTTTTTCTTCAGTGGTGGGACAGTCTTGCTTTGAGAATTCCAAGTGCCCTCCAAGAGGTATTGGTGCAGGCTTGGAGTCAGTCATGGAAAACTTGTCAAGTACTTTGTGCAGGTAGTCAGATTGAGACAGGTAGATAATTTTCTTAGCCCTATTTCTAATGATATTCACCCCTAGAATCTTAGAAGCTGCACCTAAATCTTTCATATCAAAGTGTTTCTTTAAGTCGTGCTTAACTCCAGAAATGACAACCTTAGAACTACTGACAAGAAGTATGTCATCAACATAGAGAAGGATGTAAATAGGAGAAGTGGACTTAACACCTTTGAAATATAAGCATGTATCATAGTTGCTTCTAGAGAAACCAAGAGAAATCATACAGGCATCAAATTTCTTATTCCACTGTCTAGGAGACTGTTTTAAGCCATATATAGACTTCTTAAGCAAGCAAGCATGATCAGGTTTAGTCTTATCAACAAAGCCTTTAGGCTGTTTCATGTAAATGGTTTCAAGTAAGTCACCATGCAAGAAGACAGTTTTTACATCCATTTGTTCAAGTTCCCAATCAAACACAGCAGTCATAGCAAGCAAAAGACGCATGGTTTTATATTTAACAACAGGAGCAAAAATATCATTGTAGTCAACCCCCTCTTTCTGATTAAAGCCTTTGGCAACCAGCCTGGCTTTAAACCTAGGGGGATCATGTTTAGTAGCCTCATCTTTAATTTTATAAATCCATTTGCAGTCTATAAGCCTAGCTTTAGCAGGTTTAGGAACAAGAGTCCAGGTGTTATTAACAACCATGGATTGGATCTCTTCATGCATAGCCTTAACCCATTCATTAGCCTGTTTACAACTGATAGCCTGTTCATAGCTGTCAGGAGTAAAGTTTTTGATGATCTCAGCAACAGTGAAAGCAAACTCAAGAATTTTATCAAAGCACTCAAGCAAATTCACCTCAAACCTTTTATTAGGTATTCTTATCCTAGGTTCTCTATCCCTAGTCAGCTGGTAATCATCCAAGTCATTCACAGAAGAGGAAGAGGAAGAACCAGAACTAACATGCTTAGAGACAGAAGGAGAAGGAAGAGAATCAAGAGGAAGAGGTAAAGAATTTGAGTTAGAGTTGCTTACTCCCCTACCCAATTGGTGAGGTTGTGTACTTGTTGAGGCTGTATCAAGTTGATTTGTATTGTTGCCCTCATCATTTTGTGCTTCAGGAGCACCTTCATCATTCTGTGCAGCAGAATCATCCTCATCATTATTGTTGTGTTCAGAGGAGTATTGTGCACCTGAGGAGTATCCTATGTCAAACTCCTCTTCATCCTGTGGTGGATCATTATCTTCTTGGAAGAAATTTCCATTTGTAGGGAGATATGGTATGGAGACTGCAGTGCTTGCATCTTCCTCAGTGCCTGGACTTGCAACAGGAGGCATAGTTAATTTTTCTTTGAAATAAAATTCTTTTTCATTGAATGTAACTGACCTAGAGGTTATAACTTTATAGCCTCCAGGTTGAATTAATAAGAGTTTGTAGCCTTTTACCCCAGGGGGGTAGCCTAGCATTACACACTTATAGGCCCTGGGTTGGAGCTTGCCCTGTGAAACTTGGGCATAAGCTGTGCACCCAAAAGGCCTAAGGTGTGCTAGGCCAGGCTTCTTACCTATCCACATTTCTTGTGGAGTTTTGAAGTCAATGGCAGAGGAGGGAGATCTGTTGATCAAGTAAGCTGCTGTGATAACAGCTTCTCCCCATAAAGAATTTTTCATTCCAGCACTTATAAGCATGCATCTTGCTTTTTCCAACAGTGTTCTGTTCATCCTTTCAGTTGTACCATTTTGTTGTGGAGTTCCAGGAACTGTTAAGTGCCTTTTTATGCCCCGTTGTCTGCAAAACTCATCAAACATGTTATTGCAAAATTCAAGTCCATTATCAGTCTTAAGGCACTTGACCTTGTGATTGGTTTGCCTTTCAACCATAAGTTTCTAAGTCTTAAAGTTTTCAAAGGCTTCATCCTTAGTTTTCAGTAAATAAACCCATACTTTCCTTGAGTAATGATCTATAAGAGACAGGAAATACTTCCTTCCTCCTATAGTATCAACATGGGCAGGTCCTCAGAGATCAGAATGAATGTACTCTAGGGGCTTTGAGGCAATATAGGTTGATTTACTGAATGAGTGGGAAGTTTTCTTTCCCAACACACAGTTTTCACAGAAGTCAATATCACAAGGATCACAATCAATCATGTTCTGCTTATACAGATATTTGAGACCCTTGTTGCCTATGTGACCAAGTCTAGCATGCCACATCTTTGTATGATCTATCTTATCAATTTTAACACTTGTAGAGACATTTAATTCAGGAGTAGCAATAACATGGTATAACCCTCCCTTTTTAATGCTCCTAATAAGGACTGTCCCATTTCTAATGACATCCCTTATACCCCGTTGAGTGATAATATGACAATTTAAATCATCAAAGACAGACTCTGAAAGTAAGTTTCTCCTAAGGTTTGGTACTCACCTTACCTTTTGGAGAACTCTTATTTTCCCATCATGCATTCTCAGAGGGACAGTCCCAATACCCTTGATGGGCAACACAGTGTGATCACCCAACATAACAATACCATCATTGTAAAGAGTCAAAGATTCAAAGAAACCCTTGTTAGGGGTTGCATGCATAGTACACCCAGAATCTAAGATCTAATCATTATCATCAGAGGTATTGGAAACAATCAGAAGCTCATGAGAATATTGAGAGCATGATTCAAAGATATTTGACACACCATTGTTATCTTTTGATTTATTTTTATCATCCCTTTTCTTTTTGTTGCAATCAGTAGAATAATGACCAACAACACCACAGTAATAACATTTAACATTTGACATGTCTTTCTTGTCATTGTTATTATCACCAGATTTCTTTTTCTTATTCTTACTGAAATTGTTTTTCCCTTTGGCCATCATAACCTCATTTTTAGACTCAGTTTTCTTGTCATTATTAGAGCTGCCATTTTTTATCTTGAAGACCTTAAGGGTCTCATTTTTCTGAATAATGAATTCAGATAACCTAGCAGCAGTCATGCCATCTCGGCCAAATTGACAAACATCTTTCAAAACATCAAACTGAGCAGGAAGAGAATTCATTAAGAGCATGAACTAGTGTGAGTCTTTTATCTTGTCATCACATCTTTCTAAATCTTGAATTATCCTAAGAAATCTATCAAGATTTTCCTCTATAGTCTGACTCGTGTCCATTTTAAAACTGAACAATCTAGACAACAAAGAGATGAGACAAGGCAGAGATTTAGACAGATACTTAGCATCCAAAGCATCCCATAGAGGTTTTGGTTCAGTGATACTCACAACCTGCCTAGCTACCTCATCGGATAGTCTAAGCATAATCTCTGCGTGGGCAAGATCTTGGGCCTGCTTCTTCTGGAACTCAGTAGCAGTAGCATTCCAGGTGTCAGTGACAGTGTGCCACATTTTTTCTTTGGTGAGGATGGCTTTCATCTTCACCTTCCAGATTGCATAATCAGCATGCCCATCGTAGGGCTTTATCCTGTATGCGTCTCCCATCTAGGTACCTGTATTCAAGAACAGGAAGTTAATCCTAAGAATGCAAGAGACAAAGCACAGGAACTTGTTGGATCTAATTTCTTTGAAACAAGATACAACACAAAACACAAGTCAAGAAGTAAATCTAGACTCCTAGACTCTACTGTAGGAACCGACAGTGGGAAGTAATCGAAACAAGTCGAAACCCTTCTATCAAGATTCCCCTGTCCCCCAAGTAAATCCTTACTTGAGATGCAGTGACAAAATCAAACAGAGTAGAAAGCAAGATCTGAGGAAAACAAGAATGAGAAAGCGGAAGCAACAAGATCTAGAAACAAAGCAAGAGATAAAACCTAACTCAAGCTCTGATACCAATTTGTAATTCTCATTCGACCCAGAAACTCGAAACAACCAGAAACGCAACAGATAGCCAAGCAAGTAAAAGTAAGAACAAGTGAACACAAGAGGATTGGTGACGCAGTTCGGCAAAGCCTACATCTGCGGAGCCTCAGAGAGGAAGCTCGTCTCAAGATTCCACTAGATCTCAAAGTTACAAAGCAGGTTACACAATCGCAACAAGAAGAGCGAAGAACAACCAAAGAAGAAACGAATCAAAGGTACAAGAACAGAGAAACACAGAAAAGGGAAGAAGAGTAGATCTACGGTTTCGGCCCCCTAAGGCTGACAAAGCTCGGAGATGGAGCTTTGCTTGATCTGGATCACGAAGTTGAAGAAGCGAGATCTAGCTTCTTCAAACACCAACGTCGGACCACCGGAGAAGCTCGTCGGCCACCGAATTCTCTCTCTCTCTCTCTCTCTCTCTCTCTCTCTTTTCTCTTGCTTTTCTCTAGCTCTCTTTTCAGATGCGCCGCTTCGAATGAGCTCGAGAGAAGGATGACAAGCTATTTATAGCTAGGTCAAGCAAGGCGCTCTCCAGCTTCGGACAAATGAGATGGGCTAGCAAGCAATGAGGCCCAATACCAAAGATGAAGCCCAATAGCATATTTAGCTAACTCAACTCGGTAGAATCCGATTAAGCCATCCAACTGGGTTTAGCCCGGGGTTGCTTAATCCGGTTTACCTTGTTTTAATAGGCTATAAATGCTATTGAACCCGGTTCTGAACTTGGTTATTTTTCTACCTCAATCCTAGTTACAATATGTGCTATACTAGTGCTTATGTCACTAGGAATAATACTAAGCTTAATATAAGAACATAACACTTTTAGCTTAGCATTAATCTTTTCAATAAGCGGTGCAAACGTCTCTTTCTTGACTTGGTCATGAAAAATGACTTGCCCAAATCCCGTGTCACTTGAAAACCACTTTTGCGTTGAAGACTCGTGGCCAACCTCCCATGCACATTCGGAGATAAGAAAATCTTCGACTTGGCTAGACTTACTTTCTGACCGGAGGACGCACAAAAACTATCAAGACAACCTTTAATAACTCGGATTTGCTCAACTGACGACGCATCCGCAAAAAGCATGATATCATCAGCAAATAAAATATGCGACAAAGCATGACTGCCTCTAAACAACTGAATTGGTTTCCAACGCCCATCAACAACTACCTGAGATATTATACGACTCAATCTCTCAATGCAAAGCACAAAGAGGTATGAAGATAACGGGTCCCCTGTCTAATCCCACAAGAGGGAATAAAGCGATCAGGTGCTCAATAGGTTTCAATTTATATAGTTTAAGTACTCAATCGAACATTTTCACATGTGGGGTGTTAAAGTGACCAATTAATTGGTTAAAGGTGAGGTGTATGTATACACATTCAGCCAGAGTTTAAGTAGTATGTTGAAATTGGCCTCCCTTGATCTTGATCGAGTTTGGTAACGATAATGCACGCATGATCATCAACACGTACAAGAGAAATGGCTTGGAGAATATATTTTTGTTTTTATTATTATTGTGATACTACTAGATATAAAATTGATTTGATCAGATATAGGTGACTGAATTACTTTAATTAAGATCATTATTACTTAATCTCGATCCAGCATTATAGTTACGTACAAATAAAGACCATTATTACTTGATCTCCATATGTGCGCTAGTATGCATGGATGGATCGATCATCGATGGACGTACAAATAAAGTAATTAATGAAGCGCAACGTCCTGATTCCACAGGTAGCACGTGACTTTACGCGGTCCTCGATCTGGAGCATAGCAAGGGCCGGACTCCCTGATATACCACTTGCACGTGATAATGCCATTACAACGATGCAAATCTCCTCTCTTGGCAAGGAAAATGTCGAACCAGTGGAGAACGTTGTCGAACACGAACCCGCAAAAGTAGTCGGCAGTAAAAATATTCGGTTCGAAGTGAAAATTGTACTCCCCCTTGTACGGTACCTGTGACACTCCGAAATCCGAGTGCTTGTCCTTGCAGTGTACCTTCATATATTCATTCATCCATTAATGCCCCAATTACTATCAACCAAAACAAATCATTCATTCACTAGCAAACAACTCCTCTAAATCAAAGTATATATGTTCATAACATGGAAGGAGTGGTTAGGAACAAGGATGGGCAATGGATTAGAGGTTTCGTTCATAACGTGGAGTTTGCACGGTGCTTACGGCGGAGCTTTGGGGAATAAGTACGGGTCTCAACTTAGCCTAGGACATGAGCTTCAAGCAAGTTATTCTGGAATCTGACTCTCAAGTTATTATTAAATTGATTAGTGCATGCGTTCCTAAAAGTCACCCGCTCTACAGCCTGATTTCGCAATGTCATGGCTTCCTTCGTAGGAACTAGAACATCCAATTCTGCCATATCTACAGAGAGGCTAATATGGTTGATGATTATTTAGCTTCTTTTGCTTTTAATTTTCCGATGGGTTATCATGTATTGATCGCCTCACCTGAGGGGATTTCTTTACTGTTGAATGACTATGTAAGTGGTCAGGGTATCCCCCGTTTGATGACTACTTAACCCTTTTATTTTGATATCAATAAAACTCCCCTCGAACGAACGGAGAGGTCGCCTCTCCTTCTACCAAAAACCAAGTATATATGTTCATAAATATTGTCATTTAAAATTTATGAAAAAATAATGCTCATTTTAAAATTTTAACTTTTTAATGAATTAATCATTAGTGAATAGTGAGTTACAAATGAAATTTGTGCATTCTATACAAACTAGTGTAATCATGTGTACCTTGTACGGTCTGATTCAAAATGGTTTTAGTAAAATTATTTCTGACTTTTTTGGAGAAAATTTTCAATGAACAAACTTTTACGATTGAATCATATTTCATTTGATACTAGAAAAATTATAAATCTATTCAAAAAGAGTCTAATTTTTTTTAAAAATTTAACTCACCAGAACATTCAATATGAATTTAGCTTGGTTCAATAAGTTTTAGATTGTTCAAGTGAAGAATTTGGTTTTTTGATATCTTTGACGTAGGTGAAGTAATGTTCTATTGTGAATGTAGTGAGATAAATAGTTTTTAACATGATTATTTGGGGAAAGAGAGGTGGTGGGTTTAAAAGTGGTTTAGTGGGGGTATGTAGTTAATTTATATGTAGTGAAAAGTAGTTTTTTTTTAAAAACATTAACTAATTGTTGTGATAATGGCTCAAATAATTATAAAAATATTTCAAATTTAACATGTGGCTCAATCTTTTACAAAAACTTGGATTTAGCTTAATGCACTAACTAGTGTTATTCCCGTACCTTGTACGGGTTTAATATAAAAATTATTCTATAAAAAATTATTTTCGACTTGTTCTTAAAAAAAATTCCCCAACATATTTTCACAACTAAATCACACTTTTTTAGTGTTATTCATGTACCTTATACGGGTTTAATATAAAAATTATTTATAAATTATTTTGGACTTGTTCTTAAAAAAAATTTACAAACACATTTTCACTACTAAATCACACTTCTTTTAGTAAAGAATTACAAAATATTAATTTGTTAGTGGGTGGTGGTTTTTGAAATAGTGGAAAAAGTTGGTAAGGTAAAAGTGGTTTAAAACTTTAAATTATTTTCTTAGTAAAATTACAAAATATTAATTTGTTAATGGGTGGTGGTTTTTGAGATATTGGGTAGTTGGAAGTATTTTAGAAAAAAAAATCAAATTGCCAAATGGCTCAAATTTTTTAATTTCAATCTTAACTCACTGATGAATAATTCATCAAAAAGTTAGAAATTTTTAGTGCATTATATTATTACAACTTACAAGATTACTAATATGTCTATTAACCTTTAGCAAGTTAAACAAATTCTAATAATAATAAATATAATGTTTATACACCTCTTAAAACAATTAACAAAGTGCACACACCTGTAAACTCTGCTTCGATAGCAGGTAGTTTACTATAGACACGGTAACACCTTCCGTTTGAACGATTTCGTTGGTTCTAGGTGATGAGCATGTGACAAGCGCAACGGCTGACATCAACACTATTGCGAGGATCATGAGCTTCTCTGATGATAACATCGTCATGCCAAGGGAATTTTGAATATGAATTTTATTTTTAATCGGATAATGCAATATTGTATTGTGGGTATGTCTGTATGTGGATATATATATATATATATATGATGTATGGATTTACATGATAGGGATAAATGGAGATTAATTAGGAAATGACATTATACTGATTAAGTGCCGGAATCAAAATTAATTACAGTCTCAATTTGAGGAGCGTGTCTCTTAAAAAGAAAGTCATTTTAATATCCGGTCTTCCGGAAAAGGGAGTGTATTACAATGACTAGAAGTCTATACTTTGAAAACTTTAAATTATCTCCATTGTAATATCCGAAATCAAATTTAATTACAGTCTCAATTAGGAAATGACATTATACTACCTCATTTTCGTATTTGGGCCTAGAATCAATAAATTTTTGGGTACTTTTAGAGTTTTGGGCCGAACAGCCCATCAACAGGCCCAATTTCATCTCCCTTTTCTTTTCCTTCTTTTTTCCCCATCTCTCATTTCCTTTCCTGGGGAGAGAACATAAACTCGCACTCTCTTCCTCCAGCCACCCCGGTTACAGAGAGAGAGAGAGAGAGAGAGAGAGAGAGCGAGAAGCTTTCGGTCTGCCCTCGTCTTCCACGTGAGGCTCGCCGTTGCGTACCGTCCTCTCCTCCTTCCTCTTCTTCAGTCGCTCTGATAGACGGGGAGTCGAGTCCCTTTGCCGCCGGAAGTGGAGCCTCGCTGTCCTTCTCGTGTTGGGTTTTTAGATGCGTATAAGCGGAATTTCAGAAACAATTTCTTGCACCTAAACATGGATCTAAAGCATTCTTGATTAGAGACAAAATTAGGGTTAGTAGAATACCTCTTGATGCGTGATTAGGGTTCTTCCTTGGAGAGAAAAAGCCTCAATTGTGACTTCTCTAATCAGTCCACACGAGTACGGGATCGGGATCTCCTTCGCTTCCGATTGCTAGATCGAAGTGCCAAAGACTAGAAAAGTTGGAAGAAGAGAGCTTTTGTTTCTTAGGTAAAAACTTCTGAAAACCCTAGATCTCTTCTTCCCTTTAAAGACCTTATATATTTATTTCCCCAAATAAATATATCCTTCTAATTCTCAATAATATCCAATACATTTATTGATAATTAATTCTTTTCTTATTGGACTAAAACCCTATGTTTGACAAAGACTTTCAGCCCGCTGATCCAGCCCGTCAACTCAATGTGTGTGACCTCATAGAACCCGTTTATAATAGCTATGGATTGAACTATTTAACCCATTAATCGTAGTTGGTTTCTAGCAAAACACTACGACTCCTAAAATAAACGGATTGAATCTCTCTATCAATCGTCCTATTCCATGTTCGGTAATTGCAACTTTTATTAAAGGACACAATTCCTTCAATCTCTCACTTGTCCTTGAAAACAAGTGTGCAATTTTAAGATACCTTTGTCTCTTAATGTCTTACTTGATGATATGGTGACATTCATATCTCTCGTCAAATATGTTTCTTGAATACCTGAGTTTGAACTATCAAATAACGAATGATTACAATTAATCCATTCGAGCATGGCCATGCATTTTCTAGTTCTAGCTCTTCAAGTGGCCTAGACACCATTCCTTTTCATGCATCAATGTATACATGAATAAGGAGGACTTTTCCAATCTTGTATGATTATGGCTCCCACTCAACTTTTGGCAATCCCAATAATTGCTTTTATAACCCCTTTTTACGGAGAGAGTTTAACAATATCAGAGACATACCAATCATCAACTAGAAAACATAACATACTCATGTTTAAGGAATCCACCAAACATGGTTCACCTTAAAAACTCTACAATCCCTTTTGGAGAGTCTTAAGGTTGGTCCGTCCGATATATATCATCCATACATATCTATGTAATTGACTAGACATCTCTATGTCCCTATAGCACATGAAACCTTGAGCTATCAGTCAATGTACAATATAGCTATAAATGAAATCATCTATATCTTATTTGATGACTCAAACTATGGACGTGCAATAATTCATAACTGTAGTACACTTAATGGGGTTTCATTCACCAAAACACTTAAGGTGAGCCCATTTACGAACTATGAATTATTTGGACATATTATTCAATATTAATTAATATAATATATAAATAAGAATGAAATATCATATATTATCATAAAGTCAAACATAAACAAGAGTCCAACACTCTAAGCAGAAATAATGTAATACAAAGCAATCTCACAACCATTCACCAATGTGTTTGAGTCCCTTAGCCCTAGTGTGACTATCATGCTTAGCCCTAGGCATAGGCTTAGCCAAAGGATCTGCAATATTGTCATCTGTATGCACCTTACACATCTTGATGTTACCTCCAGCAACTATGTGTCGAATAAGATGATACTTCCTCATAACATGTCTAGATTTGGAGTTTGAACTTGGTTCCTTGGCTTGGGCTATGGCACCATTGTTATCACAATAGATGTCAATAGGCTCAGAAATACTAGGAACAATGCCAAGCTCGTCTAGAAACTTCCTTATCCAAACAGCCTCTTTCGCAGCTTCACTAGCAGCGATATACTCGGCCTCAGTCGTAGAATCAGCTACTGTATCTTGTTTAGAGCTCTTCCAGCTCACAGCTCATCCATTAAGGATGAAGACATATCCCAATTGAGACTCAAAGCCATCTCGGTCAGTTTGGAAGCTAGCATCAGTATATCCTTTAACGACTAAATTGTCATCACCCCCATATACTAAGGAATCATCATTGGTTCTTCTCAAGTACTTTAGGATGGTGTGCTTCTCTTGGATTTGATTGATATCTGCTACACATGCTCAAAGCAAATGCAACATCAGGACGTGTACATACCATGGCATACATGATAGATCCTATAGCAGAAGCATAAGGAATCTTACTCATTTTATCAAGCTCAGCAGGTGTTCTAGGACATTGCTTCTTGCTTATATTTATGCCATGTAGTATGGGCAAAAACCCCTTCTTGGAATTCTGCATATTGAATCTGTCAAGAACCTTATCTATATAAGTTCCTTGACATAATCCAAGCAATCTCTTAGATCTATCCCTATAGATTTTTATTCCAAGTATGTACTCTGCCTCTCCCAAGTCTTTCATTGAGAAACATTTCTTCAGCCATTCCTTAACGGACTCTAGCATCGGAATGTCATTCCCAATAAGCAGTATGTCATCCACATACAAGACTAAGAGAGTCACCTTACTCCCACTAAACTTCTTGATATACACAAGGATCTTCTTCACACCTGATGAAATCAAACTCTTTGATCTTTTCATCAAAACGAAGATTCCAACTCCTAGATGCTTGCTTAAGCCCATAGATAGATCTCTTAAGCTTACACACCTTCCCAGCATGATCTGGATCCTCAAAACCCTCTGGTTGTGTCATATACACATCCTCTTCCAAAATACCATTCAGAAAAGCGGTTTTAACATCCATTTGCCAAATCTCATAATCATAATAAGCGGCAATAGCTAGGATTATCCTTATGGATCTAATCATGACAACTGGTGAAAACGTTTCATCATAGTCAATACCATGAATCTGTTTAAAACCTTTAGCAACTAATCTTGCTTTGTATACAGATACATTTCCATTTTTGTCAGTCTTAAGTTTGAAAACCCATTTGCATCCAATGGGTTTTACCCCATCTGGCAAATTTGTCAAGTCCCAGACTTGATTTTCAAACATGGAATCCATTTCAGATTTCATGGCCTCAAGCCATTTCTTGGAGTCTGGACCCGTCGTTGCTTGTTTATAGGTAGCAGGTTCACCATGTTCTAACATTAGAACATCAAGGCTTTCGGTCGAGATGAAATCATCATATCGTCTTGGCTGAAACCTTTGCCTGTTTGATCTACGTAGGAGTTCAACTGGTTCAACAACTGGGATTTCAACATTTTCCACAACTATTTGTGAATCTGCTTCTTGAGGAATTTGTTCAGGTTCTTGGATAACATCAGATCCTTGGCCTTCAAACAAATCCATCTCATCCTCGACATCAACTATGTCATCCTGTTGTTGTGTTTGTTAATTTTCATCAAAGAACCGGTTCAAAATGAATATTTCTCCCACTTGACTTTTTGGAAATAAACTCTCTTTCCAAAATGACACTATCCCTTGCAACAAACACCTTTTGTGCAGTGGGATTGTAGAAATAATATCCAAAACTACCTTTAGGATATCCTATAAAATAGCATTTGTCTGATTTAGGTGCAAGCTTATCAGTTTATAAACGCTTTACATAAGCTTCACACCCCCATATTTTCAGAAAAGACAACTTTGGAACTTTTCCAGTCCATATCTCATATGGGGTCTTTTCTACAGTCCTTGACGGAGTCCTGTTTAGTGTAAATACAGCAGTCGTGAGTGCATATCCCCAGAAGGATACCGGAAGGTCAGCAAAACTCATCATAGATCGAACCATGTCCAACAAGGTCTTGTTTCTTCTTTCAGACACACCATTCAATTGTGGTGTCCCTGTAGTAGACAATTGTGTTACAATCCCACAACTTTTCAAATGATGATCAAATTCATGGCTTAAGTATTCACCACCACGATCAGATCGAAGTGCTTTTATCCTTTTGCCAGTTTGATTCTCTACTTCATTTTGAAATTCCTTGAACTTTTCAAAGGCTTCAGATTTATGTGACATAAGATAAATATACCCATATCTGCTCATGTCATCAGTAAATGTAATGAAATATCTATAGCCACCTCTAGCTTCTGTACTCATTGGCCCACATACATAAGTATGTATTATGGCCAAAAGTTCATTAGCACTTTCATTTGTTCCTTTGAAAGGTGACCTTGTCATCTTGCCCATCAAGCATGATTCACATAAATCAATAGATTCACAATCCATATCTTTTAGAATTCCATCTTTATGGAGCTTCTTCATGCGATTCAAGCTAATATGACCTAAACGACAATGCCATAGATAGGACTCAAACAATTTGATTTTTGCCTTTTAGTATTAATGTTATACGATTCTGATTTGAGATCTAATACAAAAAGTCCATTAACCATTGGAGCACAAGCATAGAAGATTCCATTCTTAAAAACAGACATACTTCCATTCTTAATATCAAACTCAAATCCTTCAGAATGTAAACTCGAAACTGAAACAAGGTTTTTAGTAATAGTAGGAACAAAATAACAATTACTTAGTTCCAAAACTAAACCAGAAGGTAAAATTAAACTAAAATCTCCTACGGTAAGCGCAGCAACCCTTGCTCCATTTCCAAAACGTAGGTCTATTTCTCCTTTCTCCAACTGCCTCCTACTTCTTAGTCCCTGCACATTCGAAATAACGTGAGAACCACATCTGGTATCTAATACCCAAGTAGTAGCATTGGTTGTTAAAATTTCAATAACATTGATACTTGAACTCACAGTTCCATTCTTCTTGTCCTCCAAGTACTTGGGACAATTCCTCTTCCAGTGTCCTTTAGCCTTGCAGTAGAAGCAATCATGGTCACTAGCCACCTTTGGCTTTTCACCTCCCTTGGGTTTAGCAACTTGCTTGCCTTTCCCTTGGACATGATTCTTCTTCTTGCCTGCCTTCTTGAACCCTTGCACATTGTTGACCACAAGAACATCCTTCTTGTTGTCAACGGGAGTGTTTTGTTCAGCTTCTTTAAGCATACCATGGAGCTCATTCAGGGTTTTCTTTATCCCATGCATATGGTAGTTCATCCTAAATTGAGCAAAACCATCATGTAAAGAGTGTAGGACGATATCAGTGGCCAACTCTTGGTCATATTTAGCACCCAATGACTCCATACGTTCAAACAGACCGATCATGTCAAACACATGTGGGCCAACTGGTTTTCCCTTTACAAGTTTGCTATCCAGTATAGCCTTGTGAGTTTCATATCTTTCAATCCTTGCCTGTTCCTGAAACAGCATTTTCAGGTTGGTTATAATGGAATGAGCATCCTGATTTTCAAATCTCTTTTGAAGAGAAGGTTCCATGGCAGCTAGCACAAGGCATGTGACAGGCAAAGACTCATCTCTTATTTTCTTCTCTTCTGCTTATTCCTCATCAGATGAGGTATCAGTCAGAACAGGAATCGGGGTTGCTAGCATGTTCTCACATCCTTCGGATCTGAGAACTATTCTTAGATTTCGTTCCCAATCAAGAAAGTTTGCTCCATTGAGCTTGTTCTTCTCAACAATTGAGCGCAGGGTGAATTTCAAATTATTGCTAGACATGCTTTCTACAAAAAGAAATAACAAACAAAAGTTCATGTTTGGCATGCAAATACTTAATATTAAACAAGTTTTAAAACAAGTAAATGCACATTTCATTCAAATAAACAATTTATGTTCCCGGTGAATAAAATGATTCCAAGATCCTAGTCCAAACAAGACTCAACGTACTTTTGCATTGCCTTTAGTCTTGTGTGTTCAAGGTAAGTAACAATTACTAATTATAACTCCTTATAATTCTTGGTTAATGGTCCACATCCAATGTAGGATCCACTACCATGTCTCAAGATCCAAAACTTTGCCTTTTGGTCTCTTGTTGGGTACAACCATATCAAGGCTTATGAACCCCCGTATAGATCCACCCTCACTAGTTTAATGTTTAAGAAGGACACCCTCGCTTTTGCGAAGCCCATCCAACCAAAACCAAAAAACGTCATGGGTTATGATATGGAAAGACATTGCCCCAATATTCATTTGGGAACTTAAGCATGCAATGATTATTTATTACTAGTGACAAAAAAACATAATAAATAACTTATGCAAAACTTAAACAATTCATCTCATGAAAATCATATTATAAAACAATCACATGCAATAATTAAAATTATATTATAAATAAGCATGTAACTATTCGAAAATTCATCTCATGAAAACTAACATGAAAATCTTGATTCAAAAGAAATTAATATATAATATTAATCAAAATTAATCATCAATGTGCATATAATTGGACATGATTGTATGATCAAGATATAATATCAAATATTTTATCTTATTTTAGTGGGATTTCCTAACTCCTTAGGAAAATATATATCGGATCATGACCTAGTCAAAACCCAAAATATAAACTGAGATAAAAGATAAAATTACTAATTAATTTATCAATTATACATATGATGTTTAGTACACATAAGATTAAAACATGATCATATCTTATTAATGACTACCGAAACCTACTGTACAATATATAACAAACATGTGAATAATATATAACATCAATATCTTTTTGAACGCAGTTTCAAAATTGAAATTTCAAAGCCTAGGCAATTAGATCAAGATCATATACGAAACCTAGGCAATAAAAAAAAAAAAATTAAAAGCCTGTAACTTGTATCTAGTCCACTCATGACCATTCATGAGATTGCAATACAATTCAGTGCCGAACAAATTTTTTTTATCTCGGTGCAAAAAAAAATATATAATTTAATCATACAATTAACAATATACTTTAACTTGTATCTAGTCCAAATAATTAAAATCCAATTTCAATCAAGCACAATGATTTATATGTCAAATTCATCGATTTGAATCAAAATTTTCATCAAGAACAAAAACCTAAATCTTTGATCCAATCAAGATATGCTTAAGGCTCTGATACCACTGTTGGGTTTTTAGATACGTATAAGCGGAATTTCAGAAACAATTTCTTGCACCTAAACATGGATCTAAAGCATTCTTGATTAGAGACAAAATTAGGGTTAGTAGAATACCTCTTGATGCGTGATTAGGGTTCTTCCTTGGAGAGAAAAGCCTCAATTGTGACTTCTCTAATCAGTCCACACGAGTACGGGATCGGGATCTCCTTCGCTTCCGATTGCTAGATCGAAGTGCCAAAGACTAGAAAAGTTGGAAGAAGAGAGTTTTTCTTTCTTACGTAAAAACTTCTGAAAACCCCAGATCTCTTCTTCTCTTTAAAGGTCTTATATATTTATTTCCCCAAATAAATATATCCTTTTAATTCTCAATAATATCCAATATATTTATTGATAATTAATTCTTTTCTTATTGGACTAAAACCCTATGTCTGACAAAGACTTTTAGCCCGCTGATCCAGCCCGTCAACTCAATGTGTGTGACCTCATAGGACCCGTTTATAATAGCTATGGATTGAACTATTTAACCCATTAATCGTAGTTGGTTTCTAGCAAAACACTACGACTCCTAAAATAAACGGATTGAATCTCTCTATCAATCGTCCTATTCCATGTTCGGTAATTGCAACTTTTATTAAAGGACACAATTCCTTCATCTCGTACCGCCACTCATCTCGGCAATCGAAAGTCGCGTTCGCTCTTGTCGTCACCAATCGTTGCTTGCTCGTCCCAGATCTGGAACGAGGTCGTTATCCTTTCCGACTGCCGATTGTACCACCCTTCATTGTCGACTCGTTCCTGTCCGACTTGGGCCGTCGTCCGCCTGCCTATCGCCGAACTTAAGCCGCCTCTGATCGCGCGAGTAAACACTAAACACCAGCACAAGGTGTGCTTTTGTTTTGGTTTCTTTTCTCATCTAAAATAAACTTGTGGTAAATTTGTTAAGTTGGGATTAGAATTAATTAGGTCTTCGTTTTATAATTAAGCCATGCTCATGTATATAATAAGCTCTAGAAGTCTATAGTTTTGGCCCTTGGAATGAAATTTGGTTATGTTTGTCGTGGACTATTGGGTTAGGGGTAAGTAAAAGGGAGTGTAATATGTTTTGTTTTTAGATATGTGGGTGACTGTGAATTCGAGCTTCATCCGACTTGGGGATCTTCAGTTTTGTGGTTTTGTAATTGAAATCAAAGACCCACTTAATTCTCCGTAATTTGATGTGCGTTTGGATGGGGATTCATTGAATTAGTGTTGGCTATGTTTAATTTATCCAAGATATAATTGTCGCTTAGTGGGACTATATTAGGCTAGTTAGTAGATCAAGTGTGTGTTCCTGGTTATATATATAAGCTTTTTAACTAGATCTAATTCGTAGGATTATATTAGGTTAGGATGATTAACTATGTATATATAGAAATGTGTTCCTAGTTGATCAAGTGTGTGTTTAATTAATGAAGCTTTGTTCTTAGGTGATAAACAATTATACACGTAGGTGATCAATTAAGTTAGTTAATTTAATTATACACACGTTGATTATTAGTAATTAAGATTAGGCTAGTTAAAAGTTTAAAATATGTTAGTATGCTAGTTGAAAGGATTAGTCTGGGTTAGCTAGTTATGGTTCGATGGTATGCTTTAAAGCTAATGAGCTTGGGATAGTTACCTATTATTGCCAAGTTTTACTGCACCATAACTAGGTGCCGGAACTTCGTTCCTTTAAGTGGATCGGCCTTCGTAGCCCCCACACTTAAAAATCTTCACTTGAAGTGCAATGTCTTATGACCAAAAAATAAGTGCCCAGTGCATATTAATTAATAAATTAGGATGAATTAGTATAACTTGCTCCCGACTTTCGAAGGATTGTCATTCCAACCCGAATTCTTATTCGCACTCCGAATTTGATGAGGTTGGTTGAGATCCGATGAAGCCAATGGAGTTTTTTCTTTTAAAAAGTTGTGTGTGTTAAATAAAAGTTTCCAACCATATTCTTATTCATAAAGGAACTACAGTTCTCATAGTATCCTTTCCCAAGTAACATAATATCTATCTCTTCCAGAAGAACTATTTTTTCATCCTCTTTAAACTCCACATAAATGTTTGTTGCTCTCAAAGTATCTCCTCGTTTAAAGATGTGAAGAATTATTATATCATCCATTCCACACGTGAGAACTATCCGTTCCCACTTGCTTAGTCTCCTTAGACTAACTCGTTTTTCATTTTGCATTTTGTCTGGTATTTCCTGCCCTTTGCGAAAATATCAGACTTGAGTGGAATATTACAACAGCCTGAAGGCGAAGGCTAGAAGAGTTGAAGGAAGACCTCAAGACGTTTTTCAAAAGGTATTCCCACATTTTTTAGTCCCACTAATTGTTTTAGAAATGATAAGTTGTAAATGTTTCTATTCCGCTACTTATCGAATTTCACTACAAAAAAGCGCATTTAGCGACCATATTTATGGTCGCTAAATGCAAAATCTGGTCGCTAAATGCATTTAGCGACCATATCGTGGTCGCTAAGAGGCCGGTCGCTAACCACTTGGAGACCATATGGTCACTAAAAATAGCGACCATATGATCGCTATTTAGCGACTATGGTCGCTATTTAGCGACTATGGTCGCTATTTAGCGACTATGGTCGCCACATTGGTGGCGACCACGTGGTCGCTACTATTAGCGACCACGTGGTCGTTAACAGTGGCCAAAAGCTGGAGACTATTGGCGACCACGTGGTCGCTAATAGTAGCGACCATATAGTCGCAAATATTTTTGTTTAAAAAAAATTACGAATCAATATAAATAATTAATATTTAATAATTCATTAATTACCAAAAATTCATTAATTTCCATAAATTTAAATACATAAATTCATTAATTTACATAAATTTAAATAATTTATAATATTTAATAATACAATAAAACTACGCTAATCTACCCGGCTTCGTCGTTGCCGTCCGCGTCGCCGGAGCCGTCGGGACCGGGCGGGCGAGACCCACCCTCATGCGGGTCCATTCGTCGCATATGGTGCATCCATGCCTCGACCTCGCGCATCCTAGTCTGTAGGTCCTCGACAGTTTGCCTAAGCCCGACGTTTTCCTACGAGAGTGCCGCCACCTGAGGAGCTGGACGACGTGGCGCCGTCAATCGGTCGCCGTAAAACTTGTTGGAGGCGTTGCCAAGGCCGAAGACGACACTTCCCGGGCCCACCCCCAAGCGGCCGCCAGAAAGACATCACACTGGTCCTGAAAGGACGGCGGGGTGCCCGTTTCCGCGGATTTCTGAGTGAGAATCTCCTGGGTCCGAGCCTAATAACGCAAATTATATAAACAAAACAACAACAACAAACAACCCCGCAAATAAAAACAACAACAACAACAACAACGTGATCAGAAAAGTGAATGGCAATACAATAGTAGTATTCTGATTACATGTCTTCCTCATCTGTATTTGTCTCACTCTCAAACTCACCCTCAAACGTTTCGGTAGACGTCTCTTCTTGATCCTCAACGACATGATCCTCTCTGTTCGGGTCGTTTAACGGACCAAGTGGATAATTATCTTGTGTGTCGTCGATAACTCGTGGAAGGGAAGAATCATGTTGAAATGCCTCCTCAACGGCAGCGCCCCTGGAACCACTCTCATGAGGGTCTACGCACGTACCTTCATCAGGCCACACACGTGACTTCACTTTACAAACTGCTCTCCATTCAGCATCTGCACGCCTCATCTTTGGGTAATCGAGGAAATAAACTTGAGTGGCTTGATGTGCTAAAATGTAATGATCTTTTGTTCTCAACATTTTATGTCGATGAACATCGACAGGCTTTAGGTGAGGGTGAATGCGTGTTCCTCCACGACTTCTAGTGTCAAACCACAAACAATTAAAGAAAATAGGGCGCTTTACGGTTGGAGATAGGTAATTCAGCTCAATGATTTCCTCTAGCACACCATAGAAGTCCTCCTCGTCGGTGCCGAAGCTTTGCCCTAGAACACAAACTCCACTATTGTCAGTGGCCCTGGTTGATGCGTGTGCCCTCGTGTGGAATCGGTAACCATTGACAAAGTAATCATGATATGTCCTCACTTTTTTAGAGGGTCCACGAGCAAGTGTTGCAATGTTAGGATCTGTGACTGCCGGACTGTCGGCCTGCAATTTTACATCAACATGTATATACAATTTGGGAATCAACATATATATGTACATTTTGATATTAAATTGAAATTAATTTAAGAAATCCTTACATGGGAGTAGAACCAGAGGCGAAAGTGTCTTTCCAAAATGTTTTGCTCTTTAGCATCGGTTATTGTTGGATTTGACGACCGCACGAAATTTGTCAAATAGTACCTACGACAGAGTAATTGAATGAAATACATACTTTATATATATCGAACCCCTACTTTATTCACCTCAACATATATATAATATTAATTAGTTGAGATTATAGAAACGTACTCAATATAGGGTTCCACTTCGACGCAGTTCATGAGAATGTAAGTTTGGATCACATGGAATTCATCATCTGTGAGGAAACGACCAGTTGATCTGCTACCCAAGGTTCGACTAGTTGTTGTGAAAATAGACAAATCTCCCGGATCAATCCCAACTGGAAGTGTGCAACTGACGTTGAGGGCAATATCCATATGAGTACTCACCACATGTGAGCTAAAATAATACGAGCAGAATGCGGACGTCTCCTTAATGAGATAGGCACTACAAATTGACCCCTCAACATGGGATTTGTTGCCAACTGAGGCCTTCAGCCTTTTTAAGAGCCTACATGATATACATTGAAAACCATTAATATTTATTATACAAGTTAATTATATAAATCCAAAACTGAACAACTGCATATAACTGTACGTACCTTTCTTCTGGATACATCCATCTATAATTCCCGTGGCAGATGAATAGGCAAGTGCTCCATTGAATCAAATAACGCAGGGGGAAAGATGCGCTCCAGCTTGCACAAAATTATTGGTATTTCCTTGTGCAATTGCATAACCACCTCAGGCTTCAGCTCGTAACACGTTAGGTCCCTGAAGAATGCACTTAGCTGAGCAATGGGCTCCCAGACTTTGTCATCAAGAAATGGACGAAAAGCAACAGGCATCAACCTTTGCATGAACACATGACAATCATGGTTCTTCATCCCAAAGAGCCTAAGCTTGTGCAAGTCAATGCAGCGGCTCAAGTTGGACACGTAGCCATCCGGAAATTTTACGGATCTCAACCAATCTAGAAGCACTTGTTTTTCATGACGATCTAGTGCATAGCAAGCCTTTGGGTACCTATTGTCCTCCTCATCAGGTTCCAACTCCGGACGCTTGCACAATTCCTTTATATCCTTTTTGGCCGACCACTTGTCTTTCGACTTCCCCGGAACATCGAGAATGGTGAAGAAAATATTATCGAAGACATTTTTCTCAATGTGCATGACATCTAAATTATGTCTTACCAGCATACTGGGCCAGTAAAGTAGGTCCCGGAAAATGATTTTCTTCTTCCAACCCAAACCTCTACTGACCGCGGTATTGTGCTCCTCAGCTCCCGCTTCTGTATCTTCATCAAGCCCATATTGTTTATCTGGTCTAATATCTCGTATCCATCACAAAGTACCGATGGGACCACGACGCTCCCGTCGACCTTTCTTGAAATCAGTCTTGTTGTTTCGGAAACGATGATCAAGTTCTGTAAACCTCCTGTGACAATCGAACCAGCACATTTTGTGTCCATGTGTTAGATAAAATGCATCGGTGTCCTCCATGCAATAAGGACACGCGTATTTCCCAAAAGTGCTCCAGCCTACACAAACATATATTTTGTATCACACATTAAGATAAGGGACACAAATCATATATATGCATTATTATTATATATAATAGTTTCAAATTGATTAGCATACGTAAAATTAACAACATACCAAACAACATCGAATATGCGGGGAAGTCACTAATAGTCCATATTACAGCTGCACCTAACACAAAATTCTGCTTCCTCCAAGAATCATATGTGCACACCCCATTAAGCCACAGATCCTTCGGCTCGGCTATCAACAGTTGCAAGTAGACATCCAACTTCTGCTTCGGGCTCTTCGGTCTAGGTACAATAACCATAAAAAACATAACCTCTTCTCGCATACACATCGACGGCAGAAGGTTGTAGGGTGTCAGAATCACAGGCCAACATGAGTACTGGCGCCCGGACGCCCCGAGTGGATTGAAACCGTCCGTGCACAAGCCTAGTCTCACATTTCGTGTTTCTATTGCAAAATCTGGCCAGACAGCATTGAAGTGCCTCCATGCCTCTGCATCTGAAGGATGTCTCATCACCCCATCTTGTGCGTGCTCTGCATGCCATCTCATGTGTTCGGCAGTCACCACAGATGCGTACAACCTCTGCAACCATGGAGTTATTGGCAAGTAAAACATACGAGAATAGGGAATGAGCTTTGTCTACACATATCTTGCATGTCGCGTATTCTGCATCTGCACCCCAATATATCATGCAAGAGTTTGGACAACAATCAATCATCTTGTAAGGAAGACCGAGACCCTCAACCAGTTTTTTCGTGTCGTAAAACGTGGCTGGTAATGTCATCTCCGGGTGAGAAACGCGCTCTGTCATCCTTAGCTTAGACTTTAGGCTCAGTAGCTCAGTCGCAGCCTCCAACTGCGTCATATCACATCCAGGCCACAGAGGCCTATTTGCGGCCGACAACATGTCGTACATACGTTGTGCATCGGGATTGGGCGCTTCATTATAATATTACTCCCCTTGCTCATGCCTTGTATCCGCATTCTGCACGGGATTCTCAACAGTGTAATCACTTCGGCCATAATTAAAACCATCATACACCATTTGTTCCATTCGATTATCATTCCCACCATATAATGGTGGTGCTGGATCAGAACTGCTACAACCTTCATGCTGTCTAGACTCGGCCAACAATGCAGCGAACCTTTCATCTGCCTCCCCGTGCGAAACCCAATGGTAATAGTTCGGAACAAAACCTTCCTTAACAAGGTGATAATGCACATCATCCACAGATTTCATTTTCTTATTCTTGCACCTCCGACACGGACACCTTAATTCGGATGGGTTATAGGACGGCATAGATTTGCAGAATTCGAGAAATTGCTCTACGCCAGCTAAAAACTCGTTCAAAAAACCATCTATATTACGCACATACATCCACTCACGCATTTTTTCCTTCCTGCATTTCAAAATAAGAGTACAATTAAATTAATTCAAGTTCATATTATACTGAATGTGGCGACTATATGGTCGTTGCTTTGCATTTAGCGACCATATGGTCTCTAATTAGCGGCCATATGGTCGCCAAATTCAGTATATCAGAACAGACATTTACAACATAACCAATTGCTATATGCGGTTAAATTTTGTAACAATTTCTCTTATAAATATATAAACGAAAGCTTTCTACCGACAATATTTATCTAAAACAATATAATGACGGAATGAAATATTAGGAATAAGATTTAAATACATACCTTTAGTGAGGATGTCGGTAAAATTCGACGGAATTTCTACCTATAATCAATTCACAGTTGTGGTTGATTGTTTCTTTCTTTTGTGAATATTTTGGAAGAGAGCGGAATGAGAGTGAAGTTGTGTTGAAGCGGAATGAGAGTGCATTTTTTAGCGGAATGAGAGTGCAATATATGCTGAAATGGCGGCAATTTTACCAATTACTGTTTTTAGCGACCAAGTGGTCGCAAAAAACGCAGGATATTACCCGCCAAAATTGATGTGGCGCGCCAAAACATCTGATCCAAGTCAGTGACCAACTGGTCGCTATAAGTTGCGACCACGTGGTCACAAGAGCATTGGAGACCATATGGTCGCTGAATTTAGCGACCATATGGTCGCCGATATGGGTTCTAACTATAGCGACCATATGGTTGCTACATGCTGGCGGGAAATTTCCCCGTGCACTTATTGCGACTATAAAGGCCCAGCGACCACGTGGTAGCTCTATTTAGCAACCACGTGGTCGCTAATGTGATTTTATTTTTTTTTCCCGTTTTGACGTCCAGATTTGCGACCATTGGCGTCCATATGGTCGCCAATTAGCGACCATATTTCGTGGTCGCTAAATCTGCAGAATGGTGTAGTGTTTCACACTAAGTTTTAATCAAAGAATGAAGTTGTAACAACTTGAATTAAATTTGATGTAATATAATTTCTTGTAACTTTCGCATTATTGTAAATTGTGTTTTGTACCTTAAAGCCTTAGGTGACTTTTTATTTGAAAAATTCGAGATCACTCGCGGTAATATCCATTATTACAAAATAAGGTTTTACACACATATTTTATCGAAGTGGCGCCGATTAGAGAAAATTGCATCAAAGCAATAAGAACAATGCATAATTCTGTGTTAGAATATGATTTCTAACGACCCAAGCTTTTCAATCTTACATAATTAGCTTCCATTCTCAACGCATGTTTATAATTTTGTCTTCTCAACACTTTGAATGTATCTACTCTCTATTGCTTTAAGAAGAATGTATGAATTATTCTTTGAATGTATGAATTATTCTCTGAATACCCAATAAAACTGAATTGTTAATCTCTACACCAGACTGTATCACATGCAAGTGTAAGTACCAAGTGTTAGCAATACAAGAATGATGATTCGGCCAAAAAAAAGGAATATAAGTATGATGATTAGATATGAAATATTAATCAAAATAATGGTTGTTGCAAAATTCAAATGTGTGCATGTGACGGACGGCAGTCCATCTATGTATACTGTTCTAATGAGACCCAAACCATATGATATGGTTTGACTTCTTCCTATATTCTTTCCTTTATTTCTGAGAATCTCACAGGCTGTCTTTAATTGTAAAGGTAATTCCGTTTGGAAGAGTGTAAAACCGGTCTACACCGGCCAACCCTATTTATGCTCTCTCAAATTCACAAAAAAATAGCTACTAATTGCATAGAGGTTTATTTTTGGTTGAATAAAGTTATTTGAAACTTTTTTTTAGGTAGATGGAAAGACAAACACTCTTCGTTTAGGATTGTTTTGTGACATGAACTTGCAAAGATACGTTCTCTAAATAAATTGGTTAATTGGGTTACTTATAGATACTTAGATTATTAAAACAGAATAAAAGAATTTAACTTTCAATTATTAAAACAGAATAAAACTCCTAATAATTGTTAGATTTGCGGAGACCGAAAGAACGGGTGACGTGTCGAGAATTTTTTACCACTTAGCATATAAAGTCGCGATCCACCTTTCTAATTCAAAAGCTTAAGCCATTAAGTTGGGTTTCATTCTCCTTTATATGTTAGTGGTGTTTGCTATTGTTTTTCGATGTAGGATTGTTTTTTTTTGCCCAACAATATAATGACATATGTGTCATATAACATATTATGCTACTAACTGAATCATAAATTTTTATTCAATAAATTAGATTCAAAAACTTAATTTCTTATGAAAATTTTGTTACTTTCCTCGACTTTGGTTTAGATTTTGAGAAGGGAAATACAGTAATCAAAACAAATTACATCCAAAGATGCCATCTATGATCTAACTCATGCTATACGCAATGTCTTTGGCTAAGTTTTCTAAAAACGAGTACGTATGTTTGCTAGCTACGTGGCTAAATTACCACATATTAAATTAAAATTAGTATCTTTTGTTTGTGTGTGCAATGGTTATAAAATTAGCAAAAGATAAGACTTGGGCAGTATTTAAATTTGCTCACTCCCAAGTGGCCAGCCGGCTATCCACCCTCACACATATACCTTCACATCAATCTTAATTCACTCTACAAAATTAAAATCATCATCTTCAATCAATCTCCTCTCCTAGAGCTACAATGGTAAGAGATCTATCCAATCCCAACACATCGCCGGCGGCCACCGCCCTCCTCCAGTTTCCGGCGATCCCCGGCGCCGGATCCGGCGGCCGGGGGTTGATGTTTTTGCTATGCACGGTGGTGGTGACGGTTTCAGTCTTGACCATGGTCATCATGGCCTGTGGGGGCCACGGGCGCCGCGAGTCCTCCGTCGGGTCCCGGCCCAGCCGCCGGAACAGTAGCCGGGGCCCGTTTAACAGTGGTGGGCCCGCCGCGTGTGGTGGAGCAGGTTGTGGTACGGCTGGTGGTGGTGGAGGATGCGGCGGTAACGGTGGTGGCGGTGGAGGTGGCTAGCTTTTTTCTCCTTCTTAAATTTATTGGCAATCTTTTGTAATTTTTGTTTTTTTGGGGTTTTCTGTTATTTGTGGTCAACGATGTTATACTAGGGTGAGATGCATGTGGAAGCAAATTGAAGTTGTATATGGTAGCTTGATATTTACTGTAATGTCATGTTGAGATTATTAATTACTCCGTATAAGATAAGATTCATTATCATATATTGGCAACCTACTTGGATGGTGGTGGCCGGTAAATTTCACAAAACCACCCCACAAATTTTGTATTTTTGCACCAAACTACCCTAAAACCCAAAATTATACAAAACCACCCATTAAAAAAAAAACTCTTTGAGGGTCAATTTCACTGAACCAACCACCAATATATAAGTCTAAACTTTAATCATGGATGAGTTATCAGCCGATCCATGCTATTTGCTTGATCGCCTCATACATGTACAATTAATTAACTTTTTTTTTCTTTCTAAATTTGAGTGTTGCAAATATCATTTGCCAAAGCGTAGTCACAAAAAATTACCATCCTTCAATCCTACAATAAGCCAATTCAAACTCAATATTCAAAAAAAAAATTATTATATTATACAGAATAAAAGATTCTAAAAAGGTTCCAATCCTACGAAGAATAGTAGTTGCGACTTGCGAATATCTAGCGGCCTAGCGGGGTCCATGTTGGCCCAACTCTTCCTCCACTCTCCCAATTCTCCTCTCTTCAATACACTTCGATCGTTTGTTTGCCCTTGCCGTCCTCCATTATTGTGTTGGTCCAAAGACCCATCCTTTAATTCCTCCATTTTTGCTGTAAATTTGCTTCAATTTGAGGAAGATTCTCACAATTCGAAAGCTTAAACAAACATGTTGAGCACAGAAGACGAGCATCAAACAAAGCTTTTGCTCCCAGCTCAAGATGATAGTCGTTCGCCGTCTTCTGCTCCTTATTCTTGCCATGTAGCATCCCCAATTGCCCATTTCAAGAGAACAGGTTTGTGCTTTCAATTTCTGATGTAATTTCAATCTAATTTTGAAGCGTTCAATCCCTTAATCAAACCAATTGAAAAAGGAAAATAAGGATACATAAAGGGGGAAATTAGGTTGTTCTCTGAAATAGTTTTTGTTAAGCTGGGCTTCTTTATGATGGGATTGTACTTCCATAATTCTATTTGATGTGATTCTTCAGTGATGGATTTAAATAACTTATTTCTAGTTATTTATCATTGTCAGTTCTTTCATAATCATACCCCACAAGGAAACATTTTTTTATGTCTTTTTTATTTCCAATTTTGGATAGAATTTAGATTTCATTCTTTTACTGGATATAATGATATATGTATATATAACAGTTTGGGTTTGATGTATTGAAATTTCATTTGAGGCATTTGTTCAGTTATATTGTAGATTGAGATGGAAAAACTTTTATCATAGAATTTTAGATGTTGGATTCCAATGCTGATCTTTCTGGTGGTCTGGTTTTCATCATGTTCAGGGAATCTTTGGACTGCATTTGCCCATATAATAACAGGCGTAATTGGATCTGGTGTCTTATCACTTGCTTGGTGTGTAGCTCAGCTTGGATGGATTGCTGGTCCTTTATCAATGGTGATCATGGGCTTTGTTACAATTTTCTCTGCCCACCTTTTATGTGATTGTTACAGATGCCCTGATCCCGAGAATGGACCCGTTAGAAACAGATCATACAAGGAAGCTGTTAGAGCATACTTGGGTAAGTATTTTGTATATTGTGAAGCATGGATTGTTTTTGGTTTTATAGGGTGATTAATGATATACTTTAGGATTAAGAGTAGTCAATGTGCTAATAAGTTATGACTTGTGACTGCCTGTCTGATATCATGAACTTTTGATGCTTAATTTGTGTTATTGTATAGTTATATTGGGAAGAAGAGAATCTCAACTCATATATTTAATAGCGTGACACGGATTCCCTTATGCCAGATTGCCAGGGCCCATTTAAATATGTGACAAATTGTGCAAGTTCCAAAACAGCAGTCTTTGATTGACTGCCTAAGTACATGAATGAGTTGCCCCAATTCTTTCGTTCGTCACAGGATTACCGGGTTTAATGGCAAGCTGTATTTTCATTAAAGATGTATAGACTCATTGTAATTGCAAAACAAAATTGAGGTTAAAAATGTGAATGATGCTGGTGGTAGTAACTTTCTTACCAGAACTTCCTTGCTTGTTTTTATTGCTGCAGTGTATGAGGTTTGACCTCTCCAATGCATTTCAGGAGAAAACAGTATGCGGGTTTGCAGCTTCATTGTTCATGAAACCTTCTACGGTTTCGGAATTGCTTACACCATCACGTCTGCTATAAGCATGAGGTTTCATGATTGTCCTCTTTCTTTCATATAAATGAATAGATTTGTCTTGTACATCCAACCCTTTGTTATAATGTTAAGTCAAGGACGTGACTGTCATATTTTAACACATTATTGTTTATTTTTCTCTCCTTCATTCACAGAGCAATACAAAAATCAAATTGCTACCACAAGGAAGGGCACGACGCATCATGCACTTATGGAGATACTACATACATGTTAATATTTGGACTTTTCCAAGTTTTATTATCTCAAATACCTGATTTTCATAAACTCGAATGGCTTTCATTCATTGCTGCAGCCATGTCTTTCTCCTATTCCTCCATAGGAACAGCACTCGGATTTGCAAAAGTCATAGGTAAATCTTGCTTAATGTCTCTTTGATCTTTTATTGCTCACTTTCTTTCATACTTTTCATGTTATTTACGATTTCAGGTGATGGAAAAATCAAGGGCAGCATTAAAGGAGTTACTACATCCACTGGTTCTGATAAACTATGGCTTGTTGCTGAAGCCTTTGGAGACGTCTCCTTCGCATTCAACTTTAGCAATATTCTTTTTGAGATACAGGTACTTAAGTTTACTTAGTCTGAAAAATCTTTGTGGGAGTGAAAAGTTTCTTAGATTTGCAAAACCTGTTTATGTGACTAGATTAGATAACTTGAAAAAAGTGCAGGACACGCTGAAATCACCACCGCCTGAGAATGTAACCATGAAGAAGGCTTCCACATCCGGCATGCTTGTGACTACATCATTCTATCTTTGCTGTGGTTGCATCGGTTATGCTGCGTTTGGCGACAATACACCTGGAAATTTGCTGACAGGCTTTGGATTCTACGAGCCATATTGGCTAGTCGACTTTGCAAATGCTTGCATTGCTGCTCATCTTGTAGGAGGATACCAGGTAAAAATATTGCATCCAAGTTTCATGAATCATGAATTTTCTGATATTAACTTCTTAGTAGTTTTCTAATCACACCTCCATTTGTAGAAAAATTACAAAAAACACCTCTTTAATAGCTCATTTTTCCACAAAACCACCTCTTTAACAAGAAATTGATGCACAAAATCACCAAGCCTTAGTAGTTTTTTCCCTTTTCCTTTCATTTTTCAGTGGCACACTAATTTATTTTAGTTTTTACAATTTCTTGTTTAACAAGTGATTTTGTGAAAAACACTCCTATCCCACTTTATTGTGATCTGTAGGAAAATAATAAAAAATCACCAAAAAGTGTTTTTTTTTTTGATAAAAAAGGTCTTAGAGCAAAATTAAAGGGGATAATTGTAACATTAGTGTGTAAAAATTCATTCATTTATGATTTGCAGGTATTCAGCCAGCCACTATTTGCATCAGCAGAAAGCTGGCTTATGAACCGATTCCCCAACAATCGATTCTTGAACACAACTTACACCGTGAATTCCCCTTTACTTCCGGTTTTCACCATCAGCCCTCTTCGGTTAAGCTTCAGAACAACATACGTCGCTTCAACAACCTTCCTTGCAATCCTCCTTCCTTACTTCAATGCAGTGTTGGGCGTTCTGGGCGCTTTTAACTTCTGGCCATTGGCCATTTACTTTCCTGTTGAATTGCACCTTGTGCAAAGAAACATTAGGCCTTGGACGAAGCGGTGGATCGGTTTTCAGGCTTTTAAGATTGTTTTCTTGGTTGGAGCTTTGGTGGCTTTGGCTGGCTCTGTTAAAGGGCTCATAGATGCTAAGTTGAGCTCAAGTTGAGATCCTACATTTTCATTGTGGTTCTTTCTCTTGATTGTAAGAGCTCATTCAATGATTTATAAGCTAAGATTTTTATATATGTTGCCTTAAGTTGCTAATTGGGGTTGTGGTCTTGTGGGTAAGAAAATGAAAACTCTACACAAAGGTAAGGATTTGTCGATTTGATGTGACATGTACTAAAATTATAAATCGAGAGATGGAAGTGTAAAATTGGTTGAGAAGGCCACGCCGAGAAGGTGTTGATACAAATGTCGAGAAGGCGGTGATAAAATCGCCAAGAAGGCATCCCTTATCCATTCAAATAGATGTTCAAAAGAATTTTATATTGATTTTGTGAACACAGGTGTGGATTTCGGAGTGACTGTTCTAAAAAACGGTGTCCACCGTCTCGATTTTGCCCTGGTCGGTGTTCTGGGCGCCTAGGCGGGCTAGGCGGATTAGGCGAGCTGGGCGGCCTTCTAGGCGGGCTGGGCGGCCTTCTAGTTAGCTTGAGCGGACTCTAAGAAAGCTCTAGGCTTGAATTTATACAAAGACATTATAATAGGATTATTCTTTATTCATATATTCTTACTAATTAAAAATAATAATCCTATATAAAAAAAATCAAACCAATCGGCCTAATCCGCCCAGATTCCGCCTAGCCGTCTAGGCGCTAGGCCCCAACCCACCGCCTAGCTCCCGCCTAGCGTTTTTTAGAACACTTATCAGACCAATACTATCTTCAATCTTATGAAATTTGTTCAATCGATCTCTTCTTTCTATCATGTTGAGCATTTAGACCGAAAGCCCCTTATTAATTTCACTTCAATTTGAGATTTTGGGACCCCAGATTGATTTTGTGTGTGTCCTGATATTGTTCGGTCTTGATGTGTCTTGTTGTAATCCGTCTTTCTCAGGGCCGCGGGCGTTGATTGCCTTTGTTGTAGCCCTTGGAATCCCGTCGATGGCTGTGATTCTGCGACGGGCCCGTTTTCTTTCGCCGTCCTTTCTCTAGAAGATACTTGTCAGCTAGCCGACGACTAGGTTTTTGTGTGGTGGTCGGCTGTTTTTTCTGACCCCGTGAGAATCTTTTGGATGAATTCCTTCTATAGTTTCTAACCTATCACATAAAATCACCATTAGTCTCTAATTTTTATAAATGTGTTTTTAGGTCCCTAACCCTAAGCTTTAAAATTGTTATTATTTACCAATAACCAATTGGTCATCTTCCTGACGGCGTGTATGGAAAAAAATTGAATTGGGAGGGTCGCCCCCAACAATGGGCCTCTGGAGTACCTAGTCCGGACGTAGATTGGCCCCGACTAATCGAACCGGACAAAAGACCTAAAAAAATTGTTATTATTTAGTCCTTTTTCCTTTTAGATTTTAAGTTAATTACAACCAAGCACCCAAACTTTATATTTATTTTATCACAATAACCAATATTTATCTTTTCTACAAAAAATACCTCAATCTACACATTTTAGGAAAAAAAAAATATTGGTGCTTGGTTGTAAATAAATTTTTCTAAAAAATAATAAATATTTATCTTTTCTAAAAAATACCTCAATCTGCACATTTTAGTGATATTTTATTATCTTCTCCTAAAATGTGTAGATTGAGGTAATTTTAAAAGATAAATATTGGTATTATTATAAAAATAAATATAAAGTTTGGGTATTTTTTTGCAAATAAACTTAAAGTTTAAAATGAAAAAGAACCGAATAGTAATATTTTTTAAAACTTTAGAGTCTTAAAAAATATTTATAAATATTAGGGAATAATAGTGTCCCTATTTGGTAAGTTATGGACTATAAAAGAAAATTACTCGAAACTTTTTTGGCAGTTTTTTCACTAGAATTTTCCTATTTTACATAAGCCATTGGGGTGTGTACATCAACTGAACCCCCTTTTTTCACTTGGCTTATGTAGCTAATTTGTTTTGATAAAAACTCGATCTTATTCATTGAACTTTTTTGCTTAACCAAGTTTTATGCTTGTTAATGTTTATTAAAAACATGTGCCCATCTCTCTAGTACGCTGCGGTGGTGGCTCTATTTGATCGCTACCAGCCATGTGCTTTCTCTTTAGTAACCATCGTGGCCAAATTTGTTCATGGTTTGTTTTTGACGCTACGTGGATTTTTAAGTCTAGTGTTTGATAGACTTTCGTGCTAGTTGGTGGTGTTTTTTATTTGGTTTGTTCAAGTTTGTGTTATTACCTCTCCCTTATGTTTTTTGGATGGGCTTGTCTAACTTGCGTGAAATACCCCAGAATGTTGGCCTTCTCTTTAGGCTACAACCCATTTAGGTAACCTTGTTAGGATGCTTGCTTGCTTTTTGCATGTTTTTGTAGGTCTTGTTCAGTCTTAGTGTGTATCCCTCCATATTGGGACTTGTGGTTAGGTGTAGAACGAGCTGATTGGCGTGGTCGTGGACTTTTGAGGCTTTTGAAGATCCTCCGTTCCGATGGTGGTAACGTTATATGTCCTTTTATGTACCAAAATTGTCCAATTTGACCATGTTGCCGCAGTGCTTTGTCTCTTTGGAGTTATACCCCTTTTCTTGTTTGTTGTGTCTTGCCTGCTTGTTGTTGTCAGTCTTCCGGCTGTCGTCTTGACAACCTCTCAATTTTATCAGGCTTGTTTAGTAATCGAATTCTTACCTACTAAAAAATTTGTGTGATCGATAAGATCAACGGTTGGATTAATTGACATGAAAAACAACATAAAAAACCAAATAAAGGGGATATACCAAAATTTAACCTAGCTATTCTACTTTGGAGTATAATGCCTTGACAACTTTTGTATTTTGTAAGCTAAAATAGTGAACTCTTGTGGGTGATGGACCAATATGGATGAGCTATCTCACAAATTCTTACATCTTTTTTTTAGATTTGTATACTTACATGTTTATTTATATGGGTTTGAATCTGGTAAGAATGGATGCTTAGGTGAAAAATGAGGAAAAAAAGTCACTGGATGAGGAGAAATTAAGAGCATTGATCGTTTCACTTAAAATAGCATAAAATACATCACAATTGAATTTTTAGCGAATTACTCGCGTATTTTTTTCTTTCAAAAATGGACATAGGAAGCATGCACGGTTGTGTATCAAAACAGTGTTTTTGTTTGTGCAACAAAATTGTTCATTTGTGCGTAAAAAGGCCAAATGTGTATCAAAACTTGGTTCTTAAATATATGTTTATTCATTAAAATTAGACATATGTGCACCAAAAGTAATTGTCTTATGTGCATTAAAAGGAGTTGTATGTGCATCAAAATAACTAAAAAATACATAATGTATAAGTGTGCATCAAAATAAAATAACCCGAATGTATAACTACATTTTTCCAAAAGAAACGCTCCCTTTACCAAATATGTCGCCACCCTATCCTTCTTCTCTCCAACCCCTTTTCTTCTGAAACCAAAATTCCTAAAATCAAAAACCCAGACTAATCCATCTTCCCTTATCTTTGTATTAATTGGCATACTTTATCCCCAAAATTCTTCACAGAAGGCTTCATCGAACAATTTGCAAGTTTGTATGCTTTCGGTGGCTTGAGGATGTTGTCATCGTTTCACGGAAGGCTTCATCTTTGTACTAATCCGCCTTATCCTTCTTCGCCTCTGTCATCATTTCACGCATGGTTTGTGTGAACTTGGTGGCTAGACAATGTTAAATATTTTTGACCCACCGCCGAGAAGGCATTGAAATTTGCCGAGAAGGCTTACAATCCCGCCGAGAAGGCTTAGTTTTTACAGAATCTCCATGAGAACTCTTAAATTTGTGTTTGTTTCCAATTGTTTTGATTAAAGTTAGAATCTAATAATAGAATGTAATGTCCAGATCTGAAAGGGAACCTTCGTGATTCTGTTTCCGTTTCTCTCCATTTTGAAACATGGTTTTATTCCATGTTTTTTTGGTGTTGAAGAATCCCAAATCTCTATGCTTAATTCATGAATGAAAAACAAACTAAGGCTGAATGACCTCTTCAGGAAGCCATTTTCTTTACCATCTTTTGGTTGAGGAAACAAACTAAACCCAGTTTTACTCCGTCGACTTGATCGTCCCGCCCCCTTTGTCGTTGGCTAGTTGTGGTCTGGCAGTAAATTTTCTAGAAATGTGGGAAAATAATTAATTTTATTAAATTAAATCCTTGCCTTGCAAGGCAATGGTGTTTTTTTTCTCTTGAAAATAATAATGACTTTTAATTCCTTGCTTAGCAAGGAAAAATAATAACTTACTTGTGAGGCAAGTTTTTTACTTGCGGAGCAAGTTTTGTATCTACTTGCGTTGTAAGTAAAACGTTTTGTTTTACTTACGAGGCAAGTTGGACTTCTTTTCTTGCAGGTTAGCTCGAGGATTATTTAATGTACTATTCTTCCGATGAGTTTGAGCTGAGAGTTTGGCATTGGATCGAGTTGTATTAGGCTAGGTCGCTTGGTGCTTTGAGGCTTCTGAAGATCCTTCATCTCGGTGGAGGGAACGTCAGTAGTCCGTTTCGCACGCCCAGGAGGGGTCGACCTGTTGCCTGTGGCGCTATTCTTATAGTGCTTTACTCACCCCGATCCCAAACTCGTCTTAGTTCTTATTTTTCGGAGTTTTGTACCTTTCATAGCTATTCCTGCTTATTTTTACTCTCTTAGCCGTTTCTCGGCTGCCGTTTTATTACGGCCTCTCGGATTGCCAAGCCTGTTTGGTTTTCCGAATTCTTACCTTATCAAAAAAAAAAAACCGAATGTGCATTGAAATATGTGAATGGATAAATATGTGAAAAAAAACGAACCTTCTATACATCAAAACCACTAAAAAATACATCTTGTCTGTGAGATCTAATCGGCTAAATGTTCATGAAAATTGACAAAATGTGCATAAAATATGACAAAATATGCTTCTTGTTACGTGAGATCTAAATCGGCTGAATGTTCATAAAAACCGGCTAAATGTTCATGAAAATTGACGAAATATGCATAAAATTTGACAAAATATGCATCTTGTTACGTGTGAGATCTAAATCGGCTGTATGTTCACAAAAATCGGCGAAATGTTCATAAGAATCGACAAAATGTTCATCTTATTTCATGTGAGATCTATTTCGACCGAATGATCATAAAAATCGGCAAAATGTTCATAAAAATTGGCAAAATATGCATCTTTTCATGTGAGATCTAAATCGGTCGAATGTGTATAAAAATTGGCAAAATCTTCTATATCTATACATCTATACAACTATAAAAACTCTCCCTCAATAGACCAATAAATGATCTATCTATTAAAACTATGTATTGAAATAGAAAATACCATTAACAAATAATTGCATAAATGATCTGTCTTTTGAAATAGAAAATATCATTAACAAATAGTTGGAGTTTGGAATACGAATGTGCATACCAAGTTGTCACAATCAGTGCACCATATCATGTGTGTTAGCCTCTTACATTCCTTCTTGAATGTTATAAGAACAACTGTTTGAACTTCCTTCTGCACTATATTTGTTGTAATTGACAAAAGATAGAACTAACATATAATTAATTGGCTAATTTCAAAAAATAGAACTGTTTGAACTTACAATTTCTATTCTAATTCAAATAATATACACATTCACCTATGTCCATTTATAAAATAAATAAAAATAAATATGAAATCCTACGCCGTCCATTGGACGGGTCAAAGTCTTCTAGTGTTCATAAAAATTGACAAAATATGTGTATAAAAATTGGCAAAATGTTCATAAAAATTGACAAAATATGCATCTTGTAACGTATGTGAATCCTATCTTCCGTTTTTCTCTACCATAATAAATCCCAAAAGCCTCCAAACCCTAATCAACCACCCAAAATCTCTCGTCGATCCTGACTCTACTCTGTCCTCTTGTACTTCCAGGAATCTCTATCTCTACGACGTCTGCAAATCGCAAGATTTCGCTTCTTACTTCACAATGGTGAGTCCCTCTTCTTTTCAATTTGATTTTGTTGAACACTCAAAACACTAATTTCAGCTTGGAACTTGACAAATTTCTTATCTTTTCCCTTGGATCCGGAGCAGAATGGGAGAGGAGGAGGGAGGGATAGGTTTCGGAGACCGTCTCCGCCGCCACAATCACAGCCACGTTCGTCGTCGTCCGCTAGGTTTTCCGATAAGTCTCGGCCGGTGAATCCGCCGTCCAGACACCTATGGGTTGGAAATTTGTCCAACCACGTCACCGAATCGGTTCTCGCCGATCACTTTCTTCGATTTGGTGATCTTGAGAGCTTGGCGTTTCAGCCGGGGAGGAGCTATGCTTTTGTGAATTACAGGAGGGACGAGGATGCAATCGCGGCCATGGATTCTCTCCAGGGTTTTAGTGTCGCTGGTGCCGCTTTAAGGATTGAGTTTGCAAAGGCGGTTAGTGTCTTTCATTCGCACAATCTGTTGTGTATTGTTGTATACTCTGCTTACCTGTGTACATTGTCTTTGATCTTGATTGATATATTAAACGTTTCTTTTTGGATTCAAAAAACTGTGCTCAACTCGGATCTACACTAAAAATCTACAATTGAAGGGAACTTAAATTTAAAACACTGTATTGTTGAATCAGTAAAGAGGAAACTAAATTTAAAACAAAGATCAGTTCAAAATCAAGAATCCAATTGTTCACTAAATTGTATCTTCAATTTGGAATTATAGGAATCCTTTGTATCTTAATTCTAGTTATAACCAAAGCTAAAAAACATTGCACTTTCATCTAGAGAAAGTGGCTTGCAAAAACGATGGTTAATGGATCCTAGGAGCTTCATTGTCAATTTGCCATACAAAACATGAAGCTTTTGATAGGATGAATTGTTAATTATACATAAGAAACACATAGTACTACCCCTTGGAGTTGTTAATGTTCTATGTGTTACGTATGATGGGCATTAGAGGTCCCTGGCATCACTCATTTAATGGCTCCTTGCAGTGCATTCTTATAGCAACTTCATAAAGATTTTTTCTCTCTTCACATCAGATGCTAGATTAAAAAAGGCTTCTGAGTTCTGAAATGGCCCTTTGGGTATTCAAGAATTTCAGTTGAGCTTTATACCAATTGAACATGTTTTATACTTGTATATGTGTCCTATACACTACTTAATTGCAATTGTAGGAAGGGACCTTTACAATCTAAGCCAACATGACAATTTACATTTCCAATGAATCCACCCAGTCTCTAATACATACATACTATCAATGGTACCACCAACAATGCCATGATCAAAATTTGTAATCAATGCCAACATGTTTTCTCTGATTATTAGACTAAATGTTGCAGTGTCCTTGTTGTTAAGGTCTATGCCAATTAAAAATATTGTAAAATTTCACCCTCACCACACTCCTGCAACCTTTACAAGTTCATCCAATCAGGCACAGGTCACATTACCATCCAATTATTAATAAGACTATGCATAGGGTTGACATTTACAACAAGGACATTGTCAAACTATTTACTGTACACTGTTTTCTCTCATTAGAATAGAGTTTCAATGATGCAGCAGATCATTTTTAATGTGGTTAATAATAGTTCTTTTCTCTTCCACAACTGGAGTTTGAAAGTACTAAAAGGCTTCCATATAATTAAGTAATGAAACCTCTAAATAAATATCGCTGAATACACAATTTCATTGAAAAAATCATCCATCAGTTTAAAGGATAAAAAATCATCGCTGGCTCCTCTAATTATGTCCCTCTCCCGAATTAGATCCAGGAGTTCTTACTATGCCTTGTACACTTGTATATCAGCTATACAAATTGTTGAAAACATACATTATAAGTTCAGCACAGAGAACTTTTTCTTTCCACTAAATTCATCAATACCTTAATCCCTTGGCAAATAATAGTGCAAAACTGGTAAAAGAATATTATTAAAGTTTCTCCTTCCAGTTAAATGTGGTTCTGTTTCTTGTACTTTATAAGTTTATACTGGAGTTTATATATTGTTCCCCTGCAATTAAGAGTGAGGCGAAAGAGTGTAACACAATCATTAGAGGTATCTGCTACCAGTTGAATGGGGGGCATTAGTTATTGTCCAATTATACAGGATTGCACATATCACTGGCCCTGATCAATAGAGTTCTAGCAAGCAATACCACAGCTTAATGGAGCTTTTTGTAGAAGCTCTTGCAGTATCAAACCTGAAAAAGAACATCATAAATATTTTTAATTTTCCACCATGTTCTGCAACTAATGAAAAATGCATGAGCTTGACTGATTCACCAGCAGTTTCATATACTCATCTTTAGCATGACTTCACATTCCCATATGTCAGAAGTTTTACATTTTCTGCTTTCAGAATAAATAAAATAAGCTAAGCTCATATTTTAAAACCAATAATTGATAAGAGAAGAATTTGACTCCCAGGATAAGATGTCAGCAACCACGCGTGATGATAACTATGTGAATCGCCGAGATGAACCACGTGCTACAAACAGAAACTCCCCATTTTCACCAAGGGAACCTAGGATTAATCAGGGTGATCCAGATGCTTTCTTGCCAGAGGGTTCTAGGGCAAATGATAATACCACAGAATCTCCCAGCAAGGTTCTGTGGATAAGTTACCCAACTTTCTTGAAGGTAGATGAAACAACGATTCGGAAGGCATTTTCTCCATTTGGTGAAATTGAGAAGATTTCTGTTTTCCAAGGTCGCAATTATGCATTTGTACGTTTCAGAAGCTTGATGTCAGCTTGCAGGGCAAAAGAAACTCTCCATGGGAAACTGTTTGGCACTCCTAAGGTACATATATGCTTTGCAAGGAGTGAATCTGGTTTGTCCAGCAATGGCAGGCAGATCTCAAGGACCAACAGTCCTCCTAACTTTAGAACTCCAGGGCGTGCTGGATCTTCTGACAACTTTCAACTGGATAGGAATTTTAGGAATTTACCTGAAGCCGGATCAAGTTATTTGCAACCAGAACTGGATTATGGAGATCCTGATGCTATGAACTTTGGAAGAAATGAACCCTTTCGTAATGAACAGAGAAGGTTCCATGATTTGGGGCCTGAGATCGGCCCTTCTGGTGACATGAGAGGATATCACACTGTTCCAGGCAGAGCTGTTCCTGAATATCATGAGTTCTCTCCTCCAAAATTTCATAAAAGAAATCCTTATCCTGAAGAACCATGGGATTTGCCCGAGGATCCTCATCATTACCGTGAAACAAAGAAATTGAGGACAACTTTTCCTGCAGAGAATGAGCTACCTGAGTATCGTTTCTCTGATTCAGATAGGGGTAAACATCCCTTTAGACCAGCCCTCAACATGCTAGATGAGGCTGAACCCTTTACAGGGTTTAGAAGAATCCCAGATCACTCTGTGAATGTAAACCGTCCCTTTGTTGACAGGGGTGACCATCTGTTGCCACCCCATGACTCGTACCAGTCAGCTCCAGGTTCTTTTTCAACGAATTTACTTGACCAGAAAAGGATCACTCCTGATATGCCTCGCCCTTCTATGAATAAAGAGTGGAAGTGGGAAGGGACTTTAGCTAAGGGTGGCAATGCAATCTGCCATGCACGTTGTTTTCCTGTTGGAAAAGTTCTAGATTTTTCACTGTAAGTTTTTACTTCCCTTGCCTTTTTCTGATTTGTGAACCAGTGAAAATTTTGGTTATACATGATTCAGATTTTTTGCAAATTCTTTCTATTTCTAGTTCATTTTCTCTTGGAGGTGAAATCATTATGTAGATTTAGAGTATTTCTGCAGGACAAGATGATTTTTCGTCATCTACTCGTGTTGGGATTGTTTTCTGTCTGTAACTTTGCTTTCATGCTTTGAGAATTTCACTAGGGTTCTTGATATTTTGTACCAGTAAAAAGATTGTCTGAAAAATTTGGTCCTTTTGTTTCCATTGTTTTTTTTGGGTTCATAATATCATTGATGAACTTTTGCACTGCAGGCCTGAGATCCTGGATTGCACAGCTAGGACAGGCTTAGATATGCTTGCAAATCATTATTATCAAGCTTCTGCCACTTGGGTTGTATTTTTTGTTCCTCAAAGTGACGCCGACATCAGTTACTACAACGAATTTATGAATTACCTTGGAGAGAAGCAACGAGCTGCAGTTTCCAAGTTGGATGATAGGAACACCTTGTTTCTTGTACCTCCTTCAGATTTCTCTGAGAAAGTGTTGAAAGTACCCGGGAAACTTAGCATATCTGGAGTCATATTAAGATTAGAACCTCCAACTCCAACTATTCACAGTCTCCCTCCTACCCAAGAAAGAAGAGACGTCAACACAAATCCTTTCCACAGTGACATTTCATATTCAAGGTCAGAGACGCCTTCAGGAGCGTTTCCTCCTGGCTTCTCTTCCCCAAATATTACAAGGCCAGGGTTTGGAAACTCTTCAGCTACACCATCTCGGTTTTCAGGTTATGATCATCAAAGAATGCCTGATTCTGCAGATGGTGGCCATGATTACATAAAACAAAGTTCTGTAAATCCAGTAAAGCAGGACTTTGCTTCTGGCTTGCATAGATCTAGCCAAGACACAAATATGAGTGGCCCTTACAATAAGGGCAGAATGTCGTCTTCTTCCCTCCTGCCGGATCAGCTGGCTCAATTAACTTCTTCTCTTCTCGGACAACAGCAAAGACAACAGCCAGGGAACAGCAGCTCTGTTGGCATGGAAAGACTTTCAGGAGGGTATAGTGGTCAATCTGAAAACCCGGGTTTACAGAGATATACACCTGCACAAGCGAGTCACGGGCCTCCCGGGTTTTCGGGTTTGCCTCAATTTCAACAGCAAGAGGCTCAGATGCAGCAACAGCAAATGGGGAGTAATGCAGGAAACAACAATGGTGGTGATGGGCAAGAAGGAGAAGGTGATCCACAGAAGCGGCTTCAAGCGACACTGCAGCTTGCAGCGGCATTGCTTCAGCAAATCCAGCAGGGTAAATGAACTTGAATTGAAGACGTTGAATTGAGATTGGAAAATTGAAAAAAAATTTAGAGTGGTGTATGCGGTCTTGAACAGTGTTGAGGCTTAAAAGGGTATGTAGCCAAGTGTTGCATATGAATGTCTTTTTTGTTCTTGGTTAATATTGTGCCTGCCTATTTTTTCACCTTTTCTTCTGGTTTGTGAGGTTCAGATTTGTTATTTTTGTTCTCAAAATGAAATTATGGTCAGTTGAGGTTCAGATTTCTTCTGGTTTGTAGCCAAGTTTAATGGACGTTATGTTTATAAAATTTAGTTCCTTACGATTTGTTGCTGAAACATCTTTGCTTATTGGGCTTGTGTAACTGTGCTAATTTTACTTTCACAAATTTTGCTAGTGAATAACAAACACAGTGATACAAAGTTGCAAACAAAACTTTAGCTACAACACCCATTAAACTTTAGCTACGAGTTGGGTCGAGCTCTTCAATTCATTACATGCAATCCGAAATACATGAACCAGAATTTCAAATAACTCCAAACTCCAAATAGCCTAATGTAGGACATGTAAGCTGACAAACTAAACCAGTTCATCTGGAGGAAAACGTAATTCCAGGTAGTTGAATCAGGTTGATCCGTTAGCAACTCCAGGTAGATCAATCAACAATCGATCTTAACCGAAGAGTAAAGGTGGAGCACAGAGTTAAAAGACACAAGGAAACCAATGGAGCCAGTGGCCAACATAACTCCAATGGCCATAATTAGAGAGTAGCCCGTATAGAGGGCGGCTGAGACAGGCTCGCCCAAACCTCGCAAATCGAACACCAAGTACCATATTGAGTAGAGGAAGACATAGATTCCAACTGATCCGGACCCGAAGAAAGCCTTCCACCACCAACGCCAATCTTCCACACGCAGACGCGTGTAAGTCAGGATGACCGATGCTATAGCGCTAACAAGAACAAGTGCAAGGAAGGCGACGAGCAAGAAACCAAACTTCAAATAGAACCTTCCGAGCCAAATGCTAGATAAGACGAGGAAGAGTTCTATAAACATGGTTCCAAAGGGAAGAATTCCGGCTCCAAGAACAAGGATCCATGAAAGATATTTTCTTGTAGGAATCTCTAGCGCGATGTGATTTGTTTGGACAGGGTATTGAGTGAGCTTTCCCTTAGTCCCTATGAAGCCTCCAATGAGGGTCAGAGGGACCGAAATGCAAAACCATAGTGATAAGAGGATCAAGAAAAATGACACATGTATCACCCTTGTACTTTCCGCGCCAGAAAGAAGAATGTTCGAAAATGCCAAGGCAATGAAAATGATTCCAGGGAAGAAACATGTGACGGACAAAGAAACCGACTTCCACCCTTCTGAAGTAGCCTTGATTGTTCTCCAAAGGCGAACAGAAGTGTAGCCACCTCCAACCCCGAATACAAGATAAAGCGTTATCAACGTTGTAAGTAGCTCTCCTCTAGAAACTGGTGACACTAGGTCAACAACAGTAAAGACAATCGTTGCAAGAACCGTTGCTATGATTTGAATACCGCTGCCAACCATCACACAAAGTAACTTAGCACATCCGGGTTCCCTGAAGACGTCACCAACAACAAGCTTCCATCCTGGGGGCTCCTTGTTCATCGGTTCTTTGTTGGGTGGCTCGTATTGTGTCAATTCTCTTCTTACATTTCTCATGTATATTGCAAGAACAATGCCTGCCAAGATGAGGATAGTTATAACAGAATTGAGAATGGAGTAAAAACGGATTTTGCCACCTCCCATTTCCATGTAAGCATCCCATCTAGACCGCCATTTGACATCACTTCTCAAGAACTCCACTTCATAAGTAAACGAAACCGTCTCATTTTCTTGTATGATTTGTGAATTCTCAAGCTCCAAAGGACAGTTAATAGGCCGGACGACGTTTTCATACTGCAAGGAATTGTGGTTCACACTGCAAGGAACAACCTCAAACCCAACAACCTCAAATCTGGATTTATCAACCTCGTGAATCAAAACACTAAACTTGAGATGATTGATGATGTAATGATCATCATTGTTGTAGGATGGTGTGTATCCAACCGGGAAACCAGTCCACTGGATGATGAAGCCGTCATTTAGCTTTACAAATCTCCTAATTGGAAGGTCATCCAAATACATGTTGATTTGATATAGGCTATGAATTCTTTGTTTCAGAAGCTTGACTTCATTTGCAGTTAAAGGGTTTCGGACACACAGGAAAACCGTCTCATTAACGTTCATCTGGAACCGATAGGGCGAGTTCAAAATCTGATCTCCAAGCAGAAGTTGTCCAAGATTAATTTCACTCTTTCTGATCCCCATTTGTGGTTTACAATAAGGGAGAGAGTAGTAGCTGAAAGGAAGCTGAGAGTCGACTGATGTCAGAGAATTAACTTTGGCAAACAATTCGTCGCCCACTTCAAACGTGCGCTTGTACATGTGTGTGCCCAAGAGGTGCAATCCATGGCAGGTGTTGGCAAAGAGGATCAAGCAAAATAATGGCCAACAAAACCACGGTATCCTGTTTTTAGAAGAAGCCATTGAACAATCCTAGAAAAGAAAAAAGAAAGATATACAAAGCTGTTATTCTTCTTATCATCATATCATATCTACATGAGGAAGCATTCAACAATGGTAAACTCGGCAGCCTAATGGCCCTAAAGAATTTTGCTTTTCATCTTTTCCGGAAAAAAAACTTTGATTTTCAACTGAGTTAAGCTTATATCCAAGCAACATATCATGATAGCTACTAGTAACATGTAAATTATCATATTTCAGATTCTGCAAAAAAAGACCATATAGCAGAATTTCTGCATCCCTTAAGTCAAACAAGTGGAAACGCAGAAGGATACCAACAAGGGTTTAATCCAAATATAAATCAAGCAATCAACCACTAGGCCATAGAAATCAAAACTCAAAAGCAGCGGACAAGGGTTCAATCAATTTACAAATACAATTCAATTATGATGAGAATTAAAGAAAGAGAAATTACCTTAGGAAAAAAAAAGAAGAACAAGAAGAGAGTGAGTGGTAAAGATTTCTTTGATTAGAGTTGACAGGAAGGGATTGTATCGTTTGAGTGAGACTTCACTTCTGTGGGGCACCACCTGAATAGAAATCATTTGATTTCAACCTTGATGGGCGCTGACTTGGTCAAATTTGGGTTTCAACAAGTCTATTAGTAGTGGAGCATTAAGTTTTGGTAGTGCTTGGATTTATGGTTAACTTTGTGTTCGATCATATGCAAAATGAATCCGGTTGCCAAGCTTAACACTTCTGAATGCTGGCTCTTGCTGATTTCCTGTTTGGAAGAATACAATTGTAGAATCCCCACATATTCAAATGAATCAGAAACATCTTTGCTACTTGGGCATGTGTAATTGTGTGCTATCTCCAATCATACTCTCACAAATCTTGCTAGTTAATAACAATGAGTGACAGTGATACAAAGTTACAAAACAAAGTTGTAGCTACAGCACTTACCAAAAGCATGAATTGCTCTAAGAGTGTGACAGCATCAAGTGATCTTGTAGGATGAGTAAAGGTAGTGCACATAGTAAAAGGACACAAGGAAGCCAATGGTGCCCGTAGCCAACATAAATGCAACGGCCACAATCAGAGAGTAACCCACATAGAGCACATCCGAGACAGGTCCCCTCAAACCTTGTAAATCAAAGATCAAGTATTTGACTAAGTAGAGGAACACATAAATTCCAGTTGATCCAGAGGCAAAGAAAGCCTTCCACCACCAACGCCAATCTTCCACACGTAGACGCGAGTAGGTTAGGATAATCGACACTAAAGAACAAGCAACCACGAGCAATACAAAGAAAACGAGCAAGAAACCATAGGCAGCATAGAGCCTCCCAAGCAAAATCTCAGAAAGGATATAAAAAAGTTCAAGAAAAAAGGTACCAAAGGGAATGTATCCAACTCCAAGAACAACAAGAACCCATGAACGACGTTTTCGTGCAGGAATCTCTCTTGGGAAGTGATTTGTTTGTAAAGGGTAATGAATAGGCTCTGCCTTAGTCCCTATGAAGCCTCCAATGAGTGTGAGAGGTACCAAAATGCAAAACCAGAGTGATAAGAGGATCAAGAACAATGAGATGGATATTGTCCTGGTGCTTTCGGTGTTATAAAGAAGGACATTTGAAAACGTCAAGACAATGAAAACGATTCCAGGGAAGAAACACGCGACTGACAAAGAAACCGACTTCCACCCTTCTGAAGTACCCTTGATTGTTCCCCAAAGGCGAACAGAAGCGTAGCCACCACCAACACCGAAAAAAACATAAAGCATTATCAAGGTTGTCAATAGTACTCCTCTAGAGACTAATGGCATGAAACCAATAACAACAAGTACAATAGTTGCAAAAGCCATTGCTATGATTTGAATACCGTCTCCAACCATCACGCAAAGTAACTTAGCACACCCGGGTTCCCTGAAAACGTCACAAACAAGAAGTTTCCAGCCTGAGATCTCTTTGCTCATCAATCCTTGAGGCTCTATGTCTAGTTTCTCGAATCGTTTCAGCTCTCTTCTTATGGTCCTCCAATATATTACAAGCACAATTACTGCCAAGATGGAGATGGTTATCACAGAGTTGATGATGGAAAGCCAACGGAATTCGTCATATTCTCTCTCTGGGGAAGAGTTCCATTCATAAGGCCACATGATGTGATCACTTTTCACAAACTCCACCTCATAAGTAAACACAACACTCTCATTTTCTTGAATGATCTGTGACTTCTCAAGCCCCCAAGGACAGTCAATAGGCCGGATGTTGTCATACATATGAAGATTTGTCATGTCATTGGGATTGTGCTTTACACTATAAGGAACAGCCTCAAACCCAACAATCTCGATTCCATCCTTCTCACGGATGAAAACCCGAAAACTGAGATGATTATAGATGTAATCATCATCAATGCTATTGGATTCTGTGTATCCAATTGGAAACCAAACCATACCATTGCTCTCCAAAATCGTGTTGACTTGATACCTATTACGAGTTCTCTTTTTCAGAAGTGCGACTTCATCTGCGGTTAAGGGGCCTTTGACACACAGGAATACTGTCTCACTAACATTCATATGGAACCGATATGGTGAGTTCCGAATCTCATCTCCAAGCAGAAGCTGTCCAAGATTCATTCCACTCTTCTTGATCCCTCCTTGTGGCTCACAATAAGGAAAAGTGTAGTAGCTGAAGGGAAGTTGAGTGTCTATAGATGTTAGAGAGTTGATTTCAACAAACAATTCATCACCCGGTAAATAAGATCCATGGCAGGCATTTGCAAAGAGGACCAAAAACACAACAATGGTGGACTTCCACATTGCTGATAATGACATGCTTCTGAGTATATATATCAAATCTACACAAGCAAGCACTAAACAATGTTAAAACTTGGCAGCCAAATGAAAGTGGTTTTGAACTTGTAGCCAAACATAACTCAGGCCACAGATGAACAAACCTATCAAAGCTGAAACTAAAACCATAGAACCCTAAACCCCCAAAATGACAAATTACCCCAAATGTAGTTGACTTGAATCCAAAACTACTCGAATTAAACTTGAATCGTAGGCAAATGAACGAATTAGGTCAATTGCAGCTTTGCTTAGAGTTTAGGCAAAAGAACGGAATGAGAAAGGTTTGAGTATGTGGGGGTGATCTGGATAGGAAACACTAGATTTCAATCTTGATGTTCATTGGTCAAACAAGGGTTTTTCCAATCGGTTGGTCGAATTCCAAAGATTTGTCATCGATCACATGGGATGCTTGTCAGTACTCTGTACAGAGCTCGCTCCGCTGAAAACGCCGCCATGGGCGCCCTCTTTTACGTTGCCTTGCTCATTTGATTCAGTTATGTAAAAACGGAATACACTAGTTCGGTAAGACCCTTGTCTCATTTATTTAATTATTTCTATACTTTTTTTAGGGCGAAATTAATTCAAATATTACAACATTTGAGGAGGTGTGTAAATGGTGACACAACCTTTAGGGGTGTGAATTCAATATCACGACCTTAGTTAAAATAGTGAAAACGCTACCATAAGCTCATCGCCGGTGCATAAATCGTATGAGTTGGATATTGGAAAATGACATGGCATATCTAGGTGGCATAAAAAGTCATGTGAGGGGCATATGATCATTTTATATTGTTTATTGTATTTTTTCCTTTTCTTTGTACTCATTATTATTTATTATATTTATTCCTTCTTTTTTTAACATGATAAATTTAAAATTTTGAGCACTCTTTCTACCATTTTTATGCCTTATTTCAAGATTTTTTTTACTTTTCAACTTAAGTTATGACCTGGGCAAAAAACAACAACACATACTCATAAAAAGAGTAATTAAGATATATAACCTGGGTAAAAATGAGTAACAACAATATACAAAATAGACAATAGAATAATATCCTTATAAAATAAAATCATCTACTTAAAACAAGTGTCATGTTTAAAAGCATCATTTTGTATATCGGAAAATGATGCTTTTAAACATGATACTATCCTATTGTCCATTTTTTATATTGTTGTTACTCATTTTTACCCAGGTTATATATCTTAATTATTTGTTTTATGAGTAGGTGTTGGTTTGTTTTTTGCCCAGATCATAACTTAAGTTGAAATATAAAAAAAATCTTGGAATGAGGCATAAAAATGGTAGAAAGAGTGCTCAAAATTTTAAATTTATCATGTTAAAAAACAAAAGGGATAAATATAATAAACAATATAAAATGATCATATGCCCCTCACATGACTTTTTATGCCACCTAGACATGCCATATCATTTTCCGATATCCAACTCATACGATTTATGCACCGGCGATGGGCTTATGATAGCGTTTTCACTATTTTAACTAAGGTCGTGATATTGAATTCACACCCCTAAAGGTTGTGTCACCGTTTACACACCCTTTCAAAGGTTGCAATATTTGAATTAATTTCGCCCTTTCTTTAGGTATGTTTTTATTTTGTATTTTATACTTGATCATCCATAACTAATTAACTATATATAAAAGTTGTATTTTTTAAAATTATTATATTAATTTTGGTTCCACTTTATATTTAAAAATTTTATTTTTATTTATATTAATTTAGTTTTTTAATTAAATTATTTTCTATTTAATTATGTGAAAAAAAAATTAATTTTAATTAAATTTTTTTTTACCTTTTTATCTATTTTTTTAAAACAATTATAATAAAAATTAAAAAAATTCAATATCTAAATAAATACTTGCATAAATTGATTTTTTATGAAAAAATTATATTATCTTTTCCTTAATTTTCTTTTTAGCTTATTCATGTAAATATAGAAGATTTTTTATCTTTAAAATTTCAATCTTTATTCATCTTTTCTTATTAATTATCTTTTAAATTTTTTATTTAAATGATTTTTAAAGAATTTAATTTGATTAAAAAATATAAGAATTTACATTATCTTTACCCTTTTATCTATTTTTGTAAATAATTTTTAAAATTGAATAATTCTAATTAAAATAATTCTATTTATTTATTTATATAAATAAAAATATTATTAAGCCATCAAAATAATATTAGATTCACTTTAATGAGTTTAGCTTCGTCTCACATTAAATAAGTTAAATTCATGTAGTTGGGTTCACCAACCTACTAATATTGAAGGCCCGATTTAGTAAGCTAAACCCGCTTAAGGCAGTCCCCAACCTACTATTTTGAAGGCTCCGATTTAGGCCTCGTTCGGCAGCAGTGGGGCAGAGCGGGAGAGGGCGCGTTCAGCAGCGGATGGAGCTTTGGCAAGCGTTCGGCACAAAGCGGGTAGCTCTAGCGGAAGCGGGACATGCTAGCGGAATCCCGCTCGATTTGTCCCCCTCCTCCCCCCAGCTTTTCCTTGAGACGCTAGATTTCTCCCCCTAGCTTGCACAATTTCCCCTAATTGTTGCCCCCGATACCCCTCAATAGCTTGGAGGTGATAGCAGCGGCGATTCTGGTTCTCTTCGGCGGTCCAGATGTTGTTGAGGAATTCGTCCATGTTCATGGAACCGAAGTTCTTGCCGCTCTCGCACATCGTGTTCTGGAACTCATCCAGAGTCAGAGAGTAGATCGACGATTACCTCCCCAACGATGGGTGCGGGAGGCCCACGCCATCGTTGTCGTCGGCGTTCTCATTACTCCTGGTGATGGCCGTCGTCGGAGAGTCGTGTGTGAATAAAATTTACAGCAGTAATATTGATTGCTTAGCTAGGTCCTAGTTGGGAATCTGATGACGATGACATCGTCAATTAGGATGCTAATTAGGTATGAGTTGATTCACATATTAATGTGGTTAATTTTAGTTTTGGTAGTAAGATTAATGGTTAATTAAAACCTGCTTCTTCCTAATTCTCATAAATAAAGAGTGGAATTGGGGTTTGGGGCTGCTCACAAGTCACGTGAGATGCAAGTGAGGGGCATTATTTTTTATGATATTGGGGGCAATTTGGTCATTTTTTGGTCATTTTTGGGCAATTTGGTCATTTTTGGGGCAAACACATTTTATCCATTCCGCTCATAAATTCAGTTTCCGCTACCATAAAAAATCCAGCTACAACTTCCAGCTTCAGCTAGATTCCAGCTCCAGCTAGGTGTGCCAAACAAAGCCTTAGTAGAATAAATCCAACATTTAGTTTGGTTTTTTTTATTAAAATCCCATGATTTAGAAAAACTCAGGAAGTATCATTTAATATATGTGTTTAGTTAAATCATTTTCATGGATAAAACACAAGAAGTTAAATTCCCATAATTTTTACTTCCTACATAATGGAGGAATTACAATTACCTAGATGGGTAAGATCAAATTCCTCCACTTTTTTCAAATATCTTTAATCTGTTTTATATTTAAATTGTAAATTTCCTATTTGTCCATTAATCAAACTCTAGATTTTAATAAATAAAGATTATAATAGTAATAGTAAATAAATTCACATGAATTTTTATATTCAACCAAACAAAAAGTAGTGATCTTAATTAATTTAATTTTAATCAAATATATTTTTTAAATTCTTATGATTTATAATATTCGTCGTGCTGTAAGACGGCAGGTTGGTAATGAAAGGCAATAATATCCAGAAAATCAATTCCCATAAATTAAGTTTTTATAAATTATAAATTTTGTATTTAACCACACCAAGATCATACATGTATTTGTTCTTCAATATCGTCATCGGCGCCTTCTCTGATGATGACTAAGGTCAAACGTAGAGAGAATGGGCGGGAATTGGTTCAATTTATTGATTCAGACAGCAACCAAAACAAAATGGCTGCAATGGCTACACTTGTTGTTAGACTTGGAATTTGCTATTTTATGCTACACTTGCATTTTTTTATTCCCGCCCGATCTAATTGAATTACGGAAGAATTCATTCGGTGCTTACTCGCAAGTCGCAAGATAAGCTATTAACAACAAATCCTTGTTCTGGCAATGAACCCAACTGGGCAGCTCTGCGTTTCCCTCCTCCAAACTTGCAAATCCCTCAAACACCTCAAACAAGTCCACGCCCTCATCTTCAAGTCCGGCCTCGAATCCGACCCCTTCATCGCCGGCAAGCTCATTCTCAGCTGCGCAGTTTCAGTGCCCAACTCCCTTGACCACGCTCGCCGGCTTTTCCGTCACCTTCCGAACCCAGACGTGTTCACCTACAACACCCTGGCTCGAGGCTTTTCCGAGTCCTCTGAAGCCCCCGAGGATGCCCTCCATGTGTTCGTTGAAATGCGGAGGAGAGCGCTTGCTCCTGACAGCTTCTCCTTCGCCTTCGTTCTTAAGGCGGCTGCCAATTTGAAGGCTTTCGAGTCTGGTGTCCAGCTTCATTGCCAAGCTTTAGTCTGTGGCTTGCGTTCCCATCTGTTTGTTGGAACGACCTTGACAAGTATGTATGGTGAATGTGGGTATGTTGATTGTGCAGGGAAGGTGTTCGATGAAATTCCTCATCCAAATGTGGTTGCTTGGAATGCGCTGCTTACTGCTTGTTTCAGGTGTGAGGATGTTAGCCAAGGGGAGAGAGTGTTTTACCAGATGCCTTCCTGGGATTTAACCTCCTGGAATGTTATGCTAGCCGGGTATGCAAAGGCAAGCAAAATTGAGCTTGCTAAGGAGTTGTTCTCAAAGATGCCTGTTAAGGGGGATGTTTCTTGGAGTACAATGATTGTTGGGTTTGTACACACTGGGCATTTCAAGGAGGCATTTGAGTTTTTCAGAGAATTGACAAGTGTGGGAGTCAGTTTGGTCAATGAGGTGAGCTTGACCGGGGTACTCTCTGCCTGCGCTCAAGCAGGGGCACTCGAATTTGGCAAAGTTGTTCATGGGTTTGTGGAGAAAGCAGGGCTGAGTTGGATTGTTTCTGTAAATAATGCACTTTTGGATACGTATGCCAAGTGTGGAAACATGAGTATGGCTAGTTTGGTTTTCAATCGTATGCCAGAAGGAAAGAGTGTCGTTTCATGGACTGTCATGATGGCGGGACTTGCAATGCACGGTTACGGTAATGAAACTCTTCATCTTTTCAACAAAATGGAAGACTCTGGAATAAAGCCTGATGAAATCACATTCATTTCTCTTCTTTATGCATGTAGCCATGCCGGATTAGTCAAAGAGGGACTCGAGTACTTTGACAAAATGGTGAAATTCCATGGCATAGATCCATCCATGGAGCATTATGGATGTATTGTTGATCTATATGGAAGAGCTGGTTTATTACAGAAGGCTTACGATTTCATAGTTAAAATGCCAATTTCCCCAAGCTCTGTGATTTGGCGAACGCTTCTTGGAGCTTGTAGCGTCCATGGAAATATTGAACTTGCTGAAAAAGTGAAAGATAAGCTATCTGAACTTGAACCCTTTGATCCTGGAGACCATGTTTTACTCTCAAATGCTTACGCGGTTTCTGGGAAATGGAAGGATGTTGGTACCATAAGGAGATCAATGAGGATTCAAAGGATCAAGAAGCCGCCTGGATGGAGTATGATAGAATTGGACAAAACTGTGTACACATTTTTAGCTGGTGAAGAGAGAAATGAAATTACAGAACAAGCTTATGAGAAGCTAAAGGAAATAATGTCCAGAATTAGGGTCGATGGAGGGTATGTTCCTGAGACTAGGAATGTGATGTATGACATTGAAGAAGAGGAGAAAGAGGACGCTGTTTCTAAGCATAGCGAGAAGCTTGCTGTTGCATTTGGTCTGATTAAATTATGTAAGGGTAAGAGTTTGAGGATTGTGAAGAATTTGAGGATTTGCAGGGATTGCCATACTATAATGGGTTTGATTTCTAGGGTTTATAGAGTGGAAATTGTGGTGAGAGATAGGAGCCGGTTTCACACCTTCAAAGATGGTTCATGTTCATGTCGAGATTATTGGTGAGGGCTTTATTGGTGAAATCATTTTCAAATGGCGGAACAAGAGAAGTTTTCAAATGGCAAAATCGTTATCATTGATCGATATGAAATCTAAGGTATCTGGTCAAAATTCCATTGATCTATATTATTAAAGCTAGTTTGACAAAATCCACCAAAGTACAAATCGGATGACTCCTTTGCAGATTTCAGATCGCCCAACGAAGTCCAATCTCTATCTCATTCAGTTCTCCTGGCAAACAACCGGCCATTAGGAACACCTTCATCCCCAAATCAGTTGGTCGTCTTTCTTAATTTAATTGGTTATCAACTTAATTGTTTTTTTCTTCTCAAAATGAATCTTTGTATGTGAAGCATTGTTCAATTCGTATATTGAGGCTGCTTTTGATTTGTGTGGGCGTTCTGATTAATTTGGAGGCATACATTCTTAATTGTTAATTGATAACTCTGCATTCTTAGTTGTTGTTTGGCATCTATCTAGTTGACAATTTTGTTCAATGATCTATCATCTATGCTTCAATATCATTAATGTATTGTTTGGATTTCATGGTCTATAGTTCTTAATTTAATTATTAGCTTTGAGTTTGGCTCAGGTTGTACATTGAGTTTAACATTGCTGAATGCTGGCTCATGCAGGAAGAATAACATAAGACTACCTTTGTTGAAGAGTCCAATGAATGTCGGTCAATTTCTCATGGGAGATGAGATTCAAAACTCACCATATCGGTTCCAAATGAATATTAATGAGATGGTTTTCCTATTGGTGATGTTTTCTGGGAACCCAGATGCGCTAATTAGTTACTCTGCGTTATGATTGGAGCTGGTGTTCAGATAACCGCGACATTTCTTGTTACTTTTGTTCTTGCTTCTCTTGGTATCTTGTCTCCAGCCTCAAGAGGAGCGATACTGACAAGCTCGATCATGTTTTATCTCTTTTTCAGTATTGCCTCAGGATAGACTTCGGTTCGCCTCTGGAGAACCGTCAAGGGTACTTCAGAAGGGTGGAAGTCGGTCTCCTTGTCTGTTGCTTGCTTCTCCTCCGGGATTGTTATTGTTGTCTTGGCATTTTCAAACGTCGTTAGCACAATGGCTATACAAGTATCAATGTTCTTGGTCCTCGTATCCATCTGGTTTTGCATTTCGGTCCCTTTGATGCTCATTGGAGGCCTCATAGGGGCGAACCTGGCAAAGTCTGTCCCGTACCCTATGCGAACAAATCATACCCCGAGACAAGTCCCTGCGCGTATCCTTTATCTGTTGCTCCCGTTCAAATCTCCTCCTTGGCTTCATGTTCTTGTTGTTGGATTCCTTCTCTTTATTATTATTGATCTTACTCTTTATGTTCATAGTCTTTTGTGCTGAAATGTCGGTTGTCTGCACTTACAAGCGTCTACGCTTGGAAGACTGGCAGTGGTGGTGGAAGGCGTTCTTCACATCCGGGTCTGTTGGGATTTATGTCTTCCTTGACTCGATCAACTCCCTTGTGTTTAAGGAGGGTGGATTGAGTGGACGAGTATCGGTCGTGCTCAATGTGGGCTACTCTCTGATTATGGCAGTTGCAGTTATGTTGGCTACTGGGGCTTTTGGCTTCCTTGTGTCCTTTTACTTTGTGCACTACCTTTACTCTTCTGTTAAGATGAGTTGCTGATCGATTGCTGTACTACAAATATGGTTTTGGTTATGAAACAGGATGGTTTGAGTTGTGCTTTCACATATAGCTCAACTTTGATCTTGAGTTTGTTGGGCGGGCGATGGGATTATTACAATTACAAATTCGAGTCATTTATATGGGTCGATTGTGTTGGGCCGGTGAAGCCGGTTGGATTGTGTGTTGATTGAGGATTTACGTTTGTGGCATGTCTAATTTCAAAATCATGTTGCATTTTTCGTATTGAGAGTTCATGTCGTTTATCATAAATCATCCAATACAAAGATTAAATCATGGCTTATTACTTGAATATACAGAATTTACATTTACATTTTAGGGTGCCTGCATTTCTTCAAAACACATTAAGTTGTAAATTTTTAATCATAACTAAATGATAGGCAATCAACTAATCATACTTGTAAATTTTTAATCAACAAATCACCTTTTAAATCTGAAGTTTGCAATAAGAATTTTTTAAAATAATATTATTTTTATTATTAGCATACGTTAAAATAATTTTTATAATTAGTTAATATTATTTAAGTATAATATTTAAAGATAATCATAAAAAAACCGATGTTCTTGATCCGCTGGGTCGACCCAAACCTACACGAAAGCCGCAATGATTCTACTTGATTGACATATAAATTTTAATGACCCGAGTATGTACTTAGACATGGTACTGTTTAGGTTTGAACTGCCAAATCGGCACGGACCAAAACCTAAACAGTCGGTTTATCTATAATAAGGTTTAGTTTAAGGTTTGACCAAACCCCGAACCGGTGAACTGGAGATTTGGCCGGTTCAAACTGACAGGTTAAGGTTTTACCGTTAAACCGCTGCTTTTACCAGTTAAACCATCGATTTTCTCTTTTTTCTTTATTTGTTGAGGCCAAGCCGGCTCCCAAATCGGCCAAAATCGGACCTGAACCGAAAGATAAACCTTCAATCCAAAAAAGGACCGATTTAGATTAATGTTTGGCCAAACCGGAAACCGGGACTGCCGGTTCGGTTAATCGTGCCATGTCTACACGTACTCAACCGAACCAAAGTACCAAACCGAACCGATTCAATTATGATACCCATCTATTATTATTTTTAAAAACTCCTTAAAAAGGCGCACCCCACCAAAAAAAAAATCCTTAAAAGAACGAAGGCCATTTGTCCTGATTATGGTCCGCCTGGGCTTTTTCTGTCTTGTGCTCTAAGAAATACCCTTCTCACTTCTACTCTTTCGATCTCCTCTCTCACTTCCCCGTTTCCCCTTCGCCAAGACAGAGAGAGAATCAATCCAAGTTGAAGAACAATGAGTAGCATCGGAACTGGTTACGACCTTTCTGTCACCACTTTCTCCCCCGACGGCCGTGTTTTCCAGATCGAGTATGCCGCCAAAGCTGTTGACAACAGCGGGTTTGTCTTCTCTCCTTCTCCTTCTTCTTCGTCCTTTTCGCTTTGAATGAAGATTTGTAAACTCCTCAATTTGTGGATTTTGAGATAAGTTAAGTGTGATTGTATCAGGACTGTTGTTGGGATCAAGTGCAAGGATGGCATCGTTCTGGTGAGATTTCTGCTCTGGACTCCTTATTGCGTTTCTGCTTTTTCAGTTTGTAATTTTCCCGTTTTCGTATATGCATAACGTGTCGATTAAATTCTAATGTAAGTTAATTGAATGGAATTGAAGGGCGTTGAGAAGCTGATTCAGTCTAAGATGATGCTACCTGGCTCTAATCGGCGAATTCATTCTGTTCACCGGCACTCTGGCATGGTATTGTTACTCATTTCTTGATTTTCTGGTGGCTTATAGTACTAATGATAGATGATTGCACAAAAAAAAAGCTCGTAGAGATTTATGATACTTAGTGTTTCTTGTTTTCAATAAAACTGGGGTTTTCAATTATCAGTTTTTCCTATTTTTGATCTGATACTGCTGAATATGGAGTAGGTCGATACTATTTGTTTATGCTCTCATATTTACTTCGAGAGGCAGCTTAAAATAAGCTGATTGTTACTCTTTCTAGGGATTTGTGGACTTTTATATGAAAATATCTTCTTCGTTTACTGGTGATTCTTTTTAATTAATGAATGCTAATGTGAGTTTTCATCATACTTCTGGTCTCTGGAACTTGACTCCTTGGGGAAAAGACTTGTGTAATAGATAGGTAATTAGGTATGTTATATAAAGTATCAAATAGTGGAGGATGATTAATCAGTATTCTAGTTAAGATTATATGGTGTAAAGTTTAGCATCCTAAATGTAGTTGGCAAGAAGTGATTCTCTAAATTTTGCACAGTGGTGATGATAATACATATTTTACTATTAATATTTCATCTATTATGGAGCTTAACAGCTATAAAAGCTGCCAGTTTGCAAGATATTTTGAAATGATGTTGCATTGTTGTGCATAATAGTATTGCTATGTTATGACTGATGCAAATTTGTACGCATCATTCTTGAATATATTTATTCCAGCAGAAAACAAAGATAAAAATTTCTTTGCCAACTAATTAGATAAAAAAAAAATTACCATCATGTGTGGATTTTTCCTGAGTCTCCTATTTCTAATTTGAACTCTCTCTCTGGAAAGTGAATGTCAATTGAAGGATATTTCTTCTTCTCTTTTGTCCATTATTGCACATAAAGGGAAAAAACCGCTTCAAAATATGCCTCCATAAAGTCTTCTTCTCTCTCGATCCCTTGCTGAGATTCTGGCTCTCTACATTGACAGGCTGTTGCTGGATTGGCTGCAGATGGGAGGCAAATAGTTGCCCGTGCTAAGTCTGAAGCCACCAACTATGAGAGGTTTGTGTAGATCCCTTCAAGAAGCAGTAACATGCTCTTTTCATATGACTGTTCATTTGCCTCTTACTTTCCTATCTTCTAAGTTTATTCTGGCTCTTCAGAGTTCAGACAGTCATCACTCTATGGAGTAGAATTGAATCCAATAACAACCACTCTGATACGATCCTTGCTATAATTAAGTAGTTTAATTAGTCTATTATTTTCTATTTGAGTCTATTATCTTTTATTTTAGGAAATATCTATTTTATTTATCTTGTTTTCTTTATTCTTAGCAGTAGGAAGATCTTCATTATCTTTTTAGGGTTCTTTTATGACTTTAGTGGCCTCTATATAAGGCCTTACCTAGGAATTACTGTATTCACATTTGAGATTATAATAAAAATCAGAAACGTTGGAGAGTTTTCCAGCACAATTCCTCTCGGCGAGATACTTGCCTAAGAGTGGTTTCCTCAAGCGAGATACTCCTTGAGTGGGTTTTATCACACTCTCGTGAGTTTTAAGTTCCTAGTCGAACAGTTGGCTAAAAAATTATTGAATTTTCATCCAAAATATTATTCTTGCTGGAGGGGGCAAAATCTTGAATTCTGTGTCTGGAGATTATAGGAAATACTGCCCCCTCACATTTTATGTGTTTGTTCTATTGCCTTTCGTTGCTTTTTTTACATGTTGATATTATATGAAAGGGTGTCATATTATTTTGCATGGGATGAAGAAAGCTGTTGCATTCTTATGTAAAATTTGCAAGTTACATATACTTGAAATCCTAAAAATCATAGATATTATATAGATTCTTGTCTGTTGAAGTATAAGAGAGATGAGAAATTGAAGCATTAACTAATGCAATACCATGGTTACTTTGCCATAAGACGGAAACTGCACAAAATGCATAAAAAGGCTTTGCAAGCGTCATGAAAAGCAAAACACCTTGCAATGTGGACTGAGGAGATAGTTTTTAAGTGGGATGGTGTAAGATTTGGAGTATTTTTCATTGCTTTCACTTTGGTTTCTTAAGCTTCTTATTTTTCTTTGTTACCAAATACTCTAAATGTGGTAGTTTTAGAGAGGATGTTTGCTGTAAAAATGTGGCAGGGCTTCCCTCAAATGACTACCTTTCCTAAGAATTGAAACGAAGTTTATATGCTAGAGCTCCTAATTTTCTTTAGTATATGCCAATTATTTTCTGTCTACTGAGCATGTTCTTTTCAAATAATTTTGTGGCAGTACTTATGGTGAACCTATCCCTACTAAGGAACTCGCTCAACGAGTTGCTAGCTATGTTCATCTTTGCACGCTTTATTGGTGGCTCAGGTGCTGCAGACTAGTACTTCCTTCATACTTTGTTTTGCAACGAATTCCTTCATAAACAATTTGTGTTTGCTGGTCCATTATGTATTCTTATTGACTTTGTTGTGATACATGTTGCAGACCTTTTGGATGTGGAGTTATTTTAGGAGGATATGATAGAGATGGACCACAGCTTTATATGGTTGAGCCATCTGGGATCTCTTATGTGAGTAAATTGTGGTTCTTAGAGGACGCTATGCGTAGTTAGTTGCTAATTTGTGCTATGCTCTGGTGGTTGAATTTAATCTGCATGGGTCCTATTGTTTCAGTTTTGATTTGTTGGAATAAATTCAATTCGTGTGGTTTCTTTTCATTTCTTTTGCAGAGATATTTTGGTGCTGCTATTGGTAAGGGGAAACAAGCGGCCAAAACGTAAGCTGGTCCACCCTCTTAATGTCTATATTAATGTACCAAAGTTGGATGATGAAGTGGATAACATTCAGCAGATTTGTAGTTATCAAATAGACTGTAAATTTGTACCCTGAACATCTGAAACATTTGAATCAACTGCTTGGAATTTAATGTTAGACTAAAATAGATTAATAAATGAACTTGTTTAGCATGTACTTCTCTAATTTATTTATTTATTTCAATTCAACAGGGAGGTTGAGAAGTTGAAGCTTTCTGAAATGACCTGCAGAGAAGGAATCATTGAAGTAGCAAAGATGTAAGTCTTTTATTTCTATGCCATCAATAAACAATGAAGTAGCTAATATATTGAGACCAGCTGCATAAGTTTCTAAGAAGTTGGCACTTGGCAGTTCTGACCGTTGCATCCTAGATGTTTTTTCAACCACATTTTACTTGTATATAGCTAGCTGAATAGTTGATTTGTGAAAATGCAGCATCTACAAGGTGCATGATGAGGCAAAGGACAAGTCCTTTGAGCTAGAGATGAGTTGGGTTTGTGATGAGTCAAACCGCCAGCATCAGAAGGTAATATTTCCCGCATTTCAAGGTCAAAAAGATGCTTATGAGACTCGTTCTTTTCTAATGAGGGTAATGACAATGGCAATCTATTGCTTCAGCAATAGATTCACAAAGTAAAAGGTTTAGGGAAATGACTATGAGAATCCATTGTTCAAGGCAATTGACGCTAAAGGCAAAAAAGATTACGGAAATGACAGAGAAAATTTTATTGCTAAAGGCAAATGACTCACTGGGCAAAAAGATTAGGGGAATGAGTGTGGCAATCAATTTCCTAACCAAGACAAAAGATGGATTTATTTATTCTTTCGTTGGATAGTGGCGGTTTCTCTCAACTAATAAAAAGCATTAGCTTGCATATGTGTGTTGAAATAATAAATGCATAAAAGAGGAACCGTGTGGATTTTAGAAATAAGAAGCTAGTATAGAATATTTGAGATCCTAGATCTATATGGACAAGTAATGCTATGTTGCAAAAACGGGAAAACCTAGTATTATTACAACTCATGGCTGCTTTTGTTCTGAATCAAGTCTGACCCAATATTGACCATCTGTACAAAAATACCGGGAAAATGTATAAATTGAAATTCTGAATGAACATTATCATAATCAATGTCAATTTCAGGTTCCGGATGATCTCCTGGAGGCTGCTAAGGCTGCTGCCACCACTGCATTGGAAGAAATGGACGCTGACTGATACTACCGAGGGCACACTAGAAACAGTTGCTTTCTATAAATGGAACTTGATTGTTCGTAGGTGTAACAGGTTCCCTTCTATCTAAATTTAAATCAGTTAATCTAAAGATGGATGATCCATCCATTCAACTCTTATTTACATTCAACTTTGCTGTTGGCTACTTATTCTCGCCTCTTCATTGAGCTTATGAATGATTGGGACAAGAATACCGTTAGGTATGACTTGAGGTTTAAATGAAGCCTATACCGACACCCAAACCGGACCCATCTCCGATCAAACAGGTCCTAACGTGGCCTTTTCTGGCTAGTTCACACCAGAGGGAAGTCCTTCCTATAAATGTGGTAGTTGGATTAGTTGTCATCGTAAGTGCAAGTGACATTATAGTATTCCCTACTAGCAGTGAATGCTTGCATAATATTGGTGGTATGGTGATGCTTGACGTGTAATCTGCAAAAAACATAGGGTGATTGATGTGTAGTCATGACTAAAGTTTAATGTGTTATGTGCTACATTGCCTACATAGCCCACATGCATGATTTTTTATATGTTGAAATAAAGTTTAGGTCCTTTTGAAAACATAAATATTTTCCCTATAAATATAAGATTAATTTGCAGTTGTAGAAAATTGGTAGGTTTGCACGTAGCTAATAAATTAATCGATCAGTTGTTTAATTAATTATTCAATTTGATTTTTTTTTAATTAATTTCCCGTACAATTCAACAATGGTTATGCAAGCTAAGTCTATGATCAATTGATCATAATCTCTCTCAAAAAAAAAAAGTCTATGATCATAACGTTTCCAGGAAGGCCTCAAACACGTGGTTATATAATTTAAGGGAAAAATATTGACCAAAAATATATAGTTGAAAGGAGCATTGTTTCTTGGTGTTTCCTTTTTTATGGAGTTCATCCATATTTCCAATACACGTCAATGGTGAATTTATTTGAATTATATGTATAAAAGGATAATAAATCTGAAAAATAAGTACATGAGATTATTCTTTCCATGAATTCATGGAAAGATTTTGTTTTTTTATTATTAGGGGTGATTTAATTTTTGTAATAGGATTTATTTATTTATTTATAGAGTTTTAGTTTATAAAACAAGAATGTTTAACTTAGGACATATGTTAAAAAAACAAAAAAAAAAGTACAAATTTAAAATTTAATATATGTTATAAAAATCGTTTTTTTACACCAACTTCTTTCTCAAAGTATTTTCTCATCAATATTCTTCTAGGGTATTTTATTGGGGGGGGGGGGGGGGGGGTTATTTTGGTGCTATTTATGCTTGTTTGGTTGGGTGAGAAAATCCCATGATTTACAAAATCCCATGAATTACCATTTAATATATGTGTTTGGGTGAAAAAAAATTGACTAAAAATCATAGGAAGTTAAAATGGAGGAATTGGAAATACCATGTAGGGGGTGGGTAAGATCTACTTCCACCCTTTTATTTTAAATATTTTTTTCTTTAAAATTTTATTAATTACAAAATCTCTAATTTACCCATAAATAAACCAATAACATTTTATGGACAATGGCTATAATAGTAACTTTATATAAATTCCCATGATTTCTCAAATCAAACCAAACAACATGTAAAAATCTAATTCCTACAAATTTAATTTTAACCAAACACTTTTTCTCAAATCACATGAAATAAAATTCCCACAAATTAACTTCACTTGATTTAACTTCCTAGGAATTACAATTCCTAGGAATTACAATTCCTATGTTTAACCAAACAAGCACTTATTTTTGTTATGGTGTCAATGACTTTAATTTAAATTCACCAATGTGTTTAGAAGGGTTGTAAAGTGTCACTACTCCTTTGAAACAAATTTTCAGAGTTGGATGATTTTCAATAAAAAATTCTTTATACATGTGATTTTGTGAAAAAAACTTGTGGGTGATATTGCATGATGTGTCAATTTAATTAATTAAAACTTCCTTGATATAAATCAGCATCATCATAATATCTCCAAGTTATTGACTATGGTTCGATTAATGTACGCGATCTAATTGGATAAGCCTATTAATCATTATTAAACACAAAATTATGTATCACGAGTTCGAATTTCCACCTCTCAATATACGTATCAATTTTATCACATATTTTTGAATGACACTACTATATCAAATACTTCCATTAACAAGCATTTGTCGACATTAGATTACTTAGGGTGTGTTTGTTAGGTACCAAAAACTAGTTGGAGTTTTTCAACTAGTTGCGAAAACTCATATAAACGTTTGTTTGATAAAAAAAAACTAGCAACTAGTTGTAAAATTAGTTTTTTGAAGAAGCTAGTTTTTAAAGCTTTTGCACTAGTTTTTCGAATTAAAAAAATAATTATTTCCTAAATAAGAATAACCCTATTATAAAATGGAATTTAAAATTATCAATTACTACAATAAACTAGTTCAACATTACCAAACAATGTTTATATATTTTTTTGAAACTTCAACTAGTTTTACAGCTAGTTTACAACTTCAACTAGTTTTGCAACTCCAACTAGTTTTTTCGGTGACTTAACAAACATAGCCTTATAATAAATATATAATATAGATTTATTCGACCAAAACTATATCGATTTATGGTATTTCCGTGTTTATGTGTGTTACACAGACATGATTGATTATAAAAAGTAATATAAAAATAATTAGTCGTTGAACAAGTTTGTCTAGTTGTTAAAATGACCTTTTGGCATTTCTTTTAACAAAAGTGTCAATCGTAAATCATCATCAACATGTACAGAAAAATCACTTTTTTATATAAAAAGTGCATAATGTCTTTTCACTACGAGTGGTTGGATTTGAATATATGCTAATAAAATTGCAAGTAGCGATTAGCTACTAATAAGACTATTCGTTAAGCTTATCAATTTAGTTGACAATCGTAACTAGGGTGTACAATGGGTCGACCCGTAACTCAGTTTACGGAGTATATGCTGAAAAAAAAAATATAAACTGGACTTATGATCTAATTCGAGACCTGTAAAAAGAGTCATGGATTTTATAGATGAAGTTACGAGTTGACTCGCTAATTTGAAATTAATTAAAAATAAAAATAAAAAACAACAATGTCCGAAAGTGCTTGTCATCGGACTCCTAGTTAACCCAATCTTACGAGTCTTATAGATATTTTTTAATTAAAATTAAAGAATTAAAGAATATAATGTTATATATATGTGATGTATTTTTTAAAAAAAATATTAAGAATTTTATGGGCTGGTCCATAATTTGACGGGTCAACTCATAAATCGTAAAGAAAAAAAATTCAACCTGTTAGCAAATCCGTAAATTACAGGTGGGTTGAATCGGGTTACGGGGATTAAGTAGGCACGTAGGACATCCTAATCATAAATCATAATTTGACTATCTAACTTCAAATTTCTGTTCTCTTTGAAATCAAACCTCCTTTTTCTTTTCTGATATGGCCTACAACAATTAGTGGAGAAATGAAATTCAATAACTTGCCAAATATATTTGTCTATAAATTTCTTCACTAATTATACTTTATTGTTAGAAACTTACAAGTATTAAGTATATAATAAAACAAAATATTGGTTGAACACTTGAACGAGATAGGTCGGCTGTTATATTTAGATTGCAACCCCTTGGATTAAAAATGACCTTTGAACCAATTTGAATTGAAACATAGGTTTGTTATGTGCAAATGGAACACATGATCTTGTAGCTGGAAAAAGTCTTCAAAGTTTTTTTAATCATTGTTATTTTTTGTACAGTGGACAAACACTAGTCCTCTGAAGAAAAAAATGACTTAAATAAAATTCAAAAAAAGTCTTCAAAGCAAATATCTCATTTGCACAATAAATCTATTAAATTTGTTCATATGAAGTTAAGATCAAATTTAAAATGTCCAAACAATCTTTGACCAAAGTGTACTGATTAATATGTGCTGGTAAACTACATCATAATAAATATAAATAAATTTAACCTAACAGTTCATTATGGGTCCATATTTTATCCCTACATATGCGTCATTTCTATTAAAATTTTGAAATATATCTAAAATATCTGCCATTTTTAAAAATTTACCAAATATTATTATTTTAAATTTTGTATAAAATATCTAAGTTCACCTTTACTAAAAAAAAGCTGAAAAACGTTACAACTTACAACATGGAATCGTAACGTTCGAAATCATTATGTAACATACGGATAAAGTTTGATTTCTGAATAATAATAATTATAAACTATAAATAAAAATAGTTCAAGTATGAATATTGTGACCGTGATTCGCTCAAGATTAATAGATTATAGTCACAAACGTAATTGTTTCATTTGTATGCACGCAACTACGCAAATATGAAGAGTGAATTACAAGGAAAAAAATCAATTCATTTAATTTAGGAAAAATTGTATTTAACTTCCATTTATTTTACACTTATTACAATTAACTACTTTTTATATTTTTTTCTACATTTAATTGCTCATTATTTATAAATATGTGCACTTAACCACTTATTTGACGAAAAATGTTATTTTCTCATATAAACAAAGTGAATTATGATTTTCCCTTTCTTTTAAATTTTATTTACAAAAAGATAAATAAAAGAAAATTCATAATTGACACTTTCAAGTTCAAACACGTTGATTTTTTGTGTTGGCTCATTCTCTCAAACCCTAACTTAATTTCCTCCGCAATAATCCCTTCCCTCCATCTAATGGTGAAGAAGAACCACAACTTCACCACCGATGCAAAGACATGGGTTGTGCATCTGATTCTCATGACTTTGAGTACCCCTTAAAGTCAATCGTTACTAAGTTGATGGACGACGACTCGAAGCTCCAAAGATTGAGATATAGGTTAAAATCCAATTATAAGACATTACAAGCTCAATTTATAAATAAATTCTCTTACTTATTGTAAATAATTTTTTTTTAAAAAGTAAAAACTTAATTTACGTTACTTAATCGAGAAAATAATGTTTTTCCCCAAAATAGATGGTTAAATGCATATATTTACAAATAAGGGGTGATTAACTGTAAAAAAAAATATAAAAGATGATTAATTATAACAAGTGTAAAATAAAGAGGGTTAAATGCAATTTCTCATTTAATCTAACAAAAAAACAAACCCAACAAAGCCAAAAATGTCGACATGTGTAGTTAAAAATACAAATAAATTCACAGAAACCGCGAGAAAGAGGGCTTTTGGCTGATGGCCTCTCCTTGAAGCTTTTGGCTATGGCGATAAAGATTGTAACTTTATAAAAGAAAATTGTGGTAGAATTCACACTGTGGCAGCCTTTAATGGAAGAGTGATTCAGATTTATCGGCTGGCGCCCACCACAATCTGATTCTCTCTCTTCACAAGAATACACGACACAACCAACACATGGAAAATGGCCCCCTCGTCTAATTCTCTCTCTTTCCTCCTACCCTCAATTTCCTAATTCGTCGTTCCGTATCTATCGGACTGTCACTTTCCCCCTATAAATTCGAACAAGCAGACAAACAACTCCCATTTTCCCAATTCCTGTAATTACATATAGCTCGAGAAAGAGAGTGTTTTTAATTTGAAATCTCCGATTTGCTCTTTAAAGGGGAATATTTGTTCGCATCTAAAGGTATCAGATTGCTAACCGGTTTTTGACTTCCACGCGAATCGGGTAATCGGGTTTGGATTTGGAGTTGGGTTTGGCTGGTTGGTTGGTTGGTTGCTTGTTGGTTTAAAGTGACCCAGCGCTCTTCCAGGAGCCAAGAGTCGCTCTTTCTCGGCTTCCTCTGTTGTCATTCTTATCCATCCTCGTAGGTCCAGCATTTTATCTAATCTCGTTCCCTTTTTTCTCGTCGAGTTTTAATTCCCATCTGTGAACACGTGTTTTGCGCACTTTGTGCTTGTATAAATGCCTGACTGGGAGTTCTAAAAAAAACTTGGAACTCTGAAGTCTTGAGGAGCTGACCTTTTTTGTTCACTTTTGCTATCTATCCTTTGCTGAAACTCTTTATCTCTTACTACAGGTTCTTCTACTCCCATTTTCAATTTATTTGTTTTTGTTCTGGGTTTCTTGTGTCCATGAGTCCTGATTTGTTGGGAGAAGTCTCATTGAATTCCATGAATGAGTTTGAGATCTGGGTTTTAGTTGTCTTGTTTTCTAGATTCACTTTTTCAGTTGACGTTGCAAGGAAATGTTTGCTGCCATGGACTTTGCTTCCATTTGATGATCTTTTGTTTCATATATGGGTTGCTCTGCATCTTAAGATGATAGAGGACTTTTTCTATCCATGGAAAATATCTAAGAATGGGATTCTTCAAAAAAAAAAAAAAAATAATGTAGTGGAAGCAGTCACAAGAGGCTGTGTGATGTGTGCTCAGCTACTCTATGATTTTTTTAAAGCCAAGATATGCTCTCCACATTATGAACATCTTTTGAGAAGTTTGTGTCTTTTAGCTGTCTTAGCTTCCTGCTCAATTATTAACTTATTAAGCCGGTGAATGGTTCCTTCTATATGAATCTGTTTCATTTTCATGAGTTGAGAATAATTTTCTTTATGAATAGAAAATTTGAGGATTTTGAGATCCATGATTTGGAATTGTCCCCTGTGTTGTCTTAGGACAAGTTTTATGATTATATATGATTTATTGGGTGGACTAGGTGGGTGTATAAATTAGATCTGGGTCGTATAATTTGCTTGTCTTTAGGCGTTTAATCGGAGTAGCATGATTAACTGCTTGCTTAGAACATCCCTTTTAATAGGGACTTGACGTTCAAGACAATTGGTGATATATTTGATATCTATAGTGCTCTTTCTTGATTTGATTTTAGAGGATGAACTTTTTATTAATATGCTAGGAATTTTGATAGGGAAACCCATGTCATTGAGCCTTTGCCCATACTCTGTAGGATATATATTTTCATTGTAGATCTATTATTTCAAAAGGGTCTTTGTTGTGATAGGCTGGCTCTCTCTGGATTTCATGATCAATCTTCTTTTATTTAGGATAATTATGGAATGTCATGTAGAGTGCTTTCTGTCATCTTTCTTGTTTAAGGATTTGGTTAGAAAGGTTATCTTTCAAGCTTCTAGGCTACTGATTTTTCTGAGAATGAATAATAGTCCGAATGAAATTAAGAATGACTCAGGCAATTTAAGTACTGTATCATTAAGTCACCTACACAGCTACACTTATTCTGGAAGATGCTATTTGCACTGCAACTCCGAATGTAAAAATTATTGTGTTATTATACTTTGGTAATTTATCTCAATTTTTCTCCACACAGGACTTGCAACAAAAGAATAATGAGTCGTCCAAGAGTCAAGCGTTTAGTAGGTAAATATGAGTTGGGAAGGACAATTGGAGAAGGCACATTTGCCAAAGTGAAGTTTGCAAGAAATTCTGAAAATGGAGATCCGGTGGCCATAAAAATCCTTGACAAAGAGAAGGTTCTAAAGCACAAATTAGCTGAGCAGGTATTTGTTGGTTACAACTATAATTTTATTGGATCTTGACATTTCATTTCAGTCTCTGGTCAGGATAAACTTTCAAAATAATGCATTAGTTTCTTGTATTAAATGTGTATATCTGTAATAGTTTCAACTCATTTGTTTTGCAGATAAAGAGAGAAGTAGCAACAATGAAGCGAATAAAGCACCCAAATGTCGTTCGCTTGTTTGAGGTTTCTCCCTCTATCTATCCTACAGATATTTCTACCTTACAAAAACTGCTTGGGTTTCTATTTTGCAAAATGGATTTCATTTTTGAGAGTTTTTTTTTATGTTCAGGTAATGGGGAGTAAGTCAAAGATATACATTGTCTTGGAGTATGTCATTGGAGGGGAGCTATTTGACAAAATTGTAAGTTTATAATAATAATGCCTTGCTGTTAATTTATAATAATTTTCTATATCTATGATTTGAAAATGGTGTGGTGATGAAATGAATGATGGCATTATCATTTCTTTTATTTCCCATTTTAGACTGTCATTTCTTGTAGTTGTAGTACGGTGTTAGTCTTAAAAGATAATTACTAAATCTGTTCAGGACTCTCTTGTGTGAATGAAGATCTATTGTCATCATCATTGACCCAGTGAGGCTCTGCTACAGCGGAATCTGGGGGGTCAAGATAGGGGTACCCCTGCCCAAGGGAAAGGGGGTACGCCCGGATAGGCCCAAGAAAAACTGAAATTCAGCTATATGACAATAATAACTGAATTTAGTTAGAATGCACCAAATTGATATAGGGACTAAATCCATCTCAAAGGCAGTGTATGAAAGCCAATGAGCATGAGGATGCGCCCATAAATGAAGATCTATTGTAAAGTGAAGAAATGTTAAATAAATATGGGTTATAAATGTTTTCTAATTTTGTAGGTACAACATGGACGAATGAGAGAGGATGAAGCAAGAAGGTATTTCCAACAGCTAATAAATGCTGTAGATTATTGCCATAGCAGGGGTGTGTATCATAGAGATCTTAAGGTGCTCAAGTTGCTTAATCACTGCTATTCATCTACATTTTTACTCAGATTTATTACTTTTTTGTAAAAACAAATCTCTGATTTTGTGTCTACTAATTTTTATGGTTTGCAGCCTGAAAATCTTCTCCTGGATTCTGGTGGGAACTTGAAAATTTCAGATTTTGGGCTGAGTGCACTTTCCCAACAAGTTCGGGTAATTTACTTTCAAATCTTATGATCTGAAATAGGCGTACTGTGTATGCTGAATACTCTTAACCTTGTTTACAAATTTCTTATTGAGTGCACTGGTTCACGCTTCTTGAAAAACAGAAACTAGTGGTTGAACTGAGAATTTTATGCATGTTGCTTTTCCTAATTGCTGAAAAGAGTATTTGATTTTTTTTTATCCCAATAATATGAACATGTGATATTACTTGAAATGTTTGAATTATTTTAAATTCATGTGCTAATGCATGTCTTTGCAGGATGATGGCCTTCTTCATACGACATGTGGAACACCAAATTATGTTGCCCCTGAGGTACCAAAATGATCACATATCCAAATTTGTTCATTTCTTGTATTTTCTTTTTATTGTTTGTTTAATCTGTTTGTACACTTTCTTCTATTTAGGTCCTCGATGATAGAGGTTATGATGGCGCAACCGCAGATTTGTGGTCATGTGGGGTCATCTTATTCGTATTGGTTGCAGGTTACTTGCCTTTTGATGACTCTAATCTTATGAATCTATATAAAAAAGTGAGCATTTCTTGCATTCCTCCATACTTAATATACCACTGTTTCGAGCTCTTTTTGATTTCGTTACTGTGAATATGCAGATTTCAGCTGCTGAATTTAACTGTCCCCCTTGGCTATCATTTAGTGCCAAGAAATTATTAACTCAAATCTTGGATCCCAACCCTATGACTGTAAGAACTTTTTCCTTTTTAGCTCTTCTTTTAAATAAATAATTCTTTGTGGCTAATACTTCCTGTTTTTCTCATGGCAGCGTATAACCATCCCTGAGATTTTGGAGGATGAATGGTTTAAGAAAGGTTATAAGCCTACTGTTTTTTATGATAAAGATGACACATCTTTGGATGATGTGGAGGCTGCATTTCGAGATTCAGAGGTGAGTCAAAAGTAAAACTTTGCATAACTTAAGCTATTATACTTGACCAATGCTTGCCTTTTTGACGGCTAATATTAAAGTTATTGTGTAATTATTGGCAAATTTGTAGGAACATCATGTGGCAGAAAGGAAAGAACACCCTGAAGCAATGAATGCATTTGATTTGATTGCTATGTCGAAAGGGTTGAACTTGGGAAATTTATTTAGTGAAGAGCAGGTTTGCCTTTTGACTATCTAGACTTGATTCTCACAAAGTGTTTCAAATACATTTCAGCTCATAGAATTCTCTTTTGCAAGAAGTACAATAAAACAATAGGAACAGGAGTTTACTCGACAATGTTTAGATTGATGCTGCTAGAGTAATCAAACTTACATGAATGTTAATGTTTTGTTGAGTTTCCTCTGATTATGTTATAAATGGTGTTCAGTCACACTGAAGGTATCCCATTTCAAAATGCTCTATGTAAATATAAAAAATTCATTGATTTAGACAATATCAAATGATACAGTCATCTCAGCATCACACCTGATTTAGCATGGAATAATAAGACTTTTAATAACAGTGCATGTGCTTTTCCACAGGCTAAGGTTGCATGTGCTTTTCCATCAACTTTTTTGGGTTATATCATTGAAGCTGTGCTGTTTTATACTGCAGGGTTTTAAGAAAGAAACGAGATTCACATCTAAATGCCCTCCCCGTGAAATAATTAGGAAGATTGAAGAAGCTGCTAAGCCACTAGGCTTTGATGTCCATAAGAAAGACTATAAGGTTGGGAAATATATCCTATTGCTTTTGACTATTCTATTGTGTAAATTTTCTTACTCATTCATTGTCATTTTTATTGTAGATGAGGCTTGAAACTGTCAAAGCAGGGAGGAAAGGAAACTTAAATATTTCTACTGAGGTAAATTGATGATGAAATTGACTATATATGATTTAATGATGGCAATCTTGTCCTTGTGCTCATTGCTTAACATATTATTAATCATTCCTTCAGGTATTTCAAGTAGGACCTTCTCTTCATCTGGTTCAGATCCGAAAATCCAAGGGAGACACTTTGGAATTCCACAAGGTACCTTTTCATTCTGTTTGTTACCCTCTTTTGTACAATTGTGTAACATACATCAACTTGGCACGTTCTTTTTGTCTTTGTTTATTCTAAATCTTCAATCTTCAATACTCTTATAAGCGTCAATGTTTCCTTTGGTCGATTTTGCAGGCTTACAAGCACCTTTCGTCGTCCCTGGAGGACATAGTGTGGAAAACTGAAGAGGAGATGCAAGAAAATAGTGCATGATCAGGCGAGTCGTCAATGTCATAACAGCAGCAATCCTTTGTCAATTCTTTTCTTGTGTATTCCTGATTTTGGTCTTTGGTGTGCTGCCATATTCTGGGTCAGCTGTCGTTTCCTGTTTATTAACAAGGGAACGTTTTTCGGTTCGGTTTGGTTTAATGTGGGAGTCTAGTGAAGTAACTCTGTACAGTCGGGAAGTGATCATCTGTTCGTTTATATATATGTATGTATAGATATGTAGATTATTACATTGGTCCTCTGTGGAATAAGGAGTTGCTCAATGTATGAACTCTTGCAAGATCTGCACACCGTTGGTTTGGAGGTTTTTTGGTCATGAGAATTTTATGGGTTCATGGGTCAGTTTTGAAGTCAAATTGTGTAATAGTGACCTTGTATTAAACAGTTTAAAATTCATTTCTGTTTTCTTGTTATGATTCTTCAGGTTTACATTTTGCAAATGTATTTCATTTTTAGAAGTTAATTCATGACCAGGTAATGGGAATTAAGTCAAAGATATGCATAATGCATTGTCTTGGAGTATGTCATTGGAGGGGAATTGTTTGACAAATATTATGGTATAGGGTGAATTTTACAAAACCACCCACGAATTATGGGTCTGTGCACAAAACTATCCGTAAAAATTAAAATTTCTGCAAACCGTTCGTAAAAATCTTTTGTTTGTAAAAAACCATTCGTAAAAATTGAAATTTCAACAAATCGCCCGTAAAATATTTTGTTTGTAAGAAACCACCCGTAAAAAAATTATGTTTGTAAAAGATTGCCCAAACCAACAACTCCGTTAGAAAATTGGAATTTCATTATTTTCACTACTAAAACACCAATTTCTACTATTCAAACACAAAAACCCAAACCCTAGATTCTGAATTTGTGATTTGTGAATGTTTTCTTACCTGGATTTGAAGAACGAGATACCACCAAGTCCATAATTTCATTACATTTCTCGTTAGCTACTAAGAAAGTTACAAATATGCTCTTATCTGATTAATATTGTAAAAACAAAAACTCAAATTCCATTTTCCGTGTGAAAAAGAACGGGGAGGGCGAATGAGCTTCAATCAATCTGAATTCTTCTATCTAGGGGAGATGAATTGGTATTTCGTGATTGGGCTTTGGTTGAAAGAATCGGAGGTGTTGATATCTCGTTCTTCAGATCCAGGTAAAAATCATGGGACTTTTTAAGGTTTGTAATGAGGCCAGGTAAAGACAAATTGGAAGGAAATATTTTTTTGGTCATGTCGTGCTAAATTTGGGAACTAAAATCAACTAAACCCAACCTTCACACTACACTCTTATAATTCCAATTTCTCTTCACCAACTCCATACACTTTCAAGTTCTTTTGTTTCTTCCATTATTTTCTTTCTTTTGCCTATTACTTTCAACACTTAAGCACTTTGAAGATTACTTAAACTCAACCACACTAAATTTTTTACTTTCTCAACTTGGTTTTCTTTTTCATTTTACCCTTAATCTTCAACTTTTCTTCTTTTCACTTATCCACCAATTTCACTTCACTTTCCCACATACTTATTCAACAACCTGACAAAAACAACTCAACTAAAATCCATTCAACTCTCTTAATTGTTTTAGTCCAACGAGTCCTAAAACAATGAGTTTGCTACAAAGATTAGGCTTTCAATGAGAAAACCTAGATCCTAGCAATAGAGTGAAGTTAATCTCAACAAGTTGATCAGTCAAGTAGAAATCAACAACATTCAATATAATTAAGTGCAAAAGAGAATGAAATAATCAAAGGAATAAAACTTAGTCATTGAATATCACAACTTACTTAAATCCAAAAAGCTTCAACAATGAATGAAAATAGGGTTGTAGTTTTTCATAGAAGATTTCTCTAAAACTTGGAATAACAATAATGAAAACTAGATGCTGAAAATAAAACTTAATATGTCTTTTTATCTTAAGAAACACAAAATTAAAAGATAATAAAAAGGCAACAAATAAAATAAACTGGGAAAGTCCTTCTCGCACGCGGGATCCGACACAAGGAAAGGAACCGCGGTTGAAGTTTTCTATTTACAACATTCGGACGACACTTTCGGAGGTTGTTTTGACCCTCTTCGAGTGGGAATTTGACTCAGAATACAAATATGATTGTAACTCTTCAAATTAGCTTCCAATGACACCAAAACAAACTTCATCCGACTACCATAGCTCCCGAACGAAGCTTCGAAAGAAAGTGGTGTCAAAACAACAACTCCAATGCATGTCCTGGATTTAAGCGTTCTTTTCCCACAACCCACTTAGGTTTAATACTCATCAAGAGTGGCTTAATATATCCTTGGAAAAGACACTTGAACATCTCCAATCGTGAATCCTCCAACTTAAGACCGCTTAGAACTCTGTATAACTGATCCTTACTCCTCAAAAAGACCTAAAAGCATAAAAGCACAAGAGTATGATTAATACACTTCAATTACTTGTCAAAGTTCTTCGCATTTGAATGCATTCTAAATTCTCGAATGATATCTCTAAATGAGTGCACTGTAGTACCAATACTCAATTGGCCGAGTTGTAAAGTGGTGCTAGATTCCTTAAGTATTGTCCAGGAGATTTGATTCGATGTTCGAATCTCATTGACGGCATGTATGGAGAAATTGATATTGGGAGGGTCTCCCCCAAAATGCGTCCATGAAGCACCCGATCCGGATGTAGAGAGGTGTCTGACCGATCGAACCGGGAGAGCCAAAAGGCAAGACCAAAAATAAATGATTGCTCTATAGTGCCTTAAATTGCCAGGATTTGATCCTACCCCACGCCCATGGATCTCTCTTTCGAGCCATGGGCCGTGCAGATTCGTTGTGCACAATATCCATCCTTCCCGGACTCAAGGTGCACAAAGACAAGATTGTGCGCTTTAAAGGGGAGGAATACCGTGTTTGGAGGCCGCGGGATTCTAACTTGTCCGCAACAATTTATAATGATGTGTCGTTGCACTGGGTAACCTTCCAATTTACCTCCTAAATACACTAAGTCTTTATTGTAATTAAATATCTCTTAATTGTGTAATTAAACATCTCCTTAATTGTTTTATGAAATTTTTTAGGGTTTCGGTAGTAGGATATTATACCTGGGAGCCGCCATTGGGGGATAGTGTGTCCCACATCTGATGTGATCGGTGTCGGAGGTACAATATATGCCGTGGAGATCTCTTGCCGAGGAGGCGAACGAGATCTAGATGTTCGGCCAACATTGCATATTAGGCCGAACATCGTCCTTATATATGCGGATGCGCGACATCTTGAGGACTACGAGGCGGATTTTGTTGATGCCATCATTTCTGACACGGATCGGCCAGATGAAGTTGTTATCTTGTACAACAATGGGCGTAGATTTCTGAGACCGGGAGGGTATATGTATGGCTTTGTCAAGGTAATTAGTAAAATTATACTCTTATATATATTGTTTAATGTGAAATTAGTATTTAATTAGTTCAATAATACTCTATTATATATATATATATATTTAGTTATACTTGTTTAATGTGAAATAAGTATAATTAAGGTCTCATGCTTTTAATGTCTCATTTACCAAAAAATAGAAAAGAAAGTTATTATTGTCGTCAAATTAGAAATTAATATATTGATCTTTTTACCTTATTTATATTATACTCTGTATTATATATATGATTAGTAATATATGAGAGTTATATTATATTTTGTCGGGATATTGATCGTTCTTCTAAGATCTCCTATCTTGGAAAGAAAGGTATTGATACAGTCCATGAGGTGGACCTTGCTCCATACGCACCGGGTTATGTGTGCATCGTGGGAAGATTCATCGTGGACATGTAGATGTGGAGTCATGGTGGAGTGTTGCTCTAGAGTCATTTTCCTAATATTTTACTTTTTTGTCCAAATGAACTCATTTGAATCCCTTGCTTCATTGTGTTTATGCAAAAATTTACTCAGCGCCTCTGTGCTTGGCGTAAAACTTGTGTGGATCGGATTTCTGTGTTTCTGTAAAAAAACCACTTGGTCTCTGTGTTTCTGGAAAAACTGAGTGCATCGTTTTTATGATTAAATGTCTGATGAGTTTTTTTGTCCATTTCTGATGTGTTGATGCTTTTAATTGCATATATTTCTTTCCACCTATCAATTGTGAGTGCGTACTGCTTGGCGTCGGTTTATAACAATAAAAACTCACATTTACAACTAATTTCTTGGATCGAGTTTCGGGTTTGGAAGGGTTTGGGTCATGCAATCTTGGGTCAGAAACAAGTTTTTGATTGATGTGCGGATTTAAGTGGTGCCCAGTGGGGGCTATAGCCCCCACTGAGATTTAAAAAAAAAAATATAGAGAAAAAAAACGAGCTTTTTTTAGGTTTAGAAATCAGAAGTGCTTCTCGCTTCTCCCGAATCTCTGTGTGATTGAGAAACGTCGGTGGCGTTCTTCTCTCTTTCTTTGCTCCTCCTCCTCTCCGCTCGATGCAAGTCGCGAGTCGCGGTGATGTTTGTCGACGACACCTCCATGGAGTTGCTGATGTTGCTGTGTCCTGTCGACGACACCTCCACGGAACCACCAGCCCACCAGCGCCAGCGGTCCAGGCGTCCAAGGCCCAAGCGACCACCGTCCACTACTCTACTCCGTTAGAGATCACATTCAGATTGCAATTTGCAACTTGCAAGATCGGATTTTTGCAATTCGAATTAAGCCCCTTTTTGATGTTCAATTTCAAACCTTAAGTTTCAGATTGCAATTTGCAAGGTCACTAGGTTAGATTCAGACTTTTGGTTGTTTAATTTCAGATCTTCAATTTGCAACTGTTGATGTTGTCGACTACTTGCTGTTTATCACATTCAAATTGGTGTTGAACTTTGAGGTGTGTAGACTAAACAGATGTGTAGTTCAACAAGTACTGGTGTGAATTGTGAGATGGTTTCTGGTGTGGATTGTGAGATGGTCAATAGTAGATTCTACAAATAAGGCTTTGATATACACATTTGCAGCTCCAGGTCTACGATATCAGCCTACCTGGAGAGAAGAATGAGATCAGATTTTAGCTTCTCTATGGAGTCGTTTAAAGCGTCTCTTTGGTTGTTGGTGGAGTCATTTGTTCTTGAATGATGAGCAGCGGTTAACGACCACTCCCATCCAGTTGTTCTCTGTAGTTTAGTTGTTGGAAAATTTATGAGTTGCTGAGTTGTTAGTTGGAAATTTGCTGATTTTAGATTATAAATGTTTTTATGCTGAATTGCTATTTCTATCATCTAGTATATTTAGCCCCCACTGGGTATAATTTCTGGCTCCGCCACTGCTTGTGGTTGTCAACTTTTGGAGCGGTTGTTTGTCGAAATAGATAAAATCACAAACTTTGCATTATAATGTATAGGTGCTTTGGTGTATCTACGTTACTTGAGGATTTTAATGCTCTACATGAAGAAAATAGATTTGCGGTTGCAATTACTCCTTGATCTTGATGAGGGGGTTAAAAATTTGTTGATTGGTTGCACAAAACTTAAGAGATTTGATTTACATCTTGGGAATGGTGGGTTGACCGATGTAGGTTGTGATTATATTGGACAATATGGGTATGCTTTTACCAATGTTCTTTTAGGCTATGTAGGAGGAACTGGCAAGGATTTGCTTGCCTTTGCAAAGGGAAAAGAGTACAGCTACACTCGGTGTAAGATTTAGTTTTACACGGAGGTTAAAGTTACATTTTTACCCCAACCCTTAGCTCTTTTACTTGCCTCCTCAAGGTCCCATTCCTGCAATTTTTCATCGAGGTTGGTAGTTATCGATTTGGGGCTTCAAGGTGAAGCCATGGTGATGGCAGCGACTCTAGCAATGGGTGGTGGTCGGTACCGACGGTTTCTTCACCATTGTCGTCTCTTGCTCACTACAGATAATCAAAACCTTAAAATCAAAGCCCAAATCTCAAATTAAACTATAAAATGCATTTAATTGCCATTCTTTCCACCTATCGTTTTGATTATATCTGAATAATTTTCCGGTAGCTTATAGTCGAAATGACTACAAAATCTCAACTAATTTAAATTGTCAATCTTCCCAAACGACTACAAAATTTCGAAACAAGCAAACGAAAACCCCAAATCCCAAATTGGAACAGGATCTATAAAACCCTAACAAATTAGCTCAATCACTTAAACAAATTAATCCAACGTTTGGCGGCTTGAACACTAGTGACTATACACCTATACCGGGTCGGAATCCCTCGTGTTTTGGCGATAGGGGGCGGACCAACAACTGTCGTTGTCTCCAGCAGCATCACAAAATTGAAAGCATTTGGCTTGGCCATATTCAAACAGAAGCCCATGAAAAGGCCTTCGAGAACGCGACTAGAGCAGTACTAGTGCAAGAGGAGCAAGGAGGAAGACAAAGAAGAGACGGCGGTGGCGGATATCGAGAGGCGGGAATGGAGATCCAAATCGAGAGAGGCAGCCATGGATTCCGAAGAGACGGAGAGAGATAGAAAATAAGGAGAAAATGGTAAAATGAATTTATGTGAGGCCTGCAATTTATAAAGACATATGCGTGCTTGATTGTGTACAAGCCACGTGTCCATTAGTGTAGAAATTTTGCTTACACTTAGTGTTAGTGTATCAAGGTCATTTGCAAAGGGTTGCCCAAAGCTAGAGAAGTTAGCTATGAGGGGAGACTACAAGCAATATAGTTGTAGTGCTCTGGCTGAGGTTGCACGGAAAATGAAATGCATGAAATACATTTGGCTTTAGGGGTTTTTTTATTTTTTAACAAGGACTATGCTTATGGAGGTATGTCACTAAAACTTCAATCTAGATGACTCCGGAATAGGTGCGCCCTCTCTAGAACTTTCTAGAAGGGTGTGCCTTGGCATGTGGCCCTTCTCATTGAAATTCCTTTTTCATGGCTTCCTAATGCCCCGGATGTGCCCCGATCCCTCTGGAATCTTGTGAAAAACCATGTGATCGATCATAGCTCGATATTAATAAAATAACAAGAGGAGAAAACCTCACACACAGTAATAACATCTCTCACACTAAAAACATTAAACATAAAAAAATAAAAGTCTTTTGTATTGAGGCTACATGCTGCCTTATCTAAAACTCATAACAAGTTTTGGTAAACTCATAAAATAGTGCTACATAAGCATCAAGCCCCCACACATCCTTTGCTCCGGCTTGATTCTTTGTGAGTACCACATTTTGCATTAACATTCAATAAAAAAGGTAAAATTTTATTATGAAAAGTCTTTATAGCAAGACTCTAGCAGAAAACCACATCTATATGTCAAACTCATCAGATAATACAAACACAACACGTGTGTGGCGTATGGATAAAAAGTATAACTCAATACATATATAAAAGAGTGTAAATATGATATAAATTACCTTGACAAAGACATACATATGTCCTCTTGGTTTCAGAAATCTAGACACTTTCTTGTACAAGATAACGAGCTCATCGAGCTCATCAGTGTCGAAAATGACGGCATCAACAAAATTGACCTCCACCTCGTAACCCTCAGGATGTTGTGCATCAGCATATATAAGCATAATGTTGGGCATAAGTTGCAACGCTGGACGGACATCTAGATCTCGTCCGCCTCCTCGGCGTGAGATCTCCACATCATTCCTTTTCCCTCTGTCACCAAACATATCTGCTACATGGGAGACTGTCCTCCTAATGGCTGCTTCCAAATATAAAATCCTAATACCAATGCCATATAAACAATTTCATAAAATAATTAAGAGATAGTTTGATTAGTGAAAAATTGAAAAAACAATTAAGAGTTAGTTTATTTCGATGATAAATTGAAACGTTACCTAGTGGAGCGAGACATTTTTGTAAATCACTGCGGAAAAGTTGGAATCCTGAGCGTAGTATCGCTAAACCTCCGATGTTCCTGTAGCTTCCAGATTTCTTGGGCCAGCTAATCCTCAACCAAGACTCCCTTAGCTCAAGCACAATTTAGATTTGTTTTGTTTCGTACCTCAGATCGTAGTCTTTAGCTAAAAATCTCTCAATTTAGTGGATGGAGGGAAAAAAGTTTATTCAAGACATAACTTTTGATCGAGTAGCTTTCTGCCTTTCCCTTACTTAAAAACAAACTTTTGTTGAATTTGAAAGGATTACAAGCACACAATAATACTAAAAACAAACATTCAAACTATAAAGATCTATATAGAAGGATTTGAACTCACTTTAAGGGAACACCGCTTCACTTTGAAGTTCAAAGCTTTTTCTTTCTCTTTCCCTAGATTCAGACTTTGTTTCTCTGTTTTTTGTGCCCTTACTTCTGCTTACAAGGGTCTTATTTATAGAGCATGAGAGAGCACTAGATGCTTTATCAATGCCCTTTAAAATTTACTACGAACAAAGCCAGAAATAATCCACTCACATGGCAAACATTGTCATCACTCTAAAAAGAAAAAACACTCTAAACAGTAATAAAAAGACAACACACTAAAGAGATTCTTTTTGGTAGTCCATGTGTCTTGGCATCATGATATGGTTTCTGATAGTTAATTCATGCAATAATTAATGTTTTACATGCCTTCTTCTCCAACATTATCCTCCCAATTTTCAGCACCATCTTCTTCAAAACCGAGCTCCATTTGTTTCATCAAGTTTTCTAAATATTCTAGATCTCAATCCATCAACTTGTCCCAAATAAATTCTTGACCATTGGATGATAAATATCTCCGATATTTTATTTGTGATAAGTAATCCTAGACTGAATCAGATGAATCTATTGCTTTTGAAAACTATGGCTATAACTCTTTTGGAATTATAATAGTGGTGAATCCGACTTTAAATATCAGCATGTCGATTTTTTTATAATGTTTAATTTGATGTATTCATAGATGTCGAAAAGTATCATAGCGCAATCTCCAGTAAGATTTTTTAGGATTGGTTGCCTTATTGTTATGGATCCACAACAAATTGTTCTAAAAGAAACCTAATCAAGTAGTGAGGTGCTCTTGTTTTTCCTCCTTCTGTCTCCATGTTTGCTCCGTGTACTAAATAATTTAGCTTATCTTTTTCTCATACTATTTGACTTTGTTGAACACATAATTTTAAAACTTTATGAAATGTTTTCTAATTAGACTTCATTCATAAGGACATTTTCCATATATGTTGTTGCAAATTCCATGATTCCATGCCTTTAATATTCCCATATTCTCAGCTCCCAAGGAAGCTAGAATATTTTGTTGGTTATTTCCAATTCTAATAGTAATGTTCGAATTCAAAGAGATCGTTGTCCAAATACCTTATATTACAGATTTTTAGAATGTTTAACTTTCTTTTTCATTGGATACATTTTTTTGTCAATTTCGTCTCTCTCTCCAACAAACTCTCCATTTATAGCTTCACATAATGTGGTAAACATTTTTGCTGAAGATTGTTTTGCTCTTAGACTTTCTTTATAATCTTTTGGTATTTCATTATACCAGTCAGCTACCATATCATACAGAGTATGTTCTATGTAGTTTAAAGAGTCTGAGGATCTTCATTTTGTATTTAGTTTTAAGACACTCATCAAACTTTTCTTCTCGAAATTCAATATTTCTTCTCGTCTTCTTATACCATCTAGGTTTAGCTTATACCCAGTTTCACTTATTGGATCTAATGTGAGTTCTCTTTTTATTAGGTCGATGATTAGTCCTCTTATATAAGAACTTCTTTGGTTTAATATTGGATATTTGATAGCTACATGATCCTTCTTCATATTTTTTATAGTAGTATCTTTTTACCTCATTTGTCTCTTCTAACATTATATGTGTTATTTCTTCGTCCATTTCATTATAGTCTAACACCTTTTTGCCTAAAATTTTATTCACTCTTCTTTTGACTTCGTTGATGGGTATTGTTTCCATATCTTTTAACTTTATCAATCTCATTTGATGATGCATTTCTTCTTCTTCTTCTTTAGTATTATATTCAGATTCTTCGCTACCGGTGATACCAGGTTCCTCCATAGTATTATCCATTAATTTAGAGTTTTTTTCTATTTCATGATTCATCATCATTAGGTTTGGTTTTATTCTCAACTTTTGGGACTGAGAATGTTTTAACATGTTTTGATTTTTGAAAAGGATACTTATGTGGAAACTGATCGATTTTTTACCCACTATTGTTTTAGTAAAAGTGTCTTGATGTTTAATTTCGTTAGTAAATGCAATAGCAATTTTTTTGTTTTCTTCTTGGTGGGTTTTATGGACAAAAGTAAGTTCTTCTTTAATTTTTTGGGTTTTTTTGATTAATCTAAAAATACAACTTTTAAAATCCACAATGAAATACAAATTAATTTTATAAATGTCTAAAAATAATGGGAATGAAATACAAATACTACAAATAAAAGAAAAATAACTATAAATAACAAAAAATAAAAGGCGAGTCATTGAGCAAATGTAAGCTGGTTGCCTAGTCCCTTCCTAGTTCCCACAAAATATTCTTTGTTCCATCGTTTTTCTGGATAATTGATTCGATACTCTCTTAGAGCATTTTTAACAAATTCTTTATAATTTTTTCCAAAATGAAAAACAAAATCCCATATTCTCTAAAAAAATTTATACCATAACTCCAACAAATTCTCCATTTTGAAGAATTATATTTATATTAATTTTAATTTTATTTTTCTAATGTTATAAAATCTAATTTAACCAATTGGAAGAAGGCATGATTACATATACATTTAAATATTTAATGCATTCTCTAAATATTTTTGGAGAATTTCCTAAATATAGAGATATCTAGTTTATATTTTGGATACTCTCTCCATTTTAGAAAAATAGATAGAAAAATTATTAGACTTAAAACACACACTAAATATTATGTTGGAAATACTCTTTCACTTTATGTTACAAGTTTCACTAAATTTTTAAGACTTTTATTTCCAAACAAAGCAATTGATGTTTGACTTTTCAAATGAAGATTTATTGCAAAATATAGTCCCAAGCCGATTTACAAACACACCAAAAGTTTAGCACGCCCATTTTGATAAGCTTTACAATGACTCAATGAATATTACAAACTCTCCGGGAATAAAAACAGTTTACAGTAAGCATATCATATAACCCATCACTCATCAGGATATTCCTAAAATTCAAAAAACTTCAATTTTTATTTCCAAATAAGCAAACAAGAATTTCCAATGTCATAACCCATAAGATCAAGTAGAGTAATCAAAGTCCCAACATTTGCTGGGTATTTTCTTGCAAGACTTCGGTATAAAGAAGACACATACACCAAATTTCTCATGTTAAATCTCTTCCTAGGGGTAAACATTAAAAGTAAAAGAAAAAGAAAACACATCCTACAAAACACCACCAGAAAATGTACGAGTGATCTAAGAGGATTCAAGGAGGCGATAAACTGTCATCTCTTGTTGCTTGAAATACCTTCTATCCTCTTCATCGACTAGGACAAGATTCAGAAAGTACTTCACACTGAACTTGTTGTTAATGTTTCGGTAAGTTGGTGTCAGCTCGTATGGGCTAAGGAACAGTCTGATTGGAATTGATTCACCTGTAAATCAAAGAGATTATGAAACTCAGAAGAATATGTTTGGCAAGTTTTTAGAAGCGACAAAACGAGTACTTATATTACCTCTAACAGGGGCACCATCCATTAGCTCATATTTTGCAAGTGTCTCAGTTTCCACATATGTATTGGATCCTGAACCCGTGGACTCTCGACGCCTAATCTCAAGCTCCATATTTTTAATTTTGATTCTCACAAGAAGAAAATAAATTTTCCCAATGATGACGTCTTTCAAATGATATCTGCAGAGGTTGGATTATTAAAGTGAGCTTGCATGCATTAAGCAAAAGACTTATCAGCACTGTTCTGGGGTTTCCTTACTTGCTTTTATTGTACTCAAACTCAATGTGCATACAGTCCTCGATTCCAACTTCCATCTAAGGACACCAAAAAAAGAAGAAGCATGACACACACTTGGATAATTAATGTGCACATTACAAATCACAAATTCACAATATGAATCCATATGTTTCAATAACAAATTCCATCTGACCATCTCATTACTTAATGAGAATGATTTGCCAATGAACAACTACATGTCTACATCTTAATAGAGATTCATCAACTTGAGAACATTTTCCTAGCGAAAAAATTTCCCCAGGCCAAGAATATTGGATCCCCAGAGACTCAGACAGTTTTTCCAAGACAATGAGGATTTTGGCATCACAAGAAAATAATATCTCAAGATAACAGACACAAAAGACAACTCTGACCTTTATGCTGTTGTTTACTGTTGGGGCAGGTGTGTAGTTACGAACCTGAAAAAGAAGATAACATCAAAAAATTACAACCCATTATAGTAAGTCTGAAGTTCTTCATGGAATCCATGAAAGAGCTCTCTAAAACCTGTAAAAAGTAGTTTACAACTTCTCATGTTCAGTGCTTTAAATTTTCTTGGAACAGTACCAACAAGTTCAAATGCTAAAATTGTATATACAAGTATCACTTTGAATGTCCAAACATAACCAAGCTAAGCATGTAAACCAACACTAATTATCAAACCAGTAATCCAGCTTTGCCTGCTTTTTAACAGGTTTGAAGTATAACAAAGAATAATCATAGTACATAGAGTAATATTATTACCACAAAGTCTTGGTATTCCACAATATTGCCAACATAATTACGGGTGATTGTTACCTTCAGAACATACCTGCATATTAGTCCAAACATTGCTGAACAATCAACCAACTGTTGTGAGTTGTAAAAGTCTCAAGATGAAATTAAATTAGAAAATATGAAACCTAAACAGAACAATACTACAACCACGTGTCTTGAGAAATTATGTCAAGGACGAGTGATATAACTGAAACCAAGTACAATGAAGAGCAATATTATTGCCATAAATGCAACCGAATTAACAAGTGACAAATATTACAAGTGACATGCTTAAATACTGGAGCAAAGGCATAAAGATAGTTAATCTGGTCAAGTCATTTATCTTTGTTCTTCTGTAAAATATTAATCTGGTCAAGTCATTTATCTTTGTTCTTCTGTAAAATATGACCTGGCCTAGGCCCTACATCCACCAACCTAACTGCCAATGCCTACCAAGCAAACGGAAACAATCCTTTGTGCCAGATGCCAAGTGAAAAAAAAAATCAGGATATCTAGTGGCACCGCAAGATAAAGATAAAACCTACCTTAGCCGTACATTGATCCCGTTGTAAGATTCATATTGCATCTCAACGGTAGAAAATTCAAAGGGGTATGTTTTCTTTTCATATATTTCACCAGGAACATCAAGTTCACGAACTGCATTAAGGCATTAAGCATTAGACAGCAGAAATACTGTTACTGATATGTGCCAAAACAGGCATGAAAAGTTGCAACAGTTTCAAGATACTTGCAATAGAACTTATTAATAGCATGATGAGATAGTATGAGCAAATGAGAGCTTGTAAAAGAAACATTTTAATGTAATGTTATTTGGCTGGATGCACAGTTACCATGCCCCAAAATTGACTTCCTATACTGCAAGAATATAATTTAAGTAGAGCCAAACTCACCTAAAGAGGTAAAATCATAATAGTTGCCTTTGTCAAAGTATAGCTCTGCATATATAAAGGATCACAGTCAGAAGTCTATTATTGATATAAATATAAAGTGTGAATACATACGTTCAGAAACTAAGGAAGTGGATCGAACAAATAGCAGTCGCTGTTTCACAAGTTCCATATAAACAAGTTACTTTATTCTAGAGATACTAACAGTAAATAAGGTATGGAGCAAAATCTTTCCATATAAAATTTAAGGACTGCAGCCAATGAAGCCTTTTCAGAGTGTTTTCCTTAAATCAATTTATGCAGGAACTAGTAAGTGGGGTTGTACAGCTGGACAAGCAAATTCATTTGGTTATATTCTCTGTGTGTCTTCCCCACCCATCTTGGTTCAAGAGGTTTTATATATGCGAGCATAAACCACATGGAAACTCACCTATTTGTCCAAGGAGTTCAATTTTTATACCAATATGCTCGACCTTCTTTCCATATGTTGGCTCTATATGAACCTGTGCACAGAATACAACCCGCGCATAAGTTTTACATGACAACTATACCTTAAACAAAGGTTAAATAGAGAATGAAACAAGGGGGCTATGCAGAAGAAATGCAACAGAATTATAGCGGTGTCATTAGGCAAAAGATCTTCTGAAGATGTAATTAGCATATCTGCAACTTAATTTTTGCAGAATAATTCTTTAAATGGGATAAATTGAGAAACTGTCCAATTACGAGTGATTTGTTTTGGGGGTCACATGAACTCATGCCACTATGCAGGAGATGAAAGGACTGCAAATGAGTTCAAATATAGCTTGCAATGTTTGGTTATAAATTAGATGTAACTTGTAAGGATGTCACAACAAGAATAAGGTGTACGCAAATGTTTGTCATTAAAGTAAATACCTCTCCGACAATGTTTTCTTGACTCTGAAACAATGGAACCATCAATGCTTGACCATTTTCTTTCTTCAGAGGAACCTGAGAAAAACGAGATAATAATAAAGTCACATCTGGAAATTTCAAGGATCACATGTTGAAGTGCACAATTATCTACTTCACTGCTCAGAGTCAAGGTCTATTGATTATAAATTCATATAAACATTTACCATAGCTGCATTTACATACACCCAAATGGAATTTTACGAGGTGAATCAGACAGGATCATACTGACATATACCATTAATGCAATCCTTCAGCTCAATCTGGACCTAAATTTCAACACTTCAGCAAATGCCTACCCTCAATCGCTACATCCTACCTCCTCCAAGTTGGGTTAATATAGATGTCACCAAAATTAAATGAGAAACTGACCAAATCACAATTCAGAACAGCAACCCTTCCCAATGTCAAAGTTTGAGGATCTAATCAGCACCTGTCATCTATCCTAGCAAACCATCATCAAATCTCACTTTTTCAAATCTCATTAGGGCCAATAACAACTAGAACCCCAAAAATTTCTTCATGAAAAAAGGTGAGTGCGCCTAATCAATGTTAGACGGTAAGTAGCAGCCTATGCTTACACAAACTTGAATGGACTAAATTGCATGATTCTATTTTTTATTTCGGCTAAAACTAATCGATCATGCCAATTCAGTAACAATGGAAACTGTTCACATACAATGAAAGTGGAGGAACAGATAGAGCAAAAAAAAAAAAATCACCTGCTTGCGGGTTCTACCATCGACAAAAATGATTGAGACGGTGCAAGGGGGCTTGAAAGCCCCGACCAAAATGTTCTACAACAACAACAAACACTTCAATCAGAAAACACATTCGTTATTGTATGCTGACGCATATACGAACAAATCGCAACAATCGGCCAATTCTTACCATGATTCTCTATGATCAGAAGCGGTCAATTTGAGCACAAAAGCTCCTGTATATATCAATAGGATTCGTTAGGTCCTCTGAATTACAGTGATTCTGAGTTTGCGAAATGAGTTATCGAGATAATCATGAAATGGTTAAGTTGGATTTGGTAGAAGAAAATCGCGATCGCAGCCATGAAATTCATACCTTTTTTTTTGGTATCTCCTAGTTGACCTCTTCGACAACAACCTCTTTCTTTCTCTCTCGTCAGCTGGTGAAGATGGTTATTGTGAAATCGGAATTGAGGAGAGTTGGACTGGTAGAGTCAAAAGAGAATAGCAGAGAAGAAGCTTGTGAAGATGGAAGCGTGATCCCATGAAGGTTTTCCGTTTAATGACGGGGTTTAAGTCAAAGTTGAAGATGCACATCGAAACACCCAAAATCGCCGATGGATTTTATTTTCGGATTTAGCAATTTTTTTGCTAATAGTGAAGTTGGCGTGAATATTAAAAAAAAAAAATATTGTTATTTAAAATAAATTGATTTAGTCGCTTTATTTTTTAGCAATTTTAAGTGATGGTTAATTTTGGTAAACATGATCCAATGCCCCGTTAGTTTCTAAACATGAAAAAAAAAATTTACCCTAACCATGATCTACTATAGACTCACTTAAAATTATGTATCATACAAGCACCAAAAAAAAATATGTATCATATAAAGTTCCTATAAACTAACTTCAAATATGTACAGTGTACACCCTCCAAAAAAAATGGAAAATATAATATACTAAATGTGTTTAATTTGGTGAAAATTTTAAATTAGATCGTGTTATTTTAAAATCGGAAGATGTTTTCCGTAATAGCATGTACACTAGACATGGGGTGGTTCAAGCTGAATACGGACGGTATTTTCAAAGGTAACCAGTTTTGCAGGTGGTGGAGGAATTTTTAGAGAGCACAGTGGAGATTTCGTTCAAACTTTTTCATTTAAATGTGGGACAACTGCTGCTCTTACTGCAGAACTATGGGCGATTTTTCATGGCATTAAGCAGGGCTTGAAAATTCAGTGTTCTAAACTCATTATTGAAACTGATTCAGCGACAACTTGCAACCTTCTTCAAGGGGATATGCCTATTGCTCACCTGGACTACCATCTCATTGATCAGTGTCGTCACTTGATTCGTGACCATAATTGGCAAGTACGCTTCAACTTCATTCTTAGACGCATCAATACCATAGCGGATAGTTTAGCTAATAATTCCATTAATATTGATGACTAGTTTGTGGTTTATACTTCTCCTCCTAACTGTATTCAAGCCATGTTTGGCAACTCTATTTTGAACTTTGCTTCCTTTTAAGCTAATAAAAATTTAATAGGCTTTGCCCCCATTTAACCAAAAAAAAACCTCATCCTTCCACTTATAGAGTTATAGACTTTGAAGCTATTGAATTAATATTTCAAATATATTATCAAGTGTAAAAAAATTAAGTATAAAAATTTCCTATAAGAAAAACGTACGACATGAAATCAGTTGGGCTGGTCCAAGGCCCAATTTTCTTTAAGCTAGTTGGTCTGGTCCTAAGCCCAATTTTGCTCGAAATAGCCCGGCCTTTGTTTCATAAAATTTACAAATCAAGGGATGTCAAATCCTGATCATAATGGTTCGATATCATAATTGGATTGAGGATCTGATGCTCGAAATCTGAAAAATCAGCATCCAAACCTGTAATTTTATGTGAAAAAAGATGCTAATCACCAATTTATGTTTAAAAGTTTGATTAAATTTTTGGATTCTTAAACACCCAATTCCTTTCCTCCACTCCATACCCATTGTTTGTCTCCATATTCCATCTTAAGAGGTAAGAGAATGGGGGTTGGTATCGGATACCGCCCTTTATTTAGGCTCCATATTTCATTCACTTTTGCTTTTAACATACTTTAGTAACTCGATTATATAGCCCTTAATTTAATTTCAGCTCCTAAATATGATTAAAGACACATACTTGAAGTAGACTACTTGACCAAAGCTACACCATATATTAACATATTTTTTCAATTTTCTTAAAAATGAGTAGTGTCAAATATTATATTTGATCGTATTACTATCTTAATTAGTTCATTTTATAGACGGACTCATGCGAGAACTAATAAACATTTATTTTTCTGTTGATTTTTTTCTCATAGACAAGACAACACATTATTAATGTGTGCCTCTACTGATATTATGTTTGCATATATTTTATACAATGTGTGTACTTATTTTAACTAATTATATATTTATACATTATTTTTCAACTATGTTTGCAACTCATTGGAGCTAAATCCTTCACTTTTAAGTATAAAATTCATCCAAATTAAACTATTTGGACTTCATGTATAATAATGCAAGGGTTTGAGAAATGTATAGTATAATTTTTTTTTCTTTTCTTCCAAGCAAGTGTTTCGAATTCGATTCCTATAACAATCATCAATTCATTCCAAAAAAAAAGAAAAGTAGCAATTAATTACCATAACTATTTATTTATTTATTTTCATTTATTCGGTCAAGTATTTATTTATTTTATGTTTGATTCTATCGTGTCACCATTCATAGCATCTCGTAATTATATATAGCCTGTCGGATTTTCCAACCCCTCCACACTCACCACCTCACGTTTTGCCCTCTTTCTCTCTCGCTCGCACCTCTCTCTTTCTCTCCGCTCAGCTCAAATGGCCGAACAGTTGACCGACGATCAGATCTCCGAATTCAAGGAGGCTTTCAGCCTATTCGACAAGGACGGCGATGGTCCTATTTCTCTCCCCCTTTCTCTCTCTTGCTCGTTTAATTTCTCATAATCTGATTAGCGATTCTGCCTTCTGCAATTATCCGTCTCTTCACTTTTGGCTCTGTGTCACTTTCTCCTTTACAGATCTGGTTTCTTCGGAAATCGGAATCCTTAATTGCTGAATCTGCGTTTATATTTACTGTTTAATTTCATGATGAGGTGGTTCCGAGTTTCCGTCTGCGCGATTGACACATTCGGATGGTAGAATGCGTTAACACTTTTCATTGTTGTTTTTCTATACTTAGTTGGTTTGTTTACTGTTGTGGTCGTTTGCTGATTCTAGGTCTAATGGCTAGATCTTTGTTCCTACTTTGATTTCTAGCGCAGTATGACATTGAAGTGTTTTTGATGATTTGATTCGTCCATTAAGCTTGCCATTTGTTTCATTTCGTTGTCATGCAAGGAATTTCCAGTCTTTATATATTGGTACAATTATACAGATGTTTATTTATTAGGCAATGACATCAGATAGTCAATGATGCGTCTGATATGTTTTGTTAACGACGCTTTTGGTACTTGAGGCCACTCTTCCTGAGTCCTTGATTCATGACATCTAAATCTGGTACTAAAATAAGGGCAATGAGAGTAGTTATTGTTTTGATGGTCACTGATTGGAATGAATGCTCAATATTGTGATATTCATTTTAATATGAACATGTTACTCCTATTTCCTGTTATAAGGATGTATTCTTCGTTCTACTTTTACCTCTTGGACATGCTAGACAAGTGACTTTCATTTGCACATGGTCAAGGATGGAAATGTAGATATACAATGGCCATGATGTAAAGGCAACAGAAAGTGGTGTTGTGTTCAATTAGGATGTTTCCAGCTTCCATGTGAGCTGACCTTCTAAAGGAAGGAGAGTGTAAATGGTTGTATGTCAATATGTTTTAAACATGGGAATGGTTTGAATTTCTAGATTTAACACCTCTTTTAATGCTTATGCTTTATTTGTTGAGGGAACAAGAAGCTGCTGTGTTATGCTGTAAATTTGGTACTATTATCTGTCATTATTATTTGGTTATTGTTGAATAATCCCTTCTTATATATCTTATGTCTGCTACAGGCTGTATTACCACAAAAGAACTCGGGACTGTCATGCGTTCCCTTGGGCAAAACCCTACTGAAGCCGAGCTTCAGGACATGATCAATGAAGTTGATGCTGATGGAAACGGGACCATTGACTTCCCAGAGTTCCTTAACTTGATGGCCCGCAAGATGAAGGACACCGACTCTGAGGAGGAGCTTAAGGAAGCTTTCCGTGTTTTTGACAAGGATCAAAATGGTTTCATTTCTGCAGCTGAGCTCCGCCACGTTATGACCAACCTTGGTGAGAAGCTAACTGATGAGGAGGTTGATGAGATGATCCGAGAGGCTGATGTGGATGGTGATGGTCAGATCAACTACGAGGAGTTTGTCAAGGTTATGATGGCCAAGTGAGATTTCAATCAACTCATAAACTTCTAAGTTCTAAATTGTTTTCAAGAAAACAAAAAAAATGGAAGCAGGGCAGATAAGTTTGATGCAATCACCCGAATTCTATCATTAGGGCAAATTTCATTTTGCTCCTATTCATCAGTTTTGATGCTGGCTTTGGTTTCCATGCTTCCATTGGTTCTAGTTACTCCTACCTACTGGCTACTTGTTTGCTTTGGTCCTGGTCTATTTTGGTTGACAGTGTTTTTCCACTCTAAAGCTGCATCTCAGCTTCAGAATTTTATGAAACTCTGCAACAATTGGAATTTAATGTTTTAGATGGCCTAATTTTGCTGTCATATATCACTATGCATGAAGCTTGCTTGCTGTTTTTTTGGTTTGTTGATTAGTTAGCTATGTGCATAGGTGAATCATAAAAGCCCATTTGAAATAGTTTCATTGCCAGGTTTGTTTCACCATATGAAGGATTAATCTACGACCAAGCTCGTATTTTGCTTAAACTGATCTCAGTCAAAAATAAAATTGTCTACACTCGTATTTTGCTTATGCAGAAAATTCTAATACTTTAATGTTATGCCGATCTTCTTTACACTTGATCTGTGTTCTCTGTCAAACTGCTCGAAGGAAATATGCAAAAAAAAAAAAAAGGTCGGGCATCAATATGGTGAACTTATATGGAAGCATTTAGTTTTTTTGTTTCTTCCCGTAAGGTATCTTACTTAGTTTGTAAATTCATTAAATTTTTCCCAAAAGAATTTGCGAATTTTTTTGATGGAAAAAATAATTTGCAATTTAAATTATTGGGAATATTTTCTCAAAAGAAAGAAGCTTACCATGAACAAATTTCTTATTTTCATATTTTTTTATATTGAGGAAAACATATTCCCATCTGATTTGATGGAATTTTGCATGAAATGAGGTCCACAAAATATGTACTATAGCTTATTCTCTTTGCCAATAATCGGCTTCTTTATGTCCAACTTTCGGTAAAAGCATCTGGTTCATTGAAGATAGAACGAATGTTTCAAATTGCATGATCTTTTCAATGTGCCCCATCCCCCTTTTTCTACATGCATGATTATTGATTAGGTTGTACATCTATATTCAAATACGAAACTCATTTTTTCAACTTGTTGTATAAAAGTTATACTTTCAAATAAATCCAACTTAATGACCATTTGCAAGTCCGTGCAAATTCAGTGAAATGCCCACGTTACACATCCAAATTATTCACTTATTTGAGTTCATAGGACAATAGGAGCATGCATAACACCTTCACTAACATGCACTAGTGTGCGTATAAAACTAAATGTGCTTGGAATTTGCAATCCAAATTCCCTATTTTACAAATCTATTTCAACACCTATTTTCTTATTTTAATTAGTTAAATTGAATCTTTTTTTTTTGTTTTATCAAAGGATATTATTACTTGTTGATTTATTAATTTGAAAACAAATCAACCAACATATCATAATGGAAAATATTTGGGAATAGAGTTCTCATCTAGGTGGGGCCTAGACGCTAGAAATTCCTATCTCGTCTAGCCGTCTAGGTACGCCTAAGCGGCCCATCTCAACCTAGAAGCCGCCTAACATTTTTTAGAACATTGATTGTAATAGTAAGCCTTGCTATTGAAATGGTCTATTCTTCCACACTTCAATTGGTTTTGACTCCGACTCCTTGCAAGTTGCAACAGAAAAAGGAAGAGACCACCACCCGTTCAAGACAAGCGAGTCTACTCCAAGGGTTTGAGTAGCAAATTCAATGGCATCAAGAGAGATAAAAGAAGAGACAAGTGTGTAATCCTTTAAAGCATGCTCTCCTTACAAGCTTGCCACCCACTACGAAGAGAGAACCAAAAGAATGTAACATTATGTGTGTGTTACTCCTTTCTTTTGTACAATATTCCATGCCTCCATGGATTTCAAACTCGAAATAAAGCTTGAGGAACACCATAAGCATCATCAACCTTTGGCCTCGTTCATGTTGTCTTCATTTAGCGTATTCGTTTCGATCACTTATATGTTAAGCTCGGATACTAAAAACATCTTAAGATTACATTAGCATGTTGAGAAAGAAATCGCAAATAAGTTCTTACAAGTATATGCTATCTCATAAATATGTATCACTTTACAACTAACACGGTTCTTAATTTAATAGAATGCACTTTGAGCTATTGCAATTAAGCATCACTCATATGAGGTAATAAGATTTGAGTTTCAGACCAGTTCTCATCAGCTTAACTTGAATGACTAACAAATCAAGAAAACTTGCAACTTTACTAGGCAGATTAGTACTTGGTAGTAATTACTAATTAGTAGTTACACAAGGGAAACAGCCCAGGTTTCAAAACAAGAAAGACAAAAGAAACAAAGCATTGTAGTCCAACACTCAACAGCAATGCCTTCCCCTTCTTTTTTTCTTAGTGCCGCTTGCCAACTTAACAGCAAGGCATTCTCTTTTCTTTACAGGTTGTGATTCACAATTAAGAGTTAAGAGAGAGATAGAGAAGCCTTTACCTTTGAACAGGCTTGTAAAGGACCACAGTGACATACTTTGACTCGAACCGATGAGTCAAGCCAAGAGCAACTACAGATTGAGCAGCTCTGACTTTCTCCCTGTACATATGGTTTAACACAACATGAGGAGGCCTTGAAGAAGAAAACTCTTCATCCTTGGGCACTTGTAGGACCGTCAAACATAGTTGTTCAGGTACCAACACCGGCTCCCTTGAGAAATCGTCTTCTTCAGGAAAATCCTGATTATAGCTCGAGTCTGGTGAATCTGGGACTTCAAACTCAGCAATACTGTCTAAGCTCTCTGGGACGTAGTCCTACACAAATCAAGGCTCAAGGGTTAACCCTTTTAGATAAGCATTTATAACAGGCAGAAAAAACAAGTTTTGACATTTCTAGTGCTATTAAATGCTTCATGGTAGACAAGAAGCATAATCGGTACTTACATGGACATCAAGAACATGGCATACATTTCCCATCTCATCAGAAACAAAAGGATGATCTGGAGACTGCCTGGTTTCACCATCAACGATGAAGCGGTAATGAAATATACCAGAAGGAAGGACGAGGAGTAGAGTGTGATCTTTGCCTGCGCGTTGCAAGACTTTCCTGCAGAAAGGAAAAGCTTTTAAGATTCTACTTTTTGAAAAGATGGATTAAATTTAGTATCTAGTATCTACAAGCAAAAGGCTACATAGATAAATAAACCTTGATGACCAGTTGTCCCATGACCCTTCCACAGCCACATTATTGCCACCATGACCCCATGTGATCAATGTAGGAATCCCTTTTTCCGAAGGAAAATTGGCAGGTGCTTGAGTTTCACCCTGCTGCATATGGTTGATTTGCAAGGAAACCGCAGGAAGCTGCAAAACGGAAAAATTCTTATGCTCAGAGGAATGCTTTATGCGTGGAAAGTGATTGAGCTAACTAAAAGATGAAAATCAGGGATTCGAGCTGAATATTAAGATTACAAATGTTAATTAACATTAGGATAGATGTCAAATATTCATCCCAAACTCTCACTAAATAAAAAGTTATCAAAATGTAATCATGTAGATTATGTCTCTAGAATGCTGATATGAATAGGACAGGATATTTGTTTGACCTGGTTCTCCCATAATGCCATGGTACTGCTCTCACAAAAAATGTGAATTTTACATGTGGGCCTCACATTTCAAGTGAGAGAGGGTCACGATAGGCCTGGATCATCCAAAACATTTTCCCACAAACTTATACTCCAGATGCAACATTTCATTTATATTCTCTCATTATGATGAAAACTGAAAGAAATACTCTCGGTTTAAAAAAATTCAGCTTATACTTCCAAAAATTGCATAGCAAAAAAGGTGACAACACCCATTGTGATGCATATGAGCTACCTAACAACAAAAAGACAGACAAACCAGTAAGTTCAAAATTTGCTTCTAATCCACAATATATCACATGTAACTATGTAATGAAGCTTTCAACAAAACAGCTTTCATCAAATATAGGCACTTTCATCAAAACATATTGCTATGTAATGAAGCATTCAACTAAGTTTTAGTGGAGAGAGTACAGCTTCCAAGTTCTAAATGACATTGAAATATGTTTTCATGAAATTAAACGTCTACACACATAGGTTTGCAGAACTTGCAGAGAAATGTGGATTTCAATATATTCAACATCCGTCATGAAGCATGATTTCAACTAACTCTATCCAGCTCTTCTCCATTTCAGAATAATATTCACTTATAATTCCCTCCTAGCTCTAAATTGCTTTGGTGAAAAGTTTGTCAGCTTCAGGGTTGGACTGAGATTTTTGTCAGTGAAGCAAAAGTATAGTAAGAAAAAGCTATGGGAAGAACAAAGGAGTTTATGGGCATAGTCACATCAAGAAAGAATATTCTAGGGTATTCAAATTATTTTAAAGGATGAGGGTGGCACTGTACACTATAACAGTCCAAAAACTAAGGTCTTCCTTCTTCAAATATCACTATGGTAAATGCATTTGTTTTTAAGCAAAACAAGCCCCACAGCCCACAAGACAAGCCAATAAATCTTTAATGAGACACAATGCAACCAATATTAGCAAGCCCCACCACATATTCACAATCAGAGACTTGATAAGAGCAAGCAGTTGGAGTATCTTATCTCTTATATCCAGAACCAAGATGACATTGTGGAACTTCTTATCAAATAGGTAGATCTATAGAAGAGAACAGGACAATAAACTGAAATTAAATCCAATTTTGCATCAATAGTCATCACTATTAAATTGCATCCCAAGACATCAGTCTCATAAACAATACTGTAGCAATGATCAAAATCACATCTACATTCAGGCGAAAAATATCAATGATAAACTTAACCAAAAAACAGAAAAAATGGAGGTCAACCAAAATTAAGCAATGTAATTTGCAGTAGACGTCCAGTGTGTTTAATGAACAAAATGACAAATCCTAAATATACCAATTATGAATGTACAACACAAGAAAGCCATGAAAAGAAGCTAAAGTAAAAAGCGGAAGGAGAATGGCCGAGAAAAGAGAGGCAATCTCAAGTTCGCAAGTATCATATACTCTTTGTTGCAAAAAGATCAGATCACTCAAAAGTCAAAACCAGCTTGATCTCATCTAATGGAGCTCCAAAACCTAATCGGATCAAGAAAGCCAGAGAAAGAAGAGAGGACGAGGGAGACCTGAGGAGCAAAGACGTGAGGAGGCAGAGAGCGGCTGGGACTAGCAGGAGGCGAATTCGCCATATCTTCAACATCGCCAGGCGGCCTGAGCCTTGCCGGAAATCCGTCACCGGCGGCGTGGTACGCGCCATCGGATCTGCCGAAAGGTTTATCGTCGACGCCGTTAGCTCCCTCCTCTCTCCCAGTCGCATTACCCATCGCTCGCCGGAAAACCTATACTACTAGAAAATTCCAAACTCCGAAAGCCGAAAAGCTGATTTCTCACAGAAAGAAAGATCTGCGAGCACGACAACGAAGAGGGAGAAAGAATTTCAAAGATTCCGGAGAGAGAAAGAGAGATTGGAAGGCGAAGGTGGTGGTGGTAGAAGAAGAAAGACGGGAGGAGAGAGAATGGAGGTGAGAGATGAGAGAAGGGAGGTGTGAGATGACGAAATTGCCCTGGTGTTAGGTGGATAATTACCGAAATGGCAATGTAGTGGAAGGCACGATAAGGGTAGGATTGTAAATTTACGGATTTGTTCTTGTGAGGATAGCCGATAGCGACTCGTTTATAGGCGGCGAAAGTGGGGAGAAGAGGAAAAGAAGACAGGGGACTGATAATATGGATAAACATACAATATTATATTTTTATGAAAATGAATATTTGGAATTTTTTTGTCTTACGCTCTGGATGGAGGCGCGTGTTGTCACGCTCTGTGTTAGCGTATGAGAGACGAAATTTGTTGGCAAACGAACTGTGTAGCGAGCGAACAACGAAGAGTTGGAGTTGGAGCGCGTCGGGATAGACACTGATAAGAAACACGTAACGAGCAAGTAGGATGCACGTGTCTGAATACACGGGGGGCCCACATAGTGAGGCATTATTGGTGGGATTTGCTTCCGGGGCTAGGGAGGATAGAATAAATTAATAATGGATAAAGTTTTTTTTGGTGGTCAAGATATGAAGATAATGGATAAACTCAAGAAGAAATAAGAGGAAGCCAAAGCCTACTCATTCCTGTTCATTACAAAAATACTCATTTTTACTGTATTTTTTTTATACAAATAAGAATTCGGAGAGAGACCGTTATAAAAGAAACGGCGATAGTATGGTTTGATAACTTTGATCATATTACTTGTTTTTTTGTGGTACTCTTTAACATTTTATTTTATTAAAATTTATTAAAATATAAAAAAAATAGGTCAAGTAGTTAAATTATTTGTGGCAGGCAATTAATATATAAAATTTAAATGAAAATTAAAATCAAAACATGGTAAGATAGTTTGTTAGCAACACTGTTATAAGAAACGGCCTAGGCGGCCACCTAGGCGTTGGGCGGTGGTCTACCGTCCCGATTTTGCCCTATGTGGTAATCTGGGCGGTTAGGCGGGTTGGGCGGGCTAGGCAAGTTGTGCGAGTTAGGCGGGCTGGGCAGGTTAGGCGGGTTGGGCGGCCTTCTAGGCAGGCTGGGCTGCCTTTTGGGTAGCTTGGACGGACTCTAAGAAGGCTCTAGGCTTGAATTTATACAGAAACATTCAATGTTCTAAAAAACGCTAGGTGGACGCTGGGCGGAGAGGGACCGCCTAGCGCCTAAACGGCCTGAACGGTGGCCTAGGCGGTACTAGACGGGTGCCTAGGCGGTCTGGACGGCTAGGCGGGCTAGGACCTTCCAGCGCCTAGACGGGGCCTAGAAGGGATTTTTAGAACAGTGGAAACATTATAATAGGATTATTCTTTATTTATATATTCTTACCAATTATAAATAATAATCCTATATAAAAAAAATTCATACCAATCCGCCTAATCCGCCCAGATCCGGCCTAGGCCCCCGCCTAGCCGTCTAGGCGCTAGGCCCCAACCCACCGCCTAGCGTTTCTTAGAACACTGGTTAGCAATATACCGGTAAATATGTCGGAGTTGGACGGACCAATCCCTTCTCAATAAGCCTTGGCAACTCTTGAGAACGAACACATACATTATTTGGGCACCAAGTAACTACTACAAGAGATTTTTAACGCAAAAAATATTATGAGCACTTGATAAAAATTGCAAACAAAAGAGTTAACTACGAGAGCTCTATAAGAGGTGGATATCAATAAAAACATTCACTACTAAACATTGATATGGTAAAAGAGTTCACTACAAGAGCTAGTATAAGTCAAATCATCATGTCTCTTCTGACTCTTCAATCGTTAGAATGGGTAAATTTATCATATGAGTTCTCATATTTTGAAAATGCTGGATGTAACTTCATTATTCACGCCTCTAAAAACATCCCTTCTCAATATAGCACAATAGACAATCATTCAAAAATTTATTTCTCATCTTTTTAAACAAATCTGTCTTGATAAAACTCATTGCGGAAAAGGCTATTTCTACTGTAGCAGTAGCATCAGACAACACTAAAATCAAATCAATGAGGCTATATACCAAGTAAAATGCATTCTGAATTTCAACCACAACCATCTTTTGAGCAGGAGCTCCAATATTACAATTGTGCAAACTTTTCATTCTCTCATCTCATAAATCCACAACTCTAGTTGTCCCTTAAGCTCCATTTGACCACCCACTTGAGAAGTCTTCTGCATACAATTCTGGAAGTCGAATTAGTTTTGGAAAATTGAAGTTAGAGAACAAATTTTCCAAAATTTAAAGCACTAGTTGAAAAGTATTTCAAATCAAAAATAAAAATTCTATACTTGGATAATGGGGGAGAATATATAGCTTTAAAACAATTTTAAGTGAAAGAATTGTTTTAAAACAATTCTTAAGTGTTTCGACAAAAAAAAAACAATTCTTAAGTGATAATGGCATTACTCATATGACACCACCACCCAAGGTTATCAGAATCTCGATCCGATTCTACGATTCTACGATCCATAACACGTGAAACGATCCACGATCCCAAGTAGGATCTTAAATGATTTAGAATACAATCCCGATTTGATCTCGATTTTACATATGAATCTAACGATCCTATAAACGATTATAACGATCCTACAAATGATTCTTACGATCCTATAAAATGACAATTATGACTATATATTATTGATAATTTCACGGTTAATATATCATTTCCATTAAAATAGTTAACTAGTCCACATCTTACAACATTTTTAATAATCAAATTAATAATGTTTATCACTTTCTTATTTATATATAACTAAATATACAATCTACTAGGTTTGTCCTTGCATACTTTTAGTTATAATGTAGGATCTTACGATTCAGCGATCTGATCTTACGATCCGATCCAAAAGATCCTCAACAATCCAACCTAAAATTCTGATCCTGATAACCTTGCTACCACCACAGACTCCGGAACACAATGACATCTCTGAAAGGAGACACCAACATGTTGTTGAAACTGGAATACCACTTTTAAATGAATCAGGATTGCCCAAAAATTTGCGGACACATGCGTTTTTAACTGTTGTTTACTTATTCAATCATCTTCCTACTCCAATCTTAAATTTCGAATCCCTTTTTCAAAACTCTTAAATAAAAAACCGAATTATTTGAAATTAAAAAGTTTTGGTTGCATGTGCTTTCCCTGACTAAAACCTTTTACGACTCATAAATTAGAAGCCAAATCCATCCCTCTGTCTTTCTTTCTAGGATACTCACTTACACAAAGTGCCTATATCTTTATGGATCCTACTACAAATAAAATATTTGTTTCCTGGCATGTTACATTCCATGAAGATAATGTTCCATCACATTATTTTCCTATCCTCTTGACGGAAAAGATCTCCCTTTTTTAATTACAAATTATGAATTGTGTTTAATATAAAAAAAAATAAAAAATCTGACAGGATTTGTTTGAATGGAAGGAAATTATAAGAAAGGACACGAGACGAATTAGGATAGAATAATTTTTTTTTTTCTGGGCACCATTCGAAAAAACATAAAGTTAAGGTCTTGAGGAGCACCATCCTAAATCTCCCTTAATTTTATTAATAAAAAAAGTCGGTCTGAACCGATTTTTGACCGAACCAAACCGAAAACAAACTCTTAATTTTTTTGGACTGAGGATCGGACCAAATACATTGCAGTCCGGTTCAGTCCCAATCCGGTTTAGTCCGGTCCAAAATTCCGGTCTGACCGAATTTTGCTCAATCCTAACAAAAAGACCTAGATCGACCCCACATGGGGCCCACTTTTTAACCTACAACCACACGATCAGAAATAGGCGCGGGCCCGCGCCTATCCGATGTGGTTATTCTCAAAACTCCTAACCAACGCTTATTTGAGTTATTTCTCTCCTCCCCCTTCTTATCCCCCACGCAAGCTGTTGGTGGTGGTAGCCGCGCTTTGAACAGAAATCGAACCTTCCAGATTCCGACTCACTCTCTCTCTCTCTCTCGATGAGTTCGAAGCTCTGAAAGGCGCGCGAATTCGGATTAGCGAGAGTACAGCAATGGGGACGGGGCAATCCAAGGGTCTCGAAGGTAGCGCTCATGGCGGAGTTACCGGCACTGGCGCTGAGGATCGAGAAGACGTCTCCGGCGGCGGACAGCTCTATGTTTCTCTCAAGATGGAGTGTTCTCCGCTCAAAGGCCAGCTTGTTCCCCACGTCTTCGGTTCCGCCCCTCTTGTTGGCTCCTGGGACTCTTCTAAAGCAGTTAGTCATTACTCGATCTATTAATTCGATTTCTTTTGTTGTTTTTATCTGAGTGTCGTAATTAATAGGAAGTCGTTTCAATTGGAATGTTTGATAGTTGTCTATGGAGCGGGAATCGGCTTCAATGTGGGAATTGAGTTTCGTAGTTCCACCTAATCATGGTAATTCTAGTGATATTGATTGATTGGCTGCATGGATTTCTAGGGATTGCGAAATCCGAATTCAAGTTCTTCTCTTTGATTATTTTTGGGTGGTTGTATTGTAGAAACATTGGACTTCAAGTTCTTGTTGAGGCCCAAGGATGGGAACATGCCGTGCGTTGTAGAAGAAGGCTCGAATAGGGTTTTAACTAAGGGATCACTTGAAGGCAATGCAATGCATGCTGTGTTTAAGTTGAGTGCTGATGAAGTGCTGGACTGCCCTGTTTTCATCAAGGCTGATCGGGTCTCCCCGTTTGACCTGGCAGCCAGTTGGAGAGCCTACCGGGAAAATCTTCAGCCTTCTACTGTTCGTGGCATTCCTGACATTAGCATAAATTCGGATGCTCAGGCTGGTTTTGAGGTTAGAGGTTAACAATTTTAATCTTGGATCTTTTTCCCTCTTTGATGTCTTTGCATATTGAAATCTGTCAAGTGTCAACTGAACTGGTGAATGATAGGGGGAGGTAATCTGAATATGAGCTGAAAATTCTTACTCATTAGTTTAAGTCGAGCTAATAATACTATATTAGAATGTAAAAGTAAATTAAATCATAGCAAAGCGCAAACTAGTTGGAGGAAAGGAGTAGAATTTCTACAAGCAGGCCATGATGCTGAATTATTCATGGTCTTAGTGCAATATTTAAATTTTGGTTAGAAGGCTGGAAGTGATCATTATTGAAATTTTAAAATTGGCAATTAGGCTTAATTTTACTTGTTAGCTTGGTGCTTAAACATTGATTGAGTTGAGGCAGGATTATTTTTAGTCACCAAAGTATGAGGTCCAGATCAAGAATAATCAGTCTACATGAGCATAAACATCTCAAGTTTGCCTGGGCTTATATATTCCCTTATATCACAGCTTCTGTTAGGGGTCCTGTTGAATTTAGAGATTTTGGATAATTAGTATCTTTTCATAAGGTTGAATTGATTCATTTGGTGGATCTCCTTCTCTGTTGCATTCCATGATGATTGCTTCCACTCACTATTAAATAAAAGGGCTTCTTTCATGGATAGTGGTTAGCTAATGGAAATATGAGAACTCTTACCCTGTTCAGTTTGGAGAGCATTCTTTTGTATATTTTCCCGTCGAGTTGCCTGCATAATCTGTATACATAATAATGCCTATAGAAGATAGTGACTTGATCATGGGTTGAACTAGTCGGACCTTGTGGTCCATAGTGTAATATGAACCTTTGTGGTGAAATGAGGTTCTGTTTGATTACATGAAGTGAGCTTAAGTCATAAAAGTTTCTTTGTAGTACAAAGTGGTTTGTTTCCCTGTTCCTAGCCCACAGCCATTTTGGAATGCGTGATAAACAAATTAGTGTTTTTCTCTTGAACTCAATCTGGTTTTCTTTCTTTCAACAAATTGGGTAAAATAACGAGTGCTTGCCTCTATGCTAAGCCAATTTGATTTACTATTATGACATGGGTGTCTGATCATTTGTGCAAATGTTTAATCTAATACTCTTTCCTTTACTCAATAGAGTGGATCTTCAGCAAGCTTGGATCTTGACATTGAACGATATGTTATCCCAACACCAGGACCCTCTGCAAATTCGGTTTATGCAGCTAATTTGGCTGCAACACCAAGATATATTTCTTCCAGCAGGAACAGCCTGAGCAACACTTCATCATTTTCTTCTAGAAGTGCTGGTGCTTCTAGTGATCAAACTACATCTGTTAAGGTTTATTATGCAAAATTGCCATATCAATGATTTTTTAACCGTTGACAAGTTAGTTTGGAGACATGTACTTTGTTTTTCTATGATGTTTATGGCTCCCTAAAGGAGTAACCGGTCGATTTTTTGCCCTTTCTCCTTCCTTTCTATATTGTATGTTTCTTCTAGAAAACTGTTTGAAATTGATATAAAGGAAAAGATTGCCTTGATGCCTGCATTTTGGACTTAACACTTCTGCTATGTCATATTGATTATGTCTAAATAAAATTGATTTCTAGCAACATTATAAGCTAAAACTCACCTGCTAATCAGCAGTCACCTAATATGCCGTTTTCCATTGATAGAAATATCAGTTATTTAGTCCAAAGTTTTAATATTACTAACTGAGAAGACATTGGTTCTGGTGCTACCATGAAGATAGCTTATCTGCTGTTTGCACCAAACCATTAATCCTTCATGAGTCAGCTGAATCTTATATCTAGATTTTGTTAGGACTTTTGTCTGTATCATTTCATATTAAATTCTGATAATATTGTACTAAGGTGTATTTACATTGTATTCTTGATATGCTCAAGGTAATGTTGTGCAGGACATGGAGCTGTCGATTCCTGATTCTTCAAAAGTGCACCCTTATTCTGGTTCGGTTGAATCTAAGTCAGTGGGAACATATTCACCATTCCAAATTAAGGAATCTCATAAAGGACTGTTTGTAGACAGAGGAGTGGGCTCTCCTAGGTTAGTCAAATCAGCTAGCTCTTGCACATTCACAATTGATCTGAAACTCGATTCCGTAAGAAAGGTCAGTTAATTCTCTTTTGTAAATTTGTATAACAATTTTTTTTTTGACATTGTTCATGAAGCTTACCTATATTACCATTCTTTTATGCATCTTCCTAGAATGCAATTCCAGCAGCTGCTGGAGCTGTTGCTGCCGCTGCAGTTGCTGATCAGATGCTTGGGCCTAAAGAAGATACGCACTTGGCTATTGTGTTGGTAAGTTGTGATGTTAGAAAAAGTGCTATCGTTTTCCATTTGCATTTATTTGGTTGTGTGGCATAAGTGCATAACAACATCCATATAACCTTAGACCCGGCTTCTTAACCATTTTTCTATACGAATAGTTCTACATAAAGTATTATGCAAAGATTTTTATGTGCATGCATTTTGCCTTTACTATTTTTTTTTAATTCAAAATATATGGGGTACATTCACTATGTAGGTTGGCTTGCCTGCTCGAGGTAAGACCTTCACTGCTGTTAAACTCACAAGATATCTTAGATGGTTGGGACATGACACCAAGCACTTCAATATTGGGAAGGTAATCTAATTAAAATCTTAAATCTAGTTCCTAGGCAACTGAAGGGTTTTAAAGTTTCGCATACATTTGACGTGGAACTCACTTTTTCTCTTTGGTGAACAGTACAGGCGCTTGAAGCTTGGAACTAATCAGGTAAACTCTGTTAGTTTGCAATTTAATTCTACGCATAAGGCTTTTGCAGAACTATTATCCAACTTGTCATGATAATATCTGTTATTCATAGAATATAATAAATCCTGCATTTTAATGCATCTGTATAATATGGATCAAGATCTAAAACACAGTTATAACTGCGAAATTAACTTTTTATGTCATAGTTTCTCAGTTGGGTTAGGTTGGTTATAGTTACAACTATACCTATTCTTTTTTCTAAACGTAACTGTTGGATATAATTTGGGCTGTAAAATGATATTTATCAATTTGTTTCTTCTAACTATCTCCATGTCTTGTGGAATTTGTAATGCACCGTCTAATTCTAAAGCAGTCTGCTGATTTTTTCCGCGGCGACAATCCAGAGGGGCTGGAGGCACGTAATGAGGTGAGTTCTTGCTGAGTAATTCTTTCAACTAAATCTCATTAATTGATTTTTTAATCTTTTTGGCCTGTTATGTGTGGTTTTTAACCTATCGGAAACATCTTTTCCCTTGGTTGTAACTGTTACTCTTATTTCATCCTGGCTAAAATTCATTTTTTGCTGAGAGTAATGGTTGATGCCTGTCTAATCTAAAGGATTATACATCAGTTTTACTTCCTTATATGATATACTGAAGTTGTTTCTCTTTCCACCTTCAAAAATCCTTAGATGTGACTAAAAAAAAGGGGATTACTGGACTTGTCATGCACACATGTCATATTACCTTTTTTGTTTTAACATATTTTTTCCCAAGAAAATAAGTTCAAAGGTCTGCACATTTCCATTGCACCATGCTTAGTGGAGAGTTTACCCTTAAATCCTCGTTTTGTCTTTTTCCCTTTGGTCTATATTCATGCATCTTTTATGATGTTAATATTTAGAAATTTGGTTTATTTATGCAGAATATCCTTTGGTTTTGTATTTTGTTTGTTAAAATGTTGTCTTTATGTATTAAAGTACACAAATAATCAATTTAATTATTAATGTATATAGAACATAGTATAATTTGTCTGAAAAAAGATCCCAAAATCTGAAAAAAGATCCATGAACAAGCACTTCTTTCTAAAGTGTTTTATATTAATGTTGTAGATTTATTATTGCTTGAATCAACTTCCTGGACTTCTAATAAAAGATCAATTTGTCTGTCCAAAATAAAAATGAATTATAAACTTAAATATACAGGCTTGACAGAATTCTTATGCTATTTGCACCTTTTGAAAGTTTATTTGATTAAAAATTATAGCTTGTATTGGACACTGTTCTCCAGATAATTAATCGTGCTATGACCTACTTTCTAGTAGGTAGCTGCCCTGGCAATGGAAGATATGATTTCTTGGATGCATGAAGGAGGCCAAGTAAGTTGCTCTGACCCCATATTAATAAAGTTGTTCTTGTATCTGTCTATCCAATATGTTGACTTATAATTTGGGATTGGAGCATTTGATTTAGGTGGGAATATTTGACGCCACAAACAGTTCAAGAGCACGGCGAAACATGTTGATGAAATTGGCTGAAGGAAACTGCAAGGTGCTTATATTTTTGTATGACTAGCATGCTAGATAGCTAGTCCCTGATATCATTTTTAGGTGGTTACTTCATTGAGTAGATTTCATAGCTACATGTGTAGATCGCTGGAATCATCCAGGTAGAGCAATCCTCGTGAAGTCTTCTGTTAGAGCCACCTAATGAGGGCATCACCCTTCTTTGCTTGTTTATTTGATATTTCTTCCAAATTCAAGGAATGTGCTGTTGAAAAAAAATGATTTATCTTAGTTTCCCTCAGTATTTTAGTATTGGGCCCTGAAATATGGTTCTTTTGAATTAGTATTGAAGGTTAAAAACTATTCAGGTGGTTAGATATTATAAACTGATTTTCTATTTTCCATGCAAATTAAGTTGCTTGCAGGCATTTTAAAGGGTTAGACTGACAAGTCCACTTCAACCATCTCACCTTAGAATTCCATTTTTAATAACTACCAAGCTGTTTAGCTGCACCAGACTACTCATTAAGTCAACACAATTCCATGTATTTTATTACTCAAGCTTGTCATCCATTGAGCAAGGACCACCAATTGCTAATTAAACTTGAGATCTTCACCACCCACATCCTTTTAATTCCTTATATCATGCTCAAAATCTAGCAGTTTCAGGTCTCTTGCCCCACTCATGAATCTTCACAAATAAAACAGTTGTGTATTTCAGATGACTGTTTAATATTTGCTTCCAGATCTGACATTTTATGTCCATGTTCTTGTAATTATTGTAGTGTTTTTTCATTTAGATTGCAAAACTGTATTTTTTGTATTTTTGGTCAGCAAAAAGATCTGGTTAATTCAGTTGCACATGATTTGGTGCAATGAATGTCAATATGACAATGCTTTTTCCAAATGAAGCACAGTAGTGAATTGGTTCAACAGCATTAAGTCAACACCCAATACAACATCTTATGGAGGGTTCTACTGAATTTCAAATGCATTTCCAGATTAGGGAGAAACAGAATTTGCATATTAGTTTAATTGTTTGTCTAATTCTAAGGATGAATGCATAACTAAACCCGAATGCGGTCTTGTTCCGGTGGAGTTTATTAGAAACTCTATAGGTAGAGTTCTAAAACCCTATTGTAAATTAGTGAACCCTAGAGAAAATCATTAGTAGATTTGGAGAGAGAAAAACTAAATCTAACCGTTAGTTTATATTTGGATGGTTGAGATTTGGCCAAAATTCACCGATAGAGTTTTTATTAAACTCCACCATAACTAAACCCGAATGCAGGAGACTCCTGTTTTCTTAAGAATGAACAATGCTGCTAATCTTCAGTACACATATTTTAAATATAACTGTTACACGTTAAATGGTTTCAATGCAGATTATATTTTTGGAAACACTATGTAATGATGAGCGCATTATAGAGAGAAATATACGTCTCAAGGTCCAGCAGAGCCCGGATTACGCTGAAGAGTGAGAATTCTAATCAGATTCATAATTATGTTTCTTAAACCAAGAAATGAAGTTTGCTACGCATATTGAATTAAATTTTAATGTGTAGTATAACAATTGTTATATTATGCAGGCCAGACTTTGAAGCTGGTTGCAGAGACTTCAGAAATCGGTTGGCATATTATGAAAAGGTAGTCACTCATGACCTTTTTCTCATATCTTTTTGAGTAAATGCTATATGAGATTAATGTAAACTATATTTTACATCTACAAACAGTTCTATGAACCAGTAGAAGAAGGATCTTATATCAAAATGATTGATATGGTCAGCGGACATGGGGGCCAAATTCAAGTAAGTCTGCACTCTCCTGGTAATTAAGTCTCTCTTCATCATCTCTTAAAAATTTATGTAAAGTGGACCAATCCACACGAAAGAATTACCTGAAAAGAAAACTCATGATAGTTTGAATTCTGCACTGGATATAGATTTATGTTGTCTATGAGTTTCATATTGTGTTAGGACGGGACAACAATGAAGTCTTTTGGTGACATAGTTGGAATTTTTTTTCTATGTATCAAATTTATCCCAAATGGATGTGAAAGACAGACTAGGACTGCTGCATCAACTCTAGGCTACTTGAAGACAATTATATAATTCGTTTTTTTGCCTCTGATGGTGAATAAATAATTTTGAGGCTACGATGGAAAGTAGTGTTATCTAGACAGTATAATTTAACTTCGGGTCTAGATAATCTGAGTATCTTATTTGGCTCACTTTTAAGACTAAAATGTGCAGGTAATCAAAAACAAAGTCCATTATTATATTTTAGTGAGCTGCAAACCATTATTAGGATTCAACATTCCTTAATACCAAAAGATGCAAATCAATAGAATCGGTAACATGCATTATAGGACGAGCTGGAATGTACTCTTATGTCATCTAAAGTTATTCTCTCGTGTAAAAACCCCTCTGGGCTAAAAAAAGAAAAGAAAACAAAGATAGATATCCAGGCAAAGAAGAGAAGGAGAAAGCAAGGAAAGATATGTAGAGGAAACAAGATGAAATAAGCATTCTATAATACAATTCAAAGTCAGAAGTCTAGAGGATTGAATGCAGCTCTTTTTGAAGCCATTTATTCAACTCCAGTGATTTATGTTATATTTGACTGTCATGTCTATATTTGTACAGGTGAACAATATTAGTGGATATCTACCTGGACGGATTGTTTTCTTCCTGGTATGTTGTCAGTAGCCTTTTTTGTAAGCCATACATAGCTTTTGTTCTCTCCATGAATGGTTTCATGTACTGCTATTTTCTTTTTCATAGAAGTGATCCTGGGTACATTGATTCGTAATATCGGTTTGATATTATTTTCCTAGTTGTGTTGCTGCTTTCTGAAATGTGTGAACAAAATAATAGTTGATAAGATAAATTAGCTAATTGAGCTTATTAATGTGGATATAATAACTTAATTAACTCAGAACAAAAAAAAAATCACTCTGTTGACTCTTTCTGTTGTAGGTGAATACACATCTCACTCCCCGGCCTATATTGCTCACTAGACATGGAGAGAGCCGGTTCAATGTCAGAAGCAGAATTGGGGGTGACTCTGCTCTAAGGTCTGTCAAGTACTGACATTCATTTAGAAGTTCTGTGCGTGATAGTCGCATGATCATGTCTACATAATTTGAGCATTTATATATGTTATACACATGTGTCATGTCAAATATAATTGCAGGATATATATTTATAAATGTCTATATAAAAAGCATGTCTATATAATTTGCATTTTGTTTTATTATCTATGCATGTATTTGGTTTTCTTTGGTGTCTTCTTCATTGGATTGCATTGTGTATATTTGACTACGTTGGTTTGAACTACAAAAGAAGAGACTGAAAATTTGGTGTCTTGTTAAATGAGCAGTGATACTGGAGAACATTATGCCAAGAAACTTGGAACCTTTGTTGAGAAACGGCTTAAATCTGAACGAGCTGCTTCAGTAAGTTTTCTTTTTTGTCCTGTAAAGTATGACTGCAGAAAGACCATTGTAGCAGTTGCTCATCTGTTTCTGAGTTTGTTAAGCATTTACTAAACCTTGATTTTTTTTTCTTTTTACACAAGGCCATGGTACTGTTTCGCTTGAGAGAATTTCTAGGATCTGGTAGCTTGGAGGGCTCAAAGATTTTATTGTATCTTATTTATTGTAGCATTATCATCCAAATTTTATTTCTAAACCTAATCTTATCGTAATGGGGCTTATTATCTGAAGGAAAAAGGTCTAAAACAGACATCTGCCGATTATTTTCATTTGTTGCTTATAATTTTTCCTATTAAAGGAGTGTAAGAAGACAGAAGTAATAAGATCTAGGTTCCCGTTTAATTCGTTCTTATCCTAAATTTTTCCGTTGCTAAGATAGGCATTCCACTCTTATTTTTTATTTCATTTGATGCCACAGAAGTAAAGGCAGTTAGGTAGATTGCTGTTGTTTGACTATGATGGCCCATTATGTTTCTGTTTTTTCGTACTTAAAACCAAGTGTACTTCCCTATAATGTTCCTCGTCAATAATTCTACGCATATCAAATTCAGATATGGACTAGTACTCTACAGAGATCAATTTTGACAGCAAGACATATTGGTGGGTTTCCGAAGGTAATATGGATGACTTGCTTTTCTTGGTTGTCTACTTTAACCATTGGAGTAGAAAATTAGAAATTAGATCCAACTGGGTCATTGTGCTGTCTCTGATTCAAGTCTTTGTGTAGATACAATGGCGCTCTCTTGATGAGATTAATGCTGGTGTATGTGATGGAATGACTTATGAAGAGATCAAGAAGAATATGCCTGAAGAATATGAGTATGTTTTGACAGTTTTTTATTCATTCGACTTGTGCTAATATATACTGCCTAGTTTTAGCATATATTATCATGAAGTAGTTGTGCTTTGTGAGGTTTAGCCCAGGGAAAAGCTTGATTCATATATGCTTTGTTACTCATCTTTTTCTTAGTTCAATAAGGAATCTATTTATTATAATAAAAAAGCATTAAAGTCATAAATGAAAGATGTCATTTGAGGAGGCCATACTTGTATTTCCTTAAATTAGCAAAATGTTCCTAAATGTTGCTCTTTTCATGGGCTTCAGATCCCGTAAGAAGGATAAGCTGAGGTACCGTTATCCTCGTGGAGAATCATACCTGGATGTTATCCAAAGGTGTGTCTACAAATTGACTTGAAAATTGCGAACCCCATAACGCCATCTTTGTATAAACATTAATCTAAAGAAACATTATCTTTTTGGGTAAGTGCAGGCTAGAACCTGTGATCATTGAACTTGAACGACAAAGAGCTCCTGTGGTGGTTGTATCTCACCAGGTTGTATTTCACTAGCCAATTGTAACACATGCTTTAGCTTCTTGTCTGTCTTTCCAATCTCGGTTTCTCATGGTGGTGGTCTTTTCTTGCTTCTTTCAGGCGGTCCTGAGAGCTTTATATGCTTATTTTGCTGATAGGCCTTTGAAAGAAATTCCACACATAGAGGTAATTTACTGACACGCTTAACGGCCATTATTTTTCCAGTTGCTATCACAACAAAGCTTCTTCTTTAACTTTGGTCTACAATGTGGACTACGAATTCTAACTCACTCGATCAAGAGTCAGTCGCCTTGTGCTTTCACCCTTGCTCATTGGCTGATACAATGCCTTTGAGATGGATATAGCTGTCGTTATATCAATATTGGTGCATTTTAACTAAATTTAGTTATTATTGTCACATAGCTGAATTTCAGTTTAACTTGGGTCTATCGGGCGCATCCTTCTGAACATGGTATGGGTGCCCCCATCTTGACACCCCAGATCCTGCTTGTGTGGGACTATACCTTGTAGTTTGATCTTTGCTTAGCTCACAAGATTTTTTGTTGTTGGTATGACAATATGACATGATCAAAGTTCCTTATATCATGATTCATGATTTGATTTGTTTGGATTGATTTTCATGTAGTTGTTTTGTGTACCAAGTATTTTTGACAGTTGTGAGTTGTTGTATCAGATACCACTTCATACGATCATAGAAATACAAATGGGAGTAAGCGGCGTCCAGGAGAAGAGGTACAAACTTATGGATTGAGTTGGGTTGCCTGCTTGATTCATGCTGTCCAGGAAAACTGAAAAACCCACATATGTTTCAATTTATATTTTCACACAAAACTGCAAGAAAGATTGCAGATTTTCCACATTTGTATCTCTATTTATCAAACTGTGTATTACATTGCTCTATAGAAAAATAAACGACATTGCAATTTCACTCCTCACTTCTGCATCACCCTCTAAAGTTGCTTCTATTATTGCATAGAGTTATAATTTATAAAAACATTCAAAGAAAATTGAGACCAACCGTTTCGATAGCTAAATATAACGCATTTAAGTTATATTAAATGTGTGATCCAAACAAGAAACTAGACAAACTTAACGAGAATAACCAACCTGACTTATACAAAAATTATTAAATTTACAAAGCCCAACTATATTGAAATCAAAGTCAATTTGCTTTGGTAATCAATTCCATCGCTCACAGGAAGTGTTTCGCGTTAACAAACTTTTACATGGTTATACTTTTAGATGATGAAATGAAACGTGATCCACATGTTGTGATGACAATTGTAAATTGGATTTGGATTGGCCTTGTGAAAAGTCATTTTCAGTTTTTCACCCACAAGAAAGAAAAGTTTGATTTTGCAACCAAACAGTCAAATATTATTAATCTATTATATTTCCCCAATCCTGTCCTCTTACTATTATTGTAGAACACTGAGAAATGGGAACCAATTTCCGGGTAACTGCCTAGTGCCCACCACCTATTCGACTAAATTCCTCAGGCTCTTCAATCTTCACGCCCTTTCTGCTGATCCCAATCGCCAATCTTTAAGGTAATCCTCTCTTTGCTATCTTAAAAACCAGTATCAGAGAAGAAATTTTAACATAATTGCTTGATTTGTTTGGGTTTTGATGGGTTTGCCTTTGTTTTTCTTGATGATTAGTAGTTGAACCTTATTTTCAAATGGATATCTTTTTTTTCATTTTAATTTGTTGTCGATGATTGATTGATTACCTGGGAGACGACTGATTTTCTTTTGATTAGGTGATGCAGAAAATAGTTTGCTTTTTCATTAGATGGTCCAAGATTTGACAGCATTGTTATCATGCCATTTATTTTGTTAAAAAGAATTATCTCCGCCTGCTGGTTTCAACAAACTGATCTTGACTAAAGTGAAAGGCCACCTTCTTAAGCATAATTTATGAGAAGAGAATTCAATTCTCAATTGGACGTTTATGAATGAAATTTGGCATTCTTTTCCAATTTGATTCCTCCTGTGAAATTAGTAGACTATTCTTTGTCGGTTCCAATTTGAATTCAACTGAACTATTCATGTCTGTTTATGTATTAGTAGAATTAGGAACTTTGATTGAACTATAATGCAGGAAAAATTCACTCTTTTCTTGGTATATATATATTCGTTGCGATTTAGGAGATCACAGTCCTGAGAAGTAACAACACATAACTCTGTACTGATCCAACTGATGCAAGAGAGAATGGACCGAAGAATCGTGTTCTTTCCCTTACCCTTACAAGGCCATATAAACCCCTTATTCCAGCTAGCCGACATCTTCTATTCAAAAGGATTCTCCATTTCTATCATTTGCACTCGCTTTAACGCCCCAAACCCGGAAAACCACCCACATTTTACCTTCCACACAATCGACGATGGCTTGTCTGAAGAAGACTCGCCCATGAAAGATATAGTAGCACTCATTATTAAACTCAATGAAACATGTGCTGCTCCCTTGAAGGAATGCTTGTCAGAGATTGTATCGGGTTCTTCTGATAAAGAGCGAGTGGCATGCCTAATCACAGATGCTATGTGCTATTCTAGTCAAGATGTGGCAGATAGCCTTGATATTCGCAGATTTGCTTTGAGGACAAGTGGCATTAGTGCTTTTGCTTCGTCCCTTGCTTATCCTCTTATTGTGGAAAAGGGTTATCTGTTAATGCAAGGTATGTGTTCAACTATATTGTCTTGTGCTGAAAACTATATGTTGTGTTGCTCCATTTGTTTTAGTATTTGCTCGAATGCTGTGCATTAAGTTTACTGTGATGATCAAATCTTTTGAGTTTCAGTAATGATTTTGCAAGTTTTAGGGTCAAACTTAGTTTATTTTAGGCGAAATTGTTATTGAAAACTAAACTTTGGTGCATTCTAACTAAATTCAGTTATTATTGTCAGTTGTCACATAGCTGAATTTCTGTTTTTGTTGGGCCTATTGGGCGCGTCCTTCTGACATGTTCAAGTTATGGGTGTCCCCATCTTGACCCCTCAGATCCCGCTTAAGCGGGACTATACTGGGCGATGATGTTGATGTTAATGTTATTGTAAACTAGCCGTTTTACCCAATAAAGGATTATGAGGCAATGAAGGTATTTTACTAACGGATAACGTTTTATTGATTTTTTGCAATTTCTTGTTTAATAGGTAGTCTTACAAAAAAAAATGAACTTTTTATGTAATGCAGTTCTGTTTATCCTTGATGGATATATATATTCAGTTTGGCAGTTTTGCTTGAGCTACTTGATTTTTTTTTTTCCTACTGAATTTTTGGTACCTTTCTGATGCTCTTAATAGACACAGAAGCAATAGTTCCAGAGCTTCCTCCTCTAAGAATCAAAGACATTCCTAGAGTCAAGACACAAGTCCCGGAAGTCTATGAGGAGTTACTTTCTCACATGGTTAAAGCTACTAAACTCTCCAGTGGCCTCATCTTCAACTCATTCGAAGAACTCGAAAGCCGCTCCTTAGCCACCGTTTACCAAGACCTCTGCATTTCCATCTTCCCAATCGGCCCGTTTCACAAACGCGCTCCATCCTCCTACACAAGCCTCCTAACCGAAGACCGAACCTCCATTTCTTGGCTCGACAAACAACCGCCCAATTCCGTCGTTTACGTGAGCTTCGGCAGCCTAGCCGCCCTCGAAAAAGACAACTTCGTCGAGCTGGCTTACGGGCTCGCGAATAGCAGCCAGCCTTTCTTGTGGGTGGTCCGACCCGATTTGGTCCGGGGCTCAAACGGGTTGTCGGGTCCGGGACCGTTCCCTGACGGGTTCTTGGAAGAGGTGGCTGGGAGGAGCCATATTGTCGGGTGGGCCCCGCAAAGGGAGGCGCTGGCCCACCCTTCGGTCGGAGGGTTCTTGACTCATAATGGGTGGAACTCGACTTTGGAGAGCGTTTGTGAAGGGGTGCCTATGATTTGCCTGCCGCGGTTTAGTGACCAGACGATCAATGCTCGCTATGTGAGCGACGTCTGGAGGGTCGGGTTGAATCTTGAGAAGAGTGTAGAGAGGGGAGCGATTGAGAGGATGATTAGGACATTGATGCTTGAGAAGGAAGGAAAGGAGATTAGGGCTAGAATGGGTTCTTTGAAGAGTAAGGCAAGTGAGTGTCTTGATGAGGGAGGATCATCGTCGAAGTCGTTTCAAACTTTGGTCAATCGGATTTGTTCGTTTTGATTCGTTGAGGAACCGTGGAAGGCGGGTTTCGAGTTTATGATGAACTTATATAGTTCGTTTGTTGTAATTTGATGTTTTGATTCGTTTTGCATATGTGCTTGAATTGTGTTCTAGTGTGGTGTTCAAGTGTTGAGTAACTCGGAGAGTGAGGAAATTTCATTTCATAAATTCAGGTGATCAGTTTGAATGTTTTCATTCGTCATATGTGAAGTGCTTAAACGTTTGAATGTCCAAAAAATATTAATCATGTGATCATATTTGATATATTGAGTTGTAAAGAAGTTATGGGTCGCCGCGGATTACATACATTATTTGTAGTGGATAGTGCAATGTGCATAGTTGATTTTAAGTATACGCTTGTTACTTGTAGAATGATTCTTTCGTTGGTATGTGTTTTACTTGATGATGGTAAAATTAAGTAACTCAGAGAGAAGGAAGTGTGTTCCTAATTTATTAAACAAAAGAACCCATTTTTTGCTTTTGTCTTTTGGCTCGTTTGATTCGATCGGTTATTGTTGTTTTACATTCATACTTTGTACTTTGAGACCCCAATTTAAAAAGACTCTTCCAATATTAATCTTTTCATATAGGTGTCACTATTTCAAGGGATAACATGGAACCGATTGAATGAAGTTCATATGCACATATACGCCAATAAATAAGTTCAAAAAGCTTTAATTTTAAAATTAATTGACAATAAAAAAAGTAATCTAATAATTTTTTTTATATGTCTTAATTACGTCTTAAGCTTTAGATATGTTCCAACATAATTAAAGGTAATATACTGAATGCATAAAAACACTCTCCTTATTTATATAACAATAAAATGGTGACTGATTAAGTGTTGTTTAAGAGATTCGAGTCAGAATTCCAAATCTACACTAACATTTGGTCTCCACTAGGGCTGTCAATTACCCATGGGTGACACCCACCGGTGACGAAACCAAAAAACTTTAATTTCTCTAGAACTGTATCAGTTCTCACCCGTTCAAGGGTGCTCTAGGCTAGTCCAAGTGGTACTTGGGCTATCCTAAATCTTACCGGATAAAAAAAAAAAAAAAAAAATTACCCACGGGTGACCGACTCATCCGTTTAACCCACTCGAAATAAACGGCCGCCAAACGGGTGAAAACCAAATCAAAGCGGGTGATGAGCGGTTCGGGTGACGGGCGAAACAGGTTATTTGTCGGGTAAGGGTGAGATTTTATCACCCAATAACCCGACCCATCAACCGACCCATCACCCGTTTCACCCAAACCACCCATATAACCCGTTTCGGCCCATAATTTCTAATATGTATGGGCCTTTGAAGTCACCCATATAACTTATTTCGGGCCTTTGATAAATAAGTTCATTTGTAACCCATCTTTGACTCCATTTTGATATTTGTTGCTTATGAGATTTGTTTTTGTTTATGTACGGATTATGAATATTTGTTTTAGTTTATGTATGACAATTTATTTATTGACATAAAATACAACGGTTATACAACGATTATACGGGAGAACGGGTCACCCATATAATCAGCGGGTGACGGGTGGTTTGGGTGATGAGTAGAATATTTTACGGGTGACGGGTGGGTCGGGTGAAGTGTTTTAACTTGTGGGTCGGGTGGTGGAAGTGCTCCACCCACCCATAACCCAACCCATTAACAACCCTAGTCTTCACTGAAAAAACACTAACACTGGTCAATCAAACCGGGTGAATCACAAGAGGAACAAAGAAAATTTTATCACTAACCAAACAATCTAAATTAAGCACGTCTCATACAACTATTCTTAATTGTCTTTCTACCCATTACATAATCATCATGAAGTTATAACTTCCAAATATAAGATTACACAATCCATATAATCAAAGCTTTGTTCACAAAGCCATGTAACTTGTATTACACGCAAGCGAAAACCTACCCAACACGAAACACCTTAACATCCGCCACCTTGGGCACCGTCACAACCAACACCCCATCTCCCTCCATCGCCGCCGTCACCTCCGCCATCCCACCACTCTCCGGCAGCCGGAACCGCCGCAAAGACTTCTCGCTCCTCCTCTCCTCCCTCCGCCACGTGTCCCCCTTCTCCTCCTTCTCCACCCGCCTCTCGCCGGAGATCTTGAGCACCCCGCCGGCCTCCACCTCCACCTTCACCTCCTCCTTCCTCATCCCCAGCGGCACGTGCACCGTCAGCACGTGCGCCTCCGGCGTCTCCCGCCAACCGAATCGGGCCTCTTGGACCGCCGGGAAAGGGTAGAACGGGTCCCACACCTCCGCCGGGAGGCTTGGCCTGATCGCGTCGTGGCCCGACCCGGCGAAGTATTCGACCCAACCCGTGGGCATGTTGATTCGGGTCCTTGGAACTTCAGTTTTATTTTATGTACGTACACTAAACTTTTCTAAGAAATTAAAATGGTGTTTATATTGTGTAGTTGTAACAACTCTTGTAAAGTTTGGGTTAAAATTAGTGTTTGTGGGTATGATTTATAGGGGATTTTTTTCGGAATTTTCATCTCAAAGAAAGAAGTTTTTGTGATAATAATGAATAGAATTGGATTCCATAATTTTATTTTATTTTTTGGTAGAAAAATTGGATTCCATAAATTGATGGGAGAAATGGAGATAGTGGGAAGAGAATTTTTTAGGTACATGACACAAAAACTATGCACAATCAAGCTCAGCACTACTGCACTAGTTAACACGAATGGAAGTCTTTTTTGTCAATGTCAAAATTAAAATAGAGACTTTATAGTACTATTTTAAAATTTAATCAAATGTCTGAAAAAAGATAAATAAATGTTTGAGTAACTCTGCATTGAATTTTTATTCTCATTTTTTAAAATTTAGAATCTCATATATTTTTTTATATTCATTAAATTGCTGAGTATTTCGAATGTCTCTCAATATCTATATTTTGATGATGATATTTTTTGGCATTTGGCGTTTTCTTATAACATAGTAGTAAGATAAAAATAAACTTTACTTGTTGCATTAATGTATGTATAGTTTTGAATGTGTCAAGTATATATGAATATATATATAGTTGTAACAACTGTTGGTATTTAAATTCCACATCAAAATTTTCAGGCAATAAAGTCTAGTTTATATCGAGTCATTTTGTATCAAGTGATGTTATGGAGGCATTATGTTTTACCCCCTTTTTCTTCGAATTTAACCTATCGGGGAAGCTAAATAAGTTTTGTACTATTTGTTTTTTGAATCTACGTTTTGTACTAAGTTATTAGAGATATCTATTTCAAGTTTCGCAAATTAATATGGGGATTGCGGAGGTCTGATAAAATAATTAAGAATGCTAAGATGCCACATGTAAATACAAAAAACCACTTTATGGCAAATTAAAGGTTCAAACAACTTTTTGGCGTAGTAGAGTTGAAACTCGATATGAATTTAAAAGGAGAAGTCAATTATAGTTTAATAATACCACAAGTAAAGTCACTTTCTTTTTGGTAGTGGACTAGTGGGGAGCCAATGTTGCAACAGTATCTCGCCGCAATTTGTCGAATATCTTCTTTTGAATAATATAAATTAATAAATAATGCAAGAATAACAAAAAAGTCCCGTAGCTCAGTTGGTTAGAGCGTTGGTCTTATGAGCCGAAGGTCGCGGGTTCGAACCCCGCCGGGACTATTTTTTTTTTCTTTCTTCCATTTGGGCCTTTTCTGATTATTTCGTTTTGGGCTTTTCTGATATTATATTTGGGCTATGTAGCCCACTATCATGCTAAGCCCAATAATACCGTGCCAACCCTCAAGTGATTCCCACGTAAACTTTTGTTTTTTTAATGTTATTTGTAGGTCCTAAACAGTTAAGGTATGTTACGTTACTTACGTATACAGACATAGTGTGGCAAATTACTCTCTCATAATGGCAACTTTAACTTCTAATTTTGTTCATAAAAACAGCAAGTGAGGGCTTTTGTTTGGGTGGGTTGATGAAAATTTTCATTATGTCATTAATCAAGGAATTAATTTAGCCTCTCCTTAGAATTTTTTCCAACGTTTTTAATACTTTTTTGAGGGTTTATTTTTCTATGCAAGGATTTAGGACTCTACACAGTTTTTGACTTTTTTCAGATAACTCCACAGTAATAAACATTGCTACCCCTTTGTTTTTGTTCATTTAATTTTAAGCTGATAGATGACGCTTAGTTTTACTTTTCACTCATTTTAAGGCAAATAAAATATTTTAAATTAAAAACATATTTTCACAAGAAGTATCAAGGCCTAAATGCCTAATCAACTTAATATTTTCACAAGAAGTATCATTGCTACACCTTTCTTGTTTTTCTAGTTTCATTATGTTCATCGGAAGGGGGAAATGAATAGGTTAGCTCATTTTTCATCTCGTTGGGGCTTTAAAGACAGTTTGGAGAAGGTGTTTGTTGGAGATATTTCACAGGCTTTTATTCAGCATGCGGAATTAGACTTCACTTGATAATATATTAGATGAAAAAAAACACAAAACACAACCAGAAACGCATAAATTGCACATTTGAAATGATAAACCGTTCAGTTACATAAACTATTGAGAATTAAATTACCTTTATTCCTTAGCAAACCAATTGAAATGTACCTGAAGTTAATTTCTTCGTCCAACCATTACTTGTAAAATCATGCTCCCATTGTACGTGACAAACACATCACAAGCTAGGGTTTCATGATTTTGTGAGTAATGACTGATGATATATTTTACATGCTAGACAATAACATTACTTCAAAGATCCATAACACATTAATTGTACGTACAAGTACCAAACAAGATCTCACTTAGAATTTGTCTCAAAATTCATATAGTCAGATCAAGGGTACTCGCCGAAACCCTAGAGTTCTTCTTCTCCTTGTGATCTTCGTCTTCACCTTCTCCTGATCTCAAACTCCCGAGCTTCAAGTTTGTCGCGTTAAGGTCTAAAGAAAGCCTTGATTTCTTCATCCAACGAGGATGCGAGAGAGAAAGCGACAACCCTTCATCATGACGATGATCATCATCATGATCTTCAACTTTCTTAGGTATTATCTCTAGTGAGAGATTCAAATCAATATCACCATGATCACTTGAAAAAGCCTTTCTCTTCTTGTGTTCAACAAGGGTTCTTGGATCATGTGGAGTAGTACTAATCATTAACAAGTCCATGTAATGACCATTGCTTCTTTCTTGTTGTTGGTTGCCATTGTAAGCCCTGCTAAGCTCTTGGAGGCCACGTGGCAAGGCCTTGTTTGGAACGGCGGCTTCCATTGTGTTTATATTGAAGTGTGTAGGCATTCCTTGAGCTTTTGAGTAATCATAAAGGCCAGATCTTGGTGTAGTTTTCATGTCATAGCCTATTCCTCCGGCCCTAGATGCATTGTAGCTCTCTTGCCCTCCCCATGAAATCTGGTCACCATGTCGAAAGCTGAAAATAAACGAAACGAATACGAGATTGTTACAAGAAAATTAACATCCACATAGGCCATTCAATTGCAATGACAAAACTATGATGCGTGGAAACAAGAAGAAGAAAAAACACATAACTAGTCAAGCGACTAGAATTTTATGATAGTACCATGAGGTTTTTGTTTCAAATGAGCAGTGCCCTTGACCAAAAAAGAAAGAAGAAAAAACACAAAAACAAACACTTTTGCATCATTTATTGGGAAATGGTGAATCTATTTCCAAGAAATGAAGGAAGCCAAGGCACACCAAGGAAAAATTCAACTTGTATCCCCATGTGAAATCAAAGATCATGAAATTTTTTCCCTTTGCAAGCTCTTAGGTTTTCCCCATGAAATTCATATGTATACTTGGTATGCTCGGAATCAGAAAATCTTGCATACCACTACTATAAGGGCAAATGAATGTGCTAGCATTATTCTAAATCATGTCAGAAATTGTATCCGAGCAAGATGGCTAAAAAAACAAGAATATAGAAAGTTTATTGTGAAACCAATGTTCTAAAAAATACTAGGTGTACCCTAGGCAGAGAGGTGTTGCCTAGCCCCTAAACAGTTGCGTATGCGGGTCTAAACGAGCGCCTAGGCGGGCTGGAAGGCTAGGCGATTTGGCACCTTTCAGGGTCTAGGCAAAGCCTTGGCAGAAATTTTAGAACATTGTGTGAAACTAGCAATTTGGAGATCCATGTAATACCTAGGGAAACCTAGGTTTGTGAAACTAGGGATTAATTGGGACATCCTTGTCACAAACGTATATTCAATAAGATAACGATGGATTGATCTAATTAAGAAGCCAATTAATTAACCGTATTCATGTTGAATTAAACATAGAATTATGTACTAGTAGATAGATCGAGATGTGTGTTTACCTGCAAAAGCTTAAGCTAGCTCTATTGTCAAAGCTAGGAAGCATGGGAAGCTGCCAAAGGTTAGGGACAAAGTGAGCTGCTGAGCTCCCCATCAAATGTCTTGTATCATTTATCACTAAAAACATACCAATCCAAAGGTCAACATCGATCCAAGTACAAAAGGACAAATTAAAGTAAAAACCCATGGAAACCAAAAGCAGACAATTATAAAAACCAAAACCCTAATTTCAAATCTTAGAGCATACACATGAAAAAGGGGACAAAAATATGGAGAATTGTGTTATTGCCCACCTTGACCCCTCTCATCAATCTTCTTATTTCTGTACATCTGAAGTAAGATCAGATCAAATCAACAACCAATTAAAAACCCATAAATATAACTTGAACAATCTTACTATGTAAGAATTTAATTGTCTTGTTTGATGAAGATAAGCTAAAATTGAAGATAAGAAATCACCTGCAAATGACTCTTGACATGAGCAATGCTAAGCCCTTTGATGTTCATCATCTGAAGGACTAGTTTCGGAGTCGCCTCTGATACCATTTATCGAAAAAGGGGCAAATTTTAGAAAAAGAAAACACATTTATTAGTTGACAAGTGAGTAAACTATATAAATCAACAATCTTTAGAAACTTATATATTGATGGTAATTAAGATTAGCTAACTTGAACATACTTTCTTGACCCCCGAGTCTCTCGACAGCCTTGATGAAGCAAAGATGGAGATCGGGTGTCCATCGTAGCCTAGGAACCTTGGACCGAACATAGGGCCTAACCGCGGTTGAGTTTCCCTTCTTGCCATCCTCAAGAGAGTTACTCTCGTCGACTATGCTATTATTGCTTGAGCTTGCTCCATTCTTATGGCTACTTTCCTCTTGATCTCCTCCTTCATCATCATAATCATCATCATCGTCAACATCTTCTTCTTCTTCTTCATCATCTCTTCCTTGCAACTCTAATTTCCTCTCACAATTCTCATCTTCCATGAGGGATCTATACATGTGTGTGTGTGCGTGCGTATGTGATGATCGAAATTTTGAGCTTAGTAGCTCATGGATTTAGAGCAAAGAAAGATTGGAGAAGAGAGGAGACTCTTGGTTATATGAGAAGAGGGGAGGGGAACACAATAATATTCTCTCTACCTAAGGCTATTTTAGCTTTTATTAATTTGTTCTTTAGGTAGGAATTAAAACTCTCTATCATAAATGCTTAAATATACCAAAACTTGGCGTGCTACAAGTTTTAAGATGATGGGTGATTCCTAACATCAATTATGTGAGGGGTGAGGTCAAAGAAATCAAATATAGTAGCTTAATTGTGTCAAAATGCTCTCTTCCTTTTTTAATTAAAATTGTGAAAATAATTAATCTATGAGTACAAGTTTAAAAAACCTATTTAGTATTGTGGAGTTTGGGTCAAATGGAAAAAACTCTTATCCTAAAAAATGAAAAGTGCACTATAAAGTACGAAAAATGCATTAAAAAATAAAAAAAAGTGCAATCCGAAAAATGTACTACAGAAAATATAAAAAGTGCACTACAAAGTACAAAAAGTACAAATGCGAAAAAGTGCACTCTGAAGTAGGAAAAGTGCACCACAAACTAAAAAAAATGCATTTTTTTTCATTTTTGAGGATAAGATTTTTTTTTCATTTGAACCAAACTCTAGTATTGAGCTGGCTATAAGACAAGTTTCACAAGTCTCTTCTTGACTTTGAATTGCCTAGAAACTCTCTACCTAAACTAGATGCTAAAACTATAGGAAGGTTGAGATAACTAAAAAAAACAAGGTAAGAGACCAACAAATTCTAGCAAGTGTTTGAAAGGTCGACCACTACAAATTAGCTAGGTATAGAAGAAGACATACATAAATGGACAAAGTTGCATATTAGTTTATATGGGCATGAACATCGATTGATTTTATATATATGCGTACATTTCAAACAAAGATGGACCCCGGCCAATAAACCCAATTGTTGATATGTTAGGTGATGTATTGAATTGGTCTCGATCCATCACATTCTCTTTTTTTTTTCGATCTCGATCATCAGCTTCTATGTGTGAAAGTCCGTGGGTCATAGCAAGGGATTATGTATACGTAAACCTAGTATACAAGTTCAATAAGATTTTATCCTAAAACCAATTGACAATAAGAAGAGTAATCAGATGACATATATATTAGGATTGTTTAGTGTCAATTTTCAGATGAGGGAAGTGATTATTCACAACACGCATCCGCAAGTATAATACAACTGACCTAGTTCAGTTGACACTTGGACAAACGGGTCTAACATATCAATCACTTTATGTATAGCTAACCCGATGACAGTGATGAGTGGCATCATCTCAGTCTCTTTATAACTAACTCAATCCAAATAACTGGCGGGTAGCATTAACTGTTAAACTTAAGCCCAAACAAGCCAGGAAACGAGCCCAACACCAGACTTGCTCTAATATCATGTGAAAGTCTGTGTTTCATAACAATGGATCGTGCATACATAAGCCAGAACACAAGCCCAATGAGGTTCAATTCCATTCAAAGACCAATTAACAATAAATAGAGTAACCCAAGAGAAGAATATCGAGCATTCATTTCACACGATGTACTTATCAAAGTCAGTGGGTTGATAACCTAGAGGGTGCACACAATCGTCTGTGTGCATATGCGCATTGGGCCCAACACACAATTTTGAGTGTTCATTTCACACGATGTTCTTATTAGAGTATGTGGGCCGTTAACGTGGAGGGTGCACCCGATTGCCCGTGCGCATCTGCGTGTCAGGCCTAGAATACAATCCTAGTTGGGTTTCATCCCAAAACAATGATAGTACGACATGAATTTATATAGTGGTCTTGTTATTTAGTTCCAACTTTTAGATGTGGGAATGCATATTCTCAACACGTTTCCGCAAGTGTAACTAGTCTATCCTAGTTGACACTTGGAAAATAGGCCCAAGACCAGACTTGCTCTAATACCATGTTAGAGTTCGAAGGTTGTTAACCTGAAAGAGTGTATATGACTGTCCATGCGCATATATGTGTTGGGTCCAATGCACAAGTGACAAGTCCAATGGAGATCCATCTCAAAACTATTTGACAATAGGAAAAATAACTCATAAACTTAATTATATAATGTTCTTATTTAGTCTTATAACTTTCAAATGTAAAAATACATATTTACAAAAGTTCTTATAATATAAGTTGTTTATTTACCTTGATACATCATAAGAGAGATTAATTTTAATGAAATAACTGGTGTATGACACCGGAACTACACTAATTTACATATATACCTTAATCATAAAAGCACGTAAAAATATCGCATCAAGGGTCGAATTAAGCACTTATTCCTTCTTTAAAAAGTCTTATTTTTTCTGTAGACGTACATATAGTGAAACTTTTTTTTTGGTCGAAGGAGAGACAGTACTCTCCGGCTCCTCAAGAGAGCACATGTAGTGAAACCCTAGGATACAGATAGTCGATATGTAGTTCTTGGGTGCATGCAGTATGCCCTATTGACACATATGACTCTTGCAACTTTACCCGCCTTTAATAACTAAAACTTACATGATAAAATAACTGACAAAAATGATATATTAGTGATTTAATGTCATGATTTCGGATTCTGCAGATTCTTAACACAGACTGAAATGGAAAATTAAGCGTTGGATCGGAATTAAAGTATGTGTTGTGATTAGCAATGTTGTGACTAAAAAAACACCTAATACGTACAAACAAAAATGATCTTTTTTATACATATGTGATTTCTTTCTTTCAATTATGTACGTGTAATATATACTTATAATATAGTATGTGAGTATTGTGGTTGTCTTATTTTGGACTTATATTCATAAAACAACTAAAAAAAAGATTCTAATTGAATTCTTGTGACAGGGCTGCAGCTCATTTTACTCCTCAATGTCTGTACCCAGTCAGTGGGGTTTTGGATCTGTTTCTTGCTGCATGTGTGTGCCCTGTACGTAGAACTATTAATCCGGTTCAATAAAAAAAATCCGGTTCAATAGAAGAAATTGAGATCATTATAGTAGTACTAATTAATATATTCCAAACCGGATCCAATAAAATGGCCATTTGATCATATTTACTTTCCACTTCTTTGATTCATGGTTTAATTTTTATTTCGCCAACTGCAATTTTAGCTGAGTAGAAGTTATGTTTAATTAGTTTCTATAGATAAAGTGCTAAGATTAACTTTGACTCTCTTCGTATCATATTTAATCTACGATTTTTCTAATTTATGTTTTTAGGGCATAGAACATAAAAACTAAAATCATAAAAAAAAATTGATGAATAAAAAAAACGGTTAAATAATCCTAAATGATATATTTAACAAGTAGTTTATATTTTAAGGTTTTTAACCTTTGGTCGAAGCTCCATTCGTTTTAAATTCCCATGAATCATAGTCAATTCGGGAACAATGAGTTTCATCGTCATTTTATTATCACTTTTATTGCATGTAAGGTTGGGTTTCATTGGACCCACTTTGATACTATCTTAAATCTTGGTAGATCATAGACTCATAGTTAATTGGAGTGTGAAAAGTTACATTGTTTTTATTATTTTTTTTCGGTTTTTCTAACCTATGTTCTTAGGGCATAGGTTAAGCATTCCATTCAAGGGAACTAAAATCCTATTAGAAAATTAATGAACCCTTTTAAAAAATAAACAAAATTTAAATAAATAAAATTTAATAAAACATTACTATTTTAAGGAGTTTAACCTACGCCCTAGGGGCATAGGTTAGAAAAATCGTTTTTTTTTAATATAAGGTCAGATTCATGTTTCAATCCAAAAACATGAGCTAATTAATGAGTAAGATTTCACCTTCCATATATATTGAGACTTCCATTATTATTCAAAAAATAATAATTTCATATTTATTAAAGTAAAATAGTATAATATTTTTATTTTCTTATTAGTCAACTAAAAAATAGTTATATACTTATTAAATAAATATTATAGAATATTTCATAAGATAAAACTAATAAATGTAAAAAAATTCAAAATAAAAAAGCAGTTGGAATTAGAATAAACTTTTTTTAAAATATAGCTTTAATTTTGTTTCTCATTTCAGAGAAAATTTTAGAAAATGTGTTGGCATGGACGTTTTCTAAGTTTCTCAATGAAGGGTCATTTTTTCCAACTCTCAACAATTAGACTAGAAAAAGCAAAAGAAAAAGTTATCCTAAAGGTATTAAATTGCCAATATACTTAATAAATTAAATTCGACCTGTCGATCGGGTCGAGTCGGTCGGGTTCGGGTTCGATCATTTCGGGTTCGGGTTCAAAACGGGTTCGGGTCAATTGGGTTACGGGTTAAGTCGGGTCAGGCCATGACAGGTTATCGGCGGGTTCGGGTTGACCAATAGGTCAATGACATAATTTTTATTTTTCAATTATTATTAAAATAAGTTTAAATAATAATATAAAAATAAAAAATTATATTAATTGATATTTTAAAATTTAATTGAGAATAATTTTCCTAAACCAATATTTAAACTATATTAAACTATAAGTTCTAAGGTGTTTTTAGCGGGAATAAGTTTTCATTTCCCGCTATTATACAGTGTCGGGAATTAGAGCAATGAAATATGCAATAACAATAGTTACATAGTATGACACATTATGACATCGTCACAATAAAATTTGACCCAGCGGGTTGAACCCGACCCTAACCCAAAAATTTTCGGGTTTAGCGGGTTCGGTTTATTTTGGGTTTCGGGTTTAAATTTTCGGGTCTTAACCCAAAAAAAATCGGGCCGTTCGGGTCGGGTTGTCGAGTCGGGTCATGTTTTGACAGGTGTAAATTAAATACAACAAAATACGTAGGAATCTAGTTTTAGTAGAGTTGAGAAAAATTCATGAATAAAGTTGAGAAGATCTTGATCATCAAATAAAAATTTAAAGCCTAAGATTGGATTCTTCTCTTCACATTAATTTATAATTTTTTTTTACTGATTTATTAATTTCGTATAGGATTTTAGTACCTTCATTTATAGATTTTTTAACAAATTTCACCGATAAAATAGACCTTCTAAGTAGATTTGGTAGGATATTTGCCCTAAAAACTTTTTGGTGGGTCAAAGCGTAGATTGATTAATGTAGAATTTTTAATACTATAAAATGTTTGTTTTTTCCTTCTTGGAATTTTGGCTATATACAATCACAGATTTTTTTGAGCTCTGCGTTTTTTTAGGATCGAGTTGATTCACGACACTGTAGCACATGTTACATATATGCGTTCTTCATGGAGAATTCTGTACGTATTTGCAATTTGCTACAAAACTTACTGACTTTGTAATTCCATTTTTATTTCACCAATGCAGATCATAAAAGTACTACTTCTGGGGAGAAGATAAATTGTCGATCTGACAGAGATTCAGACAAAGATCGTCGATCGATCATCAAGTGGGACGAAAACGAGGTGTCCTTATATAGGAATTCGTAATCAATACTCCCTCCGATCAAATATATCAGATTGAAGATCGAAAATAAGTGTAGTTTTAGCACAAAATTAGCAAGATTAATTGATTACAAAATTAGCAAGATTAATTGATTACAAAATTGCCTGTCTAAAATTGACAAAGTTTGTAGCTTCATTAGTTCAAACAGGTTAATTAAGTTGTGATTTCAGATCTTGTAAAATTTATCATATGACTCTCTAGCTATTCTTTTTATACGGTTTTTCTATCCTATGCCCTTAGGGCATAGGTTAAGAGTACTAAATTTGGGAACTAAAACCCTAATAAGAAACTAATAAACCCTATTGAAAAAATAATTAAATCTAAATAAATACAAATTCCAACTATATTACCATTTTTAGTCTCTTAACCTATGCTCTTGGGGCATAGGTTAGAAAAATCGCTTTTTATAAATAAAAAACATGGATTCATTGGGCATCCTAGACGGGCAAAGATTTATAATTAGTGTGGGTTAAATTTCATCAAATTTTTTTAGGTGAATTAAATTAACTTAATTTAATAAATTTATTATTAAATTTATTTTATTTTTTATTTTTTTAATTAAATTTACCTCGTACGCTTTGAGCCTTTTCTGTTTGCTATCGTTTTAGATGTTCTGACAAGGGAGATCAAAGAAGAGGTATCGTGGTGTATGCTGTTCGCCGACGACCAGAGACAGGCCTACCCTAGCCCACCCTAAGAAAAAAAATTAAAATAGGGTAGATTTAGTAAAATAAATATTAAAAGTAAAATAAATTAGTAGTAAATTAGTTAAATTAGGGTAAGTTAGCCCACCCAGAAAAATTTGACGAAAATTAGCCCACCCTATTTTAAAATCCTGCGTCCGTCCCTGCCGACGACATAGTGTTGGTGGACGAGTCTAGGGCGGGAGTTTGCAGAAAGCTAGAATCATGGAGAGAGAAACTCGAGACGAAGGGTTTTAAGCTGAGTAGGACTAAGACAGAGTATGTCGAGTTTAAGTTCAGTTAGGAGGTGTAGCCGGAGGAGGAAGTACGTTTGGGAGGAGAGGTCATAACGAAAAAGGATATGTTTAGATACCTAGGCTCAATGGTGCAGAGTGATGGGAGCGTCGAGGAGGACATTAGACATAGAATACAGAGAGGTTGGCAGAAGTGGAGGGGTGCGTCTGGAGTGTTGTGTGACAAAAAGGTTCCACTCAAGCTTAAGGGTAAGTTCTACAAGACGGTGGTCATTCCGGCCATACTATACGGGGCGAAATGTTGGCTGACTACTAAGGCGCATGAGCAGAAGCTGATGGTAGCAGAGATGAGGATGTTGATGTGGATGTGTGGGCATACGAGACTGGACAGAATTAGGAATGAAGTGATTAGGAGCAAGGTGGGAGTGGCCAGTTTAGGTGACATGCTTAGAGAGTCGAGGCTTAGATGGTTCGGGCACAGACAGAGGAGACCACCAGATGCCCCGGTTCGAAGAATTGAAGGGTTGGTCGATAGCGACTTTCGCAGGGAAAGGGACAGGCCGAAGAAAAGTTGGAAGGAAGTCATAAAACAAGACCTCACAGTTTTGGCAGTCTCAGCAGATATGACCCTGTGTAGGGACCAATGGAGTGAGAAGATTACAGTGATAGAGCGTTAGTGGTGCCGACCTTGAGAGAGTGCCTTGACCTTTTATTCTCTGCGTCTTAGTTGCTATGCTCTAGTTTTTAGTTATTTGGGTTTTCAAGAGTACTTTCCCGATCTCGCTTTTACTTCTCTCCTTTTCTTTCTTTTGGTTTCCACCGTTTTCACTTTTTGCTTTGGGCCCACCTTAGATACCCTCTCGACTTTCGAGTCGGGGTAAGGGTGCGTACATCTCGACTTCCCAGTTCCCGTATCTTACCGGGTTACACCTGGGTTGATGATGTTCTTGTTGCAATTAAATTTACCCTATTTTTATTTTATTTTAATTTTTTAGGGTGGGCTTACAAGCTATTGTACATGTATTCTTCTTTTATTTATGTAAAAAAATCCACACCAGACAAGTAAAACCTTCTACTCTACATAATTTTTTGTCTCAACACATTTGCACATAGCTAAAATACGACATAAATCAACTTATTAATTAAAGCTTCGAGATCCACACAGAGATATGGTATGACTAGCATCATTAAAAAATGCATTTAATTAATAAATCTTTCAGAATATTATCTAATAAAAGTACTTATCAGGATAATATTCTGCATGTATGTAGGTGGAGCATCACCATCTGATTGTATTATTCCTTTTGATCACAAGTTGGATATAAATCATATACATGTCAATAAAATTCAGGTATAAAATAAAGAGTCACCACTGAGAGATCGAATTCAACTTAAATTCTGAGTTCAGGGTGAGGAGCCCAGTCGGGCCGGTTAGGCCTTGGGGAAAGAACCCCGAGGTCACAGGTTCGACACCCACCGGTGACGAAACCAAAAACTTTAATTTCTCTAGAATTGTATCAGTTCTCACCCATTCAAGGGTGCTCTAGGCTATTCCAAGTGGTACTTGGGCTATCCTAAATCTTACCGGATCAAAAAAAAAAAAAAAAACTTAAATTCTGAGTTAAATTTGTATCCAAGAACTTGAAAGTTTTGGGTCATTTGATACGTTAGATTTACCTAATATATTATAAAGCAGAAATCACGTCTGTTGAAAAAATTACGTCACGTGTCATTCTCCAAATAAAATAATATTATATTTTTTAATAATATTTTTTTTTTATTTGTATCAGTCTTTCTATATATCTAATTTTTTTTATAGTATAATAACCGTACTTGATCTATATGTTAATATTTTATGCATATTTTTTTTTATCTTATAACAATATTTGTGATCTAAGTATATAAATTTTTTATCTATATGTTGATAATAACTTGATCTAATATTTTTTATACTAATTTTATGAATAACAATTTTTTTTATCTTTTAACAAGACTCAGATTTCAAGTATATAATTTTTTATCTATATGTTGATACAATAAGAGACACAATCTTAATTTTTTTTTATAAATTACATATTTTTATTACGATATTATATACAAGTGTTTCAAATTTTATATTAATATCATAATATTGTATGATTTTTAGTAAAATTATCCCGTGAATATCACGGAAATTCAACTAGTTTATAGATTATGTTAAAAGTAGGTTTTGATGTATAGCTTTATTATTTAGAATTTTAGATTTAAGCAACATATATCTTACTTTTTTTTGGTAGAAGTAGAGGTAGTACTCTCCGCTTCCTAAAGAGAATTTTATTTAATGTTGCGTTTTTTTACTGGAAATATTTTTCAAAATGAGGTAGTTTTTTTAATTAAAATTACATTGTATGCATTATCAATTTATCATGCATGGTGCAAATAGCCACGTGAAAGGGACACAAAAATTAAACTATAATCACTATGACAAATAATCCAAGTTGTTTGTAAGTTGTAGCACGTCGTCCACTGGACCCTAAAAATATAAAAAAAGTCTGACATAATAAATTTTCTTAGTTAATTACAATTTAATTAAAAATCACACCATTTTCATTGGAGAATGAATAATGAATTGGAGTTCAACTATACGTTTTGGTACATTTTTACAATTAAACTTGGATTTTTTTTTCGAGAACACTACGTGTAAGAATCGAATCAGAGATCTCTTAATATTACTCTTGGAGTCTTGACTGCTTCACTTCTTAACCGATCTAACTATAGGATTCACTTCTTTGGAGGTTTAACCGCTTCATTTCTTAACCGCTTAAACGCTCTACCTATAGGATTCACTTCTTTGAAGGTTTAACCTTTTGACTAGATGTCCGAAAATATTAAACTTAGATTTAGAAAGAGAAAAAATGATATATTTTTTGAGATTGAGTTTAAATATTAATTTCTACCGATTGGACCAAGTGAGCAATCAATTTCAGGTTTGGTTTATTAAGATAAATAAGGAATGCATTTCATTCCAAGCAATGACGCTACCTGTGGTATTGATTTCTTAAAATTACTTCTCTTGGTTAGGTAATGGAATCAATTTGGTTCCAAGAAAATATATTGAATTAATAATGTACATATAGTTTATATTTTGATGCGTTGATTTTTTGTACAAAACACGACCAAAAGTCATTTGGATGACGTTTTATTACAATTAGTAAATTCAAAATAATATCCAAATGAAAAAGGGGAAAAAATAATAGAAGGTGCGTTCAAACGAGCAAAGTTTACTCGATTAATTCATTAATATTAATTCGCCTTAGGCGGGATTTAGAAGGTCATAATATACATATCTTTACCTCAATATAACATCGAGAGGGTGTATGAAAAATGTCCAAGTATTATCATTGTCCGAAAAATCTAAAAAATAAAATAAAATTCAAATATGTAACAATGATAACTGAATCAGTTAGAATACATATAGGGGTTATATCTATCTCAAAGACATTGTATAAAAATCAATGCGCATGAGGATGCGCCCCATACTCAATTAATTTGACATCTTATATATTTTTTATTTTTTTATTTTTTTATTTCTTAGATAAAGGGAATATTTGTTTGGATGTATGACATATTGAGAATTGAGAAAATTAATTTAGCACATACAAAAACCTAATTGTTGTAGTTGAGACTCGTAGGTCAACCCTGAGTTCTGAGCATACACTTTCCCCAAAAGTTCTTTCTAGTTTCCACCTCCATTTTTTTGATTCCTCTAATTAAAATATTAGTCTAATCTATAAAAGGACAACGATTAAATTATCAAAATTTGCATGGGGAATTATGATTTAATATTAAATAAATTATAAGTGGGGGTAAAATCACCCTATTAATGCGGATCGGTCGGACCATTATTCCAGAATATTGGTATGTTTGTCATTTTCCCATACCCCCAAAACTACAACCTTGAAAAGAATAGGGATAGCTAGTGCATGTGAGCCAAGTTTATAAAAAATAGAATTGCATGTGATTAAAGGTGGGAAGAAACTAAACATAGAGATTATGAGGTGATTACATTTGGATCTTAAAAACATTTTAATAAATAGGAGGCAATATAGAGCTAAATTAACAAATCGAATGTGATGCTTATATAATTGCTTGTTAATCCGGCCCAACCCAATTAGTTATCAAGTGGGCCTAAAATGCGCAAATTTCAACCCGGCCCATGTTCCATTTTGTGGTTTGAGTAATGGTCCCTCATCTCCGAGAATAGGAATAGAAATTAGCATATTTCATTATTTCCTAGATTATTTTATGACATAATTATGAGATTGTGAAGTTATATATTAGGAATTTAGGATACAAAATAAAAAAGATTTTGAAACATAAAATTAGGGTTGTAATCAAGCCGAGTCGAGCTTCGAATACGGGCTTGGTTAGAACTCAAAATCTTTTTTGAGCTTGGTTCATTTAAATGTTCACCGAGATCGAGCTTAGCTCGCGAGCCTCTCGTTTATTTTCTTCCTGAGACAAATTCACGAACAACTCTTTTACTCGATCATTTATACAAGAAAATAAAACTAAAATTTAAATTACGGAGTTTGAGAGAGACTATCAGAATTATGTAATTTAACATAAACTATATATTATATATAATATATATAGTAGAACTTATTCATGAACGTACTTATAATCTAGTTTGTTATAAACATATAATCGAACTTGCTCAAGAGCATATAATCGAGTTCACTCATGAACAAACAAGCCAAGTTATCTTGTGCTCAAGCTCAATCGATTTGTCTTTCGAGCCTTAAAATTGTGCTCAAGCTCGACTCGTTTACAAATCAAACCGAATATGAACAAGACTTAACCGAGCCAAACACCAAATTTCTCACAAACGACTATATTTTTTTACAGCCCTACATAAAATGAGTATGCTTTTGGGGTTTGGGCAAGACAACTTCTATTGATATTTTAACAATAAATATATAATGCATTTGAAACATAAAGAAGACATTTGAAATCATATATTAGGATATAAAGCAAAAAAAAAAAGAATATTTTCTAGCAGAAAATGGAACAAAGAGGACGGTAATTGGTGAGGTTCCAACATGATCAACAAACAAAGATTCATGAAAAAACAAAGAAAGATCACACAAGGTTTATTTTAGCTATAAAACTTGTGAATGTTAGAACATGGTCCAAATACACATGAAATTCATTCAAGGATGCAATCATTCCTCCATCTTAGTATCTGGGTTGAATTTCAGAGTCTCCTTGTATATCAGCTCCTTTATGTCATCTTCGTCCAAGGATGATTGCTCAAAATCAAACACGAAAGGCGATTGGCAAACGGGCTCCTCATTGATCTCATGGAGACCAGATAAGTAAGGATGGTTCAATGCTTCTTCAACTATTATGGCAATATCAAAAATACATTAGAGCACATCCTGATTCATCATCATCGCCCATTTTAGTCCCGCTCAAGCAGGATCTTGGGGGGTCAAGATGGGGGCACCCATAACCTGAACATGTCAGGAGGATGCGCCGGATAGACCCAAGGAAAAGTGAAATTCAGCTATGTGACAATAAATAACTGAATTTAGTTAGAGCACGTCCTGAATAAGCAAAAAGAAGTAGGTAGAATAATCTGAAGAGATTCATCCAAATGAAACATACCCGTTATCCGTTTCCTAGGATCAAAGACGAGCATCTTCTCTGCAAGGTCAAGCGCCACAGGCGAGACATTTGGATACTTCTGTAAAAAAGACTCCTTTGGAACATGAGGAAGCTGCTTCACATATTTCTTTGCATTATCACTTCTCAAGAACCCAAGATCAGAATCTTCAGGAGAACCCAGAAGCTGATTCGTCGAAAATGTAACAAAAAATCCTTAATCATTAAGAATGAAAAATAATCCAAATTTTATTTCAAAAAAGGGAAGGAGAAGAACCTCATTGATAAGTCCCAGCTGCTGGACATAGTCTTTTCCAGGAAAGAGGGGTTCCCTTCTAATGATTTCCATCATAATACAACCAACTGACCAGATATCAATAGCTGCAGTATACTCAGAACAGTTGAGCAACAATTCAGGAGCTCTGTACCATCTAGTTACAACGTATTCGGTCATAAAATCTGTCTCAGATGTGGTTCGTGCCAAGCCAAAGTCGCATATCTTGACGTCACAATTGGCATTTAAAAGCAAATTGCTTGGTTTGAGATCCCGATGCAATACGTTTGCAGAATGTATATATTTCAGCCCACGTAATATTTGGTACAGAAAATACTGCAAACATAATAGAAAACGTAACAAAAATGAGTCAATTGTTGATTTACCGACTTATGAGATATCTGTGTAGGCAGTGTAGGCGTATAGCCCAATTGTCTAAACCTAATGTACAAAACCCTCAGGCAATTGTAACTCTAAAAATAACATACTTCAGAAACAGAATCATGGAGCATTTATTTGTCACAAGTTTACTAATGTTTTCACATGGACCTACCATCAACTCTATCTAACTATTAACTAAGAATAAAGATCAGAACCATGGTTTGATCCTATTTTAGGGATTTGTGCTAGAACTTGGTCAATGCCATGAGGCCCATGACAGTATTAATGAATGCCAACAATGCGCAAAATTTACACCTGTAGTTCTAATTTAGGGATTTATGCTAGAACTTCATGTAGATTTATAGTGCAAGGGCATATTACTCATAAATATTGATCAAGAGTGGTCACAAGATATTTAAGATAAAGCATCATTACTCAAGGATTCTCTGATTTCTCATGGCTAAGCATACCAAGCTTGAAATAACCCTAAACTAAGAAGCATATAGTGATCATAAGGGATTAGTTTCAAAGTACTTTAGTTTTGGTACAGAAAACAATTTAAGTGAATACAAATGTATCATAGAATACAAAGAGGTACCTGGCAGTGATCGTCTGTGAGGTCCTGGTTGGAACGTATTATTTGATGCAGATCAGTGTCCATTAATTCATAAACAATGTAGACATCATTGAACTGCTCCTTTTCAGGTGGCTTTATGATGTCTTTAATTTTAATAACCTGAATAAAATTTATCACTGACTTGGTGAAATGAATACCAACAGGATATATACATAACTAACCACTACAGAGCATCAATCAGTTAAAGCAAAAAATCTAAAGGTAGATTGTCTTCCACAAGGCTACACCAATGTAGAAATAAAACTAACAAAATTGGAATCCCATATTTTTATGATTTATGAATCATAAAAATATTTGTCATGTATTAAATGCAAAGTTGATAAAGAAAAGTCAAACAGGCACATGGAGATAATTGACAGCAAACATTAAAAGACTAGAAAGGCAAATAACTTAAGCTTTGAGGGAACTCTTATTACATTATCATGGTCCATATGGCAAAGAAGTTTGATCTCACGAAGCGTTCTTTTTGCATCGATCCTGTTGTTAAATGCATCAGCAATCTTCTTAATTGCAACCTCTTCATTTGTCTCGGAATTTTTTGCACAGCTGCAACAGAAAATTAAAGTAGTGGCTCAGTTAATGTGAGAAACTCTAAGCATATCAGAAATAGGTTGCAGCATAGCTCATCAAAGCATTTTGTTGTCTTTACATATTAGACCATGAGCTAGCAATATAGCAAAGAAAATTATGGAGATTCAAAAAAATAGGACACATCAAATTATTTTGCCCTCTTGAACATCTTTTAACAAAATCTGTCTACATACTTGGTATTTTGGGCCTAGAAGAAAACAATAGCTAGGTAGACTCAAATTAGCAAACATGATGCTGATACAAAGGTACTCCACGTTTTACAGATACCAAGGCAAGTAATGAAGGTGTAAATACAACAATCACACATCAATAAGCTTTAGAACACAAAAGACTATATATCAAATAACAATCAACTGACTGCAGAGTAGACCAACGCTCAAAACCAAATTGCCAAGACAAAGTAAACGAAGCACTTGTCCTTAAGGATCTGATCCATGAATTCTACTACCATAGTAGGTCCATTCTAAAGTAAATAGCAATATCACATCTTAAAAGCAAAAGGAAGGAACAAAAAGGCCAATTGAGAAACAAAATATGGAAAGGTGAAAAGATTGTATGACATCAGAAAATTTTCACCTATGGAATTATATTAATCAACATGAAGATATTTATTGTATGGGAAACTTCAGTTCGCAATTAAACAATTTTCCATTTGTATATATGTAATTATGTATGGGTTTATGCTCTTTAAGCACACAATCTGCTATGGATACAATTCATAAGGTTATTAAAGGTTGGGAATTGCAGAAATCATGTTCAGTATTCTAGATTCTCTAGAGTAGGTGAGTGGGGAACATAAAAAGGATGGGAAATTAATAAAATGGACAAATTCTATCCATTGACACATAACAAGTGCTTCTCTGAGCCCACTATGGAATTTCTCACATCTTTGCTCAACAGAATCTTCGCTCAAGAAGGATAATGAATTTATTTCTCACTTGATGAAAGTTTGGGCAAGTCCTACTCCTACAAGATATTCAATTCCTTATTCATATTAATGCTCATATTTATTACATACAAGTGTGTGCTTATGTGTATGCTAATTAGTGTGTTATATTTATAGGGATGCTATATATTGGTGTAGGATCCTTGTTCACTACCACCACAGACAGCTATAGCACAGACAGCAACCTAATTCTCAGAGTGCAGCCAAAGAGTTTAGTTTAAATTTGGTAGGATTAAATCCAATCCATGCATATAAACAAATTCACACCCAAAATCCAATCTGAACTTAATATCTTAGTTCCGAAACACAATAATTAGACAACACTTCACTCTTGAGGACATCTAAGGTCAATTGTCTCCGAGTAGAACCAAAAAATTTCACAATCTAGGAGCTGGAAGGTCTAATAGCAGGCACAACTAACTACTTTTTCACAATCAATCACTCCCATTCCATCCTTAAGTGCAAGATTTCACTATAACTCATACTCCCATTCCACCCTTCACACAAGAACCCCGATAAACCCTAACATTTTAAAGTGCAAAAAAATCTTGAAAGCCAGCAAATTAGACAGTCGCTGACGACGAATAGCACATGAACAGTAACCTAATCACAAATCACCTAAATCGAAACATGTGGACAAGCGTGAAACAAATGCCAACTAAAGCTAACACGATCGATGCAAGCAGACACGGATAGAGAGAGTACCAGACGATGCCATAAGCGCCACGACCAACAGGTTGGATAGGAGGAACGTATTTGGAGGAGACCTGGAAGACGTTACCGAGAATGTTGTAGAGAAGGTAGGTTCCGCCATGAGTGGGTATGCCTTTCACCTCTATTCTCTTTGCTTCGTTTTCCATCTCTCTGGTTTCGGAGGGGGATTGCGATTTGGGATGGCTGTAAAAGGGGTTTTGGGAATGTTGAAAATTGAGCTGCGAGAAATCAAAATCGAAGTGGGTTTGTGTAGTGACGAGCGAGCGAGCGTGAAAATGGAGTACGTAGTGGAGAAAGGGCCAGAGAGCTTACGTCAGCAGTCGCCGCTTGGGTTGAGAGATTAGCGTCGGCGTCGGCTAATTCGGGTTTGAAATTTGAATTCCAATGCCAATAAAACGGCTACCAATATTCTAATATTAAATCCTTCTTTTCATCATTCACACCTCACAATTTGTCAATTTTTTTTAGATTTATAAAAACGTTATTTTTATTTTTGATAAGGAAAGAAATTGGGTGAATTCTTCTCACGAGAGTATGGTCGACCTAGAAAATTCAAACGGATGAGGTCCTAAAGACCTGGGTCAGTTAAAAGAGGCATGGAGAAGGCAAGAGAGAACAATCTCGTAATGTATTCCGCAACAGAATTGACTTCTTGAAAAACGTGAGAAATTCTCAAACTTTGAAAACGCACCAGGAAACAAAAGATGTTGGACTAGATCAACTCAACCTCTTAGGGACAACTCCGATCATCAAGAATGGCATTGATCAGCTGAAAGTTGTCCTCCTCGACTTGAATGTGGGAAACACCACGTCGAATGGTCTCAAGAATCCCTTGTTAGAGGGCGATGGCCTCAAACATCAGCACAGAGTGCCTGCCCGAGAAGCTACCATCGAAATGGATCGGCTTGCCTATATGATCACAAAGAATGAAGCTGAAAGATGAAACACTGTTGGAGTTGACAATACCATCAAAGTTCAGTTTAATATGATTCAATTTGGGTTTTCCCATTTAAGATTTGATCTCTTTCGTCTGGTTTTAGTAATTCTGCTTGCAGGGCGGGTGGGACATTTGTATTAGAATTCGCACTATCCCACTCATGTTTCTATTTTTGTACAAATTCACACATATTTGTTTAAGTATTTTTTTGTTTGACTGTTATTGGTGTCAAAATTCTTTAAAAGTACCTAATGACCACCAGAAGATGCAAAGCCATTCAAATTCGTTTCTGGAAGTTTTGGATCTAATTTCCTCAAGTATTTTGTGTGGTTTTTGCAGTCGGGGTTGATTTGGTCAATCACGTGAGCGCACTTGGCATTGATGGATTTAAAAATTTGTTTTGTGTGGGGACATTTTAGTATTAGATGGGGGTGTTTTCATTCAAGTTGTCATATGCCACGCAGCTAAGCGGAACTGCCACATGATTTTCGACAAGTCTCAATTTGGTTGATAAGCCATTGCGGGTGACTTTCGAAGGGAAGTTTTTTTTATTTTGGAAGGAATATTCAATTTCCAAATCCAATTCAAGTCGATAGGCGTTTTTCCTTTGTTCTCGTGGATCCAGTTCATTGTGGAGTGGTTTGAGTACCAACCATTTTTGTTAGGTTTCCAATATAGCTAGTTCGAGATTTTGTTAACGAGTGTGATGATTTGTAAGACTTTATTAGCCTTATTTGAACTCAATACTTGGTGGAGTTTATCCTAATTCCTTGTGTTGTCATTTAGGAGATATTCAGCTATGGATTTCTCCTTGTTGATATCTTGTTGGACTGTTGTCTTAGGTTCTAATTTTCCAAGGCTTGTCCAATTGTCTTTCCAAAACTGGATGGACTGGTCGTTGCCCACTTACTATAGAAGTTCGGAAAAGAAAAGGGCACGCAGACTCATGAGTTTGGCCCATTTCCATCATGTGTTTTGCTTTTTGGTGTACGAGAAAAGAGTTTGGGCCCTGATAGTAATTTTATTTATAGAGCTTGGTTCATTTCTTTTGCTTTGGAAATTCCAAGCCCTCGTGATTGTAGGGTATGCATAAGGAATTCCAGTTGAAAAGGAGTTTGTAGTTGTAATCTTTGTTCCAAAAGAAATTTTTGTTAATCACGTCCATTTCTTTGAGGTGGTTTTTAGAAGTAAGAAAGATTGGATGAGATAATTGGGTTGTGCCGAGATGTTTACTTTAATGAGGGTTTTACGTCCTTCTTGAGACAACGTGTTAGCTTTTCATTTGGTTAGTTGTGCCCTTGTTTTAAGAGTTATTGGTTTGAAGGTATTTTTTGTCTCTCTACCATTGATGATTGGGGATCCAAGGTATCCGTCTAGTGCTTATGTGTTTGACATGTGGAGTATCTATTTTAGTTGTATCTTGGTGTTGTTGCTAGTATTTTTTGTTACTTGGAAGGTTGGAAAGAGAATTTGTGGAAGTTGGCTTTTTGACCCGATATTTGGCAATAGTCATCAATTATGCTTTTGATCTTATTTTCGGTTTGTCATTTAGCTTTTGCAAAGATGATGATGTCATCTACAAAGGCAAGGAAGGAGATTCCCCCCCCCCTAGCAATCTGGATTCCAATACCACCTTTTTTGTTCGATAATACAATAATGGAGATGTCAATAAGAGACCTCAACGACAAGTATAAAGAGATATGGGGATAAGGGGTCTCCTTGGTGTAGTCCTCTTTGGGGAGATAATTGGTTCGTGGCCCGTTATTGACCAAAATTGAGAATGGGACAGTCTTCTCAATACATTCTCGGATCCTGCAAGAGAACTTGTTATTGATACCAAATTTATCAAGGGTGTGGAATAAGAACTCCCAACTAATCTGGTCGTAAGATTTTTCCATGTCAAGTTTGATGGCAATCCATCCTTCATTATCTTTTTCATTGCGAAATGAATGGAAGATTTCGTGGCCAACCAGAGTATTGTTTTGGATACTTCTTTTATTGACAAATTCTCCTTGGAGAGGGTGGATAATTTTCTAGATTACCTTTTTGAGTCATTTTGTTAGTATTTTGGATATTACTTTATAGACCGTGTTGCATAAGATGATTTGCTTGTAGTGATTGGTTGGGTTGGGATGATCGCATTTTGGGAGTAACGTGATAAAAGTATGGTTAATTTTATTTCAAAATCTTTTCGGAATGAAAAACGCTCTTGACCACTTTTATGACGCCATGCTCGATGATATGCCAGTACTTCTTATAGAAACTAGCTGACATCCCATCAAGATCGGGAGATTTATCATCACTAATGTCAAAGAAGGCATTTTTAATTTGCATGTTTGAGACTGGTTTCAAGAGTTGGAGGTTGTATGTCTTCGTGATTTCTTGTTGGATGGTCTATGTGGCACCTTGGAGTTTGTTTCGATTTATTTGTTGATATTTGAAGCGTTTCTTAAAGTCCTTTTGAATTTCATGGTTTATGTTGTCAAGTCCTGCGATGAGTGTTCCTTTGAGGGTGGTGCTTTCCTTGATGTTTTTCCTGTTTCTCCTTCCACTTGGAATTCTATATATGAAAGTATTTAGTTTTTTTTATCGTTCAATTTAATGTGTGTATTTTTTTTCTCTTTGTTTCCAATAGGTATTGTGGAAGTGGAGAAGATAAGCTTGTTTTTTGGCCATTTGTTTATGTTTTTGAATTAGTCGTGGGTTATTTTGTTCAATGATTTCTTTCTAGACGGTGAGGATGTTCTCATCAATTTTTCTGATATGTTCAAAGATGTTACCAAAGGTCGTTTTGTTCCATGTTTTGGCTTTAACTTTTAGAATGTGTGTTTTTTACCAGGCTATAGATGTGGGATCCATTCGGGTCAGTGCGCCACGCTTGTTTGATAATGTCTTCAAAATCATATCTAGTCATCCACGTCATTTTAAATTTGAATGGTTGTGGTTTAAAGCTACCTTCAATAGGTAGTTCACACCAAATGGGTGATGTTACCCCACCTATGGATGCTAGCCAGAGGAGGAGTCCATATTCGTGCGCTCCGATGGACACATCACTAGCGCTCGAGCCATGGCCTCCATCGTTGCACACATACTAGCCAGTCACGGCACGCCAATGACCGAGCTAGCCTTTGTGTGCATCGTAACTGCAGAAGACCCGTCGCTCAGTGCCGAGGACCTCGAGCCTATCGTGCCAGACTTGGCGCTCCTCACCAGCCATGTGTCGGCGTCGGTGCACCCCAACCTCGACACTTGAGGTTTTGGTGCGCGCCATCGCTCTTGTCTTGACACTCACGACACGGTCACCGTGACCTCTATCTTTATAGTACTATTTTTTAGCATACTTCCTTTCTAAAACATTCTAGTTTTGTGTGTTTCTATTTTTGACATGTTTTTTTTGGACTTGGGTCAGCGTTGGGCTTGTTTGCCCAAAATGTCCTAGCTGCCACCTTAGTTTTCCTAAGGTTTCTCGCGGTCTCCTCTATATAAGGAGCCACACCCCTTTGTTATTTGCACGCTTGATTGAAATTGATAACGAAGTTCTATCGAATTGTTTCCAAACTATCATTATTATGCGTCAATCTCCTATCTCTCCCCCTCTTGTTCGAGTTCTCCCTTGAATTCGAGCACCTCTTATCTCTTAATTCTGATTTCTCCCTCAAATTTTAGGCCTCTTGCCTCAAAATCTATCGCTTTCGCATTCGCTCGAGACCTACTATGCGTCCAAGACCAAGATCCATTTGTGAGTTCGACTTCTTCGAAGACGGTTTCACATCAACTGGCATTAGAGCCAACAGATTGCGTAAGTCTCATTACACCCTTGTTACTCTTTGTTGCACAAATATTTTTTCTTTTTCCCACCATTGTTTGCGTTGAATATCTTCTCGCTTCCTATCATATCTTTCACATTTCTTTTATTAGTTGCAACTACCATATCTTGCATATTCTAATTGATTATGATTGATTGCCAAGATTTCAACCTACCTCTTTGGATGAGATTCTTTCCCATCTTCCACTTTCTTTCTCTTGCGAGCAAGGCAACCCTAGTCGACGCTCACACCTCTCCTCTCTCTTCTTTCTCTTGTGCTTGCATACTTTTTTGCTTGTTTTCTTGTGTTGGTCGAGATCCTAGCCACCCCAACCCTTCAAGCCTCTTGTGTTCGTGCACTTAGATTACCTGGGTCGGTGAGTCCTACACGATCTCGACTTTTGTTTGTTTTTGGTTCTTGGAGCTTTTTACTCGTGCATGTGTATGGTTGTGGTAGGTGACATTTCAAACATGGACTCACAAGAAACAACCGGGAACCAACGTGAAGAACAAGGTGCTAACACACCGCCGCCCGCGGTGCAACCGACGCCCAAGGCCGCGACAATTACCGAGGCGCGTCTTAGCGCCATAGAGAAGATGTTACAAGACATGATGGCTCAACAAAAGACCATTCTTTCAGTCTATAGCCTGCCCCCAAACCCTAGCGTGCAGCCGCAAGGCGCGACGGTTCCGAGGGCCACGATTCAAGAGAAGGGAAAGCAGCTTGCTCAACCACTTCTTCGCTTGCAAAGGAACCAAAAACGCAGTGGAAATCGCAACTTTGTTCTTTAAGCACGTGGTGAAGTTACATCGTATCCCTCGCACTATCGTTAGTGATAGGGACACCGAGTTTTGCTGCCACTTTTGGAGAATGCTTTGGGGGAAGTTAGGAACACGACTCTTCTTTTCTACTGCTTATCACCCCCAAACCGATGGTCAAATTGAGGTGAGCAATCGGACATTGGTCATCCTTCGTCGGACGATGCTCAAGGCTAACCCACGCCGGTGGGAGGACTTACTTTGCCAAGTTGAGTTTGCATATAACAGGTTCTATCATACGACGATGACGATGAACTCATTTGAGGTTGTCTATGGGTGTAACCCATGTACGCCCATGGACTTGGTGCCACTACCATTCAAGACCAGCGAGCATGTCGACACGGCCAACCACGCCGACCACATTCGCCGCCTACACAGGCGCACCAAGGCCCAACTGGAGAAGCGCTCGGAGCAGTACGTCGCCCAACGCAACAAGGGACACCGTTCACTGATCTTTGAGCAAGGAGACTTGTTGTGGCTACATTTTCACAATGATCGGTTTCCCAAGGCTTGCAAGACGAAGTTGCACCCTAGGGGATTAGAGTCTCTCGGTGCATCGGGGACAACTCCTACATCCTCAACCTCCCGGGTAAGTATAATGTCCATGCTTCCTTCAATGTCTCATATCTCTCTCCTTATGTGGATCCCGAGTATCATGACGAAGAAACAAGAACGTTTCTCACCCAAGGGGGGGAGGGTGATGTAACCCCGCCAATGATGCTAGCCAAGAGGAGTCCTTGTCCATGCGCTCTGACGGACCCATCACTAGAGCACGGACTCGCGCCATCGCTCGGGCCACAACCTCCATCGTTGCACACACACTAGCCAGCCACGACGTGCCCACGGCCGAGCCAGCCTTCATGTGCGTCGTCACTCTCAGCACTGCGAAAGACCCATCGCTCGACGTTGAGGACCTCGAGCCCACCATGCCAGACTTGGTGTGCCTCTCTAGCCACGTGCTAGTGTCGACACACCCCAACCTCAACACTTGAGGTTCTAGTGCGCGCCTTACGCCCACTCGTTGGCGCGCCAGCGCCCTTGTTGCGTCACACTAGCCTAGTCGCGACACTCGTGACGCGGTCATCGTGACCTCTATCTTTATAGTACTATTTTTGGCATAAAAACATTCTAGTTTTGTGTGTTTCTTGTTTTGGCATGTATTTTTGGACTTAGGCCAACGTTGGGCTTGTTTGCACACAATGCCCTAGCCGTCACCTTAGTCTTCCTAGGGTTTCTCGTGCTCTCCTCTATATAAGGAGCCACACCCATTTGTTATTTGCACGCTTGATTGAAATTAATAACGAAGTTCTATCGAATTGTTTTCAGACTATAATTATCAGGCGTCAACCTCCTATCTCTCTCCCTCTCATTCGAGTTCTCCCTTGAATTCGAGTACCTCTTATCTCTTAATTCTGATTTCTCCCTCAAATTCTAGGCCTCTCGCCTCAACATCTATTGCTTCCGCATTCGCTCGAGACCTACTACGCATCCAAAACCAAGATCCATTTGTGTGTTTGGCTTCATCGAAGACGGGTTCACATCATTGGGGTAGTGGTTCAAGGTTGAGAATGTATAGTTCTTCGTGGAAATAGACGGGTACCATTGGATTATTTGCTCACTAACAAGGGTTCTGTCAAGCTTTCATATGTATTATTTTCCAGTTTTTTTTTATTTCCTCCACGTGAATTATTTTTCGTCATTGGAATGTCACAAAGATGACGTTCATTTTTTAAACTAATAAGTTTCTCAAATCGGGAAGGGTCTTGAGTGAACTCCCCCTTGTTAAATATATGGGTGTTGAATCTGATTTAGTTCTCCCATGATTATGCATGACATTTGCAAGTTAGTGATATAAGTTTTTAGTTTGGACCAGAATTGGTCTTTTCCTTGGGTCCGTGGCGGAGCGTATGCAAAGATAATGGTCATCTGGTTATGTAATTCAAGGTTGGAGTATCGGAAGGCAATAAAGCAATCCTCTTTATGGATGGTCTCCTAGGATTCGTGAGAAAGTTGGTATCCTTTCCATAACAAACAAATACCACCAGAGAGCCCAATATATGGGATGAAATCAACAGAATCAAACCCAACGTTTTGCCATAGTTTGCATTCTAGGGGTTTTTTACTTTGGTTTCAACAAGGGCTATATAAGGTTGAAATTTTCCAGGTGACACATTGCATGGACTTCTGTCCAAAACGATTGTCGTTTCATACCCCTTTAATTTCACATACAGATTTTCATAAGAAACTAATTTTGATTTGGATTTTCGGCCTGATTTTCACTAGTTTATTTTCATTGTTTGGTTGTTGAGTTGCTAGGGATTTTTCCTGACTTGGCTTTTTGCATATTTTTTCACAATATGGTTTGGCCTTCTGGTTAGTAGTGTTTATCTAGTATAGTATTTACCAATACTCAATTGGTCTAGTGGTAAAGTGGTGCTAGACTCCTTAAGTGTTGTCCAGGAGATTCGAAGTTCGAATCCCATTGGCGGCATGTATGGAGAAACTGATATTGGGAGGGTCTCCCCCAAAATGGGGCCACGAAGTACCCGATCCGGATATAGAGCGGTGTCCGATCGATCGAACCGGGCGAGCCAAAAGGCAAGACCAAAAAAATCTAGTATAGTATTTTAGGATCAAAATAAACATGTTCCAATTATAAAAATGTTATATTTATTATATACTAAAATCAATCCAATCATGTTAATTATGATTTAGATCGGGATTTTCTACCATCCTAGGTAGGTTGCTTGATCCATAATAGACACTAAGATTTATTAATGTTAAAATTTTAGTGGAAATTGATGGTGTCAAGATAAATCACGCGCTAAGAGACAAGTTTGATGATCAAAGATGGAGAAATCAATAAAGCTTGATGTAAGTCACTAGAATTCCTTCTCGAAGTTTATACGGCACTTTTTTTAGCATTGGAGAGTATGTCACCAGTGAAGACGCCCCTCATAAAAATAAAAAATAAGTACAAAAGTCGCAATAGTCCTCACAAAGATTAACAAATACAACGCGCTAATACAAGGTGAGTGACATTATCCAAGCACAACTAGTACATCATCTCAACATAGACGCAACCGCACAAGACATACTACCATACAGAACACTGAGGCAAGTGCAAAGATGTGCGTAGGAACGCGCTTTAATAGCAGGGATGCAAATTTCCATCACAGAAGAGTGTGTTGTATATCCAAAGGCATCACTAGCCAAATTCAAAGCACACCTCAACCGAATGAATTCATTCGTCGCAAAGCGCGTACACCAATGGCAACATGACACATCACAAATCCCTTTACCTAACAAGTATATTGAAATGCATGCACCAATTAGGATGAAGCACGTCACACATCCATCTAGCTGGCCTAAGAAGCAAAACATGTACACCACTGGCAACACAACACATCACAAATCTCTTTAGTTGACATATATATTGAAATGCATGCACCAATAGCGACGAAGCATGTCTCACATTCTTTTAAACTGTCTCATAAGGCATAGTGCAGGCCCGTAGCTTGAGGAGTGCAAACAGCCCATTAGCACAGGCCCCTAAAAAATACAAGGCCCAACTTTAAAAAAAGAGAAAATTGCATTTAATCACCCTTTATTTTACACTTGTTACAATTAACCACCCTTTATATTTTTTCTACAGTTAACCACCCCTTATTTGTATATATGTGCATTTAACCACCCATTTTGATGAAAACGTTATTTTCTTCGTTAATTAAAGTAAATTACGTTTCCCCCCTTCTTTTTTAATTTTATTTACAATAAATAAAAGAATTTAGGAATAAATTGAGCTTGCAAAATCATTATTATTGGATTTCGGATTACATATCAACTTTTTGAATCTCGAGTCGTCGTCCATCAATTTAAACACGATCGACTCCAAGGTCCGCTCAAAGTCGTCAGAATCAGATCCAAAACTCATGGTCTTTGCATCGGCAAAGTCGTGGTTCTTCTTCGCCAATGGATGAAAGAAATGAATTATTATGGAGGAAATTAGGTCAGGGTTATCGGCGTATTGAAACTTGAAAGTGTAAATTATGGTTTTTCTTTTATTTATTTATTGTAAATAAAATTTAAAAATAAAGAAAAAAAACGTAATTTACTTTACTTAACGAAGAAAATGACGTTTTTCGTTAAAATGAGTGGTTAAATGCACATAATTACAAATAAGGGGTGGTTAAGTGTAGAAAATAATATAAAGGATGGTTGATTGCAACAAGTGTAAAATAAAGGGTGGTTAAATGCAATTTTCCCTTTAAAAAAATCACAACTAATTACTCTTCTTTCATTAATTACTCGATTGATTCGATTCCCATGACGTTTACATCATCCAACTTTCCACTTTTCATGCTTTGATTTTTTAATTTTTTATTTTCTTTCATTAATTACCCTATTTCCCATATAGAACATTTCTCTTATTTTTTTTTTTGGTAGAAATTCTCCTATCTTTTTTTGGTAGAAATATTTCTCCTATCTTCTTACCATTTTCTAAGCCTTTAATTTTTTCAATTTTTCATATTCTTCCATTGATTTCTCCTATTTTTCATGCATAGTTATCTAGCCACCCTCTCTTAAATCTCAATTCCAAATTTATTTATGGGAAAAATCTTCCAATCTTCCAATCAATCATCAAACGGATAATCCCCCCCCCCCCCCTATAAGATTATATAATGGAGTTTTTTTTAGTCTTTTCAATTATCTTATTTATTTGTTCATTCATTTAATTTTTAAATTATCTCCACTTCTCTAGTATTAGGATTAGCCGATTAGGAATTATAATTATGCAATTTGTTTATGAAATTAATAGACTAGTAATTTTGTTGTTGTTTTGGACACAACTTACTTGTATCTAGTTTTGATTTTTTAATAGTCTTTTAATGGATGTATATTATAATTTCATGATCCAAATTTTGTATTTCTAAAAGCTATCTATATATAATATTTCTACAATTTATGACTCAAACTGAATGATATATATATATATATAGGGTTGAGTTCAAGTAAGGAGGTAATTTAGTGTAAATAGTTAGGAGAAATAAGGAGCGTTGGATGCAGGGAGATGAATGGTACTGATTTGATAGGATTAATGATTTAAAAGAAAAAAGAATAATAAAAAACATATCCCGTAGATTACGGTACTTACCAAAATTATACCTTTTTTTTATCTTTTTTATTGCCGTAAAGTTTAAAGTAGCGTACATTTGCATCGTATTACAAGTTGTTCATCAATTAACATAGAGTTGTTCATTACAATAAAGAAATAGAAATTGTTCATTAAAAAAAATCTTCGTACATTGAACTAATTTGTTCCTTGTTCACTATATTATGTTGAATTATTGTTCATCAATTAATATAGAGTTGTTCATTACAATAAAGAAATTGTTCATTAAAAAAAACTACATACATAGAAATATAGAACTAATTTGTTCGTTGTTCACGATATTAGGGTTGAGTTATTGTTCATCAATTAATAAAGAATTGTTCAATAGAATAAATAAGTTGTTAATTGAAAAAACTTCGTAAATATATCTTATTATTTGTTCCGTGTTCAATATATTACCCTAGTTGTTCTTCTGGTTATATCTAATTGTTCATTCATAAGTAAATAGTTGTTCATTGTTTTTTTTTATTAATAGGTGTGAGATTGTAGTTATTCATTCGAGAACAAGTAGTTGTTCATTCGAGAACAAGTAGTTGTTCATTTGTGATATATTAGTTGTTCAATATGTACAATAGGAGAGAGAGTTTTTTCATCAACACTTATATAGAAGCGATGAAAACTATAGGAGAGAGAAATTACACAAAACTTCCTGCAATTACGCAGATTGATTTTTTGCTTATATTAGAGGAATTATTTTCCATAATTAAATCAACCATTATCCCTAGAATTGCGCTCCATTTTTTTATTTTTTAAAAGTTATTTATTATTTCAAATCTACCCCATTAATTATATAAGATCCGACGCTTCTAATAGCTCCTTACTATTTACAATGAGAAGACTCTTTACTTGAACTCGACCCTGTATATATATATATATATATATGCCAATTTTTTTACAATATATATATATATGAGTGAAATTAATATGTATTAAATTTACACCTTGTATTAGTATGTATTAAAATTTGTATAAATTTATAATATGTGAGGGCCCAATTTTTTAAATAGAACAGGGCCTCCGAAATCTTTAAGACGGGCCTGGCATAGTGTGTCTGCCGCGCGGTACATCAATCCACGACCAACACTTCACGAGCTAGCTCATGTATCCCACATCGAAATTTCTAACAATCCAACCCACCTCAATGCCTATAAATAGCAGAAGATAATAAAGGTTGGAAAGGCCAAAAAACATCTCTAGATCGAGACAGTTCCTCGTTTAAATAGACTCGGCGTGTTGATATAGTCTAACAGACCGCGCTATTTATGAGAGGAAGTTCTAAACAAGCTCATAAATTTAAAAAACCGTGTTGAAACATTGTGTTTACGAGAGGAAGGAGGAAGTTCTAAATACTCTATTTACATGAGGTTGTTCTAAACACTAAAAGACCGTGTTGAAACACTCTGTTTACTACTTTGATTCATGCCATCTATTTATATTCTACTAGCAGCGGGCCCGTGCTTCGCACGGGGCCCAGATTAAGAGTTAAGAGGCAGTTGGGCTTTATTATAATAGTGCTCTGTTGGGTATGTGGTTGTGAATTATTTTTGACAATAGAAGCTGAATATTTGTGTTCTAGGCGTTTGGAAAAAAAATTAGTAGGCTGAATATTTGTGTTCTAGGCGTTTGGAAAAAAAATTAGTAGGTTGTTTTGCTGCTATTTGTTTCTCTGGTCTATTGGTATTTGAACGCTTTCACTTCGCCTTCATCAATTCCAGGCTCTCAGTGTTTTCAATCGGGTTATATTTGTTGCTTTTCCTTTGTTGGGCCATTTGTATTTCGGATATAGGGTTAGGTTTCTATTGTATTTCCAGCATTTTCAGTCTCAATTGGTTGACCTGTTGCCTTTCAGGTTAGCTTCTTATTATCCTCCAATTCAGTATGCCTCATTTGAAGGTGTTGTAGTTGGGTCGATAAATAAAGCACATAATTATGCATTAAGTAAAACAAGATAAATCAGAATGTAAAGTATTGAATTAAACAAAGACTCCTAAATGGCTGTAAAAGGCATAGACTTAAAATAGGTACGGGAGCAATGAAAACCATATTGAAAAGGAAGGTGCACATAATGAGATTCATTTATGGATAATTGATAAAGGTTTTGTTATCATTTAGGCTTTTACCTTAATCAGTGTTGACTTTTTGGGATTGAATACCATACATCTTCTTCACTGCATTCTTGATCTTTTTCTTATTAGCCTTAACATCAACAATGAAAACCAGGATATTGTTTTCTTCAATCTACCTCATAGCTACCTCAAAATTTGATGTTCATCCAACTTTTTTCTTGGAGTGGCACACTGATCCTAGGGTTCATAGGGTTTTAACCTTATTTAAAGTCTTTGGCCTGTGGAAAGTAATTGAATTCTAGATTCGACCGCTTTTGCTACCATCAATGTCTGTGATTTTGTATTGGATTTCTTTGCATCAGCTAGAAGGAGAAAGACTATTCAGATAGAGAATACCACATGCAACGATTCTAAATCCAATAAGTAAAGCCCTGTTTTACACGATTATTCAACTATTGCCAGTACATACCATGTTCTTAAAAAAACATGTTAAAATCAAGATATAATGAGCAGTATATCACTTAAATAACGAGAAAGCTATACTCTTTTTGCTGGATAAACCAACATCGGTACATGCAAACTCAAACTTACTAAAGATTGAGCAACATAACTAAAAGCAATTGAGCACTAACATCTTCTGATCACAAATAGGGTAAAATATCATTAGCAATTAATAAAACATTTTTTGCATAATAGATTTTTTAAATAATACATCAAAATAGGTAGACCACAAACTAAGTGTACTATTATAATGTAACAATATATTATCAGTTTGTACTGTCTCCTATTCCTTCTAAACAAACATATTGCTTTTCAGTATCAACTAAAAAAAATAATGTCCCACAAACGCACAACATTCCAAGTAAAGAAGCAAATAGATGATTTATTCCTTAAATACAAATTGAACTGGGAAGTGCAACTACTCATTCCCACGTGACTATATATTAGCCTTCATATGGAGCATATATGAAAGATTTCTATAGGCAATCTATTTCACACCGATCTTGATAACCAACTCTAACCTAATGCATTGCACCGATAAATTCAATGCAAAATCAATTGACCTTCACTTGCAACCTTGATATTATCATCCTCAACCGTCTTTCTCATGCTCTTAAGGGGAGTGATCCTTCCCCTCAATAAACTCACTAAGCCATTACCATTTTCAGAGGCATTTTCATTCTCCGTTGATGACTGTCAATACCTTCAAAGGCAGGACCATTTACTGATGTGCCTTCACTGTTTTGAAAAGGCCTAATTTCAACAGCACCATTTGGTTTATGTTTAGATTCTGCTCTAGCATCTCCATAGACAATAATGTAGAACGTACATACAGGTGATGACATATGGTATCTATCCTAATGCAGGTTCATTCCAAGAGTTTCACGTTGTCCATGGTGGCTTGACATTAAGCTACCTTATACCTCTCATTCCAACCAAATGCTGGTGGAGACTACTTACTATTAAGATTTTCCTCAAGGCTTCCCTTAGAGAGTAGATCATATACCAAAAGAAGCTTACTGTCTTCGAAACAAAACCCGAATAAGGATATTATGTTTTTGTGGTGCAAGGATGTAATTATCTCAATTTCTAGAACAAATTTCTTGAGTGCATCTTTAGATGGACTCAAGATCTTCACAGCCAGTTCCTTTCCATCAAGGAGACAACCACGGTAAACCCGACTGCTCCCTCCTTTTCCAGTCAGGTTTTCTGTAACAAAACCAAAATTACAGTGGTGAATTTACAAAAGGATATAACAAGGGCTTGTTTGGTTGACAAATCAAATTCTTAGGAAGTTGAAAATATCAAAAGTGTACAAAACATACACTTTTAGTTGAATATTTTTGATGGAAAAATCCAAATAATTAACTTCCATCTCATGAAATATTTAGTTGAAAGTCTTGATTCGGTAAGAACATACCCGGTGCAAAATTTGATGTTGCTGACTGAAGTTCATGGTACTTGAATAACCTGCAAGTTGACGAGTATCTGTCATGAAGACCATCCAATTCTAATGGAAGGCTTGTAGTAACATCGTGTTCTTGAGATCTTGACAAGATTTCGTCTCCTACTGGAACGATAGCACCATTTTCGGCATCCAGATCCGAAGTGCAATCCTCGTCATCATAGCAGCTCTGTTGGGTCACGTTTGAATTGGTTGTAGATTCCAAATACCGATTTGGCAACTGCATCGCCCATTGAACCACTGAATTCTGCCTTAACAATGTTGGATCAGAATCTCTTCTTTTTGTAGGCAAAATATTCTGTCTAAGCAAAGGCCAGCCGGGACTGATCTCAACTAAAGCCATGGATTTCTCATCATGGCCATCATTTCCTGGCTTGTCTATGTTTTCCTTAGTATGACAATCCTCAGAAGAGCTATAATCAGGTTTACATATATCACAATCTGAACTGGATTCATTTGACCTAATTTTGTACGTGTTTCTCCTTTACAATCACCCTCATTGCTTAGATTCAAGCTCGCGTTTGCTGATTGGTTCAATAAGCTCAGCAAAGTGTTCCTCTTATGTTCATTGGCCACTGAAACAAGTTACTAAAGGTATAAGATTCAAGCAAAGAACAAATAACAGTACTAAAATCAATTAGTTGTTATTCTAACCTTGTGAAGTGTTGATTCTAGCAAACAGAAGTGGAAGATTCCCTTTGAAAGACAATCTTCCCATTATTAACAGAAAGTACTGAACAATCTTTTGACAGCTTCTTGGCACAATACTTAGCTGCAGAAGCTGATGATCTTATTGTGTTGGACCTTGTTCTCGATTGGTCCTAGTATGTGACAATGGAATATTACGAGCCAGTAGTGCACAACGTCGTCTCCTGCAAAACCAGATAAGGCACCAAAAAAAGACGGTCGTATCTGATCTTTTCAAACTCAATCCTACAACTCCATCTATTTCAGATGCACTTAAAGGATTGATCAATTGACTCATGTCCATCCACACATCTTTGCCTGTGTACACCTTCACCCCACCATTTCTGTAATAAAATACAGCACAGGCTCCAGATTTCTCAGTACGGTCGGATGGAACTGGAATAACCCAAGATAGACGTGACCTAAACAAAGTAATAATCTGTACTTACCACTCTCAAGGCAGATTTCTTGCTCATTCTTGTCATTTCCTTGTAGAACAGCGCCAAACGGACCCTTCAGAAGTGGAAGAAAAACAGTGTAGACGGTTGAAGCATCATCTGAGTCTCCTTCATCCTTGCTTTCCACAAGCATGAATTGGGTTTCAAGGGGAACGTCTTTCCCACAAGTACCCATCCTCTGAGTCATCCACCATAGCTTGAATCTGATGCAACACATGAACCTCAGGCCCCTGAAAACACAAAAAAGGGGTCAAATGTTGTCTATTATTCATCACATTCAAAACCATAAAAATGAAGTTCAATAGACTGAAAGCTTGCTCTTACTCTAATATACCTATGGGAAAGACATGGAGGCTTTCGCTGTGTGATGCGGTGGCACCAATGAAAGCACCGGCGAGTAGCCCTAAGGCGGTTCCGGATGTCAAGATGATATTCTCTGGCACTCCTTTCATAACTGTCTTCCCATTGACAACCAGGTTGCCGTTGTTGATGGAGATGTTCGATGTCACCGTCATTTTTGCTTCTTTTTTTCGTGGGCTAGCTTACTGTTTGGACATGAAGACGATGAAAACATGCAAGTCCTTTTAATTTTATGTTAACAAGACATCCAAGAAAGATAAAGCCTTAAGGAAGCATTATAAATTATTCAAATGGAAGGCAGTAATCGAATTCAACAAGGAAACCGGACAGATAAGCTTTTAGGGGAATTAATCAACAAAAAATTAATGAAAATATTGCCATTCCTTTCTCACTTGTCATTCCTTTCTCAGCTAGTACAAGTGATATGATTCCTTCGCTGTCTCTTGCCTTCTACAAGCAAAAAAAATGCAAACCATGCCCATTTTGGTGAATTGGCCCACTTCACCACATCACCAGCCTACCATGAATAAATACTTGACAATAATCAGATCAATGCCATCTCTCATAAGTGCAACTCCTGCAACCATTAAACAATCAGCAAACACATCTAAAATTCTTAATTGGAAGGTTTTAGTGATTTCACTTATTCTTGCCCATGTTAATTATTACTTATGGGATCTAAGTGTGGTAAGATGTGTTTGTTTTATCATGTTTTCACAATACTAACCTTCTAAAGTTGGTATGTGTTCACTGAAATTCATCAAATTTTGAATGAGTACCAACAATTCTATTGAGGAATTCAAGAATTAAGCTTTACATGGGCAAGGAATCCTGCAATGGAAGGCCCAATTATCAATCCTATGCTCAAGGTTGTAGCTAGATGAATAAGATAAATTGCATAAAGATTAAACATCATTGATCCACATTCACATTAATTTATACAACTTTAAAAACAAAGACTTACGATTGACATGGCAAGAGCATGATGTTCTTCTCTGCAGAAATCAGTTGCACAAGCCTACATACTTGCTTTAAGAATCTAAATCCAATGAACCTGAGTGTTTGCATTACCACACAAAGCCCAAACCTAAAATTAGATGCAACCTCTAAGCCACAATAGTAAGAAATACGGTGTCCATTAAGGTTTGGAGTAAATAAGTTTAGTCTTTTGATCGTGGACTAACAAAACTAATAAGTCACTCAGAAAGCAATAATTTGTTTAATCAATTGAAGTGGAACATGTTAGAAAGAATCTCACCTTTAGTTATCAACGCATCCACGAGAATGAACCGAAGGAGTCGATGTATACAAAGTTGCAGCAAATGTATAACCAAAGAAAAAGACTTCACCTCTTCATCAACTTGCAAGAATAAATAGAGATAACACAATTTTCTCATAAGCATTCCTTCAAACACCTCAAGTGCATAATTAAATCAATACCATATTCCTAACACTAAGGTGATACGAAGTTAACAAAATTCAATTGAGAGCGAGAAGTTCAAACCGACGAGGCAGAGAAGATAGCCGGCGAGGAATTCGATTTCTTTCTCCCGAGGCCGTCGTTCCGTCCTGACTCTCTCTGGTTCTGGTTCTATGGTGCAATTGAGATCTCAACCGTTGAAACCAATCAATTTTGAGCACGAATTTGTACACGAATTCGGTTCCTTCCTGGGCTAGTTTATCAGTTGAATGAACTTGGTGCAATTGAGATATAAACCATTGAAACCCATCAATTTTGAGCATGATTATTTGCCTATTTGGAATTTGAAGAGGCAGAGAAATATTTCGGTGGTGAAAAATTCTATCTCCTGATTCGTCATTCCGTACTGATTCTTTCTAGTTCAGGTTCCAATTCAAATTAACCCTAGATTCAAAATCAGGGAATAAATTGAACGGTATTGAAACCCTAAAAGATTGGACATGTAATTAAACAAGAATAGAAAGAGAGATAAAATTAGGAGGAGCTATCAGGAACTCAGGAGAGATAGAGATGAGAAAGAGGGTAGGAAAGTTGAGTTGAAGGGGAGAAGAAGAAATAGACAGAAGAAAATGAACGTATAGGATTTTTAAAGTTACTGTAGAAATTAAAATAAGTCAATCTCAGCCTTTTGCTTCCCGTACTTTTATAGAAGTATAGATATAGAAGTATAGATATAGATATAGATATAGATGTAGATGTAGATATGCATTCTTTAAATAAACTTATTATCCATATATTATACACATACTACCTACATGCCTATATATGTTGACATAATAAAAAAAAATATGGCATGACTAAATTCTTATAAATTACTCAATTCATTGTCTCATACACGTCTCATAAACTATTTATGCATAACTTTGAACATACCTTTTTAATTTTTTTGTTTTTACAACTCTTTGTGTGTAGTAGTTAAATGGCAAACATTACTAAAAGGGAGTTTGACATTCTTGATTTGTCGAGCCAAAAATACCTCGAATGGATGGTTCATTCCTTGGCTAATATCAAGGCAAATGGTCTTGAAGAAACAATTGTGGTAAATAATAATGTCAACCCACAAGAGAAAGCAAACACCATTGTCTTTCTCCGCCACCACATTAATAAAAGTCTCAAAATTGAGTACTTATTTGTGGAGGATTCAAGAGAATTGTGAGATATCTTAAGTGAGTGTTATGACCATCAAAATGTGGTCTTGCTCCCACAAACATAGTATGAATGGAACACTATAAGGCCCCGTTTGGTATGTCTTTTGGAATCGGATTGGAATCAGGAATCAGAATGGAATCAGGAATCGGAATGAGTCAATCCATAGGCATGGTGTTTGGTATGTTGTTGGAATGAACCATTCCAAAAAAAAAAATTGTTTGTATATGAAATTTGGAATTGGGAATCAAATTTAGAACAAGAAACTAAAGCAAGAAATAAAAAAAAAACTAGTATGAAAATTTTCAAAAGGCAAATATGTTACGTCCGTGAGGGACTTTAATTGAGAAAGAAGATAAGAGAGGGAAGAAGATAGAAGAAGAGAGATTGAAGAAGAAGAATCAGAGAGAAGCAATGAATTCTGTTATTTCATCGATGCCCCTGTATTATACACTCTCCTTCCCTTAATAGTGATTACCGGCCTAACAAACTCCTAACCGGCTACTCACATTCCTGGTCTCACAATATTACTCTCAACCGGTTACAAACTATACACCTCAATCATATAACATTGCACCCCTAATTGAAAAGCATTGACCTCAATGCTTGGTTACAAATTCCGGAAATTGGCTAATTATATGACCAGCTGCCTCCCATGTGGCTTCCACAGCATCCAGATGTTGCCACTTGATCAACCATTCAGTAAGTGGATCCCCATTACGCAAATATGTCACACGAGTGTCTAAGATTGCTTCAGGATGAATAACAAAGGTTCCATCTTCAGAAACATCAAGAAACTTCACAAATGGAACAACTAATGGACCAAGCTTCTTCTTTAGTTGAGAGACGTGAAAGACAGAGTGTACCTTAGCTCCAGGTGGCAACTGTAAACGATATGCCACACTTCCCACTCGCTCCACCACTGGAAAAGGTCCAAAGAACTTGGAAGACAATTTCAAATTCTTGCGTATAGCCACAGATGTTTGCCTATAAGGTTGTGACTTTACATACACCAAATCTCCAACAACAAAAATGCGCTCAGAACGATGCTTATCAGCCACTTGCTTGATTCTTGACTGAGCCTGAAGCAGATTATCACGCAACAAAGCAATCACAGATTCCCTTTCCCGAATCCATTCCTCTACAAAAGTTGTGGAAATAGCAGAAGCATCTACACCAAGTTGAGGAGGAAGATAACCATACAAAGCTTGAAAAGGAGAGACTTTCAAAGCTGAATGAATTTGTATTATACCAAAATTCAGCCAATGCCAACCACCTACTCCACTGTTTAGGCTGAGCACTAGTCATGGCTCTCTAATAACTCTCCAAACATTGATTGACCCTCTTTGTCTGACCATCCGATTGAGGGTGATAAGATGTAGACATATGCAATTGTGTGCCCACAGCCTTGAACAATTCTCTCCAAAAATGGCTCACAATTTTTATCACGATCTGAAACTATACTTTTTGGCATACCATGTAGCTTATAAATGGTGTTCATGAAAAGCATTGCAACTGAGGCAGCAGTAAATGGATGAGCTAAAGGCAGAAAATGTGCATACTTAGTTAATCGATCAACTACCACAAATATAGTGTCCTTACCATTCGACTTCGGCAACCCTTCAACAAAATCCATAGTAATATGGCTCCATGGCACATGAGGAACCTCCAAAGGTTGCAACAATCCTGGACTCCTAATGTGCTCATGCTTGTTTCGTTGGCAATTATCACAATACTTGATAAACTCTTCGATATGATCCCTCATATTAGGCCAGTAAAACAATTGCTTCAGTCTTTGATATGTCACCTGGATTCCTGAATGACCACCAACTGGAGAAGCATGCAAAGAAGCAATCAACCGTTTTCTAAATTCTTCATTAGCACCAATATACCACCTGCCTTTGTACCTGAGCAACCCATTAATAACAGAAAAATCTGAATTTGAATAAACAACTGCAGCAGCCAACTTTTGTTGTGCAACAGAATCAGACTCATAACTTTGCTTTATTTCAAGCATCCATTTTGGCTCCACCACACTTATAGCAAAAAATGTACCAATACTACCCTTCATTCGCCTAGACAATGCATCTGCAACCTTATTTTCACAACCTTTCTTGTAGATAATAGAATAGGAAAGCCCCAACAACTTCCTAACAACCTTCTTTTGTAAATGTGTGGACAATTTCTGATCATGTAAATGACGAAGAGATTGATGATCAGTCTTTATGTAGAAATGCATAGGCTCCAAATAATGACACCATTTATCCACAACAAGAAGTACAACAATAAGCTCCTTCTCGTAAGTAGATAGCTTTAAATGGGAACCATGTAAAGCCTGGCTAATGAAAGCAATAGGATGCCCTTGCTGCATCAACACATCCCCCACTCCTTCATCACAAGCATCTGTCTCAATTGTAAATGAGGAAGAGAAATCTGGTAATTTTAACACAGGTGCTTCTGTCATCATCTGCTTGAGCTTGCAAAACGTCATTTCAGCCACATCTGACCACTTGAACTCATTCTTTTTCAACAGCTCAGTCAGAGGTCGAGAAATGGCCCCATAATTTCTGATAAATCTTCTGTAATAACCAGTAAGCCCTAGAAAACCCCTCAACTGCTTGACTGTTTTTGGTCTTGGCCAAGATCTCATGACAGCTATCTTATTCTCATCAGTAGATACTCCTTCACCAGAAATGATATGACCAAGATACTCTACTTTTTGCTGGGCAAAAGCACATTTACTCCTTTTTGCAAACAACTCATGCCTCTTCATTACTGTTAACACCTCTCTCAAATGCAGAACATGTTGTTGCAAAGAAGAACTATACACAAGGATATCATCGAAAAACACCAAGACAAACTTCCTCAAGAATGGAGCAAACACATCATTCATCAATGCTTGAAAAGTAGCTGGCGCATTTGTTAATCCAAATGGCATAACCTTGAACTCGTAATGCCCATGATGAGTTCGAAAAGCTGTCTTGTGAATGTCACACTCAGCCATTCGAACTTGGTGATAACCAGCCCTTAAATCCAACTTGGAAAATATTATAGCACCATGCAACTCATCTAAAAGATCCTCAATGTGAGGAATAGGAAATTTATCCTTGATTGTCAACTCATTCAATTGCCTATAATCAATACAGAATCTCCAAGAACCATCCTTCTTCTTTACCAATAGTGTTGGAGAAGCAAAAGGGCTTTGACCGGGTTGTATGATGGCTGATTTCAACATTTCATGTACCTGCTTCTCTATCTCATTTTTCTGAAAGTGTGGGTACCTATAGGGTCGAACACACACTGGTAAAGATCCTGGTTTAAGAGGAATAGAATGTTCATGTCCCATAATAGCCGGAAGCCCTTTTGGTTCCTGAAAAACTTCCATAAATTCTTCCAGTAACTGCTGAATCTCCATAGGCAATTCCCCCGCTTTTGTTGATAAGGAAAACACTCTAGCAAATTGTGTAACAAACATTGGAACCCCCTTTCTGATCAATCGTTGCAACCTTTTCCCTTTCATACTCTTCAAAGCTGCTTCTTCTTGAACCCCATTGATCTCAATCTGCTTTCCCTCCTTGACAAATGAAATCTTTAATGCTTTAAAGTCAAACAATATCGGGCTAAATTCTCTTAACCAGTCCCCACCCAAGACCATATCACAACCACCTAGCTTGAGGATTCTAGGACTGTAAGAGAACTTAGCTCCTTGCATTTCCCATAGGAAATTCTTGCAAATTTGTTGACTCAACATCTTTTGACCATTAGCAACTGCCACTTCCATTAATCCAGAATCTTGAAGATCAAAGCCAGCCTCACAAGCTTTTCTTGGATCCAAAAAACTATGAGTAGCCCCACTATCAATCAGTATTGTAATGCTTTGACCCCTTGTCAATCCTTTGATCCTAATGGTGGATAAAGGACTGCTTCCTACCAAGGAATGTACATAGACCTCAGACTCTTCCATAATGTCTACATTTCCTGATTCAAGTTGTATCTCATCTACTTCAGCTGTATTTTCCCCATTGTGCTCATCTTCCATTTGTTGCACCAACAAACTATGTAAAGTCTGTAATTTACACCTATGGCCCACGTGATATTTGTCACCACATTTGTAACACAAACCAACATTCCTTCTAGCTTCCCGTTCATTATTTTGCTTGGAAGAGTCGAAACCAGCAGAACCAACAGTCTTGCTAAATCCACTACCTTGATTTGAACCAACGCCACATTACTGTCCTTCTGGCTCACCTTCCCTTCAGAATTCCCACTTTTATAAGACTGGAAAGAAGAATTATACTTCCAAGGAGGCTTGTTGAGTTTCACAATCGCTTGAACTGTCTCATTATGCAAACGAGCCTGTTCAAAAACCATGTTCAAAGAGTCTGGTCTTCCCAACTTAACTAATGACTTGATTTCCCCTTTCAAGCCACTCACAAAACTTGAAACAAAGTAAGATACCGATAAATGAGGATCTAGACTAAGCATTCCTGCCCTCAATTCTTCAAACTTTTCAGTATACTCGTCCAAACTACCCTTCTGTTCCAACTTATTGAACTCCTCTATGATCTCAGACCCTTGACCATCCCCAAACCTCAAACACACAACTTCTTTCAATTCCTCCCAATTGATCTCAATTTTCTGCATCATAAACCCTTGGAGCCAAATGTCTGCTCTCCCATTGACATACATGGCCGCTAGCTCTACTTTCTGTGACTTAGGAATGGAAAAAATCGAGAAGTACCTTTCGCACTTCTGGATCCAACTCCTTGGATTGACGCCGTCAAAGGTAGGAAAATCCAGTTTGGGTAATCGATTGTTTCTGAACTCACTACCACCAGAATAGCTCTGACTCCATGATCCTTGCCCCCTTTGAAGAATCTTGGAATCTTGGAAATTTTTAATTCCGAGCTTTGAAACTGCGATTTCCTTCTTGTCCATCCCTCCTTGCGTTACTAGGAAGAGGATTTCCTCCTGAAGCTAGAAGACCGCGACTCCTGTCTTCACCAGCATTAGAAGGCGGAGGAGTCGAATTATTCGGCAAAAATGGCCTCATCATCTCCATAACTTGCTCAAATCCCCGAGTCGTCTCCTTTCGCATCTCCAAATTTTCCTTCGGCAGCTCATCGATTGACGATTTCGTATCTGCTTTGAGTTCGTCTATCGATTTCTGATAGTTGTCCTCTTTTTGCTGAATTTCCTCCATGATTTCTTTGCTGAATCTGCAAAAACTTGCAACTGCTGAATTTGAGATTCCATTGATCGTAATCGTGTGCCGTCAGCCATATCTAGGAAATGGCTCTGATACCAATTTGTTACGTCCGTGAGGGACTTTGATTGAGAAAGAAGATAAGAGAGGGAAGAAGATAGAAGAAGAGAGATTGAAGAAGAAGAAGAATCAGAGAGAAGGAATGAGTTCTGTTATTTCATCGATGCCCCTGTATTACACACTCTCCTTCCCTTAATAGTGATTACCGGCCTAACAAACTCTTAACCGGCTACTCACATTCCCGGTCTCACAATATTACTCTCAACCGGTTACAAACTGTACACCTCAATCATATAACAAAATAGCAAAAACAACACGAAGTCCTCAAATAACAATGAGTTCAGTAGTACCTCACAAACCAAAGCCATGAACAAAAATTGCAGAAATAGGAAGATGCAGGCCGGAAATCTAAAGCAACAAAGAAAAAAACTAAATTAAAAAAGGAGTTAAAAAGATAAGTCGAAAACCTGAAGCCAAAAAAATGAAGACATTAAAAAAAGGAGTTAAAAAGATGCAGGTCGGTTCTTGTAAACGGAGATCTAAGAAATTTGGGGAAAAGGATGTCAAGGTTTCAAAATTGGGGCTGAGAGAAGAGATCAAAGTAGGGATGGGTAGAAATGTCAGAAAAAATCACTAAGCTCAAGAAGACGCCGGGACACCGCCGGACGTCGAGATGCCAGACGCCAGTTGTCGAGACGATAGACCTCGGAACAACGAGCGTTGGTAAAACAACGGTGATTCATGTGGGTGGATGGTGATTACAACTATTTTCTGATACCATGTCATCTAAGTCCAAAAAGACTAAAATAATTAATGGTAAGATATTGTCTCAAATCTCATTGATTTATATATTACATAAAAAGGCAACGTACACTATCCTAGTGAGCACTTTACCTATACTTTCAATAGAAAACAGACCTAAATACTTACACAATTCAAATCAAACCTCACATATATCCAATACAATCAAAGTACGTATTTCGATAATTTCATGTATCTAGTCAAGCGATTAAACCTCCCGAGTAGTATTTTGATATCTCCATTTCGACACTTATGGGCAATATACACCCATCACACCAAAGAAAGTACGATTTATATCAACCCTAGCTAAGGAGACTTAAACGTCGCTTGATTTAATTGCGAGGATGATGATGGCGTTTCGCTACAAAGTGCAAGAGCTTGCCAGCAATCATGAACTTCACTTGACCTCTCTTGGGTGGAACCAAAACTTGCCTTCCAAAGTTATTGCTCTTTGTAGTTGAAATTGTTGCCCTCTCCATTTGTGTATTGCAAGTGTGCTATCAAGTGTTTTGAATTTGGTTTGTAATGAGTTGTTAAGGAGAAGGTTGAGCTTGTGTATTTATATAGATGGCGTTCATGTGGTTGAGAGCTTCTCTTGCAAGCTTTTTCAACAACAAGATTAATCAAAAAATAATGAAGATTCTACTTTTCTTTTAATTTCTAATATTCTTAGCTTTAGGTTCGTTGTTAAGCTTAGTGTAGAGAGAAAGATGGGTTATGTGCGAATAATTAAAAGTTTTTTTTTTGGGATTTTTTTTTTGTTTTTTAATTTTAATATTGTTTTTTTTTTCGTGCAAATGAAATGAGACTATATATGTTACTGATTCGCTAAGATTAAATACAAACTAATACCAAGCGAAAATAGTTGGGTTGAGTCGATCATTTAAAAATGACTCTAAATAAAATAACTTAATTACAAAACAAATATTAATAATAAGATATTGTGTATATATAGTTAAAGTCCAGTGGGTTAGAATATAAACGTATGAAAAGAAAACTGTCTCAGCGCATATATGCGACAAACTTAGTACATAGGACTAGGTAGAATAAGAAAAGGATTGGGCCGGCAAAAGCAAAGCATCAAAGAATTTAGTATTACAATTTACAAGTAGGATGTTCAGAGATCTAATGCTTTCGATCCATCCTCGTAATTGTCACGTGTGCAATTATTTGGGTCTAATATTAATGTGCTGTTCTACAAAGTATGCATGCAATATATTCCCTTTACCCTTTCACGTTTGTGTTATGTTTCTTATTGTTAATTAATTAAAATTATTATTCACATGCTATAAACATGGGCTTATATCTGGCATTAATCTAGTCTCACAAAGAAACGTTTTTCCTAATGAGATGAGTAATGAATGATTTTATTTTCACTTATTACAACTAAGAAACAATATGTAGCAAAAGTGCAAAACCCATGAAAATTGACAACAAGAAACAAACTCACAAATTCAGGTGGGCTAATATGGACGGAGAAGGGTCCGTCCCAACATACCTATGCAACAAACCTAGCACATAAGTCAATGATCTTCAATTTTTCGATGTGGGATAACTTATCTTCATAGCATGTCACGAAATTATGTACATTCTTGCAGCTGTAAGCGAAACTCACAAATTCTAGCAATCTTAACCTAAATGTCGATTTATTTAGGTTCATGAGTTGGTGTGACTGTTATATTAGTTAGGAACTGGGTTAGTCTACCCGAGTTAGATTATGTAACCATGGCTAGGGCTTAAGTACATGAGGTGTAGACATGATCAAATGCGGGCTCAAACCGGACTTAGGAACTTGGTTAGTCTTCCATGATTCCTTAGTCTTGATCCTATCTTGATCCATATCAGGGTTGCACCCCATACTTCCGCCCATTTGCCCAGGCTAGCTAGGTTTGGGTCAGGCCCGGACCGATATTTAATTAAGTCGTGTACTTTTTGACGTATCGTTTCAAAGTTTGAGATTTTTTTGGTCTAAAAGCGGGCCAAGCTCGAAAAGTATTTTTTTTATTAACCTTTGATAGTAAAGACTCTTTTCCTATGAGCTAGGATCGGGATTAAGTTTGAATTAAACAAAATCATAGTGTTTGTTGGAGGCAAAACAGATAAATCAAAATACATATATAGAGTTAAGCTTAAACAAATTATGAGACACACTATTCGCACCTTTATTGACTTGGCGTCGTACATGTTAGATCTTCACTTCCTACTCGTTGCACATCTTTAAATTAAGTAAAAGTCTGGATGTGTACTTAGATCCCTCATTACAACTAGCAAACTTAAACTTAAACATATATGCTTTCATGAATCCATCTGCGTCGGACACTAGTAGAAAAAATGGGTTTACCATCAACTTAACATATGACCATTGCCGACGTACTCATTAATATTCAAACGTTTATTCGTTAAAATTTAAAAAGTAGTTTGAGATTTTGGGCTATAATATAGGGTTGTTTGGAAAGTATTTATTTGTTTTTAAAAATTATTAGTATTTCTACAATTTACATCTATTGTTTTTTTTTGGTCGAGCAATACATGTACGTACTTCAATTGTTTTTTTTGAAACCAAACATATATAGTACGATGTTGTGCACTTTTGTAAGTGTTGTGGTCATGCCCCACTATTTCAAGTATTGGAATATTAATCGTCTGTTTTACCGACAACTGTAATTAATGATGCATTTCCGACATCCGCAGATGTCATTTGATTTCATAGAAATAATGATTGCACTCATACCCGACAGTTATGAATGTTGGGATGGAAACCGACGATTATGCCGACAATTGCACTCGTCGATGCATCCCCGACATTTTTAAGCATCAGAAAGCTTTCGTCGGGGATAGCCTTTTTTCTAGTAGTGGGACCGGATTAAGCCACCTCTCTAGCTTGCAATACCTGGATTATCGTTGGACGCATCATTCCATCCAAATTCAATTTGAACCACTCTTTTAGGAGGAGGTGACCAAGTCACGACACTAGGACGGACTGACCTTGTCTTGGTTGTTGTGATTTTGCATAAATTAAAATTGTGTCGCCTCAAATATATTTTTTAAATGAAGGAGTGATATATTCATGTAATACCCTGGTTACAAAATTGATCTAGACATATCTAGATTTTACAACTTTTACTAAGCAAAGCATAATGAACCATCTTCTCAATACTCTATCATACTTCATTCATCTCGCCTTCACATTATTTCTCGCATAGTTTATAACAATTCTAGAATAATCATCTAATAAAGGTCTCTCATGCTCAAATATCAATCTAACAATCCAAACAAATTAAATATGCTCCCAGTTTGAACCAAATATGTTCCCAGTTTCCTCAAATAATTTTAATTATATAATTAAAATTATTTGAAGAAACTGAGAACATATATATTTGGATTTGAGGTGGAAATGTATCCTTACTTTTAAGTTTTAAAATGGCCGGGCCTTCTCGAAATTCTCTCATCAATTTAAAATTCACCAAAGTGACCAAACATAGTCACGTAACATATATAAAGAAACGTGTAGTCCTAAATTAGATGAGTATGTGACCGGAAAATATAATAATGGAACGATTAAAGAATAAAAAAAAAGTATATAGTGAAGTTTTATAAATAAATAAATAACACACTTTGTAAGAAGGTCAGCTACAAAATATACCCAAGAATAATGAAAAAAAAAACATCTTAACTATGGCAATTTAGGGTGTATGATGATATCATCATAGAACTTTTCAACACATCTCAATCAATTAAGGCCTATCAACAAATTAAATGACATGCTTCCGTTAAGATAGAATATCATACAAGTAGGATGTATATATTAACATATATTAAGAAATTTGTCTCAAATCTCTTTGATTTATATATTACACAAAAGGGTAACACTAACGTAGTGTACACTTGCCTATACTTTTAATAGAAAAAGGCATAAATACTTAAATAATTAAAATCAAACCTCACATATATGAATAGAATCAAAGTACGTATTTCAATGCCTTCAGACATCTAATTAAATAATTAAATCTTTATAATAATAATCTGAGGTATTCATTTCGATTTTCATAAACAGTATCCATTGTATCAACTCCAAGGAGCCGTAAACGTCATTGATTTAATTGTGAGGATGATGATGATGGCGTTTCGCTACAAAGTGCAAGATCTTGCCAGCAATCATGAACTTCACTTGACCTCTCTTAGGTGGAACCAAAATTTGCCTTGCAAAGTTATTTCTCTTTGTAGTTTTACTTGTTGGCCTCTCCGTTTGTGTATTGCAAGTATATGAAGTGTTTATTTTGATGCTTAGGTTAGTTTGTTTGAGTTGCCAAGAAGAAGGCTGAGTTTGCATATTTATAGGTGGCGTATGTGCAGCAGTAATTAGGGATGCACATGGGGGCGGGGCAGGGCGGGGAATGCATTCCCCGTCCCCATCCCCGAATACTATTATGTTTCCTATCCCCGCCCCGTCCCCGTTTAATCCCCGCGGTGATCGGGACGGGGAATCCCCGTCGGTTATCGGGTTGTTAACGGGGCCCCGTTTAGTATAAAATAATGAATTTAAACTTTAATTTTTTTTACAAATATCAAATTTAATAACATAAATTTTAAATTTCACTATATAATTTGTAGACATATATATATAAGCTTTTAAATTAAAAACTACAATTATATTTAAAATCTATTTTTATTCCATGTTTTATAAATAAAAAAACATATCGGGTATATATAGCGGGGATTCAGGGCGGATAATACATTCCCCGTCCCCGCCCCGTTCCCCATTAAGTCGGGGAATCCCCGCCCCATTAGGGGCGGGTCCCCGCGGATCCCCGTCCCCACGGATTTTTTGTGCATCCCTAGCAGTAATCCTCTGTTCCAAAATCTTGTTCCACTTTAATGTTCCAACTAGTGTAATTTCCGTAAATTTACGGGTAGTTTTAAAAATTATACTATATAATATATTATAATAAATTAAAGAGAAAAAACAAAGATAATGTATATTTTAATAATTATTCTATTATTATAATTATTAATGATATTTATATAAAATTTAATGATTTTTTTGTTTTCTAATCTTTAAGATAAAACTAAATAAACATGGAAAATATTTTTCTAAATCAAACCTTCTACATTCACTTTTAAGTATAATAAATAAAAATAAATAAATAAATAAATAAATAAAATGAAAAAAATGATTGGTTCTTAAAGTGTCATGTAGCACAAATTTTATAGATAATTTATTTCTATTTTATTATGTATTAATTTAGATATAGATAGAAATTTATATCGATAACCTTTTTTCGACAATCCGATAAAAATATTTTAGCATAATCTTAAGATAGCATATAATATTGCTTTTCAATATCAATAAACATAAATAGAAAATTATATAGATAAAAATTTTATTTTGATACATTAATTATTTTATAAAATCTAAAATTGCCTTTTTTTATATTTATGAATTTTTAAGAACAAAATCAATATTCACATAGATAGAAAACTATATATATATATTATCTATTTTATAAAATCTTACCCTAAAAAACCTTCAATCTTTATAAATTCATTTTTTTATTTAGTAATGTTTATTACTTAATTAAATTTTTAAAAAATATAATTGCATATTAATTAATTACTATATGAAATAATCTATGCATATAATATGATATCTATCCATTATCTATTTTATGAAGTGGTTAAAAATTTAAGATAAATTGTGATTTCTAGAATTATTATTAGAGTATAATGTGTAGGGATATTTCTAGAATTATTATTTTAGTTTTTTAAGTTGAAAAAAGGTTTTTCATTATTTTATTCAGGTTATGCCACGTGGCGCAAATTTTTACACAGACTTTGTTTCTGCTTTATAATGTATTAGGGTAGATTAGCTATATAAATATTAAATTAATGTTAAAAAAATTTAAAAGTTATATTTGTATTTAAAACAACTATATGTATATGTGTTCAAATTTTTGACTTAAAAATCATGTTATATAATTTTTAAAAATTAAAAGGGTAATATTTTGTACGAAAATCATTCTCTTAATTATTAAAAATTTTATAATAAGATTTTTAAGATAAAAATTTGTACACATATGCATATAGATGTTTATAATAGAAATATAATTTTTAAAATTTTTTAATATTAATTTAATATTTATATAGCTAGTTGTAACATGAAAGTGAAACACAATTATAAAATAGAAGATTAGCGCTGGACGTATGTGTGCTTGAGAGCTTCTCTTGCAAGCTTTCAAAAACAAAATTAATCAAAGAATAATTAATGAAGATTCTACTTTTCTTTTGATTTTTAATATTTTTAACTTTCGGTTCGTTTTAGTATTTTTTTCACCAAAGCTACGGAATCTACAATTTTAGTACTAGGATGTTCAGAAATTCTAATGTTTCCGAACCATCTGTAATTGTCACGTGTGTAATTATTTGGGTCTAATATAATGTGTTGTTCCATAAAATATATATATATATATATAGGGGAGCGCTCCGGTACAATACATATTATGGTGTAAGCGTGTGGTTGAATGTAGGACGTTGGATTAGGATAAATCAGTGGCTATTAATTAAGCAACATTATAGGCTAAATGGGGGTGATGTGGAGAATCAAATCTCGGTTGATTTGAAAAAGGCAACTCCCGAAATTATAGGAGATTGAGATAAAAATCGGTACAACTATAAAAAAAATAAAATCCAAGCAAATCTTTTTTTCCACAATTAAATACGTACATAGTAACCGACTTTTAGCATTATTTTTAAAATTCAAACATGAATTTCAAATTAAATAGACGTTTTTTTACAAATATAAAACCTCTGCAGAATCATTGAATATCTATTAGTAGACATTTGAAAAACTCAATATGATGGTTTGAATAATTATAGAATCGTATAATATTTATAGCTGATGTTTGAATAACTCAGTTTGATTGTTTGAAAAACTCAATATCATTGTTTAAATAATTATAGAATCGTATAATATTTATAGCCGATGTTTGAATAACTCAGTTTGATTGTTTGAATAACTCGATTCGATTGTTTAAATAATTATAGAATCATAAAATATTTATAGTCGAGGTTTGAATAACTCAATATAATTGTTTGAATAATTGTAGGATTGAACATGTTTTAACGTTTGCATTATTTAGGTTGAAACAATATTCGTCTTACCATGAATAACTAAATGAAGGTAGTTGAAAAACAACATTGTTCATCCTGAATAACTAAACTTATTCAATGGTTTTCACTAATATTATTAGAATGTATTGACATAAATAATGTATACTATTGAATAAGAATTACAATGCTTCTGAAAAACAATCATTAATATTATGAAAAATATGTGATTCTACTTATTTTATGCTATCAATAATCATTACACTGCTTTTGAAATAACAATTACAATGCTTATAAATTACAATTTTTTTTGGACCTCCGGTCCAATATATCAACATTATCATTATTTGAAACATGTTCCCTGGTGCGAAGTCTTTTAAATAGGACCTTGGCGTGCTTTGACTTTTCTCCAATGTCCAACTGCTGATCATTACCACCTGTTCCATTTGAAAACTCGATTAAACACAAATGATATTAGTGTTGCAAAATCATACCATCCAAAGTGAAAAAGTATATTGTGAGACTTGAAAAACAATTGCAAAACTGTCATACACATATCAGTGTTGCAAAACCATACTATCCAAATTGAAAAACATTCTTTCATATGCTTATCCAGTTAATCCTTACTATTGAAAAACCATAGTATTTATTGTGAATAATATTGATCATTATCTTCTATCGGCCATACAAAAAACAAAAACGTATATACGAAAAACAAAATACGTATATATGAATAACAAAGAATGAATATATGAAAAACATGTCACACATGTATGAAAAACATTTATTATCGTGGAAAACCAATTTAAATCTAAGAAATCTACTATACTGAATTTCTAGAATGAAAATCAATATCACAAAAAGACGAAAATAACCAAAATACTAATTCGAATTTAATTCAACACGACACATAGCCGAATTAAAAAATTACCTAACGATCCATACTAAAGGCTTGTGTGGCGTCTTCCTCTTCCAACTTCCGTTTCCCAAGAGCTTTCTTCAAATCACGTTTCAATTGGAATCTCATGTAGATCCACTGTCGTCAGATCTTGATTTGGCCCGTGGAAACTTCCAACTCAGCCTGGCGATCTCAGGAGGATTCTTCTATTCCCGTCGTCATCGATCTGGTTCAATCGGAGAGATTTAGAAATAATCGATTACACACAGTGGTTGAATCCGGCTTAAGAGAGGCAATAGAAATTGGGCAATTTGATTCATCGGAAGCGGCAATTGAAGAGAGCAAGAGAGAAAATTTTGGAATTGAATTAGATTGATTTAGATTCACAAATTACGTTAGAGAGCTTTATGATAATAGAAGTTTTCTGATATGGAGAGAGAAAGTGTGATTTGGGCCCAATCTAGTATTTCTCACCAATTTAAACAATTTTACACCCTAAATTTATTAATCCTCACCATTCATTAATCGTAATCTGACGGATGTAGATTAACCACATGCTTGCACTCTAATAGGGATTTTCACTAGAGCATTATTCTATATATATATATATGTGTGTGTGTGTGTGAATCCAATACCCTTTTCACGTTTGTGTTTTCTTCTTTTCTGGTTAATTATTCACATGCTATAAACATGGACTTATTATCTTTGGCATTAATTTTTAGTCTCGCAAAGGAACGTCGTTATTCCTAATAATGAGTAATGAATTTTTGTTAACGAGCGATCCACTTTTGGTGGTAAATTTTCCGTAAATTAGTCGAAAAAGCGCATGAATCATGTAAATCGGCTTGACCTAATGGAAAGAAGAAAATAGTTAGACTTGATTTTTTCATCCAAGTGAAGGAGCAAAGACAATGATCGAACTGTTAACCTCTTAACATCCCACATGTCAGCTCCTACCACTAGATCACTCCATGTAAGGTGAATAACAAACAATATTATAACAAAACCCATCAAAATTTACAACAATAAAATAAACTCAAATACTTCAATGCAACACCAACAATATCATCATCGCTTAAATGTAATCTTGTACAAAGAGTCAAGATAAGAGCGTCCGACCTTCGACCAAAAAAAAGATAAGAGAGTCCGTATCTTGAATATATCGAAAGGATATTCCAAATAGACCTAAGAAAAACCGAAATTTTATTATATGACAATAATAAATGAATTAGTTAAAATGCACCAAAAATTATACTATATGAGTTGTATACATCTTAAAGAAATTATATATAACGTAGGCAGGACGATCGCCCCCACATCCGACTGAAGGAGCAACGAGTTTACAAGGGAAGGCCCGGGAACGAAGGAAATTTTTTGGAATTTTGCCCCCACAAAGAGGGTCGGGGCGGGGCGAAGGTGGAGGCAGAAGGCAAGGAGGACTAGAGAAGGAGGGATGTGTGCAAGTTTTGTTGGAGATTCGATGGAGGGGGAGGAGGACGAATCAGGTGAAGATTTGGGGCGAAAAAATACAACATCGTTTTGACCCTAATTTTTTTAAATAAATTGACATTTAGCCCAAATTTTAGGGTTTCTCATTCAACCATTCGTATCGAATTTCGCAATTGAGAATTGAGAGGCAAGAGCTCGATGAGTTTGGCGGTTGGCAACTAGCGGAGATCGAGAAGACGCGCGGTAGATGGACTGGAGGCGTGAGTCGATGACTCAACGAGTGGAGACTAGTGGCGTAGATCAGCCACTCAAGGGGTGTTGAATGGTGTCACTGCTGGTGGTATTGTGGTAAGTCTCAATTCCAATTTCTTCCAATTCACCAACAAGCATGTAGCGTAGTGGGAGGGGCTACGCTTCCCTTTGCTGAGGTCGAGGGTTCGACTCTCAGTAGAGGAGAAATGGACTTGTTGGGAGAGCAGATCCCACCCAAAAATAAAGGGGCCCTCGCGAGACTCGAACTCCAGACGTAAGCGTTTGATGGAGCAAAGCTCTCCGCTGAACTGGGGTGGCAATGACCAAAAAAAAAATCTTCCAATTCGTGGTTAATTTATTAAGTTGCAAATATAATTCAATTAATTTGTGGGGAAATTTAAAATATTTAACAATTGATTTTAATAATTATAAAAATCGATGTGTTTGACCCGCTGGTCAATCCGACCCATTCGAAAACCCGCAACAAACTGTCCCGATTGACTCGTGACATGTAACGACCCGAATCCGACTCAATCCAAATACAAAAGGACCGAACACGACCTGACCCAACCCAATTGACCGGTCTAGGCTCATGTAGGGCTTGTAGGCTGGTGTGACAGATATATTATTTGGGACATGGGTTAGTCTACCCGAGTTAGATTGTAACCATGGTTAGTTAGGGGTTACAAAAACGAGATATAGAACAAATACGAACTTGGGTTGGATCTGGGCCGGAATGCACCCCATATATTAGCCAGCTTGCCCGAGCTGGGTTTGGGTCAGGCCAAAAATTAGATATGTGACTGGGAAAAAATGAATCGATTAAAGTATTTGTAAAATTATTTTTCTAATTAGAAAATAGGATAAGAATTAACAACCAAATTTTAAAAAGAGATTAATAATTTTATAGTTATTTTTTAATTTTTTTTTAAAAGAGTACTTTTTAAAATAAGGTTTTAGTTTTTTAATCTGAGGGAATTGGGTTTGTGTACCCTTTTCATAGTGAGATTAACTAAATGTACCCCCATCTAATTTTATTAATTAAATGATCCCTAGTAGTTTATAAGACTGATTTACCCCTTATAAGTCTATTCTCACACGTTCTCTCTATTATCAAACTATAAATTTTCAACAGAGACAAAATTCCATGACTTAAATCTTCCGATTTACTCCAATTTAATCAAGGAAACAGATCCACATAATCCACCTTCTAAATAGACATGAACCATGTGTCTAATCTAGTTCTATTTGAGGCATATCGCTTTACAAGAATTGTTCATCCTAATCAGTAATCAATAAGTTGTAACCCACTATATGTAATTATAGTTCCATCACATTTGGGCTTGTCTAAAAAAATAGGCTAAAAAATTTTGGGTTGTATTTATATTGTATGTGTCTAATACTCTAATAAGTATCTCTTGTATGTGTCTTGTACAGGTCTTGTATGTATCTTATACATGTCTTGTAGGTGTCTTGTATGTGTGTTGTAGGTGTCTTGTATGTCTCTTGTAAGTGTCTTGTACGTGTATTGTATGTGTCTTGTACATGTCTTGTAGGTGACTTGTACGTGTGTTGTAGACTTGTAGGTGTCTTGCATATCTCTTGTAAGTGTCTTGTACGTGTATTATATATTTGTATGTTTCTTGTACATATTTATTTTTAGGTGTCTTGTACTTGTATTTGTATGTTTCTTTTATTAGTATCTTGTATATTATATATATTGGTTCCATCAAATATCTCTCAAGCAATCCAATTTATACGTGAGGTGATAATAATGACTCAATTTGACATAAAATTTGAAGGCAATACATGTCAAATTGAGTCAATACAGATCGAGAAGAGTGGACTGAAGTTTTGACGGGTGACTTAGGCTTAGTATCATTAAATCTCTTTTTAAATAAAAGGGTACTAATTAAGGATAGTTTAGTCTTTTTAAAATTATAGGGTACACTTACTTAAAAAGTTATTAATGGGGTATAGTTAACTATCAAAACATTAAAAAGGGTATCATTCCTCCAATTTTATCTTTAAGGAATTCAACTACAAAATATACCCAAGAAAAATGAAAAAAAAAATACATCTTGACTAGCGGTAATTTAGGGTGTATGATGATATCATCAGTCCGATATCATTGATATGATATCATCAATAGAACTTTTCAACACACATCTCAATCAATTAAAGGCCTAACAAGTAACAACAAATGACATGTTTCGGTTGAGATGGAAATAGAATGTATATATATTACTTAAATAAAGAAATGAAATTTAAATTAAAAGATAATCTGATTTTATGGACATATTAAATTATTAATGTGTACCCATAGATATACATTAACCGGACCAATTGTATATTATTAATATACTTAATTGACAAGTGCATATTATTAAAATTTGTGGCATGTTTGTGCTTTTTCTTTTTTTTTTGGTCATTGCCACCCCAGTTCAGCGGATAAGCTTTGCTCCATCAATGTTTCCGCTTTTTCTTTCTTTTTGGTCATTGCCACCCCAGTTCAGCGGAGAAGCTTTGCTCCATCAAACGCCTACGTCTGGAGTTCGAGTCTCGCGAGGGCCCCTTTATTTTTTGAGTGGGATCTGCTCTCCCAACAAGTTCATTTCTCCTCCACTGAGAATCGAACACTCGACCTCAGCGAAGGGAAGCGTAGCCCCTCTCACTACGCTCCATGCTTGTTGGTTATGTTTGCGCTTTTTCTGTCAAAAGTACATGAACATATATTTTTTTGTTCAACAAAAAATTTCATATTCTAAATTAATTCACAAACTCATCAAACTTTAAATTCGGTCCGGCCAAATTGTATCATCCATGGTTAATAACTTAGAAATCTTCATGATCAAAAGATAATTTGACAACTTAAAGATTGTGTTTGCTCTTGTGCTCAAAACAATCAATAGAGAAAGATCAAAATCACAAAAACAAAAACCCAACAAACATATATTATAAATTTCACAACACTTACATTACATACAACATATATTGAAACACACTTAACAAACTCGCCTTCTCAAAACGACATCTCTTTATCCAAAAACCCAAAAGAGAATGAACGAATTGGAAAGCTCTTATTGTACCACAATTATCTTACAAACAACACTTTTTTTTGGTTGAATATCTTACAAACAACACTAAACAAAACTCACAAATATACCCTTTATTTTAGCTAACTCTTGCAATAACCAACTCAAAAAATGAGTTATATGCAAGGAAAATTAGCCCCTGCTTAAATCGCAATATTTAATACATTAAATTGCATTAAATTAAACATTTAATGCAACTCAATTAATTAAATTTGTAATTCAAACAAGGACTTAAGCTCAATCAATACTTCAACATATAAATTTTACTAAATTCCCTCATCCCCACAAAAAACAATTGGAAATGGGGGAATTCAACATACAACATGAACACACAACACACAATCATCATCAATTCATCATCATCATCATCCATCGGAGTTGTAAGAACTTGATGGCGGAGTAATCGGAATAACAGATTTTGGATCTTGGGCAGCCATTGGAGGTGCAATTCTCCTGATACGAACTTTTTCGGCGACTTTCTTGAAGAAGCTCTTAAAAATGCGAGCTTTGATCTTACCGCGCTTTGGCGGTATCGTGTTGAATGAAGCAGCCATTGTTTGTTTTGCTTTAAAATCAAAGAATCAACAGAGAAGAAGAAAGATGAAATCTTTTTGTTTTTTGTTTGTGTTTTTGTTCAGTGTCCGAAGAACGAATAGAACCAGAAGGGGAAGAACAGAGGAAAGAAAGACTTTTTGGGATTATGAAGCAAATCAATGAAATTTTGAAAAGAAAGAAAATTGATAAACAAAGATTAGTGTAAAAAAGAAGAAGCTGATGCTAGAAAAGTTTGCCTTTGATGAGGAGGAAAAGGAATTCAGAGCAGAAAAACTGGTGAATGGCCATGGCAGGATTGGATTAGTGTGGAGTTAGGAGAAGAGCAAAGGTGGGATTAAGAGGAAGAAGAAGAAGAGTACATTTAGGGGATTTTGTTATGGAGATTTATGGTTTGGGTTATGGAGTTAAATTAATTTTGTAGTAGTTAAAGGTCGTATAAATAGAGTGAGAAATCAGCTCTAAGCTATGATTGATTGGAGAACCGGTCAATTACTTAGGAAATCAGCTCTCTTAAGCAAAACCCAAATTCCTATAACATTTGTACACGTACATGTATTGCAAGCTGTAGGACATTACCTTGTGATAAGTCTTATTTTTGATAAAGAAAGAATTCGACGTGTTAGACAGATGTGGTAGATCGAGAGGTTAGAGGAATTTGACAACTGGATAAAAGTGTGATGAATCTCTGAAATTAATAGTAGAGTAACGAGGTATTTTCTATGTGGTTGAAAAACTATTGTATCATTAGATTAACTCTTAAGATAGTTGTGGATTTATTACACTTTTGATGACCAGACATACTTGTTAAATCGATAGGTTGAAGGAATTTAGCAACTGGACAAAAATGTAATAAATCTCTGAAATCAATAGTAGAGTAATTGGTTGCGTAACGAGTTATCTTCTCTATGATTAAAGAGCTATTGTATCATTAGATTTAACTCTTAAGATGGCTGTGGATTTTCTAGCTTTCTTAGTTTTTTTTTAATTGGGTTTCGTGTTTTGTTTGACCAATGTTTTAGTCATTGTTTTAGATGATGTTAAGGGTTAGACTATTTCCGGGATGGATTTAGACCTACAAAATTTGGGATTTGAATATGTCCAAAATCTTTACTTTGTGAAGACAAGATCAAAACAAAGAGAGGGAAAACCAGGAAGATAAAGGAAGCAAGTAAAGGCAAGAAAACAATGGATTAGGAAAGTGGTATTTGGTGGAGAAAAGTCAATGAAAGTCAATGCAAGCAAAGTCTTGAGGATTTTACCAGGAAATTGCATAGTGTAGCACACAATAATTTGGATTTGCTAGGTCAGCACCAAGTCACCAACTCAGATTCCATTTACTTTTCCATGATTTTCTAGAGCCCTCAAAGTTTGGATGTTTTCACTGAATTAAGACAGCATCAAATGCTACTAAAAAAATGATTGAAAATTGCATTACAAGTGGAATAAGAAAACAAAAACCCTATTAACCATCAATGTTTCTACTTTCTATACCTGCAAATTCAAGAACAAGGTCTATTTTATTTATATTGTTAGCTGTCATTTTAAATCTCCTTTTTGCAAGTAAAGTTGGAATTTGCTAACTTTTTTATTACAGAATTTATGGGGTATTTTGGCCAAATGATAATCATATTTTTTTAAAGAACTTACAATTGCTTGACATTCAATTAACATATATACTAACCTCCAAAAGATTTAGGAATTAGGATTCAAGCATTCTAAATTTCTGATGCAATAGGAGTTAAGCTAGAATAAAAAAAATTACAAATTTAAAAACTTTGGGAAGGTTATAACTAATGGCCGGGAATGGAATTTTAAGGGCTAATTGGTATACTTGACTTGAAAAAGTTATCAGATCTATAAAAAGGAAATTGCCATGCATATGCAGATTGATTGATATACACTGTCTGTCACAATCAAATTGAAAAAGCCCATTAATTATAATCAATTATAGTAAGTATTATGTATGGACATGGAAAAAGGGCATTGATGGTCCAAACTCCAAATCTAGGATCGGATAATGTCATTCTGATAAATAAATAAAGGAATTTTCAGCTAGTCAATAGTACGTCTTAGGCTTCGTTCGGCATTTTACTAGCGGAAGCTTTTTTACCAATTCAGCTAGCGTAATTCAAAAAGCTTGGGTGTAGGAGCTTCTTGAAAATCCTAAAATTCCGCTCCATTTAGTTGAATTCCGCTCTCAAAACGCTATTGCCGAACAGACCCTTAACATTGTTTAGGTCGGTACTCTTTTAAGTCTTTATTATATATGGGTTTTAGTATGTGAAAGTGAGAATAGATGAATCTATTTTACATTTGAGTTTTGTTAGCATCTTATCTATATGATAATTAATTTGAATTTTGAGTTTTGTAATCTTACTTATTTGCATTGTTCATCTTTCAACATATATAATAATTTTCCTCATTGCCTAGGAGGATTTTCTTTTATACCATTTCTTCATTGGAGTGTTCTTGTGTGTATTCAATATGATCTTGCTAGATCAACATCTTCTAAATAAAGCATTCGAAAGTTTTTCTCACGCTTCTCTCCTACGAGCTCCTTAGGATGTCCTTATAGTCCCTCTTAAAATTTTTCAAATTTTCTATTATAAAGATTAACATCATCGCCATGTATAGTCCTACACAAGTAATATCTGTGAGGGTCAAGATAGTAGCACCCATACCCTGAACATGTTAGGAGGGTGTGCTCGAAAGGGCCAAGGAAAATTCACCTACATGAAAATCTATATATACTATAAAATAGAAAAATTTGGGCAATCAATGCCTCATTAGAATGACCTAATATTTATGACCTATTCCATAATTATGTTCATATAGAAAAAATATAAAAAGAATTCAATTCCTATATTTAATTATAATTTATGGAAAATTTAATTTTGATAACATTCAACTTTTTAATGGTCTTTCAAGTCATTTTTAATGGTCATTTTGGTTGTCTCTTCAACTTCTCAAAATCTATATCTAAAATGTAAAAAAATTTGGTTGTCTTTTCAACTTCTCAAAATCTATATTTAAAATGTAAAAATTTTAAATTAAAAAATAATTGTGAATTTATTCATGTACAAATACAAAAAAAAAACTCGCATATGTTATCTTGCCTTTTCAACTTACTAACTTTTCACCTCCACCTTTAAATGCACACACTAAAACTTGCATATGCTATCTTGACTCTTCAACTTACTAACTTTCCAACTTCATCTTTAAATGCACATACTAATTATGAGCATTTTATATTTATTTCCTAGGATCTAAAGATGATTATAAGAGTCCCATACCACGCCATTCCCCTTCAAGCTGCATACATTCGCTAAAATCTATTGTGGATTGTTCCTATAAGGATGAGAGGAAGAGGGGAAGCACCGAAAGAATCTAAAGGTAGAAAAAAAAACAAAGAAATATGGTGGTGAGGGGATGAGATTATATACTCATGTGGAAGGATCAAAGATATTCATTATTAAGGTAAATAATAATTATTTTTATTTTATATTATAAAAATAATTACTTTTGCCAGCGTAAAGTTTTATTTTTATAGATATTTTTATATATAATTAGGTTATGCTCTTCATGAAATCAAATGTAATATTAGATTGACTCCAATTGAAAATGAGGATTTGACGTGCTAAAAGAACGCATTATAACTAACTAAGTGAGATCTAAAACGTCATGTAATTTTATATAAACTTTAATTGTATATTTTTTAAATACCACATGCATAGCTATTAGCTAGCCAGTGTATGCATATATTTTTTGCTTGCTTATTCTAGAGTTTATATGTCCAATATAATTTTTAATAATAATTATAACTTCTATTTGAATTTAAAGCAATGAAATAAAAATGTTATATACGTAGAAAAACAAAGAAAGGTGGGTGGTGAAAGGATGAGATAATATCCTCACATGAAAGGATCAAAGGTTTACATTATCAAGGCAAATAATTATTTTATTTTAAATAATAAAAAATATTCTTTTGGTGGTGTAAAAGTTTATTTTGGGGATGAGATAATATTATTTTGTTATTCTATGTTTCCTATCAAATCAAAGCTGAAATTAGATATACTATCTAACTATTTATATCTATCTATCTTTTATATATACTATAATAATGAAGAAAATTTGGGTCATTTATGACAAATTCATAATTAAAAAGAAAAGTAAAAAAAGAAAAAAATGTTAATTTAGTGACAACTTTTCACATTCCATTTATGAAAAAAATCATAATTAAGAAAAAGAATTAAAAAAATTACTCATTTAGTGACAATTTTTCACATTACTTAACCTCCAACTTTTCTAATGTAAAAAAGTCACATCATCTTCTCAATATTAAACTTAAATATACACAAGTAATTATGATCAATTAACAATTAATATGAAGAGTAAAAAAAAACTACTTTTCATATTCCAACCCTAACTTTTCTAATATAAAAAGCTACTCCATCCTCTTAATATTTACACTCAAATATACACATGTAATATCTTCTATATCCATACATGTTCACAATAAAATGAAAGAATGATAGATTGGAGAAGAGCTTTTGAAAATCTTCAATGAACAAACTATTGTAACAAAAAATACTCCCTTAGTGACAACTTTTCACATTCCATTTATGAAAAAAATCATAGTTAAGAAGATGAGAAAAAAAAAAGAAAAAAACTCATTTAGTGACAACTTTTCACATTACTTAACCTCCAACTTTTCTAATGTAAAAAAGTCACATCATCTTCTCAATATTAAACTTAAATATACGCAAGTAATTATGATCAATTAACAATTAAGATGAAGAGTAAAAAAACAACTTTTCATATTCCAACCCCAACTTTTCTAATATAAAAAGCTACTCCATCCTCTTAAAATTTACATTCAAATATACACATGTAATATCTTGTATATCCATACATGTTCACAATAAAATGAAATAATGATAGATTGGAGAAGAGCTTTTGAAAATCTTCAATGAACAAACCATTGTAACAAAAAATACTCACTTAGTGACAACTTTTCACATTCCATTTATGAAAAACTAGTTTTAATTCTCGTACCTTGTACGGGATTTTATAAAATTATTGTATTATTTATTTGTATTTGTTATGTTTTTATTAAATTGAGTTATTTAAAATATTTTTAAAAAACTATAATTACATATCTTATCATCAATAAAACAATCATTTCTAATAATAATTATTACAAAATTATAGAAGCAAGGATATTTAAAAAAAACTATAAGTACATATCTTATTTACAAAAAATTACCATTTTCTAAAATAATATAGGAAAAAGCTATCTTATCCAAAAACAAAAATAATATATTGATTTTTTTAATATATAAATACAACTAATTAAAAAAGAATCCAATTAAATTTCAACTGATTTAAAAAAGATAGATGATATAAGTAATGATGATGGAAGATCACGTTAAAAAAAAATATAAACCAAAACCACCAAAACATAGTAAATATAAATGTAAAGGAAAATAGTAAAACAGAATCAAAAATTAGGTAAAAAAATAAACTCTCTTCAAATCACACCAAAATGTGAATTGACTTTGTGCTTACGACCTTCGATTCTTCAATTTACCCTAAATTCTCAGTTCGGGTTGTAAATATTAGTACTTAGTTTGTAGCAATCTTCAAAAGAAAACTATGATAAAGAAAATTGAGACAAAAAAGGGATAAAGACAAAGCTATATATAAAAGTTTATAGGTCATATAATCTGTTTTGCATTAAAGATATCAATCAATTGAATAGATAATGGTGAATTTTAAGAATATTAATAAAGGAAGATTCGAGACTTTCATAATTTCAAATTTATGAGTTAATTAGAAAATATATAACAATAATTGTTTAAAATTCAAAACAATAACTAACTCAACATGATCGAATAATTATCAGTTTGTTAAGATAATGCTCGTATTTTGATTTTTATTAATACTAATACGGAAAGAGTCTTTTAAAAATAGTGTCAAATGAAATCTGCCTTTTAGAATAATATAAAATTAAAAATAAATACAATAAATCTAAATATATCAGTTTAATTTGTACTCCGTATAATTCGGATTTGGTAATCAATTTTTTGGAATTTAGTAGGTTGAAATTATCTAAAAATAGATTTTTTTTTAAAAAAATTGTTATGTAGTTTTTTTTTTGGTAGTTAAAATTGTTATGTAGTTAGTTCAAATTTTAGTTAGGGATAGATATAAGTAAAATGAAATCTCACTAAAATTGAAAACTTCATAAAATAGTTTATACATGAAGGAAAGAGTTGTAATCTCGGTTTTTCATCCCGAAAATAGTTTTTTTAAAGGATCAACCTAAAGTATTTGGACATAGTTATAATTAAATAATTAAAGTGCATTATCTAGGAGAGTTGTTAGGATAAATTTTAAAGATATGGTAAAATCTTATCATACATAATACGTTAAGAATATAAATTTTAGCATCATAAGTTAATTACACAACAATTTATAAAATATATTAGCTAAAGAGTAAATAATATAACTAATTTTGGAGTATGATATTACTTATTCATCTAATTTTACGTCAAAATATAGGCTTAAAAATTCTTAAAAAATTTTTATAATTATTTCTTACCAATTTTTTTTTATTTCTAGCAGTGAACTTTTTAAGTAGATTATGTCTAATAAACTTTCCTAAAAAGTAAAGATTTTAGAGGAGATACTCCGTATTATTTACTTTGATAGATATTTTCCAAAAAGCATATTTATTATTCATCTTTAAAATAATCAAATAAGAAATATATCAAGTAAATAATAATGTGAATGGGTATAGTTGCTAAATTTACACGTACAAATTCAAAATTTGAAATAACTAAATACTTATTTAGTCAGTTTATTTAGGAGAGTTGTTATGATCAACTTAGATATGTTAAAATCTTATCCTACATATTGCTAAATTTACACGTACAAATTCAAAAAAAATTCATTGATGAATTTAACAAATAAGATCTATATATTGCCCAAAAATTAAAATATTATCTCATGGGATTTTCCTTTTTTTGCTAAAAATATACTGTACAAATTACATCCAAGTTTCTTTCTGTATTCAACTTAAAAGATCAAATAGTTGGAAAGTTAAAGATTTAGTCAAATATTAATTGATACGCTCATATGAAAATATACTAAATTAAATCTCAATGGAAACTAATTTTGCAAAGATTTCGGGAGAACGATATTGTAGTTAGATATCAATTAGCAAAACATTTGAACAAATTCAATCTTTTCAATTAGCAAAAAATTTGAACAAATTCAATCTTTACTTTAATACGACAAATTCAGCAAGCAAAATCCCAAGTTTGAAAATGAGGATTGAAGAGTAAGAACCCCTAACCAAGTGCTTCATGAATGACATTAATGGAAAACGACGAAGGTATGAGTTGGCCCTCCTCCGATATCGCCATCTGGAATATGAAAATATGATAGATCGGAATCGAGCATCGAGCCTATATATCAGAAAATTGTCTCATCAGTGGCATTGAATGAGAACATAAATCGACGGGAAAAAAGTAGATTTTGATGGAGCGGCGAGCCTATGTGCCCGGAAAACGACCTTTGACATCAAAGAGTGAACGGAATCGGGGGAAGAGTAAACAAAATATACGCAAATCGATAGAGAAAAAGTAGATCTTGATGGAGCAGCCAGCCTATGTCCCGGAAAACGACCTTTGACATCAAAGAGTGAACGGAATCAAGGGAAGAGTAAAAATATACGCAGAACAGACCTTGGAAAAAGTCGATCATGGAAAGTTCCGATGTAGAGAAATTATGATGTATGAAGGAGAAATGTGATAATGGGATAGATTTTTAATTAAGATGTGTAATTCTGCCAAAAAAAGATGATGTGTAAATGAATGTGCCATGTGGATTATGAAGTGGAAAAAAATAATTAATGTTTAATTTCCTTAAAGTAAGGAGAAATTGCCATGTGGAAAATTCATATGTGGCGTAATGTGGAATCTCCATGTGGCAAAATCTGACGTGGCGCAATGTGGTGGCTCGAATCCTTAGCGGTTTTAATTATATATATAGATTCATAATTAAGAAGATGAAAAAAAAGAAAAAAAAAACTTATTTAGTGACAACTTTTCACATTCCTTAACTCCCAACTTTTCTAATGTAAAAAGTCACATCATCTTCTCAATATTAAACCTAAATATACACAAGTAATTATGATCAATTAACAATTAAGATGAAGGGTAAAAAAATGACAACTTTTCATATTTCTTAACCCCAACTTTTCTAATACAAAAAGCTACTTCATTCTCTTAATATTTACACTTAAATATACACATGAAATATCATCTATATCCATACATGTTCACAATAAAGTGAAAGAATGACAGATTCGAGAAGAGCTTTTAAAAATCTTCAATAAACAAACTATTGTAACAAAAAGTTCAAGTTTAATATCTTATAAACATTTACTTTTGATTTTGATTTTTATATATTAAAAATCTATCAAATTCATTATTTTTTTATAATGACAATTTATTCAATGAAAGAAAAAGAGTAAAAATAAAATAAAAAATAAATAAAATAAACATGTCAATTTATAATTAATTAGCATTAATATTTGATATTATATCATTTATTTAGCAACTTTTGTAGTAACCTTTGGTATTACACACAAGACACAACCTTTGATATTACAATATGAATTTAAAGTCATTAAATTATATCCATTGGTATTACAAATAGAAGTAAAAATAAAAAAAGATAAGATCAACCTTTGGTATTAAAAAAAAAAAGATAAGAACAAATTTAAAATATAACATTTGACACTATTTAGCAACTTTTTTAGTAACATTTAGTATTAAACACAACCTTTAGTATTACAATATAAATTTTATGTCATTAAATTATAACCATTTGTATTACAAATAAAAGTAAAAATAAAAGAACATAAGATCAACCTTTGGTATTCCAAACAAAAGATAAGATCAAATTAAATATAACCATTTGTATTCCACTCACTTTCACACTATATAAGTTTTTTACTTTTGCATGATCAAATCACAATTACATTCACCAAAAAGCAAAAAGTAAAAGACAACTCTCAAATTGTTGAAAAATAAGGATCAATTAAGAAACCCTTGAAGATGGGTAAAATGAAAAAAAATCTATATATCCATATATATTATAAAATATAAACTATAATCAATGGGAACCCGTGCGATAGCACGGGCCATCCACCTAGTAATAAATAAATTTAGTTAAAATACGTCAAAATTAATACTCCCTTTGTCCCATAATGTTCGTCCAAAAGGACGGTTTTCACACAAATTAAGAAATTAAAGTGGAGAAAAAGTAGCCAATAGGAATGAGAGAGAGTGTGATGTTGATGGATAAAGATGGGAAGAAAGAGAAGGAAAAAAGGAAATGATTAAAAGGGGTTTTGAAGTAGATTTTTGATTGGATAGTATAGATAAAGGTGGTATTGAATGAGGGTGATATTGTAAGAAAAATATAGATATAAAAGGAAAGTGGACAAACATTTTGGGACGACGGAAAAGGAAATCGGACAAACATTATGGGACGGAGGGAGTATGAAAAACGGCTGAATATATACATGGACCCCTAAACTTAAAGTTTTTGTTCGCTCAGACCCCTGTACTCAATAATCTATTATTAAATCTCCCTACTTGCTAATTTTGTTCTATTAAACCCTTTTTTATGACGTGGCACAGCGAGTGCACTACAAACAACAATCTGGGCGAGTTGAATTTGATGACATGGATATTTTTGGGTTTGTTTGGATTACCTTTGTTTATGCTTTATAATGCATTCTACTTAATTTAATCTAATTTAATAATTCAAATTTTCAAAACTTGTTTGGAGTGTTTCAAATTTTGAGATATAAAAAACATTCATTTATAACAAAGAAGTTTCTAGTTATTTCTTCCTCTCTTCCATAACAATTAAAACATCACATCAACATTAAAATATATAAAAAAAATTCAAATCAAAATCCTTCCAAACCCATCATAAAGTAAAATAAACTATAATGCAAAATGAGTTTATAAGCTATACATCCAAACACACCCTTTATGATTTTTCATTTTTTTTCTTATCTATTTTATTTTTTGTCTTCCTTCAGTTTCTTTTTGTGCTCTTCTTCGTTCTTTCTTGTTTCTTTATTTTTTTACTTCACCTTCTTCATTTTCTAGATCTGCAATTTGTCATCAAGGAGTAGCTCTTCTTTTTTCTTTCGTTTCAGATCTGGAATTTGTCATCAAGGAGTGGGCGTGCGGTGGTGTTCATTTCAGATCTGGTGTTCGATGTCGTCAATGGCGTTGGAGGAGAGGGCGGCGGTGCTTGGCCAACCACCACTCGTACAGATCCGACACCCTTTCATTCTACCATCCTGGTTCCTCTCTGCCACCGGCATGATCACCACCTTCATTCTTTCTTTCTTCTTCCATAAAAACCCAATTTACCTACCAAAAATTAATTAAAGCATCGAAAACTCAAAAGAACTTTGAGGCCTTTAATGGTGAAAATCAATTCGGGACGAGTTGAGACGGAATATTAAGGATTTTTGACAGATTTGGTGCTAAGCAATTCAAATCTAGTTTCAATTTGAGTATTGGATTATGGGATTAAGAGGGGTAGAACAAATTCAATTTGACCCAATTTAAATTTTAGGGTTTTCTTTTATCATCAGTTGATAATTAAAGATGGTACGAATTGAAGCGGGGAGCAGCGGTTCTGGCTCCGTGGTGGTGGGGGGAGGAGCTTCAGGCGCCATTGACGTTGGTGAAGAGATTGGAGGCGGACGGCCGCTGGTGAAGAGATTGGAAAAAAAAATCATCGGTGAACTTGATTTGGGAATAACAAAATTTTCAATGTTAATTTTTAATTATTTTAAAGCATATATATTATGTGGTGCTTATGTGGCAAAATTTTAATGAGATTGGATTATGTGGCGCTTATGTGGCGCGCGTCAATGTCACGAAGATAGGGAGTGTCTCGTTGAACAAATTTTTTATAGTATAGGTGTCTAATAATAAGTTTTTTAGTACACGGGTCTGAGCGAACAAAAGTTTCAAGTTTGGGGGTCCATCTATGTATTCGGCCTATAAAAAACTAACAATGAGCATGAGAATGTGCCAAATTTTAAATGTCTTGATTTACGTATCCTAAGGGCATCTCCATTGAGGGTCTCTCACAGAGTCTCTGCTACAGTAAAAAAATAAAAAAAATTATAAAAAATGACTTTTTTGTGTGAGAGTCCCTCATGGTCCCTCACTCAAATAATTCTTATTATATTGGTGAGAGACTCAAATGGGTCTCTCCCAATGTGGGTGCTCTAAGGCGTGATATCATAAATAAATTGTTTTGTACAATGAATCCGTTTGAAAGCCAATCTGAGAAAGGGCCGGAAAATCTGAAGAAAAGAGTGAAAAACAATACAAAGCCAATATGATGTATTGGGCCTAAGGCCCAATGATAGAAAAGGTACTTACTAGCCCATTTAACTTATTTTTGACAAATGTGAGATTCCTTTCAATATATTGGAGAGTTTTGTCCCGCATAGAGTGAAATGAGTTAATTTTCCTCATTGCTCATCTTTCTACATAATAATTTTCGTCATTGCCTAGGAGGATTTTCTTTTTATACTCTCTTCATCGAAGTGTTCTTGTGTGTATCCAATCTCGGAAGCTTTTCTCAATCTCGGATATGTACCTAGAGGCGGACCCAGGAGTGGGCTTAATGGGGTGGTTGTCCGCGCTTTCCTCCTATCAGTCCTACGAGCCCCTTAGGATGTCCTTATAGTCCCACTTAAATTTTCAAAATTTCTATTATAAAGATCAACATTATCGTATGTCCCACACAAGTAATATCTAAGGGTTAAGATAGAAGCAATCAATTGCGTCACGTGGGATTACTTGAATAAAATAATGTCAAACTTTTTAATAATAACTTGTACTATTTTTTCTATACATCCAATTTTTTATATTATAATAACTTGATCTATCTATATATTGAATTATTGATACTTTCTATATTCATTTTATGCATATCTTTTAACAAAACTTTATCTATATGCTACTATTTTTTATATTAATTTTATACATAATAAATTTTCTTTTATCTTTTAACAAATCTTGCACTCCAAGTATATAATTTTTTATTTATACATTGATATTTTGCAATATAATAAATTATTTATAGAATAAACAATATATTTTAATATACATTGATATATCTACCTAAATGTTAACAAATTAACTTTAAAAACTATTTTAATAAGTTATATTATCCTTGCTAGATATCCTACAGTAATTATCGTGTTTACCATCAAGAAACCTTTTCATCTTGTTCAAAGAAAATCTAGATACGATTTTGTTTTGTACAATGAATAATCCGTTTGAAAGCCAATCTGAGAAAGGGCGGGAAAATCTAAAGAAAAGAGTGAAAAATAATAGAAAGCCCATATGAGGTATTGGGCCTAAGGCCCAATAATAGAAAAGGTACTTACTAGCCCATTTAACTTGTTTTTGACAATTATGAGATACTGAGATTCCTCTCTAAAAATTGGAGTTTTAGATCCATGCAATGATGAGTTAATATTGATATTCATATTAAGCTCTATGAATGGAGCATTTTTTTAACCTATAAGTGAACATTTTATCCCTTAATAAGTCTATTCAATGTAAAGTAAGTCATCTCTAAATCTTTATCAAAAAAAAAAAAAAAAAGTCATCTCTAAATCATACCCAAAAAAAAGAAGAGGAAAGAGGAAATTTAATAATTTATGGTGATGAGGTTGTGTGCAAGTTAGCACTTCAATAATTTCTCTAGTTTGAGAAGTTTGTCAATATTTAGAGTTCCTTAATACATAAATGATGGAGTATGAAATTAGTTTCATTAATTCAAGTTGTTTGAAATTTTTGGGTTAAATATATAAATCTTCTAAACTAAACTTTTTGTACCCAAAAAAAATTGAGAAAGCACCCTCCATATGATAATGCTGACAAGAGAGTGCTAGTCTATGTACTTGCAAATGATACACCAAAGTTATTTATAATATTCCAACAATATTAATTATTATGAAATATAACAATAATTCTATAAATAAATTGTTAATAGGCAATGTAAACAAGCGAAAACACAAATTTATAAAAACATATAAACATAATAATTTTATAAGTAAATTTTCAATACACAATATAAATAAACGGAAACACAAATCCATAATTTCATAAAGCAATATTCATGTAAATAAACGAGAATAGAAGTCGATGCTTGAATCAAAGTAGTTTAGGTTATGATGGGATTATATGTATGGAGATTTAAAGTGGGTTAAACGGGTGATTTGAGTTAAACAAGTGATGGGTTGGATAATTTGGGTGACAAACCTTCACCCTTATCCGACCCGTAATCCGTTTAACATGTAATGTAGAGAGGTTTTCGGCGCGCATAGAGGAAGATTTTAGTCGTCGGAAATCGTGTTCTCGGCAAAAGTGATCTCGGTCGACTCATGTCCGATTGAGTCGTACCATACCTTTTCGGATAGGGAATTCGCTCACGAGTCAAACTCAACACTTTACCCTGATAAGATAAGTTCTCAGGGCTACATACGATCCTATATATAGAGAAAGCGACAAAAGATATAAAGATAAAAGTTAGATGTCTAAAAAATATAAAATCCGAAAATTGTGAAAAATCTCGAAAAATACTTAAACCCTAATTTAAGCCTTGAAACTTAAATGCTTGAAAAGCCCCTTAGATCAAGGTGAAGCGTTGAGTTTGACTCATGAGCAAACTCCCTATCTGGAAAGGTATGGTGCGGCTCAATCGGACATCGAACGGTCGAGATCACTTCTGTTGAGAACGCGATTTCTGACGATCAAGATCTTCCCGTGCCGATAACCTCTTTACATCAAAACATCACTCAATCTGCTTGCCACCCGTTTTGTTTGGATTTTTACTCATTTAGTTGGACCCGGTTAATCAGATAGGTCGGTTACTCACGGATAATTGCCTGCCCCAAGTACAAATTAATACTGACCGTTAATTATGAGATCATTAGTATATGTATATTATACACTTAATACTTTTTGCATATCAAAGTCTAGAAACGTCTTTGAAGCATGATTTCACGTGAATTTAAAAATCATAGTAATATTTTATGATTAAGATATGTTTAATGTTTCGGGGATTTTAACCTTAACCATGATTCGATCGAACTTTCCAGCTGATATATTATTATTTTTTAAAAATAAAAAAAAGCACAATTAGGTGGTCTAAATTATTATTTAAACAAACTTGATCAAGCATTTTCGTCACCCTGTACGTCATTCACATACAAGTCGGCACAAGATTGTTTAGGATTAAACTTGCCACTTGTACCTTATTTGTATTATATTAGTGATAAGCATCTATTTAATTAATATTTATATATTATATACTGGTTATGAACTAGCGTGGCAGTTTATAAGATTTAGACACAGATGAAAAAATAAATTAAACATACTTAAGGAATGTTTACCTATTATTGGCTGAACTAAACTTTTTATAATAAATCTTTGGTGGTAATGATAAATTAATTCAATACTTAAATTACGACGTTTGACCATGAACCAATATGTAATCATCTAGTTTTTCACTTTAGTATTCGTACATCTTCTTTATTGTATAAAGCTATGTCACGCTTATTTACTGTTTGGTTATCCCATTTATACCGATGTTAAAATTCATGAGGAGAAAAGTGAATATAGTACTAGAATTATATTTAATGAACGACACATTTTGTGATAAATTAAAAGTCTAAGTAACTTCAAAATGGGCCTGTTTTTTTTTTTGTGAGAATGGTGCTTAGGAGAGATGAAAATATATTTTAATTGTCTGATCACGTGAGCGTACGTAAAAGAAAAATTATATACTAGTTAATTGGTTAATTGGTTAAGACTCTAAGGGTAGTACGCAAAAGTCATCAGTTCGATTTTCGTGGGCAGTCCCCTTCACCGGAAAAAAAAAATTATATACATTATATCAAAACTGTTTATACATGACGCTTTTTACCGAGTTTGTATTATCTAGCTTGTTAGATGTTGCAACTTACTGTGTATAATTTTTGTAATTGATTATCCTATTCTATCTATGTATAATATCATAGTTGACGCATTGATTATAAGTTCATTATTCAAACTCGGTTAGAATAGTAATGCACGATCAATAACTTAATTATGCACCTCACTTACAAAAATTATGAACGATCAATAATAAGAATATGCACACTTATTATAAGATCACCATGTACTCTTAGGCTTAAAACATATACAGCCCCCTGTACTTGTGCAAATTTGTCAGATAGACACCCCACCTTTGGTTTGGACCTATTGAACACTTAAACTTAACAATTTGGACCTATTAAACACCTGATTGTTGACAATCTCGTTCAGTGTAACACACGCATGCTGACATATTCCAATTTTTTGTCCAGATGTGTGCCACATAAGCTTATTTTGCCACATAAGATGTCACATAAGCCCAATCTTTAACACCATTATTTTAATAAAATCAGAAAATATAAAAAAAATACAAAAAGAAAAAAAAATTGCACAAGTACAGGGGGTTGTATATGTGCGTTTGACTTACACGTACTTCGCCACGTCAACTATCAGGTGTTTAATAGGTCCAAATTGTTAAATTTAAGTGCTCAATAGGTCCAAACCAAAGGTGGGGTGTCTATCTGACAAATTTGCACAAGTACGGGGGGTTGTATATGTTTTAAACCTGTACTCTTACTATAAGATCATTATACACACTCAGATAAAAAGCCATACATAACCAAGTACAATCTTGCACAATCAGTAACAAAATTATGCCCATTCATTTGCAAAATTCTACACCCTCAAAGTAAAAAAAAATCCGTTCAACTAACAATTAATTTTTTTCAAATACAACCATAACAATCCATTCTCATTTCTCTCAACATATATCATTCTCACACAATTATACATATACCAACATGATTGCATATTGATTTTTACTTTAATCAAAACTTTTGTGAAAGACCTGATTTTCAATTGACAAATTTGAATCATATCCTAGTTTATCAATTTTTGTTGTCCCTCGGACATACGGTGATAGAAACAAATAAGCGACTAACATGTAAACCATGTACTAAGAAGGGTTCAAAGGCAACCAAAAATTATTAATGTCTAATTATTATAGCCTAATCACCTAGCTAGGAGGAAGTTTTTATTCCTATGTAATGTAATTTGGTCAACTAATTAAACACTTACATATCTTTGGTAGAATAATTCTCAAGTTAATTAATTATGGAGGGCTCTAGACATGATCTTGATTTCTACATAGGCCCTAGATTTACTTATTTAACATGCACCCTAGCTAGTGAACACTATAGTTTTGACACAATAGTCAAAACTTTTAGGGTTTACATTATATCCGGTGGGATAGGTATCATGCCCAATTGAATGAATTAGTAAATATCGGTATTTTTATTTTATGTACTAAGAGTATAGGTTAATAATACTTGTTATAAAAGCTAAAATTTAAAAAAAACTAATAAACTCTAAGAAAATAATTCAAATAATATCAAATAACATAATTTAACAAATCTAAGTGATCTAAGGACATAGGTTAAAAAATCGATAATAAATTAAGCAAATACTTCTACTAACTAAACATTCATTCATAAATTGGTGAATATCTTTTTTTTTACCCTTCTCACGATCGAGCGAATAAGTTCACGTTAATTTGCCCATGTAAATCATATGATCGAAGACATCATAATCTTGTTAAAAGTTTATATTCTTTTAATGATAAAGGAGTTTAACTACTTTTTTTGAGGAATTGTCGCCTTGTCTTTTCAGTTTTCACCATCCAAATTACTTATGGCCAGTTGTTTCCCACTAATTGTATATGATAATAAAGTCAATAAATTTGCCTTGTCTTTGTTATGATAAATACTCTTATCTCATTTTTATGTTCATGATCATGTCCTATTGATTGTAATTAGTTAAGATTTTTTTTTGTTCTTTAATTAAATTACATGATAGTATTACTTAATGATTTTTAACCAATCACAACGCTAAATTCTATTTTATCGGTGAATTTAAGCTGACGTTCCTAATTAATACTCCCTCTGTTTCGTAAAACATGTACTTTTAGCCCATTTTCTATTTTTCATAAAACATGTCCTTTTAATATTTTCTTCCACCTTTTTCCAAATTTATCCCTACTTTATAGAAGTAATAATTACTCTAAACAATTTTCTAGGAGGGGTTAAGAGTACACATTTTTCCAAATATAGGGGTAATTTGGGTAAAATATTCATTCCTTAATAATCGTGTAGTGGACTAAAAGGACATGTTTTGCGAAACGGAGGGAGTAATAGATTTATATGATTGATTTTTCCAACTTATATCCAAAGGACATAGGTTAATACTCCTTATTTTAAAAACTAAAACACTACAAGAAAATAAATGAATCATATAAAAAATTAAATTGTCTTAAATAATAAAATTAAAAAAATTCTATTTTAAGGAACTTAATCTAATACTCCAACGACATAAATTAGCAAAATTGTTACACAATTTACCCTACCCTAAAATTTTGAGCAAGATACGTACGTAGTTTAATTTTTTGGGTTATGGACTTATGGTATGTGTTTTTGATTTAATAATAGAACGGTAGTAAAGATTGTAGTACAAAAACTCATGAAAAATATTGACCAAAATAAAATAAAATCATGGAACATAAAACATAATGATACATGCCCAAAATGAAATCTAAAATGTTACACTTTTTTAGGAGAAGAAGAAAAAAGTAAAAGAAATTAATGGTAGATCCAAAGCAACACTTCAACTAACGTCTGCTTTTGGTTAATTAAGTAATTTATGAATTTAATTTTTCTGTATCTAGTTTAGTGACTAAAATTTCATAATAATATCATGAGGCATCTATTTCGACTTCTATTAACAATGCTTCGAAAAACCAAAAAAAATTATGAATTGATCATTTTTATTTGAATGTATGCATAAAGGCAAACATATAATATGATTCAAAGATTTCAAATTATTGAGTAGGATGAGAGTGGGTTATCAAGCATCTAGCTATAGTGATCAAATTAAAGTTTGGACTTTGATAGGTTGAATTTGAAATGTATAGTAAGTTTGTGATCGAGTACAAGTCAAAAACGAGTTTTGAGTAAAATTAGTAGGTTGGTCCTTTACGAATTTGTATTTTCAGATGAATAGATTGGCAAATAATGCAATCTTGACCTTAATTACAAATTACCATCTCAATTAAATGAATTAAGAAAAATTGTTCTTTTAATCTTCAATTTTTGTTCACAAATATTATTTATCATTATAACTATTGTAATCTTTACTTTATAAAATTACTCTTATAATTATTAGTAGATTGTAATTAAATACCTTCAAGTAATATTATTTATGTTAGAACTATTGTATTTTTTGTCTCATTTACATATTTTCTATCGTATCCCTTTTATGATGATTGGCAGAAAAATAATTATAAACCATTAAGTAATATTGTTATTTGATAAAAGATAAAAAGAAGGTACCACTAAAGTTCAAGGGTAAGTTCTACAAGACAGTGATCGGAACCGCCATTCTGTATGGGGGCAGAGTGTTGACCAACCACACGGGCACAAGAGCAGAGAGTGTTGGTAGCTGAGATGAGGATGTTGAAAAGGATGTGCGGGCACACGCTATGGGACAAGATCATAAATGAAGAGATCAGGAGCAAGATAGGGGTTGCCAGTATAGGGGATAAGCTGAGGGAATCGAGACTCCGATGGTTCAGACATGTGCAGAGGCGGGGTACATGGGAGCCAGTCCGTAGGTGTGAGAGCTTGAACCTTGGAGACTTTCGTAGAGGCAGGGGACGGCCTAAGAAATGCTGGAGGGACAACATAAAGCAAGTTATTGATCAGTTGGGGATTTCAGCATAGCTAACAGTATGTAGGGACAGACGAAGGGAGAAGATCAAGGTGGCGGATAGCTAGTTGCCAGGACAAACAGTCCCACATGGTTTGAGTGTTTGGTTTTGTTGTGCTTTGTTCTGTTTGTTGGTGTGGTTTTGTTTTGTTCTGTTTGTTGGTGTGGTTTTGTTATGCCTTTTTCTATGCGTTTGTTTGCATTGGGGTGTTGTGGTGAGTTGCTTGGTTTGGGTGTCGATTGTGATATTATGCTTGCAGAGTTTCTGGTTGGTGGTCCTGCCTGGGTCTTTTAGGGCACTCCCCCTCAGCTCTAAGCCAAGGGTGTTCCTATCCTAACCCCCAGATTCTGCTGAAGCGGAGTATACTTGATTATTGTTGTTGTTGTTGTTATTGATAAAAGATAAAAATCTTAACCAAATAATTATAAAGAAGATATAATTGGGGACAAGGAAATGTAACAGAAAAGTTGCATCGGGTAGTAAAAATCGAGGGTATAAAAGTATATTTATTAGTTGTCATAAAAAAATGAAAGATGGTAAAATGATAATTATTCTAAATAAAAGGATTTAAAATTTTATTTAATAAAGGGAAATTAAAAATAATTATCTAAATTAAATTAAATTAAAAAATATTCCTTAACAACAAATTTATGGGGAATATTTCACGGGAAAAACGAAACAATACTCTCTCTATATCACAGAAAAAAGCGAAAATGATGACCATCACATGAGCATAATCATTTTTATGAAAAGCAAAGACTTGTCTTCCAAATAGTTATTGACAAAAAACCATGATTAAATTCATTTTTTGCGTAATAATTAATTTAAATATACTTTTATGATTAAAAAAATTCCTTTCGATGAATGGTGTTACCATGTCCAACTTTCACCGGAAAAAATAAAAAAGAACCTCGTACCGTACTGCCGACAGATACAAGCTAATTAAAACTAGAAACCCATGATTAATTTAATTAATTGTAATTAAAAAGGTTAATTATTGGTAATAGTATCTTAAGCTGAAAAAATGATGTTTACTTGTAGAAAAAATGGTTTTATTATTATATTATAAAGGGAAAGGGGGGACCCACGTTGACAAATCCATCCCAACTACCTTAAATTAAGAAAAATGATGATTAATTATAATAATGTAAGATTAATGGTTGAAGTGGGAGCCTCGTCGGGTGAACACTGTTAATGACAATGTTGTTTGCATTTTCGGTAATGTTATAATAGGAACTGGTTGAGTGTGGTATCTAATTTGCCTTGTTAAATGTCAATTACTCTTCAAGGAAATATTATGAATGCATTAAATATTACGGTTTTTCTATCCTATGCCCTAAGGGCATAGGATAAGAGTACTAATTTTAGGAACTAAATCCCTAATAGAAAACTAATAAACCCTATTGAAAAAATAATTAAATCTAAACAAATACAATTCTAAAATATATTGCCATTTTTAGGCTCTTAACCTATGCCCTTAGGGCATAGGTTAGAAAAATCGTAAATCGTATTGCACTTGGACAAGTTTCGAGCATAACACAAACGTACACACAATTTTGTCAACAAGATGAACATCATCGTCACAAATAAGATATGGGGTTAAAATTAGGAGCGGAGTCATAAATTTACTCAACGGGGTTAAATTCCTAGTAACAAAAAAAATTGTATTTTTCTATATAAAATAATTTGTACAGAAAATTTTATATTTTTTAATAAAATTTTGTATTTTTCTATATAAAAATTAAATTTTTATATATGAGACCCTTTTTTCATAAAAACAAATATTTGCTAGTTGAAAAATGGGATCATTTGACTGTATTTGACAATATATATAGTACATGTACAATCACTGATATGTATAATATTAGTAATTTTTGCACACTTTTTACACACTTTTTGCACTAATAATATTATATATATATTTTTTAAATTCTAGGGGGTTGTAGCCCCCACTGGTCACAATGTGGCTACGCCACTGGTTAAAATAAAAGAGAATGTACTCGATAGATAAAAAAAAACTGAAAATTAGATATATGACAAAAATAACTAAATTTAGTTAAAATATACCAAATTAATATAGGGCTATATCCATATCAAAAGCACTATATATACGATGACACTTAGCTATCCCATTATCAATAATGAATTAGAGGTTCAAATCCTTACAATAGGTGGCAGATTCAGAATTATTTTAAAGAGGGTAGATCTTAGTTGTTGGAGACGCTTTTGTCAACTTGTGTCATTTGTATGTGAGTGTTGTCGCCTATTAGAGTGGTCGCCTCAGTTCATCAATTTAGGTATACGTCATGCTTGTGTTTCGATCAGTCGAAAGTTGATGAGTTGAGACTATTTTAATTTGTTTTGATTGAATCCAATCTGAATTTCTTTTATTTCAGTTTTTATTTAAATTTAGGACCAAAACGCCGTCATTTTAGCCATAATTTTAAAATTTATTAAAAAGCTCTAACTTATCAAACAAAACAATGTTGTACATCCCTCAGTGATTTTATTTTAATTGAAGCCAATTTGGGATTGTTTTACCCTTATTTCAATTTGTTTTTAAAATTAAGGTGAATTGACACCGTTTTAATAATTTGAAACCTTTAACTTATCAAACAAAACGACATTGTATATGCATAAATAATCTTCTTCCTTGTCAATTTTACATCCCAAAATCTAAACCCGTCTTCTCTGATTCCCAAGCTCGCCGGCGCTGCTCACTTGTTCCTCGAACCTTAATCCTCACCACTTCCTCATAGCTCACCTCTGCCGAGTCTCGCCCCGGTCCGAGCTGCGCCGTGGAGGCAGATTATTAAATCGCACAAGGCCTTATGTATATGTATACCATCGCCCCTCCGACAACATAAAATTATTACTCCCTCCGTTCAGAATTACATGATGTTTTAGCTTGATTTTCTTGTTCAATAATACTTGATGTCTGACATAATTTACCATATATTTTTCCAATATTATCCTCATTAATTAAAAAGAATCATAACCATATAAAATAGAAAAGGAAAGATATTCACAAGATTTTGGGACATTTAAGTCAAATCACATCACTTCTTCTTAATTTTAGAGACAAATCCTAAAACATCATGTATTTGTGAACGGATGGAGTAAGATTTTGATTATCTATGAGGTTATAAAAAGAATAAAATTATTAAGATTTTGATTAGCTTTTAAGATTTTTTCCCTTTTTAGGATATTTTTAAAATGTCCATATAAAAAAAAGAAAATAAAAAGTTCAAAGAAAATTTTTGCAAGCATCTGAACAAAACGATCTATGTATATAAACAATGATAAGTTCACCGATGATCAAAACAATTATACATATTGGTGGATATATAATGGACTTGTCAATTGGGCGGGTCAGGCGGATTTTCGGGTTCGATTATTTTGGGTTCGGTTTCGTACGAGTCACCGGTCCACCGGGTCGAATTGTTGTGGATTTTCGGTCGGGTCGGGTTGACCAATGAGTCTAAAATATCGTTTTTTTATGATTATTAAAATCATTTTTTAATTAAATAAAAATATTAGTTGTAATATATTGTTTTATGTATTTTAATATTAAAATATATTATAATTTCAAAATAAATTTTATAAATTTTATAAATATACTAAATCGGTCAACCCAACAGATTTCGGGTTTCAACCTAACGAGTTTTGGGTTCAACCAAATTCGGTTTATATCAGGTTTCGGGTTCAAATTTTCGGGTGTTAACCCTAAAATTATCATGCGGTTCAGATCGAGTTTACGGGTTAGGTCAGTTTTCGACAACTCAAGTGGATAACACAAGCAAATCCGTTAAATTATTTATGAAACTACGATTTTAAGTGCAATGGTATTCAACTATTCATCCAAATTTGGTATCTTCTTAAATGGCAGAATACATCAGTAGACCCCTGTACTTACACTTTTTTACCTATTGGATCCCTGTACTAAAAAATGTTCAAACAGACCCTTGTACTGCCCCTAATTTTGCCTATTGAACACTTTCAATCTTATTCTCCTTCCAGTGTACATCACGGGCCTTATGTGTCATGTTATTTTGCCAAATAAGCCAAAATGGTCAAATACGTACATGTTATTTTGCCTTATTGAACACTTTCAAGTCTTCACGCGCCTTATGTAACATGTACGTATTTTGCCAAAATAACATGTACGTATTTGACCATTTTGGCTTATTTGGCAAAATAACATGACACATAAGGCGCGTGATGTATACTGGAAGGAGAATAAGATTGAAAGTGTTCAATAGGCAAAATTAGGGGTAGTACAAGGGTCTGTTTGAACATTTTTTAGTACAGGGGTCTAATAGGAAAAAAAAATATAAGTACAAGGGTCTGTTGATGTATTCTGCCCTTCTTAAATAGTAAGAAGATTTTTTTTTGTATGTTTTTAACTTTAAAGAGTATAAAGATAGCACCAACTTGCTTTTGGCATCCACCTCGTTGAGTACTAGGAGCAAAAAAAAAAGAGCGAGGTTGATTGTGAGATATTGAAGTGGAGGGGAATACACGTGGCAGAACTTGATTGGTTGTCTAATTAAGGGCAGGTAGTTTTCACTTGTGAGTTGTGGACTTGGGGTGGATATGACATATGTATACCCCATTCTCTAAATTATCACAAATAAGTCACATAGTTCTTTTGTCACTTTAGACTACAATTTAAAATTCATTTTATGAGAAGAATAATCTCCAAGTGTTCACAATTAGCATGCTTTGTGCAAAAAAACTTGGATTAGTAAAACTTGAAATGGAAAGAAACAATTTTACTATGGTACTGTAAGGTCTTGCTAAACTTTATTGTCGAAAGTAATTAAAAAAATCCTATTTTTACCTCGAAATTTGTAAAAATTAATTTATTTATATGAATTTTGAGAAATATATTTTTTGTAAAAATTACTTTCTACCATAAAGTGTAGCAAGGCTTTTAAAATGTTTTAATTTTTACCTAATTAAAAAATTACCCGCCGCAAAAAAAAATAGCTATGGGTTGTATTTTTTTTAATTCCCTGGTTGTACTCAACTTTAAAATTATGGCAAATTTGAAACCAAATTATTTTCAACCAACAAGGAAGCAACATCATCACTAAACCCGAAAAATAAATCAAACAACAAATTCAAAATTGGCATAAGACCAAGAAACTAGATATTGAGGAGGTCTACAACAACAACATTAACAAATATAAATATAGGAAATGACCGAAAAAATGAACAAAACATCAAATGGAAAAGAGCACCTCATGACGTTATCAAAATTAATTTTGACGGATAACCAAACTGGTATGGCTACGACAGGATATGTCATGAGAAACAGTTTAGGGGATTTAAACCACTTCGATGCACATATCAATAAAAATTGGACTACATTACAACATAAGCAATGTCTACACCTTACGATCAAAGAAGCCAGTAAAAGAATCTTTACTAAAATAGAAATCGAAGGAGACAACATCACCGTAATAAAGGTCATTCTAGGAGATAATCTTGTCATTGGCAGATCGAGATGAATATAATAGATATTCGTGTGAGTTTACAATTTTTTGAGAACGTTTAAATTAAACATGTGCCTTGTAAAAGTAAAGTCACTGATACGATAGTTAAATTTCGACATTTTTTCACTTGCGATCAGATTAGACTTAACCCAGAGCTCCGTGCTCTCGTCCGAAAGGATGCATTAGGATGAAACTCGCTTTTCCTCCTAATCTTTACCATTTTCAAAAAAAAAAAAATACTTTCAAATTATTTCAATTTTAAATTAATAACATAATCTAAATTTTAATCCAGAAATTTTTTCACACAAATTTTCCGGTCTTATTTCCGTGAAATTTGTTAATATTTAATATAAAGAGAAAAAAATCTAATTACATTAAATTTTTATTTAACAATAAAAATTTATTTAACTTTATTTATGGAGTTTTTTTATTGAACTAAATCCCAATTTTTCGTATTGTTATCCAATGATTGGGAGGTATTGCCCGTCTAACAAAAACTCCGTTGCTTGCCCGTACACACACACTGAAATTTATTTATTTACATTAAAATATTTTTGTTTAAAAAATAAAAATAAAAAATAAAAAAAGCCTTTTAAAACTTGACGCTGTCTAACAGCCCCCTTCCTCCTTCCTCAGGACCTCATCCCACTCCAAATATCTCTCCCCCCTTCCTCTCCTCCTTCTCTATACAATGGAATCGGCATCTCGCCGGCGATGAATAGTTGACTCCGGCAAACACTAAAACGAAACTTGACTTCCAGTGACCTTCATTTCTTACGATTCTCTCGAAACGCCGCCGTGTCACCTTGATTACTCCATTATCCGGCGAACTCGCTTTTCGTATTGGTATTCTCACCGCTTCTCGCTACGTAATTCTCCGTCTAACGCTTTTTTCGCTTCTACTTCCTGCTCATGTCTTCCTGTTTTTATCAGATCGGCTTCTCTCGCGGCCTTTCATTTTGAGAATACTAAGCAGCTAGATCGATTGTAGGTTTAGTTGCTGCCTACAGTGAAGTTTTGGAAATACCTAATTTGATTTTTTTTTTTTTCGTTTTGAAGTAGTGTTTCTGAATTCTGAAGACGCTATGCTGGATCTCAATCTGAACACGACGAGCGGCGAGGATGGAGAGGGACTTCAGAGCTCGACGGCGATGATCGAGAAGGTTCCGGATGTCTCTGGAACTCCGGTTGACGAATCCGGAACCTCAAACTCCTCGATCGTCAATGCCGGCGACGACCACGACTCGTGCTCCACTCGGACTCCGGCCAAGCACCTGCTCTGTCCGTTCAATTTCAGCATCTTGAAGGCGGGAGGAGAGGACGATCATCTCAGCGCTTGTCACGGACAGAATGCGCAGTCGGAATCGATTGGTAACATGACCAGACAACTATTCCCGGTGGCGTATGGCGGTGGAGGGGGAGTATTTGGGAGTTCATCGTCGGCCACGGCGTTGAACTGGACCGAACTTTCGTTAAATCAGAGAAATACTGCTTTGCCGGAAGAGAAGGTTGCGCAGACGCCACAGAAACCGCAGGTGAAGAAGAGTCGCCGGGGGCCGAGGTCCCGGAGCTCTCAGTACCGAGGAGTCACCTATTATCGGCGAACTGGTAGATGGGAATCACATATTTGGTAAGCTGCTAATTTTTGGTTGTTTGTTTTGTGCGTATGCGATTTACCTGTCTGATTTCTGTTTCTTGTTATCAGCGTCTGATTTCCGTTTCTTCTTGTTTTGTTGATTGATCTGAATGCAGGGACTGCGGGAAACAGGTGTATTTGGGTATGAGTAATTGATTTCTCCCAATTTTTGGTTGTTTGTTTTGTGCGGTTGAGATTTGGATGCTCATTTTTTGGTCGTTTTATTCTGTCCTGGTAATTTCTGTTTTGGGGAATTTTTTATCAGGTGGATTTGACACTGCACATTCTGCTGCTAGGTATACATGATTCCGTTTATCTAATTGTAGAAATTTCAATTTAGTGCTTCACTTTCTCTTTTCTTGTGTGTGGATTTCTTGGAGGTTTTTGTCTGTCTAAATGGTTTCTGGTGCGAATAGGGCGTACGATCGAGCGGCTATTAAGTTCCGTGGCGTTGATGCTGATATCAATTTTACCCTTAGTGAGTATGAGGAGGAAATGAAGCAGGTAGTTTAAGCATGTGAAATCCACTGAACTTTTTTTTTCTCATTGAGACTGAACTGGTAACTCACAATGATTGTTGATATTTGGTTCAATTACAGATGAAGAATTTGACCAAGGAAGAATTTGTGCATATACTTCGTCGCCAGAGTACAGGTTTCTCAAGAGGAAGCTCAAAATACAGAGGTGTAACACTGCACAAGTGTGGCAGATGGGAAGCTCGGATGGGGCAGTTCCTGGGTAAAAAGTATAAATCTCATCCTGCAATATTTATGTATTATGTAGTGTTACATAGCAAAATAGAAATAGCTGTAAGTCTTTTCAAAACACAAATCTGCTGTCAATTTGAGAATTGGCCAGGGATATTTCTTAATCAAGATGCTTTTATACCTTTTGTATCTAGTTTAGATAGGTTTGGAACACTGTATTTAAGGATAGTTACAATGGTTGCGTGCAGGTATATATATCTTGGACTATTTGACAGCGAAATTGATGCTGCAAGGTTCGAATCAACATCAATTACACTCTCCTGATACTGATATATTAACCAACCTGAGTAGTTAGGTCTCCTTCTGACGCATTTATTTGTTTTCATTTCTGAAATAGGGCTTATGATCAGGCAGCTATCAAATTTAATGGGAGAGATGCTGTGACAAATTTTGATTCAAGCACGTATGGAGAGATTATCCCAGAAGGTGGGTACAAAAGATATATGAAACTATTTGTCTAGTACATGTTTGATTCCACTTGTTAAAACTTGCTCTCTTTGTATATCCTTCAGGCAGTGAAGATAACCTTGATCTTGACCTTGGAATTTCCCTCTCCTCAATGGATAAGTCGCCCTCTAATAATGCTACAAAAGGTTCCAACAGCTTGGGGCATTTCCAATTATCATCTGGAGAGAATGAGTTGCAAACTTCAGGGAGGCCAAAGGTATGATTAGTTCTTGGATCATGCCTTCCGTTGTCTTCTTTTAGCATTGTAGCTTCATTATTGTTGATAAAGATATTTGATTCCGGAAAAAATTATCATTGATAGAAAAGTTGTTTGTAACCAAACTATGAGAAGATTACCTCCTGCCAGACAATAATGCTTATTTGGTCTCTGTATTTCTTCAGGATGACCAACCTATCACCGTTACAAGTGATGCTCGTCTTAAAGGGCCAGCCATGACAATTGAGCAATCTTCTTTCTGGAATGGCTATTATCCCGGTTCCTTCCCAAGTAATGAGGTAACTTCAGCCTTCCCAACAGTTTATTTAATCCGGTTCTCGTTTATACAGATTTGTACCGCCTTTTTGCTAGGGAAAGTCTCAAATCTTTAGTACTGCTTTACATTTACAATATAGACAGATTGCCAATCAAAGTGGATAAAATTATTAAAGCAAATCAGTGTTTGATAAGATATCATTTTGGGTTTCCTTGAAAATAATTTTGCTTTGTAGTGACCAAGTATACTTACCAATGTTAAGGTACTATTTACATTCACCTACAGGATTGATAGCAAATACATAGATGCTAGTGCAATCAAAAAGCACAATACTACACTTCGTTGTTATCGCCTTTGTACATTGCATCCACCATAATTTTGGATTTCCTTAGAAACCTTCTCAATTTATCTAGCTTAGGTGTATATGGTATTGCATTGCATCCAGTCACAAAATTCTACAGCACTCACAATGCTCAAATTGTGCTTGGCATGATATAAATTGAATAAGTTTGTGCTTATCGTCAAAACGAGGAGCCACAGATATCTCAAATCATCTTGATAATTTTCTGTTCATAGAATCAAAGGATAACAATCCAGCTTTCTTGTAGCCAAATAGCAGGAGTGCTAAAATTTTATTTAGATAATGCACCTTTTGTGACTTAATCATGTTTCTTCCAACTTTACATAAATCTTTACTATCTATATGCATGCATTCATTCTTAAATAACAGGAAAGACCAGGAGAAAGAAGAATGTATACAGGTTCTTCACACGGACAAACGAACGGGCCGTGGCAAACGCCAGGTCAGCATTACGCCTCTTCACCGCCGTCGTTCTTTGTTGCAGCATCATCAGGATTCGGATCTTCAGTTACGACTATTCCCTTCAACTCTCCCTTTCAACAGCATTCAAGACCTACCTCATCAGCTTCTACACTACCTTTTGCATTGCCAAATATGGCAGCTGGAAACAACTCTCTGTACTTCTATGGAATGGTTCCAAATCTACCACCACCATGAAATCAAATTTGGTATGTCAACATTTTATCTGGAAATTTTTACACGGAGAACCCTCGGATTCGGCATAGTGAGTTGATTATGATGTAAACAGGATTGGTTTATGATCAAACTATACGGTTTAATTAGGCTGTGTTAATATGAATAAGAGATTATGCAAATGATATCCTGTTTCACTTGTGTTGTTTTTGGCTGTGTACTTACAAAAGTCCACGTTGGCATAAATTGTAAGTTTACCAGCTGGCATGTAGCTATATAGCTTTTAGTGCTCCAATACCCTATATATTTTAAATTTAAATATGAATATAGTATGAGGATCAACCTACAAGTAATTTAATTGTTATAGAGTCCTAGTTTACCGATTAATTGGTATGGTCTAAACTCTAAAGTCTATAGCCTGATCAATTTAAAAGGTAGTGATGGTACTTTAACAACTTTTAAAGTCTTATTTGATCAAATAATCCCTAAAAAACTAACTTACAATTATTTGAACGTAACCGATCAAATATGCAAATATTACAAGATTAGTTAATAACTCATAACTCGGGGAGTTACCAAACTATGAAATCTCTATCGCCAAATGGACAGTCGTTTGCTTTATTTTGGTAAATTTCATTTCATGGCTTGGTAGTTTTGAATTTGGAAAACCGTTCAATTTTTCTATAAAATTGCAACGAGGGTGTATAGATGCCAAATTGCCAATGAACCGTCCAAAGGTATAGCTATACTGCCAACTGCCTAGGACATTATTATTTTCAAGCCAGGAAAACAAATCAATTAAAATTCGTTGAATTGTCAATTTATAGTAATCATTTCTAGTCATAGAAGTCAAGTACCACTCTATATATGCACATAGAGCAATTTTTCAATTCGTTGTTAGTTCGTCGGTAGGGTGGGTCTATGTAGCAATATGTACGATAGCCGCAATTAAGATTATCTATGATATGATGGTAAGAACGAGTGGTTTGATCTACCTTCTATCAATAATATTATTAATATAGGCCGGTGGCTATTGTTAGACTGACGAGGCAAATAATCGATTAAAATTCCATACTTTTTTCGTGAAGGGCCGACTTTCGACTAGCTCGAAGGTAGAAAAAATGCACCCAAGTTCTCTAGGCTAGGAGAATCTCATGGAAACATATGGAAGATTTTGGCACAACAAATGGCAAACATGATCATTGCAAATCTAATCCAACTACGGCAACATACAACCTAGTGTAATCCCACCTTAGATGGCGTTTGGGAGGTCAAGATATATCCGCCCTTACCCAGAAAATACATTTGGAACAAGAGTGAAGCTGAAGAAGCGCCGAACAAAAGTAAAATGAAAAAGAGAGAAACCCTAGGGGCAAACATAAGAGAAAGAGAACAAACCCTAGAAGCAAAACTAAAGCCCACAAAAGCATGAACCCACACGAGCGCGCCTCTCCCCAAACCATCACCGCTTTTCTCACTAACGGTCTTCTAACTGGATCCTCTCCCTCCAAAGATAACCATACTCGGATGGCTTCCTTCACTCTTTTTCAGACTATCTATGCTCCTATGAAAATCACTAAAAAAAACAAACCTCAGCACCTCAAGACGAGGGATTCGCACGGCTTGCCACTCCCACCTTATTCCTAATCACCGCATTTAATGGTAACAACTACTCTCTGCGACCAAATCAGCCTAACCAAGTAACCAACCCATCCCATTAGCAAGACCTTGACCGTTGCCAATTGTGTAGCAACCAAGGCCTCCCTCATCCGATTCTTCGGGTTACATTGAACTTTCATTTCTTTCTGGTTATGAGTTCTACTCTGAATCATTTTACAGAGACAATCACTGCAAATAATTATATAAATTATGTATACCAACTAAAGAACATCATGACATTTTCGTACAAAAAGAAAATCAAGAACCCATATGGTCGTACCTAAATTGATAATAGCAGCCACATTCTTCATACTGTAGTAGCAACATTCTAGAATGACAATGTTGCATACGGTATGATTTACTAACTCGATAACTGAGTTGAACAATTCTTTTCTAGTTGATTTTAAGTGGATTTTCTGATTAAGCCCAACACCTCTTTTAACTACAAGCAAACTTCTCTATCCATTTCCTACCAACAATTAGAAAAATTATCGTGGTGGGGCCATATACCACAGGGATTGCAATGCTTAAAAACCCAGCAGTGTACCTTTTCATGCAGACTGCATGATTGTAGCTGAGTAAGATTCCAAATGTTCAAATTTGCATAATTGCTGGGAAGCACAGGAAAAAAGATAAAAGGGGAAGGAAGTGCAACAAACAGTTTTGCGTATATATTGCCCATGAAATTTCTGTTCAACTGTTCACAGCACATGTTTTAGAAACAGCAAACTTGGAATCGCAATATTGTTATCATTTACTCATTTTCCAAGTATGGGGGATTAGGAAGATCACTCAGGTCAGAATTGTCACACAAATTCTCATCTTATAGCAATAGCTTTATGCCATATCGAGCATCTGGTCAGAAGGTTATATAATGTGTTCAATAATAGCACAGGCACCACCAGGCAAACCTCAAGAGTCGGACAGCGTTTATCAAAATCTCATCATGCAAAACGTGTTCCAGTAGTTCATTTTCACCTGCAAATTAGCACCAAGCATGGAGTTGATTACAATAGGTCATTTGCTAGGTTGCCATGAATTGGATACAGGGGAAGAAGAAAAAATTAGACAACAATAGCACGTATTTTTCACAACAAAGATCATTATTAACAGACAAGAATACCTTGTTACAAACGTCCTTGAAATGCTAATAAAAACACATACACAATCAAACACACGTGCTTAAAAACATCTGCATTGTGTGGGTGAAGAATAGGACTACATATATTGATTCACAATAAAGAGGTAACTGCCCAATTATATACCCTCTAAATGTACACAGGTATTTCTACTATCTCATACAGGCGCATTCACATAGCTTATCCACAAGTCAAAAAAATGTGTACACACAACTATTTAGGACAAAAGTGTCATGGACTTAAAGAGAAGTAAAGTGGGTTAAATTTAAGACCGGGTGGATTAAGTTGGGTTTTAGAAATATTCTCATTAATTTTTGGGTGTCAGATGGATCAAGTGGATAAATGATAATGGTCAGGTGTCAGTTTGGGTTTTTCCACATCATTATACACTAAAGACAAGATCCCACAGGAACTAAAAGAGACACGGCTAGTCATGGGTAAGCCATCACTCAATTAATATATGTAAGATGAAGTGCTAAATTGTTATTCATCCAGCTAACTAATTGTTATAAAACTATTCCCCGCTTGGTAATCAGATTCAATCAGAAATACACAAGCCCAAACAGGTAACAACACATAAGAAGCATAATATTTTGACACACCCCCCCCCCAAAATAAAAGCTCAAAAGTATAAGCCAATAAGTGAATTCATGGCAATTTTTTTGTAGATATATTTACCTGTTGCCTGAATGTTGCAAGGATGATGACAATCCATCTAGCCACCCCAAAAGACCAAGTCAAACTGTTAGTCCATATATCACACAGCTATAACGCAGAAGATCCAGCAAGAGTGGAAATCACATCCCAAATGTCCTGTTGTACAGATCACCTGAACCCGGCATCTGGAATTTGGATTCCTCATAGCCACCATATGTCCTATTATAACTGAGTCTATCATTCCGAAGAAGCTCAGCCATTCCCATATTGTTCCCGGCCATTACTTCAGGCCAACTATCCCAGTGACCGTTAGACATTGCACCCCTAGGCTGATGAGCATATTGTGAGAATGAGGATAGGCCACCAATTTGTGATGGCTCCATATGTCTTGAATTAAATCCATATGCATCATTAGGGGAGGAGTAGCTATCCCCTACATCAGCATATCTAAAGTTCTGATGAGATTGGAGAGATCTTTGCATCAATAACTGCAATCTAGAATCATTTTCAAAATTTGAAGTCTGTGCTGAGAAATTAGGCCCCATATCTATGTTCGAATTGCCAAAGCTGCTAGGAGGCCTCCCTTTTCCAACTGCCAAAATTGCAGGGTCGATGAACTCAATATCTGCAATACTATTTGCGTTGGCACTCGGAGATGCCTGGTAAGGATTTCTAAAGGATGTTGAACTATCAGCAAAATGGTTTCCTGAAGGATGAAAAACATCCAAATCGTTTAATGATTTAATCATAGTATGATATATAGCAAGACAAATTTACAAAAACTACTACATTCAGAGTTTCAGGCAAAGATAACAGGAAAGCTTGATAACACTGACCAGGTTTCATGTCAAATGTCTGATCATTTCTCACATGTGAAGAAAACCCTGGGGGTGGTCTACTAGGTACAGAGAAACCAGGTGGAGCTGAAATTTGGGTTCTTGATACTGCTGTAAATTTAAACAAACACAGACAAATGAGGGAGAGCAAAGCTAATGAACAAAAAGAGCATGAACTAAGATTTCAATCAACTTACCAGAAAGTTTATTGGCAGACAAAACAGACTGGCTATTTCCAAAACCATTGTATTGTTCGGCATTACGCTGTGGGGTCCCATAACCATTTCCTAGCCTGTCCAAATATAGTTCTCTATTTTGATTTGCTGCTGGACCAAAAGAAAGTGGATTTGTGCCATTATGAAATGAAGGCTCAACATCAAAAGAATGGCTCTGAGACTCTTCCTGCCTGGCAAAGGAAAACCTGGACTGGTTGCCATTTTGAGCTTTCCAAGAGTTGGAAAAACCGAATGAACTTTGCTGTCTCTCATTTTCACCCAATAAATTCACGAAATTTTGAGGAGATTTCAAAGAGTCATCCCAAGAATCCAAATCCAAAGACAATATATTTGATATTATACTGTTCTCTATAACATCTGCTCCAGAATTTGAGTCAATATTGGCTGCTCCATTATCAGATATTCCCATTTGGTTCCTATGATGATAGAAATGATCAATCCCAGAATTAGATCGCACTTGATTATCTACGAAGCCATTAGATGGAATTGCAGCTATAACATCTGCTCCAGAATTTGAGTCAATATTGGCTGCTCCATTATCAGATATTCCCATTTGGTTCCTATGATGATAGAAATGACCAATCCTGGCATTAGATCGCACTTGATTATCTACGAAGCCATTAGATGGAATTGCAGCTAAATGTGCTTCATCCTGTTTATTTACAACTGGATTTACAGTATAAGTAACAGCACCAGAACCTTCACTGTGTTGATGTAGAGGACCTCGTAAATGTTTGAAGATATTAAATGAATGAGAAGAACTAGGCAAAGATGCTGGACTAACTATAGCATCTGATCGTCTATGCATCTCAAAATCGTCTTCCATTTCAGATGGTAGCAGCACTGAAGATTGTGTATCTGATCTTGAAACACTAGTTGCATCATTATGCATTGGGGATTTACTAGCCGGTGATGCCAAATATTGTTGCATACCTTGATCTCTTGGAACTAAAAAGCAATCTAAACTCAATCCATTGGGTCTTGCAACCCCAGAACTTTGGCTGGAAGTATGTTTATCAATCCCAATTGGTATTACATCAGAACACAGTTTTTGATCCTTCTCATCAGTGGATGAAGCCCTCTCCTTTTCAGTGTCAACAATATTTAACTCCTTGACAAAATTTGTCTGATTATTATCCAGAGCTAAAGGCAGTGAAGGTTGCCTATCTGTTGCAATTGGAGCTTTATGAGCCACTGAAGGTGAATCAGAGTCCTTCAACACGTTGGAACATAGATCTGTAGTGAGCTGCTTCTTGGATTCTGATTGTTTTATTTTATCTTTAGGTTCCTTTGGATGGATATCACCATTTAATATGACCTTTTTACCCGAATCTGTGGATTGTATAGAAGCCTGCTGCATGCCTGCAACTGCTGATGAAAATGCTACAGATGCAATGGCTGCATCAGGTTTCTGTTTTGCAGGTCCATTAGAAGAAACCATACCTCCCACAGACAACTGACAATTAGATCCACGTGAGCCCCTGAAAAATATGTAAGAACATCAATAGAGCTAGTACTGCAATAATGAGTACATTTCAAAAGGATATAGTAGTTTTAAGGTGTACCATGAAGCTGCTGCAGGAAGAGCACCAGTTCTGCCAGCACTACTACTTGGAGGAGAAACTCTTGCACTACTCACTAAAGGCTGAAAATGAGAAGCAAAGCTTTCCCCAGTCAGACAAGAGAGGAGCATGAGAAACTACACTAAATGACAATTAGAAAAGAGGTCCACAATGTACTGTAAAACTGGCCAAGCGTCAACAAGATAGAAAAAGCTGGAAAATTCACATATCAGCAACTTTACATAATCAAACATGAAAAACAGAAATTGGAATATTGAAAAAAAAATTAAAGCCTTACATTTGGAGTGCTTTTTACAACAGGTTTCCCAGTGGTGGCAGCGCTGTTATTGCAATAATCATCCACTGGAGGTGGCAAAACACTTCCCGAACGCCTTTGCACACTGTTCGCTATGCCAGTAATTTGCTGAACTCTACGCATTCAAGCGCGACTTGGTCAGTGGGCTTATTAAGTGCACACCATTAGATACAAAAAAAATGAAGCAAATCCAAACCATAGAGAATCATTTAATGTCATAAAAAGGCTTTGCTGTTGTCAGCACTAAAAAGAACTATTATTTTAAATTGTAGTTTGTGTATAGTATGACTTTTTCATGCAGAGCTCAAAAGAATCAAAGCCAAGGCATCCCAACTTGCATGTGAAAGTAAGGTAACAAAAAAGCGAAGTTTAATTTGAAGACTTATAAACACAGCTTACTAAATAAACTGTGCAAAAGCTATATAGAAATGCATTAATAATGATATCTATAACCCTCACATATATCAATCCCCTGACAAAAAGTTAGCCACCCTGAAGTAGTTTGGTCCTTAACTGTTGTATTATACAAGAAGATGACAGCAGATGCTCATTAGAAAATGAAATACTTAAAAAGAAAATAGAAACCTTCACTAGGAATAGGAGACCACAATGATAGAAGCTTCAAAACATGATTGAATAAAATATGATGCAACTAAATCTATCACTTATAAAGCTTTAGGTATTCACCTTGAGTATGCTGAAATAATTTCATCTTTCGAGAAACTGTCCTCTTGTGAACCAATCTCATGCAAGTAGAGACAATCATGGTTTGTGCAAGGCTGAATAGAAAAAAACAATTGAACTTCAGAAAATACATTGCAAAAATTTGTCCTTGAAGTTTAACCATAAATAAGGTGAAAAATAGATATCATCAAAAAGATTATCGACATACCACATTCCTCAGCCATGCATGACAATATTTAGTAGTTCCAAAGCAAGCCCTGGTGAACAGATACATTTCAAAATCAATATGGACAACTCTATTGCATCAAAGAGAATTATAGATCATATGAGAGAGAGATAACAACTCTGTCACATCAAAGAGAATTATAGATCATATATATAGACATCCACACACCTCAAGGACCTGCCCTCTAAAGTAAACCCGTGAATGGACTGAATACAGCGAACAGCTTCCTCCTCTTTCGAGTATGTAATATATCTGAGATAAAAAGCAATAAATAAACATAATTTTCAAATTTTGATACAGAATATGGACATAACACACAACATGCACCGAAAAGGAACAAAATTACAGCTTAAGTCACTGTACTTCTCCAATTCTTGCACATATCGCCTAGATATGTATACTTTCAGAGGTACCAATCCATGCATTTTTCCATTAGCACATCATTGTTCACCCGAGTACAAGGTTCAGTTGTTGAACCTGAACTATCCATCCATATTTTTTTTTTTACAGATTACCCAGAGTACAAGCAGCCAGCTATTGTTTCAAAATTTACAGACTTTGAGAGGATGAAAGAGAACATATGGGTCACACATATTCACTATTCAGTCTCAAAAATACACACCAAATGTCACTTCAGAAAAGAAGAAAAATATGTCAATTATAACAACCCATTTAGAAGTGGGCATCAGAAACTTGCTAGATAAATCACCACACTAGATATATACACATAAATGATAAATATAATTGCCACATGAATACACAACTTCAATTTGGACATAAAGAAGGAATGTGCCACAGAAGCAGCAATACGTGGAATCAATATAATCAAAGATAGTGGCATTCAGTCTATAGCACTTACACACTACAAGTATTATTTGCAAATTGCTGAATAGTGCCAGTTGAAGTTCGGGAGATGGACACCTTTAAGACCTTTCCATATTGTCCAAAATATTCTTTGTGCAGGAGAAGCTGCTTAAATGAGAGAAAAAAATAAAAAATTAATTTCCCAGCAAAAAAGAAAACAAAGCATGAAGAGAAGAGGAAAAAAACAAACATCTTCATCAGCCAGATCCAGAGGTAATCCAACTATGTAGACAAGATTCCTTTGAATCACCCTAATACTGCTTAATTGCTTCCTTCCTTCAGCGGTTTTTGTCTTAGCCTTCTGTGACTTCTTCTTTTCAACACTTATCTCGGCCACTAGCCTAGTAATCCGGACAAGTGTAAACAACAATCAGCATATTTTAAAATGCCATAGGTCTTCAATATGACTTAAACGGTGAGAGGAGATGAGAGTCGCAAAACCATAAGAAATAACACACAACCTTCCACATTTTGAAGCTGTCCCTACAATCCTTTCCTTGTCATATGGGGTACGACAAGCAGGACACCGGCCCTCAGTTTCATCCTTCTCAGCCATTTCCATTATGTGGTGCCAGCACCAGACGCATACCTGCAGAATAAACATGTAAGATCTTTCCATATCATATATCTTACCATCTGCATCTGCAGGTTGCTGTTAAGGTAACAATAAGAGTCGAACAAAAGGTTGAAACCAATACGAGGGGAAAAAAGTACATGTATCAATCTTAATCATCAAAAGAACAATGCAATGGATAAAACTCAAACCAACAAGATTTAGAATGAAAAAAAAATCTGAAATTATGTAAGAATATAACAGAGCAATCTGGAGGGACCAAGATGACTATTAGAAAACACTCCAATTAAAACCATCTCATAGCATCTAAGAGAAATTTTGGTACCTCATAGCCACATTTGCATGGCTTTAATTGCTGATCAGTCAAATCCATCTCCTCAGCGCAGAGAGGGCAAGTCTTCTCACCTTCATCACTCATGATTGCTTCTGGTAAAAAGAAATCGCTGCAATAGAGTTCAAAAAAAATGAACATAAAAATATTAATCATAATTCATAACCATGGTATCAATATTTGATGCTAAAGTTTCAACTCTTTCGAACAAAAACTCGTGAGTGCAAACATTTTTCTACTGTAAACCCCAAATTGGCTCACTAATACCAAGAAAACAGACAAGATATATATAATACTGAAAGCAGTAGTTCACTATAATCACTCTCAATATCTCAATTTATATTCCACGCATACACTAAATTCCAGCTCCTTCAAACAAAAACCTTGTCAATGTAAACAATCTGTTCGAGATATATAATGAGGAAAGTAGTTCTCTACAATAGAGCTAGTTTGTACCAAAAAGTCAGTCTAAATTTCACGCATATAATGTGAAGAACTCTCTCTCAATTCCAATCAAAACTTTAATCTAGCAGAAATTGGAGCACTTGAAGATTCGCAAACACTCCAAAAATACTTTAAAACCCTAAGCATCCACTATAAGAATGATTCAAGATTGCAAGGACGAGGCACTAAAGGTTTTCTCAGCCCTAAACACTTCAAAAGCTGGCAAAATTCAACATTCTCCGGGCAAAGTTTCTGAAAAAAAACAACTGAAGAATATGTCCAGATAACAATGCCGTAGATTCGAAATCACAGATCGGGACTACAAAACCATGCAGAAACCCAAATTCGCCAAACACAATTAGACCACAGGCACAAACAAGACTTCAAAATTTCCGTTCCCAAACATGCAAATCGAAACAAGAACAATCGAATTCCGTAGAAGACGAAACGAAAGAGTGAAGTCGGGAAAGGGAAAAAAATCTTTAGAGAGACGAAAAAAGCGGAAACTAGGGATCCGGAAATCAATCATCCATCCGACGAAATCGAACAACAGACCAAAGGCTGCAGAGTTTGGAGAGGAGACTCACACAGTGAAGAAGAGATCGAAGGATTGAGATGAATCTGGAAGCGAGCGAGAGCGATGGTGGTTGGACGAAGGCGAGCGGATGAGAAACGCTAGATGGGGAAGAAGAGAGAGAACAAATCGATGTGGTGAGAGAGAAGGGGTAAAGGCGGCCCTTTTAGAGAGAGAAAGACCAGGTTGCTCTGCTTTTTTCTTTTTTCTTTTCTTTTTTTCCAGAATTAATTATTTTATGCCTTTGGGCGTCGTTGTCAGTTAATAATATTTTAATAAGAATTTTATGGAAAAAAATATATGGCCTTTTGTGGAAAGGCCCTTGGATTTTGGGAAAATCTACGACTTTGCCCCCGCCGCGTATTTGTCGTCATCAGAGGGGAGATGACGTAATGTTACGCGTGTGGGTGACGAGAATGCCCTTCAAAAGTTGTACGAACAATCCAGTTTGTGGATTTGGGGGGGTTTAATGTTTTATTATTGGATGGTTTGAGATTGTGTTTGGCAATTTGGGCCATTTGGCAACCCTAGTCATCTCCTATGGAATATGGAAAATAAAGGAACCCTAAAGAATAGGAAAGTTTTGAAAAGTAATATTTGGTATGTTATTAGTGAAATACATAATTTTAATTAGCTCACATGCCTTTGGACACTTGATTTAACGGTTAAGGCCCATGATTTTTGTTTCGAATCTTACCAGAATTGGTGCTAGTTTCTCAATCTTAACGGTCGTAGAAGCAGTTATCATCTAGTGTTAATTCTTGGGTTATCCAGTTATCCTAAACCTTATTCAATTAGAAAATGTTTCAAATCTTACCGGTATTGGTGTTCGTTACTCAAACTTAACGGTCGTAGAAAAGGTTATCATCTAGTGGTAATTATTGGATTGTCCTAAACGTTATTCAATTTAAAAAAATCTAGTAGAAAATTTTAAATGTATAGTTTATAATTAATCACCAACAATAAGAGATGTAGGATTTGAACTTTTCTAGCTCTATATGCTCTTGAAATGACTTAGAATTAATATACACTATATATAATATAATATGGTGATTACATAAGTAAGTCGTGATAAGGCTAATTTACAAACTCGGATTTACCACTAAAGAAGTAAAAAAAAGTAACATTTGGTATGTTATTAGTGAAATATAATTTTAATTAGCTGACATGCCTTTGGACACTTGATTTAAAGGTTAAGGCCCATGGCTTTTGTTTCGAATCTTACCGGTATTGGTGTTAGTTTTTCAATCTTAACGGTCGTAGAAGCAGCTATCATCTAGGTAGTGGTAATTCTTGGGTTATCCAGTTATCCTAAACCTTATTCAATTAAAAAAAATCGAATCTTACTGGTATTGGTGTTAGTTTCTCAATCTTAACGGTCGTAAAAGCAGTTATCATCTAGTGGTAATTCTTGGGTTATCCAGTTATCCTAAACCTTATTCAATTAGAAAATGTTTTAAATCATATCGGTATTGGTGTTCGTTTCTCAATCTTAACTGTCGTAGAAACGGTTATCATCTAGTGGTAATTATTGGATTATCTTAAACGTTATTCAATTTTAAACAATCTAGTATAAAATTTTAAACGTAGTAGTGTATAATTAATCACCAACAATAAGAAAGGTAGGATTTGAACTTTTCTAGCTCTATACGAACCCGAAATGACTTAGAATTAATATACACTATATAATATGGTGATTACATATGTATGATTGCGTGGTCTTTTATGATGGATGGTACATGCAGAAAATGAGCATTTAATGTATATCATTCGAGATTTTAATAAACTTATAGTATTTATCACAAGAAAACACAAAACTGTGAACATAAAGGTTAAGAATATTAGATATATCCATATTTACACCATTCTTTTTTACTAATAATTGTCTCTCTTGAATTTTCAAAGTTCTTTTTTCCAGTCCATCTAGAAAAACTATACTACATGATAGAACAAAAAAAAATGTTCACTTTTCTAGTAGAACATGAAAACAGTTTGAATATATTAAGTGTAATGTTTGACCATTTGAGTTGCCAATTGTGTTTTGTGCGTGTGTCGGTGTTTTAGTATTGAGCCTATTGGCATTGCAATTTGCTAACGTTCCATTGTCCACCATATTTACACTAATGAACAAGTCAACGTTAATAATTATACACTACCATATTTACATTAAATTATAAATATAAATGTATTTTTGATATGATTAGTAGTTAGTATAGTGGAGTATTTATTTTTCAATTGTAAATGCATCCACCCGCAATGCATCTTGAACTATAACTGCTAACTACTAACTAGTGGTGCTAAATTGCTGTCGAAATGCCAGAGTTTTGTTTACGTGTGTTATGTTTTGGAATCCCAGCTGGATTATATGTGTACAATCCTAGTGGAAACAAGAATTTGAATAAAAATGAAATCTCATGGAAGTTTTCAAACACCTCTGAATAATTAACCAGGCCAATCTTAAGGAACATTTAAAACAAATAGATTTATTCTCAACCTTGCTCAACCTTGAATAAACATCCATTGAGCCCCAAATAAATTATTAGCAACCTTATTTAGAATATGTATTCACATATATGAAAGTAGATTAAATGAGATTTAAGGTTATCAGAATCGGAATCTTAGCTCGGATTGTTGAGAGTCTTTTGGATCGGATCTTAAGTCGTAAATCTAGATCGCTAAATCGTAAGATCTTACATTATGACTAAAAGTATGCAAGAATAACCTAATAGATTGTATTTCATTATTATATATGAAGTAAGAAAATGATAAACATTATAAATTTGATTATTAAAAATGTTGTACAATGGACTAGTCAATTATTCTAATGAAAATGAATGATTAACCTTGAAATTATTAATAATGTATAGTCGTAATAGTCATTTTATAAGATCATAAGAATCGTTTGTAGCATCGTTAAAATCATATGTAAAATCGGGATTGGGTCGAGATTGTATTCTACTCCAATAAGATCATACTTAGGATCGTGTATTGTTTCGCGTGTTAGGGATCGTAGGATCATTAAAACCGTAGAATCGAATCGGGATTCATATGACCTTGATAAGATCACTGATATGCCATAATAATTATATTACATAATTAAGTTATATTAGTCTTATTTAGAATATTGTGGTTTCTTTTAATTTAGGTTGAATATCTTTTTAATATCTTGTTAGATAAATATTAGGATTAAAATTAGGATTTTATATCAGGATTATTATAAATATCCTGATAAGTTGTTATTATCAAGGGGGCAATCAATAACAATGAATTTATTATCCCAACCCTAATCTCCTCCTCTATCGTTCTACGCTTCTTTCAATCGTCTATTTCTTCTTCTATCTATCTTCAATCTCTTCTTCTCAATCAATTCAATTCCTTCTTCTTCTAATCACAAACTCTATCTTTATCAATTGAAGATAGAGTTGACAATTAATGAGAAAATAATACTTTTGCCCTAATCTCCCTCTCTCTTCTCTCTCTCACGTTCTTCCCCCTCCTCTCTCTGGCTTCGGCCGACCTCTCTTCTCCCCCCTCTTCTGTGTTACTTTGGTACAATTCCCGTCGGGTTGTATCAATCACTATATAAGTCGATGATTTACTCTTTTTATTGCCAATTGGTTTTAGGATGGAACCCCTCGGGCTTGGTGAATGGCCCATAGACTAATACGATATCAAAGTGGTTCTAATCTTGGACCCGTTTTCCAAATGTCAACTGGGTTACTTCTCCTAATGCCAATTGATTTTATGATGGAACCACCTGGGCTTATGTGTTGGGCCCAACACGCATGGACGGTCGTATGCACCCCCACGTGAACGGTCCACGGACTCTGATATGGTATCAAAGCAAGTCTGATCTTGGGCCCATTTTTCAAGTGTTAATTGGGACATGGCATTTGCATTTGTAGGAGCGTGTTGAGAATGTGCATTCACACATCTAAAAGTGGAGACTAAACAAACCCATTATATAAGTTCATGAGTTAATCGTCTTATTGATTTTAGAATGGAACCCCTCAGGTTTATGTGTAGGGCCCAACACACGTATGCGCATGGACGGTCTTGTTCACCCCACATGACGGCCCATGATCCATGGCTGGTTTAGACAGGCAAATCAGAATGAAGACGTGATTCTCACCCTTGCCATTCATACCCTTATGAAGATTCAATGGGAACCAAACATGGTTCCGACCATGGCTAGAGATGTACACAGTTCAAGTGGTTGCAATTGCCAGTTCAAGTTGTTCTAAAGCCCACGAACCAAACCTAAACCATGGGGCCTAACTGCCTAATTTTGACATGAGTCGGTTCGATTCCAATTCGAACCGGAAGTATGTCAAAACCGGAACCCTCGGTTCAAACCGAATTGTTTACATTTGTAGCCATGTTATAGTGAACCCATCACACTGAGCTTTTCCCACCCAAAGTTGATGACTAGGTATTCGAAACACATGTTTTCCGAAACTACCCTCACTTAAGTTTTTCGTATTAGAAGGTAAATCACTCAACTTATTATAGGAATCCAACATCGTAACGTGACATGTTTACTTAAGTAGTTCTATTAGAAAGTAAATCTCGAACTTAAAATCTAAAACATGTTAGAAAGTACACCCTCATAGGGTCCAATCTCAGCGTGATGTTGCTATCGTACGAGACAGCAGTAGAAACGCGGCAAATGTTGCATTTATTCTGTGGGTACGATGTTTTTTACACGTGTTTGGTCCAGTAAAATTATATTTTTCTATACTAAAATCTACAAAACATATAATTATATCAGAATAATGTTCCTCACGTTTTTTTATTCTCATTTGATCATTACAAAATTTAGCTTAGTTCAATGGATGAGAGATTTAAGTCCCTCAACTACCAAAACAAAAGTACTGGAGTACGAAAAATGCACAACCAAACAAATTAACTAGAGGGAAAGAAAAATAATTTAAAATACATGTCAAGGAAGATTACAGGACTAGTGTATTTGGGGCGCTGTGGAGTTATTGGCTTCTTGCAGAATTGAAAAGCTTGAAGGTAATAGGAAACAAAATTGTTGACCTCAAGAGCAAGGACTGGCGGATCTAAATTAACTGATCTCAGCTCTTCATCAATGCAATTTCCAAATCTCCCATTCATATCCTAAAGGGTTTGATTGGCAAGGCTGTAGTTCTTTGTTTATTCCGGTCATTAGACTTTGCTGCCCTTGTGGCTACCTCTTGGAAAGGATTTGGTCCACCAAATATAATCTTTGATGTTCTAATCTTTTTCCTTTTGCCGCGATCATATTCCTCATCCCTGTCGAATTATGGATAGAAATCAGATCAACGGATAGATGAACAAGTACAAACATAGCATAATTTCTCCTCCTCATTGCAAAGAAATGAAACCATTATAGCATTAAGTTATTTTGAGAGACTTACCACTCATCTGGTACATATCCGATGCTGACAGTTTTAGAGTTGTGTGCATTATTAACTCTTTTAGAAGATTCCAATTCTACATCGTCCCATTGTGCAACTATAAACAAAAAAGCAATACGATTATATACTGTTGAGCAAGAACAATGAAGTTGTGATTGCCTAGGATGTGAAATCAAGTACAATAATGCAAAAACAGATCACAAATCACAAATCACAACTAAACAGCTTTAAATTTGACGTTTCTTCAAGGGTTACCTGAAATACCAGTATCAACATTTATTTTGACATTCAAATCAGACGGTTGCCTGTCTTGCTGATGTTTTGAGGTAGCAGGTGCCACGGGACTTTTCAGAGACTGTTCATCATCACCAGCAGGCATAGTTTCTCCTGAAACTATTTTTGTATTCAACTCTGAAGAACAACTTTCAGCAACAGAACTCCCACTATTGATCACAAGACTTTTAGCATCATCAGAACTTGTTTTATGAGATGTAGAAAGTCCCATGGGCTCATCAATGATGCTCTTGGCAGCAAGCAGTTGCCAGCTCCTTTTAACCTTTTTGTGTTTTTTACTCTTTTGCTTGTTCAAGGATGCCTCATATAACATCCTCAGACTAAGGCGTCTTGATGCTAACCTACGTGTCAAAATCTTATTTTTCAACCTTTGTTGTGAGGAAATGTTGGATGTATTACTACCCTTAATTTCGGGCTTTTTCTCTGGAACTGGTTCCTCAAGAGCACCACTTACTGAAGATCCATTTTGCATCAAAGATGTTTTTGTTTTTTCTTTCTCCACAGAGCTGACAGACTTAACGGTGGATATTTCTTGAGACCCTTGACATGTGGCAGAGGTAGAACTTGTTCCATTTTGCATCAAAGATGTCTTTGTTTTTTCCTTCTTAACAGAATTGTCAGACTTGTTGGCAAACATTTCCCGAGACTCTAAACAAATGGCAGAGGTAGAACCTGTTCCATTTCCCATGGTGGTTGATATAGCCTTATCCAGAACAGCACTTGCAGGTTTATCAGTGGATTTATTCTCCAATCTCTGATTTGTGACAGAAATAGAATATGACCCATTTTGGGTAGAATTTGAAACTATATTTTGTTTCTGGATAGCACTGACATTGTTTTTAGGAGTCGATGTCTTTTCATCGCGCATATAAAATAACATGTATGCCTTCTGTTGCATGACGGTTTTCTCACTCACTTGGGCAACCTATAGTGGGTAAACAGGAAATGAGCAAATAGACATTTTCGTAAATACATATATAACAAACAATCATGAAGCAATAGAGGGAAAAACAAATGAGAAATGTGACTGTACAGCATCATTTTGCCATTGCACCACTCCTATTGCTGCATATAGACTAGTGATGCAGTTGTCTTTCAGCTTGATCTTTCAAATGACCTTAATCTCTCATTATGTTTGCATATTATTTGGGTGTTAATTCACAACCATTGTGGCTCTCTCATCTAAAGCTTACATCTTATAAAGATACAATACAACTCAATTATGAATTTTGTTCAAAACATCGATAAGATAGGAAACTTACTCTCTCATAAAGATATAATACACTAAAACAGCTTGTTTTACAAAGCCCAAAACAAAAAAGCACCAACTGAAATCTTTATTGATCGTGTCTGAAGAAACTTAAATATAAAATCTTGAGCTTTGATGATAGGATGAACTTCCATCGCACATCTTTCAAGTAGGAAACTTTCTCTATATTATCAAGCATGTCAAATTATACATTTTTGCTGAGCACTAGGGAAGGGACCTCTCAAATGCAGGTTTCCCATATTGGTGCATACACAGCATTCGCAGGCCTCATGAATAGATGGTTTTACAAGCATTTTCCTAGTCCCTTCAGAATTTTTTTTTCTTTCTTCTTCAACAAAAGATGCAACTATTTAAACATATTAAAAAAAAAATCAAAGTTCCGATAACCCTTTCAAGCCAATCAAAAGCCATGTTTCAGCAAAAAAAAAGTTTACAATAACTTCTTCCCACTAGTCCAAATGTTGTTAGCATTCCACTTCCCCCTCACCTCAGTTTCAAGGTAAAATAACTATCTCTATGCATTGACTCGAATGATATTTTCTTCCCGCTGTAGTCCAAATGTTATTCAGATGCTTACTAACGTTAATAAGTTTCTTTTCCAACAATTTAATAAATGTGGCTCTTTACTAGCTAGAGCACATAGTGAGGGTGCCAGGGTGGTCACTTTCAAGAATTACAGTTAAGAAAAGAAACCAATAACAAATAAAGTGAAAAGATGGATAAAATACCCGACTGTCATCAAGGGAGTACCACATTCCACTTGATGCGCGGACAAAACAGTAGTAGTGACCCGAATGTGTACTCCAACCATCATGAACAAGGACTCCATAAAGTCTATAATTTAAATCACCATCCTGCACGCATGGAAGAAAGTTATTTAAGAAAAGAGATGTCGCAATGTAAACAGAAATGCCAATGAAACAAGAGGGAATACATACATAAGAACCAGTGACAAAAGGCTTTAAATTCAATGTTGGACCAAACTGAACTTTCTTGTCAATCTTTTGCCCAGATATATGTGAACCAAACCGCTTAAGATGGATAATAAGGACATAAGGTGCTTTGTCAATTGTAAGTTGTTTGAGAGCTCGAACTTTCTGTTTGCACTTCTGGCACTGATATCGTTTTTCACCACCATCCAACTGCTCCTGAGCAGTATAATGCATGAGGGCCTTCTGTAGAGAATCGGCCTTAACTATTTCAAGACTCAAATCTATGAAAGGATCAAATTTGTTAGAGCAATTGGAGCACTGCATGCATTTGACCTGAAAAATTACAAGATGAACTTGCTAAAGATTTCATTTCTCCAAACTAGAAATTACTTGCCAGCAAGAGTTGACATATTTTACCAAGTATTCATGACGAGCAAACCAAAACAAGAATAAAAGATATCATCTTACTTGACTCCTGAGACAACCCCCAAAGATTTTGTGGACAAAGCTCTTCTCATAGGCACTGGAAGATTCACTAGGAACTCCTGAAGGCAAGCAACACTTGTGCATTGACTCTAGTAAATGTACCATGTATTCATGAGCATCCTCTTGTCTTCCATTTCGGAAATTCCGAGATAAACCTAATTGTGTTGTCAAGAATAACAAGCTGATCCATAGCATAACTTTACCATGACAATAGAGTGAAAATTCTAGATGTTCTTAATTAGACACAAAAGTGATAAACATATAGTGAAATCATTAGACATAAACAAACAAGGACATCATTACAGCACAGTTGACACGTCATTTTTTCTTCAGCGTACACTGAAATTAGTCTTCCTTAACATATTGTTTGTTCAAGCGAGCAAAAATTATTTCAACCTTTAACCTAAACAAAGATAAATCTTTGCCCTAGATCAACATTTGAACATTATCTCCCTCATGCCAGAGAACACCAGACCTTTTGTCATTGACCTCTCCCTAACCTAAGCCAAATCCCACATAACACCCCACCAGTGTCAATCTTTTATAGAAGTGTTTTAACTCCCAGTCTCCAAGATCCAGGCTTGAAGCCTCAATTTCAAATATGGTTGCAAATGTAAAGACCATTAAACAACGAGAATAGAAATCAAAAAAGGTTCAGGACCGATGTCTAGTTTTGAAAGGAGTCAAACAGGAAAGGAACAGAGACAAAGAAGGAATCATGCTAGCTGAATTCGTTTAACTAAAGAGGCATTGCTGATAGTCGCAGATGGAATCTATCAAAATGAGTTATAAGCAATTGCAAATATTTTTTGAGCTTTTTTTCCCTGGTAAGTTATTACAAGGATAGCAATTACTCTTTTTTCAAAAAAAAAAATTATGTTACCTTGCAAGGAGGACAATTTATTTTGCACCAGATAAGGAAAGTCAATGAATATTTAGAGTTACCAAAACATGCTCAAGATTGCAGATCATCCATGAATTTTTACCAATGTTCCAAAGAAAAACAAAAAAAAAAAAATAGTTGGATACACCGCAAGTTTGAGACTATATCTTTTGGCGCCAATACTTTCCTTGTAGCTTGCAACGTACGCGTAATGTGCTTCTGAATAGCACATAATGAGCAAAACCCAACCACACGACCTTCAGAAATGATCAAATAGACAAAAAGAAATTAAAAACAATAACAAGTAGATAAAACACAAAATATACAACACAGCCTTAAATGTGACATGGTTCTTATAAAGATCTCTATAGAAAATGGGCTTCAATATCTCATTACGAAGCAATATTTCCCCTCAAATTACAGCTATAGCATGCAGGCCATTTTTACAGACATTTTTCAACCCCCAAACCAATAACTTATAACATTAATGATCAGATATTCAGATCAGCATCTTAGGGTCTAAACTTACCACATTATAAGTCTTATGACTAATATAAAGTGTTCATTGCCTAATTATTCAAATCAATCTAATTAGAGAGCAAAACCAACTAGCAAAATCTCTTCGGGATTCTCACTACAAGTCTACAACTAATGCATTGACTATTAGAATCTTTTACATTATTTATGCATTAAACTATGATTAAAATGTATGTACAAGTAATCCTCTCATAAAAAATAAAACACATTTTTCTATTCACAACGATCTTCTGTATATCTTAACTACATGCACCAAACATGCTCACTTATTTCGACACTACTTAGCTTGATATCAATTTACTACAAGAACTAGAAAATCCAAAAAACAGATACAACGAATAGTACTTGACAGCATTAATTCTTTAACAAATAGTGTCATGGTGAAAATATAAAGCATTGATTAACCAAATATACACATAAAAAATATTAACTGCCAAACTTGATTTTGGGCTACTCTGTAAGCGGTTTATTCTAGATTAAGATAAACTAGAATTGTAGCAGTTCTATTTTAATTTTTTTTTAAGATACAAAGAACTATATGATTTTTTTCCCCATGAGTTTTCCTACATAAAAAATAAAAGAACAAAACCTACTTTATAAACATCTCTCTACCAGTTTAATGCTAACAGTACAATGTCAGGAAGCATAAATGAAAGATTGCTATGATAATGGGCAACGTACTCACATGAATTGTGATGCTTTCCACTCTGCAAATAGGCTACTAAAGGCTCTGTGTATGTCAAGCACTGGAGAACTGAATTAAGAAAACAAGTATTTCCAAGATTCTCCAAGCCAGCACCCTGTTAATGGTGACAAAAGCTTTGATATGTGAGCTTCATAGCATCCAAATGATCCAACATTATCAGCATTTAAAACTATGCACATCTTATACTTCCCTTTGCAAAAGCAAGGCAAGTTGGCAATATTTACTTGCAATCTTGCACATATTTTCATACGAATAATTTGTAGGAAATGTAATCAAGAGATTTTCAAGTATGAAACTGGTCAGCATCCTACGTCAGTACATCACAAATGGAGAAATACCAACATTAAAATAAACTCCAAATGAATACTTACAATACTCCGGACAACCATGTGGAGTTTGAAATCAGAATCTATGTTATTATCAACATTGGAATGTATGGGTCCAGAAGACTCTGAAAGGGGGAAGTTTTGAGGTTTAGAACTCGCACCACTGAAAGAGAATGAAGATTTTCTGCTCAAGTGGAATTCAATTCTCTGTGGTAAAACAGATATACTGGTAGTTGAAGTTCTGGAACCTTGACCATCCTCTATTGGGCTCATCTCAAAATCTGTGTGCAGTGTCAAATTCATTAATCAGTATCAAATTGCATGATATTACTTGAACAACACTAGTGCAGGATTTCAAATTACCATCATAAAACGTGCAAAAACAATTTGAACAGCAATCCAATTAGACATATAAAAAAGGAGCACAGTAGCCTCTAACTATCATACTCTGCCACTCCCTAATCCAGTTTTATCTTCAATTCAAGATATTACAAGTCCAAATTTCAAAGTCTAGTGGCGGGGGTTGATATAAAGACATTAGGAAACAAAATTCAATTGAGAACGACAAGCTCAAACCGATTAACTTTTGGAGACGAATTTGTAGACTTTGACGAGGCAGAGAAGGTATGCCGGCGGTGAAGAACTCTTTCTTCAGAGACCGTCGTTCCGCCCTGATTCTCTCTCTGCTTCCTTCCTAGGGGTTGTTTATCGGTTGAATGAACTTGGGCCTGTCTCTAACAGGCCCGCTAGACCAAAAAAGGGGAAAAACAGGACAGGCTCGTGAATCGTGATCGGCCACCGGACAACTATGGGGAGTTTAAAATCAAAATCTAGTTTGCTCATCTCAAAATCTGAGTGCAAAACACACAACAATTGAATTGCATGATATGACCTGAAGGAGACAATTAATCAGCAATCCAATCAGAGACATATAAAAAAGGAGCACAGTAATCTACACTCCTTAATCGAGTTATATCCTCAATTCAAGATATCACAAGTCCAAAGTTCAAACTAAACACATCAAATTGATATCACTATTCAAGCTTCAGCTATAACAAGATCATCCAGCAAAACGAAATTCAAAGGCTCATAAAAAAAAAGAGTACATGATACACAACGGAATGTGCACAGATTTTGGGGTTTCGACAACTAAGAAGGTAAAGCCGAAGTAACCTACATGGTTTCGGAAACGGCACCGCTAGATCGAAGGTCCACCAATAGCGAAGAATGGCGAGCTACGTAGGATGATAAGGCGGCGGAACGAGGCTAGGGTTTTGCGGGAGCAGTGGCTGTTCGAGTCTGTTTTTAGCCGGACGAGTGGAATGGCCTTCGGAAAAGAAACAGTTGGCACTTGGCAATGATAAAGTTTTAAAAAATAAAACATTTTTTCCACCGTTAAGGCCTTAAGGGCGTGTTTGGTACGACTTGGGATAAATGATAATGGAATCTTTGGAATGGTACGTGTTCACACATCACGATCATGAAATAATATTGCAAACCTTTTACTGCTCTAGCCAAATGACGATTATACCCTATGAATTGCAAAGAGAGAAAAAAGAACTTTATTGAAATAATAAAATTTGCTTCTAGGAAAAAATATTCACACCGATAAAAACTATTGGACTTATTTATTTTTATTGTACATTTTAAATAATAAAGAAATAAATTAAAATTTCATATTTTATTAACAATAATAACGTACATAGAAGAAATAAAATATAAAAAGTATAAACATATAATTAATTTAACCATTGAAATTAATTGTTAAGATCCCACCAAATTATACAAAAAATCAATTTTTATTATACATTCATTTTTTATAAGATCTCTACATTTAAATCCTTGGCAATTTTAAAAGTAATTAGAATTAGATAATGTTTCTTATGAAATATGGAGTAAAAGGTAGGTTAATTAATTTAAAACTATCATATATACTAAAAAATAAAGCCAACTTCAAATTAGTTTTAGTTTTTATTTTATTTTTAAACTTGCATATTTTATTAACAATAATAACATACATAGAAGAAATAAAATATAAAAAGTATAAACGTATCATTAATTTAACCATTGAAATTAATTGTTAAGATCCCATCAAATTATACAAAAAATCAATTTTTATTATACATTCATTTTTTATAAGATCTCTTAATTTAACTCCTAGTCAATTTTGAAACAAATTAGAATTAGATTATGTTTCTTATGAAATATGTAGTACATAGTAGGTTAATTTAAAACTATCATATATACTAAAAAAAATAAAGCCAACTTCAAATTAGTTTAATTTTTAAAAAAAATTATTTTATAGAAAGTTAATTCAAATAAGTAGTAATTTTTTTTTGTTCAATTAAATAAAATAACTTTACGAGTCATACAAAATAAAATGATGTTCGTATTTATTCCCAACATTTGCCTTCTCAAAATGATAATTTACAATCATTCACTTGCAATGAGAAAATTTTCCAACAATCATCTTAAACGCCAAATATGGTGGTTGACACCATGATACAAAATTTATAATACAGTATTTACTAGTCAATTTATTTATGGTCTCGTTATGATAATAAGCAGACAAAAAAAAACTAGAAATAAGTTAAAAAACTTGTTAGCCCAATGCAAGGGTATTCTAGCCATTTGGTAAAATAATAAAAATGCTGCAAGAATATGCCCCGTTTCCTCATTTGTTGCAGCGAGTCAAACCCAACCTCCACCGTGAGATCTTCTCCTACCCGATCATCTGCACGTCCAAAGCCAATCCAACGGCCCAGAACAATCTACTAGAACGTTCTCTTGCCCTAAGCACTTGTATATATGTTGCGTTGCAACGAAATATCAGATCAATCTCACGACTGAGCTTGTGGCCTACTCGAGTCCTCCACGCTCTCGATTCATTTCTCTCGTGATTCAATCTCCAGGTTCGTTGCTCTTTGATCTTGTATGTTCCTTAAGGCTTCTGTTCAGATCTGGAAGCTTGATGTGCTGATGTGTTCTGATTCAATCATTTTTTGGATCTCGTTCTACTGAGAGAATTTTGCATTGACCGCGACATTTATTGTGTAATTTGATGGTTTTCTCATCGCGGATTCATTGTGCTTACTATGCTTTTGTGCGATGACATTTGGATTTCAGCTTTTCAATCGTTTCAAAAATTCATCCTATGACGTGTTCGGTGTTGAATCACATAATGCATCAGAATTTTGATTATGTATTTACATCACTATTAATACCTACTTTCAGTTAGTTGTAAACCATGGGGAAATCCTACCCTGCCGTTAGTGAGGAGTACCAGAAGGCTGTTGAGAAATGCAAGAGGAAGATGAGAGGACTTATCGCTGAGAAGAACTGCGCTCCAATTATGCTTCGTCTCGCGTAAGCTGTCTATGATAGTATCTGAATGTATCGTTTTTTTTCTGCTGGAAGTTTTGAGCCGAATCTGAAATTTCTGTTCATTATTTGCTTTTGCAGATGGCACTCTGCTGGTACCTTTGACGTGTCAACCAAGACCGGTGGTCCATTCGGGACTATGAGGTTCAAGGAAGAGCAGGCTCACGGAGCCAACAATGGGCTAGATATCTCACTCAGGTTGTTGGAGCCCATCAGGGAACAATTTCCCATTCTCACCCACGCTGATTTCTACCAGGTAGATCGCTATACTAAGATGACCAATACATTGTTTATTTTTCTCTGGATTATGGTTTGTATATAACTTCTAAATTATGCTTGTTACTGGAATGTAGCTTGCTGGAGTTGTGGCTGTTGAGGTTACTGGAGGACCTGAAATTCCTTTCCACCCTGGCAGAGTGGTTAGTAAACTCAGTGCTATTGTACTCGACTTTGAATCTGTTGTTAATGGAATGACTGAAGTGGATTATTGAACTTGTGAAAATTTTACATGGTTTACTGTTATTTTTGGTTGATTTCTGTAGCTATTTATGTTGGAAGGAGGGTTTAATTCTCTTCATGTATATAAACTATATTATGTGAGTGTTCTGTAGAGTGTTTTTGCTTAAAATTGACTGATTGAAAACGAGATTCCCTCTTGCCTACATGATAGTCTGCTCATGTATATATACTAATATTATAAGAGTGTTCTGTAGATTGTTTTTGCTTAAAATTGACTGATTGAGAATGAGATTCCCTCATGCCTACATGATAGTTGTTTCTCAATGTTTAGCAAGTAAACCTAATATGGTTACATGGATCAATCATCTCTTCAATTTCTAGCTGGAAGGAGTATAAAAGGAGAAATTATGACTACCTTAATATACAAACAAAGGAATTGATTGACTGAGATTTGAGGACATAAAAAAATATGTAGATAGTTCAAGGTATGCTACAAGTGATGATGATTAGAAGTGTTGTGTTTGTTGTGTTCATGAGAAGTGTGTCTCTACTCTGTACAAGTATAAGAAATTTGTTCATGTAATGTTATTATATTACCCAAAATTTATGCAAAAACTACTTTCTTCTTTAGGACTACGAGGCACCACCTGTTGAAGGCCGTCTTCCTGATGCTACTCAGGGTAATTTGCTATCCTGCAGTATGTTTGTAGGGAGTTTGAGATTTTATGGCATTTGAACTTTCTTGTGCCATAATTGCAGGTTGTGACCACCTCAGGACTGTATTTGTTAAGCAAATGGGTTTGACTGACAAGGACATTGTTGCTCTTTCTGGAGCTCACACTTTGGTATGCCACTATCCTACCATGCTGTTAAACTCTAACATCTGAACATGTAATGGTAATTGTTGTGTTAATTTGAGTATATCTTCTGCAAACAACCTGCAGGGAAGGTGCCACAAGGAACGTTCTGGATTTGAAGGAGCATGGACCTCGAATCCTCTTATCTTTGACAACTCCTACTTCAAGTAAGCTTTTAATTGTGTCTTACTATGGTGCTACATTACATGTTGGAGTAGGAATATCAAATCTTTATAATTTTTTCAAACAGGGAGCTTCTAAGTGGAGAGAAGGATGGTCTTCTTCAGCTTCCATCTGACAAGGCTCTCCTAAGCGACCCGGCCTTCCGCCCACTTGTTGAGAAATACGCTGCTGTATGCTCTCCTTCTGCTTGTGTATTGTTTGATTATTTACTTAAAATTGGATTAGCTGAAATTGACAATGATCTTTCATTGGCATAGGATGAGGATGCTTTCTTTGCCGACTATACTGAGGCTCACCTAAAGCTCTCTGAATTGGGGTAATGTTCAAGATTTCAAGCATGTTTAATGTTCTTGTTTGATGGATGAGCTTAGAATCCATGTGGTCATTGACTGTTGTATGTTATGTTGTGCAGATTTGCTGATGCTTAAGCTAGGAGTTTAATCAAGAAGTCCCTGGGATGCACTTTGGAGTTCTAAAGCTTGCATTTTTTTTAGTGGATGTGAACTGGTGGATCACGTAGTAGTATTTTTCTTATGAATCTTGATGCTCTATCCTTGGAAAAATAAGATACATTATGTTTGGTTTTTAGCTGTCCTGTGTTTTATCTGGCTTTGGCCGACCCACGTAACGCTCATATGGTTGCATTTTGCTGGTCCACATCGAAAATCGAAAATCTTAAATTGTTCTATCCACTGCCTGCTGAACTATTTAATGTTCTGCTGGGTGGGGAATCTGGGCTGTCTTTATTCTGTTACTCTGCCTTCGACATAAGCCTGATAAATCCAAACTAAAATTACTCATGAGACAAAACCTTGCAATACCTCTCTTGAAGTTATATATGAAGTGTTTTGGGATGAACTAAATTATGGGATACTAGTTCAGAGTTGCATTTTATTTGGAGAAACATGAATAGCTAGCAATTGGAATCGACCCCACCACACAAAAGCATCCCACATTCCCACACAATCATTTCTAAGTAGGATTCTACACTGAACCAAATCAAATACAATACGAATTACAAACCCCCATCATTCATGTCATCATCAAAGGAAAGCCCAGCGTTTGCCTTTTTCTTGGAAGCCTACCGACTTAAAAATATCAGTAGCTGGTCATGCAAACCTTATCAAAGTCAAGGATGAATTGATGATAAATTTGCAAAAACCCGACTTAAGGGCTCACAACAGAAACTTCCATCATGACTGGCCCCAACAGAAACTTCCCTAGCTCATACTTATTATGCACTTGACGAAGAAGATGATTCATGCAAATTGGTAGCAATCACAAATATAGCGCTTGACGAAGAAGATGATTCATGCTAATGAAATGGGAACAATCACAAGAGAAATATGTTCGGCACTATAAAATGCCCCTAACCCCAAAACTTTAAAAAAAAAAACACCAATCAACAATCGAAAAAAACACCAATCAACAATCGGTCTCGCGTCTAAGGCATCTCTTCTGCAAAAAATCTTATGGAAAATTAATGAATGGCATGGAAATTCAACTACTTATTAACAGCTTAACTGAGCTAGTGAGCTTCGTTCATCCAAGAGTTGGGCTGATTAGTGAGCCCGATGTAATATTATATGAGACTACTTGAAAATATATGGGCCTTCATGTAGTTTGGATCGCCCTTAACAGTTGGTCAAAACTAATTCTCCACAGCAATAACAAGTTTGGCTTTGCTAATAAATATCTTCTACAAGTTTGACTTGCAACGTGTTACTTTGGTAACAAAAGGGAAGTGCAGGACAAAGACAGATCAAAAACCAAGTGAAGAGCATTAAGCATGAAGGTGCATAAAGACCCATAACATTAGCATGACCTATATCCAGGGCTATATATATGATCTGATGAACTTCATAGGTAATTTTGTTTATATTCACGCCCTGGTTATAATACAAGACATCTGATAAAGAGGAAACATTATATTGTTTCTGGCAAAAAAAAAATCTAATATTTTGTTTTTGATGGCCTACCTGCTAAGTATTTAGAGCATGCAACTATAAACTATCCACCAAAATACTTTCTTTTTTCAGAATTTCCAAATCAATCTTGAGTTCCAGAGATACCAGCCAAATCTGTCATCAGATAGATCACCATAAATGATACAGATTACAAAACCCCATCATTCATGTCCATCAGAAATATCAACAATCGGTCTGGCGTCCAAGGCATCTCTTACTTCTGCCAAATCTGGACAGTATCTCTCTGAAAGAACTTCAACTTGCTCAGAAAACGATTTATTACCATTCTCGCCAAGGTGACGCGCCATCTGCAACCAACGTTTCCGGCACAGATCACCTGACCTGTGTTCAAGCAAATAATCCCAATCCACTTCGTCTTCACAGCTAGCATCAAGCTCAAGTAGCACCATAAGCAGCCTATAATCATCAGAGTCAGCCCAAATACCTTCAGCAACCATTGGTGACGTCAGCTGATTGTACCACTTCAAACAACAAGCCATATTATGCCGACTCCCTAATTTATCACTAATCGTTTCCCATTTTATATTATCCTTCAACATACCGTGCCTCGATTTCTTCTCCTCAAAGATACTCATCATCAGATCTTTGTTCACCAGTTCAAATAACGCCTGGTATTCGTCCTGGGACCATGGCCCTTTTTTCAGATCTCCAAACTTGTATCTCTGAAATGCTTGCCTCAAATGGTGCTGATTCTTGCCGAGTTCGTCTGCCATCATTCTCCATTTCGGACCATGTTCCTTATACGACTTCCTAATAAATTCTATCTCTTCTGATGTCCAATTCCTCTCGCCCCTTTCAAACAGCCTATGAGCGCGTTGATAAACACTAAGGCATGGCCTCCAAGGTAAGGCGGCTCCAATCTCTTTCCAACAACCTTTTACTCGCGGGTGAGATTTGCAATTAAGAACCATATTTAGACCCTCTTCACCCAGATGATTTACTTCTATATAATCCAAAACAGCTTTTTTTATCAGTTCATTCTCTTCCGCCGAGAATCGCTTGCCTTGCACTAAACCACTCTTATCAGAACTCTCTGAACTATCAAAGGCAGGAAAAACCTCCACCTCATCTGAAAATCTCACTTTTTTAGATTTCGAAGAGTCAGCAGAAGCACTAGCCCTCTTTTTCGATTTCGGAACTTCACAATCAGCTTTCTCTTCTATGTTTTCATCCTTGTCCATGTCTTTCACCTTTTCTTTCTTACCCTTCCTTATACCCTTCTTCTTCTTCTTCTTCTTTTCATGACCAGTGACCACAACATCCTTAGTTTTCTCTGAACTATCAGATGCAGGAAAAACCTCCACATCATCTGATAATCTCACTTTTTTAGACTTAGAAGAGTCAGCAGAAGCAATAGCCTTCTTTTTGGATTTTGGAACTTCATTATCAGTGCCATGTAAAACCTCCACCTCATCTGAAGATTTCATTTTTTTAGATTTAGGCATCACAATTACAGTTTCAGAAGAGTCAGCAGTAGCACTAGCAATAGCCTTCTTTTTGGATTTTGGAACTTCACGATCAGCTTTCTCTTCTATGTTTTCATCCTTGTTTCCAGAGTGGATTTCCATTTCTTTCACCTTTTCCTTCTCATTCTTCCTTTTACGCTTCATCTTCTTCTGTTTTCCATGACCAGTGACCATAACATCCTTAGTTTTCTTCCCCTCTCTCCCCCAATTATCCTTGTCATCAGCTTCCATATCTATCATTATGTTTTCATCCATAAATCACACCTCAAATAATCAATAATTCAACGAATCACACTTCAAGTTAACACTCGCTAATTACTTGTCAGTAAAACCTGCACACCTTAATCATTGATTTCACATATGCACCGGGATCAATTTCTAAGCTATATAATTCAAACAGATATTTCTACAACGGGAACAAATGAAGCGGAAAATTGACTTACTGGTTGGATAGCCGCCGTTGAGTTAGGGGATACTTACTTCTGCGAACGGAGATTGAGAAGACGTTGCCGGCGATTGCGCTAGTGTCCTAATGCTGTGAGGAGGCCGGCGAAGGTTTAGCGAGCATCTAGTCGCCAGTGATCGGTGGAGCGTAGGTGCGGATCCTAGGGTTAGCGCCAGTTAGGGTTTCCGGTGGTTTGGAATTGGGGATATTGAAAGCTCCTGCTCCGGAAAGGTAATTGAAATTTGGCGATTCCTATAGAGCGTATATACGAAGGCGCCGGTTAGGGTTTCGGTGGTTTGGAATTGGGATATTTCGGTAGTTTAGGAAAAGTAATGGTTTCAAATTCAATTATTTCTGCAAAAATGAGTTGAAATAATATAAAGTATTAACTTTGAATAACAAATAAATTTTTTTTAACAATTTTAATGTATTATACTAATATAATTATTAACTTATAAATTAAAAATAATATGTGTTAATTATTGAAGTAAAATTTTAATGAAAAACTAACTTAAAATTGAAAAATATACATATTTTAGTATTTGTTCCATATTTCGTTCTTCTAAGTTTAATATTATTTCATTTAAATTTTGGTATAATATTAATAGTTTGTATAACTTTTGATAATTTTTAGTTTTGATTGATCCAAACATGTATAATAGATGAGTCTAATACTAAAATAATAAAGATTTATCTAGCAATAAATTTTATGTGATTAGGATTTTTTATTTCAACCACGATAAACCGATTGAAACAAAAAATCCTAAATATTTGTAGGTTAGTATATATACAAAGATAAAAAAAATATAAATCAGACGGTCCACCTATGTAACATCATCAACATCAACATCAACATCAACCCAGTGTTAACCCGCCTCATGCGGGATCTAGGGGGCCATGATGTACACGCCCTTGCCACAAATAAAATCAAGAGGGTATATGAAGAAGGCCCAAGTATTATCATGCCCGAAAGACCTAAGAAAAATTAAAATTCAGCTATGTAACAATGATAACTGAATCTAGTTACAATGATAACTAAAATTCAGCCATGTAACATCATTTATTTTATTTTTGAGATTTTGAGCTTTCGTCTCAATATCTCATATCTCCAATTTTTTTACATAGTTTGTAGGGTGTTAGTTTTTTTCCCCTTGTGTAACTTTACATAATAATCTTTCATTGTCATAGGATGAGGATGCCTTCTTTCCGAACTAAGGTACTTAATGTTCAAGCACGTTTGATGTTCTTGTTTGATGAGTTTAGAATCATAGCACTCATGTGATGATCATTGACTGCTGTACGTTGTGTTGCGCCTCTTGTAGATTTACTGATGCTAAGGATGAAGTGATGAACCACGAAGCCTGTGGTTGTTGTAATTGGAGCTCTAATGCTTCAACATTAGGTGGATGGTGAACTTGTAGAAGGCCTAGTAGCATCATTTCTTATGGATTTTATGCTTTTATTCTTGACAAATAAGATCAGAGGAAACACATTGAATGACAATTTGAGAACATTACATGACAATTTAGGAAATATAAACAAGTATTCAACCAAAAAAACAAAACAAGTAAATGGAAGTGAGAAGGATTTTAGACCCAAAATGACGTGGGTAAACACATTTTCTGATGATCTTCCAGTTACAAAGTTCATAGTGAACTGCAAAGGTAATTTCGTTTACACTATCCAGGCATATATGGTATTCAAAAAATAAACTATGCACCAACACACTTTGCTTTGCATTTTACCCTAAATTTCCCAATCAATCTCAAGTGCCATCCTACATGCACAATACCATATTCCTACCGGCATAATCTCAAGTGCATTGCTATCATTGAAATAAACTGATACAAATAACACAAACCCATCAATCAAGTCCTCAGAGAAATCAAGCATCAATCAACAATCGGTCTGGCATCAAAGGCCTCTCTTACCTCCGCCAAATCTGGACAGTATCGCTCTGAAAGAACTTCAACTTGCTCAGAAAACGATTTATTCCCATTCTCACCAAGGTGACACACCATCTGCAACCAACGCTTACGGCACAAGTCACCTGCCCTATGTTCAAGCAATTCATCCCAATCCACTTCATCTTCACAGCTAGCATCAAGATCCGATAGCACCATCACCAGCCTATAATCATCAGAGCAGGCCCAATTACCTTCAGCAACCATAGGCGAAGTCAGTTGCTTGTACCACTTGCGGCAACAATGTGCTTCATACCGCGTACCTAATTCATCACTGATTGTTTCCCAACTTATATTATCCCTCAACATACCATGCCTCGATTTTCTCTCCTCAAAAACACCCGTCTGCAGATTTTTGTTCACCAGTTCAAATAAGGTCTGGTATTCATGTTGGGACCACTTCCCTTTGTTCAGATTGCTGCCAAACTTGCATCTCAGAAATGCCCTCCTCACTTGATATTGATTCTTGCCAAGTTCATCTGCCATCCTTTTCCATCTCGGACCATGTTCCTTGTACGACTTTATAACATATTCCTTATCTTCCAAGGTCCACTTGCTCTCACCCCGTTCAAACAGCAGGTGAGCGCGTTTATAAACACTACGGTATGGCCTCCAAGGCAAGGCGGCTCCGATCACTTTCCAACAACCTTTTACACGTGGGTGCGACTGACAATTAAGAACCATATTCAGACCCTCATTACCCAGGTGATTTGCTTCTATATAATCTGAAACAGCTTTTTTTAACAAATCAATCTCCTCTGCTGAGAACCTCTTGCCTTGCACTAAACCATCTTTATTAGAGCTCTTTGAACTATCAGTGGCAGGAAAAACCTCCACCTCATCTGAAAATTTCACCTTTTTAGATTTAGAAGAGTCAGCAGAAGCAATAGCCTTCTTTTTGGATCTTGGACCTTCACAATCTGATCTCTCTTCTATGGTTTTCACATTTTCCTTCTTATTCTTCCTTTTAGCCTTCTTCTTGTTCTGCTTTCCATGACCAGTGACCACAGCATCCTTAGTTTCCTTTCCTACTCTCTCCTTGTTATGAACTTTCATATCATCCATCAATTCATATGTTTGATTATACCCTTTTCATTCATCAAGCAGACCTCAAACCATCACTAATTCAATGAATCACGCTTAAAGTCTCCAAAATACTTGCTAATTGCTTACTCAGTAAAATATGCACAGATCAACCTCAATCAATTTCTAAGCTACTTACTTGAGACAGATATTTCTGCAACGGGGACAAATGCAGTGGAAGAGTGATTTATACCATTTTCATTCTTCAATTTCTAAGCTACTTATGAGCTTTCATATCATCCATCAATTCATATGTTTGATTTATACCATTTTCATTCTTCAAGCACACCTCAAACACATCTCAACTCTACGAATCACCTTCAAGTTTCTATAACACTAGCTAATTGCTTACGCAGTAATATATGCACAGCTCAGCAATTGATTTCACAGATCAACCTCAATTAATTTCTAAGCTAGTTACCTGAAACAGATAATTCCGCAACGGCGACAAATGCAGTGGATGAAAGGAGTGACTTACTGAATCGCTAGCCGCCGTTGAGCTAGAAATTGGCTGTCCTGGTGCTTTGAGGAAGCCGGCGACGATAATGAAGCAGTAAGCGTACGGTGGCCGGTGGAGCGAAGGAGACGGCAAGCTGCTGCCTGGTGGAGGAGCTAGGGTTAGCAAAGGTTAGGGCTTTCGATGGCTGAGAGAGTGGGAGATATTATTGAAGAATGCTCCGAGAAGATAATTGCAAAAAACCACCTTTTAACTTTCCCATATTACCCTAAACCACCCCGTATATAACTAATTTTTTTGGTCAAAGGTATACAACCATTTATTGAAAGTCTTTCGTTAATCTTCTTTCGTTAGCGATTAACCACCCATCAGCCCTTTTCGTCCAAATATCCGTGAAATTGTGTGAAATACCCTTTTGTCCTTATATATATGAGAGTAATAAATCACACATTCAAACCCCTTACTATGCCCAACTATTGAAATGGAAAACTATCTCGTTATATTAAAAAGGACGGAAAACGCTAATCATGGCCAACTTATAAGCACAACCGAATTACCTTATGCAATCTTTCTTTCTCTCCCAAACGATGTTAAAAGAGACTGATAAGATTAATAAAATCTTATTCTGGAACAAAGAGAATAACTACAAGCCTCTAATTAGTTAGAATTTAATTTGTAGGTCTCCAACCAAAGGGGTTAGGGATCGCAAAGGCTGAACAAATGAGCCAAGCTTTCCAATTTTCCAAATGAAATTCATGTGGAAAATCTCACCGAACCGAGTAACACCCTCAAGGAAGAAGTCCAAAAACAAGAACATGAAAAAAACAAGCAAGGTGTGAAAAACCAACACAAATAACTACATCAAACTTATTTTTGATGGTGCGGTTACCTCTAATGGTGTTTCGTCATTCGGGTTCATTCTTCGTGACCAGTCAGGCTCTCTTATTCATTTTCGATGGTGGGCTGATAGGTTGATAATCCATGCTGATAGCCGAGGACATCACCTTGTGCCAGGGGATTCTCGAGGTCATCTGACGTGGCATCTCCGCATTATAATTGAGGGCGACAATCTACAGTTGGTCAAGGTCGTGCTGGCGACTGGCACTGCTCGTGGAAGATTGAGCTGAGACGATCAGACATCCATTGCCATCTTATCCGATTGAGCTAGAGCATATCCCACGTATACGGAAAATACACCTCGATGTTAGGTTTTATCATTGATTTCTTTCGTCGTGTCTCCTCTATCCCACTTGCTATTGATCCTGATTTTGGTAACCTCATCCGCAAATATACTCTAGGACGACTCCCGATCTAATTGCGCCCCTAACCGCTTTTCTTACATAAAAAATAGCCTCTCATACGGCACATCCCATTGCCATATTTACTTTGCAATGCAAGCCATGTTCATAGTTGTATTTCCTATGAAATTCATTCTTCAATTCCCTTATCTATTTTCTATAATTTTCTTTTTTACTTATTTTTTGATTAAAAAAATTTATCTATGCCTTTTATTTTTTATTTTCAAAAATATCATATAGATCCTTAAAACCCCAAAAAAGGTATTCATATAAGCATCTTTTTGAATGAGTTTATTTATGCAATTCAGTATTTTTTTTCTAACCATAAGGGTCCACAATGAGCCCTACTAATAAAAATAATTATTTATTTAAATATAAAGATAAATATATATATAAAATATATTGTATTTACATTAGATAGACGGAAAACAAGGGAAATTGTCCTTGGTTCACCCATCTAAAACATCCTCATCTATTTATTTAGAAGATTTCATCTCATAATCTCGAATTTTTTTTGGAAGAAAGACTTCTAATAATATGAAGTATCTACTTTAAACCAATAATAATACGATCTTTAAAAATCACCATCAGTAATACAAACTATTACCATATTAACCTAAAATAATACGAAGTTGAAAAAGGACTTGCAATAATACCAAATATCTAATTTAAACCAATAATAATATGAATTATTATCAAGTATCTATTTTTTCAGTAGCCATGAGTGAAGCATACTGGAAATTAAGGGCGTGTTGCGGAAGGTAGCGGATGAAGTTAGGCTACATTTAGGAGGCGACAAGGATGGAGAGGGGGACGAGGTTGCCGGATGTGGTGCACGATGTTGCAACTCTCAAATAATTCGGTTTCAAGGGAGAAGAGGTGAGGGAGATGATAGAGCCGAAGACGACATGTGAAGAGAAGATGGACATGAGGATGGTTAAGAGGGAAGAACTGATATGTGTAAATTGAAGTGTTAATTAAGAAAAAAAAATGAGGTGTCAATTAATTTGATGTGAGGTCATAATTTCATGTACCACAACATACGTTTCACTAGAAACTAATTGTCGTATTATTTTAGGTTAATATCATAATAGTTCGTATTATTATTGGTTCAAAGTTGATAGTTGGTATTATTACGAGTCACTTTTCAAGTTCATATTATTTTTGGTTAATATGGTAATAGTTCGTATTGCTTCTGGTGATTTTTAAAGTTCGTATTATTATTGATTCAAAGTTGATACTTCATACTATTATAAGTCATTTTTCCTTTTTTTTATACAAAGTTGTATCATAGGCTATTTTTCCCTTGTGCTAATTCTAGTTATACTGTATTACTTCTGCCGCCAACAAAAATGTAATTCGCTATCAAACTAAAGACATCAGATAAAAATGGTATATGCAACTATAAACTATGCACCAAAATACTCTCAAGTTCCATAAATACCAACCATCACTGAATAAACCTTCACATATGAGATATGACATATTCCAGGAGTGCATTTCCTTGATGACTGTAGATATGTAGAATCGAATCAAAAAGTTTCAAACTACGAAACCCCATCATTCTTGTCATCAGAATCAGAGATATCAACAACTAGCACAATCTAGTTACAAAGTTCAGAGTGAAAACTGCAAAGGTAAATTCAGTTTACCTTTGCATTTTATCCAAAATTTCTCAATCAATCTCAAGTGCCAGAAATCCCAGCCGTCACTTGCTGATACCGGTGTCATCCTACAGGCACCAAGTGCATTGCTATCGTGGAAATAAAATGATACAAATAACAAAAAACCCATCATTCAAGTCATCAGAGAAATCAAGCATCAATCAACAATCGGTCTAGCGTCAAAGGCCTCTCTTACTTCTGCCAAATCTGGACAGTATCGCTCTGAAAGAACTTCAACTTGCTCAGAAAACGATTTATTCCCATTCTCACCAACGTGACGCACCATCTGCAACCAACGCTTTCGGCACAAGTCACCTGACCTATGTTCAAGCAATTCATCCCAATCCACTTCATCTTCACAGCTAGCATCAATATCCGATAGCGCCATCACCAACCTATAATCATCAGAGCTGACCCAATTACCTTCAGCAACCATAGGCGAAGTCAGTTGCTCGTACCACTTGCGGCAACAATGTGCCTCATACCGCGTACCTAATTCATCACTGATTGTTTCCCAATTTATATTATCCCTCAACATACCATGCCTCGATTTTCTCTCCTCAAAAACACCCGTCTGCAGATGTTTGTTCACCAGTTCAAATAAGGTCTGGTATTCTTGTTGGGACCACTTCCCTTTGTTCAGATTACTGCCAAACTTGCATCTCAGATATACATTCCTCACCTGAAATTGATTCTTGCCGAGTTCATCTGCCATCCTTTTCCATCTCGGGCCATGTTCCTTATACACCTTCCTAATATATTCTTTATCTTCCAATGTCCACTTCCTCTCACCCCGTTCAAACAGCCTGTGAACGCGTTGATAAATACTAATGTGTGGCCTCCAAGGCAAGGCGGCCCCAATCACTCTCCAACAACCTTTTACACTTGGGTGTAAGTTACAATTAAGAACCATATTCAGACCCTCATTACCCAGGTGATTTGCTTCTATATAATCCGAAACAGCCTTTTTTAACAATTCATCCTCCTCTGCTGTGAACCTCTTGCCTTGCACTAAACTACTCTTATTTAGACTCCTTAAACTATCAGAGGCAGGAAAAGCCTCCACCTCATCTGAAAATTTCACCTTTTTAGCCTTCTTTTTGGATCTTGGAACTTCACAATCTGATCTCTCTTCTATGGTTTTCACATTTTCCTTCTTATTCTTCCTTTTAGCCTTCTTCTTGTTCCGCTTTTCATGACCAGTGACCCCAACATCATTAGTTTCCTTTCCCACCCCCTCATTGTTATGAGCTTTCATATCCTCCATCAATTCACATGTTTGATTAATACCGTTTTCATTCATCAAGCAGACCTGAAACAATCACTAATTCAACGAATCACCACGCTTAAAGTCTCCAAAAACAGTTGCTATATGCACAGATCAGCACTTGATTTCACAGATCAGCCTCAATCAATTTCTAAGCTACTTACTTGAAATAGATATTTCTGCAACGGGGACAAATGCAGTGGAGGAGTGACTTACCGGTTGGCTAGCCTCCGTTGAGCTAGACGTTGGCTGCGATTGCGCAAGTGTCTTGGTGCTTTGAGCTATCCGGCGACGGTGGAGCGAAGGAGACGGCGAGCCGCCGCCTGGTGCGTAAGCTAGGGTTAGCGCAGGTCTCTAGTTTTCGGTGGCTGGGAGATATTGAACTATTCAAGGCTCCGAAAAGGTAATTTTGGACTTGGGTTTTTTTTAAATGGAAGGTAATTCCAAGTGACTTCAATAATTTACCTTCACAGTCAAATAAGTTTGGTTTTACACTTTTACATGTCACAATTTTCGGCATGGAGCTTATGGGACTTGTCACAATTTTCGAAAAAAAATAAGTTTGGTTTTACATGTTTGGTAATTTCGGACTTATGAAAGCTTATCGTATTTATTTTGAGCTCAAATGATAATCAACATCCTTCAATCTTATCAGACTTATCGAACTAGCTTATCGTTAATTTTTTTTCTTTTTAGCTTATTTCCCCAAGAAAATAAACACCCATAAACAACTTTTTACCGAACCCCCTTACTTATTTGAAAAATAAACACCCAATTTCAGCACCACCAGAACCATAAACTTCAGCACCTATAAACACCTATTTGTCGAACGGATTCTAAACTATACATTTTTTTGGATAATATTCAAACTTCATTGTAACTAGGAAAGTTGTTATCAAATTCCCGAATTCGATCTTTGTCTTACCCCTTATTTAAATAAAAAAAATGTCTTATTATCTTTTCTTTTATTAGGTCAAACCGATCGATATAAGCCAATTTACTTGGGTTGTAGTTCTTACAATCTTACCATTTGAGTCATAAACATGAATTTGCCATCAAAACATGTACTTCCTTAAGTAAGCTTATGCATGAGTGGGGCTAATATGTGAGCCCAATGTCTTTTTTATGGGCCTACTTAATATCTCATCGAATTGTTGGGCTTGAATATCTCTAGTTGGATTTCGGGCCTTCATTTAGTTTAATCTGCCCCCAACAGTTGGCCCAAACTTGTTTTTCTCAGCAATACAAAACTTGCAACAAATTTGGCCTTAATCATTAATAACTTTTTTTTTTGCTATACAAATTATAGCTATGCAATTTGAAGTGGGCATGTTCGAACATGGAATCTTGGTATATATGAGGTTGTGTTTTGTCTCATCGGCGGTAATTATTGCCAGCATACTTAGTTGCTAAACATATGGGACCGGCTTCCCTTAATTGGCTATATTGGCTATGGTTGTTTTTCGTTGCTTTAAGGATTCAAACCCTACTTTTTCTTGTTTTCAATTGTCATTTTGTCAAATATACAGCCAACCCAAAATCCACTATGTTAAATGAATTGTTTAATCACCCTATGTGTGAACTGTGCTTTTGCGTAGCTGCTCCACGCGACCCTATCACTACAAAAGTGAAACATTATGTATAGATATGTTAACAAATTTTCAATTATAATGATTGGGTAAGTTTCTCCTTTGAAAATTTGGGTAATTGACAGGCTGATCTAAAAAGGGCGATGGAAAATCAAATTAAATACATTTAGGTAAGTTGTTATTGGAATATAATTTTCATATCTCTAATGTTTCAAATCAAGAAAGTCTAATTACACGAGATAAGCAAACTATTTCTATTGTAATTTGATTTTACAATGAAACTCATTACACTTTTGTATCGGCGTTATGGTGTCGAATTATCATAATATTTTCATTCATGATGGCATAAGATTTATAGTTTTAAGTGATGGTAGTCGTAGATTGGGTGTGGTTATTCGGGATTCAGATGTCATTGTTGTTAATTTCATTGTTCGATGAGTCCGAGCTACTTGGTCGGTTGATGTATCTGAAGGAATGGCAATGGTCTACGACTCTACGACCTCAATTTGGCACTTTTTTCGGCTGAGAGCACTGCCCATGAGAGTCAAAATGGAGACCTTATGGTACTACCATAAAGTTCTAACCGCTTGACTAGATATCCGAAGGCATCAATTTATCACTTTCAATGGGACCTTCTATGATAATAGCGGAATTTGATGCCCTTTCTTTAGTTATGGGAGTTACTATATTATCCGATAACTTATCTTATTTTTGAATAATTGTAAATTATATATGTAACCTCGTTGTATACGTACATGTATCTAGAAATGGTAATGTTGTAGCTCAATATGTAGCTTGATTATGGCCCGAGTAGCGACATGAGCAAATATTTTGTTCATCTACTGCGTCGGGCATTATGACTTTAGCGGAGTTAATCAGATCTATAATAAAATAACAACTTTCTCTCTAAAAAAGATTTATGATTTTTAATTAGTTTGATATATACAACCCTTTAACTTGAAATTATAAAAAAGACTACATCTAAAAACCCATTTCGTATATTATATACTCCAATTGTTTGTATAGAATGGAATATTATTGCCACATTTGTATGATTATATGATCTAAAGCTAGATTGTTTAAAGCTTAATTAGTTTAGCCTTAATTAGCAACATGTGGGGAGGAGATGTAAAAATTGTAGATGGAGAGAGTAGGTGGCTCAAAAACATTGGGTGGGTCCTAGCCATGTGGGGAAGGGAATGTCTAAGATTCTTTTCTTCATAGAAGAGAATGTCATATATGCTTTATTCTTTGTGCTTACCAATCTCATGCTACCTTCTAATAGTCTCTTCATTTCATATCTCTTGTGGGTTCACTTCCCCATGTACACTTTCTAATTATTCATATTATTGCATAATCAAATTATTATAGTTGTATCAAGATTGGTGAGCCCAACTAACAAATATTCATTACATATCTCTTGTTGTTCTACAAGTGTATTCCACTTGCTCTATCTTATTCATTCCTATTGGTAGATAGATTATTAACATAAAGAAGATATATAGGGTCCGTTCGGCGGGCTTTATTTTGAGCTTATACAGCTTTATTCAAGCTTATGCTAAAAAAATAAAGTTCTGAGATGGTGTTCGGCGTTGGGAGTTGAGGGAGCTTACAAGAGCTTATACAAGCTAATGGGAGTTGAAATCTTGGCCAAAAAATCAACTCCCCCCTCCGAGCTTATACAAGCTTATACGACCTTATTGTGTTTTTCCCTTCTAATGCCCTCCAAATTCAATTTTAAAAAAAAATCTCTAAAATGTGGATATTTATAAATATACCCATTGTGGTAATTTTACATCATCTTTTTATAAAATCAGTCTCAATCAACTCTATCTACCGAACACCTACATATTTTTTTATAAAAATAAGCTAATAATTTCAACCCCTAAAATCAACTAGTAAAATCAGCATCAATCACCGAATCAGCATCAACATCAACATCAACTCATATCAGGCTTGAAGCGCCGAACGGAGCCATAATGTCTCTATGCATTTAATATGAATCAATCAAAATGAAAGAAACAATAATTAGCCACAAGATTTTGTAATACAAGAAAAATTATTGATTATTATCTTCCGATATTTAGTCAAGAAGTTAATCAAACTATTAAGAGTAGTATTCATATATTTTTGGTTTAATTTGACTATCAATTATCACAGACCCCTTTACAAAAAAAACCATCATTTACAAATGATTTTTTTCTTGTGAAAGGTTTTTATGCACCGCTTATATATGAGTGTCATGTTAAAAATGATATGCATTGTGTTTGTGCTTCCTTTTTAATTAAGTCATGTGCCGTCATTCGACTTAATTAAAACGAGTATTATTATATGCACATTATATAATTAATACTAAGCATATTATATATGCACTTTTTTTTTTGGTCTGGTATATATGCACATTATTTAATAATTATTACTGTTGCAAATTATTATATGCACGAAAATAACAACACATATTGATATATGCATTAGATTTATAATAAAATGAGTATTATTATTTTCGTTTAAAAAACATTCGCATCAGTATTAATTATTATATAATGTGCTTGTATCAATATTTTGAAATTATGGGCATTCGACTTACAATAAAATTTGCATTAGTACTAAAGAGTGTGTTCATCATTGTGTAATAATATATGTGCTCATTAATGTTATAAAAAAAGCATTAGAGTTATAATAAAAATGTGCATCAATGTGAACAAAATTCTTAATCTTGAAAGTTCAATGCATGCTTGAAAAACTATATCACCAATTAGTTTTGTTATAAAGGGGTAAAAGTTGAATCGGACATTTCTGGATACTACTTTTAGAGGTTTAATTAACCGTTTAATTAGATAATTTCCGATATTTCATACACATTTATAGGTTTAAAATAATCATATCTTGCTTGACTAGAAAAACCTATTTCCATTAGTGTTGTTTGCACTTTCTTTACATATCCAAGTCTCAATCATTTCATATCATTTTCTAATTTCGTATATACCCATTGCTCTCTCTTTTTTATCTTGTCTTTTTGAGATCGATAATTAAAACCTTTGACTGGTCAACTATGCTGGCAACCATGATGCTGTTGTTGTCCCCACCTTTCATTGTTTATTTACATTGCTTGTCTGCCTTCATTATTCATTTCTAGTTCAATCAAACTCAAAGTGTTATCTCAATGTCTAGTGATTGAAGATCATCGGGTTTTGAATCCATGCTTAGTTTGCTTTTTATAAGTTCTACATTCACGGCAATGCATGTTGGAATGATTTATTCATCATCATCATTGACCCAGTGAGGCTCCGCTACAGCGGAATCTAGGGGTTGAGATGGGAGTACCTCTGTCCAAGGGAAATGGGATACGCCCGATAGACCCAAGAAAAACTGAAATTCAGCTATGTGACAATAATAACTGAATTTAGTTAGAATACACCAAAATTGATATAGGGACTAAATACATCTAAAAAACAGTGTATAAAAGCCAATGAAGACTAATTTTTGTTCGGCTATTACACAGGGGGTCTATTGTTGGAGCCAACTTTCCCAATTTAATTTATCCATATATGCCGCTAGGGAGATCCGAACTTCAACACCTCATTCAACTAGATCAACTAATTATTGTTGAATAATGTACTTTCTATATTTCCTAGTTTGATTAACTATATTATTTAGGGTCCGTTTATTTCTATATATACATGAAATCCGGTTGGATTCGGAATGGCTCATACCTACATTTTAACATGGGTATGAAACGGAGTGTATTATGTTGGAATGAGAATCACTCATTCCCATACCTTTTGTGAAAGTAAACACTAAAATCGGTTTTGGCGATTCCAAACCCGATTTCTGATTTCGGCGGTATACAAACAAACGGACCCTTAGTACAATATGAAATTAAGAAAGCGTTTATTTAGATCGTAAGATTTAATGCATTAAATTCAGCGAATGAAACGGCCTGAATTTAATCACAATATTATTTGTGAGATAAACCTTACATATATATGTATTGTTCAAATGCAACAAGCAAAGAATATGTACGAGTGGGAGCTAATAACTCTCAGATATTCCAAAAACGTGATGTGAAGATATAAAGTTAGGCAACATTCAACAACAATAATTCAAGATTTTAATTAATTGCATTTAATATAAAGTTAGGCAATGTCATTCTCATAAGATGCCCAAACAATTATTTTGAATGAGACATTGGAATTTTATATTTTAGTCCCCTCGATTCGTGGGCATTTGGGTAATCATTGAGATAAACTTTGTTTCTTCGTCTTCTAGCTAGTCTAGAAGTTGGGTTGGCTTAAATTAAACAATTCGAATCTAGCTTGTGAATTATATGAAATAAATATGCAACAATTAATATTTGAAGTATTATAGATATTCAACAGTTGTAAAAAAAAATCCTTTATGTATACATTCATTATGTACTTTAGTACTATGAAACCATGGTTTTTTTATATGTTCTATGAAAATACAGTACATTTTATTATAACTCTAATAGACCATTAGCTAACAGACATAGTTTAATTAGTATTCTCTTCGTTCAGGTTTTTTTTAATCATTCTAGAGTTTGTCGAAAAGATTACTTCATTTAACTTAAATATCTATTAATTAATTTTGTTAAAATCGTTCAATTTTTATTGTAAATTTATATAATTATTTTAATTGGTAATTGAATATTGAAAAATGAGTTAAAATATGTCAAATGAAAAATATTGAATAATTTTTTTTACTAAATGAAAATCAAATCTAAGCAAAGGCTTATATATTTTATAAAACTATTTTTCAAACCATAAGATAAAAAGTCCAATTTTAAAAGTTAAATCCTAAAAAAATACACAAACTTTTAGAAAAAAATAAAATAAAATATCTAAATAAATAAAACTAATAAAAAAATTAACAATTACAGTAAGAGTTTTATCATATGGGCAAATATATATGGTATTATCCAAAATATTTTGATTTATTTGAGAACGTTAATTTTGAAAGAAGTGACCTTGAAAGCGACACATCACATAAATCTTCTATTTTGTTGGTTTGTGAAGGTGGGTGGATGATATCATAGGATGCTGAAGATATCATGATTTAAGGGACCCAATGATTGTTAATTCATTGTTTTTCTGACATTTTGATCACTCTTAGAATATTGGTTGGTACTTTGAAATTATCGCCACTCCAAAATTGTCGCTTTTCATTAATCTAAATGGAATTATCTATAGATTTAACGATCCGACACATCTTAAATTAATTAAACTTCGGAAGCTTATCAAAGTTTACACAAGAAATAAGCTCTCGCACAAGTATTATGACGCATGTAGTTGATTGAATCTTATAAAAATTTAACGGAGTTAAAAGTGGTTGAAAATTTGCAAAAAATTGCCAAAAATACAAGTTATATGTCGCTATCTTACATGAGATTATGGAAGCTTATTAAAAACGTTTTCATCATACCCTTAAATTGTTTGAAAAATATTTTATTTAAATTATGTTAATATCCTTTTTTCAATGTATATCTTTATTATACACCGAACATAAAGAATGATCTACTAGAATAAGTTTTGAACTTCAGCTATAAAGTTAAGTTTCTAAATAAGTTTCAGTTTCAACTCCAATTTGTATCAACTACAACTTTAGCTCATATCAACTTCATAATGCTGAATAAACCCTTATTTTTATAAGTTAATTTTTCAAATTAGGGAAAACTGTTAAAATCCAAAATAAATGAGCCCTTTAAATGAGGATTTTATATTACTTAAATAAATCTATAAATGAAATTTCATTCTTATTACGCGCGCCTGAAAAACTCATGTGCCCTAAATATTATAAATGTTTCAAGATTATTAGTGAATCTTTAAGATTTTGCGTCTTCTCTTTCTCTCTTTTATTCCTTAGCTCAACTATAAATTAATTTATGTAACACCCCGACCTTAAATCGGGGCGCTACTCGGTAGTAGACCTTACTAGGTACTACTTAAGCTAGCCGGACAACAAGTTTATTCGGATCTTGCAATTCGGGCACGACGAGAAAACAGTTTAAAACATCCAACTAATATTTACTCGAATAATAGGTTAGAAAGCATACATGAAAATCCAACCCTTAAGCTTAAGAATGAAACCAACTTTTACCAAACTTCACAACACGAAACTCTTTTCAACTCTAAATAGTTCTAACAACTCAGCAAAGTAAAAGAAGGAACTAAACTTTTAATATACTCTAAACCTATTGTCACGTGCTCCGACATACGCTCCACCACTCTGCTAGGGATCCATCACGATACCTAATTCGTACCTGCAACAGAAAAATAAGTCCCCAAGGGGTCAGTTTCTATTCCAATCCAAGTTAGAAATCACACGGCACCAGTAAGACGTTTTAAAACCAACACATATTTCCTAACATTCACAAACAAAATTAACAAGCACACAAACCAACAAGTACGAAATCTAATGTCCATACCTAATTTCCAACTAATCATCTAACGAACACTTTTACATCGCTATAAAAGCACTATCAAAGAATTATTCCTAACTTCCTAACCTTAGTAAAGTGGAAGTAAGGGTCGAACTCACAGAGACTCGGAATATCCGTATTTAAGTAATGTTACTAAGGTAAAAGGGGGATTTGTGGTTATAAACTAAAATCTAAGTAATTAAATCTAATTAAAATAAAGCAAGCAAAGTGATTTGAGATTCAAATATGGGGAAAAGCGTCCAACTAGTTTTGTATCCGTTGCATACATGAGATTTGATCCTTGATTATCCCTATTTCAATTTCCCTTGACTAATCTATTGTGAATTTATGAATTCAAGTTTAATGTGGTTGTTAATATACACCGTCTTTAACAACCTTTTAACCAATTAACCTAGAAAACCTTCTATGTCAAATTGATCATGCAATTAAGTTCAAAGCACTCAATAGAAACAATATTTCATGAATTCCACCGTCTATTCATGACGTCTTGTGATTAAATTCTCCGCCTTTGATTAACCTTATTCCACCGTCTATAAGTTTAATCAAAGGATTCATCCATGAATAATCAAATTCCACCGTCTATTTAATTATTCTAGTTGTAATTCAACCTAGAAGTATAATAGGTGGCCAATCTATAATAATCCTAAGCGAATTTAATCAATTAAGCATAGAGAGATTCAATCTAGTCAAGGCAAACTAAAATAATTCAAATCTCACAAACAATCATGCATACAACTTCAACTAACTAGTTGGACATGAGAAAATTAGCTAGACATTGTCATTGAAGAAAAATAAAACTTACAAGAGTTGAATTGATCTCCAATTGCAAAACTAGGGTTCTTGTTCTCCAAATTCTCCAAACTCCAACTTAGAACACAAGCAATAGATAGCATAATCCTCATAATAAAATCTAAAGAAAGTATTTATATTTATGTCTAAAAATATCTTAAAAGCTAAAAATATCCAAACAAACATTAAAGAAGTCGGCCCACAAGATCTCACAAAGCCCAAATCCTTGCCGCGTCATCCCACCGGAGCGCGGTTTGGTGCACACGAGAGCGCGACCGCGCTCTCCCATTTTCCCCCGCGCTCACGCCGCAGTAAACTGGATCTCTCGGCGCGGTCTAGGCACCTCTACGCGGTTTGGCATTTCACTTCTCATCCTTGTAATTCTTGCCTAAAATCTTCACTTCAACGCCTCTTATGCATCCCGAGATTTCGTCCCAAGCCTTCCATCTACCGTCTTCCACCTTCCGACCTGCATTTATGCACAAAGACGCGTAGATTCCAAACTAAAAGAAAATAAAACCTAAACTAAAACTTAGAACGAAATTCTAACTAAAAATGCATATAACTGGAATAAAAACATGCTCTAAAGCCTATACCTATATGCTCTATCATCATCACACATGCATATCAAAACATTTGTAAATACAAACACACATTTTCATGCACATAATATTCACCTACACACTCTCCTCTACACGTCCACACACACACGCACCCATATAATTTATTTTGCGGCAATGCAACCCTTCTTCGCCTTTGCATGTCATTCCAGCAATGCAACCCTTCTTCGCCTTTGCATGCCGATTTTCAAATAACACATAGAGCAAACATTCAAACATTTCACAAACACAATTACCAATCACAATCACAGTCACAGTCACAATCGCAAACACAAATACGTTTATCATCACTCAAATCACAAATTATAGTTACAAACCCATTCACAATATTTCACATACGATAACACTAATTAACAACGAACCGCACATATATCACATAAAAATACAATTTTCATAAACAAGCAATGGGGACTAGTTTCCTAAAACCAATCCTACAAGCACAACATAACGCCTAACAAGAACTAGAACAGAAACCGAGCAAGTTGCAGAACAACTTACCTCGAAAGTGATCCTCGAACGAAGCAAGTAACGCGAAGATACTAGAGACCTACGAATTATAACGTTCACGGTTAATCGACTAACCGCGAAAAGTAACTTTTGATTCTAGGCAAACACAACTATAGTGGCTTCGCTGAGTGTGATCCACCATGCTTTCAAGTTTCAACAAAACAGCTTGACTCGCTTGTATTATTTTTCAACAAAGTTTAGACATGACGACTCACGGACCGACATCAATTTTCCTCAACAAACCAACATTTCCTATCTAGGCCTAAAGCGCCTCAAGGAGTAGAAGACCAAGTCAATCCAAAAACGAAGTCCAAGTTCACAATTTATAACAATAGGTCCCAAAGCTTGCATTCAAATCAAAACCTACCAAGCGAGCCAACTACCAAGCAACGAAAGGCCGAGACTAACATACATCCTATTCGAAAACCCTAACTACTACTTGCATCCTAGAAAGGATCAATCCACACGAGCTTAGATTTCGTTCACAAACATCGTAAATTCAATCTCAGGTCAGACTACAATTTTTAATTCAAGCCAACAAAAGACCCAATTAGCCTTTTACATCATTCAACAGAATTCCAATACAACCATTCAATCACATATTTACACCAAACTAGTGTACCCACGACAATTTAATTAAAGTGCAAGAACAAAAAGGGTGGATAACATATACAAGCTTTACAATTCATATCGATTTTTCTAATAGGGTTCATTAATTTCCTTTTAGGGTTTTAGTTTCTAAGAATCGCATGCTTAACCTATGCCCTTAGGGCATAGGATATATAGAAAAACCGAATTTATATTAAGGAATCTCTTTCTAAGACCTTATTGTAAATAGTGTGGCCTTCCAAAGTGTTTTAACACGTCAAATCTCTTTTAACAAGGAATTGCCTTATCCCTTTTGCATTCTTCGGCTAGTAGGTGAGCTAGTAGGTGATGAGTTGATTGTTGATTGGTTGGGTGTGCGGTGGACATGCTTTGCCTTATAGATTGACCAATGAGATATGCGATGTGTCTTGTTGCATGCCATTAGTTGACTCGTTTTGCTCCACATGTCAACTTGTGAGACATGCGACGTGTCTCCTTGTCATTAGTTAACGTGTTTTTCACCAAAAGTCATTTTTAGAGGTGTGAGATGTGTCATGTCGCCATTTGCTTAATGTCTCATAGTGCAACTTACAATTTCTTTTGAGTGTGATGTGCTTTTGGAGTCGATTGGTGATGTCTTTGGTTATGCGTGTTGTTTGTACTTGATTCTCGTACTTGGAGTTTCATTTGGTGATAGAAACACGAGGGTCGGGTCACTATGCAAGAACGTCATATCTTATTTTGCGAGAATTGTCATCCATATGTGTGTTCTGCTATAGAGTTATTCAAGAATGGTGAAAAAAGTATAAATGGATGAAGTTTGAAGACAAAGACAAAGACTTATTTTTCATATTAGTGTACATACAAATACATAGATGTACTTATTCAACTTCATTAGAGTATGTATTCGAGATATAACACTTCTTAATTTGTCTTATTCAATGTATTACATTTATATGTTCAATGTCATAAATGATCCACATTTTTTTGTATTTGTATTCATTCTAATATGTAATCATTCGAACAATTATCAATCGATATTCAGAGTAAAATGAGTACTTAGTCAACACTATAGATCTCTAAACAATCATTTGTTCTTGTTCAAATTAAACCAACATTTAATATTAGTCGAACTATCATATATTCATATTCAAATCAGAATATGAAAATCACGTTTGAGTTACAAAAATGCTTATTTAATTTTAAAATCACATTTGAATTTTAAAAAATGTCAAAGTCAAGTTTTACTTTTAATGATTTTTTAAATAATGGGATTTTCAATCTTGGAATAAACGCTTTTCATTTATTATTTTTTAACCACGTTTATAAAAGAAAATCCCTATAATTTAGCTAACGTCCATATTAATCTCACCACAGATTTGATTAAATCGCCCCTTCCCCATTTTTTTATTATGTTGCCAAATTAAAACCGTTGGTTTATGAAGATCCAATGTCCCATCTTAAACCACACATTACACCCTACTTGAGCGTCCCCCTATACACATGTATATAATAAGCCAAAGAAACATCTATAATCATATTGGTTTTTTTAATATATCTAGCAAAGCAAACATTAAGTTATCCATATGAGAGTAAATCATATCTCACATTGAAAATTCAAAGAGAAATAAGCCTTTAATATATACACTTGGATTACTCTCGCTATTGCCAATTGGTTTTAGTCTTTTAGGATGGAATCCCATAGACTTATGAGTTAAGCCCATCCGAGCATGTGCGCTCGAACCCAACATGTCCCTGATAATTCTTCATGGTATCAGAGCCTATCTGGTATTGATTCAGCAGGACCACCACGCCTTAGTTGTTGTCATTTCGTGTCGCCGCGTAACCTAGACCGCCCTGGTGCCACCTCTCTCATAATTGAACGAACGCCCTTGTGTCGCCATCAATCACTCTGCTAATGCCAGTACATTTGCTTCGTCATCTTTGGTCAAGTTGCACGTAGGCCTGGTATATTTCATGGACTTATTATGTACTAAGCCCGTCAATATATGTGCACTCGAACCCAACACGTCCGTAATAATTATTCAAAAGTCAATATCAATTAGTAAAACATATGATCTTAAAAACTCTCTCAATAGAGATTCCTAACTAGATCGACCTCATGATCCGAGGTTGTATGAACGAAAAAGTCGATCAGCATCACGATTCCATTCCGTGATGATCATTATTATGATGTACGAATCCATTCCGTGATGATCATTATTATCATGTATGTGAAGTTGAAGAACTGCAAATATAAATCTGAACATGGTACCTGCAAGATGATGGTGGTCCATCAAAATGTTGGATGTGAATCATGTGATTGATCGATATTCGAGAGTACTTGGAGTATGAACAATGTGAATGTCCATCATCATTACTTGTAATTAATGGGACCTGATTAAAGAATTTATTTCAAATCGGTTTCGTTAGCTTGAATTTTAAATAGAATGAGATACTTTCTTACATGATCATACTCGGCTCTTTCTTATATGTATATAGATTCAAGCTTAATTAATTAATTATTTTTTATTTATTTATAGAAACTTTGTTGCTGTTTCTGGAACTTAAATTAGTGTAAATTTCTCACTTTTTAATTTGGATTTCAGCTATAGTAGCACCCCTTAAAAACAATATTAACAATAATATATCCTGATATATCTTTCTCTCAGAATAGTCATGATATAACAAACATACTTAGCTTGGGGTGTTTAATCAGGACCGATCTTAGCCGTTAGATCAAAGGAGTGGACGGTCAAGATTAAATGAGACAATTGACACAGTAATATTTTGTAATTTTGACCTTTTTTTGTTGCATTATTGTCAAATATTCATAAACTTTAAGTAGTCTTTATTTTGGTCGAAATTTATATCCTAAGTCTTGTAGATGTATAGACACCTCTCACGTTTAATATTGCATGTTTATTACATGTGAACTTGTAACATTTACAAAAGGGAAAAAAAAAAATTGGTACCCCTAAGTTTTTGCTTTTTTTTTTGATATTCAAGAGAAAAAAACTTGTTCCTTTTGGTATCCCTACGGTTTTGGTTTTTCCCGTTAACGCCCATCTCCGGTTTAAATTAGTTAAATTCAAGCTCACCATTGTGCTCCTCACCCTTAAATTAGTAGGATTTGACTATTTTAACATCAAAAGTCATTACTTAACCATCTCAATTTGAATTTGTAAACAATTTTTTAAACAACTCCTTAGAATAGAAGATTATTTTAAAATTCAAATTGATGTAGTTTAGTTATGAATTTAAGTGTTTTAAGAGCTAAATCCTAATAATTTAAGGGTGATGAACATAATGGTAAGCTTGAAATTAACTAATTTGAATCGGAGAGGGGCGTCAATGGGAAAAGCCAAAACCTCAAGGATACCAATTAAAAGGAATAAGTTTTTTTCTTTTCCAAAAACTTAAGGACAACAAAAAGAATTTCCCCTAAAAAATATGATATATAATATAAGTACTTGATCGCAAACATTACATAGTTCAAATGATGTATAACAGCAATAACAAAACATTTAGGTCCCGTTTGGTTTGTTGTGACATGTGAAAACATAAATGCAAACGGAAATGAAATGAATCCAGACCATTTTTAATATCATAATACATTTATATAAAAAAATCCATCCAAAAACTTGTCCATTGTAAGAAACTAAGAATAAGATAGAAGAGAGTATTTCCACCATTTTGTTACTCACCCCCTTGATGGAAGAATGATTGAGGTGGAGCAAACCTTTTTTTACAATAGATAAGAAGTTGTGCAAAATAAGTTGATTATTTTTTTTTGTCAATTTATCACGACTCTAAAATGGACTATATTTATTTCCATTTCGTTTACTTTTCTATGAATTTCAAGCAAACAGGACCTTAGAGTCTACATCACACAAGATACACGCAAATTTAATTAAACACCACTTGCATTACTTCATATGGTGTGGAATTGTAGACGTATGTGTCTAAAAAAAAGGGAATAGTTACGCACAATAATGTGTGCTTTGATTTTGTAATTAGCTTTGGCGGTTAATACTAATCATGCGTCGGCACCGCTGTATTGATCGATTAAATACGGAGTACTTTTTTTTAAAAAAAAAAAGAAAGAAGAAGAATAGAAATAGATCGATCAAATACTTTAAACATTGATGTTGTTGTTGATAATTGCATAAGAACTCTAAACACGTTAATAATGAAGTGAAGCCGTTATATATAACGGATGATGAGGATAAATGGTTATGAATCCGCTGAGGAATATACTGGGAAAATTTTATGATCGAGAGAGGCCGTGGGATGGACATATTCTAACACGCCCCCGCAAGTACAACTGGGAAAACTGGACGGGTTGAGGATCGAGAGAGGCCGTTAGGCAATAACTCTAATACCATATTAGTCAAGCGAGGTTCCATCCTAAAACCAATTTGCAATAGGATGAGTAATTCTCTGAATTTTATATTAGTCCAATAATCCAATATACTCCCAACTTTTAGATGTGGGATGAACATATTCTAATATAGTCTGATCAAGGCTTTTTAAGCCGCTATTTATAATTATTAGATACCTCATATGAATTCTTCCCGTCTCTATAATAAAAAATTCAATTTTACTATCCATAAACGTAGTTACCGTATTGCTAGTGAACGTATCACGTATGGTTAGTAATGCATTTGAAGTCACCTTAAAACTCCAAATAATACCTTCATCAGGTCATCTCACAATAAACCATCGTCTAAACAACGTGTCGGGTGACTGGTGAGAAGGCGGAGGTGGTGAATCGACAGTGCCGTCAGTGCAGCGGGGACCACCCGAATTTAAACGAGACTAGAAAAAAAAAACACGTGGGCCCCGAAGAAGTAGACCTTCTATGCAAATATCACGCTAGTCTCAGATGCGGGCCCCACTCCCCCCGTCCCTTTATGGACCACCAATACCCGAGTAGAGAATTTTTGCACTCGTCTTCTCTTTTCTTGCGCAACAGTCTGAAACTGAATTAAAACTGTTAATTTTCGAATCCCACTTCGTAATCATTACCCTCTCCTATTATTTAAACCCCCATCTCTTCTTCTCTTTCACAATCCAACAACTCACTCAATCTCTCGATCTCACTCCAATTCAATCGAAGAAATCAATGGATCTCTCCGCCGCTCAACTCCACCTCCACTCCAACTTCCCCCACCAGGTACTTCAATTTCTTCAATTCGACCTTCAATTTCCACAAATCAGTCGCTAAATTTGAATTTTTTTGATTCCGATCAATCAATTTCAACGAATCCGCACACAATCGCTGACTTTGATTCCACAATTCAACAATTTCGAGTTCCTATAACTAATCCTGGTTTCCAATTTCAGGAATCTCGTTCTCCGGACGCCATGATCGCCGATTCCAAATCTCCGGTCTCCAACCACCAGAATCCAGACCAGAAGAAGCTCCGGCCGCCAGAGGACGGGCCACAGAAATGCCCTCGGTGCGATTCCGTCAACACCAAGTTCTGCTACTACAACAACTACAGCCTCACTCAGCCAAGGTACTTCTGCAAGGCCTGTCGCCGTTACTGGACCAAAGGCGGGACCCTTCGCAACGTCCCCGTCGGCGGCGGCTGCCGGAAGCCCACAAAGCGCCCCTCCTCCTCCTCCGCCGCCGCCGAGAACTCCCCGTCCCATTTCATCAAGAGGGCACACACTCTGGACAACAACTCCCTGATGACGTCACCCTCTGCTCCGAATTACCCCGTCTTCGCCGGAATCGGCGGCCTCCACCACTCTTACGGCGGTTTGGGTTTCGACGCTTACTCCGACGCTGGCGGCGTTGGTTTTCTCGGTTACTCCGGGATGAGTTTCTTGCCGGAGGTCCAGTATGGGAATGAGTTGATGTTTCAGGGTAATCTGTGTAATTACGACGAAAATGGGGGCGGAAATAGTAAATGCGTGAGTGGGGTGAGTGATGACGTGGCGGCTGCTCAGCCGTACGATGATGGATTCGCAGTGAAACAGGAGAGGGGCGAAAACGACGCGTTTTGGTGGCAGAGTGGCGAGTCTGGGTTAATTGATAATTCTGGTTGGAGTCTTCTTAACACAGCTGCTTTAATGTAGTAATTATGAGTGGTTTTGATTAATTACATGGATTAGTTATCTTGATTACGGGTCTTTTTACATCAGTTATAAACATGTACAATGGTGTCTGAACTCTGAATCCAATCCCTCTGTTTTTTAGGGTTGTTTTTAGTTATGGGTTTGTTGGTGTTGTTGTTGTGTTGTTAAGGATTAATTAATTAGTTAATTAATGGAAATGGAGATTAAGTTTAATTTATTGGATTTTGAGTATGGTTTGTTAGGGAAGCAAAGAATATTATGCAAGTATATGTGAGAAGAATGTTTAGTGAAAGTGACATGCAATGTGGGAATTGGGTGGTCTGAAAACGAGTGTTGCATGTTTGAATGTATTGGTAATTTTGAAGGTGTGTTTATATCCGTGGTTGGTGGGGGTCTATTCAACATATTCTTGCTTGATGTGATTCTACATTCAAACAAAATGTACAAATCACATAGTCTAGTACAACTAGAGAGATTCACGTTCAAATTGAGGGTAGCAACTTTCTGACCGCTCAAAACCATGCGATTTTCATTTCGATTCTTATGCGCAATGTTCTTGAAAAACCAAAAAAAAAAATGGTTGAGGAAATATGTAGTGTAGATTAAGTAGTGTAGATGAGGAAATATGTGTTGGGTTGAGCGCACACATGCACGGATGGGCCTAACACACAAACCCATGCAGGCCCGGCTAATAGGGTAGTTTAGGTAGGGCGGTGGCCCTGGGCCTCCAAATAATATAGGGCCCATCTTAAAATAAATAATAAGCTTAATAGAAGTAAAAAAAATTGGCCCATTAAGTTGAAAAACCCATTGTAAATTTAGGGTAAAACAAAATGTCTTCTTTTCCGTAAAAATTGAAGCGTTGCTTCAGAGAGTCAGAGAGACACAAGTCACACAACGCACACGCAATTCAGATTACAACTTCCAAGAAAAATCATCTTCAATGGAAATCAATTTCGATGGGGAATTCCAATTTAAATGGTGAATTCCAACCTACATCTCAATCTATAAATCCTATTATATATGGATTTCTATATTTTTCTTTTCTTCATCTTCTTCCACCAATTTTTCTCTTTTACTGTAATTTTTACTTGTTGAACATAGACTCCACAGGCCCGGATTGGACACCGGTGACATTGTTCTCAAATTGTCCAACCTTCGATCGTTTGAATCCGCGTTCCAGATTACAAATCTACACTTTTTCAGGTTTCTTCTTCAATTTTTTACTAAATAAATTGCATATATTCTATTTGTCTTTTATGAATCTGAAATGGTAAAGGATGGGTAAAAGGTTTGAGATTGAAAAGGGTTGAAAACTAGGATTTATAAATTGCATTTTGAGAGAAATTTAGAGCAGAAAAGGAAAAATTCACAGTTGATTAATGCAACATACTCGGGCACAATTTTGGAAAAATAAAGATTTGGAATTTAAAGAATCCGTTGATTAATGCGCAATGTTCTTGAAAAACCAAAAAAAAAAAAAATGGTTGAGGAAATATGTAGTGTAGATGAGGAAATATGTGTTGGGTTGAGCGCACACATGCGCGGATGGGCCTAGCACACAAACCCATGGGGTTCCATCCTAAAACCAATTGACAATAGGAGGAGTAACCCATGGGTATTTATACTGGCTTAGTTCTCTTTATATTTCCGATGTGGGACGGAGTACTCCACTATAACTAACTAATATTGTAAGGTATATGTTGATTTTTCTTGTTGTATGTTTCAAATTTAACGGTATATTTTGAATGATAAATTGATGCTTCTGAATCCTTTCATGCGATTTTCAGTCAGGTTTATATGTTTAGTGTTAGTTTAATGATCATTAAGACGCAGTATGAAAGGATTTAACCAACGTTAATGTGTGGTCCAAGAGAGATTATAAAACATTTAATTAGTCTTGAGAGAAGCATAAGCATCAATTTCGGAGTAGATTTGTGTGGTTAATTAGGCGGTCAGCAGACAATATCTGAACTGGGGATTTCAGCGTGCTCTTGGATCTTTGTCAGAGTTGTCAATTCATTCTCTATCAATTTCTATTTATTTACTGTATATTCTACCTGTACGTACCAACCCCTCATGGCTCATGCCTATTGTCTCAAATTCTATTTTTTTTATGTATATTAATTTTTTTTATGTCGCTATATAATATATTTAATATAATATACACTCTCGGTGCAATGGATAAATTTGCCCTCACATTTTTTTATACCCTATGGTGGTGGTCAGTGTGGTCACCTCATTCCACGTAGGCCTTATGAATCAAAGGTGTATTATTTAAACCTTTTCTCATACTTGATAAAAAAAAAAATCACATGATATTATTTTTTTTGGTAGAAGGAGGGGCGGTACTCACTCGTTCGGATCACACGGAAAGTGTAGAGAGCATTGTCTTATCTCGTGCCTTTTAGATATTAGCTAGTGGGGGTTCCATCCTAAAACCAATTGGCAATAGGAGGAGTAATCCGCTGAGTTATATATATTAGTCCAATTTACTCCTAACTTTCAGATGTGGGATGGACATATTTTAACAGTAGATACATAGTGCAAAACAATTCTTGTGTACAAAATGTGAGGAGATAGATATACACTGTTTCATATTCACAATGTTTCTATAATCATACAACTATACAAGTATGAATGTATTGAGATTGTGATAGAATTCATATTGAAAAGAACATGACTTCATGTGAGGGCTTAGGCAAAGTTTTTTGGCTCGAAAGATCGAAAAAAGAACATGTAACGCTCAAATTCATTTAATAAGGCCCATTAAACATATCTGTTGGCCCAATATCTAGCATAGGATGGGCCGTGGGCCGGCCCAACTAAGTCCTTGTCCTATACTTGATTATAGGAAAAAGATATGCGACTTCTCTAAATGATACAGAACAGAACACTTCAACAAATTCGTTGATGTTGAATTTGTGTCTTAAAAAACACAATCTCCTCTTATTAGAAAAAATTGTTATTTTATGTAAGAAATTTAATAAGATGTACATGTGGCGTGTACTCTATCTTTTGTTTGTTTAGTTTAGCAAGTATAGTAGCAAAGTTTTGAGTTACGCCTCAAATTGTCACAATGCTTCAGGATTCGGTTATCAGTTCTTGACTTGTACGCATTTAGCACCTATTAAACTAATTACGCATTTTTGTAAAGAAAAAGATGTTCAGAGAATATACCAATATGAGGAAAAAGATTACAGAAGGGTGAGAGAGGTGGAAAGTGGAAAAAGAGTAAGAAAGAACACATTCTTTATAAGTATACAGCATACAAAACAGAAGACATGTTGCAGAAAATAAAACAGTAATGAACAAAGGTGAATTAACCAAAAAAAAAACTAACATAGAATATGAAATGCCTTTGAAAAAAACAACATAGAATATGAAATGACATTATTATTCATGATTTATAGCTTTGGTATAATTCAGAAGTGAGCTTTGATTTCATTTCATTCTGTTCTACAATCATGTGTTTGTTGTTAGATTTTCCTTGATCACTTGACAATGGCTTCCAAAAGTGTTAAACCAAATCCTCACTGAGTTGAAATCACATGATCTCCTTCCTCTTGCAAGTAAAGTTTACCCTGTGTCCACCTCCTAAGCATCTCCAACGCCGCCTTAGGCTGGTCCATCGGTACCATATGTCCAGCATTGTGCACCTAAATAGTACAAACAAATAAAAATCCATCGAAAGTGACCAATACCAAAAAGTCACGGCAACAACCCTAAGAAGATACAAAGTGTTATTGTACCTTAAGGAATGCAAGTGGGCCATGGCTCTTTAGCTGCCCTGCTTCCGCTCCATCAACCTCAAATGAGACAGTACGCGCTGCTGTGAATGCCTTCTTTCCCGACCACTCCACAGCATGGACCCACCTCGAGTTTCCTATACCATATAAGGTTAGTGTGCTACTCTTCTTATTGCCAATTAGTTTTAGGATGAAACCTTACTGAGCTTATGTACTGGGCTAACACAAACTTTCACAATTAACAATATTTGGTAACGTTTTTGGAGGGATGGAAGGGATTACCGAGCCAATTGCAAATGAGATCGTATTCTCCAGCATAAATGAGCAAATGGATGCCATCCTCCAAGAGTGCAGGGATTCCTAACTCGAGATTCTTCATCCAATCGCTCTGCATTGCTGAGTAAACCGTTGAGCTACACGAGACAAAGTCAATGTCACCGACTCCTAGAGCATTGTGCACCGATTTTTGGTTGAGAAGGGACTCCATTGCCGAGAAGTCATAGCACAAGTCTGTAGTGCACTGCTTCCTTATGTCATAGTACTACAAATTGAAGATAAAACATATGTTATGTTTAGATTTGGATTGTTTTTCAAATTTGAAACAAAATCATATATGATTCTTACATTTAGGCCGTCTCCTGCAACTTCCATGATCTTGTTGAAGATGTCGGTACAAGCCATGTAGGCTGAAGTACAAGAGTCATCGTCATTATTGGTACCTATAAACATGGAGATTTTGTAAGGTTTATGATGAAACCAATAAGAAAACAACCAATTTTTTTTTTATGAAGAGACAAAAGATTACCACAAAGTTTAATGGAATCTTCACAAGAAGGAACAATCGCGCTAATGCGTTTGTGATCGGATGCTGTGATTAGCCCATTGTCCTTTGCGAAGTCTGCGTATGCAGCATATTGAATCGCGGGGTTTGTAAGTCCATTGCCTATGGCAAATCCCTGTTTCAACCATAAACCAACAAATTTTTTTAAAAAAAAAAGAGTCATTACTCATTACAATCAACATTTAATTTGAAATTTTGTGTGAGAATTGACCTTGAGGTTGATTTGAATGCCTTCTTTGGCCTTGTTTCCTTGGTGAACTCTTGAAGCAAAGGCAGGGATGTAATGGCCAGCATACGATTCTCCGGTTATGAAGAAGTCATTGTTTACAAGTTCAGGATGCTCCTTCAAGAAGGCCTAAGATGACCAATACATAAAAGTCATGATGAATTCATAAGAAATTACAATACTCACCCTTTCGTGTGATTGAACCGAAAAATTAAGATTCAGACCTGCATGAAGTCATATAAGTCGTTGCTAACACCTTGTTCATCATGACGAATGTCACTGTCATCGGATGAGTAGCTGAATCCGGTTCCAGTAGGTTGATCGACATAGATTAAGTTCGAAGCCTGGTACAAATTACCTCCAATTTTAGTTTAGGAAGACATTTTATATAACTCATTTTGTCACTTTTGTTACAAAATTTGTACAACAAACCTTGTCCCAGCCAAAATCATTCCAAGAGAGGGATAAGTTGTTGGAGACATGGAAAGGTCCATTTTCATAGAAGAGAGCAAGCTCACTACTACACCCTGGCCCACCTGTCAACCAAATCACAACTGGATCTTTGTTGCTGTTTCTTGACTCAAAGAAGAAGTAAAACATCCTGCACTCAAACCAAATTTGTCAATTTTTTCACTTCAATCTTAACATAAACTCTAGTGTCATTATTTGTAACAAAATATAAACATTTAGGTTGACAGATTTTTGGTAAAAAAAAAACATCATTTGGCCCAATTTGACCCAACTCAGCCCAGCCCACCCTTATTTGGTATGCTTCTCATAATTAAATACAACAATGAAATATAAATAATTTTGATAATAACTTGACAAAAAAAAAAGATTATACCAAAGTCATTAATTTAGTCAAAAGAGATGATGTGAAGCAAGTAAATTAACATAATTTTGAACCCAAAAAGCCCACATAAATGCCCTTCAAATCATCACTAAAATTTGTTGGAATGAGTGCTTGATTTCTTCAAAGAAAGGAAAAGGACCTAAACCCATATGCAATTAATCAAAAATTAATTTAACCAGACAACTTTCACAATTAAGTACCTTGTGTTTAGACATTTTACACCTCAAGACCATGTATATGATGCATGCACTCCCAAAGATGATGACAAACTATCCTATCCCTATCATAATTACATCAATAATTGCAAATTATGTAGACCCTATCAAAATTATGACCTCATGCACCCTCCTTTTTGAATATTAACATAAAGTTTAAATTAAAATTTAAAACACACCTTGATTATACAAAGATATTCTACATATATAGAATTTAAAATATACAAAACACACACCCTAATTCAATATTCTACAATCTAAAAATGATGTAATTGGACACATAATTCTCTATCACATATTCCATCAATGGCATGTTTGAATTACAACCCATAAAACAAAATTTTACATCATAATACATACATACTAAATGTATTATGGGCCATAATCCAAACATGCCCAAACCTAATTCATAAACTATCAAAATTCAAATCACTTAGAAATTCAACTAAGAGTAACCTAGTATTAGTAAAATGTAATCAATGTTCTAAAAAAACGCTAGGCAGACCCTAGATAGAGAGGGGTTGTCTACTACCTAGACGACCTAAACAATTGCTTAGCCGGGTTTAGATGGGCTAATAGACTAGACAGTCTAAGACCTTTTAGCGCCTAGACGTAGCCTAGATGAGATTTTTAGAACAATGATATAATCAAGCCAATTTAGAGGCCCTAAATTGCAATTACAAAGATTCTTTACAAAAAAGGAAAGCAAAAGAGAGAACTTAAATAATTAACCTTGCATCTTTGGCATGTGGGAGCCTATAATACCCGGCATGATGGCCCAAATCCTCGACGGAGGTTCCCGGGTCCCCGCCCACAACGCCCTCCAACTTGAACTTCTTCTCCACCAACCTCGGCCCGGCCTCGTCCGCCGCCGAGCCCACGGGCCGGTTAACGTGTGCCTTAGGGAAGAGGTTGAGCCGCTTTATCATCCGCTCCGCTTGTTGCTTGGGGAGCCCGGTCTTCGGCGATAGCCGGTGCTCGTCGTCGTGATCCGGCGGGGCGCGCCCACACGAGGACCGTGCAACTATTGAGAGTGCAAGAAGAAGGCAAAATGGATAGAGCATTAAATTGAATGATTTTGTTGCCATTGTTGGATTATTGGTTTGATGATGGAGAGATTGTGAAGGGTGGTACGTTTGTATATATAGAGATTAAAGAGAGAGAGGGATGTTGAGATTGATTGCTTTTGGAGGAAGATTATGTGCATAATTAGAGGAGGAGGAAAGTGGGAAAGATCGCATGAGATTATGGAATTATGAGGTATTATGAGATGAATGATGACGTGGGTGGACGTTTTTTGTGCTTAATTTTAATTGTGGGAGGGGGAATATTGTGATGTGTATGGAAAAAGAGGGTGGTCCAACCGTTAGATACTCGTATGTTTTGTGTTGCCATTTCATACGTATAATTTTCTTGTACTAGTTTACTTATGATGTCAAGGAATTTAAGATATTTTGTTTACTATTCCGTCTTATTATTTATTAGTAATAATTATGATATTCCCTTTAATGCTTCATCACATTTTAATTTAGAATTTTCATTATTTTAAATTGTGAAGGGAACACTAGACCGGTTGTCCTTTACGCACATTTCGTGTTGGATTGACTGTTTATCGAGTACTATTTCCAATGTTTAATCACCCCAAGCCGAAACTAGACATCAGTCTTTTTATTTAGTTGCTTAGCTTGTGTCTTTATCTATCCGGTATCGGCTTACTGTCTCGTGCGACCTTTCAATTTATTAAATTTGTCTAGTTATCGAATTTTTAACCTTTTTAAATAAATTATGAAATATAAAGAATTTTTTCCACAACTTCACAACTTCCACATGGGCAGGTAGCATGTTTCTTGTTGTGTGACTCAAAGCAATATGATATTCAAAATAATATAAGGCTTTATCTACCTACTGTAATTGCTTTTGTGTTTAATTTTTAGGGGAATGGATTAAATGAAAAGAATATGCATGATTTTCCTACTTTAAATGTTTAAATTAAGAAAAGGGAAAAGAGTGTTCCAATGCATGTGATATGTACATTTATCATTACTTGTTGGAATTGTATATTTAGATTAAACGTATCATTATCTTCCCTTGTTCCATTTGTTTTGTGTAAGGTTTCATTGCTTAATGAACCCAATTTAGTTTAAACACATCTTAGTACGCAATATTCACAAAACTTGCCCCTTACATAACTATAAACTATTCCTAATGATTTAATACATTCACTAACTAAGGCTAAAAGTAGTTAATATGTTCACATACAAATAAATTAACAAGAATTCACAAATTCATCCATGATCCACCGACTAAACTAATGGAGTATAACTTGGCCCGCAGTTCATTTACTATTCACAAAAAATTAGATAGGTTAAAAGTTTGAGGGTTTACTACTTTTTTTTTTATCTCTTGCTCGGTTCGATTAGCCAAGGTCAATCTACGTCCGAATTGAGTACTGCAAAGGCCCATTGCTGGGGGCGACCCTCCCAATTCAATTTTTTCCATACACGCCGTCAGGAAGATTCGAACTTCAAACTTTATGAACAAACACTTAAGGAGTCTAGCACCTCATCCCACTAGACCAATTGGTTATTGGTTTAGGATTTAATACATTGGTCGATGACTAATTGGCTACATTGTTTGTTTATATTTTAGGTCTCATACTGTCATACATTTTGCTGACGACCAATCCATGCCTCTAAAACCTCGTCCGTTTTAATGTTTTAGGGCGAAAGATGTCAAGTTACTAACGTATTCCCTTAATCCCTTTCCTTATGAAAAAATAATAGATATCTTTCCTACTTAATTTGTTATATACCCCATATCGATCGATTTGGTTCATTTTATCACTTCCCCTAATTTATTGATCGATTTACATTCTTCAAGCAATCTCCCCTGCATGTTTCCATTTTAAAGCAATCCTCCCTTATTCACGCAATTTATCTATATTGTATATTGCATTGAGAATGAATACATGCATGTTTATTAATCTTAGAACAAGTTAACACGTTTTTAAATTTTTAACTTTCTTAATAAGGGTGAAATTTGCTATAAAACATCTATTGAAAATAGGAGATTGGTTCAAATAAAACACTTCTTATTTTATAGGTTAAGGAATTGTTTTATTTGAACCTTACTCTTGAAAATAGAGGAAATAGTGATTTATTAATTGTTAGAAAAAAGAGAGAGAGAAAGAGTATTTATGTATGTATAACTGCAAGTCTGCAGTTCTTGATCAGCAATTAACTATATATAGACTTGGATTGGAGTATGATTTTTGTATGAAGTGGCCAGATTGGAGCATGTTTGGATAATTTCAAGAGGAGGATATTAGAGGGCAAGTGAGATGAAAGGGATAATACTAAATAAAAAACCAATCATCCCAATTTGGTACGGTTAAGATTCTCTTACAAAATAACCAAAAAGGCAAAAATAATATGCTTTAAAAATCACCATTAGTAATACAAATTGTTACTATATTAACCTAAAATAATATGAAGTTGAAAAATGACTTGTAATAATACAAAGTATCTGCTTTAAACTAATAATAATATGAATTATTACCACATATCTATTTTTTAGTAACTATGAGTGAAGCATACTAGAAATTAAGGGCGTGTTGCGAGAGGTAGCGGATGAAGTTAGGTTGCACTAAGGAGGCGATCGACGAGGATGGAGAGGGGGACGAGGTTGCCGGATGTGTTGCAACTCTCAAAGATTCAGTTTCAAGAGAGAAGATGTGGGAGAGAGAATAGAGATAACGAAGACGACATGTGAAGAGAAGTTGGAGAAGAGGATGGTTGGGAGGGAAGAGTTGACACATGTAAATTGAAGTATTAATTAGGAAAAAAAGAGGTGTCAATTAATTTGATGTCATGTCATAATTTCAGGCATCACAACATAAGTTTCACCGGAAACTAATTGTCGTATTGTTTTATGTTAATATCATGATAGTTCGTATTATTATTGGTTCAAAGTGAATACTTGGTATTATTAAAAGTCATTTTTAAGTTCGTATTATTTTTGGTGAATATCGTAATAGTTCGTATTACTGTTGGTGATTTTTAAAATTTTTATTATTATTGGTTCAAAGTTAATACTTTATATTATTATAAGTTTTTTTTTTAATTAATAATTTTTATATTCAATAAACTGAATTACATGAAGTTTGATGGAAGCCTAGAAACAAGTTGGGCTCCCACACCCTTCTGAATACAAAAACTCAACCTATGAAAAATAAAAACACCACTCTTAGCATTGTTAGAGTGGCTAACAGAGAGAGACTTAATACGTGAAAGCGTATCCAAAGCATCCTTATCAAATTCCCCAAACGTAGAGAAAGCGAATGGGATAAATTGGTATCCGTTCTCCTCACATTTGGACTCGTACTTCTTCCTTTTCCTCTCCACAACGTTGTGCAAAGCCAACCCAGGTGCCCAAGAACTCGCACCCATACCAGCAAAGGGAGAGACCCCGGTCACATCCAGACAAGCATCCTTACCCTGATGCCAATTAAAGAGCAAAAGGTCTACGGGCCTAAGATCTTGCCCATTCTCCGAGAGGAAACCCATGGGAGCCTCCTTCCGTACTGCAATACCAACTTTGGAGCAAATATCAACAATAATATCCCGCACCAAATTATGCCTGAACTTCACACCCACCTCACTAGAACAATGGACAGCATGATCCCCCCATTTGTCCATCCTTGGAGCGTTGCAACTCGGGCAAATACTACCATAAAAAACAGAGGTATCATAAGTCTGTAGCACAACACAAAGCGAAATTGGCGATGGTTCATCCTCTGTCCCAATCCATCAATAGGGATAGTGAACAAAAAATCTTGTGCATGAGGAGCACGGATACAGCTAAGAACAACAACCTCCCTTGGGCTAAGCATATACCTATTGATGAGGCTTTTCTCAACAACACCAAAGTAACACCTTGCCAGGGTTTTCATCATTTGGGGGGCAGGAGAAAGAGATAGCATCGACATTGCAAAAGGTATTGAAATCATCAAGAGCAAGCTGAAAAGAAGGGCCAGGAGAAACTATACCCGTATTCAACAAAATCTTGGCCTGCAGTTTGCTCGTTTGAAGACGTGAAGCAAGGAAAGCATAACGGATAACATCCCCAGCAGAAAAGATGCCAAGACCACCCCCTTTGATGGGGAGAGTGGCCAACCGCCATTGCCAATCACCAAAACCTGGCCCTGACGCAGTGACAACCTTCTCCAAGGAGAGACGCAAAGCATGGTCAAACTGAACTTGGGCATCCTTGAAAGACAGAGGGGAGCAAGTTCTCAATGCGTAGGACAGCTTAGCAACCCCATCACAGTTGCGAAGAAGAAGGAGCTCACATTGGGGGTCATTTAGACGGTTAACCGCCTCCATTAAGGCAATTGTTTTAGAGACCCACTTCAAGGCCAAGTCCCGACTGAAACCCACATCCAAACTGACCGACCCACCAAGAAGTTTGACACCACTACGTGGGCGAGAGATGTTTGACGGGAAAACACCCTCCCCCAAACTTCTAGGATCCTCCACGGGCCAGAAAAGCTCAGTTTTATCAACATTCAAAAATAAACCACGTGCAGGCCCATCAGACCTAATAATGTCAAGCGCCTTAGCCACCATAAGGGTATCTCCAACAATAGTGCCATCGTCAAGATACCAAGCCCGAAGAGTGAGGTCGCATGCATGATTAATGGACTGAACCAAAGGATGGAGAGCTAGGGCGAACAATAAAGGCCCCAAAGGATCACCTTGTTGTACCCCCTGACAAGACCAAAGGACTGAGTCTTCATAGTAGGGCCTAGCAAGTTGAGAGTAACAAAACTCAACCCAAGGAGCAATGGACGAACACCTCAATCTAGTTTCTTGGAGCAGGACACTCCTATCAACAAGGTTGAAAGCGTTCTTGAAATCCACTAACAACATAGAAAGCCCGACCTCACTGCCCTTAGACTCAACATGCCTGTTCACGGAGTGCAAAATTGCCTCACATCCCCCAGGAACGCCCACTCCAAACTGAAAATCCTGTAGATAATGATTCACAGAAGGGCCAACCACAGACGAAGCAACCTTGGAAACAAGCCTCCTCCATACAGTACCAACAACAATAGGGCGCACACCACCCCCCGGCTTGACCAAGGGAGTCAGAGGGGCACTAGCAATAAACTCCCCTAATTGGCTAGGGCACTGACCCCGTAGGAACAAGTTTACAACCCCGGTGATGGATCCTAGCAAATCGTCGGCCACCGCAGAAGCAGTCCCTCCCAAAATATCAACAAAAATGTTGAGCCTTTAGCCCATCACGACCACATGAAGTCCCTTTAGGGAAGCTGCGGATCCTATCAAGCACCACATCTTTATTAACAGAAAGAGCGTACTCACCCAATGGAGAAGAAGGCAAAATCGGAGAGGGAGCGTAGGGGTGTTTGGCCTCCAATTCATGGAGAGTGTCATAATTAGATGGGGCAACTCCAGAAGACGTGAGGACCTTAATAGCAGCGGAGAAGTGCCCGTCTCCAAGCTTACGCTTACATTGGAAAAGGTTAAAGTCATCAGAACTTCTTGATTTCTGCACACCCCTAGAGAGAGTTGCCACCTCTGATAAGCGATCAAGCACCAAGCCAAGCCTATCCCCAGGATTCCTCCATCTAAGAATGACTTGAGAAATACAATCAAACTGACACCGCTCTCGTTCACCTGACCGCCGCTGAACCCTATTGGTAGGCACAAAAGCCGTCAAAATACAACAAGGCAGAACAAGGAGTTGCACCCAAGCCGACACATCACTCGGGCTCGCAAGGACCTTATCAAGGGCACCAAGGAAAACTCTAGCAAAGCCAAGCCTCAACTTAGGGGGAATACATTTAACAGTTCGCATCTTCCTTGAAAAAACACGATTTAGAAGAAGTATGTCGAAACAAGCAAGATCATCTCCAGGTAAGGACAATTGAGAGGGAGCAATAGGAGCACTATCAACCTCACTAACCACACCATCAGAAACCAACACAACAGACCTAGGAGGCTTTGAAATACCAAGGATCGCAACGTCATCAAAAAAGGGTGCAGGGATCACAACACCATCAGCATGCTTACAATTCTTACTAAAGGTATGAGTGCGAAAACACTCACCACAAAGCCATATACCAGCCTGATGAAGCGCCGAGTCCAAAGCAGAGAAAAAACCAAAGTCACTTGCCACCCGCGCTTTATGAGAAGCCGCCAAATCCACAGTTTTAAAATGGCGCGCCCTCAAGTGGTTAATAAAATAATTCTTAGTAAGTCCTCTACCTCCTCCACTATTACAACCATCAAACCCTTTCAAAGGGCACGAAATACGGACAGGACCGACAACGACCATGAAAGAACCAAAAGGAGCCGAACAACAAAGGAACAAAACAGTAACAAGCCTTCACCAACAGAAACACAACCAGTAGAATGAAATAGCACACACCAGCAGCCACCGGAAAGAAACAAAACCGAACCCCCACCAGCACATTAACAAACCGAATCACATCAGTCCAAAAACAGCAACAAACAGGAACATAACAGCACAAAGAAACAAAACCACCGGTGAAGAACCACATCACAAGCAAACCACAACAGAAGAAACAGAAAGAAAACCTGCTTGTTGACAAAGCCTACACACACGCAAGCAGGCCCCTGCTCGCTGACGAACAAAACACTACAAAGACGAACAACAAGGCCGAACAACAAAAACGACCCATGAAGAGCAGCAACACCCTACTGATCGACTTACTATTGAAGACAACCAGGCCACAACAGCAAAGAAGGCAAGCGCCGAACAGACCTGCCGGAAACCACCTTGCACTACAGCCAGCCTCCCACACATCCTACCCCCGACGATCGCCCTAATTCCCGATCGCCCTCCCGATCGCCCTAATCTATTATTATAAGTCGTTTTTTCTTTTAATAATTCTAAACGAAATTACGTTGATCTTTGGCACACGTCATTCTCAATAAATAATAACCATCGTATACATTGCTTATAAGTTATAACTGCTATTTTTCCCTTGATATTTTTCCTTTTAAATAACTATCACATCACCTTCCTTGTTTTGCAAGAAACTCTATGATATACTTGTTCATTAATTATATGAGACCAAATTGTAACATAGGGTTGCGAAACCTTTCCATTAAAAGATACATGACCTCATTTCCTATTTTCTATTTGCTATTTCGGTATACGTACATTCAGTGCTTAGGTAAGTCTGTTTGCTATTTCTATCTAATGTACTTAGTGTATCAAACATGACCTCATTTCAAAACCTCAGTTGAACTAGTTCGAGATCCAATACAAGTTTTGATATAATCTACTACAACAACAACATCAACCCAGGTGAAACCCGACATGGTACGGGATCTGGGAGGTCGAGATGTACGCACCCTTACCCCGACTCGAAGTCGGGAGGATATCTAAGGTGGGCCCAAAGTAAAAGTGAAAACAACTAGAAACGAAAGGGAAGAGGAAAAGAATGGTAAAAAACGAGAACGGGAAAGTACACTTGAAAACCCAGAAAACTAAAAAATTATATAAGAGAAACTAAAACAAAGAGAGTAAAAGATCGGGGCACTCCCTCCAGGTCGGCCATACCAAAAAAGAAAAATTCGAGCGATCATATCGAAATTTAATTATATATGATAAAATTTATCCACCATATAAATCCATATAACATAATCCGCCGGACTTTAAAATCTAGAATTTAACAAATAACCTCCAACATTAATTGCATGCATAATGCAAGCTATTCAAATCATGATATACATATACGCTATTTTGTCAAAACTCAAATATAGAAATCTAATTACAATAATGCATTATTAGTCTATTATCCATTCACGGAAGCAAAGCAAAGAACGCAAATTGCGACGTCGTTTCAAGTTCGAAGTTGCAATTAAGGATCGATTGGGTGTGGAGGTCACCATGAACTGAATTACACTTCACGTTTTACAACAACCATCGATTTGTGAATCTGTGATGGCTACCGGGACCCACCGGTCGCCATAGTTTGTTTCCATGAAATCACAGCCGTCCAATTGAAGTGATCGATAAGCTTATTTTGCAGTAATGACGGAGTCGTACATGTAATACAACTTGCTTGGATTGTACTCCGTATAATCTTACTATATATAGTGATCATAATCCTTTTTTCGAATATTTATTTTATGTCAATACTATAGGTAATTAAGTCCCGTTTGGTATAAATTTGGAATCAGGTTGGGATAAGATATGAGGATGGGATAGATCAGTCTGGATATTCTACATCCCACGGTGCAACCTACTATGTTCCACTATACTTCATTTAATTATTTAAATTCTCAAATAATGATAATTTTTTTTTAAAAAATATGTTTATATTCTAAATGCTTATTCTCATATATTTATAGAGTTTTATCATACAAATTTCTAACCAATATTTTTAAAAGTTAAAAAACCCGCTTATTTAACAATTTTTAATGTAGAAAATAAAAATAACGACTTTTTTATCACAAAATTCTATCAATATATAAAAATAAGCATTTAGAATATAAATATATTTTTTTAATTTTTTTTTATCATTATTTGATGATTTAAATAATTAAATGAAGTATAGTGGAGCATAGTAGGCTGCACCGTGGGATGTAGAAGATCCGGTCTGGAGATAAAGAAGGGATTTGACGAATTTAGGTATGACCCATACATCATATCTCATACCTTAATTTAGAGGAGAGTATGAGATTTTGTGTAAAATGATGGAATAGGTCATTCGTGGAATGGTTGATTCCAAAAAGAAAATCTAACCAAACACGAAATTCAGGTCGATTCTGAAACCGATTCCTAAATCTTAATACCCAAGTTATGGTACCAAACAGGGCCTAAGAGGTTTTAGTATTGATTTTTTATTGTATTCATAACGCAGTGCCTTGAGCAGGGGCGAAACCATAAATTAAGTTTTCGATAGGTCGGACTTACGTTCGTAAGCTAGATTTACTTTAATTTTCATTATTTATTATTATTATTATTAAATTTACTTTAATTTTTATTATTTTTATTTTTTTGTCCCATTTGTGCATCTGTCCCGCCTTAGAGATAAATATAGCCCCTATATCAATTTGTGGCACATTCTAACTAAATTCTGTTATTTTTTTATAACATAGACACATAGTTGAATTCAGTTTTTCTGTCTTGCTCTTATCATCTTTAAATCTTTCAGATCACCTCTTGAATCTCTCAAAGGTACGAGTGTGTACATCTCAATCCCTCACCTTGCTTTGAGCGGAATTAGACTAAGTTGATAAGTAAGTGTTGTAAGTGGTGTAATTCGGGATGATGATGGCAGATGACAGATAGGCTTTGTTCATAATATTGGTATATGTATGGTGTCTATGGTAGAGTTGTGGGGTGTTTTGCAGGGTTTGAGTCTTGCCCGAGACATGGACTACTTCTTGAGAAATATATAGATTGTAGTTATCCGCTCGCTAGTCTGATATTTAGGTGTCAAGACTTCATTCGTAGAGATTGGGATAGAGAGGCGAATTGTGTGGCTGACTACCTCGTTTTGTTTGCTTTCTCTTTTAATTTAGGCTTTCATGTATTGTTTGACCCTCATAAGGATGTAAATTCTTTACTTTTGGATAATGTAAGAGATTGGACTATCTTCCACTTGATTACTTCTTAGCTTTTTTTTTTATTTCTAATAATATTCCCCTTAAAGAGACGGAGAATAATGCCACCTCTCCTTCAACTGAAAAAATAAAAATAAATAAGTCCTACAATTGTGCGGCGCTAAACCAAAATTACGTACATGTCAAAATATTAAGATATCGGCCTTCAGGCATCTAGTTAAACGGTTAAGCATCAAAGGTAGTACCCGAGGTCCTCGACTCTCGTGGGCAGTGTCCTCACAAAAACAAACATTAAGATATCGAGGTTTTTTTTATTACGCCTCATCTTGTCGATCATCACTATGATTTTTTTCATGGGTCGAAATCTTCTCAAAGTTTTTGCGTATACGGGCATGGATCCTTAATATCACGGTTTTATAATGTGATTGCCTTCTACGCAACTAAAGCGTATATATTGATTAAACACTTAACGTAATTCGGTTTTTTGGGAGGAAATTAGTTGGTTATTTCTAAATGAGCCTCCCCTCTTGGTCTAGCTTTCGAGTCTTGTCAGAGATGATCGAGAACCATTTTGGGCATTTGATTTTTTGGCAATTTGGCATTTATTTAAGTTGAATTTGGTTGTGACTTGTGCGGGATGGTGGCGAGCTAGTACTACTTATTAGAGATGTGAAATCTTTTTTGTGAAAAAATGGAATGGAGTTTGATTGAGAGTTTTGATCTTTTGGAAAATTGTAATTCTTCAAAATTGCAAATGGAGCAGGCCGATTCTCCCGTTTGATATAATAGCGGGCATCGAATTGGAATCAGGAATGAGGATGAGATCCTGCCGACGACACCTCATCGTCGGAGTTCCTCGGTGGCCAAGAGATGACGTCCTTGCCCTTACAGCCTTAAGAGGGGGGCAAAACCCTTTCGTTCTCAAACCCTATCTTGCTTTTACTTTCTGTTCTCCAATCTTCTTTTTCTCTTGATTCCGGATGTTTAGCTTTGTTGTCTGTTACTAGCATTGTATACTTGAACCTTCAAAGTTTTGATCTAGTGCATTTGATTGGGACCGGATCTCCCCTGTTGAAATCCCCCGGATGTAGAGTTCTTTGAACTCGAACCGGGTAACAAATCTTGTGTGCTTTCTACTTTCTTTTTACTTTGTTTGGTTCTCGTTCGAAGTTCTTCGAGTAGTTTGACTTGATATGTTGAATCTTCGATACTTCTAGGTCAAAATCGAATCATATGAAGTTTCTGCTATTTTGATAAGGTAAGAATTCAGATACCAAACAGACTTGGTAATCCGAGAGGCCGTTAGAAAACGGCAGCCGTGAATGGTTAAGAAAGTCAAAGCATGCAGAAAAAGCTATAAAAAGTACAAGATTTCGCAAAATAAGAACTAAGAAGAGTTTCGGATCGAGGTGAGTAAAGCACTGTAAAAATAGCGCCGCATGCAACATGTCGCTCCCTTTTGGGCGTACGAAATGGACATTTGACGTTCCCTCCACCGAGATGAAGATCTTCAGACCTAGAGCACGAAGCGTCTTTGCCTAGTACAACTCGGTCCAATGCCAAACTCAGCTCCAATTCCTCGGAAAGAGTACTTAAATTAAGTCTTAAGCAAACCTGCAACAAAAGAAAACAAACATGCCTTTCAATTCCTAGCAAGGACTTAATTTATTTAAATATAAATATATAAGTGAATTTGACTTGCGGCCCAAGCGCAAAGAATATCGATTTGCGACCCAAGCACAAAGATTTTCTCAAAATATTAATTTTTCCTAATCTTACTAATCAAGACCAGCAGGAGTTCAAGCCGAGCGACGGACGAATCCGACGACTGAGGTCGGGCAAACAATCCGACAGAAGAGAAGGGCGAGTGAAAAACTAACGGAGGATGAGGCCATAAGAACAAACCAACATGTAAACTTGACTCCCAAAAAGAGAGTAAAAAATATCAAACAAATACTTCAACCATGTTATCAAAAGGATTGGATAGTATAAATACCGCCATTTTTGTAACACCCCTCCTTACTATACTTGAGGTGTTATCGCTAGTAACCCTAATTAGTCCCAACTCAAGGTTACCCAAGGCTTTAAAACTTACAAACACAGAAAGTATTATAACACTCTATTACAAACCATAGTATCACCTCCTTTACTACAAGAAACAAAACCAACCACTTGAACAAAAGTAATATGTCTAACAACAAACTTATTCATCTTCAGACAACCACCTTCAAAACTTCTTGAACTTCTTAACTCCTTGGTTAGCCTTCACTTTTGTGATTAACTTCTTTAGTAGCTGATGCGTCATAAACAAACGATGGCACCAGCCAACCATGCAAAAGAATAAAGCGGTCGGGTTAGTCTAATGAAAGACTAAACAAGTGGAGAAATGAGACATGTCTAATCAGAAAGTAGGACACCACAATTTTGTGGTTCAGCATAGAATACAAACAACTTGTTGGGAACTTAAAATCATCACTCAAAATTTCGAGAAGAAAACCTCCAACGATTAATCAGAATGTCTTAATCAACATTGATTAAAATCATTCTCAATCGGGAGTGAGAATGGTTATCAAATGGACTAACCATTCGGATATATTGATGTGCCTACTGCACTTATCTTATTTAAATTTCAAAACTTTATCACAATCAGGTTGGTAACTTTTAATCGGCCTAAACTACTGCCAATACATTATTTGTATTCCGGTATTACCAAGATGAGAGGGCCTATTTCATCCATGATCATTGGACAATAACTGGACTCCAATTGCACTTAGCTATAGTGCACAAATGCCCTCCTCCAACGTAGAGCGAGGCGTGAGTCATGACTCGAATATTGGGATACATTAGCGAACTACACCCCCAATACAAACTGTGTTATAAAGAGGTCCTCGGAGACTTGGCTCCTACTCCTGGACTAACTTATTCCAAAGCAATGTCTCAGTATGAGACAACTAATCATACAAGGTCACACACCAACGGACCTAATTTCCAGTTCTAGCGCGAAACTGAATAAATGACAATATGATAATTATTTCTATCAAAACAAAACCTATTGTATTTTATTAATCACACAAGTTGTTCCCTAACATAAACATTAAATGGAATTCAATTCCTCATTTAATAACCATAATGCAAGAGAGAACCGTCCACTTAACTTATTTCTTATGAGATTCCTCTGAGAGAAATAAGAGGTTATTTTCTTCTAAACCTCGATCTATTCAAATAACTAAAGTTCTATAATAAGGGGAAAGATTACAAACAATTACTATAATTTATTGTAACCTTAATGGCTAATCAAAACTATTATTCCAACCTTGTTGCACAACAAAAATGAGGCTCTTAATAAAGGTTTTTACCCTCGAAAATTCAGCAAACATGCTGATCACAAAGGCCTGTTCAAAGGCGTCCAGCGGTGGCATCGGGGCGGCAACAGCGACGGGGGCGGTGGTTCTGGACAGCCAGCAACCTCTCCTTCCAACTGTTGGCAGTTCTGGCGGCGTTGGTGGTCGGAGTACGGCGTACGAAGCCCTCCAAAATGGTTCGTTTCCACTCGCCCAAATTTGGAAATTTCAGTCCCGATTCGAAAAACGCCCTTTTTGAGCCCGATTCTTGATCAAATACTTTCAAATCTTAAAGGGCTTTTGTAGAGTACATTAACATGGTTCTATTGGGCTTTGAATCAACAACTTTGGTGGAGAAACAGGGGAGATAACAAAGTTTGAAGATCTCAAACTAACTAGGTCGAAAAAAACAGAGAATCGGTTTCTATGGGCTTAATTCGATCCTTTCTCTCAACTTTAAGCCAAATTCCCCTTCTTAAACACTTGTCCCAACTTCCTACCTCAATCCCCCAACTAGAACGAGTCGTAGCTGGTGCCACGAAGGAGTTGACGTGTCTCGAATCTCCACCATCGAACAGAGGAGGGAAAGCAAAGAGGTGGCTTTCAACGATGCCAACCAACACGAAAGGCTACGAGTAGCCTTGCAAGATGTCATTTAGTTGGACCATGACAAAGCTAGAGAGATTCCGACGCCCATCCTCGGGTCTTGGGGCAAAATCGATCGATAAAAAAAATTGATCCAAAACAGAGCAGGCCAAGGAGAAAGAAGAAGAAAAGAAAAAGAAAAGGAAAATAATATAAAATTTAATTATTTCCCCTTTATTGTCAAAACAAATACCATTTATACTAGTAGAAAGGCTCCTTGTTAAAAAAAACTAACAACTCATGAGTGACATTTTCATAGAAATAAACTTGTTATTTATAAATAAATCTCCATTTTGCAAGTTTAATCCATTTATAGTGGATTTAAATTAAGTGTAATTTTCTTCATATACTAATCACCCATGACAAGACGTAATACCCTTTTTATAAAAAAACGGTTATTACAATTTTTGGTCTCCTCAACCTAGGTGGTGCTAGATTTTCTTTGTTCCATTGAGTTCAAATTTTCATAAGATGGTTCTGTACCAAAGAAAGGAGTGGATTTTCTTTAGGATGAGAGTGAGTAAACTCACCCTCCTCTTGTTCTTTAGAAAACTGGGGATTTGACCAGAGAACCTAAGCAAATGATCTCTTTTGTTTCTTTATTTATTCTTGTTTTTTCTCCATAATAGCATAAACCAAGCAAAAGACATCAGACAATGGATTTTTGTAAGTAGAGAGTGTGGGGATAGCACATCCCCAACACCGCAATATATGGGCCTCAAATTTCCTTAGCATATAGATATTCCAATGTAGAATGAGATAGTCAATCAAAAGAAAAGAAGGATACAACCTCTATCATGGATTGCTAGGGCGTGAATGATGCCTCACCCCTAGCCCCTTCTTCAGTCTCACGGCTCCAAGAAATCGCGCCATGAAAGACCCCTATGTGAAGCCCGAATCTCTCTCAATGAATCGGATTGCACCATAGCCTATTTTCACCCACCCTAATCTCCAGTTCGCACAATGATCCATGAACACGAAATCCAGGCGCTTCCGACGCCGCCAACGCTGGTTAAAGTCTTTATTGACTAGCTTGTTCGTATATATATTCCACCTTTTTTTTTATATCAAACTTCATTCTTCAAGTTTTAAATTCTAACTTGAAAATTGGCGGTTTTCAACCATAATAAAGCTAGGAGAAAGGCATAGGACAAAAGCACACATATATAACAAAGTACAAGTCCGGAGATGCCAAAATCAACCCTCAACAAAAATACTACTTATACAGTTTGTTGACTATTGTAGAATGTGTCTCGCAACAGAATAGATTGGGATTTTTAATGCATTACATACAAACTTATCACAACCACACAAAAAAAATCATACAAGCACAATAAACTGTAGTAATTCCCTAAACAAACATACATAGACATCAAGAGTCAAACTAGTGAAATCTTACACAAAGTAGATTAGGTGGTGCTAGAAGAAGTGTAACTTTGACTTACTGCTTTAGAGCTACTTGATTCCTCGTCATCCATTAACACATTAGATGATAACCAATGTTAAATTCACCTTTGAGTCTTGTATCTACTGCTTCAAGAATAGACCATTTACCATACAAATCCCATACCCACTCAACCAGGTTAAGTTTCCTTAGATCTTCTTCACTACAGTTAATTGGCCTTCTTCCAGAGGCTATTTCTAAAGCAACCATCCCAAAGTTGTATATTTCAGAAGATTTGCTAACTTTTCCACTTGAAATGACCTCTAAGGCTAGGTAGCCTAGTGTGCCAGCTGGCATTGTGGTATTGAAGCTATGATCTTAATTTGTCAGCCTGGCTAAGCCAAAGTCTCCTAGCTTTGCATTGATGTTTGAGTCGAGCATGATGTTGCTGGATTTGATGTCGCGGTGAAGCACAAATGGGTCACACCCATCTTGAAGGTAGTGCAGTGCCGATGCAAGATCATTGACGATCTTATACCTTTTCCCCCAATTTAGAAGAGGCATGCCTTACCAAAGAGATGGAAGTCTAGGCTTTTGTTTGGCATAAAGTCATAGACAAGCATTAGTTCTTCATTCTCATGGCACCAACCTTTGAGTTGGACCAAGTTCTTATGCCTTAGATTGCTAATGACATTGACTTCTGAAACATACTCCTTTTCGCCTTGACTTGATCTGCTTTTGAACTTCTTCACAGCTACCTCCTCATTAGAATTTCCTAAATTGCCTTGATAAACATCACCAAAGCCTCCCTCTCCTAACTTTATCTCATCGTCAAAGTTGTGGGTGGCCATGGAGAGCTCAAGGTAGGAGAATTTCTTTGGACCAGAGTATTCAATGTCAAGGGATTGCGGCGGCACAAGAGGAGATTCAATCATGGGGTTTCTAGCAACTAGTTTCTTGCTTGACTTGAACCGGTGGTATAAGGCTAATCCACTTATAAAAATGACCGCGAAAAGCCCGGTTGTTATGCCAACCACCAAGGCCACCACCTTGTTTTTGACAGGCAAAGGTAGAGGTGATGGTATATCAATTGTTTCTTCAAGGCTAGAGTTAAAACTCCATGAGTAAATTTGATGTAACTCGAAGTTCGTACGTGTAGCGCCAGCAAAACCAACTCGAACCATTTGAGGCAAAGCAAAGATCAAGTCAACCACATAAGAAACATCATAAGACGCCGAATCTCCGGCGAAAGTTAAGGAAGCACTTAGATTCCTTGTTGTAGTATTGTAAACTACCCATACATTTGCTATACCCCTATCCATAAAGCCATCCGTTATGTTAGTGTAATTTTTTGACCTTAACACATTGACATCAATACCCATATGATGAGTGCTATAATCCCATTCGTTTTTGTAGGTGTCAAACTCTACCGCCACAACCGGATTCCTTGGGTCGCCATTAGTAGCGGCATCTGAAGACTCAAACATACCAAGTAACCCACCGAAACTCGTTGGGGACAAGGTGGCGTTCTCATTAACAAGAACAAAGGCGAATCCATGCCCATCGCCAGGAAAATCGGCCACTTTTGAGATTTGAAAGGAGAAATGGGAGGTGAAATCCGCTAGCGTTGTTGTGCTACCATTCACCTCCCATAGCTGCATCGGGTTTGAGTACAATGCTCGACCCACACTCTCTTGTGAAGGATGGTTTAGAGATAATGAGGTACCATTAAATTTTGCATCCCCTTCTAGTTTGATGTGTGTTTGGTTGGATTGAAAGGAAGAGAAGTTAAAGGAAAGTGCATGGATTCGAGGTGAAAGAAGACACAAGATTAGAATGAGCAATTTTTTTATAGCAATCAAGAAGAGAAAACCTATGAAGTTTGTTGTTTGGATGAGCCATTGCTGGAAGCTAGGAGCTTAGAAATTAAGGGATGATGAAAGTGGATTTATTTACCTTGATCTCTCTACAATCAAGAATTGTTCAATAGTTTTACCACTTGCAAAAAAAAGACTTGGTTCAATAACCACCTAATCAACATCAAGGGGGCTTTCATAGATTATTTTGACATTGTCCTCTTTGGATCATTCTATCCTAGGTTTTTTTGTATAGAAAATTACAATGTATGACATATTAGAAATCATATATCGATGCAAGACTATTTGCAACACTACAATACAAATTTGTGTCAAGTATATCATCAAATTCATCAACTTGTATAAAGCAATATAGAGGAGTTTTATATATATATATATATATATATACACACATCATGACCCAACCCTGTAATGATCGTGAATTGGGTAAATTGATTTGCGTCGAGCGCTAACTTAAGTAAAAAGGTAGAGACGAGAATTAAAAAAAAAATTTATTAACATTTCATATACCTCCTATATTAACTCATTGGATCACCCCAGCCCTCCTCTAAACTAACATTTCGTCTTTCCGGTTTTGGTTGAAGGTGATATTGGTATTTCAGGCTTTGATTAGATTTCTCCATATATGAAAACATTCAAATTATCTAAGTGCTTGTTTGGTTAATATTTTATATCACATGAAGTAAGATTAAATGTAAGTGTTTAGTTGAAAAATTATGACAGAAAATCACGTGAATTTAAATTCATGAGAATTTTAACTTCTTGCGTTTTGCGGGAAGTAGACTTACCTAACACCCCTGGTAAGTTCCAATTCCTCCTGGTAAATCTTAACTTCCTTTATTTAAAATTATGAGATTTAAAATTCAACCAAACACATTCACCCTATGATATATAAGTATATACCACAACTTTGAAGACACGTACTTCAAAGTTATGTCGTATGTATTATAAAATTACTCTTATTTGCTAGTCATTTTGTGACACCCTTATACCGTATGACGTATACTTAGTAAAACTTATTTCTTATATAAGCATATAATTTACATGTAACAACCATTCACATAAACATATAACAAAACTAACAACCATATAAGGTTGCACACATACAAAATTCTATGTCGTTACTTCTTGTACTAATACATCTATTACTCTAACTTTATTACAACTCATATGTCTAAGATGCAAAATGAAGAGGAGAAGGTTGCATAGAGCTTTAACCGGCCGACCTGTATGAATGTGACCTCTAACAGAGAAACACGTCAGTAACAACTACCTGAACCAGAAAAATTATTTTGCGATTTACGTGAGTCGCATACTCAGTGAATATAAACCATCATCAATTATTTCACACAAAGTCAAACATTTCGTCCTATACATACATATTATATATATATCATATAGAAATTTACTATGCAAATGCAAATGCTGATGTATCCAATTTCTTATTTTATAAATTGTTCAAGCCTGAATCTGGCCCGGGTTTACTATATATGGACTCTTATGGTCCCTTTAGCAAAGAAATCCGAAGATCTCCTGATTATGACTCTTATGGTCACTTTAGGAAAGAAATCCGAAGATTTCCTCATTATGACTCGTAGGTCTTGTATGATCCGTAGATCTAGTATGATTCGAAGATCCTGTATGACCCGTAGGTCCTGTATGATCCGAAGATCCTATATGACTCGTAGGTCCTGTATGATCCGTAGATCCTGTATGACCCGTAGGTCATGTAATACAAATTCAGGGCGAGACAGTCACATGTCCTTTTAAATCTCATTGCAATATGTTATGCAATCAAGTGTATCATGTAACCATATATCATATGCCATATGTTAACATACTTTCTGTGCAAACAACTCTAGAAATTTCAAAGCTATCACATATATCCATATAACTCATATATAACACATATCCGTATAACTCATATGACTCATATAGCACATATATCCGTATATCACATATAGCACATAGGGTTGAATCTCTGGTCTATACTCACCTGTTCAAGACAGATACTATATCTCCTCCCCTTGTCTTTGACCCCGATCTATGACTTGTGTTCCTATATGCAACCCAATGCAAAAACAGTCTATTTACTCTTACAAACTCTAACCCCAAATGCAATAAAATAACAGTATGCATTATAACTTCTTGTGCATAATTCCAAATCCTTTAAAACTTGACAACAATAAACTATATATATATAAGAACATTTTTCTAGCTTAAACCTTTCTTTAAAACTTGATCAAAAGTCCCCATAATATCATTACAAAGCAAAACCCTAAAATTACTCTGAAATCTTTTGTCAAATATAAATCCAATATCAAAAACACCCTCCTCAGAACTATAAATCGATTGATTTCACTACTAGAAAAGGGGTCTTTAACGATGAACAAAGTCGTCGTTATTAGTTAAAAATATCGTCGTTAAAACTATTAACGACGAAATAAACTTCGTTGTGTGTCCGTCGTTATTGCTTCCCTCGCTATTGGTTTTAACGACCATGTTCGTCGTTAATAGTCGTTAACTATTAACGACGAACTGGCTGTTCGTCGTTAGATATTTACGACGTACTGGCTGCTCGTCGTTAACTGATATCAATGATAAAGTCGACCATCGCACGAGCAACCATGTTCGTCGTTATTAGTTAATGACAAACTAATTGATCGTAATGTTTTATTTGCTTTGTTTATTGCACATTAAATCGTATAATATTCACATAATATTTACAAACCAAATGAATTAAGACTAATATTATATAATCGTAAAACTAAACCATATTCAAACATCAATTAAGTATAAGAATCACCTATATATATGTTCATAGCAACACAAAATAAAGTAAACTATTGTTGATCTAATAGTATATTTAATTACAAAAACATATGTTATAGCTATTAGAGTCTTAACTCATTTTGACTATGTCAACAGTAGCTCGTAATCTTCAAGTACCTACAAAATGAAAACAAACAAAAGTAAGTTAGAACTATCATTACATGAGCATTTTTAACGGAAAAATAGTACAATGAATAATTTTCGATGTAACATACCTTGTGAGTTCAATTCATTTGATGAAGGCAAGGAAATGTTAAATTGTCGCGCTAACATATCTTGAAACGTTTTCATTTGAGATTCCACTGAACCAATGCGATCCTTAAGTTCCTTGTTTTCTTCTTGAATTAACTCCATATGGCTAGTCAAAACTTGATTTTGTTTCTTAGTGGCATTCAGTTCAGCTTCAAGCTCCTCCCTTCTCGGTTGTGGTCCTTTTATATCTTTAATTTTTAGTCCTCCTCCAATACACACAACCCGATCTTGAGACTTGGAATTAAAAACCTTTTGTTCTACCTATTAATAAAAAGTATGGACTATTTATAAACTTCTTACAAAAAATTCAATAATTCTTATGACATAAATGACACACAAACAAACAGGTATAAAAATAAGGAAGTTACCTCAACATTGGAAAGTGAAGGCTCTTTTTCCATTATTTCTCGAATTTCATTCTACATTATAACCAAATATAATATAAATTAGTATATATGTAAAAAAGAGCTAATAAATCCAAATGAACAACAAAGTAGCTGCGCGCGCGCACACACAAACATATATATATATATAAATATATATTGCTCAACAAAGTAGAGAGCTAAGCTGAGGTAAAACAAAAAAAAAGTTGGGCAGCAAGACACATATATTGCTTAAGAGTGTGTTGTTTGCTAATACTGCAGCACAAGAATAGTACAAGCTGATGTGGGCATGTGGCCTATCAATCACAAGTTGATATTCATATAAAAGCTGATGTGGGCCTGTTTATTCAAAAAAACATACCTGATATCAGTGACGGACGCAAAACGAAATTGAAGGAGGGGCACAATTCATTAAAGAAATTTTTTAAACTCCACGTGTATTGTTAAAACTTAATTAAAATAGTAAGAAATGTGTTAACTACAAAAACTATAAAAATTTGAGGCTCCTGAGTAACAAATTTGTCCATAATCTTAAACAAACAAGCAATCAATTAAAACAAAAATCAACCCACTTAGGGTCTATTCGACACTTCAAATCTGATACGAGTTGATGTTGATGCTGATGCTGATACTGATTTAATGGTTGATGCTGATTTTACAAGTTAATTTTAGGAGTTGAAATTATTAACTTATTTTTGTGAAAAATTATGTAGGTGTTTGGTAAACTAAATTGATCGAGACTGATTTTATAAGAGATGGATGTAAAATTACCAAAAATGATATATTTATAAATTTATAAAGAGAAAATTAATTTTAAAATTTTCTAAAATTAAATTAGTGAAGGGCAATCGAAGGAAATAAATTCCATAAGGTTGGATAAGGCTGAGTGGGGTAGATTAAATTTTGGGTGAAATATAAACTACCATCAACTCCCATAAGCTACAATAATCATCATCAACTCCCACTACCGAACATATCATAACGATTTTATTTTTGTACCATAAGCTTGAATAAAGTTGTATAAGCTCAAAATAAAGCCCGCCGAACGGAACCTTATTTAACAATACCAAATCAGCCCACTTCATTTTTGATAATGAATTCGCAATTTAACAATACTAAAACCAGCATCCAACCCACTTCATATTTGATAATAAATTAATGATGTCAAATTGTCAATTGCCAAATAATATCAAGCAAAGTCATGTCCTGTTATTGATAAATTGCAGAGAGAGGAAGTGGGCAACAGAACGGACTGAACAACGGTCTCCACTCTCCACTCTCTATCGTGAATTAGAGATCAAACTTTCCATTATTGTTTAATTAATCTCAAAATCAGCCTATCATGTTAAATTCAAGCTAATTAACAATACCAAATTAAGAACACAAAAGTGACAAAACAAAACCCTAAAATATCAAATTGAATAGCAAATTCAATTAGGTTGGGAACTGGGAAGAACCAGCAGGACGGTGGTGGACTTGGTGGATAAAGGACGGAGGCGGGACCGCGGTACGCCGGGACGGATCGCCGGTGAAGTTCCGGCTGCGAAAAGAGCCACTACTCTGGCAGTCTGGCGTCGTCCTGAGTCGACTCGTGAATTTGAAGACTTTGGAAGACAGAGAGTTTGTCACGTGTATGAAGTCTGCTTTTAATTTGTCAATTAAATAAATTTTTATATTTTTTAATTTAATTAAAAAAGCAGATTAAACAAAACTACGTCGTTTTGGTTTTGTTTTTCTAAAACAAAAAAACCTCAAGCCTTCTTCTTCATCAGCCGTTCTTCTCCCAGTCCCAAATTTTTTTTTCACCATTTCTGCATAACCTTCACTCTATTGCCCATATAAAAATTTCTTAGGATTGAAGGGGGGGCACTGGCCCACTCAAGCCCCCCCTCAGGTCCGTCTCTGCCTGATATTAATATAAAAAATTGGACTTGAATTTAATCAGTTGTGGGCCTGTGGCCCAATGATCACAAGCTGATATCAAATATATATGTGGATCTAATGAAATTTCTACATTTCCTACCGACAGTGACTGAATAAGATATTAAAACAATCAACAATAGTACTTTATCTTTATTCAATATGTTATCCAAACAAAGCTTACGAACTGAATTATATTAAATATGTATATATGAAATGTCAATGGCAAATCAAACTCTGTTACAAAAAAAAAAGCTTTGTAAACTCAGATATCTTATGCATGTAGCAAGTTACACAAACACAGTACAACCATCTTAATAATACACTATGAAAACTGTTGCATACCAACACCATTAATTGGTAGTTTCTCTTTAAGAATTATAACATAACCTTCCTAAATCGAAGTATAGATGATATACGTATAGCAAGTCAACCTTTTTTCAACATTGATAAACAAAATTACATGCGAACAAATGACTATATTAGAGTAGGTCACATCCACAAAGTATACATGGTATATACATGACAGTTGAGGAGGATTCAACTTGAGTCTCATCCACAAAATATACATGATATATACGAAAAAGAGTTATTGAATCCAACTTTCAGCAATGAACAGAGGTCATCAAATAATCAAATTCAAAGATGAAGCAAAAGAAATATAATTAAACAAGGACATTAAGGCTAAAAATCAAACTGTCAGCGAACTTACATATTTTTGTGTTGTCTCCTCATTTGGAAGTTATTCTCCTTTCTTACGACTTAAATGAAATACATCCAATAATTTTGGTGTAATCCCCTTACTTGTTCCCTGCATAAAACAATTGTAAGAAAATTAATTTTATACAATTCAGGGTGAAGATCCAAAAAGATATAAATATATAATTGTTACGATCTTACCAAATCATCCTACACGAGCTGTCTAAGAGGCTTACTTCCCGTTCGATGGCTCAATGCTTGTTTATAATTGGCTCGATTTTTTGAATTCCTTTCACTTTTTTTTCTAAAAATTACAAACGACATTACTATTCACAAATATAATCCAAATTAGACTTTAAATTAAATAATGTTATTTACCTGAAATTTCGGGTTAGAATATATCTCTTTTATTAACCATTGCCATTCATTTTTGTCGAGGCCATTTGGAGGCTTATTTTTTAAAGCAGCTCTCAAGGTAATATTCTTTTTAGTAACATTATTTCTCAGCAAGTCTGACCTCCAATTTATCCACAACTCTTTCATGTGATCAAGGACATGCTTGCGATAAGATTCCATATTGTCATTAGAAAACACTTCCTACAATAAGGTAAAATTAAAAACTGATAAACATGAAATATAATTGCATCAGATTATGACAAATAAATACTAAGGATAAACAATTTAAATGGCACAAGTAGAAACGTATGTACTCTCATCATATTCCAGAATCCGACCTTTATTAATCTGGAAGTGCCCGAGTGATGAAATAAGAAAGCTTACTGATATATACTCTTACCTTTCTAACCACTCCATATATATAATTTATATATACTGATCAATCAAGTTCATGCTTAATAGTTATATACTCCATATGATTACAACACATCAGAAAAAGTATATATACTCGATTTAGTAGTCCATATCTAGAGGAAAATACTACTACAAATTAAAAGAAATCGACCCTTTAAAATTCAATTACTCTGACATATATAATGCAAACGGTCAAATTAATTAATCTATTTTGCAAAGATATTACTATATATATTGATAAAAATATTGAATACTTATATTTAGGATTAGATGTCCTTATTTTTTTATTCATCCATACTTAATAGTGAGTATTATTCTTAATCAAAAGCAACTGTAGATCTAGATTTAGAAAAATCAGTGAAATTCAAATAAACCATTAACTAATTAAAATTTACCAAATCACGCTTGTACTTCGAGATTAAAACCCGATTGAAGAGATCTTGTACCAAATCCAACAAACACAACCGAAATCCAAAATACCGAAATTCTTCTTGCTTGATTTATTTCACTCGACCTCCCCTCTCTCTTTTGTTTTTTTATTCCAAAAGTGTAAGTAACTTAATGAGAATGATTCTCATATCACAATATAAATATAAAGCCGAAGGCGACCAACAAAGTCGGTTAAAAGATTTGGCAAATTACATTTTTCACCTTTAAAATTCTTTTACTAAAAACTTTACCCTGAAATAATTAATAATTAACTTTAAGTTAAAAACTTTATAAAATATAATAAACTTAATTAGAAAATAAATATTACTTTTAAAAATTCACTATATATCATGCCACTATACTATGCGTATGCTATTAATTTATATGAATGCAAAATGGTATATGCACTTTGGTCGGGGATGTTACACATTTAATCTATCAATTTGAAAATTTCTTGTACAATATAGTGACGTTCCATAGAAATATACTGATAGCTTGCATTTAGGTAGTGATTAGGATGCATATTTATGTTTGTTTTGCATGTGTTTTAGTTTAGTTTAGTGTAGTTCTTAGGTTTTTAGGTTTTCCAGGAAATTCGGGTTGTGCGCTTGTTTTGCAGATCTTTAGGTAAACAAGCATGGACGGGATGAATATTAGAGGAATATGGTGGAGTTTGAGGAAGTTTAGAGTGATACAAGTGAAGATTGGAAGAACTAAGACCCAAGAGCTTGAGGGATAAAAACGCTTAAACCCGGGTCATGCATTGGAGTTTTGTTTTGACACCTCTATCTTGCAAAGCTTAGTTTGGGAGCTATAGAGGTCGGATGAAGCTGAATTTGGTATCACTGGAAAGCTAACTCGAAGAGATACAATTCATATTTTTACTCCGGGTCCAAATTCCAACTCGAAGGGGGTCAAAACAGCATCTGAAGTGTCACTAGAGTTGCTGCAGGCAAAACGCGGGTAGAGTGGGCATAGCGCGACCGCGCTTTGGGTGTTCTTGACAGCGCTTTGGCGCATTTGTACGACGCTGACTCGAGCTTCCGTGTTTTCTTTTGGGCCGACTTTATTCGTGTTTTTGGATGTTTTTGATATCATATACATACTTTTTAGTTTTTTCTTTGGATTATTATGCTATCTATTGCTTAGTTCTACGTTAGTTTTGAATTGGAGAACTTTTGGGAGACCAAACCCTAGTTTTACAACATTGAAGAGAAATCAAACTCTTGTAAGTTTAATTCTACTTTAATGTCTTATTCTAGCTAAATTTCCCATGTCCAACTAGTTAGTTGAAATTATATGCATGATTGTTTGTGAGATTTGAATTATTTCAGTTTGCCTTGACTAGATTGAATTTCTCCATGCTTGATTGATTAAATTCACTTAGGATTATAATAGCTTAATCACCTATTCTATTTCTAGGTCGAATTACAACTAGAATAATTAAATAGACGGTGGAATTTGGTTATTCATGGATGAATCCTTTGATTAAACTTATAGACGATAGAATAAGATTAATCAAAGGCGGAGAATTTAATCACAAAACTTCATGAATAGACGGTGGAATTCATGAATTATGTTTCTATTGAATGCTTTGAACTTATTTGCATGATCAGTTTGACATAGAAGGTTTTCTAGGTTAATTGGTTAAAAGGTTGTTAAAGACGGTGTATATTAATAACCATTTTAAGCTTGAATTTCATAAATTCACAATAGATTAGTCAAGGGAAATCGAAATAAGAATAATCAATGATCAAAACTCATGTATGCAATGGAAACGAAACTAGTTGGACGCTTTCTCTATATTTGAATTTCTAATCGTTTTATTTGCTCTGCTTTTATTTATTTAGATAAATAGTTTGAAACCATAAAAAAACCCCCTTTTACTTAGTAATATTATTTAAATACAAATAATCTGAGTCCCTGTGGGTTCGACCCTTGCTTCCGCTTTACTCAGGTTAGGAAGTTAGGATATTTCTTTGACATTGCTTTTACATCGACATAAAAGTGCTCGTCAAATTTGGCGCCGTTGCCGGGGACTCGGCTATTCCTTTGTGTTTATTTAGTATTACTATTTTTTTGGTGTTGTGAACCTATCTTACGGTTCATAACACCAGTGCTACTGATCCATGGCTATGTTTGCATGTAGACAACTACAAGATGAATATTTTCATGAGTATTTTGCTAGACTACAACAAAAGATTCATGAATATGGTACTTTGCTGGGTTATTATCCATGTGAGAGAGAATTATGTGAATGCATCCTAGACGGTTTGAATTCTCAGACTCGAGGGCTCGCTGAGTACATGAGCAATTATAGGCTTTGGTGTATGGGACCAGAAGAGTGTTGGGACTTCTTTTGGTACATGAGCCATCAATGTATGCTAGTCGAATTATCTCCACCAATTCCCTATCCAATGATGGGAGAGGTTGCATTGGAATCAAATGCCCTTGAGTTAGACACCCAAGTGCAAGTTGAGGAGGAATCCACTAGAGTTGAGTAGGGTTATGAGGATGACTTTAATGTCCAATATGATTTTATTCCTATTATTCAACTTGAAGAGAGCACCACGGAGCCAAGTTCAATCTCTATTGACATGGAGAAGCCTATAGAACCAAGTGAGTTTAAGGTTGGTACTAGAGAATACTCACAATTCATCTTTGAGGAAAATGGTAATGATGACAAGTACTTTGACTCATACTGTAAGTATTTTCTGACATCACCACTTGTGTTGAATTTTTTTTAGCATATGCCATCTCATGAAAATTGGTCTCACAAGTTTGATAAGTTGAAGCGGTTTTTAAATGGGTTATTCAATTTGAATTTATCCTTGTGCTACTTATCTTCTTGTGAGATGTGTTCACAGGCTTTTGACAGGTTGTTAAGGGCATTGACGATGTCTAATCTTGAGAAGTCATGGTAATGCGTCACGCTAATGACGTTAAATAAGCGCTTATTGGGAGGCAACCCAAGGTTTAGAGTAGTTTTGTTTTTCAATTATAATCTTTTGTTTTTTAGGTAGTTTTGTTTGTGTTAGATATCCCAGGTCCAAAGATTGATAACCCGAAGAACCATCACCACCGTCGGATTTTCCGCCGCATTACCCGGATTGCTAGATTCTTTGTGAGTTTTTCTCTTCTCTTTACTTTTTACTATACTTTGGGGACAAAGTATGTTTTAAGCATGGGGGAAGGGAATTACTTTTGCATTGCATATAGTTGCATTAGTTTAGGTCATATTTAAAATTTTTGCATGCATTGATTAAAATCCTAAAAATGAAAAAAATCAGAAAATTTTGAAAAAAAAATACAAAAATATTGCATTTAGGTTCTTATTTCCCCATTGTTTGATTCCTCTTGTGTTTCTATGCTAAGTATGAATCCTAATCCATGATTTTCATGATATGTTGAAGTTTATATGATATGAGTATGATCATTGATTAATTACTTTGACTATAGGATGGAGCATGTATTTAACTTGAGTATTTGATTCATTCTGAAGTTCTAGACAAAAATTTGCCTTGTGATATTTTTGGCCTTTCATGATTGTATTTGTTCTCTACATTCTTGAGTGTATCACCGTGATTATCTAGCTCTAGAACTTGCGTTATGACTCTTTTTCAAGGCTGCTTTATATAATTGAATGCATGACATTAAAATGATTGAGGCAATGTTTCTTTATAGCCTATTATTTCCCTTCCTACCTTACAAGATCCATGTTCTTGATACCCCATTTCTTTTGTGTAAGACCCGAATTTCCGTTCGTTAGTTCCGTTTAAATTCCTACCTCTTTATTCATTTTACTCTTCCTTTCTTCGTTATTTGGGCCGAAAAGCCCGAAAATGGAAGGCCCAAACCCATTTTTACTACTCATTTCCTAAACTACCCTTGCCCTAGTTTATCCTCTCCCTCCTTTCTTTTGGATGTGAGGTGTCGTTCAACTGGTTAAGAAGAGCAGACCCTCGCTCACGACATTTCAGCTCGCCGCCAGGCTAATCTTCACCTACCTCTCTCATTTCCTTCCTTCCCTTACCGAGATCTCAATCTAGTGTTGGTAGGCAGTCGCACCACCACCACCTTACCACGATTCCGCCCTCATTCCGTTGTTCCTGTCGCGTCGCCGGTGGAGGAGCCACAGTGCGTCGGCGCCACCCAAAGAGGCGTAAGGCCGTCGAAATCAAGTCGTGAAGCATCACCAGAGACCCGACTAACTTCCTGTTGGAGACGCTCAAGCCGACGAATCTCATTGCCATCATTTCGTGTCGGCTTGCTTCCGGTCTCCGTCGGGAATTGGCTTGCTCGACACCAGTCAAGCCGCCTTCGTTGGTTCTCGTTCTCCATAGTTCACCCCGTCTCGCCTCAATTTGTTGTCGGTAAGGATCGCCTCTTAAGCTCCGTCCTCGTCCTTTTTTTTCCTTTTTTTTTTATTTCGGCTATGGCTTTGAAGCTTGTTGGTCAGACAGATCCGACCTCGAACCCACAAGGCCGCCACATATCTTGAAGTCACCTAAGATCTCGTTCCAGCGCACCTCAGTTCGGGAAGAACCGTTGTTGTCCGAAGAGAAGAAATGTTCAAATTCAACCCTCATAAGGTCGGATACTTCTTGTTCCCTTTGCGAGATCCTTGGTTTTGTAAGTTTGCCTTGTAATGTGTGACGTGATTGTTTTTAGATGAGTTGATTCCATTTTGTGCTCTGTAATTTAGTATTTGGTGAATAGTTCAATTTGATGAATTATCACTAGTAATGTTGCCTTGTACTGGTTTGTATATTGTTGTCGGGTAATAATATGAGTTTCTTGGTCTGAATTTCGTTGTGAGGAAACCAGTAGTAGATTAAGGTCTACACTTATGAATTTGTATATGGGTCTTCATCGGTTTGTGAGGAGGCATGCGATCAAATTTGTTGTAATTTGACCCGGGTTTTGAGATTGGTTAACTCTCGTTGATATAGTGATGTTTGTATGTTTCTAAACGGAATTCGATCTTGTATGGTTTGATCCTTCCTAGAATGTGAGTATTATTAGGGTTTTCGAGTAGGATGTAAGTTAGTCTCGGCCTATTGTTGCTTGGAAGAACTCGCTTGGTTGGCTTTGCCTTGAATAGAAGCTTTGGGACCTAAGGTTATAATTGGTGAACTTGGACATCGATCTTGGTTTGCATTGGCCTTCTATTCCTTGAAGCGCTATAGACCTAGAAAAGAGAAACTAGTTTATTGAGGAAAGTTGATGTGGTTCATGAGTCGTCGCGCCTAAATTTTGTTCAAACTTAAATAATCAAGTCAAGCCGTTTTTGTTTGGATACCATGAAAGTATGGTGGCTCTTACTTCGAATCCACTATGGTTGTGCTTGCCTAGAATCGATAGTTACTTCTCGCGTTAGTCGATTAACCGTGAACGTTATGATTCGTAGGTCTTTAGTATCGACATGTTTCTTACTTCATTCGAGGATCGCCTTCCAGGTAAGTCGTTCTCGACTTCCTCGGCTTTATTCTAGTCTTGTTAGATTTCATGCCGTGATTGTGAGATTGGTTTTGGGAATTAGTCCCGAATGTATGTTTTCCTTGTGAAATGTTTTCTTGCATGATGTGACGCGCTTTCCATTCCAAACGTTTTCTCGTAAAAGAAATGGTATCATTTTCTCTGTGCTGACAACGTAACCGACACGATCATGTGCGACGATTGTCGGTGGCGAAGAGGCGTCTAGCCATGGTCGTGTGTCGGCCGGGCCCCTTCAAAAATAAAAATTAATTGCTTGGTTTTTGGCAAGTGCTCCAGTGGAGGCTTGACCAGGGGTTGGAAGGATGACATATATGAAAAGTGAGAGGGTCTGCCTCTGCACTCGAGCGCAGGTGAGTTAGCGCCGTAGATTGGAATGCAACGGTGGTCGGTGGGAGGAAGATTTGCATTTCCAAATAGGTTTGTGAATGACTTCTGCTTGTGTTTGTATATGGTTGCTTGGTTAGTTCTGGCTTGTGAGTTGTTGGTATGTGTGATGAATTGTTTGTTCGTTGTGTTTATTTTCACTTGTTGAATGTTGAGTTCTTGGTTATTGTTTCAAACGCTTCACTTGTTGCATGTCGAATTGTTAGTTATGTTTGTTGGTATGTTGGTATGTTTAATGAATTATTGGTTTTGTTGTGCTTCCTTTCACTGGTTGAATGTCGAATTGTTAGTTATTGTTATCAAATGCTTTACTTTTGTCGTTGTTATTTTGTTAGTATGTGTATTGGAAATGTTTTGTTCTATTCACTTGTTGCAGGTTAAGTTGTTGGATAATTATTGTTTTTAAACGTCTTACTATTGCCGCTTGTTATCTAGCTTGCCTAGGATATTAGCTGACCCCTCGGGGAATTTTATTTTTCAGTTACAGGTACTTCTATAGGTCCCGTGTTGGAGCCTAGGCAGGATGTTGCAGTGGATCGTTGTCGCGCGTGCCATTAGGTGCTAGAGTGGTTTGGGTGTTCTGGTTTAGTCTTTAGTTATGGTTTTGGAGGTTTTCTCCGTTTGTTGACTTATGTGGGTTGTCATGTTGTTTATGGTTAGTTTCAGTTGTTGGGACCTCTTGCATGACATTGTACATATATGTTTTAAAAACAAATAGTTGGATGATTTAAATTCGTTTTCTCGTCACGCCCGAGTTGCAAGGTACAGATGTTTAGTTGTCAAACTAGTTCTGGTAGTGCCCGAGAGGGTCAACTACTGAGTAGCGCCCCGACGTTAAGACGGGGTGTTACATTTTGAGCTTTAAGCCCATTTTTTTGATAGCTCCACAAAATTTTCCTAGTCTATTAAGCTTGACCCATCCGGGATTTAGGACTTTAGGTTGTGTTTTTTGTTTTGTGGTAGTTTCATGTAAGTATGGGGGAAGTTGAAGAAAAGGTGGAAAAGAGGAATACAACTCTAAGTGTGTGTAAGTGAAAGAGAAAGAAGTGAAGATGAAAAGTATGTTGCAAAGCAAAGAAAAAGTTGAGTACAAATGTTAGTAATCTTCATGAGTGAAAAAGAAAAGAGTTGAAGAAGAGGCAAGAAAAAAAGGTGAAGAAAGAAACAATATGTTTAAATGAGTTTATGGAGTTGGAAAAGAAAGTTTGGAAAAGATGAGATGAAAAGTGTGTTGAAGTTTGGGTTTAGGATTAGTTCTTTATCCCGGATTTAGCACCACAAGCCAAATTGATCCCTTCCAAATTTCTCTTTACCTTGGCCCCATTACAACCCTTAAAAAGACCTCATGATTTTTGTTATGTGTTTGATCCCCAGCGGTGGAGATTTAGAACGTTGATACAAGCTTATGGTAGTCTAGTTTTTATGGTTGATTTTGAGTAAAACACATACCTTTAAACGCTTGAGAGTTTGAGTGCAAACACATTTACCTTGGTGAGGTCTAGAATGGATTTTTAAATCTATGTTCTATGCTTGTTGTAATGCATGATATGAAGTCTTGGTCGGGTTTTAATTATATGTTGAATTGCTTGTTTGATTATGAAATGGATGCATGATTGCATTGATGTGGTGTGACTTGGACTTATGACTTGCTTGAGGACAAGCAAGGGTTAAGCATGGGGGAATTTGATAGCTTGCATTTAGGTAGTGATTAGGATGCATATTTATGTTTGTTTTGCATGTGTTTTAGTTTAGTTTAGTGTAGTTCTTAGGTTTTTAGGTTTTCTAGGAAAATCGGGTTTTGCGCTTGTTTTGTTCGATTTTGCAGATCTTTAGGTAAACAAGCATGGACGGGATGGATATTAGAGGAATATGGTGGAGTTTGAGGAAGCTTAGAGTGATACAAGTGAAGATTCGAAGAACTAAGACCCAAGAGCTTGAGGGATAAAAACGCTTACCCCGGATCATGCATTGGAGTTTTGTTTTGACACCTCTATCTTGCAAAGCTTAGTTTGGGAGCTATAGAGGTCGGATGAAGCTGAATTTGGTATCACTGGAAAGCTAACTCGAAGAAATACAATTCATATTTTGACTCCGGGTCCAAATTCCAACTCGAAGGGGGTCAAAACAGCCTCTGAAGTGTCACTAGAGTTGTTGCAGGCAAAACGCGGGCAGAGTGGGCATAGTGCGACCGCGCTTTGGGTGCTCTTGACCGCGCTTTGGCGCGTTTGTACGACGCTGACTCAAGCTTCCGTGTTTTCTTTTGGGCCGACTTTATTCGTGTTTTTGGATGTTTTTGATATCATATACATACTTTTTAGTTTTTCTTTGGATTATTATGCTATCTATTGCTTAGTTCTACGTTAGTTTTGAATTGGAGAACTTTTGGGAGACCAAACCCTAGTTTTACAACATTGAAGAGAAATCAAACTCTTGTAAGTTTAATTCTCCTTTAATGTCTTATTCTAGCTAAATTTCCCATGTCCAACTAGTTAGTTGAAATTGTATGCATGATTGTTTGTGAGATTTGAATTATTTCAGTTTGCCTTGACTAGATTGAATTTCTCCATGCTTGATTGATTAAATTCACTTTGGATTATAATAGATTGATCACCTATTCTATTTCTAGGTCGAATTACAACTAGAATAATTAAATAGACGGTGGAATTTGGTTATTCATGGATGAATCCTTTGATTAAACTTATAGACGGTGGAATAAGATTAATCAAAGACGGAGAATTTAATCACAAAACTTCATGAATAGACGATGCAATTCATGAATTATGTTTCTATTGAATGCTTTGTACTTATTTGCATGATCAGTTTGACATAGAAGTTTTTCTAGGTTAATTGGTTAAAAGGTTGTTAAAGACGGTGTATATTGATAACCACTTTAAGCTTGAATTTCATAAATTCACAATAGATTAGTAAAGGGAAATCGAAATAAGAATAATAAATGATCAAAACTCATGTATGCAATGGAAACGAAACTAGTTGGACGCTTTCTCTATATTTTAATTTCTAATCGTTTTATTTGCTTTGCTTTTATTTATTTAGATAAATAGTTTGAAACCATAAAAACTCCACTTTTACTTAGTAATATCATTTAAATACAAATAATCTGAGTCCCTGTGGATTCGACCCTTGCTTCCACTTTACTCAGGTTAGGAAGTTAGGATATTTCTTTGACAGTGCTTTTACAACGACATAAAAGTGCTCGTCATATACTAATATGGCTAGATACATTATTTATGATTCATTCGACCAAAAAAATACATTATTTATGATTGGTAAACTTGTCATCAACAAAAAAATTAATGGTTATTACTTAATATTATCTCATAATGGTTATTATAAAGGGTTCGGCTTAGGAAAGAACATTCCTTTAGGAGGGAACTAAAATCATCTCTTAGACATTCGATCTCAAAATTTCAATGGCTAGAATTGTGCGTTAGCTAAATTATAAAATTAGGAAAAATTCGTTTGTGCAAAATTTTAGAATTGTCAGTTAAATTTTATAATCATGCACACTTACTTATATCATAATGCTTAATCATCTAAAGAAAGCCATATTCGGCCCCTTTGAGAGATGAATATTGGAGCACTTGTCCCAGTTAGGCAAGAGAGATCTGGCCACTCTCTCAGCTTTGTCATTTATGACTCTTGTCGATCTCTATGATGGCAATAACCTTAGAAAAAGAGGCCCTTTGGGTCGCCTTTCCCTTTGAATCAGACTTCTGAATTGGGGAACCCTGAAGTGCGGAATACAAATATAGAACTCAAGCAAACAGAAATCGAAAGCAAAGACGACCAAACGAAGTTTTATTTGGCTTTGAGCCTCAATCGAAATGCCAGAGATCCAAGGGGACAACAGAAGGGCAAAGAGAACTATAGAACAAGCAAGCAATCGAAAGAGAGAAGCAAAGTGAGAAGTGCACAGCTCGAACTGGTCAAACAACCACAAAGGTCTCCAAGGTGCAATCTCTTTCTCTCTTACTTGTTTGGATTTCAGAGGGAGCTCATGTCACCGACGTCGAGCTCAGGCAAGCAAGGCCGAGCAAACACTCTCAAAGAAAAACCCTAGAAGCTTCTCTAAATGATCCAACGAGCGGCACAAGGGGAGAAAGCGAGGCTTTTAAAGAGCTCACTCAAACCCTAGTGCTACAACGACGTCGTTCTAGTTAATGAGACAGACCACCAATGTAATGGACAAGCTCGAGTGTGCGTGTATTGGGCCGTTTGGCCCAATACATACTCCTACGAGCTAAGGCCCAATTACAGGCAATCTATTACATATGCCAGATTACATATAAACCCAATTATCCAAACTTAGGAGATTACAAGCCCAATTACATACAACTCTACAATTTGCCCTCCTAATTCCTAAGTTTACATCAAGAGTAAAACTTGTTTCCTTGTTTTGTTGATCCTTGGTCTTACAGTCTTTCTATCACCGGCTCATTATACCCTCCTCAGCTCTGTTCTGCCTCGATCACATGTAGGAAATCTCTGCAAAAGTTAAACTTATCAATTGTGACAATTGGTACCAAAATCTGCAGGATTCTTCTTACCATCAATCTTTTCAACCAGAATGATTTTCTTTGCTACCTTTTGCCTTATGAAATGGTACCTCACATTAATATATTTGGTCCTTTCATGGTACATAGGGTCTTTGCACAAATAGAGGGCACTCTGACTGTCCATATGCAATTTGAACATATAGTTCTTTCCTTCAATTTCCCTCAAAAATCCTTGGAGCCAGATTGCTTCCTTAGAAGCTTCAGTAGCAGCTATGTACTCTGCCTCAGTAAAGGATAGAGCTACAATAGACTGCTGCTGAGACTTCCAAGAGATGCAATTTCCACACCAAGTATAGACATATGAGGTGGTTGATTTTCTATTGTCTTTATTGCTTGCAAAGTCAGAGTCAACATAGCCACAGAGTTCAGAAGGAGAAGAATGAACACCATAGAGCAAACCAAAGTTGGCAATGCCAACAATATATCTCAAACAGAATTTCATGGCATGCCAATGTTTTTCACATGGCTCAGACATATATCTACTCAGAACACTGATGGCAAAAGCAAGATCAAGTCTGGTGCAAATCATAGCATACATAACTGAACCAACATCAGCATCATAAGGGATAAAAGACATTCTGCCCTCCTCATCTTTGGAGAGAGGCAGCTTGGCTTTTGTCAAGTCAAGGTGCCCTCCTAAGGGCATAGAATAGGGTTTGGCATTCAAAGCATGGAATCTATCAAGCACCTTATGCAAATAATCAGATTGAGTAAGCATGATTTGTTTCTTAGACCTGTCTCTAACAATCTTAATGCCTATGACCATTTGAGCATGACCTAGGTCTTTCATGTCAAAGTTCTTTCTAAGTGCCCTTTTCACAACATTGATTTTATACATGGATTTGCAAATCAAAAGCATATCATCAACATAAAGCAAGACATAAATGGGCAAATCAGACTTGACATGCTTGAAGTATAAACATGAATCATACTTGCTAGACTGGAACCCTAAAGATTTTATGCATTTATCAAACTTTATATTCCACTGCCTAGGTGATTGCTTCAAGCCATATATGGATTTCTTCAACAAGCATACGTGATCAGGCTTAGAAGGATCAACAAAACCTTTAGGCTGTTTCATATATATAGTTTCTTCAAGGTCACCATGCAAGAAAGCTGTTTTAACATCCATTTGTTCAACTTCAAGATCATAAATAGCAGACATAGCAAGGATCAATCTCATGGTTTTATACTTAGCAACATGAGCAAAAATGTCATGGTAATCCTCTCCTTCTCTTTGCGAGAAGCCTTTTGCTACTAGCCTAGCTTTGTATCTAGGTGGATCAGTAGCAATGGCACCCTCTTTGAGTTTATAAATCCATTTGCAATCAATAACTCTTAAGTTCTTAGGTTTGGGGACCAAGATCCAAGTTTTATTGTCATGCATAGATTTGATTTCCTCATTCATGGCTTTCAACCAAAAATCAGAATAAACACATTTAACAGAATGTTCAAACAAGTCAGGAGTATAAGCATTCAACACATCAGCAATTATGAAAGCAAACTCATCAACATTGTTCACATACTTCTTGTTAGGAATTTTAACCCTAGGGGCTCTATCTCTAGTCAATTGATAGTTATTCAAATTTGGCACCTCATCAAAGGGAATATCCTCAACAGGATCATCCATATCATGCATATCAGAGACAGAGTCATGCACAGAATCATGCACATTATCAAGAAGAGGATCATGCACATATGTGGAAGGGGAAGAATGTGAACTAACCTGCCCACCGTGATGGTGAGGTTGCACAACTAAGTGCTCTTCAGTACTTGCTTGAGCATTCAAGTGCTCATTAGAAATACCAATGCCAGAATTTTCAGAATTTCCAGAATGAGAAGGAGAGTATCCAATATCAAAGTCTTCATCAAATAACTCACTTTGAGGTGGAGCAACATAGAATGAAGTGTGAACTTGTTCAGACCTGTCTAAGTGCTCAGGAGAAGATGTGAGAATACTTTTGAAGTGGAAATCACTTTCATTGAAAGTGACATCCCTACTCACTATCACTCTATAGCCACCAGGCTGTATGAGTAACAATTTGTAGCCTTTAACCCCTTCAGGGTATCCCAGCATCACAGACTTTTGGGCTCTTGGATTTAACTTCCCAGCATTATTAAGAGCATAGGCAATGCATCCAAAAGGTCTCAGATGTGTAATGGTGGGTTTAGTCCCACTCCACAACTCTTGTGGAGTTTTGAAACCAATGGCAGAGCAAGGGGATCTATTTATCAAGTATGAGGTTGTTGTGACAACCTCTCCCCAGAGGGAGTGTTTCATCCCAGCACTGATTAGCAGGCACCTAACCTTTTCAAGCAAGGTCTTGTTCATCCTCCCAACAATGCCATTTTGTTTAGGTGTGCCAGGCACAGTTAAGTGCCTTTTAATACCATTTTCATGACAGAAAGCATCAAAAGCATGGTTGCAAAACTCAAGGCCATTGTCAGTTCTAAGGCATTTCACCTTGAACTGAGACTGGCCCTCAACAGTTTGCTTCCAGTGTTTAAACATGTCAAAGGCTTCACTCTTAGCTTTGAGTAAGTACACCCAAACCTTCCTAGAATAGTGGTCAATTAATGACAAGAAGTATTTCCTGCCACCAATTGTGTCCACCTGGGCAGGTCCCCATAGGTCTACATGCACATACTCAAGAGGCTTTTGAGCAACAAATTTGGATTTGGAGAAGGGAGTTCTAGCAAGTTTCCCAAATACATAGTTTTCACACATGCTCAAATCAGAGGGTTTTTGACTTATATATCCATTCTTGAACAGATAATGCAATCCCTTGTTTCCAATATGACCTAATCTAGCATGCTACAACTTGGTTGAATCAACACTCATGCAAGCATTCACTTCAAAAGTCATGGTCATAACAGGGGAACCAATAACATGATAAAACCCACGTTTTTTAATTCCTTTCACAAGGACTTTCCCATTTCTGGAGACATTTCTGAGTCCATTATGGGTGTGGATATGACACTCAAGGTCATCAAACATGCTTTCAAACAACAACTTTCTCCTCAAGTCAGGTACCCACCTAACATTTTGGAGAATTCTAACAACACCATCATGCATCTTAAAAGGAATAGTACCAACACCCTTAATTTTAAGAGAAGAATGATCACCCAACCTTACCTCACCCTCATCACAAAGATGCAAGTAATTAAAGACATGCTTTTGAGGAGTAACATGCATAGTGCAACCAGAATCAAGTATCCAGGCATCATGATCAGAATTAACATGATTAGCACACATAAGCAACTCAGCAGGATAGGAAAGGTGTGACTCAACAATTGCAGAAGTACCATTCTGTGTTTTTATGGAGGCAGCTAAGGCCTCATCTTTCTTCTTCTTAAAGCAATCATTAATCAAGTGAGTACCCTTGCCACAGTAGTGACATTTAAGGTTCTTTTTCTTAGACTTGGGTTTGGTATTCCCAGAATTGGAGCTAGAAGAGTCAAATTCCTTTTCTTTCTTCTTATAGCTCTTTTTCTGGTTTTTATACTTTCCCTTAGTGAACGTGACTTCATTTTTAGACTCTTTGTCAGGTTTACACTTAAACACTTTCATAGTCTCATTTTTCTGAGTTACAACATCTACAATCTTCTTTTTAGTCAGACCCTTTATGCCATCATGATTAAACTCAAGCACATCTTTGAAGTTATCAAATTAGGAAGGTAGAGAGTTTAGCAAAATCACAACTTGGTGAGATTCAACAACTTTTTCACCACACCTTTCCAAATCCTGGTTCATCTTAAGAAATCTATCAAGATTGTCATTCAGAGACACAAAGACATCCATTTTGAAAGTAAAGATGCGACTAAGCATGCTAATAACAGAGGGAAGGGATTTTACCTGATAGAGGTCATTCAACGCCTTCCAAAGATTCCTGGAAGAGTCTATTGCGACCACTTGGCGAGCAACTTCATCAGATAAGCGAATAATAATCTCAGAATGAGCTATTTGATCTATTTCCTTCTTTTTAGCAGCATCAAAAGAGTCAGGCCATGATTCATCAACAACATCCCAACATTTTTCTTTAATCAAGATGGCTTTCATCTTTAGTTGCCACATAGCAAAGTCAGAAGAGCCATCAAGTGGCTTTATGCGGACAGATGAATGATCAGACATAGTAAGCCTTGCTCAGAGAGAGAATAGCAACTCAGAGTGTTAGAGAGACAAAAAGTTCAGCAAGTGAGAATCAAACAGAGATCCTCACAACAAATAACCTGCACCTGCAAAATGTATGCAAAGAGGCTATGCAACAAGACCAACAAGAGGTGGCTTTGGCCTGTTGCAAGTCTCAACAAGTATCAAGTGAAGTGGTAAACTAGTACAAGTAACAAACAAGTCACAGATAAGGATCAGAAGCCCCAAATCAAGCTTTAGGGTTTCAGATCTAGACAAAGACACTCTTTTGCAAGAGCTTTGTGTAGGATCCGACAACGGGATAGAACCAGTATAGCTGGTATCAAGGATCCCCCGCGCCTTCCTAGCGAAGGTAAACGGAGATCTACACTCAGAAGCAAAGAAGCAATTTGAAACACTTGAAACGGTTGAGACTATGAGATTTAAAACAATTTTAAAGCAATATTTCTTAATGAGCCCTCATATCTGAGTTCTAGAGAGTTACTTGACTCTAGAACTTTAGATCCAGCCCAAAGAAGAGGAAAGAAGAGACTCAAGACTTTAGATCGAGAGAGTAACTCGTACTCAGAGGAACGTAGCAAGAGAAACTTCGAGAGCAAGAGTGAGAAAATGAAACGTCAACAACGAGAGCTCAAGATCTGGAAGCCAAACTCCCAAATCTAGCAAAGTGAGCCTCAGATCTCAAGATCCAACTCAAGCAACAACAGAAACAAACCCTAGATTCGAAGATCCGGGACTAGAGAGTCCAGAAACCTCAAACCCTAGATCTGTTCGAGCCCAACCTGGCTCTGATACCATTTTGAAGTGCGGAATACAAATATAGAACTCAAGCAAACAGAAATCGAAAGCAAAGACAACCAAACAAAGTTTTATTTGGCTTTGAGCCTTAATCGAAATGTCAGAGATCCAAGGGGACAACAGAAGGGCAAAGAGAACTGTAGAACAAGCAAGCAATCGAAAGAGAGAAGCAAAGTGAGAAGTGCACAACTCGAACTGGTCGAACAACCACAAAGGTCTCCAAGATGCAATCTCTTTCTCTCTTCCTTGTTTGGATTTCAGAGGGAGCTCAGGTCACCAGCGTCGAGCTCAGGCAAGCAAGGCCGAGCAAACGCTCTCAAAGGAAAACCCTAGAAGCTTCTCTGAATGATCCAACGAGCGGTACAAGGGGAGAAAGCGAGGCTTTTAAAGAGCTCACTCAAACCCTAGTGCTACAACGATGTCGTTCTAGTTAATGAGACAGACCACCAGTGTAATGGACAAGCTCGAGTGTGCGTGTATAGGGCTGTTTGGTCCAATACATACTTGTACGAGCTAAGACCCAATTACAAGCAATCCATTACATATACCAAATTACATATAAACCCAATTATCCAAACTTAAGAGATTACAAGTCCAATTACATACAACTCTACAAACCCAGCAGTGGTGGGAAGGCTTGAGAGTCCTTTAAAGCCATGAGTCACTGTTGGATCGTAAGAAGTTATTTAAAATTTATAGAAGTAGCTTGAAAATAGAGATAACTTGAAAGAAATAAAAAAAATAGAGAACTTGTTGAAAGAAATAAAAAAATAGAGAACTTGTTGAAAGAAAGTGGAATATAGAGGCGATTTTTTAAAATGACTTTATGGAAAGGATCAAGTTTTAGATCACTAAATTAGCAAGTTACGGTCAAGTTTTAGATGACTTTATGGAAAGGAGTAATAAAATTTTCAAATCATTAATTGTTGATGCAATATCCAAAGCGATAACATGGTGAAGATGGAGTATTTATATTAATTTAAAATGACTTCATTTTTCGATATATGTTCATGTGGTCAGGACCGTCAGGTTTGTATTACTCCCTCCGTTTCAAAATAGTTGTTCATAGACAAAAGTGCACATATATTAAGGGGAAAAAATTCTTCCAAAAATACCCCTATAAAATGGTACTTTCTACTCCAAAAAGTTGCTTTAGAAAAAGTGTATGTTTAGTGTGGTGTAATTATTAAGGGTATAAATGGAAAAATTATTATATGAACAACTATTATGAAACAAGAAAAATTGTCTATATGGACATCTATTTTGAAACGGAGGGAGTATTATTTTTGTTCATGATTTTAAGAGTTGACGTTGTTTCCTAAAATAGCGGTTCAATCTTCGACCATTCAAGCAACTAAAATTTTAAAGTTATTTTAATGTCTTTGTTTTATAAATAACGCTATTAAGTGGACAACACGAGTTGACATTGTTTCCTAAAAATAGCGGTTCAATCTTCGAGCATCTATTGAAGCAACTAAAATTTTAAAGTTATTATAATGTCTTTGTTTTTATAAATAACGCTATTAAGTGGACAACACGTACTTGCATTGATTACTTACATAATGATAAAAACTAATTAACCTAATTAGTCGTTGCATACAAGGACGACCACAATATTTAATATTAGGATAGGCTAATTATTTTTACACTTTTTTGAGTGTGCTAAATTACCTTAATTTAATTAATTTAACACTAAATTTATTTTATTTTTATTTTTATTTTTATTTTTATTATTAAATTTATCCCATTTTTATTATTTTTATTTTTTTAGGGCGGGCAGCCCGCCCTTCGGTCCGTCTCTGCGTTGCAAGTGATATTTTCGAAGAAGTACAACACACGAATAAAATTTCTCAAACATTACAAGAATAGTTGCCCAATGAAGGCAGACATACATTGTCACAATGGAAAAAATAGAGGCCAACACAAAGTAGAATAATACAAGACAAATTTGGAATCAAAATAAAAAAAACCCAGATCTCGTAGGAGCGGGATCTAGGGATCTGGAACAAGTCGAGAGATGTTTTCGATAGACCCAGAGTTTAAATCAAAATGATCAAACTATTTCAAGCAACATATTGCACACCTGTTGGACATTTAGATGTATGGCCTTTTGATCTCCCAAGCTTGACGAAACCCAATCAATTAGTTGCTTCGCTCAACAATGCCAGCATTGATGAGCAAAGCCCACAAGTGAGTGATGAACTCTCCTCCTTCTTCAAGCTTCTGCACATGAACCATTTCAGTGTTGTCAGACGCCGCCAAGAACAAGATCATCTCAGCCCAGAACCCCGCCAATATCTCCCACTTTTTCCCTTCACGACTAAGGACCTCCCCTAGCTTCACACCTTTTTGGAGAGTCGTCATCCTTTCTTCTCCGGCTTCGTTGTCACCGTTTCCCAATTTGATCAACTCGTCGTACATTTCATCCCTTTCCAGCTTGCCACAAAGAGCAATGGGCGTACGGATCAACAAACCTCTTGCTTCTTTGATGACGGTCTCACAACTGATTTCTGATTCAAAAACAGGAATAGATACAAGTGACGGAGCATAAGCCAACAAGTATGCGCAATACTTGGACAACTCGGTTGCTACGTTAAACCCTTTCATCTTTTCTTGATCTTTATCGCTCATCTCACAAATGCTCGTTGCTATATGCCACACTAGAATCGTTTCTGAATCTTTCTTGAGCTTACAAGCCCAAGCAAGCTTCTCCGCAACTTCATTTTCCTTTAAAGAAGAGACCCCTTTGCTCAATTTCGATCCATTTTTTTGTAGCGATACAACAATAGCTCTCTTCAAATGATCAGAGAATGCAACACTTTTCCCTTGTCCTTTGCTCGGATTTGGAAGACTAAACCCAAAAATACCACCAATTGCTTCAAAAAATCCGTTTTTGGTACTAAGACGAGTGCACGAATCAAGGAGCGAATATTGGCTAAGCCTTTTCTTCCAAGGCTTGCTCATTAGGGACTTAGTGCATGATGAGACTCCACAAACTACTCCAATAAACACCCCCAAGCACCACTTAAGGAATCCTCCATTTAACTTGGCATAGTAGCTCATCAAGATCACTTTATACCACCTTGAATTCAAGAACATAAAGAATTGTATGGCCTCTAAAGCATACAAGATCGATATCACAATCACCACAACGTATGGAAATATACCAAAATTCTTGTAGACACTAAGTAAAGCTTCATCAGGAAAATCTATATATATAAAATGCCAAGCCATGACGGTCCAAGCTATGAAAGAGATAAGCTTCCAATAAACCCCTTTCAAATAGATGAACATGTACTTTGTATAGAAGTAGTCTTGGAGAAAGTTTAGTTCTACCTCGATAACTTTGAACGCTCTTTCTTGGTCAGCAAATAACCCATCATGAACCATTTTCCAAGCCTTCATCCTTGACGAAGTACTTGCATATAGATTGGGATGCCCCCTGATCTTTCCAAGAAGCATCCAAAAAAGCGAGAACGAAAGGCAAGTGTCCTTAAGTTGCCCTATATGCGAGCTCAAAAGCCACCCCTTGGATTGCCATATCTTCTCCAAAGTGACTCCACCACCAATCTTGCCTTCCTTCATAGTCGCGTATCTTGACCCAACCAAGTACTTGAATCCCTTCATACTGGTGAGATCTCCATCTCCATCACCTTCTTCATCCTCGTCCTCATTGTTGTAGTCAATGATCTTCTTTACGGCCTCTTTGATGGCTGGAGTTGCACCATCCGAGAGAGCCAATGCAACGATTCTTTCTATGACCTTGTAGCACACGAAAAGGAAGACGAGCAAATAGGGAATCCGCTCATGCCAAAACATAATGGTGAACAAGATGCTTAGCAAAAGGCCCCCTTGGCTTAAGAATTGAGACAAGAGGGTCAATCTAAAGCCACTGCTAATATCGCCAAGACTTGAGGCACCGAGGTTGTCGAAACTTGTATAGGCGAACAATAAAAAGACGGCCCAGTTAACACTGAATGGAGTAAAGTAGCTCGAGAGTGTTTTAGAGGATGCAAAAGTCCCCATGAGACCGAAGGTGTAAGATATCAAAATGGGGACTACAATGAAACAAGGGTATGAAAGATACTTGAGCCATTGTTTGGCAAATCGCCTCTTTAAGCTACCTAGAAGGAAAAGTAAGGCAAAGAAGACGATGGTAAGGAGCACAATGTTATGAATCTTTCGTATATCTTTAGTTTCCTTATCACTTTTGTCTAGTATCTGAGAACAACAAGATTCATATGAAATGGGGCATGTGAAATTGTCCATTCGGTAAATGGGGAAGATAGAAGAAGTAGGAAAAGGCCAAGGAGGTTTCAAGATAGATTGCAAGGAAGAACTTAAACGATGTGGCTGTTTTGAAAGCAAACTAGGGCAATGGCATGGGTTGGAAAAGAAATTTATGAAGAATTGCCCCCATTCATCCCCTATTTATGCCTAATAAATATTAGTGTATCAGGTTTAAGATCACTAAATTATTAAGTTATATATTAAACTTTTCAAATCATTATTGATGTAGTTGACATTATTTATCTAACGGTCTTATAGTTGACATTATTTATCTAACGGTCTTACTTTTTTTTTGGGTTAAATACTTAAATCTAACAGTTTCTAAGGGACATTATAAGTTAGTTTTTTTTTGAAAGTCTTTTCAAATTATATTTGTTGGGACGGGGGGTTAGAAACTCGGGTTCTACAATACTGGAATAACGATTGTGTCCTCCAGTTTTAATAATGACAAAAATCATTAAAATACTAATGTGTTAATTTCAAGTATTTCAAAGAAACTCCATATCAAATAGAAGAGAACTGAGGAGTAAGATTTCATTAGGCCAAATGAAAGCTAAATGAAGTTCTCATCAAGGGAACACATGAGTGACAAGTTTCCATGATAAAGAAACTCATATGTAAAGACAAAGACAACTCAGCGTGAAATGCAAAAGCTTATTCTAGACATAAAAGAGGCACAATCTATTCCTTTGACTGAGCCGATTGATCCAATGAAAATGAATCACATGTGAAAGAAGTACACATACTTGGAGAACAAGACAAGGGCAATTCAGACAAATGCATAAAGAAGATAAGATTGATCCCTAAGCATCACACACCGATATAAGCTCATGAATAGTGCTCTTGTAAACTACTTCTCAAAAAGCCTCCAACAAACCCTAAAGGAGCCAATGCAAGTCAGGAAAGAATAAGAAATCTAGAGAAGTTCGCGACGACGAGTATCTGATCTCGACGACGGTGAAGAGTGTGTTCCCTGAAGTTAGGGAACTGAGTAGAGATAAAACGAAGAGTGTAAAGTTTGTTTTTTTTTAGTTGAGTTATTGTCTTAGTACTTAAAGAAAGTTCATTAGTGCTCCTATAGTTTGGAGACTGTTAGGAACAGAGAAGTTTGAACTTTATCTTGTAGTAGCTAAGGGAACAATCAATAAAAGAAGGAAGTCGTTCAAAATCCTTCAAGAGGAGATAGAGGTTTACCCATACAACTAGTTGATTGTAGTGGGGTTCCTCTATAAAGAAACCGTGTCTTATTTGTATTTCTTGTACTTGTGTGTACGTATTTTCGCTGCCTTGGGAACAATCCAACTACTGTTCCTAGCTCTTGACTAACATGTATGATCCAACAATATTACATCCATCTTGTGAAAGTCTATGGATCATAAATCGAGATCAAATATATGTAAGAGCATCTCCGACAAATTTCCTATAATTTTTTTGAAAATGGAGAAAAAAATCATATTCTTTAATTTTATTTTACTCTAACTCAAACAGGTTCTCTATTTTGAAGAATCTATATTTACTATTATTATTATTTGATATATAAATATTATTGACCAATTGCAAGAAGTCAATGTATCGTATATCATATATAATTAATGCACTCCTCAAATGCATTTAGGAGATTTTTCAAATTTAGGGAAAACATCTCATTCTCTCCCCTTTTCTCGATTTTAAAGATGAAGATAGAAAATCTGTTAGGTAGAAAAAGACATAAAATTCTTTGAAAACCCAATTCTCAATAAAATAGAGAATCTATTAAGCATGCTTAAGTTAACGATTTTTCTTGAATCCAATTTTAGAAATATATCTTGAATTTTGTATGTATAATGTTTTTGATTACTTTCTAAAAGAGTTTATTAATTCTTTCCTATTTAGGGTTTTGGTTTCCAAATTAGGATTCTAATCATATGCCCTAATGGCATAGGTTAGAAAAACTGTAAGTTTTAATACATATATACATCTAGTGGATTCCATCATAAAAATTAATTAAAAATAATTTTGACACCTCATTGAATCTTGAAGAAAATTATTACTTAAACTTGAAGAAGATTCTCTACAAAGCATTGATAACCCTAAAAAAGTATTAAAAAAGAGGTTTGGTTCCCTAAATTTAGCTTGGACATTAAGTCAACCAGCAGATAATGGAGTAGGACAACTTATTTTCAAAATGAACGTCTTACCTCTAGAGGGATAAGAGGGGGCAAATATGAAATATGTGCCCTAGCCCTAGGACCGACCCACGTGGCGCTCTGGCTAGGGTTTCTGTATGGAATGATTTGTCATCAAACAACCTGTTTAACATCATTTTATTTTTCATCAAAAAAACATCATTTTATTGTCTTTTCTGTCTCTCTCTATAGGAGAATACTAGTTTATGATCGGGCCTTATCCGGAGACTTTTTTAAGTAAAAATTATAATATATTATTTAAATATGATATAGGTATTAGAAAGAATTTGGTTAAATAATTACTCTATTTAGGTGTTTGTAACCGAATTTTTTTTTTTAGGTTTTTGTCAAGTATAAAAACCCTTCTTTTATTTTTTTTCTCTCACCTCAACCTCTCTCCCCCTCTCCCCACGATAGACGATTCTAGGGCTTCAACGAAGAACTCACAGCCATGGAATCTACATATCATAACTCAGGCAAAACAATCCGGTTTCAATTTGAAGTTAATCGCTCTACAATCTCAAGCCCCACCGCTTCTCTCTCCTTCTCAAGCTCCGATGGTGGCGGCTTCGAGTCGAATCTGATGCTGGATCTCCGGCGATAAAGTCCAAGCTGATTCAGCGAAATGGCTCTATCAGATCGAGCGAGCGAGATGGATTGAAGGCTTCGCAATACAAGTGAAGATTCTTAACCACGAGTATCAATCCAAGGAGTTGCCTTCCACTCAGATCCAGCCCAATCGCCATTGGTTTGGTATATATACTTTCCTTCGATAATTTTCAATTTTTAGTTTGGAGGCATAGAGTTTGATATGCTGATGTTATGAATTGTGGAATTGGTCAGTTTTGAGAGATGTGACCTTGGATATTACAGGGTTTTTTTTCATTATCGTGGTTTTGATTTTGACGGTAGACTTGATCAATTTGGCTATTGTATGTGGTTTGGAGTAATTTATTGTTAATCTATATTTCCTGTTAAACAATTGGCTTAATCTCACAGATTGGTAGGGAATAGGCATATGCTGATGCTCCCTGAATCATGTGTAGAGAATGTGATGGTTCAAAAGTTAGATGTACACATTTTGAAAATTGATGTTGGTTAGATTAATCAAGTTTAATTTGGTCTCCTACTAACTATTTGGTTTTGTCGTATCTCTGAAAACAGATTGTTTGTCTTCAAGACACTTGATGACGGTTGTTTGTCTTCAAGACAATTGTCATCAAGGCCCTTTTGATGACAAATTAATCGAACCGTCATTAAGTAGTGATGATAATTGATGACAATCGAATCGTCATTAAATAGCGATGACGATTGATGAGAATCGAACCGTCATCAAGTAGAGATGACATTTATGATGGTAGTTGATGACAATCAAACCGTCATCAAGTAGTGATGACAGTGATGATAGTGATGACACATATTTGATGACGCTTTAGTGATGATAGTTTGATGACACTTGTTTGTCATCAATGTCTTTTTGATGACAAATTAATCGAACCGTCATCAAGTAGAGATGATAGTTGATGACAATCAAACCGTCATCAAGTAGTGATGACAGTTTATGAAAAAATCGTACGTGATGACACATATTTGATGACATTTTGAATAATGATACTAAAAATTATATGTGATGACACTAAAAAATTAAACGTGATGATAAATATTTGATGACAACTTTGTTTTTTTTATTTGTGATGACAATTGTTTTTTAAGCGGTGATGACAACTATTTTTATGTGGTGATGATAAAAACGAACAAACTTTGAGTGATGACACTTGATGTCGGTTGTTTGTCTTCAAGACCATTGTCATCAAGGCTCTTTTGATGACAAATTAATCGAACCGTCATCAAGTAGTGATGATAATTGATGACAATCGAACCGTCATCAAATAGTTGATGACGATCAAACCATCATCAAGTAGTGATGACAGTTTGATGACACTTGTTTGTCATCAAGGCCCTTTTGATGACAAATTAATCGAACCGTTATCAAGTAGAGATGATAGTTGATGACAATCAAACCGTCATCAAGTAACGATGACAAGTGATGACAGTTGATGACGGTTCGAACCGTGTGATGACAGTTGTTTTTATATGCTTGAATGCCTTTGATGATACTTTTTGTTATCAAAAATTTGTCATCAAGACATTTTGATGACACTTTTTGCCTTTTATTACACTTTTTGTCATCAAAAAATTATGATGACGGTGAAAAAAATTGTGATGACGGTGAAATAAATTGTGATGACAGTGATGACGGTTGTTTTTATATGGTTGAATGCCTTTGACGATACTTTTTGTCATCAAAAAGTGTCATAAAGACATTTTGATAACACTTTTTACCTTTTATTATACTTTTTGTCATCAAAAAATTATGATGATGGTGAAATAAGTTGTGATGACGGTAAAAAAATTGTGATGACTGTTATGAAAGTGATGATAGTGATGATTGTGATGATGGTCAACGCCGGTCAACGGTCGGTCAACGCCCGGTCAACGACCGAGTCAACTCGGTCAACGGGCGAGTCAAGCCGGTCAACGACCGAGTCAACTCGGTGGGAGTGGGGTGGGGGGTGGGTGATGGGTTTTTTTTTGCTATTTAGCTAATTTTCACACACTCCTTAATATCCACCTAATTAGCCTCTTTTTTTTGCTATTTATTTAAATCATCCTAGGTATTATAATATATATAATAAAATAATATTATAAATATTTCAGTTAATTATAATAGTATCTTTTATAATAAAAATGAATACAAATATTATCTTATTCTTAAAAATATTATTTATAATATTTATGTAATAAGCATACAAAAGTTGGGGCTCTTAACTCATTGGATTGACCCGAATCTGCAAAAAAAACCGCAATGAATTGACCTAACCAACCCGTAAATTTGAATCACATGAACTTGTACTCAACCGAACCTGAAATGACCGAGCCTAAACCTAACTGAATTGACCCGATTTACTGGTTTAACATTAAGGGATCCATAAATTTTTATTTATTTATTATGGGATCCGTAATATAAAAAATCAACAAACTTATGAATAGAAAATCAATATTTTGTAAAACTAACATATCTATACCGATATTAATTAATACATTGTCATACTTAATGATATAAAAATGGTATAAAAAATCATCATGCATATTATGGATAAAAAATTTAAAAAGTTGTCATATTTGTGAATGAAAAATTAATCTCAGAAAATTTAAAAGTTAATATAAATTCTAGCATAAAAACATGGTTCATATTAATTAAAAAAGTGTGGGGATAGTTATGGATGCAATATTAATATAAAGGATTTCGTAAATAAAAGTATGGTGACTGAAATTAAAATTTAATGACAATATTGTATTTAACTATTATATTTAAGATAGAACTTTAATATATAAAACCCAACATATTTATGGATGAAAATTTAAAAATTTATCATTCTTAAGCATAGAAAATTAAATATTGAAAAATTCCAAATTAATATGAAAACTATGGTCAATATTCATTAAAAACATTGACATACTTCTAAACAAAAATTAATATATATATTCGAAATTAATATAAAATTATATGATTGAAAATATGGTTCATATTAATTAAAAAAGTTAGTATAATTTTTAAAAAAAAGTTAATATGAAAGAATATGAAAAGTTAATATTGAAATCCCGTAAATTAAAATATAGTCCATATTTTATACTTATAGATATAAAAGTTATCTATTTCATTTAGAGATATTAAATTAATTTCTTATGGGATTTTGAAGTAAAAAGGGTAGTTGGGATATTAAATTACTATTTTATATTTTTCATATTTATGGATAAAAACTTAATATTATAAATATACTTATGGGTAGAAAACCTATAAAAATGATTTTATATTTATCATATTTATGGATTAAAAAACTTATCTATTTTACTCTAATATATTAAATTATTATTTTTATTCGTCATACATATGGATAGAATTACTGCATTATTTCTTTGCATTTGTTAAATTTTGATTAAGTTTATATATGTAAGGATATTTCTAAAAAATTTATACCTGTCTTATCTACAAAAAACTATCATTTACAATATAATAACCATGTGCGAAGATAAAAATAATGAAAAATCGTACCAAATTTTCAAATTGGCAATCATACCAAATTGATGATTAAATATTAGAATATAATGAAAAAATTTCACGATAAATTTAATATCCGTACGACAAATCGTAAACGTTAAAACTGATCAATTTTAACTTGCAAATTTCGTAATTCTTATAAATAATTAATCAAATTCAATTCTTTAAAAATCCTTTCAATAGAATGTTAAAAAAGATAATTAATAAGAAAAGATAAAAAAAAATGAATGAATATAGAATTTTTTAAAAGAAAAATTATTTTATATTAAAATAAATAATCCAAAAAAAAATACGGAAAAGATAATATAATTTCCTTATCAAAATTTATCAGGCAAGTAATAATATACATATATAAAAAATTATTTTTTATCTAAATTTGATATAAATTTTTAATCTTTTACATAAAAAGAGAAGAGGATAAAGATAAAATAATTTTTTTATTTTTAATTAAAATTCGAATTAATTTTTTCCAAATATAAAATATAGTTTAAATGTGTAGTGATAGTTTTAGATAGAAAAAATTAATATTAAGAATATTTTCCTACCTTATTATGATAACAATCTATCATTATATATTAAAAAAATCTTTTATTTTATTTTTCGTTCTTTTAGTTTTTTTATTAAATATATTAGAACATTAGTTTTTATAAAAATTAGATAGATATTTAAAAATTTAAAATAAAAAATTACAAATAATAAGAATAAAAAATTATTTTTTAATTATAAGGTGGGGCCAGAATTGTTCTGGTTGCTCTAAAAGGTTCGGATTTAATATATAGTTATAGATAAATGGATATTTCAAAGATATTATCATTTATATGGCAATTTTTATTTCAAAGATATATATGTGACCACATGTGCATATTTTTTCTTATATCTTTTTAATTTCTCTTTTACAAATATGATAAATATAATATCCTTTTTTATCTATATTGGTAAAATATACTAATATTATTTTATCTTTATGTTTATTTGTAGATAAATTTTTACAAATATTATTTTATCTTTAAATTTAATTGGAGATAACTTTTTTTGCATAATTAACTATAATAAACTATTATTTTAATAAAGGGGTGATGTGGCGCAATGTGGTGGCAGAAATTGCTTCGGCTTTAGTTATTAGTAATAGATATAGTGTCCTTTATTTATCTAATAAATAAATATTACCAGATAGGATATTTAATACCTTAAATATTAATATATGACGTACACTTGAATTTTAGAGTTTGTTTAATTTCTTTTTATTAATATATTTCATTTAATGATCCAAACAAGTAATGAATATTTAAAAAGTGATACGAATTAGAAAATTTTTAAGAATTTGATATCCACCCTAATCAATATATCTATCTATCTATTACTAATAACTAAAGCTGAAGCAATTTCTGTCACTACATTGCGCCACATCACTCCTTTATTAAAATAATAATTTTTTATAGTTAATTGTGCAAAAAAGTTATCTCCAAGTAAACATAAAGATAAAATAATATTTGTAAAAATTTATCTTTAAATAAAAATAAAGATAAAATAATATTAGTATATTTTACCAATATAGATAAAAAGGACATTATATTTATCATATTTGTAAAAGATAAATTAAAAAAATATAAGAAAAAATATGTAAATGTGATAACATATATATCTTTGAAATAAAAATAGCCATATAAATGATAATATCTTTGAAATATTCATCTATCAATCTATAACTATATATTAAAGTCGAACATTTTCGAACCACCAGAACAATTCAGACCACCTTAAATTTAAAAAGTAATTTTGTATTCTTATTATTTACAATTTTTTTTCTTTTTAATTTTCTAAAAATGTATCTAATATTTATAAAAACTAACGTTCTAATATATTTAAAAATATTTAAAAAAGGGAAAAATAAAAACAAAGATTTTTTGAATATATAATGATAGATTGTTATCATAATAAGGTAGGAAAATATTTTTACTATTAATTTTTTCTATCTAAAACTAACATTACACTATAATTTATATTTGGAAAAATTAATTTGAATTTTAATTAAAAAATTATTTTATCTTTATCCTTTTATCTATTAATGCGAAAGATTAAAAATTTATCTTAAATCAAATTTATATTAAAAAATTAAAAATTTTAAATATGTATACAATTACTTGCCTAAATTAAATTTTGATAAAAAAATTTGTATTATATTTTCCTTAATTTTTTTTGGATTGTTTATATTAATATAAAATATTTGTATCTTTTAAAAAAAATCTATGTTCATTCATATTTTTTTATTAATTACCTTTTTATCTTTTTATTGAAAAGATTTTTAAAGAATTGAATTTAATTAAAACAATGATAAGAATTTACATTATTTTTGGCTTTTTAATTATTTTGTTAAAAAATTTATAAAATTTAATGATATTAACTAAAATAATTTTTATTTATACTTTTTCATAAATAAATTATCATTAGGCTATCAAACTTATATTGGACCCACCTTAACAACTTTGGTTGTACCTCACATTATATTGGCTCAACTTAATGATTTTTCTAATAAATACGTTGTTTTTATTTTTTATATTAAATTAAAATAATATTCATTAAATAAATTAAGTATCCATATAGTCGTGCACGACACTACGGGTATAACGAGTTAAACTTGGTTATTAAATATTTGGCTATTTTTTATTGGTTGAAATCTAATTCTAGACCAATGTATAAATATTTTATTTATATCTTAAAAAGTAAATTATTTATATTTATTCATTTATTTTTTAAACAAAAATAAAAAAACTTATTCACATAATTTATTTTCAATAACTTGATTTAATTATTTTTTAAGTATTATTCAATTTGAATATTAATAATAATAATAAGAAGAAGTTCTAAATTCTATAAAAACTTAAAAGATGATTTTATTAAAATAAATTATTTAAGATAACTCTATTTATTATTAAATTGGGATATTAGTATATTACTGATAAAAAAGAGTTCTAGATTCTAAAAAGCTTTTAAGTTTATCTTAGTTATATACAAATTAAAAATTAATTTGCTTTTGAAGATCATGGTTGTTTGTTCCTAGATAATTCATTTATTTGAAAAAAAAAACTATTAAATATTTTGTTTCAGCAAAACACGTACAAGGTACGAGAATACATACTAGTATCTTCTAAACCTGAAACACTTTTGGGCAGATTCGTCATTATAAATTTATATTCCAGCCAACCTATTTTTAATAATAATTTTTTAATAAATTATATATTATGTAATTCAACCACCTTATGGAATTTTCAATTTTATCCACTCTACTTACTTAATAATTTTTTTTTATCAATTTTAGATTGGATAAATTTTTATCTCTATCCATTATTTTTATCTTTGTTCATGTTCATTATATTATAATATTTAATTATCTTATATCCATATAGTATAAAAAAATATATTATATAAGAATTTATATATTTTTTTAAATTTACTATGACATTAGATAATTTTTTATCTCTACCATTCTTTTTATCTTTGTTCATGTTCATTATATTGTAATATTTAATTATCTTTTGTCCATATAATATAGATAAAATATATTAATCTATCTATAACTATACATTAACGTTAAACCTTTTCGAGCCACCACATTAAATCTGGCTCCAACAAATGTTTAATAAAATTAATTTTTTTTCAATTAAATTCCTTTTTATCTATTTCTATGAAAATAAATTTAAATTCGAATTTTTAGAAAAATAATGAAAATTATTTTATCTTTTGAAATCACTACATTGAATTTGGCCCCACCTTATATTTAAAAATAATTATTTTTTATTTATATTTTCAATTAAATTCCTTTCTATCTATTTATATTAAAAAAATATTTAATTCGAAATTTAAATAAAAATAATGAAAATTATTTTATCATTATATTTTTATTTATTTATGGAAAATACTTATCTTAAATCAAATTTTGATAAAATAATTAAAAAAATTCATGATCTAGATAATTACTTGCCTTAATTGAATTTGGATAAAAAACTTACATTATCTTTTCCTTAATTTTCTTATTGTCTCATTCATGTAAATATAGAAGATTTTTTATCTTTACAAAAATTCAATCTTTATTCATATTTTTTCATATTTTCTTCTTAATTATCTTTTTAAATTCAATATTAATTTTCTATAAATAAGAATGATAACATTTTAAATTTTCAACCGTAAATATGTTGAGTTTTATATATTAGTTTTCTATATATAAATATTAAAGTTAAATGCAATATTGTCATTATATTTTAATGTCTTAGTAACCATATTGTTAATTACGAAATTATTTATATTAATATTTTATCCATAATTATCACAACCTTTTTATATAATATGAATTATGAACCATAAAAAATAAAAATTATTGATCAATTAATCATAAATCGGTTAATCACTATCCATATATATGACACATAAAAAATACTAACTTAATCTATTAGAGTAAAATAGATAATTTTTATCAATAAATGTGATAAATATAAAAAAATTATATAATTTTTCTATTTGTACGTATATTTTTAATTATAAATTTTTAATATTAAGTTCTTATCCATAAGTATGGCAAATATAAAATAGTAATTTAGTATCCCAAATACCTTTTTTAATTTTTTTTTTTGATAAGGAAAGAAATTTGGGTGGTCACTAACAGGCTAGTGACCGCCCAAGAGCATCCTGATGGATGAGGGTATGCAAACCCGAGTCAACTGCAAGTGGAATCGAGGAGACGCGTCAGAAGGAGCCAGCTATGTAGTCCGCCATCGAATTGCACTCACGGTTGACGTGAGCGATACTCCAATCTTGAAAACGAGTCAGCAAGCAGTGGATGTCCGAACGAAGCAACTCAATCTCCCACGGGCAGCGCCAGTCACCAAGAACGGCCTTGACCAGCTGCAAATTATCGCCTTCAATCTGGATCCGGGGAATGCCACGATGAATGGCCTCAAGTAGTCCCTGGCGTAAGGCGATGGTCTCGGAAGTCAAAACGGACTGATGACCAATCAATCCTCCGTCGAAATGGATGGGGGAGCCGCAGGAGTCCCTGAGAATGAACCCGTAAGTAGCCACGCCATCCGCATTAACTGAACCATCAAAATTCAATTTAGTAAAATCACTTCTGGGTTTTGCCCATTTTGTGGGTTTTCTCTTAGATCCACTTCTAGCCGTTCCGGAACGTGGGTTATCCGAATCTAAAGCTACCACGTTTTTCCAATTTTTAATTTGGTTGTGAATAAAGTCGCAAATGTTTGCGGCGTTATTCATGTTATTGCTGTCGAAAACTCTTTTATTCCTAGAGTACCATAGGCACCACCAAGTGTTAGTGAGGATTTCCATTTCCTCCTTTGTTAATCTCATCCTTATCTCATCCAGGACATGGTGTGGTTTTTTATCCCCAGGGGAAATTTGGTTGAGGATTCGAGAGAGTTTGGGATTTACAGCTTTGATGGTGTCCACGGTTAATGGGCACGAGAGGTGTCTTCCTCCATGTTGTTACAAGCCTCGCATCCCGGCGGAACCGGGATATGGTTAGCAGCGAGCCTCATCTTGGTTGGCAAACCATTTCTTGCTACTTTCCAAATGAAGTTTTTCACTTTTGGCGGGATGTTAAGTTTGTTGATCCAAGATAGGTTAATTTGTGGTTCTCCTTTAGATTGTTGGATCCATTGCATGGTAGACTGAGTTGAGTACCAGCCATTTTTGCTAGGTTGCCAGTATAGTCTATCCGAAATTTTGTTAATGGGGTTTATGATTTTGGATATGTTTCCAAGGTCGTCTGTATTAATGACCTTACTCAATTTCTCAATGTTCCACGAATTATCCTCTCTGAGGTACTCATCCACGGTTTCATCCCATTTAATGAAGTTTACCACATCTGACCTTGGGTTGAGAGGGCCCGTACCGGTCCAGTTGTCTTTCCATACTCGAACAGACTTACCATCCCCAATTTGCCAGATTAGTCCTTTCACGAATAGGTCTTTAAGGCCTATTAGCTTGGACCACTGCCAAGAGGTATTCTGTTTTTTCTTGTAGTTTAGGATGTTTTCCGTTTTAAGATATTTTTCCGTAATAACTTTGACCCATAGATTTTCTGGTTCGGCTAGTATTTTCCAGAGCAACTTCATTTGTAGTGCTTGGTTCATCTCTTCTGCCTTGGCAATTCCTACCCCACCATGAGCGGGTGGGCGGAAAATGGAGTTCCAACTAATGAGAGGTTTGTAGTTGTGGTCCTTGTTCCAGAAGAAATTTTTGTTGATTTGATCAAGTTCTTGTAAGGTAGCTTGGGGTAGCATAAATGATTGCATAATGTAGTTGGGTTGTGCTGATAGATTTGCTTTGATTAGGGTTTTACGTCCCTCCTGGGATAGAGTATTTGCTTTCCACTTTGTGAGTTGGGATCTGGTTCGCATAATAAGTGGTTTAAAGGTGTTTTGCGTTACTCTTCCGTTGATAATCGGGCAACCTAAGTATTTATCCAACGCAGCTGTGTTAGTAATTTGGAGAACCTGCTTGATTTGTTCCTTCTTTGTATTACTTGTATTTTTGGTGACCTGAAAAGCGGATTTGTGGAAATTGACTTTCTGGCCAGATACTTGGCAATAGTTATCCACAATTCCTTTGATGTTTTCGCGTGTAGTGTTATTTGCTTTAGCGAAGATGATGATATCATCAGCGAAAGCGAGGAATGGGATTTTTGTTCCATTTCTCGTGATTTGGATCCCGATGCCACTTTTGGGGTTAGTGCTTTGCAGTTGGAGTTGTCTTGCAAGAATTTCGGACGCGAGAATGAAAAGGTAAGGTGATAGGGGGTCTCCCTGTCTAAGTCCCCGTTGTGGGTAGAATTGTTCTGTTGGCCCGTTATTGACCAAAACAGAGAAGGAAACCGTTTTGACGCATTCCCGGATCCAACCCAAGAATTTATCATTGAAGCCAAATTTGTGTAGGACTATTGCCAGGCAATCCCAGCTAACCCGGTCATAAGCTTTTTCCATGTCTAGTTTGGCAGTTATCCAACCCTCCCGACCTTGTTTTTTACGGAATGAGTGGAAAATCTCGTGTGCGATCAAGTTATTATCGTGGATACTTCGGTTCTGGACAAACGCCCCTTGCATCGGATGTATGATCTTGTTTAATATTTTTTTGAGTCGGTTTGTTAGGATTTTTGATATCACTTTATATATGGTGTTACATAGGCTTATAGGTCTATAATGGTTGGTGGAGCTTGGGTTATCACATTTTGGTACTAGGGATATGAAAGTGTGGTTTACTTGTTTTAGGAGTTTCCCGGAGTGAAAAAAAATTTTGACGGCCCTAATAACATTCGGACCTACAATGTGCCAATACTTCTTATAAAAGCATGCCGACATTCCATCCGAGCCAGGAGATTTGCCGTCCCCAATGTCGAATAGGGCCATCTTGATTTCATTGTTTGACACTGGTTTGGTAAGCTCTAAGTTGTCTTCATCAGTGACTTCTTTTTGGATGGTTTGCATCATATTTTGAAGCTTTACGTGGTTTATTTCCGAAGCCCGAAACCGGTTTTGGAAGTCACGTTTTATTTCCTTTTTGATGTTTTCCACTCCCGTAATTTGTGTACCTTCCGATGTTCGGATCTCCTTGATATTGGTTCTATTCCTTCGTCCGGTGGCAATCCGGTGGAAATATTTTGTGTTCTTATCATTTAGTCTGATGTGGGTGTTTTTGGCCCTTTGTTTCCAGTAGGAGTTGTGGAAGTCCAAAAGGCAGGAATGCTTTTTCAAAAGTCGTTCTTGCTTTTGGATGAGTTCCCCGTTATTGTGTTCAATTATATCCTTTTGGATCTGAACGAGATTTTCATCGAGTTTCTTTATTTGTTCGAAGATATTGCCGAACGTTTGTTTGTTCCATGCTTTAGCTTTTGTTTTGAGAAGTTGTGTTTTTTTCACCAGATTAAACATATGGGATCCTCCAGCGTTGTGTCTCCAGGCTTGTTTAATGACGTTTTGGAAATCTTTTCTAGATGTCCACATCATTTCGAATTTAAAAGGCTGTGCTTTAAATGCGATCCCCGAGGGGAGGTCACATGATATTGGGCAATGGTCGGAAGAAGAGAAGGCATGGTTTTTCGTTGCAATGGACGGGAACCATTGAATGATTTCGTTGGCGACCAGGGTTCGGTCCAGCTTATCGAGTGTGGTATTATCAAGATTTTTGGATTTTCTCCATGTATATTTATTTCCTATTGTAGGTATGTCGCACATGTCGCAATCATTTTTGAAATTAATAAGCCGCTCGAAACGGGAATGGGCCGGGTTTGCGCCCCCTACTTTTTCGTTTGGGTGTTGGATTTCGTTAAGGTCGCCCATAAGTAAACATGGGTGGTTGCAATTTTGTATAAACTCCTTCAAAGTGTTCCAGAATTGGTCTTTTTCTTGCGGCCTGGGTGGTGCATACGCAAATATTAGGATTATTTTCCTATTTGTTTCGAGGTTCTCATAAAGGAGCCCAACAAAGCGACTGTCTTTGTGTATGGTTTGAATTGTTTCATTTGAGAGGAGTGTGCTCTTCCAAAGGACGCATAGACCGCCCGAATAACCGTTCGCAAGTATAAATTCCACGGAGTCGAACCCCGCCTTTTGCCATCCATTATCAGGTAGCGTTTGGGCTTTGGTTTCCATAAGTGCAATTAGGTTAATGTGTTCAATGCGGCAGAATGCGTTAACCTCCGTCCAGAAGGCCTTGCGTTTGATGCCCCTACAGTTCCACGCACAGACTTTCATAGGCAACCGATTATGTTGTGGCTTTTGGCCTTGGATGGAGAGGATTTGCTCCAATAAGTTTGTTTCCTCATTTTATATAACTTGTGGACAACGGGGTAGTTATACATCATTTTTGATATGTGTATCTGCATACGGCAATACTTGTCGTACTTTTTGTTTTTGTGCTTGTTAATAAGCATTTTGTTTCTGCAAAAACTTCGTGAGTTGTGATTTACACGGGGTGCCTTTGTCGCATTCTTCCAAGCCAGGGGAAATTGGGTGGCTGAATCAATTATTTTAATACTACATTTGGGGTTTACAGCCCTTGTTCTGCTTCTGTATTTTTTGGGATGCTTAACACAGTTAGAATTTTGACTCTCCTTTTGAAATAATCGAGTTGTTATTCCCAGATTGTTTTGACTTTTCTTATAGAACAGATTGTTATTTGGCATAATTTCTAGTGCACCAGAACGAAAACCATAAGATGGCTGAACGCTGGTGCGTTTGGCACAAATGTATGTCACCTCGAAGATGCAATGGTTGCGGATATTAACAGTGGGTTTACCACAAATTGTATTGCTAGTCAGCAGATTCAGTAGTTTAAACACACATTGAACAAAGCTGCCATTGGCTTTATCTTGTCGTTTTTGCCATCCGGAGGGTAATGCAATGAGGCATTTCTCCTTCGTTTTGTGGTTAAAATATATTTTGAGGAGTGGTTCTGCATAAAACCAAACAGAGGAGGCAGCAAACGAGAAAAACAACCAGCAGAATTCCTGATTATTCTTGTTGGTAATATTATAGAGGTTAGATTTATTGGTGGTTTCCCCGATTAATCCAAGGGAGGCACAATTAATCGGGGGCCTCCTATTCGCTTTAGCAGCGCAAAGGGCGGGTTTTCCGCAAAGTGCTGGTGATCTATGGCTCACCATGAGGGTGAAGCCAAAAAACGTGGGTTCACCACTAGTTGCCCTGCTAGTAGGCACAGAAAATGGTTTAACACCACACCATTGAACCAAATAACGGCCACAAATAACATTCATAAACTGCACAAACATCAGAAACGGTTTGTAGAAAAAGTAGTACACCTTGGCCATCAACAAGGACAACTTTAACTGAGATTTGTTCAAAGAGATTTTAATACAGCAAAAAAACACACTCCAGAACCACACCACAAACACACAGATAGTGCCAACTGGAATATATTTACGCTCTAACGGGTTTTTCCTGATGTAAGGGTTGAGGGAGATTGAAGGACTAAAAGAGCTAAACAAAAACAAAAGATAGGATTGACAACACCTATGAGAGTGACAGGGGTTACACAACCAGGCGAAGAGAGATGAAGTTTTAAAGCCAGCTTTGAAAGAAAGGTGTTGAAGGGCGTTTAGGACATGAATGGTTTCAGAATGTAAACTGCAGAAGGGAGCACTTACGAATGCGCAGGCCAAAACAGAAACTTAACAAAGAAAAAAGGAGATGGGGTACCGGTGAGAGCGAACATATGGAAGGAGACTGCCAGGCAAGCGAGAGAGACCAAACGCCGACAAGGAGGTCGCCTCTGCCGCACAGGACCACACCCCGCAATCGCCACCACCTCCACCACTTTGGGAGCTTCCACCTTTTGCCACGCCGCAGCGAGGAAGGCCAGCGGTTGCACCGACACCAGTGCAGCGAAACACGGATCCGCCGCAAGACCGGGACAATCGAGTTTGAAGCATGGTGATTGACATTCACTTGGACCGAGATGACCAAGCAAGGCAACACGAGCGCAGATCTGGTGAACCAAGGGAAATAATAGGTCCCAAAAATGGATCCATGGGACTCGATCTGAATCTTTTGATGACTTCTGGGCTGCGCTGTTGAAGGCACACGACCACATAAGAGAGGGATCAGGAGGATGATCCCAGCGATTACAAGTCGACGGGATCGGTCGAATTGCAGACCACAGCGGAAGAGCTTTCCGGATTTGATTTCAAGCCGGGTTGTATGCTTAAGGTGCTGCGAGCATTGATAGTGAGTGCCGATCAGTTTTAAGATCGGAATCTTGACGGAATTGTTGGCTATCGGCGGTGGCGGCCAAGTGACAATTAGGTTTTGGTCCACTTTGGGAGAAAGGTGGTGGGCGCGTGAGGCGCGTTCCATTTAGAAGCGATCAAATGTCGATTTGGTTGATTACTATATGAATAAATACCTTTTTTAATTTAATACCCCATATAAATTAATTTTAATATCTCCAAATGAAATAGATAAATTTTATATCCATGAGTATGAAATATGGATCATATTTTAAATTGTGAATTTTCAATATTAAATTTTCTTATTCTCTTATGTAATACCCGGGATACTAATGTGGAATCTCTAAAAAAAATTCGTTAATAACAATAATAAATATATTAATTAATTGGTTTATCTATTCGTAACCGAGTCTAATTTAATCCGTGTGGATTACCCATTTCCTATTAACTTATCCTTTGAGCAACCTACATTTAATAAAAAAATAATAATTAAAACTCTCGTTTTGCATCTAGAGCTATCCATTATCTACCCACATTAGTCTAATTATTTAAAGCCTAATTAACCTAGCTGCTTAGGTAATTAGTTCTGCCGCTCTCCCTTATTTCCTCAATCTCGTCTCCATCAATAATGCTTTCTCATCACCCATACCATCACCGCCTCTCTGTACAAGTATCAATCGCTCACCCTCTTTTGCTTTTGGATCGACGCCGGAACTTCCTAGCCACACCACCGTTCTCTCTAGTTCGCGCTTTGCTTTGGTAGTCAGGTCGTCAAAGGCTGCTAGGGACCGAGGTGTCACCGTTCCGTTGTTGTCGGCACCACTTGACATCTTCACCGACAATCATTCGTCCTTGTCATTGCTTTGACCTCCGTTCGCCAGTAAGCTTTTATTCCGTCCTTTTTCCCGATCAATCTTTGTTTCTTTCAGTCAAGAGAAGGCTATTAGGGAGCCGTGAGTTTTGTTTTCTAGAGTTGATAGCAGGGGACTCGGGCTGGGTTTAAGCGTTGAGTTCGATCGAGCGGAGGCGGGACATGGGCTTAGATTAGGGTCATACTTGTTGAAGTCACAGGTTTGGGTACTTCCGGTCAGTGGTATATGTGATTGTTGTTAATGCATACTAGTTTTACTCGTCGTACCATGTACGATTACGATTCGATATTTATAGATATTATAAATAGGATATTAATAAGAAAAAATTATAAACTTTAATATAAGTAATTTATTTCTCATATAATGTATAATTTTTCAATCAAATATTATTTTCATATTTTATTACTTTTAATGTCCGTACATTTAGAGATTTTTAAATATTTCAATATATCTATTAAATATTTTATTTATCTATTTTTATTAATTTTAAAAATTATAGCGATAATTTTAAATAGTTAAAAAGAATTTAATAGAAATAAGTTATAATAAAAGAAATAAAATTAATTTTTTAAATATGAGGTGGGGTCTGAATCGTTCTGGTGGCTCGAAAAAGTACAACTTTAATATATAGTTATAGATTTTTTATTATAAAAGAAAAAATATATAATTATATATCTATAAATAAATTCATAAAAAGATATCATGCTAAAAGATAAAAGATATTTATACTTATTTTAAAATATTTTAAATTTGTTATCTTTAATTTTAAATATTTTTATAAGGAAGTTTTTAAAAGATATTGTTATACTAAATAGATGTTTGTTTGATGTTAAAGATAGATTTAAATATTTAAAGAAGAATTCAATAAGAAGTTAAAATATTATAAATAAAAATTAATTTTGTAAATATAAGGTGGGGCCAGAATCGTTTTGGTGGCTCGAAAAGGGACAACTTTAATATATAGTTATATATATTCTGGGAAGTGAAGGCTGGCTACAATCTACAATAACAGAGGGGAAAAAAATTGAAGTCGATCGGTGGCGTTGCAGAACTTTGGGGTTCGGTTATAGCTGTTGTGTGGAGCGTTGAATGTTTTTAATGGGTGTAGTAGTGCTTTGCAATTAGGAGAGTTAGAATTAGATTAGTGTTTAGAACAAAGTGGGTCCGGTGGTAATTAGTATTTGGAAATTAAATAGTATTTAGTTAATAAGATTTAATCATCTAATTTTAGTTAGCTAGTTCGACACTTTTTATACGAGTGTATTTAATGATGATAACTAGCTAGTATGCTAAGTAGGTGGTGGTTGTTCCAGTTAATTAAGGGTAATAATGGATTAATCCATGTGTGAAATAAGGGCAGCAATTAGGATTTAATTAATTAAATGTTTTGAGTGGATCCACGTGTTTTAGTTTTATCGGGTTTCCTTTATTCTTAGACCTTTAGGGTTCTAACTATAAAACTTTAATCTTGATAGGAATCAGTCTTGTTCAGATTCCTAGTTTCTTCATGATCATCGGACCTTCTTACGTTAAGGTAAGTTGTTTTCGACTTGCTCGGTTCTTCTCTATCCTGTTAGATTGCATACCGTTATTGTAGGGCGGGTTTTGAGAACTAGTCCCGAATACCTTTTTAAATTGTCTTGAACTTCTGGAATTGTTGTGTGTGTAAAATGGTTTGAACGCATTTTATCGGAAAGATATTTTTGGAACGTTTTCTCTGTGTTGGTACCGTTTCCGACACGGCCCCATCGTAGCTGGCGTGGAGGAAGAGTTGGCTATGTATAACCCGTGTGACAGAGAAACCGTGCCCCTTCAAAACGAAAATTATTATCTATGTGTTTTGGCAAGTGCTCCAGTGGAGGCTTAGCCGGGGTTAGAAGGGAGATTGTGAAGTGGAGTGAGAGGGCCTGCCTCTGCACTCGGCGCGGCGATGAGCGCCTTGGAAGTCGGATTGCGAGATGGAGGAATTGCGTTGTTGTAAGGTTGTATTTGTGAATGTGTATATGGCTATGCGTGACTAACTATGACTAATTTAGGTATTGACCTTTAGAGTTATGGGTACGTTTGCGGACTTGGATGCTGACTTTAGAAATGCTTTTAAAACGTCTTGCAATTTCTGTATTCTTTCTAAATTGATAGATTAGTAGCTGACCCTTCGGGGAATATTTTTCAGTTCCAGGTATGAATCAGGGAACCGTGCAAGAACCGAGGCCAGGTGGCGGGGCGGAGTGGTGAAGAGCGTGTGTCATAGTGGGGTCGGATTTACGTTAGTTTATTTATGACATATTAGGATGTTGGATTTATTATTATTCTGGAGTTGGTATTATGTTTTGCTTATTTCTATTTTTTTTCAATAATACTTTGTAGTGTTTTGTCGGATTTAGATATTTATATTCTCGGGAATACTTGCATAAATATGTTTTCTAATTTTTATAAAATAAGAAGGTTGGATGTTTTTATTGTGTTTTCTCGTCGTGCCCGCGTTGCAAGATCCTAAAGTGTAGTTGTCAACCTACTTAAATAGTACCTAGTAAGGTCTATTTCTAAGTAGCGCCCCATCGAAAGTCGGGGTGTTACATCTTATATTAACTTTCAATTCAAAAGCATAATAAGTTTTTTAATTAGTACAAGACATATTTTTAATCATGTATTTTTATATTAATTTTCAGATTTTTTATATTATTTGTATTATTTATAAGTATGATAACAACTTCAATTAATATTGGCCATGTTTTCATAATAATTTTGGATTTTTCAATATTAATTTTCCACAAATAAGAATGATAACTTATAAATTTTCCATCTATAAATATTTCGTATTTTATATATTAATTTTTTTATCTATAAATATGATAGTTAAATGCAATATTGTCATCAAATTTTAATGTCTCAATCACCATATTTTTAGTTACTAAATTTTTTATAATAATATTTCTATTCATAAATATGACAAATTTTTTAATTAATGTGGACCATGTTTTTAATTGTAGATTTTATATTAAATTTTAGATTTTCTTATATTAATTTTTTGTTCAGAAGTATGATAACTTTTTAAATTTTCTATCCATAAACATGTTGATTTTTTATACTAATGTTATATTCATAAGTATGACAATTTTTTAATTAATTCGGTATGGATATGTTGTGTCTTACAATATATTAAATTTCTATTCATAAGTATGTTAATTTTTTATATTACGGATACGTACATAAATAAATAAAAAATATCGATCCTTTACTGTTAAACTGATTAATCGGGTCAGTTCAATTGAGTTTAGGTTCAGTCATTTCGGATTCGTGTTGAGTACGGGTTCATGTTGTTAAAATTTATGGATTGATTGAGTCAATTCATTGCGCTTTTTGTGCGTGTTCGAGTAAACCCTGCGAATTAAGAGCATCAACTTTTTTATAATTAATACATAAATATTACAAACAATATTTTAAAAAGTAATATATTGTTGGTATACATTTTGCGTATCCCTTAATAAATAAGTAAAAAATCATTAGTCCCTTAATGTTAAACCAATTAATCGAGTAGATTCAGTCGAGTTCGGGTTCGAGTTTAGTTTTGCTTCATGCCATTAAAATTTACACATAAATTGAGTCAATTAGTTTTGATTTTTGTGCAGGTTTGAGTAGTCCTAACAGATCAAGACCGTCTACTTTTAATGATTATCAAAATAGCATTATATCAAAATAATATCTTGATAATAAAACAATATTATTTTTTTACTATTTAAATTATAATACTTATATCATATGTAAATTAATATATTAGTACTTTTTATTTGAAAAAGCGTCCAGGCAAGGCCCGGGTTATCAACTAGTACATTATAAAGAAGAACCCAAGTCTGTTGTAAAATTTGCGCCACATGGCATTTTTAAAATAAATTAATGTGAAATTATATTTTAATAAATTTTGTAACAACTTATAGTATTCTTGCTATATATACTAAATAGATAACATGTTTATATAATTTTTTATGTATATATTTTTCTATCAATGGATTATGTATTAGTTTACTACAATAGATAACATATTTATATAATTTTTATATACATAAATTTCTATGAGATGATATTTTCCATATTAATTTAATATTTTTATCTCTTATCAAGATTTAGGATCTTAATATTTTTTTTTTATTTTTTAACAAGGCTTGAGCTCCAAGTATAAAATTTATATCTATATAATGATATAATTTTAAATAATAAATTTTGTTATGTTGATATATTTTTATTTTGAGAAAAAGATATAATTTTATGTTGATGACTAAGATTATATGCAAATGTCAAAAAAAATATTCAAATTCAAATTTTAATTTTAATTAATAAAATTAGATATTCTTCATTTTTTATGCATTTATATTAAAGATTTTTTTTAAATCAAAGTTTGATAAAAAGAAAAAAGAAAAATTTACAAATCTTAATGAATACTTGCTTAAATTGAATTTTGATAAAAAAAAAATTACATTACATTTTTCTTAATTTCCTTTTTATTTTATTTATGTAAATATAGAATATATTTTTTTATCTAGCCCCACCTTACATTTAAATTTTTTTTATCTCTATGTTTTTTTTGTAATTTAATATGATTGATAGGTTGATTAATACATTGAATTTTGTAAATTTTCATATATATTAATTTCTTTTATATTTTATTTCTTCGTTATTTTATTTCCTTTATATTTATGCGTTTTAAATTTTATATTAATATCATAATATCGTATAATCTTTAGTAAAATTATCCCGTGAGTATCACGGGGATTCAACTAGTTTTTCTTAAAATTCGTTTCAAAAGCTAAAACATGAGAGTGTATATTATTTTATACGGAATATTAAGTTAGGAGACAACTCATCTCTTCCTTTTTTTTATATATATAAATGATATTTAGTTTTCTAGGGATATTTTAACTATTTTAATCATTTTTCTAGATATAGACATTTTTAAGCACGTCTTAGGTGAATAGGGTCGACTACCACTCCTTTAGTTCATTGTTGTTGGTTGACATTCAAAGAGCTTCAACCTAGGTGCAGATTTTTGCACTTAATTACAACACCAATTTCAAACATCAGGAAGTGGGTTTCACGTACATGTATTATATATGGAAATTTACTCGGGTCTTCGTTATATTGTAGTTTATCAATAAATATTACTTGTTCATGTTCCAGCTAATAAGTTATTTTTTTCCTTTATCAGATGTTCCAGCTAAGGTTTGTCACGATGTGCGTGAACATAGGGCAAGTTCTTAGGAATAATAGTTGTCCGCAACAAATCCCAGCTAGATATAGATATATAGAGGTGTTTTGTTTAAGTGACTTAAGTATATATGTAATGGATTAATTAACAAGTTACGGTCAAGTTTGTATATTAAAATTTTAAAATCATTATTTAAGCAATACCTAAAGCGGCCACAACCAATTCTCGTGCTTTTTGTAAAATCATAAGACTATTACGATAAGGCCAAAATTCATTACAATAAGTCCAGTATAATAATTTTTCGGGATTGTTAATCTGCTACCTAATTAGAATTAACCAAGAAAAAGTCAAACTAAAACTTAAATACCCCATGACATCCAAAGACACAATATCCCCAAAGTTACATAAAAGTCCGTCAAAAATTACATAAAATAAGCTCATTTCGAAGCCCAATTTGTCGGCCCAACTCACCAGTGCGAAAACACAGAGCGTGATCTAGTAACACAAAGACGCGGCCGCGTCTTCCCCTCTCCAGCATGCGTCATCTCATATGAGCCAGATTCGTCTTCACTTGGTTCCTCTCGGGTCTTGGCTCTTCCCATCTTCACTTGCACAACTCTAAGCTTCAAATTAATCCGTTAACGCACAACTGTAGTCAACTGAATCACATTCCGCCTTGCTCATTTACCTAATGACCTGCAAAACCGAGCAAAACAAGAGCAACTACGTACCCGAATATCCTAGAACACCTAAGAACCTAGAAACTACGCTAAAACTAAACTAAAACCATGCAATAAAAACATAAATATGCATCCTAAACTATACCTAAATGCAAGCTATCAGTGAGCTAACCAATGTGCTAATGAGGTCACCTAGGTAGCACAAGGGGGTTGTGGTCATTGATGATGAAGAGGTTCTAGTGTAGGAAATGTTGTAGTTTCTATCTGTTGGATTAATTTCACCTTTGTTCTAGTGTTGCATCAACTATCTGTTGGATTAACTTATAAGAAGAACTTGAGCACTTTTGAACTATATATCTACTATCTACTCAACCTTTGTATCCACCCTATTTTGTGACACTATTATGGGTGATATTGTGGTCTAGTGTGTTGCTTTTTTTTGGACAAGTATGTTATTTGTAGATATTGGTTTCTCCAATTTCATATTGGTAAAAGTCACTGGATCATGCACTATCAAATAGACACTGATTTCTGCATCATTTTATTAATGAACCTTTTCACTCTTAGATAGTCAACCTAGAAAACATTGATTTCTACACATTACAACTTTCCAATTACAAAATCAAGCAACAAAATGGACATTAATTTGAGGACATCTTCTATTACAAAATCAAGCAAGAGTTACAACCATTGCAACTTTCCAATCCATCATATTACTACACTAGATGACCTATTTAACCATTACAACATTCAAGCACATGAATACAAACATACAAAAAACCACTACAATCATACCACTTTGATTACTACTTTTTAATTTAGTAATAATGTCTTCGAAATCCTATTTGTTTGCCTCCTTCTCAACCATCAACCTCCAATAAGATCTTCATAGATGCAAGCTCTTGTGTGATTTTTTATATCTCAAATTATTGTTGTGTAACTGAATCCAGTAGTAGTTTGTTATTTTCTTCCAATTTTCATTCTCAATTAACAATTTGTTGATCACATATACAACTCTAGCAGTATATGGCTCATCCCTCCACTTAAAGTAGTTACATTTGTTCAAATACCCATAATTTCGACAACAACAAAACCTTCTGTCATAGTTCCTCTTTGTATCTACAGTAGATTCCTTTGCTTGAAGCCCACAAAAACAGGCCTTGGTTGTGAAATTGTTGAGGAGTAACATGAGCTAGACATTGATAAACTGATATGATAATTTCAATAAGTGTTACAGAAGAGATCATTCAACTAAAAACCCTAAACCCTAAATCTAAAATTTGGATAATTCAACTCAACTCAAAACCCTAATTCTTCAATTGAGGTTTCAAGGTCGACTCACAAACCTTAGTTCTTCAATTTTGCTCGAATTTTACATCTTAAATTTGGATAATTCAAATCCTAATTCTCCAATAGAGACTTGAAGGTCGACTCACAAACCCTAATTCTTCAATAAGTCATGCCTATAAACCAACTCACAATTTTGAATTGAAATCAAAACTAGATTTACCCTAAACTTACTAATTGAGGTGCTTCAATTGTGGCTTGAAGGTCGACTATGCTCAATCCTCTCAACCTTTGTTCAATCTTCGCCCAAATCGTTCAATCCCTTCCAACAATTTCTTCGATCAATTGATCGCCTAATCGTCGACCCCTTTATCTTTCACTCGATCTCAAGCCTCTTGCTAGAGTTGAAATTGGAGTGCCCCCTCTAGTATTTAATAATATTGAGGTTTTAGAAAGAATGAAGTAAGAAAAGAAAACTAAAAGTAAAAAACACACACGCTTAATGGGGTATTAATGGGAGATGGGCCAAGGGTGGTCAATTTTTGACATAATTGCTTTTATGGGTGGTTTTTGGTAATTTGATATTAGGAGGGTGGTTATTCGCAATGTAGACTATTTTACCGTTTTACGGGTGGTTTCTAACAAAAACCTTTTATTTTTATGTATTTTTGGATAATGTTTTTTTTCCTTTCCAACATGGATTTTCTAGATTTTACTATTAGAAGAGATATTGAGTCATTAGGATTCATTACACATTAATCAAGAAGTAATAAAATTATTGAATTTTGACTATGGGCCAACTTGTTGGAAAAAGTGTTTGGGCTGCACATTTAAATTTTGTGGGCTCATACTCTAATGCTCGAGCCAACCCCGACAAAAGTTGGCGGGAAAGAGCAGATACATTTCCCAATTCCCGCCAGGGAAACAGTCGAGGAAGACAGAAAGCTATAACTTATCAAACAAAACAATGTCGTGTATCCATCAATAGTCTTCTTTCTCATCAATTTTGTTGAATCAGTGTTAGGGAACTAACACTGGAACAATGATTCTTCTATTCGAGAAATCGAAGTTTTGATAATGACAAACAAATGGAACTAATTCCCTATACAAGTGATTTCAGGAAAGATGCAGGTTTATGGAAAACGCAAGGGAAACATTCCCCATATCACTATCTGAGTACGTGGCAAATGAATCAAGAATATAAAAGTCATTTCACTATTGTCTTGGGCGTCAAGCCAAAATCCGAGAAGAGAAAGAAGTAAAAGGGTACGCTGGTCTTTTGGAATAGTATCGTACTCCCCAAGACAAAAAGGGCAAAGGCGTCAAAGCTAAAAGTGGAAACCTCTATAAATAGTATGCGACGCCGCTAGGTCATTTTAAGCTCTCGAATGCAAAAGCACAAGATCTAAAAAGGAAAGTGAGAAAACGAGAGCTCGAGCTGAACCAGTGAAGACGACGGACCAAGATTCAAAGAAGGAAGTTCCGTAATCAAGTGATGGAGACTGCGTGAAGATCACCATCATCTTGAAGAGATTGGTTCCTGTGCTAAAGGGAACTGCACAAGGAACGAGTAAGGTTCACTATCTATATTCGCTTGTTGATTAGATCTAGGAACTACCATGACTTAGTCGTTAGTATTGTTTGTAAGTGGGATTACGGACAATAGAGAAGTTCGACTTTGTATTGTGTATCTTAAGATCTATCAATGGAAATATAGTGTGTGTTCAAAATCCTCCAAGGGAGGTAGAGGTTTACTCTTCAGCTAGTTGGCTGTAGAGGTTCCTCTATAAGGAATCGTGTCCTTGTCTCTGTTTTATAGTTTACTGTCTGTGTTGCTTTATTCCGCTGCGTAAGGGAACTATCACTGGAACAGTTCCCGACTTGTCTTACTAACACAGATCTACGATCCTACAATTGGTATCAGAGCTTTGGTGCTCTAGATTTTCTTGCAGGATGTCTACGGAACTGTCTTCAGATCTTAGTGTTGTTGGACACGGAAACAACAAACCACCTAGGCTGATTGAAGGGCAATTCGAGAGATGGAAAGGGCTAATGAAAGACTGGATGCGAAGTCACGATTACCAAGCTTGGGCAGTAATCGAGAGAGGGAACTTCACCATCAACCCAGCCATCGAGAACGATTTCACCAAATGGGGGCCAAACGAGTGGAAGTGTATGGAGTCCAACTTCAAAGCAAAGATGTATCTCAACAACGCCATGGGTGAAGTAGACTCAACCAAGGTTGCAAACCTAAAAAATGCTAAGGAAATGTGGGCTGCAATCAAGCAGATGCACATGGGAAGCTCATATCTAAAGGAAGATCACCAGATGGATGTTCGTCAGGAGTTCTACATCTTCAGAATGGAATCTAGAGAAACCGTATCGTCGTATCAGTTCCGCTTTGAGGGACTAGTGACTAAACTTGAGAATTTGGGAATCTCAGAGAGCGAAGTCACAGAACGGATGAAGGTCAAGAAAGTGATAGATGGTCTCTCTGGTGAATGGACTCATGATCGAACAACATTCAGAGAAAACCCAGCCAACAGGAACCTCATGCTTCATGAGATCTATGGGAAACTGAAGCAATATGAGAGAAGGAGGATCTCCGACAAAGCTCAAGACAAACCTGGAAAGGGAATTGCACTTAAACTTGAAAAAGTACTCAAGTCTGTCCAAGAACAATGTGAAGAATCTGAAGATGAGGAAGAGGATGACATAGTGATCATCACAAAGGTCCTACGCAATCTCTACAAGAAGGGAAAGTTCCAGAAGAACTATGGAGGAAACAACCACTCAAAGGAGTACAACAGGTCCGGGGAGAAGGATTCCAAGGATATTACCTGCTTCAAATGTTTCAAAAAGGGTCATTATGCTAAGGCATGTCCTCTAAATGATGAAAACAAGTCTGGGAACAAGACATACATAGCAACATGGGACGAATCCGATGATGAAGATCCTGAAGCATGGACAACGCCAAACATGTGTGCTATGGCCATCAAAGGAGATCCAAAGGAATCACAAGAGGATGTAAGTATTCTAACTTTGACTGGTTGTTTTGATAAGTACTCTAAGTCTGATCTTATTCACATATTATCTACTCTTGTAAAAGATAATATGAAACTGCAAAAAGAAATGAGTGAAGTTGAAGAGCACTATCTTAGACTAGAAAGTGATATTAAGGAACTTGAATTAAAAGACGCTGAATCTGTTGACTGTTCCAAGTGTGATAACCTGAGAAAGGAACTTGACTCTGTTACAAAGGATAAAAATGACCTTATCTCTGTCCTAGCTACGGTCACCTCAGAAAAGGAAATTCTTATCAAAAAGCTAGAGATAAATGAAGGAAAAAAGGTAGTTGAGATTCCTAAGGTTACGTTTGTTCCTTCTAGACATGGTATAGGGTACTCTGAAACTGACCTTGGAAATGATCAAAAGAACCTTACTCTGAGGGAACTAAGTGAAAGTAGAGCCCTAGAATTACAAACTGAGAAAATGAAAAATTCCCATCTAGAGGAGAAAATAAGAGTTCTAGAGAGTGGAACCAAAGGGGAAAGGGACTACTACACTGGGAATAACTCTCATAAGATATATGTCAAGATAGCTAAGAGAAACGGTTCCAAGGGTCCAAACAAAGTAACTGTCAAGAAAAATAGAATTTAGAGACCTCGCCCTATGTTTTATCTAGGAGAATAATACAAGACTTGTTGGACTTGTGGAGGTCATGGACATTACAAGGAACAATGTACAAAAGTCAATTTCTCATGAAGTCACACAAACTGGAACAACAGAAGAACCTCGCGTCCTAAACCTTATAGGAACTATTACTCTGCTGATGTTAATATTGCAGATTATGTTGATTATTATCCCTGTAAGGAACCAAGCAAGGAACATCTTGTCTGGGTAACCAAACATTGACTCTTTTGCAGGTGAAAGCGAGGGGGAATTGTATGTGGTTCATAGAGAGTGCATGCTCCAACCACATGACAGGAAACAGAAGCAATCTAACCTCGCTTAACACCCAGGTTGAAGGAGGAAACATTTCCTTCGGCAACAGAAACAAAGGAGCAATTCAGGGATCTGGAGAAGTCAAGCTCAACAAATCAATCAAAGTCAACAATGTCAATCTTGTGACAGATCTTGGTTATAATCTACTATGTGTGGCACAACTCTGTGATCAAGGGAACAATGTAGTCACGTTTGACTCAAATGAATGTCTGGTGGTGAACAAAGAGACCAACAAAGTTATTCTTCGAGGAAAACGATCCAACAATGTCTACATTGTTGATCAAGATTTTCAACCTCCAAGAAAGCTATGTCTTACAGTTCCCACAAGTGACACTGATCTTTGGCATAGACGTCTTGGTCATGCAGGGCTAAATCTCATTCAAAAGTTGTTCTTACAAGATCTTGTGGTAGGTTTACCAAGGATAAACCCAGACACAGCAAGACTGTGTGATGCTTGTGCAAGGGGAAAACAAACTCGAAGTTCCTTCAAACCCAAGAAGGTTGTTATTACTTCCAAACCGTTGGAAATGCTACACATGGATCTATGTGGACCAATGGACACATGCAGCTATGGTGGAAGCAGGTACATGTTTGTCATAATAGATGATTATTCTCGTTTTACTTGGGTTATTTTCTTGTCTTCTAAAGGAACAATGTTCAAGGAGTTTGAAGTCTTCATCAAAAGAACAGAAGTCAGTCTAAGAACTAAACTGAAATCCATACGCTCAGACCATGGAACAGAGTTTGACAACTCAGCTTTCCTCAACTTTTGCAATGAAAATGGAGTCTCTCATAACTTCTCTGCACCAAGAACTCAGAACAAAATGGGGTAGTTGAAAGGAAGAATCGCACCTTGGAGAATATGGCTCGAGCAATGATGCTTGAAAGTGGAGTTCCATCAAACTTCTGGGTTGAAGCAATTGCAACTTCGGTTTATATCCTTAACAGGGCCATGATTAGACCTATTTTATACAAGACTTCTTATGAGCTAATCAAAGGCAGAAAGCCAAACATTTCCCATCTTAAGGTCTTTGGTTGCAGGTGTTATATCCATAACAATGGCAAAGATGCTCTAGGAAAATTTGATCCAAGGAGTGATGAAGGGATCTTCACTGGTTATTCCCTTCAAAGCAAAGCATACCGAGTCTACAACAAAAGGACCAAAAAGTTTGAAGAAAGTGTTCACGTTATCTTTGATGAGGAACCCATTCATCATGGAACTACTTCGATCAATCCATTCTCAAAGACAGCGATGAAACCTTTCACTATACCAAGGGAAACAACAAGGGAACCAACAGAAGAGGATGATGATTTGGATCCTCGAAAGAATGACACTGAATATCTCACTGGAAATGAGAATCAGCCACAGGAACTAACCAACGAGGATGACCATGGAGATGATGATACTACTGATAATTTTGATGATCCTTCTACATATTTCCCTGAAGAAGAGGATAGTCCATCTGAACCACTGGAAGCTTCAGATTCTGGGAACAATCCCACATCTGCGACTCAACAGACTTTACATGAAGCTAGTTCCAGTGCTCAGGGGGAACTTCAGGAAGCACATCAACATCAACCTAGGAACTATCATCAGAGAAAAGATCACCCTCTTGAGAATATTCTCACACCTTTGGAACAGGGAGTAAAAACACGCTCCTCTCTCCATAACTTTTGTGCTTTTAACGCTTTTGTTTCTCTTGTTGAACCCAAAAGTATACAGGAAGCACTCAAAGATCCAGATTGGATTCAAGCAATGCAGGAAGAGCTCCATCAATTTGAGAGACATCAAGTGTGGAAACTAGTTCCAAGGCCATCAGACAAGAATGTCATTGGAACTAGATGGGTCTTTCGCAACAAACTTGATGAAGCAGGAAACGTGTCCCGAAACAAAGCTAGACTTGTGGCTCAAGGCTACAACCAAGAGGAAGGAATAGACTATGAGGAAACTTTCACACCAGTTGCTCGAATTGAAGTAATACGCTTGCTCATAGCCTTTTCTACCTACAAAGGATTCAAACTGTTTCAGATGGATGTCAAGACAACCTTTTTAAATGGCTATCTTCAAGAAGAAGTCTATGTCAAGCAGGCACCAGGATTTGAAGATGAAAGCAAGCCAGATCATGTCTACTTTCTTGAAAGAGCTTTGTATGGACTTAAACAAGCACCTCGAGCCTGGTATGATAGATTTGCTTCATTTCTATTATCCAAAGGTTATCAACGAGATTCCATCGACAAAACTCTTTTCTTGAAGAAAGAATCAGGTTATATCTTAATTGTGCAAGTTTATGTTGATAACATTGTATTTGGTTCCACTAACCCTTTACTCACAGAAAAATTTGAGAAACAAATGAGTAGTGAGTTCGAGATGAGTATGGTAGGAGAACTCAATTTCTTTCTAGGTCTTCAAATCTCCCAAACAAAGGATGGAACCAAGATTCATCAACAAAAATATATCAAGGAAATGCTCTCAAAGTATGGGATGGACACTGCAAAGCCTATCAACACTCCGATCTCTCCTAGCACACGCCTTGATGCAGATGAGAATGGAACCAAGGTCAATCAAAAGCTCTTTCTAGGAATGATTGGTTCTCTACTCTATCTCACAGCTATTCGATCGGACATCATGTTTGCAGTTTGTCTTTGTGCACGGTTCCAAGCCAATCCAAAGGAGTCTCACTTGAAGGAAGTAAAACGCATCTTTCGCTACCTCAAGGGAAGAGACAACTTGTGCCTATGGTATCCAAGGAACAATTCCTTTGAACTAGTTTCCTTCACTGATGCTGACTTTGTAGGACATTTTTATCGATCGAAAAAGCACTTCTGGAATGGCACAGTTCCTTGGTGACTGCCTTGTATCTTGGGGATCGAAGAAACAATCCTCAGTGGCACTTTCTATTGCTGAAGCTGAATACATAGCTGCTGCTTGTTGTTCCCAAGTTCTATGGCTCAAATATCAACTTCAAGATTACGGTATGTCTCTTGGAACTGTTCCTCTTAAATGTGATAGTACTAGTGCAATAAACATCTCCAAAAACCTTGTGCATCATTCTAGAACAAAGCACATTGAGGTTAGGCACCATTTCCTACGTGATCACGTAGAGAAAGGTTCCATTGAGATGGTACATTGCAGGACAGATGAACAAGTTGCTGATATTTTCACCAAAGCTTTGGATAGACAACTCTTCGAGCATCTCAGAATGCTGTTAGGGATGATTCTCTTACATTAAACAAGTCCCGGTCCATCTTTTCCCTCGATGATTGACTAGTTAAGCATTAGTATGACTAGGGAACTGCATGGTTTAGCAACTTTCATATTAATAATTGCTCTTTGCATGAAACATGTTTACTGCTATACATGGGAACTACTACTTAAAAGCACTATAATTCTTTTGGCCCAAAATGATCAACCTGATCTTATCTATCCCTCATTACAAGCCAAAAGGATGGTTGATCATAAGACTTGTCCCTCAAAGCCAATCCAAGTAAACGTTTCCTATGAGCCTAACTAATTGATAACCTTTGTACGGGATTCAATTACCTGGATGATATTTTTACCATGCCCCTTCTGTTTGGATACTTCTCTTTGTCGTTTTCACAAAACACCCTTTATGTATCCAAATTTGGCCTTTTGTTACTTGTTCATGGAAATGAGGTTGGAAAGGAAAGGAACTACTTCTAAGCCACTAGGGAACTACAAGGAATTCAAAATGCCTCAAAGCTGTATTATTGGAAAGAGAAAAGACGTTGGAAACGGGGAATCTGACGCGACAGGTTGAAAAAGGGAAATTTGAATCTACGTCATTCATCTCGCTACTTTGGCTCGTTATCTGCCACGTAGATACTGTTGATATGGAAAGAATCTCTTAATGGAAGACAACAAATCTTTCTAGTCACCCTAGGAGTAACTAGATGCGACTTTCAAGGGAACCCTGGTAAGCCGCTTTCTCTCGCCTTTTCAAATTCATTCCCTTTCCTTACTTAACCCGTCTTCCACACTCTCCTCCATCTTCATCTTCATCTTTTCCCTCTGCAAACCCTAACCCTCAGACTCCTGAATCTCAATCTTTCTCTCAATCATGGCCAACCAGAACTGTTGGATCGTGACGCGTTAGTAACAAGTCAGGGAACTAGTAACGTTCCCTGGGCAGCGGAAATAAACAATAAGAACACAGAATTTAGAGAGGAAAACTTTCTGTCCGACCAACAAGTCGTAGAAAGAAAAACCTCTACCCCTGAAACTCCTTCTTAGAGGATTTTCAATAGAATACCTTTATTAAGTTTCAACGATTACAAGGCAAGTCAAGTTCTCTGGTAACTAAGGCACCAACCAAAGTTCAACCAACTAGACTTCTACAACCCTAAACGTAAACCTAAACAAAGTAAACTACTGACTTACTTGTGGATTCTTCACTGGAAAAAGCCACACACTCTTACACTTGAAAAGCTCTCTCTCCAAGTTCGTCGTCTTCAACCACTCAAAAACCACACTTTTAACCCTAGCTAACCCTAGCTATTTATAAGATAAGTTAAGTCTAATCTCACACGTAATTCTTGCCTAATTACACTGATATTCCACTTAACAAATCCCACACAATAAGGAAAAAGATTGTTTGTGATTTCGGATCCTCAACCATGCCGATTCTTCCCAAAACCGAATGATCTCGGATTTCCCAAGATAAGATCGTGTGAAGATTGATCTTATCTTCTCTTTTATCTCCTTAAGCAACCGCCTACAGCTGTAGATCTTCATAGAAGATTGCTCGCAGAAGATATGGTAACTTGCCATTTATAGAAAGTTGTGTTCCTTCTGAGACGCGCTTCCTAAATTTGTCACTCGTTCCCTCCATCGTTCCTCACGATGTTCCGTCACTTGTGACCATGTACCTGTTTTCCTGAAACACTTACATGTAGAAGCAAGTTATATTAACTAAGTTTGTTATCATCAAAACTAAGAGAAACCATGGAACAACCATTGTTCCAACAAGAACCAACCCAGGTACACCAGACTTCACCCAAATCCTCTCATAGAGCATTTTCTTCAAAATGACCCAGTCTATCTTTAAGAAAAGCTTCTTACAAACCTGGATCTAGATTACCATGAATCAAAATACATCTTTGATGTCAAAGAAAAACTCTACTCTCTTCTTCGGAAGAGAGATGGTCAACCTCCACTTACTCCTGAAAGCTCACCCCCTACAACTCCCAGATCCGAACTTCCAGTTCTTACCACAAGACTGGATGGTTTGATCTTCAACCCTCACCATGAAAATCGATGGTGTTCAAACCACGATTACTGAACCAAATCCTTCCCTACTCCTTCAAGATTCATCTCATACCTCTCCAAAACATCATACACAGATCTATGACACTCTAAGTCCTAAACGGACGGATGCCTCAACCTCTCAAAACCCTAACCCTCAAATCCAAAGTTCCAAAGAACCTCCATCTTCAACTCAAGCTATAACTATTCTAGTTCCACCTCACAAGGAACTCAACTCCTCAAATCTCGATCAACACCTCTCTCAGTTCGAGAACGAAGAGTTTCCCACTTCATAGGGAACTACACCCATTCCTACCTCTACCTCTTCCAACCCCAAAAAGACAACACCCACAAAAGACCCTCTCTCAAATGTGCCAACTAGCCAAAGAACAAAAAAGAGAAAGCATAGAAAGTTGGGTGACGAAGAAGAAGAAGAGGAAGAAGAAGAGGAACTTGAGCCTCTCCAGTCTGAGCAACTCCATGCTCTTTCCAAGGAACTCATCAATGTTGAAGAAGATGATGATGAGATACACGAGTACAGGGTACCTGCCCTTCAAATTGGGTACAAGGAACCCACGACTGGGCGTCCCTCAACCAGAGGATCCAAGAAGCTTAAGGTGGAGGAGAAGAAGGAAAAGGAGAAGAAAGAAAAGAAGAAGACAGGAACAATTACAACCGGGGAACGGAAGCTGGTGGTTCCCTTAGTCGTCACTGCTGAGTTCCTTCAAGAGCATAACTTCAAAGAGCTTCAAGAACTCATCCAGTTCCAAGGATGGGATAAGCTTTGCTCGGAACCAGCCAAGGTCGACCTTGAACAAATCAAATTCTTCTATTCCAAGTTCAAGCTGATGAAGGGAACTAAGCTCGACCCAGTTGTGAGATGGCAATCTGAAGACGATGACTTCACCTTCACCTCTGCTCTAATTAAGAAAATACTCCTAGTCCCCGGAGACGGTCTCGACACACTTCCCCAACGGCCATGGCAAGACACTGATGGAAGGGAAGCCATCCTAACAAGGCTTCTAGGTCATGTGCCTGCTCAAGGAAAAGAGGTCTTGACTCATGGTTTGAGCCAACTGGGGAAGATGGCACACCAATATATCACTCGGGTAGTGATTCCCAGACAAGAGAAGCGAATAACGCTAAATTCAACTGACGTTATTCTCCTGGATCTGTTCCTACGAAAGGAGAGAATCAACCTGCCCAAGATAATGATCATGCACATGTGCAAATGTGTTGCCAAGGAGTCTCATGCCCTTCCATATGCTGCTGTGGTGAAGGAAATCATGAAGAGGAACGATGTCTATCATCCTCATGAGGAAGAAGAGCTTGGACAAGAGATGGAAATGTCCAACATTCAGAGAATGAAGCACTCCCAGGAACCAGCTGAAGAAGTTCCTCAACCAATGTTCATCGAATAGGGAGATTGCACAACTGTTCTCCAAGCTCTCAATCGCCTGTGTGGGGTCAACGAGCGAATACTTGATGTTCTTCTAGACATCCAACAGAAGTTACCTTCCTCCTCCTCCAATCCATGAACAAGCTCTCTACAAAACTTTTCCCTAGCTGTCTTACCCTCCTTTAATGATTTTAACTTGTCTGTTCCTATAATATGCTAAACTCTATTTCCTTGAATGCAATTTGCTTTTATTCTCTAGTCATGGTTGTGCTTTACTTGCTTTTTCTTGCTTGTCTATGCTTGATTTTTTTCGATGATGTCAAAAGGGGGGAAAGTGGAAAAATGCAGAGATGTGTTGTGTCTAAGAGAATACAGAATAATTGGCCATAAGCTGAGGGGGAACTATATGCTTAAAAATCTTGGAAAATTGAACTGCTTGTTCATTTCAGGGGGAACTAAGTATCCTCAAAGCATTTGTTTTGGTGTTTAACTTTCTTCTATCTTTCCTGTCTTTCTGACTTGCATTTTATAATGGTTTGTCATCATCAAAAAGGGGGAAATTGTTGAATTAGTGTTAGGGAACTAACACTGGAACAATGATTCTTCTATTCGAGAAATCGAAGTTTTGATAATGACAAACAAATGGAACTAATTCCCTATACAAGTGATTTCACGAAAGATGCAGGTTTATGGAAAACGCAAGGGAAACATTCCCCATATCACTATCTGAGTACGTGGCAAATGAATCAAGGATATAAAAGTCATTTCACTATTGTCTTGGACGTCAAGCCAAAATCCGAGAAGAGAAAGAAGTAGAAGGGTACGCTGGTCTTTTGGAATAGTATCGTACTCCCCAAGACAAAAAGGGCAAAGGCGTCAAAGCTAAAAGTGGAAACCTCTATAAATAGTATGCGACGCCGCTAGGTCATTTTAAGCTCTCGAATGCAAAAGCACAAGATCTAAAAAGGAAAGTGAGAAAGCGAGAGCCCGAGCTGAACCAGTGATCGAAGACGACGCACCAGGATTCAAAGAAGGAAGTTTCGTAATCAAGTGATGGAGACTGCGTGAAGATCACCATCATCTTGAAGAGATTGGTTCTTGTGCTAAAGGGAACTGCACAAGGAACGAGTAAGGTTCACTATCTATATTCGCTTGTTGATTAGATCTAGGAACTACCATGACTTAGTCGTTAGTATTGTTTGTAAGTGGGATTACGGACAATAGAGAAGTTCGACTTTGTATTGTGTATCTTGAGATCTATCAATGGAAATATAGTGTGTGTTCAAAATCCTCCAAGGGAGGTAGAGGTTTACTCTTCAGCTAGTTGCCTGTAGAGGTTCCTCTATAAGGAATCGTGTCCTTGTCTCTGTTTTATATTTTACTGTATGTGTTGCTTTATTCCGCTGCGTAAGGGAACTGTCACTGGAACAGTTCCCGACTTGTCTTACTAACACAGATCTACGATCCTACAAATTTTACAACCCCAAATTTCAATCTTTCTTTTCTGACTCCCAAGCTCACCGTCGCTGCCTCTTCTTCGGACCTCAATCCTCGCCTCTTCCTCATTCAAGGCATGCCCACGTGTCCCTGCCATGCTTATTCCCGGGCCACCCTGTGGGGACGGATTCCTAAATCACATAACTCCCCCATGTATACGTCGCTTCTCCAACCGGATGTGGAAGTTGCCGCCCCTCCCGCACCCCTAGATCCGGGAGTGATTTGACCATATGCTTGTGAGTCCAAGAAAATTAGTCACTGTTGGATCATAAGAAATTGACTATAAAAATTATAGGGTACGTTGTAGAAAATAAAATAAGTTATGGGTAGTTTGCGATGACATGAGGTTGTTTCTTGAAAGAAATAAAAAATAGAGATAACTTGTTGAAAGAAAGTGGAATATAGAGGCGATTTTTTTAAAATGACTTTATGGAAAGGTCAAGTCTTAGATCACTAAATTAACAAGTTACGGTCAAGTTTATATATTAAAGTTTTCAAATCATTAAATGTTGATGCAATATCCAAAGCGATATATAACATGGAGTACTTTTTTTTTTGGTCGAAAGTATTTATACTTTAGGCACCAATTTTAACGAACATGTCTTTATTTTTCGATACATGTTCATGTTCTAGGTCAGCTTTGTACTCTTATTTTGTTAATGATTTTAAGAGTTGACGTTGTTTCCTAAAATAGCGTTCGGCTTTGAAGCATCTAATAAAGTGATTAGAATTTTAAAATAGTGATAAAAACTAATTAACTAAGATCGTTGAAAATGATATTTTCGAAGAAGTACAATACACGACTAATTTTCTCATCAAACATTACAAGAATAGTTGCCCAAGTGAAGCCTACATACATTGTCACAATAAAAGAAATAGAGGCCAACATAAAGTAGAATACTACAAGACAAATTTGGAATCAAAATACAACAACAACACAAGATCTCGCAGGATTGGGATCTGGAGATTTGGATGAGAAAATGTTTTCAATAGACAAATCTAGAAATTAAAATGATCAAACTAATTGAAGCAACATATTGCACACTTGTCAGACATTTAGATGTATGGCCTCTTGATCTCACAGGCTTGATGAAACCCAGTCAATTAGTTGCTTCGCTCAACAATGCCAGCATTGATGAGCAAAGCCCACAAGTGAGTGATGAACTCTCCTCCTTCTTCAAGCTTCTGAACATGAGCCATTTCATTGTTGTCAGACGCCGCCAAGAACAAGATCATCTCAGCCCAAAACTCTTCCAATATCTCCCACCTTTTATCAACATGACTAAGAAGCTCCCCTAGCTTCACACCTTTTTGGAGAGCCGTCATCCTTCTTTCTTCTCCGGCCTCCTTGTCTCCGTTTGCCCATTTGATCAGCTCATCATACATTTCTTCCCTTTCCACCTTCCCACAAAGAGCAATGGGTTTCTTGAACAAAGATCTTGCTTCTTTGATGACCGCCTCCCAACTCATTTCCGCTTCAAAAGCAGAAATAGAGATGAGTGTCGGAGCAAAAGCCAACAAGTACGCGCAATACTTGGACAACTCTGTTGCTACCTTAAACCCTTTCATCTTTTCTTGATCTTGATGGCTCATCTCACATATGCTTGTAGCTATATGCCACACTAGAATCATTTCCGAATCTTTCTTGAGCTTACAAGCCCAAGCAAGCTTCTCTGCAACTCCATTTCGCCTTAAAGAAGAGATCCCCTTGCTTAATTTCGATCCATTTGTTTGTAGCGATAGAAAACAATAGCTCTCTTCAAATGATCAGATGATGCAACACTTTTCCCTTCTTGTCTGCTCGGATTTGGAAGACTAAACCCAAAAATACCACCAATTGCTTCCAAAAATCTGTTTTTGGTACTAAAACGAGTGCACGAATCAAGGAGCGAATACTGATTAAACTTTCCCTTCCAAGGCTTGCTCATCAGGACCTTAGTGCATGACGAGACTCCACAAACTGCTCCAATAAACACCCCCAAGCACCACTTAAGGAATCCTCCATTTAACTTGGCGTAGTAGCTCATCAAGATCACTTTATACCACCTTGAATTCAAGAACATAAAGAATTGTATGGCCTCTAAAGCATACAAGACCGATATCACCGTCACCACAACGTAGGGAAATATATGAAAAACTTTGTAGACAGCAAGTAAAAACTTGTAGCTACTAAAGAGATAAACTTCCAATAGACCCCGTGCAAGTAGAAGAACATATACTTTGTGTAGAAGTATTCTTGGAGAAAGTTGAGCTCTACCTCAATTACTCGGAACGCTCTTTCTTGGTCAGCAAGTAACCCATCATGAACCATTTTCCGTGCCTTCATCCTTGACGAAGTACCTGCATATAGATTTGGATGCCCCCTGATTTTTCCAAGGAGCAACCAAAAAAGTGAAAACGAAAGGCATGTGTCCTTGAGTTGGCCACTATTCGCGCTCAAAAGCCACCCTTTGCATCGCCATACCTTCTCCAACGTGATCCCATCCACAACCTTGTCATCCTTCATGGTCGCGTATCTTGTACCAACTAAGTACTTGAATCCCTTCATAGTGGAGGGATCTACTTCAACTTCAACCTCATCCTCGTCCTCATTGTTATAGTCGATGATCTTTCTCACGGCTTCTTTGATTCCCGGAGTTGCACCATCTGAAAGCGCCAACGCAACTATTCTTTCCATGACCCTGTAGCACACAAGAAGGAAGGCGAGCAAATAGGGAATCCGCCCACGCCAATATAATAGGCTGAACAAGATGTTAAGCAAGAGGCCCCCTTGACTTAAAAATTGAAAGAAGAGGTTCACTCTCGAGCCAGTGGTGATATCTCCAAGACTCGACGCACTGAGGTTGTCGAAACTTGTATAGGCAAACAATAAGAAGACGGCCCAGTTGACACTGAATCCACTAAAGTAGCTCGAGAGTGTTTTAGAGGATGTAAAAGTCCCCATTAGACCGTAGGTGTAAGATATCAAAATGGGGACTACAATGTAACACGGGTATGAGAAATACTTGAGCCATTGTTTGGCGAATCGCCTCTTTAAGCTACCAAGTAGGAAAAGTAACGCAAAGGAGACAATTGTAAGGAGCACAACCATATGAATCTTTCGTAAATCTGCATGCTCCTTTTCATTTTTTTTATTGAAATAAGAACACAAGGATTCATAGGTAGCGGTGCATGTTGCATTGGCCATTGGGTAAATGGGAAAGATATGATAGAACAAGTTGGAAATTAAAAGCCGGTGAGGGTTCAAGATAAATTGCAAGGAAGAACTTAAATGATGTAGGGGCAGTGGGTTGCCGGGTTGGAAGAGCAATTTATGAAGATTTGCCCCATAATCTCCATATGCATCCCCTATTTATACCTGTTAAATAATAATGTATCGAGTTTTAGGTCACTAAATTAACAAGTTTATTACTGTCAGCTTTATATATTAAACTTTTCAAATCATTATTGATACATGACCCAAAGCGATCGATCACATGGATGAAGGGGGATTTAGAGTTGACATTATCTATTTTAATTAGGCACTCAATTCCACGATCAGAACCAGGTATTTTTTTTCCCCTCTATATTAGTCCCGCGGGGTCCATCCTAAAACCAATTGGCAATAGGAGGAGTAATCCGCTGAATTATATATTAGTCCAATTTACTCCCAACTTTTCGATATGGGATGAACATATTCTAACACTCTAGATACAATTCTTAGAGGCTTAACCGCTTGATTAAATGTCCAAAGCACATATACATGGATATTTAATGATGCTTTTATATACTCCCTCTTTCATAAAACTTGTCCTTTTAACAATTTACATATTTTTTTAAAAAATATTATTATACCCTTATTTATTACTTCACTTTTTTACTTTACTGAAAACCACTACTAATAATTCCTTAATAATTATAAGGGCATATATATAAAGTAAAGACCAAAACAATTAAAAAAACATGTATAATGAAACGGAGGAAGTAGAAAACAATGAATTGAAACATTCATAACAAATGTCTGTATTCATCCAAACAAAATTAAAATCGATTTATTATTTTTGTTTGGGGCTTATCCTCATGCTCATTGGCTTTTATATACTGTTTTTGAGATAGATTTAGTCCTTATAACAATTTTGGTGCATTCTAACTAAATTCAGTTATTATCGTCACATAGTTGAATTTCAATTTTTCTTGGGTTTATCAGACATATCCCTTATATCTCATGCATCTTGACCCTTAAATTCTGTTATAACGGAACTTTACTGGGTCAATATTGTTGTTGAAATATCTAAGATAGTTTTTTTTATTTGGTAAGATTTAGGGTAGCCCAAGTACTACTTGGACTAGCCTAGAGCACCCGTAAACGGGTGAGAACTGGTTTACTAACCAATTCTAAGAAAGAAGGGCAAACCGCCGCCCTAAATGCTCGAACCCGAGACCTCTTGCACATTGGCAAGAGGCTCAACCGTTGAGCTATATGCACATGCACATCTAAGATAGTTGATTATAAAGGCGAGAAGCTATAACATACGTTTTATAAAAAGGTTATGAAATATTTTTTACTTGTGTCGATTTTTAAAAAAATAATAATGAAAAGAGTATTAAGATGAACTACTTTATAGAATAAAAGTTATGGTTTAATGATTTACGTGGTTATTATAAAGGTGAGATTTTTAGTACCAAATAATAAAAGTAATTATATTATTTTTTCAAAATGAGAAAATTAAACATATAAGGCTATGTTATGAATGATAAAAAAAAATTGTTTGTACATGAATTGGACATTTTTGTTACAAAACGAAAAAGAGAGGGGCTAATTCATAATTTTACTCAAAGTGTGGACACTTCGAGGGTAGAGTGCACAACCATCCCCAAAGTATATGATATTTTGTGAAATTTGGAAAGGTCGGGGTAGAGTGTGCAACCGAATGAAAGGTTGGAATATTTGGTGCAATTTTTCCTTTAATATAAAGTAAATTATTAATATATATCTCTAAAGAAATTTGTCAAAAGATATGATGTTGGAAGATAAAAGATATAATACAATATATTAATGTATATTTTCATCAATTTTTTAATTCTAAATCGATTTTTTTGCTATAAAAGTTTTTTATATATACAAATAGATCACAATGACAATAAAAAGTATAAATTTTAATCAAAACTCGATTTTACTAAATAATCATTAATATTTTTTGATAACGTATTTTTTTATTAAAAGTATATTCTTAAAAAATCTTCTACACAAATAGATAAAAAAGAAAATATAATTTTTTCACCACTTTTGTAATCAAAATTACTTTTGAGTTTTGATTTTTTATTTTTATCAAAATTTGTTTTCTAAAAAGTCTTTTTTACATGCATAGAGTAGAGGAATATATAAGTTACCCATAGAGTAAGAAAATCTATCCTAGAATATGATCATATATTAGATATAATATATTTAGATAAAAGATATAATTTTAATAAATAGATAAACGATATGTAAGGGGGAAAGCTTAATTAATATAAATAAAAAATATACTTTTTTATTTATCCAAAATAATATTAATTTCTTGTATTACAAATACAATGTTTCCAAAATAAAAAATAAATATTGATAATCTTATCTACCCTAATACATTATAAAACTGAAACTAAGTCTGTGTAAAAATTTGCGCCACGTGGCATAACCTGAATAAAATAATGAAAAACCTTTTTTCAACTTAAAAAACTAAAATAATAATTATAGAAATACCCCTACACATATACTCTAATAATAATTCTAGAAATGACAATTTATCTTAAATCCTTAACCACTTCATAAAATAGATAATGGATAGATATCATATTATATGCATAGATTGTTTCATATAGTAATTAATTAATATGCAATTATATTTTTTAAAAATTTAATTAAGTAATAAACATTGCTAAATAAAAAATGAATTTATAAAGATTGAAGGTTTTTAGGGTAAGATTTAAGATTTTATAAAATAGATAATATATATGTATAGTTTTCTATCTATTTAAATATTGATTTTATTCTTAAAAATTCATAAATATAAAAAAGGCAATTTTAGATTTTATAAAATAATTAATGTATCAAATAAAATTTTATCTATATAATTTTATATCTATGTTTATTGATATTGAAAAGCAATATTATATTTGTTATCTTAAGATTATGCTAAAATATTTTAATCGGATTGTTGAAAAAAGGTTATCGATATAAATTTCTATCTATATCTAAATTAATACATAATAAAATAGAAATAAATTATCTATAAAATTTGTGCTACATGACACTTTAAGAACCAATCATTTTTTCATTTTATTTATTTATTTATTTATTTTTATTTATTATACTTAAAAGTGAATGTAGAAGGTTTGATTTAGAAAAATATTTTCCATGTTTATTTAGTTTTATCTTAAAGATTAGAATACAAAAAAATCGTTAAATTTTATATAAATATCATTAATATATAATTATAATAATAGAATAATTATTAAAATATACATTATCATTGTTTTTTCTCTTTAATTTATTATAATATATTATATAGATCATTTTTAAAACTACCCGTAAATTTACGGGAATTACACTAGTCATATATAATCTCTAAGATAGTTGAACAAAAGATAGATATTAGGGAAAGTAAAGATATAAATAATAGAAAATTAATTAGAATAGTTGAAATAATATGAATATAAAATATATTTTTAAATATGAGATGGGATCAGAATCAACATGGTAGCTCAAAAACGGTTGACTTTTAGATTTTAATAATTTGATATTTTCCTTAAAATTTGTGTCAAGAGCTAAACCATGAGAGTATATATTATTTTATATGGAGTATTAAGTTAGGAGACAACTCATCTCTTCCTTTTTTTTTTTTAAATGATATTTAGTTTTCTAGGGATATTTTAACTATTTTAATCATTTTTTTAGATATAGACATTTTTAAGCATGTCTTAGGTGAATAGGGGTCGACTACCACTCACTCCTTTAGTTCAATTGTTGTTGGTTGACATTCAAAGAGCTTCAACACTAGAAGATTGTTCGTGACCTAAGTGCAGATTTTTGCACATACAACACCAATTAATTTCAACCATCAGGAAGTGGGTTTCACGTACATGTATTATATATGGATATTTACTCGAGTCTTCGTTTTATTGTAGTTTATCAATATATATTACTTGTTCATGTTCCGACTAAGTTATTGTTTTTTCTTTGTCAGATGTTCCAGCTAAGGTTTGTCACGGTGTGCGTGAACATAGAGCAAGTTCTTAATCCCAGCTAGATATAGATATATAAAGGTGTTTTGTTCAAGTGACGTACTCAAGTATATATGTAATGGATTAATTAACAAGTTGCGGTCAAGTTTATATATTAAAATTTTAAAATCATTATTTAAGCAATACCGGCCTAATGCGGCCACCACCAATTCTCGGGCTTTTTATAACAGTATAAAACTATTACGATAAGGCCAAAATTTTCAAGCGTGGTTTGGCAATACAAAGATGCGGCCGCGTCTCCCCCTCTCCAGCCCGCGTCATCTCCTCTGAGCCAGATTCTTCTCCACTTGGTTCCTCTCGGGTCTTGGCTCTTCCAATCTTCACTTGCACCACTCTAAGCTTCAACTTAATCCTGCAATGCACCACCATAGTCAACTGAATCATGTTCCGCCTTGCTCATTACCTAACGACCTACAAAACCGAGCAAAACAAGAGCAACTACTCGAATATCCTAGAACACCTACGAACCTAGAAACTAAACTAAAACTAAGCTAAAACCATGCAATAAAAACATAAATATGCATCCTAAACTATACCTAAATGCAAGCTATCAGTGAGCTAACCAATGTGCTAATGAGGTCACCTAGGTAGCACAAGGGGGGTTGTGGTCATTGATGATGAAGAGGTTCTAGTGTAGAAAATGTTGTATTTTCTATCTGTTGGATTAATTTCACCTTTGTTCTAGTGTTGCATCAACTATTTGTTGGATTAACTTATAAGAAGAACTTGAGCACTTTTGAACTATCTACTCAACCTTTATATCCACCCTATTTTGTGACACTATTATGGGTGATATTATGGTCTAGTGTGTTGCTTTCTTTTTTGGACAAGTATATTATTTGTATATATTGGTTTCTCCAATCTCATATTGGTAAAAGTCACTAAATCATGCACTATCAAATATACATTGATTTCTGCACCTTATTACTGAACCTTTTCACTCTCAAATAGTCAACTTATAAAACATTCATTTCTACTCTACACATTACAACTTTCCAATTACAAAATCAAGCAAAAATATGGAAATTGATTTGAGGACATCTTCTATTACAAAATAAAGCAAGAGTTACAACCATTGCAACTTTCCAATCCATCATATTACTACACTAGATGACCCATTTAACCATTACAACACTCAATACATGAATACAAAAATACAAAAAAACACTACAATTATACCACTTTGATCACTATTCTTTAATTCAGTAATAATGGCTTTGAAATCCTATTTATCTGCCTCCTTTTTCAACCATCAACCTATCCAATAAGATCTTCATAGATGCAAGCTCTTTTGTGATTTTTTGTATCTCAAATTGTTGTTGTGTAAGTGTAACTAAATGCAATAGTAGCTTGTTATTCTCTTCCAAAATTTCCTTATCAATTAACAATTTGTTGATCACATATACAACTCTTGCATTATATTGCTCATCCCTCCACTCAAAGTAGTTACATTTGTCAAATACCCATAATTTCGACAGTAAAAAAATATTTTGTCATAGATCCTCTTTGTATGTGCAATAGATTCTTTTGCTTGAATCCCACAAAAACAAGCCTTGGTTGTGAATTTGTTGAGGTGTAACACGAGCTAGACATTGATAAACTGATATGATAATTTCAATAAGTGATAGAGATGAGATCATTCAACTAAAAATCCTAAACCGTAATTCTAAAATTTGGATAATTCAACTCAACTCAAATCCCTAATTCTTCAATTAAGGTTTCAAGGTTGACTCATAAACTCTAATTCTTCAATTTAGCTCCAATTTTACGTCTTAAATTTGAATAAATCAACTGAAAACCCTAATTCTCACAAACTCTAAGTCTTCAATATGTCAAGCCCATAAACCAACTTTACAACTTGAATTGAATTCAAAACTAGATCGATTTACCCTAAATTTACTGATTGAGGTGCTTCAATTATGGCTTGAAGGTCGACTATGCCCAATTTTTTTAGCATTTGTTCAATCTTCACCCAAATCGTTCAATCCCTTCCAACAATTTCTTCGATTGATCACCCAATCGCTCGACTCCTTTGTCTTTCTCTCTCAAGCCCGCTGCTTGAGTTGGAATTGGAGTGCCCTCTCTAGTATTTAATAATATTGAGGTTTTAGAAAGAATGAAGTAAGAAAAGAAAAGTAAAATTAAAAAAGCACGCGGGTATTAATTGTGATGGGCCAAGGGTGGTCAATTTTTGACAGAATTGTTTTTTATGGGTGGTTAGTAATTTGTTATTAGGGGGTGGTTATTCGCAATGTGGACTATTTTATGGGTGGTGGTTTTTGACAAAAACCTCTTATTTTAATGTATTTTTTGGATAATGTTTTTTTCTTTCCAACATATATTTTCTAGATTTTATTATTAGAAAAGATATTGAGTCATTAGGATTCATAACTCATTTATCAAGTAGACAAGTTTTGATAAAGAGCTTTTGAAGGGAGACTTGAACCCTAATTTTGTAAGTTTTCATATTATGAGTAGCTAATTTTTCTTTATTTAATTATTTATAAAAGTTATGAATTGAATGTTATCGTGAGGTTTAATTGATTCTCAATAATCTTGAATAAGAATTTAATTGAATAAGGATATATCTAGGGTTTTATTGGATTGCCACCTTACTTTTAATATTGGATTAATAATTCTAACATGGGTAACCCTCCTAATTTAGTTTTTTCATATATGTCATGGAGATTCAAATCCAAATCCATAGACAAATGCGTGCTTAAGGAAACCTCGTATCATTCCAATAGACCAACGAGTGATTAGTGAATTCAACATTATTATTAATGATACGAAGCTAATTTATGAGATTTGGGTTAAAACCTAATAGATCGTCAGATATTCTTCAATCTAGATTCGAAATTTGTTAAAAATAGGGTTGGACATGGGTCGGTTCAAACCAAAATTTTAAGCCGAACCAACCGAACCGAAACTGATACTATTCAGTTTAGGAATTTTTCAAAATTCGGTTTCGGTTCGATTCGATTTTTCCAAAAAATAACCTTTTATTTATCTAAAACTGAAAAAAATCGAAACCAAACCGAACGGATATCCACAAGTTTGGTTTTCGGTTCACCTTAAATGAAATTTTGGTTTTCGATCCAGTTCAATTTTTGTCGTCTCAGTTCAAATGTTCGACTCTAGTTAAGCATGGATGCGGATTTGAAATTGCAAGTAGCCGGCCTGCTTGTTCGTTCTACTTTGAGGGTGCGGTAAAATCTTTTGATGGGTGGAGGAGAGGAGAAAGAAAGTGAATTCTTGGGTAGGAATACTAAAATTATTGAATTTTGACTATGGGCCAACTTGTGGGAAAAAGTGTTTGGGCTGCACAGTTAAAATTTCTGGGCTCATGCTCGAGCCAGCCCGGCAAAAATCGGCGGGAAAGAGCAGATACATTTCCCAATTCCCGCCAAATCGAACACTAGCTTTTTAGCCTTCCAGGAGTTCCAGCTTCTCACCCTAAACAAAAACCCCCAATCCCCAAATCTCGCGAACTCCCCTCCTCTTCCGAGACCAGCCATGGCTTCCAACTCTCCCCCGGGGCGCTCCAACGGCGGTATTCCTCTCTTACTCTATCTCTCTACTTTCAATTTCCACTTTCTTCGTTGCAATTTGCAGCTCTCGTTCTTCCTTTTAAATTTCGTTACTTTATCGCGATTCAGGTCCTACTTCACCGGACGATGTCAGCTCCAGCCCTATCGGAAACTCCCAGTCTTCTCTTAACGACGGATCCGGTCGGAGACGTCGCAGGCCGAGGCAATCTTCGTCGAATTACTCCACGCCGCGGGCTTTAAGGTCCAATACTGCCGCTGCGGTCACACCAACCGAGTCATCTCCCACGCCCTCGAACTCGCGCCGGAGAGCACGGGGAAGGCAGAGCGATCCGGTTTCAACTCCGGTGGCCTCCACGCCTTCCGAAGCTCCGGCCTCGTCGGAGGCGGGAGAGGCCTTTGACGTGGACGATGCGCCTCCGGTGTATGTTTGGGGCACGAACATCAGCGTTCAGGACGTGAACGCGGCAATCGTTCGGTTTGTGAGGAATTTTTCCGAGGGATCTTCCATGGAGACCGACCATTTCGAGGGGAAGTATATGAACGAGGTTCTTCATGTTCTTGAGCTTGAAGGGGAGTGGCTTGATGTAGATGCACAAGATGTGTTTGATTATGATTCTGATTTGTATAACAAAATGGTGAGATTTCCACTTGAAGTGCTGGCTATCTTTGATATTGTGTTGATGGACATAATAAGCAAGATCAATCCCATGTTCGAAAAGCACGTGCAAGTCAGGATTTTTAATCTCAAGACCTCCACTTGTATGAGGAATTTGAATCCATCTGGTGAGTTTTCAATATGGCTTTTTTATTTGTAATTTCTTTGTCTAGTTTGCCAATTGATTGGGTGTGCTTTTGTTTCATGCGAAGATATCGAAAAGATGGTAGCTATTAAAGGAATGGTTATAAGGAGTAGTTCTATTATTCCGGAGATTAGGGAAGCTGTGTTCAAGTGTCTTGTATGTGGATACTACACTGACCCTATTCTGGTGGAGAGAGGTAAATAGTGTTTATACTCTCTTTCTCATGTTGATATGGGGTTGAGGTGAAAATTTCCTTTTGCTTTTGATAATGATTAGGACGCATTGATGAACCAACAACTTGTGGAAAGGAGGAGTGTCAGGCCAAGAACTCGATGACATTGGTACACAATCGCTGCAGGTAATCTACAACTTTTGAATCATGAAAATGAGGCTTTAATGAACTTGAACACAGTGACATAAGTTTGTATAGCATAAGCAAGGCAGGATTCCATTTGGGAGTTGATAATTGTACAAGTAGATAATTGTGTAATTAGAGCTTCATTAGACTAGCAAGCAAGGCAGGATTCCATTTGGGAGTTGATAATTGACATAAGTGTGTAATTAGATTAGCCAGCAAGGCAAGATTCCATTTGGGAGTTGATAATTGTGTAATTAGAGCTTCATTAGATTAGCATTGAGAGACATGGACTTGTTTTACCAATTTATGATATTTTTCATTCGTTCAAACAGATTTGCTGATAAGCAGATTGTGAGGCTCCAGGAGACCCCAGATGAGATTCCTGAGGGAGGGACACCGCACACAGTGAGCTTGCTGATGCATGATAAGCTGGTGGATACAGCAAAACCAGGTGACCGGGTTGAGGTATGAGACCACTAAATGGGCAAAGAGTAGTCACCATCTTTATTAACCTTTCAGCTGGGTATACTTGTAACTAAATTTTGCCTCAACAGGTTACAGGAATATACAGGGCTATGAATGTTCGAGTTGGACCAACACAGAGAACCGTTAAATCGTTGTTCAAGGCAAAGTATTCTGTAGCATTTGCTTTCTTTTGAATAAACATCATGGATTGTCTTCTCCTCGTTTTGTCTTATCTGCAAGCTGATTATCCCTTGTCTTTTCTAATTGCAGACCTACATTGATTGCCTTCACATAAAGAAAACTGATAAATCTAGAATGCAAGCTGATGATCCCTTAGATGTGGAGAATGGGTCTACTCAGAAAGATGAAACACCTCCTGTCTTTCAAGATAAAGTAACTTGTGTTTTATTTACTAGTGCCGTCTTCTTCATGAAAAAAATGTCAGTATCATATCTTGATGTCCTGACTTGGTTTAACAGGTGGAACAATTGAAAGAGTTGTCAAAACTACCTGACATATATGAAAGACTAACAAAGTCATTAGCGCCAAATATCTGGGAGCTAGATGATGTGAAGAAAGGACTCTTATGTCAGGTAGACGGGAACTGTAAAATTATATAGGCTTTGAAATCAATACTCTTGGTCATTAACAGGGTCATTAACAGTTGCGATACTCAATGTCAACCTTGTAGCTTTTTGGAGGGAATGCTCTGAAACTACAATCTGGGGCTAGTTTCCGTGGTGACATCAATATTATCCTTGTTGGTGATCCTGGGACAAGCAAATCCCAGCTACTTCAGTATATTCACAAGTTATCTCCTCGTGGCATATATACTAGTGGTAGGGGTAGCTCGGCTGTTGGATTGACAGCTTATGTTGCAAAGGATCCAGAGACAGGAGAAACTGTAAGATTGTACTTGAGAGCCTGGCACAATCTTTTCTTCTAGGCACTGCTTCATTTCAATTATGGGAAAGTAACTTATTATTTGATTTTGGGAAAAAATGAAGGTTTTGGAAAGTGGTGCATTGGTCTTGAGTGATAGAGGTATCTGCTGCATTGATGAGTTTGATAAGATGTCAGACAGTGCAAGAAGCATGCTGCATGAAGTAAGATTTCTTCTTTCATATTAAAATGTTTAATTTCATATGATATCTGAGGCTACTCTTACATTCACCTGGAAACTTGAATTGTGATATGCACATGTTGAGCATTTAATTACCCGGCCACTGACTGGGTCTCTATTTCCACATCAAATTTGATTAGGTGATGGAACAACAAACTGTTTCAATAGCAAAGGCTGGGATCATTGCATCTCTCAATGCTAGGACATCTGTATTAGCTTGTGCTAATCCAAGTGGATCACGTTACAATCCACGTTTGTCTGTGATTGAGAATATACACCTTCCCCCTACTTTGCTATCCAGGTTCTGTCTCCCATTCATACACTCCGAAACTTATTTATGTTGGCAGTTTTAGACATCTGAATCACTTGGCATCTCATACTAACAAGTCTGGTGCATTCATTTTTCTTTTGTTTTTTTGACATGTTTCTACCATTTTTCATCTCAATGTTGTCTATGAATAAGGGGAGGTTTTGGTCAACATAGATGGATGTCTTGGTTTTATAGGCTCAAGCCTTGGCAGCTATCTTAAATCTTAAAATTTATAGAAGATTCAGAAATCAACTTCTTGATTGACAAAGCTTCTTAGCTCTTGTCAATTGCTCCCTCTGATAGTTACTAACTGACATTTTAGGCTCATTCACAATATTTAAGGAAAGAAAATTTTAGACTCTTAACACCCTATTTAACCAGAAAACAATGCCTTGATCCTGTTTCCCATTATTTATCATCAATTTTTGAAGGTACGCCTAGCATAGTGTAATCAGCAAAAATATATTCAATGCTCATCAATCATCCTTTGAAATCTGCTAGTGCTGTATTACTAGGACATTTTTAAATGGTAGATTAAGGGTCTTGCAATTTACCAAGAAGAGAAAAGAGTGAATTGCAATATAGGTCAATAAATAGGAGTAACTGATGGTATTTCTACACATGTATAATGACAGACGATAAAGAACAAATTTCATGTTCTTAAACGTCAATTAAAAATGATCAGAGGGTGTATCTTGTTCCCCTAGATTCCACTGTAGCGGAGTTACACTGGGTCAATGTTGTTAAATGTCAATTTATCAATTATGAATCATGATTTGAGAGGGAGATAGAGAATCGTTTAATTAATGCATGCAAGATGGTGTCAAAATAGCAGCTGAGGATTGTGTAAACATTGGGTTTTGATTCAGTTAAAATAAATGGTAGCATGAAAGATGATGTCAAGATAGCACCCGAAGATTGTGTAAACATTTTTGGGTTTTTATTCAGTTACACATAAGGTTAAAATGGTGATGTGCTATGCAGGTTCGACTTGATATATCTGATTCTTGACAAGGCAGATGAGCAGACAGACAGACGTCTGGCAAAGCATATAGTTGCCTTGCACTTTGATAATCCAGAGGTATGATTACTGTTTGCCTTGTGTTCGGAAATTATCCTTATTCTTCTTACACTTCATTTGGAATGCCTTGTTGCAAATACCTTTATTTTTATATGCAGATTGCTCTGCACGATATTCTGGACCTGCCCACTTTAACTGCATATGTAAGTTATGCCAGAAAGCACATTCATCCACAACTGTCTGATGAAGCTGCAGAAGAGCTAACCCGTGGATATGTTGAAATGAGAAGAAGAGGGAATTTTCCAGGGAGTAGCAAAAAGGTAAATGTTAATTGTATTCTACATAAGCAATTTTGTTTGTGAATAATTCACAATTTATGAACACAAAGCAATACATAAACACTTCAGAGAACTTTTTTTATGTAATTATGATATACTTAGAAGCTGAAGCTGGAGATGACTCATCTCTCATCAATGTTTGCAATTCAATGTTTCCCACCAGTGGATAACTTAATGCAATCATATCACATGCATACTTGAGCTCTTTTCCGCCTTGTTTCTGATATATTCTCATGTTAACAGGTTATAACAGCAACACCTCGACAAATTGAGAGTTTGATACGCCTTAGTGAAGCACTAGCTAGAATGCGCTTTTCTGAATGGGTTAGTAAATGCTTGACTTGCTGTAGTGAGAACACAACAATCCACTTTTCGTGCAATTCTGATTAGTTTGTCTGCAGGTTGAGAAAGGGGATGTGATTGAAGCATTTCGGCTACTAGAGGTTGCAATGCAGCAATCAGCAACTGATCACTCCACAGGTGGAAATGCTTCTTATTGATTTTTTTTCAGCTTCTCTGCTAAGTCGAGTCTCATTGTAGAAATTGATGTGTGTGTTTTCTTGACAGGGACAATTGACATGGATCTGATTACAACTGGCATCTCTGCGAGTGAACGAATGAGAAGGGATCAATTGTTGACAGCATTGCGCAACATAATCATGGAGAAAATGCAACTGGGAGGACCTTCAATTCGTTCCATGGAGGTAAAATCACTTATCCTAACAAACCATACAATTGTATCTTCCTGCAAATCAATCCTCTATTCACATGGTTTTTCCTCCTTGAAAAACATAGTTGCTTGAAGAGTTGAAGAAGCAGAGTTCTGGCCCCGAAGCCACTCTCAATGATGTAAGTACATCCCAAGCTTAAATGTCATATTTGCATATACTATTAGCGTATTCTTAAGGGCACATTGGCATTTGTGATTTTGCAGCTGAGGAATGCACTTGCGAGCCTTGCAAGCGAGGGTTTTGTTTCCGTTCACGGTGACAACGTGAAAAGAATATAATAACTTGGATCTAACTAAGTTCATCGTATTTTTGGAGGTTTTATTCTTCAAGGACTGAAGGAATGAATGTCTTAACCGTGTTAAAGTGCATTGTGATAGTTTTCCTCTTAAACTAGTCATCCTTGTTGTAACTTGTCACTTATTAGTGTTGCTTAGTTCTAAAATTATGACTTGCTTAGTGTTGCTGACTGTAGTTACTTTGCCAGCAAAACATAGCAAGAAAAGCGATATGGTATTATTATTGACTTTCCACTTGTTCGCCTACCTTAGAATTAGTAGATTTTTCCTTCTGTCGCCTAGAATTACAAGACAAGAGGATTTAAATTCACACCAATAAACTGATTAGTACGTCCAACTGACATTCTCAAATGGTTGAGGGCAGTTTATACACAACATTGTAGAAGATGATCATGAGAACAATCCCCGTGCAAAGTTCAAGTTATAGCTGGAATCAAAACATTTATAGAATTAGAGCACATTAGAGTAACAATCTTACGAAGATTGTATGCCTTTGTCAGTCTATAAATGGTGTCATCTTGGCAATTAAGCTAGGATCAAACATGCAATTAGCTCATTGAACCCTCGAAAGGATTGAGGGAGATTCTCCAATCTTCATACACAATGAGGATCAAACATACAAACTCCCTAAGCTAAATGATCGAAATTCCAAGATCCAAGTTATTAACCATAAGCTAATTAGCAGCAAGCAACAAAATCAAAAGAGGTTCAATGTCGTTGTTGTTGATTGCACAAAGCCGATTCCTAATGCCTTCTAGAAGTTTCTTCCTCTCAAAAATAGGAAAGTGTTTAGGCCCCGTTTGGTATGCTGTTGGAATCGGATTGGAATCAGGAATCGGAATGGAATGAGGAATCGGAATGAACCAATCCTATGAGATGTTGTTTGGTATGCTGTCGGAATGAACCATTCCTGATAATTATAGTTTAAAATTTTGGTTTAGACCTTATAATTTAGGGTTTATGAATTTTAGAAATTATTATTTAAGGTTTAGGAGTTTTAGGGTTTTAAAGTTTAAGATGAAAAGTTAATTTTTTGTTGGATTCTAAATTCTATGACGACTGATATGTTCAGTCAGAGTAATGGACCATTGACTTCAAGCTGAGACAAGATTTGACACAAATTACTCAAGGTTATCCAGATTGGTACAAAGGGAAAAAAGGCTAAAAGAAGGATGGTTGCAAATGTTGAATCAGAGGCTTATGGAACCGGAGAAACACCACTTGATCAAGGAAATGGGAATGATCAAAGGAGTGGAGTTGATCAACACTTGATTCAAATGGTGTCCACCTTGTCAAATGCTTGTCAAGAAGTTATGAAGAACTACAAGATGGAGAAGGCTGCTATGGCTGTGGAGACTAGAGGAGGGTGTACTACATCAGGTTCTGGTGCATCGAGCTCAAGGGGATATGGTTCAAGGAGCAATTATGGAAGTTATGGGAGAAGTTGTGTGAATCAGAATATACATTTTGCAGGTATTACTATGTCTGTTCTGAATGCAACTCATCAATTAAATTTCGAGGACTGGATTGTTGACAATAGAGCTTCGGATCATATGACTTCATTATATGATTGGTTGCTTAATCCACGAGAAGTCAAATGTCCAGTTCATATCATAATATCAGATGGTAGTGCTAAATCAGTGCAAACTGTTGGAGATGTTAGGCTCAATAAGGATCTGACATTGACAGATGTTTTGTTTGTACCAGATTTCAGATATAACTTGTTGTCTGTTAGTAAGTTGGTGTCTTTTGGGAAATCAGTTGCACATTTTTACAAAGATATGTGTGTGTGTTACATGACCTTCAGAGTGAGAGGCATATAGTAGTGGGATATGGATCAAAAGGATTATATATATAGGATCAAAGCTGGAAAGGGTCAAGACAGAAGTTGTTCATCAGTTGTGCTAGTATTGGTCATTGTGATTTTCATTTGATGCATAGACGTCTGGGACATATTTCAGTTAGTAAGATTTTACATTTACCTGTTTGCAAGAACAATATGCAAGATGATTTTATCTGTGAAATCTGTTCTTTAGCAAAATTCCATAAATTGCCTTCTCCTCCTAGTAATTCTTATGCATAAAGTTTGTTTGATCTTATTCATGTGGGTCTATGAGGTCCATATAAGGTCCAAGGTTTGCATGGTGAGACTTATTTCATAACCATAGTGGAGGATCATAGTCGAGCCACTTGGATTTACTTATTACAGACTAAAGGGCAAGCTTATGAGGTCCTGAATGGTTTCATCAGATATGCACAGAATTAGTTTGGTTTGGTTCCAAAAGCTATTAGAACAGACAATGGGACTGAAGTAGTGAATAGAGGTTGCCATAAATTATTTGAAGATTTTGAGATAGTTCATCAAAGAACAATGGTGTACATGCTAGAACAAAATGGCAGGGTGGAGAGGAAGCATCGTCACTTGTTAAATACAACCAGAGCTCTCAGGTTGCAGGCTGGTTTGCCAAAGGAATTTTGGGGTGAGTGTGTGTTAGCATCCACACACATCATAAATAAGATACCATCCTCAATTTTGAAATGGAAATCACCATATAAGGTACTATTTTCTAAACCACCTTCATATGATGATCTTAGAGTTATAGGATGTCTTTGCTATGCTTATAATTCACCAAAACCTTCTGATAAGATGGAGGCCAGAGGTAGAAAGTGCTTTTTAATTGGATATCTTTCTCATTCAAAATGATACAAATTGTATGATATTAACAACAAAGAAATTTTCTTAAGCAAAGATGCCCTATTCCATGAGGAAAATTTTTCCTTTCCTGAATGGGGTGGAATCTCAAAAATCAGGGAAAGGTGGCCTATGTACCACCACAAATGCATTTGATAGAAGAAGAAAGTGATGTAGTTGCTATTTTTGGGGGTTCTTCAGGATGATAGAATGGGAGATATACATGATACAAGTCTGGATCATACTGAGATGCATGGTGATATTCTTGGTGATCAGGTTTTGCCTCAGATGGATGAATCTAGACAACACAGTAATGAGCCAGTTCCTAATGGTTTGCAAGAATTGAGAAGGTATGATAGAATGAGGCCAGTTCCTAGTTGGCATAGTGATTATGTTATGAATTGTGCTAAAGAAGAATATTTTGCTTCTTTAATTAGCAAATGTGTTTTCTGTTAAGGAACCACAGAGTTATAGGGAAGCAAAAAAAGGTCAAGTTGAATGGGAAAATGCAATGAGGTCCGAACTGGATGCCTTGGACAGGAATGGTACCTTGGATCATTACTACACTGCCACATATAAAAGAAATAAAAATATTAAAAATAATATTTTGAAAGGAAGAAAGTCGATGATATCAAATATCAATTTGCAAAGATAAGAAACCTTTGGTGTCTGATCGCTTTTCTTGGTCTTCGAAAGGAAGAAAGTCGATGATAATGAAGGGGATGTTGATTTTTTTGTTTTTGGTCGAGGAAGGGCATGTTGATGTATGTGCATGAACCGAAAAAACAAGTGGATAAATACTTGGTCTTTGTTTGTTATACAACTACAGCATTAATTATAATTCCACCTAGGCTTTTCTTCCTTGTAGACTTGAATTGAAGGGCATGTTGATGTATATATGTGCATGACCCAAAAAAACAAGTTGAAGTTAATTTTACAGTCGGAACCTTCACCCAAAAATAAACCGTAACTAGTTTTACCCGTCGTACCATGTACGACCACGATTCGATATTTTATAAACATTATAAATAGGATATTAATAAATAAATAAAAATATAATATAAACTTTAATATAAGTAATTTATTTTATAGTCTTCCTATTTTATTACTTTTCATGTACGTAAATTTAGAGTTTATCAAATATTTCAATATCTATTAAATATTTTATTATCCATTTTTATTAATTTTAAAAAATTTAACTATTTATTCATTAATTTTTTTTATAAAAGAAAATCACTATATTTCTATAAATAAATTCGTCAAAAGATATATGATAAAATATTTATTTTTATTTTTAAATATTTAAATATTTTATCTTTAATTTTAAATACTTGTATAAGGAAGCTTTCAAAAAATATTGTTATACTAAATATGTATTTTTTTATGTTAGAGATAAATTTAAATATTTATAAAGAATTTAATAGAAAGAAGTTATAATAATAGAAATAAAAAATAATTTTTTAAATATAAGGTGGGGCTAGAATCGTTCTGGTGACTCGAAAAGGTACAACTTTAATATATAGTTATAGATATTACCTATTTTTTGTTTTTAAACATTATAAGTATTTATCATTAATTTTTTATTATAAAAGAAAAAAAAATATATCTATAAATAATTTCGTGAAAAGACATCATACTAAAAGGTAAAAGATATTTATATTTATTTAAAAATATTTTAAATTTTTTATCTTTTATTTTAAATATTTGTATAAGTAAGTTTTCAAAAGATATTGTTATACTAAATAGATATTCGTTTGATTTTAAAGATAGATTTAAATAGTTAAAGAAGAATATAATAGGGTAAAGTTAAAATATTAGAAATAAAAATTAATTTTGTAAATATGAGATGGGACCAGAATCGTTCTGATGGCTCGAAAAGGGATAACTTTAATATATAGTTATAGATACCAGTATACCACTAATACTACTTGGTGTGGGATATACACTCTATTTTTCGGACAAAAAGTAACAAGGTTTATTCGAATGTCCAACGAAGGAGGTCACTGTTGAAAATCCTATAAAAAAAACCTAAATTTCGTATCAACGGGTGTTTTTCTTCGTATTGATCGAGCGAAAAGTACATATGTTATGAGATACTAGTTTTACCCGTCGTACCATGTACGACTAAGATTCGATATTTTATAAACATTATAAATAGGATATTAATAAATAAATAAAAATATAATATAAACTTTAATACAAGTAATTTATTGCTCGTAGAATTTATAATTTTTTAATCAAATATTATATTTTTTATATTTTATTACTTTTCATGTACGTAAATTTAGGGTTTATCAAATATTTCAATATATCTATTAAATATTTTATTATCTTTTTTATTAATTTTAAGAATTATAAATATTTATCATTATTTTTTTAATAAAAAAATCACTATATATCTATAAAAAAATTCTTCAAACGATATATACTAAAAGATTTATATTTATTTTAAAATATTTTATCTTTAATTTTAATTACATGTATAAGGAAGCTTTCAAAAGATATTGTTATAATAAATAGATATTTGTTAGATGTTAGAGATAAATTCAAATAGCTAAAAAAAATTTAACAGAAAGAATTTATAATAATAGAAATAAAAATAATTTTTTAAATATGAGGTGGGGCAAAAATTGCTCTGGTGGCTAGAAAAGATACATTTTTAATATATAGTTATAGATTTTAAAATATTTTAAATTTGTTATCTTTAATTTTAAATATTTGTATAAGGAAGTTTTCAAAAGATATTGTTATACTAAATAGATATTTGTTTGATGTTAAAGATAGATTTAAATAGTTAAAGAAGAATTTAATAGGAAAAAGTTAAAATTAGGAATAAAAATTAATTTTGTAAATAAGAGGTGGGGTCAGAATCGTTCTGGTGGCTCGAAAAGGGATAGCTTTAATATATAGTTATAGATCCTACATTGAAACTTTGGGAGTAAAATTGCATATCTACTCCACCCATTGTCATATGGTTTTGAGTTGAAACCTTATTGGACTTGTATGCTTAAGCCCGTTATACGCACACAACACCCAGATTATCGGCTCACCGGACTTTATACTCCCCGTATCTAGAGTTTCATAGGTCCTAAGAAATATCTAGCTATACAAAGAGATTACAAGATGATATATACAAGATCCTTGGCGAAATATCATTCTTCCTTATGTAAAAATATCCAATCCACGTGGCGTGTCTTAGGCCTCTCGTCACCACCTCGAGACGGTAAATGGCATTTGCTCAAATGAATTCAACAGAAGTGGTGGCTTTAGAAAATACTTACAGTATGAATCAAAGCACTTGTCAGCAATACCACTTTTATCCAAGATGAACTCCATATATTCTTCATCTTCCACCTTGTGTTGTCGACTTGGTTCCTCATCTTGGAACTCCATAAGCTCTGGATGTGAGAAGGTGGGGAAACTGAAGCATGGGATGTCAAGGCTTAACATAGGGCGCACCATGACAGCGGGAGACTTAATAGAAATATCATGTTGTTTTTCTCCCTCATGGTTGTCTACTTCATCAGCAAAGAAGTCATCATGGTCAACAAAAGAGTCTTCTTCCAAAACCATAAAACCCTCTAACAATTGACTCCACATGGGTGAAGATGTCTCAGGCTCCCTAGGCTTTGTAAGTATCTCTATGCCAGCACAGACTTCATTGGGCTCTGTGATGATATGCTCAACTTGCCTTATAGGTGTGAATTCATGTTGGGCATCAAATTCATCTTCATAACTCACATCAAGTGTAGTAGATTGCTCCTCAACTTGAATTTGAGTGTCTGACTCATGATCGTTTGACTCCAATGTGATTCCACCACTCCTTTCACACAACTCAAAAGGGTATGAGATTGTGGAATGAAAATATGAAGAACAAGACTCACAGTGCTCTTTGATTCTAGTTTTCGCCCGTATGGAGAGATCCTTCATTATATCCTCAAGAGACGTATCAACCAGCTGGGGTGGTTGGGAAGATGACTCAACCAAAAAGCTTTGATGGCTCATGAAACAGAAGAAATCCCAACATTCCTCAGGTCCCATAAATAAAAGCCTCTCATTGCTCATGTAGTCGGCCAACCCTCTTGTCTCAAAATTCATACCATGGATAACTCCCATGTTCACCTCTCTATCACTGTATCGTAATCCCCAACTACCAAGTTCAAGCACATGGTCTTGAAATCTTGAAAAATAGTCATGGAAGTGTTCATCCTGCAGCTGTCTACAATCGAACAAAGCCATATATTAGTAGCACGGGTGTTATGAACCGTAAGAAAGGTTCACAACACCAAGAATAGCACACAAAGTAAAAACACAAATAGCGACGAGTCCCCGGTAACGGCGCCAAATTTGATGAGGTATTTTCGTGTGGTCGTTAATACCTATCAAAGAAACCTTAACTTAACCAACTCAGTAGAGCGGCAAGTAAGGGTCGATCCCACAGAGACTCTTGTATTTGTGTTATTACTTGTATGCCAAGTAACCAAAGGGGTTTTTTTGGAATGATTAATCTAAACTAATATGCAAATATAAAAGTAAATACGAATGTAAAAGATGATTTGAATATATGAGAAACAAACGTGTTCAACTAGTTAAATCCATCATGATATTGATTTGTTGATCATTGATTCTCTTAATTCTCTTATCACTTGAATAATCTATTGTGGATAATGACCCTACTAAGGATTAAAACCCAAACTTCAGATTTAGTTGATAGAACTACCAGTCTAACAACCCTAATTATCTAACAACCTAGAAGACCTTCTAGATTCAATTAAATAACAGCATGACGATTCAAGTTATCAATAAAAACAAACACTTAGAGCAACCAGACATCTAAGTGACTTGTGAATTTATTCCCTTCTTCAATCAAATAGTCCAACCGGTACTAAATTGATTAAAGTATACTCTTGATCAAATTAACTCCGACCGGTAATTAATCAGATTCAGTTATAACTAGAAATTCTATTAGGTAGCTAATCTAATAAAACCCTAATTTAGATTCAATTAAGCACAGGGAATAATTTCTATTCAAGTTTGTTGAGAATCAATCAAACCTCACAACTAAATACAAATCATGACTTCAATAACTAGCCAAACACAAGGGAAATTAGCAATGCATAATTAAATTGAAATCAAACTTACAAAGGTTTCAAATTTTGCCTCCAAAGAGAAAAACCCTCGCCTCCAAAGTTGATCAAAAGTTATGACAATGATAGATAGAAAAAACTAAAAACAAGGTTTAAATACCCCTAAGATATCCAAAGATCAAATTACCCCGAAATTACATCAAACCAGTCGGAAAAGACCTAATAAAGTCCAACCCGAGGCCCAAAACACGCGGCCCAACTCTCCCGCGGCAGAATGTGTAACACCCCGACTTTCGCCTGGGCGCTACTAGGTGGTAGACCCTATCCGGGACTACTCAGATTAGTCAGACAAGAATTTCACTCGGATCTTGCAACTCGGGCACGACAAGAAAACAAATAACATCCAACTTTTTAATTTAAAAAGAAACAGAAAGCATGATGGTATTCTCGAATTCGTATACAGATGATCACAGTCAAATCATTATGTAATTTGAAACTATCCTAAACCAGTTCTATCCGACTAATGACAAACGATTCAACAGACAACATTTAATACACGGATCCCGACAACCCGAACTTATTGACACGTCGCCAACATCCGCTTTACCACTTTGTAGAGAATCCATCACAATTCTTGAAAAGTACCTGAAACTGTAAAAATATTCCCCGAAGGGTCAGCTACAATTCTAATTCAAGCTAGAAAGCGTGAGATGCATATAGAACGTTTGAAAAACCACACAGAATCCTAGCAATCAAAATTCACACATAAATAAATAATCTTCGCTTCATATCAATTCAACACTTAATGTTAGATAATCACACACCAACACACACAGGCACGCAACCACACAGACACACACACATACAGACAATCACACAAGCACACAGATACACAGACACACACACACAAACCACATCACAATTATAATCACATTAAAAATACAACAATATCGCAATAGTATAATCAATACAGATAACATCAATAATGGTAACAAGGATAACAATAATCTTCCTAAAGATCTTCCCAACATAGATAACCACAAAATACATTTTGTCAAACCAAACCTCATAATGCAAGACCATTCAAACAAAGTTCATCAGATAACGTCGCAATCAAACATCCTCCTCAAATCCAAATGGCACCCTCCGGCCTCTCATCTATGGCGCACTGTCAGGGACACGTGCCCATTTCCCCTATTCACCCTTCTTTCCCCGACTAAACCTCTACTAGAGCGTTTGCCAAAACATTTTATTTTATTTCTAGAAGGGGGTCCCTTCCTGCCGCATGACCATGCCCGGGGGCCACTTCTTCTCCAACTTATCTCGTGCTCCATGACCATACCGGAGGAACCCAATGCACGCATAACGAAAAATGTTTAAAAACAATTTTTCATAATTCCAAAAACATATACAAGCACGTGATATGGAATCATTCCAAAATAAGGTTTATACAATCAGTTCACTCATTCAAAGCAAATCGGATCAGAAGCTTCTCAAAAGACAAAAACAAATACGCAGCGGAAGGAAAATAGACCCGAACAAATCACAATCACAATAACAAGCACAACCACAGTTTCGATTCAAACCCAATCATATTCGCAGACACAATCACAATTACAGTTACGATTACAAGCACACTCATAGTCACAGTCAGATTCAGAATCACAATCGGACTCACAATCATAATCAGATTCACAATCACAATTACAACTACACCCACAATTACAACTGCAACACAAATACAAGCACAACCACATTTAAATTTACAAAGACAATTACAATTACATGTTTCAAACGCACAATTTCAATCGCAATTACAATACAATTACAGGCACAATTTACAAATATGAGTACTAACACAATTACGAATACAATTACAATATTTAGAAGCATCGAGAGAAAATTTTCATTTTAAAAGAATTAGTATGCAGAGGGACTAGTTCCCAAAAACCAATTCCACATACATGGCACTCAATCTAACAAGAATTGAATCAAGCCGAGCAAGTCGAAGAACGACTTACCTCGGAATGAAGGATACTTCGGAGAAGACGGCAATTAAGAGTGTGGGCAAAACGATTCCTTGAGAGTTTGATCGGCAAAGTGGCAAGGTCTGGTGTCCCGATAGCCACAAACACCCTGACCCGAATCAGTTCCCAGAGATGGGAAGGAAGGGACTACGTCTCCGGCTGTCGGCAACTGGGCGAAATCGCCGGCGTGAAGCGCCGAACCCGACCGTCGAAGAATTGGAATGGGACCGCCCGAGACAAGAACGCGTCAGTGGTGGCACGATCGGTGGCGAACAATGGCAAGCTTTGCCAGTGACAAAAAGGATCGGCGGACGACCTCGGATCCGAAAGACCGAAGGGATCCACGACTGGTGGTCCAATAGTGGCGAGCATGACATGAAACAGGGTTGGTCGCGAGCGACGGGACCGGACCGAACTCGGGTTCTGTTGAGCGGCGAGAGGCGAAGGGGGAGAAGAACGGAAGGAAAGTGAGACGCGGACGGTGAGCTTTACCGGCGGTGGTGCGTGACGATCGGTCTTCCTCTCTCCCTCTCGCTCTTTGTGTGACTAACGAGGAAGGAGGCGGTAGAGATTGCCGCTCCTTAGGGTTCTCTAATGAGGAGGTGCGAGCGATTAAAAGATAGATGGAAAGGTTTTGGGCCTAGAAATTGGGCCGGCACAACTAGGCTTTTGAGCCCGACGTCAACCAGGGAATAACTAAACGGAATTGGGTCTCTTGGTCCTAATTAATTAATTAGGACAATTGGATAGAGAGGGGAAGCCGCATAATAGAACCAGTCTTGGACTTTTCGAGACCCGGGTATTACAGAATGTGAGGCGCGGTCTCCTTCTTGGGTGGCGCGGCCGCGGCACATGTATCCCAGCCCGCGGCACTCTCGGTTCAGCATTTCAGGCGACATTCAGAGGCTGTTTTCACCCCCTTCGAGTTGGAATTTGGACTCGGAGTAAAAATAGGAATTGTAGCTCTTCGAATTAGCTTTCCATTGATACCAAATTCAGCTTCATCCGACCACTGTAGCTCCCAAACCAAGCATTGCAAGATAGAGGTGTCGAAACAAGAACTCCAATGCATAGCCCGGATTTAAGCGTTCTTTTCCCACAACTTCTTGGTCCTTAACTCTTCTAATCTTCACTTGTATCACTATAAGCTTCATCAAAATTGACCACAATCATTTAGGGTCCATCCCGTCCATGCTTGTTTACCTAAAGATCTGCAAAACCGAACAAAACAAGCGCAAAACCCGAATTTCCTAGAAAACCTAAAAACCTAAGAACTACACTAAACTAAGCTAAAACACATGCAAAACAAACATAAATATGCATCCTAAGCTATACCTAAATGCAAGCTATCAAAATCCTATAAAAAAAACCTAAATTTCGTATGAACGGGTGTTTTTCTTCGTATTGATCGAGCGAAAAGTACATATGTTGTGAGATATCCTACATTGAAACTTTGGGAGTAAAATTGCCTATCTACTCCACCCATTGTCATATGGTTTTGGGTTAAAACCTTATTGGACTTGTATGCTTAAGCCCGTTATACGCACACGGCACTCAGATTATCGGCCCACCGGACTTTATACTCCCCGTATCTAGAGTTTCATAGGTCCTAAGAAATATCTAGCTATACAAAGAGATTACAAGATGATATATACAAGATCCTTGGCGAAATATCATTCTTCCTTATGTAAAAATATCCAATCCACGTGGCGTGTCTTAGGCCTCTCGTCACCACCTCGAGACGGTAAATGTATCCCAACCAGTGTTCAATACGGTTACCTAAGCAGTCCAGACAGACGCTTAGGCAGATTAGAAGACTAGACGGACTGTGACCTTTCAGCGTCTAAACGGATCGTAGAAGGAATTTTTAGAACACCGCTCCTAACTAGGGCTGTCAAAACTTGACCCGACCCGAGAAAACAGTAAAAAGTTTTATACCCGAGACATGTTTGACCTGAACTGATTTGACCCGAATCCGAAAAAACCCGAACCCAAGATTAACTCAAAACCGATTATACCCGAATGGACTAGCCTGATGCAACCCGATATCCGATGCTGCCCGACCCGAAGTCATCCGAAAATCTGAAGTTACCCAACCCGAAACCATCCGAAAATCTGAAGTTACCCGACCCAAAACCATCCGAACATTACATTATGTTTTAAAATATTAATAATAATGAATATATATTATAATTATGTTTAAATTAAATGTTACATTAAATATTTAGGCCATAGAGTAGTTAATCTATAAAAAATAATCATTCGATATATGGTTTGAATCAAAATTCGACTTACTCGAAATCAGATTAACTAGAAATTCGGCCAAAGTCGAAATTCGATTCACCCAAAATCCGAAAAACCCGAAACCCGACTCACCTGAAACCTGACTAAACCCGAAACCGAACTTATCCGAAAGCAAGTTGGACCGAAAATCGAATGACCCGACCGAAATTGACCCGAACCCGACTTTGCTCGATTAATTGAGCACCCGATCCGAAATGATCCAACCCAATTTGACCCGATTTTCTAAATATCCGAATTTGACCCGAATCCAAACTTACCCGAAACTGAATTGACCCGACCCAAACCCGACCCGACCCGCCCGATTGACACCCTACTCCTAACTAACTCTACTGAGTAGCAAATTTCTAGTGAACTTCTTGCAGGATCTTCCTCGGTGGGCTCCACTTAACGCGCTGATAGACTTGTGGCCCAACAACAATTACGTCATTAATTATTATTCCACCTTCTTCCTTGTAGACTTTGTAGTTGCATCATATCCCTTAGGCTCTATTTATTATGCAACTACAAATTCTAAATCCAACTTCCTAACTTAGTGGTTGAAGGAGGCCTAGAGTTCATTTGATCTCTATCCCTTGGCCTCCTCAGCGGTGCTTAATTCGTCCACAATCACCACCACCAGGTATTCTTCTTCGAGAATTATTACTTTGATAGCTGAATTTTTGCCTAGTGTGAGCTAGCTGTGTTATGAATTCTTGCGACGACCCATTTATGAGGGCCCAAACCAGTTGTGAATTTGTTAATCTTTCTTCCTTGATTCGTGATTTCCATTAACAACCAAACAGGGTTTTCTGGTTTTGTGTTAGTATTTTTTTTGGTTAAACTGTTCAACTTATATTTATCAAGATTTTCAGCTAGTAGTACTCTATCTAGAGACTTGTTTCACTTCCCCATTAAAATTACTTTCTACCCAAAATTACTTTTAATACACTTAAAATACTTGTATCTCTCTACTTTTTATGTCTTTCAAGATAAAAAAAATAATTTCTTTTTATATTTTTCAAAATATATACAAAAAATAACTTTTCACCCAAAAACTACTTTCTACCCACAAGTGAAACAAGCTCCTAGTTAAATAACTGGAGCAACCAAACACTGCCTAATGTCTACTATGAATGACATCGTCGTCCACCTGCCCATTAATAATTATTTTCAATAGGAAAAATGACTTATAATAATATAAAATATTAATTTTGAACCAATAATAATACGAACTTTAAAAATCACCGGCAACAATACGAACTATTATGGTATTAACAAAAAATAACACAAACTTGAAAAGTGACTCGTAATAATATCAAGTATTCACTTTGAAGCAATAATAATACGAATTATCATGACATTAACCTAAAGCAGTACGAGAATTAGTTTCCGATGAAACCTATGTTGTGACATCTGAAATTATGACATGGCATCAAATTAATTGACACCTCATTTTTCTTCTTCTAATTAACACTTCAATTTACTTGTGTCAACTCTTCCCTCCCAACCATCCTCCTCTTCACATGTCAACTTCGTTAGCTATATTCTCTCTCCCACCTCTTCTCTCTTGAAACCGAATTCTTTGAGAGTTGCAATATCGTGCACCACATTCGGCAACCTCGTCCCCCTCTCCATCCTCGCCGCCTCCTAAGTTTAGCCTAACTTCATCCACTACCTCTCGCAACACACCCTTAATTTTTGGTATGCTTCACTCATGACTACTAAAAAAATGAATACTTGGTAATAGTTCATATTATTATTAGTTAAAAGCAGATACTTGGTATTATTACAAGTTATTTATCAACTTTGTATTATTTTAGGTTAATATGGTAATGGTTTGTATTACTGATGATGATTTTTTAAAATTCGTATTTTTATTTGTTCAAAGTAGATACTTTATATTATTAGAAGTCATTTTTTCTTTTCAATATTATATTCAATATTATAAAACTACTTACTGCAAAGAAAATCCCTTGAGTTGCAGTATGTTTATGGTATATTTTGATTGAGATGAACATTAAAATTAGTGGATGAAAGTTGGAATTTGAAATGGAAAGTCGATGATTAGGGTTGTGCATAAACCATATTTAGCTTTCAAAATATATCTTCACATTGTTATTGTGATTTTTTGTTGATTGACATTTAGCCAAAGAGCTGTAAATGATTAGTTTTTTCAAGTACCTAAGTTTGAGCTAACCATATATATGTACCTAAACCCCTATGTGTGTATATATACACTCAAAAGTTTAGATACATAACTAATTCAACTTGAAGGTGATGATTTTAGGTAGAGCAATATATTAGTACAATCATGATATTTACATACCCTTTGAAGGGCTTGTTTTGGTAAGGTCAGGACGGGCGCATGATTTTATAGTAGGGTGGGCTAATTTTTATCAAATTTTTTTGGGTGAGCTAAATTACTTTAATTTAACTAATTTATTACTAAATTTACTTTTTTTATTTTTTGTTTTTATTTTTTAGGGTGGGCTGAGGCCTACCCCAGTCCATTCCTATATTCGTCCCTGGGTAAGGCTTACTAAAAATAAATGAGAATTGGTGTGTGATATATGTTACTCGGATTTCATTCAAATGACAAAGAAAATGAGGATAAGCTTATCCTCTAAAATTAGAATTTTAACATGATAGATAATCTTATGTGTTGGAGATTGAAGACATGATAGATCACACAAGATTAGAATTTTTAACATAGATAAAATTATGAATTGTGAAAACCCTTATCCTCTAAAATATCATATCCATTAAATTAAAATATGTGTTGGAGAAGAAGATTGAGACATTAAGCAAAGGAGGATAATTTTCAATTTGCAAGATAAAAATCCTTTGGTGTCCTCTGAATTTTTTTTTGAAAGGGTACATCAAATATAAAAAGAAAGTCAATGATAATGAAGGGCACGTTGATGTATGTGCATGAACCAAAAAACAAGTTGAAGTTAATTTTTTGGTCTTGTCTTTTGGCTCGCCCGGTTCGATCGGTCGGGCACCGCTCTATATTCGGACCGGGTACTTCGTGGCCCCATTTTGGAGGAGACCCTCCCAATATCAGTTTCTCTATACGTGTCGCCAGTGGGATTCGAACTTCGAAATATAAGACTTTCAAAAAATATTTTACACATTTTTTTCATTTCAAATAATATATGAAAATTAAGATAATTTACACATTTTTATTATATTTTCCTAAATTTTTTTAATATTATAATACATAAGAAAGGGGCCCTCATTACTTTTGTGCCCAGGGCCTCTAATATATTAGGATCGGCACTGGTTCTAGGGCGCCTGGATTGACCTTGCATAATGTTGTGGAGAGGAAAAAGAAGTATATGTCCAAATGTGAGGAGAATGAATACAAATTTATCCCTTTCACTTTCTCTACGTTTGGGGAATTCGATAAGGAGGCTTTGGACACGCTTTCACGTATTAAGTCTTTTTCTATTAATCACTCTAACAATGCTAAGAATGGTGCATTCTTTTTTCATAGATTGAGTTTTTGCATTCAGAAGGGTGTGGTGGCTCAACTTATTTTTAGACTTCCATCCAAATTTATGTAATTTGTATTGGTATAATTAATAATATAACTATTTATTGTTGTGACATAATTAAAGTGTATAAAAGACATGGGTCAACTAAAATATTTAGCAAGTTATATCATGTACCATAGTTACATATATACACAAACTCGAAATTGTATTGTGCAAAAGAGGTCAATGGATCCCATGTTATAATTAAATGTACAATATATAGTTACTCTCACAAAAACCTCGGTAATGGAATTTAAATTGGCCCAGATGTACAATTCCACAACCTTCTTCCTTGTACACTTTTGTAGATGCCTTCTCCTCGTACGAGTTTGAGTTGAGGGTTCATCTTGATCTCTCCTTGCGGCATTGATCTTGTTACAGGAATATGGGCATGGGTTAGCTATAGGAGTTGTGAACCCGGTTCAACCAATTTACATGTTTTAATTAGATCGGTTCAGCATAATGAATGGTCCGGTTTAGGCTTTCCCCTTCCCCAAGCTTGATGTAATCGACTATATGTAAATGGCTTGTGCCTGCACAACAGAATTAATCAAAATCAAAACCAAACTTTCCAATCTCATAAAACTCTCTCAATTACGTTTCGATGTCACCAATCCCCTTCGAATCAACTCTTCTCAATTCGTAGTTGATTTCTAGGCTTGGGACACCAATCTTCGGGTTCATTGAAGCTCCTGGATTGGATTTATCCTCTCGATCGATTTTCCTGTTTCAGATCTCTTCAGGTATATTCGCTTCTGCAAAGAACTTCAGCTCTGAAATTTCATTGTTTAGTATTGAAATCTATAACTATATATTAAAATTGTACCTTTTTAAGTCACTTAATTGATTTAAAATTTAACATAGTATCTTATGAAAAATTCCTTCATAAGATATATTAATTTCTTTTTATAATAAAAAAATAATGATAAATATTTATAACATTTAAAAATAATAAAAATATGGACAATAAAATATTTTATATTATAGATAAGACAATATAATATGAAATATTTAATAACATATGATATTATAGATTTATTGAAAGATTTAATAATATCTTAGTTTTTAGTATTAAAAAATATAGATAATATAATAATTAATCTCATCTAACCTTTATTTATCAAGCCATCAAAATGATTTTGGACCCACTTAAAATTAAATTAATTGTATTTTTAACTATTTTCACTAATTAAATTATATTTATCTGTCATATTAAATTATATCTTACAGAGTATTAATTAATTTAATTATTATTTTTAAATATTATAGCTTTAATATGAAAAATATAAATCTTTTTGTTTTGTTTTATTTTACCCTAAAAAATAAAATAATTTTCGTATACGGTATGAGTAGTAAATTACTTACATTGAAGTTTAGGTTATATTTTTCTTTATCAATATCTTATTTATAGCATGTCTAAAAAATAATGAGTCGTATTCGTGCATGGCACAACAGGTACAACTAGTCTAGTTAATTTCAATCACTATATGTGTGTGTTAATTTGTGCCTGCAATCTGTGTTACAAAATTGGTAACATATATGTTGTGATCTTTGTACCAAGATCGAAGAAGTTGGAACAAGATGGACGAAATGAATCCCTTCGCCTATATAAAAAGGAGAAATGTGGATTACTTCAAGCAAGTTTCATTAGAAGTTCTCTCAAACTCTAGAGATGAAAGGGGGGATTCACTTTTGTCTAGAGCAGTGATTCAACAGGATTTAAATTGCGCGAAAGTGATCTATGAAAGGCTTCCTTCACTATTGTACCATGAAAGTACTGAACACAGAAATAACGCGCTTCACCATGCTGAAGGAGCAGTTGGACTTGAGATGCTTAAGTTTATCATCAAGGCAGATGTCGAAAGCCAAGGAAGAGGCGAGGAAAGGCTCACAAGAAGGCAAGATTATTTCGGTCGTACACCTTTGATGAATGCTATTAAAAACAAAAGATCTGAAGAGTTGGTGAAGTTGCTTGTTGATGCAGATCCCGATTTCCCTCATTTTCTTGATAGTTCAAACCAGACTCCACTAAAAGTGTGTATGTCAGATTCTAGTAAGCGAGGTATCCCACTAACCCTTAATTGATGCTATATGTTTTTGTTTAATCTGTTATTGATCATTGTCTTTATCTTCAAACTTTGCCCATTGATACCTCTTTCACTATTCTTAAATATTTTCATAATAAAACACGCATATATGAATAATAAAACACATATATATGAATAACAAAATACGAATACGTGAATAACAAACCACACATATATGAATAATAAAACATCCGCATATGAATATGAAGACACACATATATGAATAATCAAACACGCTTATATGATTAACATTGCATGCATAAATGAATAAAAAACATGAATATATAAATAAAAATTCGCACAACTTTGAATAACAAAAAATGCATATATAAATAACAAATCACTTATATCTGGATAAAAAACCATGCATATATGAATAACAAAAAACACATATGCGAATAACAAGTCACTCATATCAGAATACCAAGACAACCGTATATGAATAATAAGATACGCTTATATGAATCACAAGCCACACATATCAAAATACCAACACATCCGTACATGAATAACAAGATGTGTCCTGGAAGCAGATGCGGACTTCGAAGTCGGAGGCAAGATTGGAAGCGGAGAAGATATTCAAAAGCGAAGATGATATTAAGTGAAATTTAGAGATATGGTAAAGTGGAGAGTTTCAATGAAGATAAGATTCATTGGTAGGGATACTAATTAATGTGAGGGAAAAAATTTGAATTGAAATGACACTTATTGTTACGGAGAGCGAAAATTTGCACGACTTATGAAAATGGATATATTCTGGTGCTTCTCACTCATATAACCAATTTGCACATTTTTTTAATCCTATATGTGCATTATTAAGGACACTTCATATGATGACTCATGGTTTACCTTAATTTGATGATATACTAGAGCATTATTTTATATATATGTATATGTATGTGTGCGCGAGCCTTATTGATTTGAGTTTCATTTTTGTTCAGAATTGAGCCCAAAAAATGAATGTTCAATTTATTTACTTTTTCTTATAATCATTGACATTTTCAGAAATATTCAAGCTGATATTAGAGAGAGCACCTACTCAAAGTAAAGCACCCATGATGCCAAAGGGATGGACGATACTTCATTTTGCTGCCTCCAGCGGAGACCAAAGTGCAATAGAAAATATTCTTCGGTTCTGCCTTGATTGCTCTAGAGTGGTGGACAATAAAGGACAAAACTTCCTACATATTGCTACTCAGTCTAAACAAGTTGAAGTGGTGAGGTTTTGCGTTGTGGAGAAAAAAGATATAGCTCCAAATGTTTTGAATGGACAAGACAATGATGGGAATACGCCTCTTACCATTGCGGCATCAACTGAAAATGAAGCAATAACATTATGTCTCCTTAGTGATCCTAGAATAGATATCAAGTTGGCGGCCGTGACTAGGCATTTGCACTGGGCTGTGAGAAGGCCAAACTATCAGATAATTAAAATTGCGATTGATGTGGACCCTGATTTTCTCAATGGAATTGAGACGGAAGTGTTCCAAGACTCTAGAGACAGAGATGGAGAATCGATTCTTTCTAAAGCTGTACAAGAAAATGATTTGGAGCTGTGTGAAATGATCTGCAATAGGTGTCCTTCACTTGTGCATTGTCAAAACGGAAACGAAAAAACCCTATTACATCATGCTGCAGGGAGAGGGGATGCTGAGATGGTCAAGTTTCTCATTAAGAAAGACATTGAATACAATGCTCATAACCCTAACGCGAAGCTATTGATCATGGTGGATGGACAAGGAGACACGGCTTTGCATCTCGCAGTGTCGAACCATGAACATGAGGTTGCAAAACTTTTGATTGAAGCAGACCCTGAAGTTGCATACAATGCTAATAAGTCTGGTGAGACTCCACTTTCAATAGCTATTCGAGAAGCCCAGTCACATGAGAACAGACTTGACACAGGTGACATATTCTATTATGAATCCTTTTCTATTACGTTTTAACCATAAAACAAATTTGATAATCACTTTTACGGATTTATACATTCATATTGAAGTTAGTCGGTTCCTCAAGCAAATTTTTAACCCATGAAACAAAAAGTATGATCATGAACATAGTTTATATACACCAAAAGATGAACTCCCTTCTTCACAGACAAAAACAGATAGGAAATTCCCGTGCCATGCACCGATTTTTTATTATAAATAAAAACAATATAAAAATGAGATGGAATTCAATATTTAAATATTTTTATAACATGCGAGATGATATGATATCATTTAGAGGTCGACACATAGGCCACCTAAATGACTTCTAATATATAGATTGATTAGAACACGTACTGTTTTCATATATCATTGAAATATTTTCATTTTCAGGGAAAATTAGAAAATTGTTGCTAGAGATGCAACCACGTCAAAGTGAAGCACGCAGAGGGGAGAATGGTTGGACATCACTTCACTTTGCTGCATCTCAAGACGATTTAAGTGCTGTTTTGGATATTATCGACCGGTGTCAAAATTGTTTGCATTTGGTTGACAATGAAGGCATGAATTTCTTTCATGTTGCTGCCAAGTCTAAAAGTATTCAAGTGGTCAAACATGTGTTAGGAGGCAAGAAACTACCATATAGTGTATTGAACTTGCAAGATAACAATGGAAACACTCCTTTGCATCTCGCCGCTCTGTCTGGTGATGTAAACTTGACGCTGTGTTTTCTTTATGATAGCAACGTCAATAAAACGACAGTTAACAGAGTCGGGCAACACGTTTTGCATGCGATAAACTTTGATTATGATAAGAGAAAAGCTGGAGTTCGCGGTGTTACAGATCAAGTGGACCAAAAGGACTTGAAGGACCAAAGTGATTTTGATTTAGTGGTTGGTGCGCTCATTGCAACATTGTCTTTCACAGCAGGGATTACAGTACCAGGTGGATACATTAGCGACGGACCAAACCAAGGCACTGCAAGTTTGTCAAAGAAAACAACTTTTGAAGCATTTGTTATGTTAAATACATTTGCCTTGCTATTCTCTCTTTATGCCGTATTCAGTCATTATTGTACAAGACGTCTAATCAAGACACAAGATATCATTTACCAGCTTAAAGTCGCAACAAATTGCACGTTGGGTGCTATATATGCAATGATGGCAGCGTTCATAACAGGTTCGTTTACAGTTTTGGCAAATTCACCTCCACTTGCTATTTCGGTAGGTGTAGTCTGTAGCTTCTTTTACATTTTTTCTATCCCGCCAATATGGAAGCTTATAATGCAAGAGAGGGGCGGATCCAGGCGGGTGCGGGTGAGGGCAGCCGCCCACACTAGCGGGCAGGGGAGCGGCACTCCATAGTGGAATTTGGAGGTCTGCCACCCTCTATGGCAGGCGGGAGCAGCTGGGCTATCAAGTTTGTTGAAGTGGAATTTTATAGTATTATAGTGGTGTTTAGTGCATTGTGGCTTTGGTGTGCATTTTAAGTATGTTTCGTATTTTTTGTTTATTGGACCGGCGTAGTGTCTTTCATATTTTGTACAAATCGGTTCAATTGTCGGAAGCAGTAAACACTCCCCCAATTATGTATTGGCTGAATTTATCCTTGAATGAAAATATTATTGTGTGGTTGTTTGATTGGTTGCTATTTAAGTATGTTTGTGAGCTACGGTGTTGTAGTCAAAATCATTCCAGGAGAGTCCAAATTTGTCAACATCAAAGGATTGACCATATGAGCCATCGATGCAGCTTGCTACGCCTCTTTCTCCTTCTCTTCGATTCCCATTCTCTCACTTATAGGCTAGAAAACGTAATACGATACAAATACGGCCTTCTCTTCGATTCCCATTCTCTCACTTATAAGCTACAAAACGTGATACGATACAAATATGGCATGTGAGTTACTACCCTAATACATTATAAAGTAGAACTCAAGTCTGTTGTAAAATTTGCGCCACGTGGTATTTTTGAATAAATTAATGTGAAATTATATTTTAATAAAATTTGTAACAACTTATAGTATTCTTCCTATATATACTAAATAGATAACATGTTTATATAATTTTTTATGTATATAATTTTCTATTTATGGATTATGTATTAGTTTACTAGAATAGATAACATATTTATATAATTTTTATATACATAAATTTCTATGAGATGATATTTTCCATATTAATTTAATATTTTTATCTCTTAACAAGATTTAGGGTCTTAATATTTTTTTTATCTTTTAACTAGGCTTGAGCTCCAATTTTAAAATTTATATCTATATAATGATATAATTTTAAATAATAATTTTTGTTATGTTGATATATTTTTATTTTGAGAAAAATCTCTTTGTATAGTAAATTACTAATAAATTTTTCGAGTTTTAGGAAGTTGGGAAGTAACTTTGATAATAACTTGATCTAATATTTTTTATATAATTTTATGCATAATATTTTTTTATCTTTTAACAAGACTCGAACTTTAAGTATATAATTTTTTTTTATCTATATGTTGATAAAATATGGGGCACAGTCTTAAAGATTTTTTTATAAATTATATAATTTTATTACGATATTATATACAAGTTTTTTAAATTTTATAATAATATAATAATATTATATAATCTTTAGTAAAATTAAGGGGATTCAACTAGTTGTTAGTAATTAATTAATTAGTGTAATTTTTAAATAGAGTTTTATAAACTCCTTCATGAGTTTTCTTTACGGTTTTTTCCGATGTCGCCTTTATTGAACCGCTAGGGCTGTATTATAAATACCTTGTATTGTTATTTCAGAAATTAATTAACAAGAAAGAAAATATTGAAACCCTAATCTCCTTTGCCTTTCTCGTCTGTCTTCTTCTCCTCAACCCCGACCATTGGTCATTCACCCTTCCTTGGTTATAGTTTGTTCGATTGAATCTGATACGAGGCTATTACGGTCTTGTATCAATTGGTGCTTTCATCCTGAACTTTGCAATCCCTGTATGTTAATCATAAAAGTGTCGTCTAATGAAGTTATTGCTCGAGAAACGAATCGGCGTGAATGGTGGTGATCCGGTAGAGAACCAAACTCTGTATGTCAAGATTCATGGGGAAATCTACCCAGTTTCTTGCAACGTATTGAAGCAAGTGTTTTCCGTGTTCGGAATTATAGAGGATCTTGTGAGATTAAGCCCGGACACAAGGTTTCATACAAACATTCGTTTCAAGAACAGAGAATCCGCCATGGATGCTTTCAACTCTTTTAATGGAAGATGCATTTATGATGGAAGATGCATTTAAGATGCATATATGAATAATAAAATACGCATATATGAATAACAAGCCACAGATATCAAAATACCAAGACAACCCTACATGAATAACAAGATGCGATCTGAAAGCAGACGCGGACTTCGAAGTCGGAGGCAAGACTGGAAGCGGAGAAGATATTCAAAAGCGAAGATGATATTAAGTGAAATTTAGAGATATGGTACAGTGGAGAGTTTCAATGAAGATAAGATTCATTGATAGGGATACTAATTCATGTGAGGGAAAAAAATTTGAATTGAAATGACACTTATTGTTACGGAGAGAGAAAGCTAGCACAATTTATGAAAATGGATATATTCCGGTGCTTCTCACCCATATAAGCAATTTGCACATTTTTTTAATCCTATATGTGCATTATTAAGGATACTTCATATGATGACTCATGGTCTACCTTAATTTGATGATATACTAGAGCACTATTATATATATATATATATGTATATGTATGTGTGCGCGAGCCTTATTGATTTGAGTTTCATTTTTGTTCAGAATTGAGCCCAAAAAATAAATGTTCAATTTATTTACTTTTTCTTATAATCATTGACATTTTCAGAAATATTCAAGCTGATATTAGAGAGAGCACCTACTCAAAGTAAAACACCCATGATGCCAAAGGGATGGACAATACTTCATTTTGCTGCCTTCAACGGAGACCAAAGTGCAATAGAAAATATTCTTCGGTTCTGCCTTGATTGCTCTAAAGTGGTGGACAATAAAGGACAAAACTTCCTACATATTGCTACTCAGTCTAAACAAGTTGAAGTGGTGAGGTTTTGCGTTGTGGAGAAAAAAGATATAGCTCCAAATGTTTTGAATGGACAAGACAATGATGGGAATACGCCTCTTACCATTGCGGCATCAACTGAAAATGAAGCAATAACATTATGTCTCCTTAGTGATCCTAGAATAGATATCAAGTTGGCGGCCGTGACTAGGCATTTGCACTGGGCTGTGAGAAGGCCAAACTATCAGATAATTAAAATTGCGATTGATGTGGACCCTGATTTTCTCAATGGAATTGAGACGGAAGTGTTCCAAGACTCTAGAGACAGAGATGGAGAATCGATTCTTTCTAAAGCTGTACAAGAAAATGATTTGGAGCTGTGTGAAATGATCTGCAATAGGTGTCCTTCACTTGTGCATTGTCAAAACGGAAACGAAAAAACCCTATTACATCATGCTGCAGGGAGAGGGGATGCTGAGATGGTCAAGTTTCTCATTAAGAAAGACATTGAATACAATGCTCATAACCCTAACGCGAAGCTATTGATCATGGTGGATGGACAAGGAGACACGGCTTTGCATCTCGCAGTGTCGAACCATGAACATGAGGTTGCAAAACTTTTGATTGAAGCAGACCCTGAAGTTGCATACAATGCTAATAAGTCTGGCGAGACTCCACTTTCAATAGCTATTCGAGAAGCCCAGTCACATGAGAACAGACTTGATACAAGTGACATATTTTATTATGAATCCTTTTCTATTACGTTTTAACCATAAAACAAATTTGATAATCACTTTTACGGATTTATACATTCATATTGAAGTTAGTCTGTTCCTCAAGCAAATTTTTAACCCATGAAACAAAAAGTATGATCATGAACATAGTTTATATACACCAAAAGATGAACTCCCTTCTTCACAGACAAAAACAGATAGAAAATTCCCGTGCCATGCACCGATTTTTTATTATAAATAAAAACAATATAAAAATGAGATGGAATCAATTATTTAAATATTTTTATAAAAATGAGATGAAATTCCCGTGCCATGCACCGACAATTGATCTTCGTAACTTGCAATCTCTAGAGAAAACCTCACTCCGCAAATCGCCAAAACCTAAAATCGCTATGATACCATGTGGAATTTGACGATTTGGAACAGAAAAGAGGAAAAACGAAAGATAGACGATCAATCACACACTAGAACACCAGAAATCACTATGAAACCAATGGTGCGAAATACAGAAGTACTCTCAAGCCAACATAGCTTGGAGCTCACACAAGTCTGGAAAAACTCAAGTGAAAAGAAGAGACTAAAAGCTACTCCCTCGGTTCAGAAATACATAATGTTATAGAATTTGTCTCTAAAATTAAAAAGGTATATGATTTGACTTAAATACCCATAAATCTTGTGAAGATCTTTCATTTTCTATTTTCTATTTTTATTATTCTTTTTAATTAACGAGAGTAATGTTGAAAAAATATGATAAATTATGTAAAACATCAAGTATTAGTGAACAAGAAAATCAAGCTAAAACATAATGTTTATTTGAACGGAGAGAGTAATATATAGTGCCGGTTTAACAAAACCGGTTCACTAAAAACAGAACTAAACCAACAAGTCTAGTACCCGTCAATTGAAACTAAAACTCCCGCGCGCCGCTGGTTTAGAAACACAAGCCCTGAATTTTTGTATGCCAAATCCCACGCCTTCTTTATCTTGGCTCCAACTTGACATACATCATATTTCCACAAATTCATGTACGCTATTGCGTGCAAATTGGCGTCGCCGTAGCACATTCTCCAATTCAATCACACTTTCACCATAATTAGTCACCCTAAAAATCAACTAATCACGTACTCATCTTTCCTAATTAATCTACATTCTTTGATCGATCTGAATCCCCTCATCAGCACCAAATCAAAATGAAATGGTTCACTTTTTTACGCTGTACAGATTCTTCAAATTCCTCGTCTGCCTCTCATTCTCCCTCTTCCTCCTCTCCTCCTCCTTCCTCCTCCTCCTCCAAAACGACGCCGTTCCATCCTCCTCCGATTTAAAAGTCTATGTCTACGAGCTGCCGTCGAAATACAACGCCGATTGGCTAGCGAACGAGCGGTGCAGCCGCCACCTCTTCGCGGCGGAGGTGGCGATCCACCGGTCGCTTCTAGCGAGCGGCGCGCGCACTCTCGATCCCTACGACGCCGACTTCTTCTTCGTCCCTGTCTACGTCGCCTGCAACTTCAGCTCCGTCAACGGCTTTCCGGCGATCGGCCACGCTCGCTCCCTCCTCTCCTCCGCCGTCGGACTCGTCTCCTCCTCCCTCCCCTTCTGGAACCGCAGCCGCGGCTCCGACCACCTCTTCGTCGCCTCCCACGACTTCGGTTCCTGTTTCCATACCTTCGTAACTAACACAGAGCCAAATCGTTTGATTTTTAGCTTTGATTCACGCAGATCGAGAAGAGAAATAACGAATTGATTTTCTCGATTCTAGGAGGACGTTGCAATGGCGGTTGGAGTGCCCGATTTCATGAGAAATTCCGTGATTCTGCAGACCTTCGGGGTGAAATACGATCATCCTTGTCAATCCGTCGAGAACGTGGTGATTCCGCCGTATATCTCGCCGGAATTAGTACAATCGACGCTGGAAAAGTTCCCGATCGACGGCCGGCGTCGAGATATTTTCGCGTTTTTCAGAGGCAAGATGGAGCGCCATCCCAAGAATGTTAGCGGTCGATTTTACAGCAAGTAATTGACCTCCATTTTTCTCGTAATTGAAATGTGTCAAAGTTTTTGGAGGTTGACTTTGACCGATTTTGACAGTACATTGAGGACGAAGATCTGGCGCCACTTCAAGCGTGACCGGAGATTCTACCTCCGCCGGAATAGATTCGACGGATACTTGTCGGAGATAGCGCGTTCGGTGTTCTGCCTCTGCCCGAGGGGATGGGCGCCGTGGAGCCCGCGGCTGGTGGAGTCGGTGGCGCTCGGGTGCGTCCCCGTCGTCATTGCCGATGGAATTCGGCTCCCGTTCCCGTACACGGTGCGGTGGCCGGAGATCTCGCTCACGGTGGCGGAAAACGACGTCCCGGAGCTCGGGAGGATACTCGACCACGTGGCCCGTACGAATCTCACGGTTATCCAGCGCAACCTCCGGGATCCGTCTGTTAGACGGGCGTTGCTCTTCTACGACGCGGTGCAGGAGGGCGATGCCACGTGGCAGGTGTTGCGTGAGCTGGCCCACAAACTTGACAGGTCGCATCGCAGATTGAGAGGTTGACTTCGAAATGGTGTTGACTATCCAAGGACTCGTTTCTTGCTCGGGTATTGTTGGGCCGGCCCAATTAAAATGCCTGGAAAATGGGCCTTAATGTGAATTCGGTGAATGGGCCACGACCTGCAAAATTTGGACGAAGGTAAATTGTACTCTCAAGTCTCAACCATATGCATCTGCTGACATGTGCATGGGCATATGCACGTGTTCGATGACCAAACCTGCCGAGTAAGGGGGTGTAAACCGGTCCAGTGTGGACCGGCATAGAACAAGTTATGATTCGTTATAATTGATCAAAACAAAAAGAAGATTAGTCAAAAATAAAAGGAAAAGGCTTGGACCGGGACAATTTGACCATAGAAGATTGTAATTCTTATGATATCTTTGTCAAAATTATGCTTTCTCAAACTTATGATAGACAACAAGATACTCACTCTCTAGCCATTATAACCTAACAAGTTAAAACTCTTAATAACATATTAAAATTTTTTTTTTGGTAGAAATAACATATTTAAATTTAGACTATATGTTCTTGTTTATAAGATCATTAAGATTTTTCTTAGCATCAAGGTAAGTTGATTTAAGGGTTTTGATCACCTCTTTTTTGACGAAAGACCCGCCACCTTTTGGTGTTAAAAACTAGGCTCGTAAACTAGCCAATAAAGCTTATGAACTAGGTAAACTGGTTTGCGCCGACCGACTCAACTTTTATTTTAAATTTTTTATTTAAACAAAAAGATGAAGAAGAAGATCGACATAAAACCACCCAACATTATTCTAATGTCTCCTACCTCTAATCACTCATAACTTCATTTTAATACAACTTAATATATAAAATTAGGTTCAAATGAACTAATTTTTTGTCCTAGACATATTGTATTTATCAATTACCATCGAGTTAAAGTAGATAACATTACAATCATTTTTTCCCAATAATTTTCTCTTCTCTTCTCTTTTCTTTTATTGCAAGGATATCTTACTTTTTCTTTATTTTTCATGCGCTATTAATTAACAAGGAAATTACAAGTGCAAAGATAGGGCTCCCCATCAAAAAACCCATTAAAGACAACACAATTGTAGGGTTTAATTGTACACAAGTCAATATCGTCATCATTACTACCATCACTACAAAACAATGAACACTCAGATTACACATTGCAACAAAATTTCTCCCTCTTTTTCTTTCTTTTCCCATTTGCTCCCACCTTCCAATTCCACTTCCTATTTCTACAGTCTCAGATCAGATCCCACAAACAATGTCTACTTTCTCAAACCCTTCCCTTCCTTTTACCTTTCTCTCTTTTTCTTTAGGCTTTGAAATTCAAAGCATTGCTCAGTCAAGTCGCAATCAACAGCCGTTGGATTGAACAGTAACACCCTCCTCTTCTCTCCTCAGTCCTCCCTCCCTAGCTTCCGCCCTTTTTGGGTCCTTATATAAAGCTTTGCTGGTCTCAAAAATGGCAGCTTTCCCCTCGCTCAATTTCAGCTGAATTTGATAGTCCAGGTGTAGTGATTAGCTTTATCTGAACGCGGGTCGCCCTAGTTTCTGGGTAAATGGGTAGGAGATTTACTCCATGGCTGACATTTCTTCTTCTTGGCCTGTTTCTCTGTTCAGGTAATTATCTTCCTACGATTCCCATTTCCACACTTCATTGTTGAGCACTGATTTTTTTTCTTGTTTTAAGTTATCTAGAACTATATGTTTGCTTCCCTGATTAAACCCTTTTGGTGGATTAGAGTAATTTGATTCCCAATGTAGGTTGTGTTTGTTTGAATTTTGAGATTTTAATTCAGAAATAATTGGGTGTTTTCTGGAAATCCCTGGAATGGAGTGCCAATTACTAAAAAATGACTACTACTGGTTTTTGTTTGTGTAGCAAAGATAATAATATGCTGATTTGGGGGCTACTGAATTGCTCATAATAGCTATCAGTTTAGCTAGTTCTTGACAAAAAATGAAGGTGATTTGAGTAAAATTAGAAATTCAGCTTGTGACCCTCTCTCATAGTTATGGTTAATTGTCATTATCTCTACAGTTTCGAGTTCTTTTCCTGGTTCTTGGGCTTCTTCTTTTTTATGTAGAATTTGATACCTTTCCTTGGGATCACTCAACATGCTTTTCCTTAGCAAATAAAAACTAATAATCTATGAAGTGTGCTTGAAGCTGAAAATAACTCCAAAACCAAAAGCAAATTTAGAATTGGCAGTTTCATTTGATGTCATCAAAAGTCATCTTCCTATTTGATCACAGGTGATGCAATGAATAAAGCAGTTGGAATCAAGAAACTACTTGAGCAAAGAAATCTCAAGCCATCTTTATCAATCTCAGCCACTCAAAAGGACATAACAACTCCACTAACAACAGTACCAACCACAAATTTCCCTTCAATCTCAGCTTCGCCGATTCTAAACCCGACAACAATCCCAGATTCACCAGCCACTGTGGTTCCATTCGACACCCCGAGAACTTCTTCATCTCCTGCAAATCCTGGTGCTAGCTGGTGCATAGCTAGCCAAACAGCAGCCAAGAACACACTGCAGATTGCACTTGATTATGCCTGTGGACTTGGAAAGGCGGATTGTTCGGCTATTCAGCCTGGTGGGAGTTGTTATTACCCTAACACTTTTCGAGACCACGCTTCTTATGCTTTTAACAACTATTACCAGAAGAACCCTGTTCCAAATAGTTGCAACTTTGGAGGAACTGCCATAATTACAAGCACTGATCCAAGTATGTTTGCTTCTTTAGCTCTGAATTTTCCTTTTCACTTTGATATTAGAATATGCATATTGTTGGACTGAATCATTCACAATATTATGTTATAAAAGAGTAAAATTACATTTTCGGTTAATTTGAATACAAATTGACCAATCATGTCAGAGTGGAATATATTGGAGACTAGAGTTAGGAATAGGTGATTTTGATTTGAGTCTGACTATCTTTCGGTTAGATTTCGTTATGAGCGGAGCCTTTTCGGTTACGGGTCAGGAAAGTGTTAGGCTCTTGCCTAAAAATTTTCAAATTTGGGAAGACCAGATTTTTTGGTTGGGTTAAGTTTACATATTGTTAGTGATACTGATTAGCTTGGAGTGGCCTCTGCCCTCTGGGATAAAACAATGCATCACTTTAATCCTACATGATATGGTGTACTAGGATTTGCTTTCAAGTAGGGTAGCAAAAATTCAACAAAAAGCATAGGCACATGATGATCACTAGCAATGTGGGATTTATTTTGTTCTTTAGATTCCTTTTTGCTAAATATTTATTCACATTTAATGGTAGCTTTGCCGCCCTAGAACTGGAGTATTTTCAAACTTTCCAAAAGCAATATGGCACCTTCTAGCTACCATGAGTTTCTGATTAGCCAATTATGTAATTGATTGGCGCTTGGAATTTTTTAGTGTTATATAAAAGATTAGTGGCTCAATGGAATCTTTCTTTCAGTTGTTTTTGCATAAAGCCAAAAAAATGTTTATTAAAAATACTAAAGTGATCAGATTGGTTTAGCAATTGAAGTGAAGATGGAGCAATCTAATCCAAGACAAAAGGAAAGAAACAATAATTATTTTTTATATCTAACATATTAAGGCCCTACCTAGGCAATATTTTGATACCTCGGCGGTCAAAAGTTGTGATCCTAATGTGGCTAAACTTGACCTTGCAATGATATAAAATTCTTTCTGTAGATATCTTCCTGAAGAAGTACTTGAAACCAATATAAAAATAAAGTGAGAAGATGAATTCAGGGATGAAATTCAGCACTGCGATAAGCTGAAGGAATTCATGAATTTGGATTATAGAAAAGGTTGTAATTCAACTATTTTATATTGTCTTTATTTTTTTGTTTCAGGTTCAGCAACATGCCAATATCCATCAACAAGGTAAGATCATTGTCAACCTTGGTTCTTTTTCACCTGAAGAGTGATTAAAAATCTAATCTTTAGTCTTTACTACCAAACATTTGCAGCACAAGTTCATCCATTTTGGACACATCAAATCAGAACCGGTCAACAATCTTCGGAGTGGTGCCTTCCGCAGGTCCACCTACCTCAATAGCCGCACCTGCAAAAAAAGTGCAGCATCTTTGGAGTGCATTGTGCTTCCTTGTGTTACTGCTCTGGAGAAATGAGTTAGAACTAATGTGACCCCTTCTGCTGAATTCAGGTGAATGTAACTTTCCAACTAAGAGTTGAAACCATGAGGTGTAAGATAGGCAGAGAGCATAGGGATCTTGATCTGGATTTGGGTATGTGAAATAGGAAAGCTTATTTGTAGATGATAGAAGCTGAATGTAATGGTCAATCTGTGTATTAATGTTTGAGCATGTAATGTAATGTTCACTGTTCAGTTCTTGATTTTAATGTATGGGGACACCCGAGTTTCTTTGATCAGTTTGTCCAATTACTGAATTTTTCATCTCTCAATGCATCAGACCTGTCTGGTTACCATGTTTTCTTGATTTTAGTGTAATGGAACGCCTATTTGAGCATTGAGTAATGCATAGCAACATAATATTAACAACCATAAGAGTCTTGCAATTTCACACAATATAATGCAGAAGCATTCTAAAATCCTGCATTACATTATTGCATACACTGAAAAAGGCAAACTGTTGTATGCTTCATATTCTATATTATCCACACACACAAAGAAGGTGCTCATTGTACCTTGCATGATACACAGTGAACTACACTTAAACCTATGCAATGAAATTAAGAGGGATATAGGATTGGTTAAGCCTTGGAATCAGCATCCCTCTTGAGTTGATCAAACTTGTCAATTGCAACCTGAAGTTCATCTGTCCCTCCCACAGCCCTCATGGTGTAGAAGTACACCCCAAAGACGAAAGACGTTAAGCCCCCGGCAACTACAAGATTCTTCATTTTCGGTGCAAGGCTGCTGAACCTCGAAAGCCCGGTCATCTTAGATGAGAAATTTATGTAATGACTAGACACTGCAAAAAGAAAAAATGAAGAAAACAGTTAAATAAAAATATGCAGGCTGCATAAAGATAGAGACATTCAAATTGATCCAAGTATTGCAATTTTTAAGTAATGCAATTCTTAGTCAGAACAGACTGGTTAGCCTACTCCTCTTCAAAAACAAAATCAAGCATTCAACTTTAGAATTTTGAAATCAAGATTCTTTTTTCGGTGCAAGGCTGCTGAACCTCAAAAACCCAGTCATCATAGATGAGAAATTTATGTAATGCTTAGAGACTGCAAAAAATAAGAAGAAGAAAAATTCACAAAAACAGTTCAATGAAAATGTGCAGGTTTTGCAAAAACAGAAGGTTATAAAGATAGAGGTATTCAAATAGATCCATGTATTGCAATACTCAACCAGAAAAGATAGGTTAGCCAACTCTTTGAAAAGAAAATCAAGCATTCAACTTTAGAATTCCAATTATGTTTATACACTGCATCAGACAAACATCAAGTGAAGAGCTTTGTAAGGCCTCCTCAATCAGTAAACAGCCATGGCTTGTAACTGTTTTCCATGTAACATTTAATGCATTGAATGAAATTTAGATTCCCAAATTAGGAGGCCAATCATGAAGAGACAAAGTAGGACTACAAGGAGACAAGTCAATGAAGTGAGAATAAGACATAATGGCATAATGAAGAATTGAAGATTGATAGCTAGCTGAGATTCTGAGAACACCATTCATCCATCTCTAATCCTAACAAACATTAGGCACATGATAATCGTAATTTCCACATCAAGCAAGATAAGAGAAGTTTGCAGAAATTGACTATTGATAATGAAATGAGAATAAGGCATAGTAGCATAATGAAGAATTGAAGATTGATAGTTAGCTGAAAACACCATTCATCCATCTCTAATCCTACAAAACAGAAGGTACATGATAATCGTAATTTCCCCATCAAGCAAGATAAGAGCAGGTTGCAGAAATTGACCATTGATAATGAAATATCTCGAGGAACCAATTTCTAGAGAGAATTTGACAATTGGTATCACAACAGCAAAATGTCACATTCTAGATCAAAGAAAATGTATCAATTTCTCTAAACTATCAAGTTAATGGACTTAATTTGACATCTAGAGGACTTGGAAGAACAAGACCCATTAAATAAAAGCCCTCGACTTCCTCCTAATTTTCCCACCCAAATTCATAATTGATGCAAACCAACGAGAAAAATCAGGAGAGCTCACATAAACTTCAAATCGAAAATGACAGAATCCGGATTCAGAGAGGCGGATTCAATTGCATCCCTATACTAGCCTAGAATTGAAATTGGGAAAGAAACGACACTAGACCCTGGGAGAAATAAATTCCATTTTCATCATACAGATAAACGCTTGAAATCGAAAAAACAAATTTGAAGAAAGAGGAACAAGAGATGGGGAAACAGGGCTCGCTCGACTCACCAGGCGCAACTCGCAAGCAACGCGCGCAATGCCAGGAACAGGTACAGAAGACTAGAAGATGCGTCGGAGTAGCACTTTGTGACTCGGCGGTGATTGCCTGTTTAGGTCAAAATAAAAAGGATGAGTTTGGTTTCCATTTTAAGTTTGAAGGATTATTAAAAATAATTATTTTAGAATTTAATATATATTTCCATAAGTCATTATATTACAAAATAAAAAATTAAATTCTGATTATTTAATTTTAGTTTCCAATTTCTAATTGTGCACAATAGTCACTTAGACATTTAAACTTTGACAATGTTTAATTAAACCATTGGACTTAATACTTTTGGTTCTATTGAACACCTAAACGCTGAGACTTTTTTTATACGTATTGTTCGCGCGCTAATGTGTGCAAATTTTTTCCACGATGACGCCACGTGCCACATCAAATTTTTTAATTTAAAGCAAAAAAGGGGAAATGATTGAAATACAAATTTAAAAAAAAGATAAAAAATTTAGGGAAATTCCGGTTGGTATCCTCGAGTTTTTGGTTTTTCCGAGTGGTGCCCTGAAAAAAAACTTATTCCGAGTGGTACCCCTGAACTTTTGCAAAAGTCCGGGTGGTGCCCTTACTTGTAAATTTTCGTTAGTTTATAGCTAAATTAGTATGTTTTCTATTGAAAAAAAATATTTTTGTACTTAATTAAATTAAAATACAATTTGAACTTAATAACAATGAAAATAAATCATATAAAAATATAAAAATAAATTTTATTATATATATATATATGTCAAGTAGATTTTATGTTGTATAATTCGAAGTTTTTAAGTTAAAATCAAAAATATTATAATATTTATATTAAAATAAATATGTTTCAAGATTAACATTTTCCATGTAGATTTTATATAGTAATTTTGACAATTTTATAAAAATTGATAGAAATTAAAATTTTAATATAAGAGCACCATAATGAAAGTTCTATTAGTTTTTTAAAAAAAATTCAAAATTATTACATAAAACCTACATGAAAGTTTTTAATTATAATATATTTATTTTAATATAATATTGTAAAAAAATTTAAACTTAAAATTTTAAATTATACAACATATAATCTACTTGACAAATATATATATATATATATAATATTTTTAATTTTATATTTTATATGATTTTTTAAATGTTATTGAACTAAATTTTTTTTTTAATTTAACTAAATACAAAAATATATTTTTTTCATAAAAAAAACATACTAATTTAGTTACAAACTAACGAAAATTTACAAGTAAGGGCACTAGCCGGACTTTTGCAAAAGTTCAGGGGTACCACTCGGAATAAGTTTTTTTCAGGGCACTACTCGGAAAAGCCAAAAACTCGGGGGTACCAACCGGAATTAATTTAAAAAATGATTGAACTCGTCTTCCTCATTCGAGTTTTTCCATGAAGACGAACTTTTTTGGAAAAATGAGTTTTAATAAAACGAACTATCCACTTTAAACCAATAATAATACGAACTTTAAAAATCACCAACAATAATACGAACTATTACCATATTAATCCAAAATAATATGAAGTTCAAAAATGACTTGTAATAATACAAAGTATCCGCTTTGAACCAATAATAATACGAACTATTGCCAAGTATCAATTTTTATAGTAGACATGAGTGAAGCATACCAGAAAGGGCGTGTTGCGGAAGTCGACGAATGAAGTTGGGCTACACTAAAGATGCGACAAATATGAAGTGGGGGCGAGGTTGTCAGTGTGGTGCGCATTGTCGCAACTATCAATTAATTCAGTTTCAAGAGAGAAGAAATGAGAGAGATAATGAGGAGCTAACGAAGACGACAAGTGAAGAGAAGTTGGAGAGGAAGATGGTTAGGTGGGAAGAGATGACACATGTAAATTGAAGTGTTAATTAGGAAAAAAATTAGGTGTTGATTAATTTGATGTCATGTTATAATTTTCGGTATCACGTCATGAGTTTCACTAGAAAATAATTGTTGTATTGTTTTGGGTTAATATCGTAATAGTTCGTATTATTATTGATTCAAAGCGGATACTTGTTATTATCATAAGTGATTTCTTAACTTTGTATTATTTTGGGTTAATATCGTAATAGTTTGGATTGCTACTGGTAATTTATAAAAGTTCGTATTATTATTCGTACAAAGTGGATACTTTATATTATTATAAGTAATTTTTCAACTTTTTTTTGGACTTGAATTGAATACTTGCCTCATGGTAGTGCTTAGATCTAGCATTTTTCTTATTTTTGTTGGTTGATGATCGAGCATGCTCAATTTTATTTTTGAAGCGATTTTCGTATTCAAAAATTAGGGTTATTGAACCTACCATTTTCAGATCCGAAATTCGTTCTTGTGTAACCTTGAATCTTGAAATTGCCTGAAGATATGAGTAGATCTGAATTAAGTTCGCGTTTGCCCTATAATTTGATTACAAATTACTTGAATTTTCGTACTTGATTGTGATTTGTGTGAAAGCTCTCATGGTTGCGACCTTTCGCCATTGGAGCCTGGTGCTCGCTGACTCTGAGCATACGATGTTGGTTGTCGATGTAACAGGGAGGAGGAAGAAGCAGGGAGGTGAAATCAAAATTGGAGAAGCCATGAGAGGATTTGATTCAAAAGAAATATTGTTCGAATTCTTCTTCTAGTTCTTCTTCTCTTGTTGATGCTTTAATGGAGGAAGTTGGTGACATTAGAAGGAAGGATAAGAATGGAGAAGACATCAACATCGGAGGGACTAGAAGGGTTGAAGGAATAGATCTTGACGGAGGTGACAGAGAAATGGGTGAAGAAGAAGAAGAACAAAAACAAAGAACAAAAAAAAATGGAAAAACAATATTTTTTGCAAATTTTCAAAGGAAAAAGAGAAAGAAAAATAGGATAGAAACAGGAAATGAAGCATCCCTCACTTGCCCAAAAGAGTGTGGAATGTACGCATTATGTCACGTTAGCGTTTAGGTGTGAACACAATGTGTTAAGCTCAAATGTTCAATCAAACATTGTCAAAATTCAAGTATCTAAGTGACTATTGTACACAAGTTCATATGTCTGTATATATATTAGCCCCAAAAATATGCCATTATGATCTCAATTCCCATGAAAACTCTTGTATATGGGTTTCATCTAGTTTTGACCAATGTTCTAAAAACTTTAGGCGGATTCTAAGTGGAGAGGGACCGTCTAGCTCCTAGGCGATCTAAATGGGCGCCTAGACAAACTAGACAATCTCCTAGACGGGCTTGAAGGTTAAGCGAATTAGCATCTTCTAGCGCCTAGGCGGACCTAGACAGAGTTAGGCAGATATTTTTAGAACAATAATTTTGACATAATATGATAAATCATGAATATGCTGCACACATATAAAGATTGTAACATTTTTGTTGTTATATCATAATATTGCTTAGTATAAATATTTGTTGATACGTATATTGGAGAAGAAGAATCAAACTTAATGACATGTTCGTTTTTCCTACGGTTTGGTGGTATTGCTTCTTGTAGTGCTTAGCCCTTCCATGTGTTAGTTGGCTTTTGATCATCTGTTAGGCTTCTTCCATGCTTGTTTGTAGTCTTTTCTGTGTTTTTGCTCTCTTTCTAGTTTGTCTGGTTGTCGATTGTTTCAGCCCCTCAATTTACAAGCCTGCTTGGTACATCAAATCTATTTCCTTATTAAAAAAAATCTTAATATCAATCACTATTTGGTCTAGTAGGATCAAGCACTAGGTTCTTTTAAGCATTTGTTTAGTGATTCGGGTTCGAATTTCCCTGACGACATGTATGGAAAAATTAAAGAGTTGACTGCCCTCATTAAGGGCCTCTATAGTACCCGATTCGAATTAGAGATCAAATCAAGTGAAAAACCAAAAAAAATCTCAATGACATGGTCTCTAAACATTACTATTTAATGTCAAGACTCGTGCACTAGTCTAGATGGTAAGTAAGTGATGACATCTATGACTTACTCTCTTAACAATATCATTCCTAATCATGTTGAATCAAATAGTACGTCCGAATGTACGATCAAACCACCGTAATTTAGACAAGAAAAACTGTACGTAACACACCAACATCATTATTATTTTTTTTAAGAAGATTTGATTAGTATCAATAAGAAGGGGAGAATGTACATTACACATAACAAAATGATGAAGCTCCATCTAGGGGCATTGAGGCCGCCCCAGACGCAAGGGAACCAATAGTTGGTGGGGTTGTTACCTTCGGTCAAGATTTTGTAAATCTCCATGGTAAACAATTTGCCATTTGGAGAGATCATGGCACCTTCCAATTTGATACACTAGATAATTATATTAGGCTAATTATATTAGAATTATATTAATAATATTGTTATCTACTTTTAAGAGATTTGAGTTTATCTTATTAGGAAGAATATCTTTTTATTTTAGCAATTAGAGTTTTATTATTATATATATCTATGTATTGTGTGCTATGAAAATCAATCAGAAATCATATCATTATCCTAATTCTCTTATCTCGTCTCATCTCCTCCCCCTGGGCTACGGCCGTTCTCCCCCTCTCTTCTGTCATCTCTGTCTGAGTCACTCTTCCCCCGGCCTTTGGCCCACTATTCGTTCATTGAATTCGGTACGGGATTACTACAATCGTGTATCAATTGGTGCTTTCATCCCTGAACTCTCTGTTACCATGGAAATTCGAGACCCTACTCGGGACCTTATCCAAGCTCTAATGTTGGAAATCCGGTATAATCTGGTCAAAGAGCATACTCTGTTTGTCAAGATCCATGCCGAAATATATTCGGTTTCCTGTGACGCCTTGCATCAAGTGTTCTCGAGCGTTAGCAATTTAGAAGACATCGAAATGTTCGATGGTAATGCTGCATTCCATTCCATAATCCGTTTTCCATGTCGTGATGCGGCCCTCGAGGCGTTCAATCGCTACAATGGAAGATGCATCTATGCTGGATGCTGCCGAATGGAGTTGTCCTTTGATGACCGAATCAGCAGCATATCACGCGAGATTGACACTCTGATCCAAGAGTTAAGCGATTACCGAGATCGTGACACGATTAGAGGCCATATTAGCAGCGACGCCAACATGATGGAGGCTCCGATCGCAGATGCGGACCTGATCGACGATGCGAACGAACCGCCCCATGCCCCCGCGCCCACAAAGACCCCGCCCGCGGCGACAGTGCCCGCACCCGTGGCCACTACGCCCGCGCCACTGGCACCTTCGGACTTGGAAATTGTTGAGCAAGAATGGTGGAATTCGACCTTGGGGTATTCGCGAACCACACCATTTCAGGGTGCCTTTACAGATTGCCAAGATTGGGGTACAACTCGTGAAACCATGGGTTCACCATTGAAGGAATTTCTAAGTGGAATTTTTAGTTCTTTGAGTTTTGAACCGAGTGGATGCTTGATCTCTACTGATTTTTGGGCTCCAAAGATGCTTCGTTATCAGTTGTACAACGATTGCAGCATGGTGATGACCATTAGTAGGAGATTTAAGCTGGTGTATGGATCTGCAGATGTGGATGGAGATGGATCGACTTTTATTTTTGACCCTGGCAGATTAAGGTCCACGATCAGTTGCATGAGTCTCCTCCTGATTTCCGACTTGAGGACAAGTCGATTCTCACCGGGGGAGTAATTGATACACTAGATAATTATATTAGGCTAATTATATTAGGATTATATTAAGAATATTGTTATCTACTTTTAAGAGATTTGAGTTTAGCTTATTAGGAAGAATATCTTTTTATTTTAGCAATTAGGGTTTTATTATTATATATCTATGTATTGTGTGCTATGAAAATCAATCAGAAATCATATCATTATCCTAATTCTCTTATCTCGTCTCATCTCCTCCCCTTGGGCTACGGCCGTTCTCCCCCTCTCTTCTGTCATCTCTGTCTGGGTCACTCTTCCTCCGGCCTTTGGCCCTTCTTCCCTTCCCTAATTACTATTCGTTCATTGAATTCGGTACGGGATTACTACGATCGTGTATCACAATTCGGTCCGCCGTTTGAGAGAGGTCAGTTCGTCTTTAACAATATGGATGATGGACTTCCAACTACCAGTTGTCAAAGTCAGAGATTTGGGCGCCCCAAATGTTATGGTTTTGTAATTTGTACTCTTTGACCCAAGAAAGCCACATGTTATTGCACTTGTGCACTATTTTGGAGATGGATCAGGCGATGCACGCCTTGTTCCAAGAGAGAATAAGTTTGAATCCAAGCCCCCCACCCCCCACCTCGCCATGTTTCGGCTTGCAGACTTTATCCCATGCGATAAGGTTCCTCCTGCCTCCCTCTTTCCCCATCCAGAGGAACGATTTGAGAATGTCGTCGACACGATTCAAGACAGAGAGAGGGAGTAGGAGGACATTACACCAGTAGGTGTTCATTCTATGGAGGACAGCCCGAAGACACCAACATTATTATTCATATATATAATAACTTGAGAATAATATACATAGACATATAGTCACATACATACACCTATACTTTTTTTTTGAAAGAGAGACGACACTTTCTGTCCCTCAAAAGAGTTTACATACACAAATACTTTTTCAAATGTACATTTCAAAACCACCAAAAAAAAAAACGTACAAACTCATAGTAGATACAACAAACTTAATGAGCAACACAAGAGGCACCCACAAAACCCTCATTCCCCGCCAACATCATATACTTATCCTTCCTAGTAAACCCGGTACACTCAAACCCTAACGCCTCCGCCACCTCCCCTTGTACATAATTCGCCACCTCAACGTCGCTCCTTCCACCAGCACCACACGTCATCTCCGTCGGAACCTTCCCGAGCACTCGAACCGAGTACCCGGGCCTAGGGTTCATCATGAAGAAAACCGGGTCAAGCCACTTGAACCCGCCCGCGGTGGTCCCATAGAACATGGACACGTCAGCCTCTAACGCCACGGGGACGATCTCATCGGTCAACTCTGCGAAGAGCGAGCTAAACCTGTTGAGAATAATAAGCTATCCCACATTCCCACGTCTAAAATACAAAGAGATCAAGCCTAGCATATACCCTTAAGTTACCTTAGTAGATAGGGTTCCCGACACGTGGTCCCCTCGGGGCAGACGACGAGGTCGCCTTTGGAGAGTAGCCGTTGCATGGCGGAGGCGTCGCGGGCGCGGTCTCGGGTGAGGCGGACGGTGGGGATGGGGGAGATGAGCTCCGAGAGGCGGCTGAGGCTGTAGGTGACGGCGGTGAGGGGCTTCTGGAGGGCGATGCTTAGGATGACGGGGTCGACGAGGGTGCGGTGGTTGGAGACGTAGAGCACGTGAGGAGGGTGGTGGGGGTGAGGGATTTGGCACGTGAGGGTGGTGGTGGTGTGGCGGAGGCGGAGGCCGGTGAGGGAGCCGAGGAGGGTGGTGAGAGAGAAGGGGAGGAGGGCGGCGATGAGGAGGCGAAGGACGGCGAGGGGGAGGGCCAAGGGGAGGAAGAGGAACGTGGAGAGGGCGGCGAGGGGTGTTGGGAGGAAGGCGAGGCGGCCGTCGTGGAAGACGAGTGGTTTTGGGTGGTTGATACGGTGGAGTTTTGGGGTTGGGGTGGTGGTGGTGGCGGAGGATTTGCTCACTACATAAGCCTCCTACAACACAAACATTGGGAATGGGATGCCCAAGTTAGTTGATTTCCAAGATTGTTAGGTAATTAATGTATGTTGTTTTCTAAAGCTCTCAAAATTTGACCGATCTAATAATTCGATCAGGTCCTACCCTAAATTTTAGGGTTGAAAACTGATCTAAGAATTAAAGAAAACACCGAACTCGATTGATAGGATTGAAATCCGAAATTCATTGGGTTAGCTCGATTTATTCTCCTTGTAAAATATATAAAATTTATTTTAAATTTTATAATATATTTTATTACTAAAATCTATTAAAATATTATTTTAATGATTAAATATTATTATCAAATTAGAATTTTATTTAAATGATCATAAAAAATTCAATATTCTTGAACCGCTAGCTCAACTCGATCGACCTGCTCGAAAACTCGCAACGATAATTGATTGATTCGAACCTGAAATGACTCGATCCAGACCCGATTAATTGACAAATCTATGTTATAGTATGTTTATTAGCCTTAACAAATGTCGAACACTATTTATAGCTAAAACCAATATTATTGTGTTAAATTTACCATCGAGTTTAATAATTAAGTATTCCTAACTTAACTAGTAAATATGACATCTCGTGATTAAGTTTGTGATCATGAGTTCAAATTTTCTTCCTATTATAACGACTTAATGCCTACTATGAATCAATTTTACTGCCAAGCTGAATATATAAGTCTGGTACAATTCCAATTAATCAAATATGTTAGCTGAAATAAATTACCGTCTACTTCTTATATATGTGTTCATAAATTAAGATCTCATTCATGACACGTACGAATCTTACAAGTTGCTATAAATCTCTGAACATACACAGAAAAAAAAAACACACGATAACGTACAAACTTTACCCCTCATTTAATAAGTTAATGTATGCATGTCCATATATATAGTAGCTAGTATTGCAATGTACAGTGTCCCAACTTCTGTAATAGTCTAATTCACATGTTTCACTTATATATCTTACCTACCCGGTTGATATACAATTAGTGCGTGGTAATTAAAGAATACCGTGACCATATATATGAACTTATTATATACTCCGTACTATTTATTAAAAGCAAGAAAAATTATATATACTCTCTCGACAAAAAAATAAGTGTCGTTTTAGTTATTATATCTGGTCTCTCCTATCATTATACTGTTTTTTTTTTACATTTTAAGGTATAAAACATACTACTATATTATACTTTTATTTATTAAATTTATTGAAACTTTGTTAATAAAAATATTATTGATTATAAGGATAAAATTTATAAAGTGGATACCAAGATTACTACAGACAAATCTCTTGTTATGAAAAAAAACAAGATACAAAGACAAATATATATATATATATATATATTTTGGTCGAACAAAGACAAATATATTGACACAAAGAGAGTATTTAAAAAAGATATTAATTACACTTAATATTTCTTAATCTTACTTAATTTAGCCAATAAATTAAGAGTCCGGAAAAAAATCTCAATAATAATTCTCATAACTCATTTTACATTAATAAAATTGTTTCAAAAACCTAAATTTTAACTACGTACTAAATTATATAATTCTCCCTTCGTCTTACAATTTAAGGGTTTTTTAGCTCGGAAATGTTTTTCAAAATGTAAGTTCTTTTTTTAACTATATATTTAATGAACTTTATAAAATAATCCATTGATTCATTTCCTTAGTATTAACCTTCATCTACTCAGACGCTCTGGTTTCAATGCATGGCATGGGAAAACTGATTTATTGTTGGTAATAGTCCACTCAAAATTTATTTAGTCATATTGGAATTGCTAGACATAATTAGAGAGCATTTAGTGTACTCGTGAATATATTAATTAAATATTGAAAGAGTTAATTGTAAGTGATAAAAACAACTTTTAAATTACCATCTTTTTAATTTAAACATGTCTTAAAACCTGTGTAAAATGAGAAAAGGACTTAGTATGTTGAGATAGTAATTGTTTTAGATCAAATGAATACCTTGCAAAGAGAGAGAAAGAAGTGATCTTGGATGCAAGATTGGATCCCAATACCAACATCAGGCTTTATCTCTCCAAAGCACTCCTTGATTGCATTGTGCTTCTCAAGCAAACCACAAGAATTTGCAAGTAAACCAGAGAAGAAGACTCCATTATTAATATTAATGGTGTGAAGTTCAGTGCCCAAAACATGAGTAGCCTCCAAATACTCTCTAGCAAACCAGTCAACCATGACTCTTGGGACACTTGTAATGACAACTTTACCCTTGGCTTGAGCCCACATCTCATACACAAGTGGGTTGAGCTCCTCAAGGTAAAACTTGGGCAAAACTGCCCTTCCCACACTCTCTACCACTTCAACTTTCATCCCAAAGAAAGTAATGAAAATCATTACCCTAAGCTTTAAGCCATGGCTAATTAGGCAACAAAATGGGTAGGATAAAAGTAAAAAAAGAGCTCTAATTATGCTTCCACCTTCAAATGCAACAAGCATGAAGAAAGGAAAGAAAGAAGATGAAAGAGAGGTTCTTAAGAGAGCACCATTGATGTCACAAACAATGGTGTTTGAGTTAGTGGCCTCAAGGGCAAAATTGTCAACATGGGTTTTGTTTAGTGTTGGAAAAGGAGTTGGATTTGGTGGTGATGAGGATTTGAGAGATGGGTTTGAGGATTTGAGGAAGAGAAGAAGAGATGAGTAGTAGTTTTTCATGTCCATGGCTAACTTGTATAAACAATTGGCTAAGAGCTTGAAGATGAGCCATTCTACAAGTTTGGAAAGCACTAGTGAGAATACCTCCATTTTTTTAAAGTGGCTTGAGGAATGGCTTTTGTGTGTAGGTTTGGTGATGATTAAATGGTTGAGTGCAGAGGGGAATTGCAGGGGAATTTAAAGAGGGGAAAAGGTGTTGTGAGATGAGGAGATTTGGTGAATCTCACTTCAATTCCATGACATTTGAGAAATGTTAATTTGGATAACTTGAGGTATGAAAATCTTGTATGAAAAAGATGATAAAGTTCGGTGGATCGATAAGTCAGGAGTCATGTGTACGTTATAGAATTCTAATGGTTCTAACCCAAAATCATATGAAATATATTTAACACTAAAATAAAGTTATTTAACTACTACTTCAACATAGGGAAAGTGGATAGGGGTTCCACTTTTGTCTTTTGTTCGGTATTGTTTTGGGTGCATCCGTTGGGTGAACCGGGTGGATCGGATCATTTATTAGGTAATTAAAAATTATGATTTGATATAATCTATAATGTACACTTTATGTATTCTTACACATTGAAAGTTGTACTAATAAAAGTCTAACATACAATGTTAGTGGAAAATTCCTCCTATTATCATTTGGTTTAAGGATGAAACTCCATTGAACTTATGAATGAATGGACTCCCCTCTTTGATTTGTCCACTGGACTTTATCTTTGTGTTAGAGTCGTTTCCGATTTGAGTCTGCTTTCTAGTTTGTTTTGGTTGGACTTAGTATTATGCTCCCCACTCGTTGTTAGGGCTAACTTGCAGTATGACGTCTCTCATTGCTTGGGTTAGTTATAAAAAAAATGAGATATTAGACATGTTTGTTCACGTGTCGTACTGAATCAAGTCAATTACATTTGCAGGAGCATTATAATATAATATACTCTCCACATCAAAAGAGATTATATATAAGGTTGGTGAACCTCCTCCCTTATTGTCAATTAGTTTTGGGCCGAAACTTATAAATATTTTTTTGTTCAACTTATTGCAAATATGCATATGAATGAATGGGTATCCTCAATTAAATGGCTTACCGGATCTAACATTTTCAAGGTTAATGTTTGTGAAACAGAGAGATATATATATATCTTAGTTGATAAATTTTTTGGTCAATGACATTATTCGTGAGAGTCGAAAATGAGATTTCATTGTACTAACTCTAAAATTCTAGCTGTTTGACATAATTATGACATAAAGGGTGTATCTGCACTCCTGATCAATTATCGTAAAAAAAAAGAAGTTCGAGAGTGTTCTTCACAAAAAAAAGGAATGAAGTTGGCAATAGATTATACATATGATGGTATATAAATATTTTTTTTACTCCGTACAAAACTAATATGGAGTACCCACTAGATATCATACAAAGTATAATTTTCGAAAATGCATGAATTCTACAAAGGAACATATATGCATGTGTCCTTTTGTCTCAAAACTTACCACAAATAGTTTACCGTTTCAATGCATGCGCGGTGGTTTATATGACAAGGTCGAGCTCCCCCACACGACTTTACTTACATAGATATAAACCATTCAATATACGAGAGCAAACTAGAAAGTGATTTCGTGAAACTTATCCCAAACTAGTACTCCAATATAATATAGTACGGAGATTAAGCATTAGTTATTTGCAATTGGGTACTATATAATAAGTACCTCTTTGACTCTTTCCATAAGAAATTTTCTCTCCAATTCCCATTCACTTTCATTATATCACGTACAGCCAATCCATAGGGGCTTTTAATTAGCCACCATTCGATGTACCCTAATTAATTGTTTTATTTAGGGCCGAGCATCGGTTCAAAACCGAATCGAACCGAAAACCGAAATTTTATTTAAGGTGAACTGAAAACCGAGCTGAATTGGTTCGGTTCGGTTCGGTTTCGGTTTTAGATAGATAGAAGGTTATTCTTTTGAAAAATTCGAATCAAACTGAAATTTAACGGAACTGAAACCAAATTTTGGAAAATTTCTAAACTAAAAACCGAACCAAATAATATTAGTTTCGGTTCGGTTTGATTTGTTTCGAATTCAATAACCAAATACGTAAATAAGTTTATAAACTGCGAGGGATAAAATCTTCACATTCTAGCTTAAAAAATAAGCTATCTTTCTCTCTAACCTCTTTAATATAAGTATACTTTCTAATATAGAGTTAAGTTCAAGTAAAACGACTTTTATTGTGAGAACGTGTGCAAAACTTATATTTATGGTTTTGAGTTGCATATTCATGGTTTTGTATGATTGTATTCATACTTTTGAGTTGCATATTCATTCTTTCCATATTACACTGTATTTATGTTTATAAATCGCATATTCATATTTTTATATTATTGTATTTTTTTGAAGCTTTCTTAATATTCTATCTCTTTATATATCATGCTTATATATAGAGTTACATAATCATATTCTTAAGTTGTATATTCATAAAACTGAGTAACTCAACATAATGAATATGCAACTCAAAAACATGAATATAGTCGTATAAAATAATGCATATGCAACTCAAAATCATGAATACAAACTGTGTGTACGGTCTCACAATAATAGTGGTTTACTTGAACTTAAATCTTCTAATATATTCCCTCTGTTTCATTATTTATGTTTTTTCAGTAGTGGTTTACTTGAACTTAAATCTTCTAATATATTCCCTCTGTTTCATTATTTATGTTTTTTCAGACATCTATACATTTATTTAGAAAATAAATTCTCTTACCAAAACGTCCTCGTTAATTATATATTCACATCAATCAATACATTAAATATAGTTCCTCTCTAAAATTGTACTATAAATATTGATTGGCCATAGTATTATAAATGTAGGGTAAATTTGAAAAAAAAAAAGTGAACAAAATATTTAAAAAGTCATTTTATGGAATAGAAAAATAAGACTAAAAAAAGGACATGTATATTAAAATGAAGAGAATATTATATTCTACCTTCTCTAGATATAGTGATTTGAACAATGGAAGTGATACGGATAAAACCTCTTTAATTATTTCATCTTTGACACAAAATTATCAATTAGAATCCAACATGAACCCAAAATGGACGACGAGGCCTTCAATGATTGTTAATTGAGGTGTCATTTTTTAAGTAATTAGTTACTTCACGATCGAGTCCTCCTGATCACGATCAAGTGCATGGATGATGCTGAACATGTGTGAAATGAAATTTCAGCTGTTTTGCGTTTTTAATTGGGGGCTAATTTAATTTCGTGGACTTGACAATTGGCAACTGGCAATACGGATTGCATGCGTTTTTAATAATGGATTTTGAATCAAAATTTTATTGATTGATTTAGTTCTTTAGCTATATAGTGGAGAATCAAACTTAATTCTTTGTTATTATCAATCCCTAAATTCAAGAAATACTAATAAATTATTCTATCCGGTTTGTAAGCCCGCTCAATTAATCAATTAAAGAAATCAAACCTCACACGATCCGGACACAGTTTCCTTTAGCTCCGGAGTCCTCCTTGTGGTCATTAAGATCGAACACTCGTCATTGACGTCGTCTTCTTCTTCCTTGATCTGGCTTGAAAAGCTCTTTTTGCTCACTTTCAGGTATGCTCACTATTCACTCTCTCAAAAGTGGCACAAAACCCTAAATCATATTTATCTACTTATAATGATTGGGTTTTGGCATTTGTCTTTGCAAAGGAACGCAATTACGCTTCTATCCTTTAATCCTTAGAGTGCAAGACAGATTTCCTAATGACCTATGTGCTCATGTGCGTTGGCTTCTCTTACGGACGCTTATGCCCTTTCTTCCCTTGATTCGCAAGACGGTTTTCTAAAGGACACCTTTACCCTTCTTCCCTTGATAAGGGAAACATGCTTCGTCAAGGAACGGTTCCACAACTTTACACTTCATTTCCTTTGTTTTTTTTTTAAATCTATGCTTTCCTAAAATACTTAGAAAATCACGTTAATTCCTAATGACATTTGTTATTATCAAAAGTCATAGAAACGTAATTGTTAAAGTCCGGTGGGCCAATACAACATGGGGAGTACGCACGTCCATTCATGCGCATATGCGTGTTAGGCCCATCACATAAGCCCATGGGGCTCCATTCTAAAACCAGTCAATTGGCAATAGGAAGAGTAAACCAAGTGATTATATACTAGGCTTTCATTCATCAAACTTCTGATGTGGGAAGCCTATTTAATTTTATCCTTATTTCCACACACCCCCTCAAGTGCAACTGCGCGCCTGACTCGGTGGCTCCGCAATATGTCAGTTGCAACTTGACGTCATGCCTTAAGGCCGGCTAGCCCAATCATGTCTTAAGGCCGACAAGCCCAATCAACCAAGAGTCGAGACCCAGTACTGAACCGCTCTGATATCGTGTTAAAGTCTGATGAACCAATACGTAGGGGGTATGCACGTCCATTCATGCACATATGCGTGTTAGACATAGCACATAAGTCCCTAGAATTCCATCTTAAAACCAATTTGTAATAGAAAGAGTAACCCAAATACTTATGTAGTAGCTTTCATTCATCAAACTTCGGATGTAAGAAGCCTATTTAATTTTATTCTTATTTCCATAGTAATTGTTCCAATAATCTACTATATATATAAAAACAATAAGGTTTGGAGCCTCCACGTTGCGCCACCTCATCTTTTTCCACGTGTCGTTCCGAGAATACGCCACCTTGGATTATGCCACGTGTCATCTTTTTATTAAGCCATGTCATTATATTTTTATATGTCATATAACACGTCATATGCCACATCATATTATATTATGCCTCCTCATTTACAAGTCATATTTAACTATGATTATAAATAATAAATGATCTAAATCTAAATACACTAATAAAAATCCTAGGGTTTCATTCTTCTTCTCCATCAAGAAGAATCTACCACTAATAAAAACACTATATGTTCCTATGTTCTTACTAAACGGTTGGCTTTTCAATCGATTTTTGGTTGATCTACGCTGAAATGTCCATCTATCAATTTCTTGATAATCTTCATTGATCGATTTGTTACTGCGTATTCTCCATGTCATCTTCCTTTGATCGGTTTGTTGTTACTCTCCATAAACTTTCATTCTCCTTCTCCATCAATAAAAACACTTCATGACTCATTCTTCTTTACCTTTTTTTTCTCCACTATCCTCAAACACGCCGACTATACAATAGTTGATGATAGTGTTTGCGGATCCATCATTTACACCGCCAGCATCGCCTCCATCACATATATCGTGAATCGTATATGTGAGATTTAGAGATAAACTTCAATTAAAATTAGTATAATAAATTATAAGTAAATCACATAGATTTTTATTTTAGAAAATTACTACCGAATTAGATAGATCATATCTTCTTTTTTTCCACTTTAAACTTCCATTGATCGATGACCCGTTACGACCCGAACCCGACTCAACCCGAACCCGAAATAACCGAACCCGAACCCGACCCGACCGACCCGTTTGACACCTCTACATACAACCAATTACAATTTTAATTTTCAATTATAATTTCCCGGTAATATTTTTTTTGATAATATACGTACATGTCCCATTATTTGCTAATCCATATTAAATGTCCCATTATTTTCATTTTTGCTATCAAAATCTTTAATTTAGGATTATGCTTTTTTTACAATTTATATAAATCACCAATTCACAATTATTATTTATATTACAGTTTCATTTATTAATATATTTTTATAGTATATCTAAAAAAATATCGAGTCAAAGTCGTGCAGGGCACGACGGGGACAACTAGTAAATGTCTATAATAGTTGCTTATTCATGCGCAAAGCTCCTTCAACAAAATTACTAGCTGTCCCCAAAAAATTACTGTAATTAATAGCTGTCTCTACTACCTAATGAATAATGAACATATACGAAATTGAATTATTGTCTGAGAGATTTAATCATTTAATGGGCTTGCTAAATTAGGTAGCTAGTTCGTGTATACGGAGTATTTGCTTGCAATAGCTTATATATATATATATATATATAGCTTAATTGTTCAGTACATTTAGGCCCCGTTTAGTTTATCGTGATATATAGAAATGTAAACGGAAATGAAAACGAAAACGGAATGAATTTAGACCATTTTTAGTGTCAAAATACATTTATATTTATATAAAAAAAACATCCAACAACTTCTCCATTGTAAAAGTGAGATATAAGGAAGTGATTCCACCATTTTGTTACCCACCCCTTTGATGGAAGAATGATTGAGGTGGATCAAGCCCCTTTTTACAATGCATAAGAAGTTGTGCAAAACAAGTTGATTTTTTTTTATGAATGTATCACGACACCAAAATAGACTACATTCATTTTCATTCCGTTTACGTTTCTATGAATTGAAACCAAACGGAATTTTCGATTGTCGATTTTTTTCGCTCTCTTAATTTATCAAACATGTCAACTTTTTTTCTTGATCGAAATCTAATATATCTACTATATTTGATATAAAAAAAAAAGTATGTACATTAGTTGCCGCTTTAAATTAATCTATAGAAAACTTTCAAAAAATTCGGTGTGGAGGTTCATCTTTAATTATCAACCTAAAAACTTTAGATATATGTTGATCATAATTAAGCGGTGATCCGTCACAAACTCAAAGAATTATATATCACATAGATCATTTTTTTATTCACAAAACAACTATATATATATATATGTGTGTTTTTCCGAACCCTGCAAATTAAAAGGAGCCCCGAATTGTATTGATTGACAAATAATATCACAATAAATAGGAGATAGTCAGTGTTGTCAGGTGGGTAGGTCATGCAATAAATAAATGCCATCCGATATATATATATATGTATATATAGTACTCCGTTATAATCTTTAACTTAGAATTATAAAATTAATACTAAGTACACGTATAATGTATGCTCTTTTATACTACGACCTACTCATTGCTGGCTCATTTAATTTAAAGGGGCCTGACTGGCTCATATTAATGAGTGTTATTGTTAAAGTTTGGTGGGTTAATACGGATAGAGAGACTGTCTCAATATATATATACACGATATATATTTTAACATAATTACATAAGTTATTTTAAAACCAATTGATAATAGGAATGATCGTATATATACTAGACAATTTATTCTAGCTTTAATTTCTCGATGTGAGATAGATATATCTTCACACATCTCTTAAAGTGACAACTAGCTTGACCCAGTTGACACTTGACAACATAATAGCGTTAGAGTCGACGGATTATCGATGAGCTAAAACAATTGGCCAAAATCGCGCCATCATGGCAGACTAGCCCAATATAACGGGCAGGGAGCATCCCGACCCGACCCAAATAACCAAGGACCCAAAATCAAACCGCTCTGATACCATGCCAAAATCCGATGGGCCAATATAGACGGAAAGGGTGACCGTCCTAGCACACATGTACGCGATAGATCCAATACATAAGCTCATAAAAGCATCCTAAAATTAATTAACAATAGAAAGAATAGCTCAAAGATATATATATTAGATAATTTATTGTTTAATTTCTTAATGTAGGATAGAGACTTCGATTCACACATGTCATAATAAGTAAACCAATGAAATAAAATATAAAAAAAAATCTAGATAGTTTGTTTACGTAATAATCATAGTAGAATACATATACGGCCCCCTGACCTTTGACCAATTAGTAACTTTGACACCTCACCTTTGAAAATGTTCAATTGAGTACCTAAACTTGTAAATTATGACCTATTGAACACCTCATCGCTGATGTGTCACTGATGTGGCAATTTGCGTGAGTTACACTCTCTTATGGGCAAGTGAGGGCAAGTGAGAAAGGAAAATAAATTTATAAAAAAAAATAAAATAAATAAATGTGACACACTAAAACCTAATCTCATTTTTTTCTTTTTCTTTTTTCTTTTCTTATTTTTTTCTTTTAGACTTTTCTTTCTTCTTCCTCTTCTACTAATTAATTTACAGAGAACAACGACATTTTTTTTTCATCTCCCCAACCAAAATTAATATGGAGTACAGAAGTTTTCAACGCTTCAAAATTCAACAGGGGCATTCTTTGGCCCGAGTCCATTTGCTGTTATATGCCCGCGGTGAAGAATTTGAAGTCTTTCTCCAAATTCCATCGTTCTGCCTGTCGGCGGTGAAGAATTCGAACACTTCTCCAAAGTCCGTCGTTTTGCCTGCCGGCGGCCCGAGTCCGTCGTCCGTCATATGCCGGTGGTGAAGAATTGAAAGTCTTTCTCCCGAGTCCATGGTTCTGCCTGCCGGCGGTGAAGAGCGGCGGCGAAGAATTCGAACACTTCTCCCGAGTCCGTCGTTCAGCCTGCCGGCGGTGAAGAATTCGAAGTCTTTCTCCCTAGTCTGTAGTTCCGTCCCAAGTTCATCGTTCTGATTGCAATCCCCAAATTTTCTCCATCTTTTACTCTATAAATCAGATCTAGATCTATTCCCCAATTTCTCTCCATCTTTTTCCCAATAAATCAGATCCAGATACAATTTTTTTTCATTTTTTTATAAAATTAGCTTTTAATTTTATTAATTTAGCTTTTTAATTTAATTTAGCCTTTGAATTTAATAACATCATTTTCTTATTAGTTTATGAATGATGTGGCATAATTTTTTAATTTTTTTTATCTTTATTATCAAAATATATGACATGACACAATAACATGGCGTGCGTGCTGTGCACGTATTTTTTTGGACAAAACAGGTGTTCAATAGGTCTCAATTTACAAGTTCAGGTACTCAATCGAACATTTTCAAAGATGGGATATCAAAATGACCAATTGGTCAAAGATCAGGGGACCGTATATGTATTCTGCCTCATAATCATTCCATCTCCATGCATTCACCATACAACTCCCAACATCAACTATAAATCTGTTGTATAATGTTGATACAACTAGCACTATTAATTGCACATGCATGCTAACACTCGACACAGTTTTTTTAAATGGTAAGAAATAATGCTAGCTAGCTAGCTCACACTCACACGACAAGAAGTGTATACAAATATATATATATATATATATAGTATTTTATTTTGCATATTAAAGATCTTTTTTTTTAAGCACTCTGCGTAAGAGTTGAAACGAAAATCTCATAATACTATCATAAAATTTTAACCGTTTGATCAAATGCCCGAAGACAAAGACCTTTGGTCTTTGTAATATAAATGAGAAATTTTTCATAATGGTAAGAAATTGTTTCTCGATCATGCAATTTTATTGTTTTATCTTGACAAAGACAAAATCATTGTTTTTTTTTTAGTGACATGTATGGGCATATTCGGGAGGTGGCCGCTACCACATTTGGCCAAAGAAGCGATGATTATATATGGGGTTATTTAGGATCAAAGAAAATTTATGGGATTTCGCTTTCACAGGATGGTCCGAGTCGAGGGGAAGGCGGGGTGAGTAGTGGAAGGCGAGAAGCAGTGGAGGAAGATGTGGAGGATTGTGTGCAAGTTTCTCGACAATTCAATTGAGGAACAAAACTGATTAGTGGAAGATTGGGGTGAAAATAAGACAATGTCGTTTTACTCTGATTCAATTTTTTTAATTAGGTCAAAATGACGGTGTTTTGTTCCTATTTTTTTTAAAATCTGACTTTTAGCCTAAAATTTAGGGTTTCTCATTAAGTCATTCATACGCAATTCGCAATTGAGAATTGAGAGGTAGCAGTGAGCAAGCACTCAACAAATTTGGCAGCGGAAGAGGCACGACGATGTATGACTCAAATGAAGCTATTTTGAATTGATTTAAAAAATTTAGATGCTTATAGATGTCAATTATCTCGTAGAAGAGAATCACATATAACTTGATTTGTATTAAACTAGTACACATACATTAATTTTGGACAAATCAAGCTAGTTTAAGTATCTAATACACATAAGCCGCCCTCTTTTGGACAATCCTGAATCTGCCCTAGTAACATAGATGGGACAATCCTGAATCTGCCCCGGTAACATATATGTTGCATATAAGTGTGTGCTTGAATGTATAATATATGCTTTATACTATATGTTTTATGTACTCAAGTAAAAAAAAGTGGTATTTGTGAAGTCAAAATATAATAGTTTTATACAATTATACATTCATATAGTATATACTAGTATGTATTCCCGTTAGACCTGTCAATCGGGTCGGGTTGGGCGGGTTCGGGTTCGGTCATTTCGGGTTCGGGCTAAATCGGGTTTCGGGTCGTTATGGGTCACGGGTCATTCGGGTCGGGTTGTAGCGGGTTTTCGGTCGGGTCGGGTTGACCAGCGGGTCTAAAATATCCATTTTTCTTATGATAATTAAAATCAATTTTTAATTAAATAATAATATTTAATTATAATATATTATTTTTATTTATTTTAATAATAAAATATATTATAAGTTTCAAAATAAATTTTTTTTATAAATTTGCTAAATCGGTCAACCCAACGGGTTTCGGGTTTCAACCCAACGGGTTCGGGTTCTACCGGGTTCGGTTTATTTCGGGTTTCGGGTTCAAATTTTTGGGTCTTAACCCTAAAATTATCGGGCGGGTCGGGTCGGGTTAGCGGGTTAGGTCAGTTTTTGACAGGTCTAATTCCCGTACCTTGTACGGGTTTTTCTTAAATAAAGTATTTTCAAATATATTTATTATTTGAGAAAAATAATCATGTAAATGCTTAAATATAAAATTTGAACAAATATTTAAAATCAATAAACTATAAAAATTGTTTATTTAAAACAATAATATTTTATTAGTATTACGAATTAAATTAATTTCCAAAACATGATAATTTATTTATTTATGAAAATAGATTAGTAATAAGATAAAAATCGATTTTATCTAAAAATAAAATAAATATTCTAGAATTTGTATGATAGCATAAAAAAATTATCCTAATAATTTTCCTATTTATCATATCCAAAAATAAAAGATTGTTTAATAATGAGATTTTCTATCCTACATTTTATCCTATATTCTAAAAACATGGATAAGAATTTATCATATCCAAAAATATAAGATTATTTTTAAAAACAAAAGAGGTTACTTCCGCTTTAGGTTATAGTTATGATGATTATGATCAATGGCGGACGTACGTGGTGCCCAGTGGGGGCTATAAATATATAAAAAATGAATTTTTTTAGTGTAGAATTGTTCTATTTTATGAATTTTAGCCCCAATTTCATATTTGTATTGGGTTTTTAGCCTCAATTTTAGATTTGTTTCAATTTCAGGTTTGTGTTAGGCTTTTAACCTCAAATTTTCAGATTAAATTCTATGGATCTTAGCCCCAATTTCAGATTTGTATTAGGCTTTTAGCCCCAATTTTAGATTTGTCGCAATTTCAGATTTGTATTATGCTTTTAACCTCAATTTCAGATTAAATTCTATGGATCTTAGCCCCAATTTCAGATTTGTATTAGGCTTTTAGCCCCAATTTTAGATTTGTCGCAATTTCAGATTTGTGTTAGGCTTTTAACCTCAATTTTAGATTAAATTCTATGGATTGATGATTTGATAAATTGTGTGTGTCAATGTGTGTGCTGAATTTCAGATTTGTTTTACCCCCAATTTTAGATTTGATGAATTTGTGTTAGCCCTAATTTCATATTCTAGGGTATTTGTGTTTGTGTGCTGAGTTGATGAACTGATAATTTTTGTAATTGTACAAGAAATGAAGAGATTTTTTCAACTTATTGGGGGTTCACAACATATAGGTTCTACTTCTAATTCCGATCCATTTAAGTATTCCGAGTTAGCCCCCTGGATTCGATTCCTGGCTACGCCCCTGATTATGATGATTGGATATTGGATCATAAAAATTACTCCGTACTATATATTACATCAAATACAGTATTTTAATTTTAATTTCTAATAATATATAAACAATTATTATGAATAATCTCAAAACAAATCCAAATCAGATTTTATACATGCAAGTGTGATTATTTTTCTTTGCACCAAGCCTGTTGGGTGTCCTTCTGAATCTGGGGCTATAAATGGGCCGACTCTCTTTAATTGGAATGGTTTCGAATTCAATAACGAAGAAGTTTTGTTTCAATCCGGTAAAATTAGAGAAAGTTTCGTTAGTATACTAGTTTTATTAATCAATCATAGACAATGATATAATCATATATCCCTTTCCTAATAAATTTTCATAACTATACCATCATTAGAAAAGAGATTGATTTGTCCTATCTCCCTATGATCTCTTTTCCCTTATCTCCTCTTTAATTTTCAAAACAAAAAGTCTTGCCACTAAGTACAAGAAATTAGGCAAAATGAAACAAACCAGAAATTAGGCAACCCGAAATTATAAATCTGGCATCTCATAACGGTTTTTCTATCCTATGCCCTAAGGGCATAGGTTAAGAATACTAATATGGGAAACTAAAATCCTAATAGGAAACTAATAAACCCTATTGAAAAAATAATTAAATCTCAATAAATACAATAACAAGATAAATTACCATTTTTAGTCTCTTAAGGCATAGGTTAGAAAAATCGATCTCCTAATTAGATGTGAACCCACAATAACCCTAAAATCCCAATAATTACATAATAACTCCACATTCATTGTCAACAAACATTGAATTTATGTAAGGGCATAGATTAAGCATACTAATAGAGGGAACTAAAACCCTATTAGGAAGTTAAAAAACCCTCTTACAAAATCTAATTAATCCTTAAAAAAATGCAAAATTATAAAATTTTGCCATTTTGAGAAGCTTAACCTATACCCTTAATGGGTATAGATTAGAAAAATCGTTTATGTAAATCCCAATAATCCTACTTCGGAAGCTATCACTGCTGAAGCCGAAGCATTGTTGTGGGCACTTGAGCAGTGTCTAGATCAAGACCTTAACACACATTATTGTCGAATATGACAATCTCTCTTTGATCAACAAATAGAGCGGCCGATTTAATTTCTCGATCTTTTATTGATGTTCTTTTTTTTTTGATGAAGGATGCTGCACAAGAGAGTCAAATCGGAGACCTCTGAGTACTACCCTTGTAGGCTTGACTGCTTAACTACATGCACAAAACTTGATGTTCTTTTATTTACGTTTGTTTCTGTTAGCCTTTTCGAGGGCTTAGACTCTGTTTTGTTGGATGATCTTGCTGCTTAATGAATTTCAACTTGGACCGGACCAGGGTAAATTTCTGGTCCGGACCGAGGACCGGACCAGATACCCCTCGGTCTAGTTTTTTGGGAAATTCGGTCCCGGTCCGGTCCGGTCCGGTCTTGGACCGATGCCCACCCATATTTAAGTCTCTGTACCATTCTTCTAAATGTCAGTCATTCTAGACTATTTTTTAATCTTCAGGTCATGTTGATTTCCTAACAAATAACAATGTTACTTAGGCTTGTCTTAACTTAGTGCTAGGAACTCTATATGCACAGGAGTATTACAAAGTGGAAGTTGGTTAAGCAAACTTCATTTTAGCTATGTAAAAATTCAACTGAACCTTAATGTAATGTAAAATTTACAATCACTGGTAGTAAAAGTTCATGTGCAAAAGATTTTGATCAGTAACTTCTTCTAGTGATATACCCCTCCATATTTGCAGCCAAGGAAAGGAAGCTTATTACAGAAAGCTGACTGTGATCATTCACAAACAACCAATCCAAGAAACATGGTACACTATTCTAAATGTGGCAGAAGATGAACAAAACTTCATTTCGAGACTTAATCAATATGACACGTCAAAAGATTCTGACATATTAAAGCATGCTATATTCAATTAACCCATAAAGCAACTACAAGGGCAAAAACCCAGAAAAATCTACAAAAGCTAATGACATTCAAGCACACCAGAAAAATCTCTACCCAAACTAATGACATTCAAGAACATGTTTTCAGCAAGTCAGTTTAAAGAAAGTAAGTCGCCTGTTACCGCCATTTTCTGCGTATCCTATCGAGTAAAAAAATTCAACTTTACATGTATGCACCAAGTTCAGATCAAGAAATTAACAAACTTAGTGCGAACACGACAAAGTGATGACGCGGATGCTCTACCTGTTGCTTCAATGACTTCATTCGTCTTCTGAGTCGTCCTTGTTGTTCCGATGATTGTTCTTCTGGGCACTAAACAATTCAGCAACCTGAAAATTCCAAGAGAGAGAATATTTCCTTTTTCAGACAGAATATCTTTAATTGCAGTTTTGGATTTTGAGTCCAACAAGGACTTGATCAGCTCACCTGCTCAGAAGAAGAGGCTTCCTCAGGAGTTTTGTCTTCTCGAATACGCACAAGACGTGGGAACCGAAGTGAAATGCCCTAATATCACCAAAGAGATGGTGTCAAATTACCATCAAAACTAAGCACAAATGATAAGTCATGAGAGAACAAATATGAAGCATGTAACCTTGTCAGGGTCAACTATGCCAACTGCAGCCCGGTGAACAGGGCTAATCGTCAAGTCTGCAGCCTTCACCTCCCAAACCTGTAAACAAAAGCCACTCAAAGAATCATCAACTTAATCTCAAATAGAATAAACTCCCAGTAAGTTTATGTTTCCATCAAATTACCAAACTTGCTAAAAAAAGATGATTACCTCTGAAGGTTCAAACCAAACATCTGGCACAAGATTTTCTCCATAACGAAAGTATGACTGCACATCATGTCAAGAACATACAGAGGAAACAAAGTTTACAGCAAGCCTTGGTTTAGTTCTTATCAGAGAGAAAAAAATTATTTTTGAGCCCTTGTAGTAGAAGCGTATAGGATTTACCTTTGGGTCGGAAATTACTTTAGAACGGAGGCTGGAAGAACGTTCCTCAAGTACTGGTTCAGAAAATCCAGTGCCTGAAGAACATGACGAGAGTAATAAGCGCCCACAAGTCTCGATCATTTAAGACAGGATATGGAGAAAATAAAAAAGATTGAGAATATAAATATATCACCTATTTTGCAAATGCTTTGAAACTCTTCATTATTACTGTCATAGCAAGCAAGAAGAAAAGCACCATAAACACCTGAAATAAAAGAAAGAGCATATAAGACTAACATTCAATTCCATATTAAAAGTGAAGAGTGAAGCAAATAAAGCATAGATCCATGATTAAAAAACACTCCTTCCTTGATAAAATTACAGACCTGTTCGCTTCCCACGGCCATGAAAAGCACCTATGGGTACCAAATCCAAGGAATCTCCTATACTACTGAAGGTAAAATGCCAGAAAGTTTTTAGTCAATGAGATCCCATAAAAACTACAGAGAAGGAAAAGAAACAGTGTAATAGCTATACCTTTCCATGTAATCCTTTTTCAGTTTAAGCCAGTTATTGGACCGTTTCGAGGGCTCATAAGTCGCCTCTTTGTTCAGGGTTTTAATAATCAAACCCTCGCAACTGTAGAATAGGTTTCAAATCAATCTTAAATCACTGGTCTAGCCAAATATAACATTATAGAAAATATTATGATAACAACAGTGAGAATTGTTTTAAGGAAAAAGAAAAGGCAGAATAAGTAATGGAAGTTGCTTAAACTATTGTTGTTTTAAGTGTAACACCTTTTACTTCAGAGCCCCACGGAAACTTGGAAAGTGGTGAATATAAAACATGCAGACCATAAATTTCTTGCATAAGGTCAAGCTTTACAGGAAGTATACCTGCCATCAACAGAAGCTTCAAGGAACTTTTGTATTTCCTCAAGATCATTAGATGTGATGGCTGTTGCAAATTGAAAATATCCAGTCTCTTCCACAAAAGATTCATACAGGAGCTGTGTCATATAACATATAGTTCAAATTAATGATTATTCTTCAGTATTTAATAAAAAAATGTTTCTATCAAACCTCACCTCATCAAGAAATTAGTGTTATATAAACATAAGCACAAGCACTGGTATAACGCACAATTTTAGGGATCAGACTTTATTTTCCTCACAGATAAGAATACTTTTCAGTTTTCACACATTTCAAGGATTTTATAAATACTTTTCCTTCATAAATATTTTTGAAAGGAAAGTGAAACAAGGCCTTACAATGGCTCTGAACCCTCCACATTACTAGAAGTCAGAAGTCAAGTCAATACATATCTAACATCAAATACATTTTGCCGCAAACAAGACAGTGGGACCTTTATTGACATTGAAAGGAATCAATTCTTGCTGCCATCCTTTCATTTACACTAATGCCAACTTTCAGAGGAAATTATTATAAGTAAAACCTATGTTTATCAGAAGAAAAAAAAAGATCAGTCTTCATTGACCCCCTCTTTCCAAGAGGTGAGAGCCGAGAGCTTTACAAATTGATACATACATGCCTGACATGCGAATGAAGAATCAATGTTCATGTATATGTGGACGACAGGCCATATAATACAGATTTCGATTCTTTTATGCTAATATTACCAAGACAGAGAATCAAGAAACACATTTTGTGCCATTTCAGTACCTTTCTCCGAACATCAAGCTGCTCTTGAAGAAGTGACTTGCCATTCAGATACAGCAAGTCAAAAGCGAAAATGCAAACCTCAACCTTGATTTCACTGAGGGCCACATTTTTGCGAGCACGGGTACTCAGGGTCTGTGGATTCATCATTCATAAGTTTATAAGTAACTACAAACATAAAAACAGAATATTGAAGTATAATACTTTGTTTAACATGAAGTATACAGAAAGCAAGTTCAACAGATCAGCAGCTGCATATTGAAATTGATATAAAAACAGAATATTGAAACCTATGTCATATGAGCTCACATCACATGCAGAAGTAACAGAGAAAAGAGTGAAAATATCAACAGAAAATTGTACCATTTACATTGTCAATATGCAAAAAAACACCTCATACAGAAATGATGTCAGATTTTGAAATTATTAAATTTTATGCATTCCAAACACTATCATTTAGAGATATCTATCTCTAGGCACAAGATAAATTATAGTTGTATGTCATACAATTTTGCTGATTCATGCTAGAAAGGCCAGCACTCTAAAGGGCAAACTATACTCACACAGACTAGATCTCAAGGCATTCAATGAAGTTTAGGTTGTCTTTGTCAAGACCAGTAACATCTACAAGACTTACAACACAGGTACCTGAAATGGAAGAATCTTCTTCTTTTCGCGATCAATTGCAACAACTTCACAATCCATAACAAAGGAACTGATAGACGGCTTCTTAAATCTACCAGCTGCAAGCACAACATCAGGAAACTTCTCAGTATTTTTTTCAGCATTCCTACTATAAATCTCAACTTTTCCATCCTCCAAGTAATGTATCTGTGCCCTCTCCCCATCATACTTGTACTCACAAGTGAACTCCATATTCTGAAACTTATCTAAAATCTCCGAAACTCCCTTAGTCGGCTTTGCCAGCATTGGCCCAATGGGCACACCAGGGGTGAAACTACATGTCTTGGGCAATTCCCACACACCTCCACTCAGCAAAGCTGGAATCATCTTATCATAGACAGGCAATACAGAAAAAACCTGCTTAACAATCTTTGCAGCCTCTTCCATTGGAGACTGAACACCTTTAGGTGGTGCAGAATGCTTCTCGGAATGCACAGCAGCTTGCCCTAGAGCTGCCAAGAGAGTCTGCTCAGCCAACCCAATTCTCAGCTTTGTCTGGAGCAGGCGAATCAAATATACAGGCTCACAATCTTTGGCAGCCACAAGAAGCAACTTGATGTAATTCTTCTTCCTCTCCTGGCTATCCTTTCCAGAGGCCTTGGCAATATCCCTGAAAGTGTTGAAAACCTTGGAAACAGTCAATGGAGCTGGCTGGAGCATAGTGGATTGGGAAGAACGAAGTTCCTTGGCAACAAGTCCCAAATCACCTTGTTTGTGGTACTTCGTCTTGATAACCGCAACCTGGCATCCATAGGCCTCTGCCAAAGCTTTAATGATCGTAGTCTCGCCAATGCCCAACTCCAAACCCTCGTGGGCAGAGGAAATTTTATTCGCCAGAAGGTAAACAACTGAGAGGAGATCATCCGGGGTGGTCGCAATCACAGTTCGGAGCACATTGCAAACAATATCAGTAATCACAATCCGACCTGATTCTTTAGAAATCATATCAAGAGCCCGGGCAAGAAAGATGAAAGGGACCTTCTTTCCCTCGTCCCACCAAGCAACCGATTCAGGAACGTAATCTGTAGGCTTCTTCTTCAGCTGTGCGACCTTGCTATCCACATCGACAGCCGCCACCCGCGGCTTCTTCGAGTCAACGACGCCATTTCCTTTCAATTCCTTCTTGGAAACGGCGGAATCGGCCAATCCAAGCTCCGTTCCGTTGTTGACATCCTCTTTGGCGACGGATTTCACAGGGGATTTTGAGCTAGGGTTTTGGTCGCCGGAATTAGGGTTTTCCGGAATTGGCTCGGGGGATTTGCGTTTCTTGGGAGATGATGAAGCGGGAGGCTTCTTCTTGGCGGCGGCGGCCTTGCGAGCGTTGGACATGAGAGCGTCGAAGGCAGAGGGGCGTTTATCGGCCATGGAAGAGGGGGCAAGATTGCGCTTGTTGTGGAGCGAGTGGGAAAGGTGGATTTGCCTGAGAGTGAGAGGGAAGGGCTTGAAGAGAAAGGGAACAGGAGGAGAGAAGGGGAGGCGACCGCGGAGGAGAACAAGGTGGCAGATTGGCCTGATGCTTATCATCCGCCAACGCCGCCGGAGTAGAGAAAGAGTGTTGAAGACGCTGTACGAATCTGTTCAGTGCGCGGGCGTGGAGCGGATGGCGGGAAACGGGAAATGCCTCTTTTTCCGAGCCGGGTTGCTGGATTTTAATAGGACATAGATTTAAATTGTTTTTTAGAAACTAAAATCTAATTTAAAAGTTAGAAAACTTCGTCAGAAAATTTCATAAGTTTTAAATAAATACAAATTATAAATCGTCGTTACTATATAGTAAAGCAGAGGTTCAAATAATATTTAAAACAGTCTCACATTGAATCACAAAATCCATCTTTTTTTTAAATCAATCATTTTAATTTGCTATATTTATATATTAAATAAAACAATTAATATATTCGTTTTATTTTTGGATAGGATAGTTTTTTAAGATAAGGTATGTATAATTTTTTTAAAATAGCCTTAATTATATTAATTTTTAATAATTATTTTTTAAAATGATAGTTTTTTGTAGATAAGATAAATATAGTATTTTAAAAATATCTTTGCCTACACCGATTTAATAAAAAAAATAAAAAATAAAAATAAATAATACTTCTTCATAAGAAGTACACCAAATAAGAGAAAGATATGAGACGTACCTTATAGATGATTGAATTTTTGGCTTGAGACTCTTGGAACCATTCAAACCATTCTTCAATAGAACTCCTTACCCCAACAACATTCAACGTAAGAACTCGGTTGACAACATTATTGGTAAAAGGGCAATTGAACCAAATATGTTTATTGTCCTCCCTTCCTTATTTGCACAAAACACAAGTATCAATAGTTAAAACTCCCCAACCACGCATCTTCATCCTCAAAGGCAAACGGTCAAGCCCCGTCAACCAAGTTTGGAAACTCTACCTCTTGTTGAAAAGGCTACCTTTCCACACACACCCCCCAAGCCATAAAGGGCTTTTTCACCCTTAGGTAGTCATATAAAGCATTGGTAACATACCTCCCATTCGACCTTTGGAACTCACTTAAATCGGCATCAAGGTCCACTCCAACTTGTCGGGTTATGCCCATTCCAAGCAAAAGGTCATCCCGAGCCCGAAGGATGCATCTCCAAACCCATGACGACCTCCTCCTCGCCATGGCGTTCAAGAAAGACTTCTCATTGCCAAGGTTTTGTTGGAACCACCTTGTCCAAACACAAGTTTTTCCAAAGTGAATATCCAACCCAAGCTTCACAAGATTTGTCTTATTCCAAGCAAGAATCTTTTTAAAACCGAACCCTCCTTCATGTGGGGCGGCTAGAGCGACCTAAGCAACGGGACTTCTTCTAGACCCTTCCCTCCTCGCCCACACAAAGCTCCTACATAAGCCCTCCACCTTTGAGATGACACTTTGGGGTATCAAAATAGATTGGCTCCAAAATGTCAACACCCCAAAGGTCACCGCTTTGACTAGTTGAATTCTTCCCACATAAGAAAGCTTCCTAGTCGACCACCCAAAAATGTGTGAGAAGATCATTTTTTAAAGCGGGACAAAGTCCCCCCCCCCATTAGGAGGCCTCTTGTAGTTAAGAGGGATCCCTATGTACTTTACGGATCAAGCTGTAATTTTCGGGTTTTTTTAAAAAAGAGATATCACTTTGATTTTTTCCGAGTTGATAATAAGTGAAGAGTTACACTTAATTTAATTTCTCTATAAATGAGTAAACCTTGCAAAAATAAAATTTATTTTATATAAATAAATTTTGCAAGTTTAAATCTTATTAAAGAAGGAGAGGTTAAATTCTAAGTGTAAAGATAAGTGACCTCTTTTCTTTTTGGATTGGCAAAAATAAAGAATTTTTGTCTTCCATGAGACTTGAACCTGCAATCCATTGTAAAGGTACACACACCCTTTGCCACCATTCCAGCTTGATTCTTCAAACATGAATGGAATGCATTTTATTATAACCTATAGTTGGACTTTGTCTTCTTCTCAAGATCGAGCAAGCAGGAGTCTCAATGGCTATGCCTCCTTCGTCATGGCTTCGGTCAGCCTTGGGCGTCGACCCTCCGTCACAGTTGCCACCAATCCAACCTACTACTAGCCTCGCCTCGTCATCAATCTCTCCACATGCCACCTCTGCTTCTTCTTTTGTTGGCACGGAGGCCTCGTCATCAATCTCTCCACATGCCACCTCTGCTTCTTCTTTTGTTGGCACGCGATGAAATAAACCACTAGGTGACTCTTTGGACAGATTCGTGGCAAAGAGGAGATAGAGGAGGGCTAGGATGATTGATTATAAAGGATTGGGAACAGTTCCAGGTCGCGAGAAAAGGGGGATGGAAGCTCGAAACTCAAATGTAAACCCGAAATCCCTTCTCTGTTTTTTTGACCTAAAATACCCAAAACTTCAAAATTAGATTGTGAACTCGTTTCTCAACCAAAATTCGTGATTCAAGTTTGTAAATGTTGAGTATCAAGTGCTCTATAATAACCCTCAATCAATTGTAGAGAAAGGATTCGAGAATCGAGTCAAAATCCACCAAATCAGTTCGTGGTACTGGTTTTCCAGATCTTTCGATGTTGGTGACGAGTGGATTTCGCGGGCTTCATACTCCGTCATCCCACAACTATTTACGGGGTCGTTGCCAAAAGTTGGAAGATGGAAAGGTGAGCTTTCTACTGTTGCAAATAGCCGCGCCACCCTGCCCCTGGTGTCTCCTCTGGAAGCCGAGGAAGCCGATGAACAGGCCTTCACGACCAGCTTTGCTACAGATTTCTTGTACCCAGAAAATTCAGCTTCGGCGAGCTGTTTTTGTAGCCTTCGTTCTCCGTCTTCCCTCAACGACTTACAGTTCCATTGCCAACAGAAGAAAGAGGGTGATGAGGTCTTCTAACTATCGCTTGAATCACCCAAACCGGATATCAAACGAAGTCGCTAGCCATCGACGAAGTTGGCTCGTCGCTCACTTTATTTCCAGCCTTTTTGGGTTTTAAAATGAAAAGGGAAAGATGTGTGGAATCGGGTTTGCCTTGGTATGCGTGCCATGGATTTCGATGGTTCGTCTCGATTCACTTGTTGCCTCATTTTGTGTAATGCATCGTTTTGCGTGCCGCCTCGATTTGCGTGCAAGCAAATACCGAAAGCGTGTTGTTAGGTAATTTCCGCCTTTCAAGCTTCACTTATATTATAGAATGATTTGTAGGATAAGATCTTCAAGTTTGGATTTTCGGATTAAATCTCGTAAAGCCTGATTTATCGAATCTTGTAAGTGGTTAAGTTATAAGTCGGATTAAGTCAAGCAAGCACTTGACAAATTATTATAAGGACATAATAATTTGTAATAATAAATCTTGAAACGGAAATAAATGATTTTAATTTATTTCTCTATTATTTTCTGGTACAACCCGAGCTCGAGTCTTGAATGCACGTTGTTCGAGATGGAACTAATCGCCTTAAGAGGAGTTATCTCGTATAAGGCAAGTGGACGATTCTCTCTTGCGCTATTTTTATTAATGAGGAATTGAATTCCATTTGATCTTCATGTTGGGAATAATTTGTGTTGAATAAAGTTTGATAGGTTGTTATTTTATTAGAAATAACGACCATGTCGTTACTTCAGTTTTTGCGCTAGAACTGAACTTAGAACCGTTGTGTGATTTTGTGTGTTTAGATGTCTCATGTTGAGACATTGTTGTGAAGTAAGATAGTTAGAGATGGGAGGTTAGACTCCAAAACATCTCTTTAGTGGTCCTATGTTGAAACATTGTTGTAAAATAGGTAGTTCAGGGGTAGGAGCCGAGTCTCCAATGACCTCTTTATAACAAAGTCTGTATTGGGGGCGTAGCTTGCTAGTGTATCCCAATATTGGAGTCATGACTCATGTCTCGCTCTACGTTGGAGGAGGACAACGGCGCACTCTAGCTAAGTGCAAAAGAAACTGATGTGGGTCAAGCGGTCACGGATGAAATAGGCCCTCTCACCCTGACGACATCAGTTACAAAAAATTTGATCGGCAGTAGTTTGGGTCGATTAAAAGTTATTAAAATGAATGTGTAATGTTAAAATCATAAAATGAAGAGAGTGCGATAGGCACGTTAATGTAACTGAATGGTTAGTTCTTTTGATAACCATTCTTGCTCCTGATTAAGAATGATTCTTAATTAAACTTTGATTAAGTTAAGTTGATTAGTCGTTGAAGACGTTTGTGAATGTTGTGTGGTTAGGATAAGTTTCCATTAATCGTTTATGCTTCTTAAAGGAACCACAAGCTGTGGTGTTCTCTCTCTTGAATATGCAAGTCTCCTTCTTATTCTCTATAATACTGCCAACTGTTGGATCATAATCCGAGTCTAATCAGATTTTGATGCCAATATGTTTAGTCACAACCATAAGAACCAAGTTAGTTTCTTCACTTGCTTAGTCTTTCATTAGACTAACCCGTCCATCTTCTTTTCTTTCATATGGTCGGCTGGTGTCCACCGTTGGTATACGACACATCAGGCTCTTCTTGGAAGTTGATTCAAGAGGTGGATCCAGAGGTTTGAAGCTTTAGAAGTTGAAGAAAGGTTTCCAATGGCTGTACTTGAGTGAAGTTCTTGGTTAAGTTGCTGCAAAGCGAAGTGGGAAAGAAGTTAAGAACTTACGAAAAACTTTTTAAAGACTTTGTTCAAATAGAAGGTTGCTCTATTTATTTATTTTATTTTATTTTTAAGTTAAGGTTTGCATAAGACCTTTTACTTGTTTTTCCGCTGTAATAGTTTACTGAAATTTTATTAGGTTTTAAATGAATTCATTTATCCAATTCTAGTACTTTTTGTCAGTTTAAAGCCTTGGGTAACTTCGGTTTAGTACTAATCGGGATTACTGGCGGTAATACCTTCAGGGTAAGTAAGAGGGTGTTACAGAAGCCCCCTTTTCAAAACCAAGAGACTCCACCACCCTCTCCTTCTCATCCTCCAACAAACCCCCACAAAAAATAGGCTTTTACTTGGACTCACCTTAAGGCTTGATTCAAACCCAAAGTCATCCAAAGTACGCTTCAAGACTCTCACTGAATACACATCCGCCCTACAAAACACGAGCAAATCATTCACACCCGGAGGAAAGTTAAAGTCTATGTCTTGACTTGCTTCCTCAAGCCTCCTACTTAGCATCTCCAATACCAACACATAAAGGTAAGGAGAAAAGGGATCTCCTTGGCGCAATCCTCATCCTCCCTTAAAGAACCCATCCATCTCTCCATTGATTAGAACCGAAAAGGAGTGGAAGACACACATTCCATAATTCATCTCACCATGGGTTGTGGGAGTTTAAAATAAACAAGTGTTCTCCAAGAAAGACCAATACACACAATCGTAAGCTTTGTGAAAATCAATCTTCGTTAAACACCTTGGTGAAATCCCCTTACGATCATAGCGACTTAGAAGCTCTTGAGCTAGAACTTGATTGTAAGTGATCGAAATCCCTCGAGAAAAACCCCTTGGGCATCAAAAACCACATCCTCGACCACGCTCTTTAACCTCTTCACCAACATCTTTGAAATCACCTTAAGGGTAACATTGCAAAGTACCCTTCTATCTCTCCATTGATTAGAACCGAAAAGGAGGTGGAAGTCACGCATTACATAATTCATTTCACCATAGGTTGTGGGATGTTAAAATAAACAAGTGTCCTTCTCCAAGAAACACCAAGACACACAATCGTAAGCTTTGTGAAGATCAATCTTCGTCAAACACCTCGGTGAAATCCCCTTACAATCATAGCGACTTAGAAGCTCTTGAGCTAGAACTTGATTGTGAGTGATCGAACTCCCCAAAGCAAAAGCCCCTTGGACATCGAAAACCACATCCTCGACCACGCTCTTCAACCTCTCCACCAAAATTTTTGAAATCACCTTAAGGGTCACATTGCAAAGTAATATTGGCCTAAAGTCTTGCACAAAGGTCGGGTTGTCCACTTTGGATACCAAGCAAATCAAAGTAGCATTTAGTTGCTTGAGTAAAGAGCCCCTCAAGAAATCTTGAACCGCAACCACCAAATCCACCCCCACAATATCCCAACACTCCTTGTAGAAGGCGGATGGACCACTTATATCACTCATCCGTTAGTCTTTTTTAGATATATCTATCCATATGATGGATTGGGTTTGTCCAACGGTGATTTAAAATTGTGATTTGATATACGGTAATATATGTTTTATGTAATATTACTCGTGTAAGATATATTTCTCATTTATATCAAAAATAAGATATGGTAAATATATAATAATCATTTAAATACAACGGTGATGAGTGAAGTTTCTCCATGCATACTTATTGGATTTTTACCTATTTTTGGGGTTGGATGAGTCGACTATCCATCAGGTATAGATGAGATTTTAATCTTAGTTGATATGATGGCAATGCTAGTAGTGGAGGTCGGAGGAGGTGATATTTTGACAAAACATAAAATAGGTGACAATAGGTGAGTTTAAGAGGGAAGACAAAGATAGCAAGGTTGTCATTTTGTGGACATAGAGATTTTGTTTGGGTTATAAAGGAGAGATTGTACTCCTATAAAGTCTAAACTTTATTGAAAGGAAAGATGGACTAAGCGTTCAACAAATAGGGAAGTCGTACCTTTCACATCATCCTTTATAAAAGGCAAAATTCCTAAGCCATGTCAAACAAGAAAGGTAAGTCAATCAAAACTAGCAAGGAAATTGACGATAACATTGGCTTTTCTAAAGACATGAAAAAATCGGATATTCCAACTCCGGTTGAGGAAGCATTGACATTACGCCACCGAGTTGAAAAAAGGGTGACGAGGCGCCATGAACTTTTGCAAGAGATCCACCGCCAATACAAAATCGGATTTAAGACAACCATTCATAAACCCGCCGTTCAAGCAAGAATTCCTAAACCCTAAGAATACCCAAAAGTTCGGCCTCCATACCGAGCATTAGCCAATATTAGAATACGAGTGCAAATTTATTGATTTAAAAACTCTTGTAAGTTGTATCATATTAATTTGTCTATAACTACTTCAATCATCCCTCTTCTCCCTCTCTGATATTCATCTCCATCTCACAACATTATTGATAGAATATCTAAACCCAAACAACAGAAGGGTAACATCAATTACATAAACAGAATGCAACAATGCAAAGAATTCCAAATGAACAAAACTTGGAAATGTTATTATCTCTTCTACGAATTGATCAATATGACATGTCAAAAAATTCAGACATGTTATACTAGCCGGGCCTGTCTTTAAACAATTAAACGGGCCCAAGTTCATTCTAGACTGTTGTTTAGTTTGGCGTGTCTTAACTAAGTGCTATGAACATTTTGTGCTGAGCTTCACACTCTTTCTATAAACAGGATTATTTAGCTATGTAAAAATCAAGTGAACCTTAATGTAACGTAAAATTTTCATTTACTTGTAGTAAAAGTTGATGTGGGAAAGATCTTGATCAGCAACTTCTAGTCCTCCTTATTATTCCGATGACAAAGTGATGACGTGGATGCTCTACCTGTTGTAGTAAAAAAAATCAACTTTACATGTATGCACCAAGTTCAGATCAAGAATTCAACAAACTTAGTGCAAACATTACAAAGTGATGACGCGGATGCTCTACCTGTTGCTTCAATGACTTCATTCGTCTTCTGAGTCGTCCTTGTTGTTCCGATGATTGTTCTTCTGGGCACTAAACAATTCAGCAACCTGAAAAATTCCAAGAGAGAATATTTCCTTTACAGACAGAGTATCTTTGATTGCAGTTTTGGATTTTAACTTTAACAAGGGCTTGATACGTTCACCTGCTCAGAAGAAGAGGCTTCCTCAGGAGTTTTGTCTTCTCGAAGGCGCACAAAACGTGGGAACCGAAGTGAAATGCCCTAATAACACCAGCAAGAAGGTGTCAAAATGATATGTCATTAGAGAACATATATGATTGTATATATGAAGCATGTAACCTTGTCAGGGTCAACTATGCCAACTGCAGCCCGGTAAACAGGGCTAATCGTCAAATCTGAAGCCTTCACCTCCCAAACATGTAAACAAAAGCCAGTCAAAAAATCATCAACTTAATCTCAATAGAGTAAACTCCCAGTGTAGAAGTTTATGTTTCCATAAAATTACCAAACTTGCAAAGACCAAATTTGCTAAGAAAGATAATTACCTCGGATGGTTCAATCCAAACATCTGGCACAAGATTTTCTCCATAACAGAAGTATGACTGTACATCATGTCAAGAACACACAGAGGAATCAAAGTGTACAACAAGAAAAAAAATTGTGCGCATTCAAGAAGACAAAACTTTTGGGTTGGAACAAATAAGATTTTTGGGTTGGACAAAATTTTTGTGCAAGAAAAATCTGCAGCCTTAGTTTAGTTTTTATCAGGGGCAAAAAAAAAATTTGTGCCATTGTAGCCATGAGAGAACAAATAAGATTTACCTTTGGGTTGGAAATTACTTTAGAACGGAGGCTGGAAGAACGTTCCTCAAATTCTGCTTCAGAAAATCCAGTGCCTGAAGAACAAAATGAGAATAATAAGCGCCCATAAGTCTTGGTCATTTAAGAGTTAAGACTAGGATATGGGGAAAATTAAAAAAGATTGAGAATATAGATATATCACTTATTTTGCAAATGCTTTGAAACTCTTCATTATTACTGTCGTAGCAAGCAAGAAGAAAAGCACCATAAACACCTGAAATAAAAGAAAGAGCATATAAGACTAACATTCAATTCATGATTACAACACACTCCTTCCTTGATAAAATTACTGACCTGTTCGCTTCCCATGGCCATGAAAAGCACCTATGGGTACCAAATCCAAGGAATCTCCAATGCTGAAGTAAAAATGCCAGAAATTTAGTTAATAAGATTCCATAAGAACTACAGAGAAGTAAAAGAAACAGTTATAGCCATACCTATCCATGTAATCCTTTTTCAGTTTAAGCCAGTTATTGGACTTTTTCGAGGGCTCATAAGTCGCCTCTTTGTTCAAGGTCTTAATAATCAAACCCTCGCAACTGTAAAATAGGTTCAAATCAATCTTAAGTCACTGGCCTAGCCAAATATTAGATTATAGAGCACCCCATGAAAACAAGAACAGTGAGAATGGTTTAAGGAAAAAGAAAAAAGCAGAATAGGTAAAGTGAAACAGAAGCTTCAAGGAACTTCTGTATCTCCTCAAGAGCCCCATGGTTAGTTGTGATTATAAAACATGCAAACCATAAATTTCTTGCATAACGCCAAGCTTTACAGGAAGTATACCCGCCATCAACAGAAGCTTCAAAGAACTTCTGTATCTCCTCAAGATCATTAGATGTGATAGCTGTTGCAAATTGAAAATATCCAGTCTCTTCAACAAAAGATTCATACAGAAGCTGCATCACATAACAGATAGTTCAAACTAATGATAATTCTTCAGTTTTTACTTTTTAATGAAAAATGTTGCTACCACCAAACCTCACCTCATCAAGATATAAGTGTCATATTTACATGAGCACATAAGCACTGGTATAACACAAAAGTTTAGAGATCACAATCTATTTCCCTCAAAGACAAAACAATTTGATAAATACTTTTGACACTTTTCAAGGATTTTATTAATACTTTTTCTTCATAAATACTTTTTGTAAGTAGAGTGAAACAAGGCCTTATAAATATTTTTTGTAAGTAAAGTGAAACAAGGCCTTACAAAGGCTCTCACCTAATGGAAGTCACAAGCCAGGCCAATATATATCTATCAAATACAGTTTGCTGCAAACAAGACACTGGAACCTTTATTGACATTGAAAAAACATCACTCCAACCTTTCCTTTACATTAATGCCAACTTTTCAGTGAAATTTATATAAGTAAAACTTATGCTAATTAAATAAACCAATCTTAGTCTTCATTGATCCCCTTTTTCCATTAGGTGAGAGCCGAGAGGTTTATAAATAGATACTATTGCAGTACCTTATCTAGATGGCAAGTCAATGTTCGTGTATATGTAGATGACAGACCATATAATACAGATTTCGAATATTTTGTGCTAATATTACCTTTCTCCGAACATCAAGCTGCTCCTGAAGAAGTGACTTGCCATTCAGATACAGCAAGTCAAAAGCAAAAATGCAAACTTCAACCTTGATTTCACTCAGGGTCACCTTTTTACGAGCACGTGTACTCAGGGTCTGTAGATTCATCATTCACAAGTTTATATGTAACTACAAACATAAACAGATGCATAACACATTGTTTAACATGAAGTATACAAAAAGCAAGTTCAGCAGATCAATAGCTGCATATTGAAATTGATAGAGAAAACAGAATATTGAAAACTATGCCATATGGGCTAACATGCAGAAGTAACAGAGAAAAAAGTGAAAATATCAAATCTTTTCACTCACACAGAAATGATGTAAGATATTGAAATTACTAAATTTTACGCCTTCCAAACACTATCATTTAGAGATATATATCTCCAGGCACACGATAAATAATTTATGGTTATATTTGTCATATAAATTTTTCTGATTTATGCTAGAAAGACTAGCAGCCTAAAGTGCAAACAATACTCACACAGAATAGATCTTGAGGCATTCAATGAAGTTATGCTTGTCTTTGTCAAGACTTGCACCACTAGAGCCTACAATGAACTAAAAAGTCAATACAATTTACAAGGAAAACTTAACATCATGGCAATAACACAGGTACCTGAAAAGAAAGAATCTTCTTCTTCTCGCGATCAATTGCAACAACTTCACAGTCCATAACAAAGGAGTTGATAGACGGCTTCTTAAATCTACCAGCTGCAAGTACAACATCAGGGAACTTCTCAGTATTCCTTTCAGCATTCCTACTATAAATCTCAACTTTTCCATCCTCCAAGTAGTGTATCTGAGCCCTCTCCCCATCATACTTGTACTCACAAGTGAACTCCATATCCTGAAACTTATCTATAATCTCCGAAATCCCCTTAGTCGGCTTTGCCAGCATTGGCCCAATGGGCACACCAGGGCTGAAACTACATGTCTTGGGCAATTCCCACACACCTCCACTTAGCAAAGCTGGAATTATCTTATCATAGACAGGAAATACAGAGTAAACTTGTTTAACAATCTTTGCAGCCTCTTCCATTGGAGACTGAACACCTTTAGGAGGTGCAAAATGCTTCTCAGAATACACAGCAGCAGCTTGTCCTAGAGCTGCCAAAAGGGTCTGCTCAGCCAACCCGATTCTCAGCTTTGTCTGGAGCAGACGAATCAAATACTTAGCCTCACAACCATTGGCAGCCACAAGAAGCTTCTTGATGTAATTCTTCTTCCTCTCCTGACTATCCTCTCCAGAGTTTTTGGCAATACGCCTGAAAGTGTCGAAAACCTGGGAAACAGTCAATAGAACGGGCTGGAACATAGTGGATTGGGAAGAACGAAGTTTCTCGGCGACGTCTCCCAAATCACCATATTTCTTGTACTTCGTCTTGATAACCGCAATCTGGCATCCATAGGCCTCTGCCAAAGCTTTAATGATCGCGGCCTCGCCAATGCCTAACTCCAAACCCTCATGAGCAGAGGAAATCTTATTCGTCAGAAGATAAACAACTGGGAGGAGATCATCCGTGGTGGTCGCAATCACAGTTCGGAGCACATTGCAAACAATATCAGTAATTACAATCCGACCTGATTCTTTAGAAATCATATCCAGAGCCCGGGCAAGAAAGATGAAAGGGACCTTCTTTCCCTCGTCCCACCAGGCAACCAATTCAGGAACGTAATCTGTAGGCTTCTTCTTCAGCTGTGCGACCTTGCTATCCACATCGACATCCGCCACCCGCGGCTTCTTCGAGTTAAAGACGCCGTTTCCCTTCAATTCCTTCTTGGAAACGGCGGAATCGGCCGATCCAAGTTCCGTTCCGTTGTTAACATCCGATTCGACGACGGATTTCTCAGGGGATTTTGCGCTAGGGTTTTGGTCGCCGGAATTAGGGTTTTGCAAAATTGGCTCGGGGGATTTGCGTTTCTTGGGAGATGGAGCATGAGGATTCTTCTTGGCGGCGGCGGCGGCCTTGTGAGCGTTGGACATGAGAGCGTCGAAGGCAGAGGGGAGTTTATCGGCCATGGAAGAGGGGGAAGATTGCGCCTTTTGTGGTGCGAGTGGGATGGCGGGAAGCTTAAATGTCTCTCTTTTTCCGTGCCAGATTGCTGGATTTTTCAATTAATAAGATGGAAAATAAATGAATAACAAGATATGTTAACTATAAAAAAAAACACTTTTCAAAAAAAACTATAAAAAACATAAATTATATTGGAATATAGATGAAAATTATTTGTTTTCATTTTATTGGAATTTCTTATTCTTATTTTAAATAGTTTATTTTTTGATAAAAAATTTCAAAACAGACAGAGCTCCACTAGTGACCAACATAGAATCGGATTCAATACCAACATTTCTAAAAACATTATTTTACCGAATACCATTTGCCAAACAAAGCCTAAAATTCAGCCAATGCGAAAGGTTGATGATGGGCAACTCTTATGTCATATTGATATTTGTCTATAAGACTATAACTACTTCAATCATCCCTCTTCCCCACTCTCTAATATTACTATCCATCTCACAACGTTATTTTTTTTTTTTTTGTCAAGGGACTAATTTGGCTCGTGATTGCGTCTTGTAGGGTTTTTGGAATTGAATTTTAAGAAGTTTGATTTCGTTTGAAATACACTTATAGACTTGAACAGCCAACAAACAAGAATACAAGAACAAAACATATCAAAAGAAGTATATAGTAAAGGTAGGGTCACGAACCTAATGCCCGAAATCAAAGAACTCCACGGCCACTTTGTGATTCCGATGACTAAAAAGTAAAACTATATATCTCCCGCGATCTTCATCTATTTGTATATAAAACAAAATATAAGATTTAACTATGGAAAAAAAATCTTAAGGAAATGTGATAAGAAATTTGGTATTTGTATATGTATGTTTTAAAAAGAAAAGAGGTTATCTAAATCTCTTTATAGACATTAATAATCATAACATATAATCCTTTAAATTTTCTAAAATCTATTTACAATATAAAAAATAAGAACTATATGATGTGGATACTCTATGTCTCCAATCTTTGTATTGCCTAATCACTAGGGTCGGGCAAAATTAGGTTTGGATCGGATTTTTAGATCGGAGTGAACCGGCACTGGATCAGACCGGACCAAGGCAATTTCAGGCCGATATTATATTTTTCATAAATAATATAAAATTTCTCTCAATAAAGTATACTTTTTTTTTATAAAAACATTATTTTTTTCTTAAAAAATATTAATTTTAAAAAATAAAATTTTAGTCCAAAACCGGCCTGAAAGTGGATCGAACTAGACTGAACAATTTCAATTCGATCCTCAGTCCATAGATTTGGGTGAAATCGGTCTCGTTCCGATTTTGAACCGATGTCCTACCCTAGTAGTCACTATGAATCAAATAAGGATTTTTTTTGGTCCAATCAAACAAGGGTTTAGAAAACATTTTCTCACTTGTTCTATGAAGAATGAGTCAAAGTTGTCAAACTTTGGAAAAGAATCCATTTTTATACTCCATTCTATATTTTTCCCTTGCAAAGAAGTTATGACGACTTTTATTGACCATAATTCAGTAATTTTGCAAATGTTACATATTATTGATATTAACACATGCCATACATTTGTATAGAATTACATTAAACACAAGTGATAACTTTAATCCTTTCTGTTTTATATATAAGGAAATAATTTAGGTGAACCCTATTCACAAAAGTAGAGCCGATCTAGGATTAGGGTTGAGCATTGGTCTAGAACCAAATAGAAACCGAATATCACAAAAAAATGTGGACCGAGAACTGGATCGAAAATTTCCAATCCCGTTTGGTCCAGAATCCCGTTTGGTCCAATTCTGGACTGAAATTGTTTTTTCTAATTTATATATTTTTAAAAAAATACAATTTGTAATAAAATAAATTAAAATTTTAATATTATAGATTAATATTACTATTTAATAAAAAAAAATCGGTCCGGATCGAGACCGCACCGAAACGGATACCAACTCTTAAAAATTTATAGACCAAAGACCGGGTCGAATATATCTCAATCGGGTCCGATCCAAAATTCCGGTCCATACCGGATTTTGCCCAGCCCTACCTAGGATGAGGTCAGAGCTGCAAGATCTCTCTACTCTGCATTGATTCTGGCATATCAATTTATTACCACATTTAATTACAGGCTCAAAATATCGATCTTGACATCCCAAATTTCTTGTCAAATCCTTTTAAGATTTTGAGTCTACGACCCAAATCTAACGAGCAAGCAAAGCTTCAAACACGTCCTCGTGACCCTTTAAACCCTCACCGCGCGAAACGAATCCCTCCCTCCACTAAAACCCTTTAAAAGAAAATTCTTTCCTTTATATTTTTCCCCTGTATTCTTTCTCACAAACTCCATACAAGAAAGTAAAACAACTCAGTTGTTAATGGAGGATCCGAGCAAGAAGAAACAGGTGCTTCTGTTCTATTGCTTGGAGGCCGAAGATCTTGCTAAGGAAATCGTCTCCCATTTCGACTTTGTCAAGCTCCAAACCATCAACTGGAGGTGAGTTTGATTAGACCCTAATTGGGCTTTATGTGGTTTTGGTGAGCTTGATTGTTTGAGTGTGCAAAACCCATTTGATTTTGGATGTTTCTAAGCATGTATTGTTTGTTAAATCATGTATTCAATAATGGGCTCTTCAACTTTTTAGTAAAGTTTTAGTCTTTAATCTTGTTTAGTACCAGTATATCAATGCTTTTTGGCATGAATCTTGAATAAGTATATACAATAGAAGTATCTTAAAGTATGATATAATAAGAAAATCTTGGAAGGAAATTGTAATGGTGGTTATTTTCATATCAGGAGCTTTGATGATGGTTTCCCAAACCTATTCATAGAAGAAGCAGAGGAAATCCGAGGCCACCACGTGGCGTTCTTGGCATCCTTTAGCTCCCCTGCCGTCATATTCGAACAACTATCCGTCATCTTTGCACTTCCTAGACTGTTTGTTGCTTCATTCACTTTGGTGCTGCCTTTCTTTCCAACCGGTTCATTCGAGCGAATGGACCAAGAAGGAGACGTTGCCACGGCTTTTACAATGGCGAGAATCTTGTCTAACATTCCTGTATCTAGGGGCGGTCCAACTAGCTTGGTCATCTATGACATTCATGCTTTGCAGGTTGTTAACAAGTTTTTGAGTTTTTTTTTTGTAAGATCAAAATTTGAGATCACTTTCTATTGAATCCCTTTCGGTATCTTGCTGAATACTTGTATCTGAGATCAGTGATCCTCCTGATCATGGTATGAGTGCCCCCATCTTGACCCCCCTAGATCCTACTTGTGCGGGACTATTGAATCCTTTTGGTATCTTGCTGAATACTTGTATGTGAGATCAGCAATTCAGATGGGCTATAAAGTGATTGATCATGCTGAATTGGATGATAAACATTGCTTCTGCAATCTTTTATGCAGGAAAGATTCTATTTTGGAGACCATGTCCTGCCCTATTTCGAAACCGGGATCCCTCTGTTGATTAAGCGTCTCAAGCAACTCCCTGATGCTGACAAGGTCTCTAGCTCTTCATAAATCTTTCAAATTAGCTTCAGACTATTTCAAAATGTAGTATTCTTTTTTCTGCAGATTATGGTTGCATTTCCGGATGATGGAGCATGGAAGAGATATCACAAGCAACTAGAAGAGTTCCCTATGGTTTGTGTTGTGTTCATCAACCTGCATAATCACAAGAACTTACCTTTCTTCACTGAATCCACATTGTTGCTTGTTGATCTTCAGGTTGTATGCAACAAAGTCCGAGAAGACGACAAGAGGATAGTCAAGATCAAGGATGGTAATCCCACTGATTCCCATGTCGTCATTGTCGACGATTTGGTCCAATCAGGTGGAACCTTAATCGAATGCCAGGTATTACAACAATCTCATTCTTCAAATTGTCATGACAACAACATAAAATGAGTTCAGTTCCTTTGTATTTTGCTGCAGAAAGCTTTGGCTGAAAATGGTGCAATAAAGGTCAGTGCATACGTCACCCATGGAGTTTTCCCAAATCGTTCATGGGAAAAGTTTGTGCACAGAGATGGTTCAGAGAAGGCGTTCACTCACTTCTGGATCACCAATTCGTGTCCATGTACGGCGAAAGCCGTTGAAAAGCAAGCGCCTTTTGAAGTAATCAGCCTTGCAGATTCGATTGCTGATGCGCTTCAAGTGTGAAATTAGGGTTTGATCGAAGCAAATAAGTGATTAGAATTCGTGTGAAAGACATGAGCTTTATTGATCTTAATGCGGTTTTTGTAAAACGGGTGTACTTCTTTTTTGAATTGGGCCATCGGAGAAGAAGATGGTGAGAGAATAATACAATCTAACAGAATAATTGCTGATCGGGAAAAGTTAATTGCCCCCAAATCAAAACCCTAATTTTGACGATTGTAGCAGAGAGTCAGACTACGAATACCGACGACGTCTGACAAGCCTGATCCAATTAAAGATGAATGACACGTGTCAGTCTGAATCAAACTCACTTCATCAACCACCCTTCATCTCTTCCCCCACAATCAAATCAACACTTTGAAATCATCGATTGGGCGTCTTTTTATTTCAAGTTCTGGTCTTCGCTTAACTTTTTCTTCCAGACTTTACCTTCTCTCTTCACAGAAATCGCTCTGCTCTTTCTTCTCCCCAATTCGTCTGCTTTCGTGTGGCTGAAAGGTATTGTTATAGTTCGTCTGCTTTCGTGCTCAATTCATTACAAGCTTACAAGTTATCAGCTTGCAGATTCCCGAATTGCTTCTTAGGCTGATTCAAAATTGCATCTTTTGATCGCTCTGGCATTAAATTAGCAAAATTAATGCTATGTTCGCCTATATTTTGCATTTGATTGAATGAATTTCATTTGTTATGAGCAAATTATACAACAACTATCAGAATACTTTTGCTGATGTTTGATTCCAAAATGCTGAGTCCAATTGTGGCATTGTTTCCACATTTGTCCTACTGTACACTCTTCTGAACTCTTAAAGTTTGCTATAAGCATGTTATCTTAGGCTTAATTGTGTTGGAGGACCACCAAAATGGCAATTACTAGTATCCATTCAGCCTCAACCTCAATTTCAACAGCAGCTAAAGCTGATGCCAAGTCCACCACAATGCCAAGCTCCAAGATTTCTTTTGCTCTATCCACAAAGCCCAAGATTCAGTTTTTCTCCAAGGTTAATAACATCTATGCTTATAATACTTGCAATTGGCTATGATTTCACACATATAACGCGATTCGCTGATGTTCAACTATAGGCTAGACTCGGTTTGAGGTGCATTGTGACAGTGAAGGCAATTGAGAACAAGGATCAGGAACAGTCAATCTCTGAGTTCATCTCTCAAGTCGCGAATCTAGTAAAGTAAAGCCTATGCATCCTTAGTTAAATCCATTACATTGAAGTTTTATTGTAACAACAATTGCTCCATTTGCATCTAGGCTGGTGGATTCTAGCGACATTGCTGAGCTGAACTTGAAACAGCTAGACTGTGAGCTTATGATTCGTAAGAAAGGCGCCATTGCACAACCGACTTTACCAGTTGCTCCTGTACCATCTAGTGTACCACAACAAGTGGCAACACCTGCACCCTCGCCATCACAAGCTGCTGCTCCTCCTCCATCTGCTCCAAAGCAAGCATCTAAGTCGTCGTCGTCGTCATCATCACATCCTCCTCTTAAGAGTCCAATGGCAGGAACGTTTTATCGTAGCCCGGCTCCTAGTGCTCCTCCATTTGTACAGGTCATTCTGATTCAGATTCCTACTAGTTAGAACTTAGAAGATTTTATTGGTATTGCTATCAAGATTCCTACTATCCCCAGATTTCCCGTAAGGGAAGCTACACTGGGTCATTGTTGTTGTTGTTGCTATCAAGATTCGCTTCGGTGTTTTGTATATGCAGGTTGGTGACAGAGTGCAGAAAGGTCAAGTTGTGTGTATTGTTGAAGCCATGAAACTCATGAATGAGATTGAAGTAAGTTCTATCTCTTTCTAGTTCAATTGCTGTTTAGGAGATTGAAGAAATTTAATACTAACCCTTGGGATTTATCTGTAAAGGCTGATCAATCAGGGACAATAACTGAAATCATTGCTGAAGATGCAAAGCCTGTTAGTGTTGATACGGTATGTTTTGTTGTCAAACTAATTGACACCATGTATCATATTATATATGTAACATTTTTGTGTTATGCTGAGTAAGTGACTTTATGATTATTTTGCAGCCGCTTCTTGTGATACAGCCATAGATATATGCAACTACTGAGTACTGAACCAAGTTTGTCTTAGTGAAAGTGAAAATGTGAATTGTAAGGCACCTAACCTTATGTTGTTGTTCTATGATGAGTGCACTTTTGAAGGCTTTATTTTTATTTTTGTATATCTTGAGTTAAATTTATAGTGAATTTCTTAGAGCCGTGAGAATTCCTCCATAGTTGTTATGTCAATATTATATATGTTTAGTAAGCAACTCCGCTTCAGCGGAATCTGAGGAGCCAATATGGGAGACCCCTGGCTTAACGCAAAGGGAGAGTGTCCGAATGGCCCGAGTAGGACCACCAACTAGATACCCTGCAAGCACTTGACAACGACCCGAAGACAGAACAAGCAACACACCAAAGACAACCGCAACACACCAAAGCAAGCAAAAGCACAGAGCGTAAAGACATACCAAACAAAAACACACCAAAGCAAGCAAAAACACAGAGCAAAAAGACATACCAAACAAAAACACACCAAACAAAACAGGACAAAGCACAATAACAAAACCAAACGCTCAAACCACGAAGAACCAAAGGAATCGTCTGTTCTTGCGACTAGCTATCCGCCGCCACCCCGATCTCCTCCATCTAACTGTCCATGCATTCTGCTAGCTCTGCTGGCATACTATAAATATGTAAATATAAATTAAATAAATCTAGTCTATTTTAATGTAATAAAATTTGACTTAAGGTCTATTATTCATGCATTTAGAGAAGGGCGGAAGAAAATAATTTCAACTTTTAAAAATCTATCCTTATATTCTAAAAATTATTAGGAGCTACAAACCTATTCAAGATTTTAATTTAGTTTTTACCAATATAAATTCATATCCGATATTTCATGAAAATGGTAATGCACATTCCATATCATGCCTATAGTCATATACAAAAGTTACCTATAGTCAAAACTAGATTATATTTATAGAAGTCGTCATATCAAATTAATAAATCTTACTTTGACATGTACGTTCATGTGTTAGTTAAACTTGCACTAATGACCCGTTGTTTCTTATATAAAAGTTATAATAGGTGATTTATCACGTGACGCAATGTTAAAACTTAAAAGGGTGATACTGTCATTTTGTTAATATATAATTATAATACCTCAAGTAGCCTTTTAGAAAATGTTATAAAGTTGTTGGTCCTCACTTAATTGTCATGATTTTGTAGTAATATTATTTATATATTTATATATATGATAATTCATTTAAAATTTGCTAACCAATTATCAGCTTAATTGGGTGCTTCTTGGTAGACACCATACGTGGGTTGCATAAACAACTAGCAAATTTTATTTATTTATCATGTTATTTGATTGATTTAATGGAGGAGCAACCACTTAAGTCCTAATATACCTTGAAATATTACTTTAATAAAGCATTTTTTTATCTATGGATTTTCTAACCTATTTTAGAAAGATTTGTTATTTTTGTTTACTTAGGAATTTGAAAAAAAGTAGATAGGTTTATACATTTTTTTTTAGGAATTTAGTTATTAAAATCGAAAAATTTATTAGAGGTATAGCGGTATAGGTTAAAAAGACCATTTTATTTATGATCTAAAGAGTCAAATTTGTCATAATACACGAAGTAAACTCAGAAAGAAAATAATTACGGCTTTTAGCTCAAATTCTGATCTTGCTAATCATGACCTAATCGGCTAATCCTTTTTATATGAATTAAACACAACCTAATATACTAATGGAGACATATTAATGGCTTGAGTTTTACTTGACCTATACATGAACCTAATAAACAGTTTTTGGTGGAATAGTATAGTGGCAAATAACAAATTAAAGAGAGAGCAAAAAATAAAAATAAAACCCGGATTAAGTTGAGGCTCAAACATACATGGTTAGCTGATTAATCAATTCTTAATAAGTTATCTGAACTTGTAAGCCATCTTAAAATCATTAATCTTTTTAGAAGCAAATTATACTATATATAATAACTTTTCATAGAACATGTATTCAATAATCAAAGATTGGCTGCACATCATGATCATTGATTTGCATGACGCCAAACTATATTATATATTCAAACACATACATACATAGTGCTATTAAACTAATGGTTAACTAAATACAAGAAAGAGACACGAATGTTCATTTATCCATTGATCAATTTATATATAAATTCATCCACGATCAACCAAAACCAGAAAGAAGAGACTATGGGGAAATCAAAAGGTCAACCTCTCATTTGCTCTGAAAATTTGTCCATTCCTTCTGTAAGTTTTTGCAAATTAATTTCCTAAATTATATACAATCTTTTATATCGATCATTTTCATGTATATTTATTGATCACATCTTTATTGATCGATGTAGTTTCAAGTGGTAGTCGTTGAGGCGAATATGAGTTGCAATTCATGCCGAGAGAGAGTTTTTCAACTTATGTCGAAGATGAATGGTAAGAATATTTATGTCATATTTGTTTCTATATCAGGAATCGAAATGGAATTAAGATTCGGATTGGAATTTGAATCATTTGTACCCTAGTTTTGAATTTGGTATGAACTCAACTATATTTGGCTGATATAAGAATCGACTCATTCTCATCGTTTTAGTTAAAATAAACACTAATATAGATTTGACTTATTCATAAACTCATTTCTCATACCAACGATATAGAAATAAACGGGCCTTAATGGATAATATTTTACATAAAATGAACAAAAATAATGAGTCAAAATTGATTTGGTATAATCAAATTTTGAGCAGGAGTTAAGGAATTTACAGTGGATGTGACAAGAAATCAAGTGATGATCAAGGGAAGATGTAAGATTCCTTTGGCTAATTCTAGAGGCAACAAGAAATTTCATACAATATTGAACTAGTTGATGTGTAGGTCATGAGGTTTCGATTAATTTTGTTATATGTTTTTATGGTGTATATATCATTTTATTTTGTTTGTTTTATTTTATTTTTGGTCTAAATTTTGTTGGATTTATTAGTTAAAACTGATTAATTGCTTCATCTTAGCTGACTATTTGGGCCGGCCTACAAGGATGATGGCCCATTAATATGACAAAGGCCCAATAACAATTTGCTAATGTAAACTAGTTGAGTCATCCGATTGAAAAGGGACGGGTTTTGAAGGATTTTTCAATGCATGTATCTCATCTGTATGGTTATTGGAATATACGTGGTGTATGCAAGTTACTTGTTAATCAATTGTGATTGTTACGAAGTTGATCATTTAGTTGATCAAGGTTAATTTAATAAAGTACGAAATTCTTGGCTTTGAGATTTGTTCAATTCGAATCCCTTTCCGGATTCCTTTCTCTTTGATCTAGACTCGGATTGTACCATTCTATCATTCTATAATCATCTCTTTATTTATTTTATTTTTGGTTGAAAGGAGAGGCAAATAATCGTCTCTTAATGTGTGTATGTCATTTAAAAACAATTGTTTCGTAAGTTATAGTTCATGTATAGAGTGCCCTTTAGTAAGGTTGTCAAAAGGCAAAAGTCAATTTTCCTTTATTAGTTATTACACGAAAATTCGACATTAAAATGTGATGGAGTTCAAATGTAAATCCCACTTGAAAAAATAGATAAATACAAATCTGGTTTATAAGATCATAGGCTACTCCTATTATTACTAAATGGTTTTGGAATAAAATTTAACTAGGTTTTTATACCGAGTTTGATAGTTGGCCCGTCTTTCATGTAACAAAACACATCAAGTATTTTAAAAGTGGAGTGGAGAATGCCTCGAATACGTCTTTCGAGGATTTTCTTGTTCGTTCTTGCTTCTCCCTTTCACCTTTAGCGTTCCATTATAGTTCGGGGGCGTTAGCCTTCCTTTTCTTTTTTCTAGTTACTCTTGTTTTGGATCTTTCAAAAATTCCCTCTTATTTTCTTGTCGGGAAAAAAATACGTACATCTTAATTATAAGGTGGTAATACATAGAGTTGTCGACTTGTTAGGTAAAGGGACAAATTAAACGAATTTATTAAGAACGTGAGGGGGTGTTCACTAATGAGGTACCCATTGAGTTCCCCCCGTTGCACTTGTGGGGGCTTGTTAGAATATTTCCATCCCACATATGAAAGTTGGAAGTAAATTGGACGAATATATAACTCAGCGAGTTACTCCTTCTATCGTCAATTGGTTTTAGGATGGAACCCTGCTGGCCTAATACCTTTTAAATATTTTAAACATAATTTTTCCACCTTAGTCCTAATACGTGAGGAAGATAAACTAAATTTATATCATTTCTATTTCCAAAATAAAAAAATAAATAGTTAATCAAAGTTATATCATTTCTCCATTCGGCATCGAGCTTGTCGACTAGCCAGAGCGGCTTCCAATAGTAGAATTCTTCTAGTTTGTCTCCGATAGGCTACCTTATCCTCCTCTAAACTTCTTTAGTTTGTCCTGCTAGGTTTTCTCAGCTAAATCTCTCTCACTATACTTGTCCCAATCGAACAGGGCCTAAACCTCGTTCTATATCCGACCCGGGTCCGGAGATACCAAAGGTCTTAGAAATCGAAGAGAAGTAAATGAACAAACAATGAATGTTCATATACTGGATGCATAAGGTGGGACCCGGTCCGAGCAGAGTGACATGGAAAGGATTCATCTAGAAGCTAAAGGGAAAGGGACACGGTATGTATGGGAATCACTCTTTGGAATTTGAAGTCACTGTATTATGTGGGCTGGACACAGCTAGCATTTCATTTTTCTATTTCCAAATTTTTTTGTCTCAAATGTTCTTGGGATACACAGAGAACATCATCTTTTTCTGAATAAAAAAATTTAAATTAAAAAAATGCACACGTAGTTTTTAAAAATATTAGGCATACTCTGAAAGAAGAAGGCTTGCCTAAACGGTTTTCTAATCAGGTTTAAACGGACACCTAAACAGACTCATAAACTAAGTGAGTTGGAACCTTCTAATACTTAAACGAGACTTAGACAAAACTTAAGCGGGATTTTTAGAACAAGTCCTACAATCATATCACATTTCTCAATAGCCTAAACTTAAGTGTTTTGAGTAATCAAATAGTAAAATTTATATTTAATTAGATGTGAAATTATATACCCGAAGTCTTGATTTATTACCATAGAAGATTTTGAGTAATCAAATAGTAAATAAAATTTAAAAATATTAAATTATAAAAGATAATTTTTATATTTTCAATGTATTTTTTAAATATCTCTTTCTCGTTATAATGACTTTAAGTGTTATACATGATAATGTCCGTGATTATTAGATCACGCGTTCAAATATCCATTATATTAATAACCTTAAGTGCTTTATATGGGAAAAAAAGCATATTTACAGAAAAATGGTAAAATGGTATACCGCTTGAGTATTTGGTTACAAAACATTAGTTGAACACTAACTCCATATTAGAGTTAGAGTTGAAAATTTGGAGGATTAAAAGATGGGAATCTTGCTAATAATGCTAATGATTTCCACCAAACTTTATTCCTTGGTTTGGTAAGACCTCCCCTTTTTATTTATCTATTTTTCTTTCTATCATTATTTTACAAACAAAAATACCTTTAATAAAACATTTGTAATTCCATTTTCTAAGCCTGTTTTTTTTTTTGCTCCACTAACTAAATTAAGTATCTTTTTAATCTAATAGAAGATATTTAGACTAATAAAATAAAAAATGAACTATCAACCCCATATTCACAAATATCATCCCTTATTAGTAAGACATGTCAATCGGGTCGTGTTTGGGTTTGGTCATTTTCAAGTTCAAGTTGAGTCGGGTTCGGATTGAATCGGGTCACAGGTTAATCGGGTCGAGTCACAACGAATTTTCGAACGGGTCGAGTTGCCCAATGGGTTAAAAACATTGACGTTTTTATGATTATTAAAATCAATCAATTAAATAATAGTAATATTTAATTGTAATATATTATTTTTATGTATATTTAAGCAGTCAACCCAACGAACGGGTTCAGGTCTACTGGGTTCAGTTTATTTCGATTTTTGAGATCAAATTTCCGGATCTTAACCCTAAAATTTTCGTACAATTATTTGATCAAATTTATGATTCAGTTCATCTTATAACAACTATACTTATCAACCTCATTGGTGAGACTTTACACACGTTTTTCCTTCTACAAGTCCATGCATACTTATTTCGGATTTTCTAACCTATGCCCTTAGGGTATAGGATAAACATCGTGTTTTGGAAATATTTATTATTTTTATTTATTTAGTGAATTAATTTTTTTTTTGCTAAGTGTTTAGGCATTTCCTTTTAGAGTTTTAGTTTCCAAAATCGGCATGTTTATCCTATGCCCTAAGGGCATAGGTTAGAAAGATCATACTTATTATAGGAATGTCTAATAATCTAAATTTAAAAACATTAATGCATAGATTAGAAAGACCGTACTTATTATAGGAATGTCTAATAATCCAAATTTAGAAACATTAATACATGAGAAATTACATTATTCCTTTCGTATTTACATACAAAAACACATTTTTTACATGCCACTCTTATTTTCACCCCATTTCCCCCAAACATCCAAGGCCAGTTTTCCCCCACTTGCCCCTGCACAAAAACCCACTTGAAAAATAATTCCTCACCTTACATAATTGTACTAGGTTCACCCTTTTTCACTAAATTGAACAGCTGGACCCCACCCCCTTTCAAAAAAATCCCCACACGTGTGACAGTCAACACCACACGAGCACACCCTCACCAACCCATTGACTCCCCTCCCTCAAAAGTCAACGCCCGAGCTCATCCCACATCGCCGAGCACGTGCGCCGGGCGAACCCGACCCGTTCATTCTCCAGATCATACACCACCTCAAACCCCTGCTGCTGGTAATTCCCCAGCGTCATCCCGGGCCCACCCTCCGACTCATCTCCACCGTCCATCATCATCATGCACCCAACTCTCCTCTTCCTCCTCGCTCCATCTCCGCCGTCCAAATACTCGTAAAAATAATTCCTCTTCGGCAGCGCCACACTCGAATTCTCCCCCCCAAAATGCAACACCATACTCGGCACCACACTCGCACTACTACCCAAACCGTCCATATAATAACACGGGCTCAACCCGGTTCGCCCCTCCGTATCCTCAGCCCGCTTGTAAACCCGGCCCAGCCTCCGGTCCAGCTCGGCCGAGACCGCCTTATAAAGCCCCGTCGGAAGCATCGTGAACGTCGTCCCGCTGTCCACCACCACTCCCCCGTTCCCTCTCCGGTCGACCCGTTTCAGGTTCCCCGGAGCCGGAATCCGGGTCGGGCCGATTGAAATTGCCTCCAGCCCGACCGAATAGAAGTACGGGTGCTTCGGATTCCTCAGCATCGGAGTGTAATTGTAGACGATTTTGCCCCTGCCGGGATCGACTTTCCTCTGTTTCCTCTCCCCTGTTCCTCCGCCGGAGTTTCGCCCCAAAATCAGCGGGCTGGGTTGCCGGAGCTTCGTTGAATCGAACGAGTGGGAGACCAGGCAGTAAGAGAATTGGTTCCCGAGCTGAGGGGAGAGGCTGGAGAGCTGATTGGGGAACGAGAGGAAGCCCCGGCCGAACCCGGCGACGCCGATTGGCTCCCCGAGAGCGGAGTTCGCGCAGGCGAACGTGAAATTGGGGAGGGTGAAGGGTCTTCCGGAGTCTGGCCCCATCTTGAGAGTCTCCCGGTGGAGGTTTCCGACGAGGCTGCCGTCGCCGTACGCGTAGTAGAAGGCAGGGCATCGGAATTTCTGGCAATCGGAGGTCTCGATCATGTCGAGTGGGCATTTGGACATGGCGCAGAGGTCGGAGGTGGGGAGGGAGGCGTGGGCGGCGGAGCAGGCGCGTGACTGGCACGTGAGGAGGGAGGCGGAGGAGACGTTGAGGGGAGGGGGAGGAGGCGACGTCGTTTTGCCCTCGCAGAGGATGCACTCGAAGGGGGAACAGGGGAACCAGACGAGGTCGGAGCCTGTGTCCATGTAGAGGGAGAGCGTTTGGACGCCCAGGGAGAAGGAGAGCGTGTAGTCGCTGCCTGGGGCGAGTGGGAGGGAGACCTGGCGGTGGTGGCGGTGGCGGGCGGCGGAGCGGGTGGCGGTGGATTTGAGGAGGTGGTGGGTGGGGGCGGATTTGGAGGTGGAGAGAGAGTGGGTGAGTGGGAGGATGAGGGATGATGAGAAAGAGAGATGGGTGGTGAGGAAGAGGGAAAACAAGAGGATGTGAGGTATCAAAGCCATGGCTTTTTTGGGGATGAAGAAGGGTGCTCTGTTTTTTAGCAGAAACAGAGTGTGAAGGGACGGGGAAGAAGAAGAAAGGTGGGTTTGACTGGTGAGGGTTCTTTGTGTATTTATTTTAGTTTTGAGTGGGGTGCCAACGTGGCAAGTTTTAGGCGGGGGGAGTTTAGGAACGATAATAACGTTTGTTTATGTGACAAAGAATTCTCGCGAAATGAAAGTGAGATTTCATTTGTTATAAGACAAATGTTTAATTCGTTCTGCAATGTTGGTGGATTGTATTTTTGAGGGGTAGTGATGGACGTTAGGTTAGAGGCTTTGTTTATAATGTTGGATTGTGTTTGGTTTTAATGGTGGAGTTGTAGGGTGTGCTTGAACAGACTTAAGATTGTGTGGAAGAAAGACTTGGGTTTAATTTTAACATTTTGGTTAGCCTTTTGAGCTCACAGGTCAATAAAAGTCAACTTTTGTCAAGCCTGGTATGATGTAGGAAATGTCTTCACATATTTAATCAAATGATTAGGAGTTTGATATTCGTTTCAATTTTCTTGTGCAGTGTTTTCAATTAAAAAAAATATTATTAGAAATTGGCTTTTCCAACTTCGTCGAGAGTTAAATTCGGTTGTAAATTGTCTCGCTTGTATTATTTTATTGTTTTCATAAGACTACATGTTTTGCTTGCACCGCCTAAGATGATTTTGTTTCTGTTATTTAAAATGTTAAAGGTTGAACTATCACTCTTTTAATTACTATCTAGCCTTTTTAAATTTTATTAAAATAAAATTCTCCTCCAAGGAATGAAAAGTACTATCTCATTTTCAATCTAAAAAAATTGTATCTAGCAACTCAATCCACTAAAAGGGATGATTAGTTTGGTAAAAGATATCAGAGATAATTTTTTTTTTTGATTTTTCTAACCTATGTCCTTGTTTAGCTCATTACAATGGTAATATTTTACAAGTTTTAATTTTTATTTACAATAATTTTATTTTTAAAAAAAAATTATTAATTTTCCAATAAGATTGTAGTTCCATTCTATAGTATACTTAACCTATTCTCTACCATTTGCTACTAAGTCATCTCATCTAAAATCGATCTTTAGTTATTTTAATTGGTATGTAAAGTTGGTCCATCTTTTTTCTCGAAATTGAAGTTTAGGGTGATGTTAATTGAAATGAATAATGACGTGTTTGGTAAGCTATACTAATCAAAGTAAACGACTTATGTATCTATATTTGATAAGGTCGGCCAAAAGTTTTGATGGTATGTAGAGAAAGAAGGTTTTGGTTGTGAATAATTGAGGTCAAATTTGAAGATGTGTTTAAAAAAAAAGGAATTGGGTGGACTGGTGTACAAGTAACCACACTCTTTCGGCAACTAGGGTTAGGTGAATTTTGGAGTTGTGTGGATAAAGATTGCTTCTTTTTTTTCAGACAAAAGATAAAAACACAGAGGATAATCCATTCTCATTTGTTTTGTTTTTTTATTAGCCACGTCAGCTGTTTTGGTTGTTTTAACTTTTACTTCAAGTAGGATTGTAGTATTTGTTCTTGTGTAAAGATTCAGATGAATCGATTCTGACCTTCCTTTTTTGTTTTTATCTTTTTGAATGGTTAAGAGGTTAAGAATTAAGATGCATCAGTATTAGACAGGTCTGATAAAATGAAAAGATCATTAAGAAGGTAGTTAGAAGATCGATAATATATTAATGATCTCTTCGTGTAGATAAATTTATATAACTGAAATGAAAAATATTTTAATTACATGGGGGCTCATAAACTACTATTTTCTCAAACATTATAATTTTTATAAAAAAAAGTAAACATCTCATTTCAACTACTAATTTCAGCACATAATATCAGTATCAACATCAACTCATATAATTACATCGTTGCTGAACAGACCCAAAATACATCGGTTTTGAATTGGAACCTTATTAATCGTGTAGATAGAATCCGTTAGACTTATGACTCACAATTTCGACCCAACAGCCTTTAATAAATGTACTTTGAGCCATAAAATAAATAAGTCTATTAAAAAATTAAAACGAGTTTACAGCTAACTAAGGTCAAACATATAGTCAAACAAATCAAGCTAAGGACCCAGTCTTGCAATTTTCAATTATAAAGCTGGAAAAATAAACCAATTGATTAGATGTGTAAACAATCATACTTATCCAACATTAATTAATGTATTGTTAGACTATCTAGTCCAGAGTCACATTTAAGTACAATATAGCAAGCATTAGTACATGATTAATTTGCACCGATCCTTATCAATTAAGGCACGTACGTATCCATACAGCTTTAGCATTGTACATATGTTTTGAGTGCTACCAAAAATTTACCACAGTTCAATTGATTTGTCCGGTACATTGCATATTTTTCTTATACAAAAGTTTGTATATATAATTGAGTGAATTGACACTGACAGTGTCATTGTCCTGACATATCATATCTCAGACTCGTAGTACTATTTCAAAACTATACTTTAAATGTTTATTATATGGTCGAATACGTAATATCTATTATAATACGTGACTAAGTTTGACACCGTTCGAAACTTTTGTACATAGAATATATATCTAGTTTTATGTATCATATCTCAGACTCGTAGTACTATTTCAAAACTATACTTTTGTCTTGATGTGTTACTTTGACTACAAAATTCAATTATTTTGATCAATGGTGTTAAAACTAGAAAATAATAGAAATAACACACAATATATGGTACAAATTTGTATTTTTTTTTCAGTTTAAATTATCGAATCTCTCTGCAAAACAGTGAGCAAGTGCATGTATCTTGTGTGCATTTTGTTAATTCTTGGAAATTGATGGGAGTGTGGTCCATTTTTCCCAATAAAATACCAAATGTACCCACAATATATCAAGATGTTCATTTTATATAGTACTTCAATTTCTATGCACGAATAGATTTCAATTCATAGTGTCATTTTCAGCCTAGCACAAAATTTCAAATTTATGTCATTCAAAGTAAGTTTATATGTAATATTACTCCATCTATACATAAATTCTATAAAAAAATTCCCAACAATAATTATTCTTTTATATATTTTGTCAATATTTTTTCTAAATTTTGTTCTTAAAACAGTACTCAAATAGGTAAAAACTTTTCTTCTTCTAACAAAAATTCAATTCAAAACAAACTAATTATATAAAATCTTCTATACAACTATAAAAACTCTCCCTCTAAGACAAATAAATGTTCTACTTTTAAATGCAAACTAATTATTGAAATAACTAAAAAATATTCTCAAATACAAAAGACATCTAACAAATAATTACAATGTGGAATATGTTCGTGTGTTTAAACAGTCGACGAATGGCCTCTCACAATCACAAAAGATGTTATTGCTAATAAGAGCATTAATTGGCTTATACATTTCAGCTTCTCCGATCACTATTTTAGATCCCTCTTTTAGTATTTTAGTCTCTCAACTTCCTTCAATATTGTAACAATAGTCCTTTCAACTTCGTTCTTCAATGTAGTAAGACCATAGTAATTAGTCGCTCTTTCACCTTCCCAACAGCCAGCAACCCTTTCCTAAGTTTTCAGAGCCTGTACCTTTCATTATTTGTTACACTTCGGTCATTTTGCACTATATAAATAATACCATTTCGGTCATAATTAAAATTACATACAAAATTATATCTGCCCACTCATAAAATCAATAAACAAATAATTAAGATTCATAATATATATATCTTACAACAAATTAATAATTAAAAAATATTTTAAAGCATTTTCTCTGCATTATTTGTTTCCAACAACTAACACATATAATTTGCATTCTTATTCAAATTTAAATAACATACGTAATTATCTATATATAATTATAAAATTTATAATATAGACCGTCCAACGGACGGGCCAAGCGGCCTAGTTATTTAGGTAAAACAAGCAATTTCTTAATATCTTTGTTAATTCATATAATGATATGATATAATGATAAGTATTTTCAAGTGGAGATAGTGTCGAATTGATATTGTACTTGTTATATGAGGTAAACACTTCATGACTTCATGCATATATGCCTAAAAATCAAGAAGTTAGAGAATTCCATAGTCGAGTAAATCGATATAAGAAAACAAACATAAATTCCAAATCGATTGATTTCAAGACAAGAACTAGGGGTGATTATGTGGAACACGAACTATACAAAATATATAAGACGATAATTTAGGAAGCAACTATAAATGTATTAAAGTTTAATAGGCTAATATAAAGTGGGTTTCACACTCATTTATGTGCATATGCACGTTAGGTCTAGCAAACAAACTCAGTGGAGCTTCATCCTAGCTAAAATCAATTAACAACAAGAAGTTTAGTTCAAAAATTTTATATTGTAAGTTTTTATCATAATTTTAGATGTTAAAAATATTTTAATAATTTTATCTCCACGTACATAGTTTGTAAGAATATGCGAGTATAAATAAAACCAAAAGGAGGATTATTTTGCGGTCACTGGTGGTGTATATGGCATTTCAGCAAACATCAAATGACTTTATCCTGAATCTAGAAAAACATATTAAATCTTAAACTAAAATATGAACCAAAACTAAAACATGGACTGATGAGGAAGAGAAAGATGAAAATAATAAACAAAGTATAAAAAGATGCCCAAAAAAAATGGAAAGCCTCAAAAGTCAACTTTGTCGAGATTAATTCTAATAGGTCAAGATATATGAACAAGACGGCTTCAAACGGTTTTGTAACTAGAGACTACGCATAAAGAGTACTAAGTATGAGAACTACCAAATATGGATGTAACATAGTCCTGAAACTGAAACGCTTGCCCTTTAAGAGGAAATCACAAGAGTCTCTAATAGATGGGATTTAGAAAAGTAGAAGTCGAAGATGACAACTTTATAGTCATTAATGATTCTAGGGATATGAGAAATTGAAATGATTGTCTCTAACAGTTGAGTTCACTCCAATGCTTTGAGACGGTTCTATTTCTGCATTTGGGTAGTGATTTCAATTTTGTGACTGACAAAATTGTTAAATTGGGCCACACTCTCTCTAATGCACATATCCTGAAAAGTGGTAAATATATAGAAAGAGAGGGGAATATACAAGGCACATTTTACCAAAGAAAGTCAAGGTAAAAAAATACAACTCCAACACGGATACGCAAATCCGGTAAAAAATATAATGCCCTACGGGCCTAACAAAGCAAGGTCTAAGACCCGACCACCATCAAAAGTATAGACCGAGACAAGGTGGTGCCCCAAAAAACCCCTTGACTAGCGTGCTGGGGGAGCAAAATGGGCTAACCATCTCCCAAAGCCTAAAAGCCATAGGTAGATGCTAGGTAAGGAAACAAGGAGGAATCACCCCGGATGTACGCAGACATCACGGGCGTAATCCTAAACAACTCAACTAGCAAATCATATCAACACAATCACACCCAGCCGGCAAGCATGAGTGTGGCCAAGAAAACAAGCAAGGCCGACATGCCAAAGAGAGAACAAGAGGGGGGGGGGGGTGGGAATCAAATATGTAAAAGAGCATGGAACTTAGCCCCCTTTGTTCCCTTTAACTTACAAGATGTGGTGATTCTTAACTCGCAATCCTTGAATTGTATATTCCTGTCCGCAAGAATGTTTTAGGTCGTTTTCGGTAACCCTAATTCTTACCTTACATAAAAAAGAGGATTATTTTGAAAAAGCAGAATAGCTGGCTGGCTCAGCCGCTCAGCCACCAATTACTATTCAACAAAAAAAAAAACAAATACGACAACATTAATTCTAATTAATAGGTCAAAATATATGAACAAGACGGCTTCAAACGGTTTTGTAAATAGAGACTACGCATAAAGAGTACTAAGTATGAGAACTACCAAATATGGATATAACATAGTCCTAAAACTGAAGCACTTGTTCTTCGGGAGGAAATTACAAGAGTAATAGATGGGATTTAGAAAAGTAGAAGTGGAAGATGATAATCTTATAGTCATAATGATTCTGGGGATATTTGAAATTGAAATGATTGTCTCGAACAGTTGAATTCACTCCAGTGTTTTGAGACGGTTCTATTTCTACATTTGGGTAGTGATTTTAATTTTGTGACTGACGAAATTGTTAAATTAGGCCACACTCTCTCTAATGCACATATCATGTATTATCCAGAATTATATATTCGTGTCCGCAAGAATGTTTTAGGTCGTTTTCGATAACCCTAATCCTTACCTTACATAAAAAGAGGATTATTTTGCAAAAGCGGAACAGCTGGCTGGCTCAGCCGCTCAGCCACCAATTACAATTCAACAAAAAAAAAAGACAAATACGACAACATTAATATTAGTTGGCAATTAGCATTTGAGAGAGACCGAGGATTCTACACGTTGTCAAATTTGTGATGACGTGGCTCCGTCAGACCCTGTCCACCTGTACGGTCCTGAACACAAAATTACGACTTGCATATACTACTGACTTTTTTTGTTTTCTTTTGATTTTTGGAGGATTCCTAGTTAGCTTAATTTGCCAATGGTTTCCTAGACATATCTTTTTAACTCGGCCGACTTGTTTAATTGCATTATTACTATCTTTATTTCTTGTGTGTGTATGTAGGAGCATAATTAATTATGTACAAACAAAAGTATTGTAATTTGCCCCATATCTAGTGATGGAGCTTAGAATGAGTGCAAATCAAATACATGCATATTGTATGGTTCTCAACATATTGTTTGGGAACCATGCAAGATGATGAGGTGTTGGTCAAAATTGTTTATTTGAAAAATAAATTTGCAACCAAACCACCAAATAAATAGTTATAGGTGGATGGAGCCTTTTTATTATTCGATTCGTGAATGAAAATGGCTCACTTGATTCACTCATTATCTATAAAAATTTTCTCTCATATTTGATTTACCTGTCACTTGTGGGTCAGTTGGGTGACCCACCACTCGTAAATTGTTATTATAACAATAATTTATAAAATTAGAGTTAATAAAAGAAGCGTTGTCTTGTGATGACTCTGAAAAGGGGCAATGATCGTAGTGAGGAAAACTAGCGGTGAAGGAGTGTTCTTGGTGGTGATTTGGAGAGGATAGTGGAGACGCAAAGAAGACGACCGAAAGAGTGGAAGTGTGGCTGCACCTATCGGGTAAGACGGGGGAGCCGAACACTGCAAAATAGAACACGACAAATTACTAGATGTGTACTTAGTAAAATTTGATGGCGGCAATGTTAGGTTGTTAGGAGTATTAGAATATAGTATATGTATTAGATTATATTATGCGGGTGGTAAACGGGGGGTGATGGGTGGTGGGTCAGGTGAATCGGGTGTAAAATCTCACCCATATTCATTCCGTCACCTGTTTCATATGTCATTCGATCCACCCGTCACCTACTATTGTTCGATTTTTTACCTGTATATTTGAGTCGGATGAAGCAAGTGGGTCAATCACACGTGGATAATATCCACCCTTTGTGTGGGCAGACATTATTGTGAAGACCCACCACAAGAATTGTATGTATCTATATCTTAACCTTACCATACCCAAAATTAGGCCTTTGAATAATTTGTTCAAAATTGAAAGTGACATCTTCCAATTTGGATTTGGACAAAAGAGTATCATAGCTCTAAATAATTGCGAAGATTAAATAAAATATATATTTGTTTCAACTAAAATCCCTCTATGTCCCATAGCATCAAAATTTTAAAATTTTAAAAGGTTTAAGTGATTCGATATGCATCTTTCTCAAGTCATTTTCAAGGTTTTGTGATTTGTGAATGCAAGAGCCATGCCAGCTGCTAACTTATTGGCTTCACCAAACTTCACTCAAAGTTAAAAAGTACCATCTCCAATCATTTAAAGCTGGTTACAACCACTACATACTTAATACTTTTTTTTTATTATTAATTTTTAATGTACTATAGCCGAACTAGGTGCTCTATAGTCTATAGAAATCTACCTTCAAAAAATACAAAAAAAATAAAAAAAATAAATCATGCAAACATGTAAAAATAAAAAATTTAAGCTATAGTATTGAGCTTAAACCAAAAGTTATTTTTTTTATTTCATTAAAATTAATTTTGATGGATACAAGAGAGAAAATGGAAATGCGACGACTAGATTTACTATCTAGAATTATTGTGGAAAAATCATTTGCATGATGTATCTTCAAATGACTTTTGGATCGTAGTACATGCAGAAGTAATAAGTATGTATGATGTTGTATTGTTGTTTGTGAAGCCAAGAATGAACAATTTAAGAAAATTGAGATCGAAGGTGACAACTTAATCGTAATGGGTTTTTCTAGTGTGTGCTCATGGGCACACACTAACAATGATTGGGTTTTCCTTAATTAGGAGGAAAATGTAAATTGAAAAGGAGGTGAATATAAATTGAAAAGAAGGTAAATATAAATAAGGAAACCATTAGCTTAATTTTGCAAGAGTATTATTTATCTTTATTGCTAATTTTAAATTTATTATGTAATGTTTACCTTTAAATTTCTAATTAGAGAAACCGCAATTATTATTAGTGTGTGCCCATGGGCACACACTAGAAAAACCCAATTGTAATAAATGCACTAAACAAGAATAGATCGTGTCCTTGACAAATAGAGATGTTGATCGCTGAAACACTTCTTCTTTTGTAATCTTTCAGGGTTGTCCGAATTCTACACGTACCTCGTGATTACTGCAAGGCGGCTGATCTGATTGCATTTCTACAACATTCATATAGTCGCAATCAAATACAGACCCATTTTAAACTTCGTGTCCTTATCCATAACAATATCATAGGCTGACATCATACCCTAATGTTTTCCTATTAAAAAAAGTTAAATTTTGAAATGAGTTAATGATAAAATTAGTGTTGTGACATGATTTATACCTCATCATTATGATAGTTTGTTGAGTGGATGACCATCAAATATTATAATGCAAGTTTTTATTTGAAAAAGTTGCATAGGTTTGAAAATGTGAGACACTGATGCCCATACCAATTATTGCACTTAGAGAGAAGCTTCACTGCTTAATGCTTATTGCTTAAAGTTGTTTGGTTTAAGGAATGGAATAATTACGGTAATCGATCTAGAAAGCGGAAAGCCCTATAATTAGGACTTTCATCATTCCTATAATTTACCATTAAACCTTAAAAATGGATCACATGATATTGTTAATCAAAATCTTACAACTCTAAGCTAACTCAGCAAGAGCATATTAATTGGTCTGAGTAAAAACTTAATTTGAAAATTCAAACATGAAATGTGTTTTATAACTAGAGTCAATTACCGGAAACCACCCATATGATAGCCAATATTCTAGAAAACCACCCGTTTAATTATTAATTACCCCAAACCACCCGTATGAAGAAGTCTGTTAAATTTAAACCACCCATACTCATTCTCCGTTAATTGTCCCGTTAAGAGCGTGATATAAATCCTTATTTGCATTTTTCTAAAATCAAAATAAAAGATAAAAGAAAACAAAGAAAACAAAGATTCAGTGTCGATTTCTTCAGCTCTCGTGAACTTCATTTTCTGATTTCTCTCCCTTGCCAATTTCTTCTCTCTCCCTGGCCAATTCCAGCGTTGATTTCTTCAGAACTCAAAGGCCGGAACTTCAATTTAGGGCGAAATTCAATTTAGGGCCTCAATCTCTTATGAAACCAAAGTAATTATGGTTCTTCAAATTAGGGGCGAAAAATTGGGCATAATCGAGCCTCTGGTGTTGTCTGCCTCATGGACGACCGAATTTCCGGTCTCGTCTCTCTCTTTAGGGTTGCGAATCTGGGCATAATCGAGACCCGCAGAAGATTATTTAGGGTTGTGGGATTGGGATTTAGGGATACAGAATATATTTCAAGCTTGTGAATTATGGGAATTTCGAAGGGGGTAGTGCAGGTGTTATAACCTCAATTGGAGAAGGAAGTTCGAACAGTTGAAGCACAAGTTCGAAAAGTATATGTGTTATTTGGTTGCAGGTTGTTGATTTTTTTTACCAGGAAATTGCACTTTTTCAGGAGCTTATGTGTAATTTGGTTGAGCAATTTTAGGGACTTGGTTATTTGTTGCCCTTTGTTCATCTCGTGTTTGTAGGTTGATACCAATATCTCCATCTTTGGATTTTTGGTTTTTGTTTGACATCATGACATGCCTTTGCTCTTGACTCTGGATTACAATCCATATAAAACCAATTGCTTTACACCATTAAAGCACTCGTACGGTGAAACAACCTTAGAAATCTATATAAAACCAATTGCTTACCTTCTAAAAAGAAGAAACTCTTATTATGCCCAAATTTTTGCTCAACTTTGAAGAACCCTAATTCCTCCTCTTTCAATTTTTCGCCCAACTTAAAAATCCTAAACTGAAGTTTCTCCTCTCTAAAGAGCCTAAACTGAAATTCCGCCCCTCTGAACTATGAAGAACTCGACACTGGAATGGGCGAAGAGAGAATGTAAATTGTCGAGAGAGAGAGAGAGAGTGAAATTTGGCATGGGAGAGAATGAGGATTAAATTGTCCCATATCTGCTTACCAAAATTCTTTGATTTTGTTTTAAATTTAATTTTAGAAAAATATGCAAATATAGATTTGTATCACGCGCTTAACGGGACTATTAACGGAGAATGGGTATGGGTGGTTTAAATTTGACATATTTCTTCATAAGGGTGGTTTGAGATAATTAATAATTAAACGGGTGGTTCTCTGGAATATTGGTTATTATATGGGTGGTTTCCGGTAATTGACTCTTATAACTATTAAATGCCGTTGACTTGGTGCTTTGACTTGACTTGATTTAAAAAAATTTGAATTATAATGGATATGTTGAAAACTATGTATGCCAGATTACCCAACCCAAACGCAAACTTTACTCAACAATCACCTAATTTGATTCAAAGTTGGAAGCTAAATTTTTTTGAGGTACAAACTTGAATTGAGTTATATTTACCACAATCTCTTTTTTTCTGTCAGATATTTACCACAAATTTTTGTACACCCCATAAAAACCTCATGATCAAGTCAAACTAAATAAACCGGCTTGCACTAACTGACTCGACATAATAAAACTTCATTACACTTGATAATGCAATCTCTTACATTAAAGATAATGCATCATCAAATATAATCCAAAGTTCCTCCTCTCATTTTTGGTAGTATTATTGCTAGTATTGTGAAAGAAGCATACCACTGCACCAACGGTGCGTTGGTGCAATGGTATGGGAGCTGCACTTGGAAGGGCGAACCCCGTGTTCGATCCTCCGCAACGTCGTTGGGAGGAGTTTAAAGCCGCAATTCCCTACCCCGCTCCGAATCCGGATGTAGTCCTGGGCTTAAGTTCGACCCGAATCCACTGGGGCAGGGCGAACCGGATGGGAAACCAAAAAAAAAGAAGCATATGTCTTTCTCTGTGATGCAAACAAATAGAAGGAACAAACAAACAGTGCAAACCAGACAAGCTCATTGGCCCCAAATATCCAACAAGTGATATTGGAAAATTATAGAAGGTGCGAATGCATACCCCCAATCTTAGATCAATCAATTTGTTTACAATTCACAGCCATATACATTTTATCTTTATTAACACGTTAAAAAATGTAAAATGCCCAATATCTCTACTCATAAGAATATAAACAACATATCACACCGAATCCTAAACAAGTCGAGAGAATGTTTCCGATAGACCAAAAGGGGGAACAACTAAAAAGTGAACGTAAATGTATTGAAAATGAATATTTATGCATTTCACAATAGGGATTAATTGGAAAAAAGAAAAACAGAATAAAGGGCGATTAGATGAAAATTAAAAGATCGGCCCTATTGTGCAAATTAACTTATAAAAGGGGTGGTTTTGTGGAATTTAACCTGTTTTAATCCTTTTTTTGGTTCATTTTTGCAAGTGTGATAACAAAGGCAAACAAAATGAGCTGGAATAAGAATTAAACAGCCTGGAGGATGAATCATGAATCAGCCTCCTGGTAGAATTAAAATGTCAAATCTGAGGTACAAAGAAAAGCCAACCAAAAGATCATTGCTACAACAAGGCACAGAAATATCAACAATATCTTCAGTCTTCAATAGATAGCAACTTACCAAGAGTGTTGCACTCCGTACAATGTTCAGCAATAATGTCATCAAAATCAGATTTGCTTCGCCTAGCGTATCCATTTGGTAGGTCATGTCTTATGTATTTGTCACCTCTCATCATTTAAGAACAACTTGTTTTTATATGTCACACCCAGACCCAGTGTCATCAAAAGATCTCCTAATTCAGTCATTTCAAACTTGAAAGTTAATGCTGAAAGTAGATAACAAACAAAAAAGCATTAATCTCAGATTTCAAATTGTCCAAAGCCACTCAGTCTGACTTATCCAAAGCTCAGCTCAGATCATCTTTTGCACAAGCATCAACCAAGAATCAGAAAGAGTTTTTTTGTATATACATTTATATACAAATCATTATTGTAAGGTTTTTAAATCAATTTCACTCAACATAGCATGAATGGAGTCTTCTGATTCAACATACATTTGTAACATCAACCATCTGTTTGCATTCCGCAGATTCAGAAAGGAAGGTTTGGCTACTGAGTTATTAACTTGAACAACAATTGGTTTTTCAGCTCAGTTTATAAATTATGGCAGCACTTTAGACGCCATTCGTATAATCAATTCAATAGTACCTATAAATGGGACATTTATTTGGGCTTTAGTTTTTCCAAGAGTTTCTTTGCTTCAATGAATCCACCAAGTGGACCTAATGAAGTGTACTTTAGCTGTCTCCACCTGCAAAGCCATTTGAAAAATAAAGCATGAACTCTACTGAATGTAACAAAAATTGAGTGGGATGCTCATTTATCCACAGCCAGATTCAGTTCTTCCACAAAATCGTTCATCATTGATTAGAAAGTGAGTCGTGGAGAAATAACCAACCAATGGCAATTTGATATGTAGATTTTAAAGGCGCAGAGAGTCAGATTGAAGTTTAAATGGCCATCTAGGTGTACACAAGAAATTACAAATGGACAGAATATAAAAGTAGAGATGGATACCTTGGTATGAAGGGAAGTGCAAGACAGTGAAGATGAAGATGGTCAACGCTGTTAAATGGAGGTTGGTGAAAGCCAAATCTGCAAGATGTTTGGATAATTGTAGCAAAAATCAATACCAAAAACAACAGAAGCAATGACAATTGACAATAAATTAAGCGATAGTTTTCTGTTTCTTTGCTTCCCTAGATTTGACATGTTTTGGAGGATAAAGGAGAGCATATCTAAAACTACTCTTGTACCACTACTATAATCTTCAGAAGCATTATTTATGTTCAGCAAGAACAATATCATGACTTGTTCCAAAAGACAAAGATCCACTAGTAATTCTAAACAGGAGACATACTTCAGTACATTTAAATGACAATAATAATGGAACATCACAATAGGTTGAAGGATATTGTTGCACAATGGAAGTTTTTTCATGACCAAGGAAATACTAATGAATTTTACTACCATGCAGCAGACAGGAACAATAGTTCTTCATTCAAACAATTGAGAATTTTCGGTAGGACAAAGGAAATACTAATGATGCCATGATATCTTGATAAAATAACATGGCATTAATCAACTGGATTACTGCAATATGATTATATAATTTGACCATCATTACAATTTTGTTTTTGTCTAATTAGAATAATATGATACATGTATTAAGCACATGCATGGAGAAGTTCAAGTTTAATAACAAGCAATACCTATGTTCCTCTGACATTGGCGCATCACGTTGTAACAAGGATTTGCCCATATCTAGCATGTGACTCACTGAAGAAATCAGTGTAAATGCTCACCATGAGAACTTTTCAGTTTGAAGGAAAAGCAAGTATAAATTATACACATCTATTAATCAAAATGATACACCAATTTCCATTGAAAATATATTCTTACCAAGAGTGTAGTGTTCAGGCTTTCTCTGAAGGTCTTTGACTGTGCCTATGTGCTCAATAGGTATAACTAAGTAATGTCTACAAAAAAATAAAAACAGAATGAAAAGGGTAGATTATTACATCAAACAGTGTGATGTTTATTCTCTTTAGAAAGATAGATATCAGTATTTAAGTAGCCATAAAGGCAAAGGAGAAGGAAAAAAATGACTAGAGAAAAAAAACTGGAGCATACTTGTATGGTTGGACAATATAAGGAGAAAGAGTCGTTACAAGACACTAGCAACTTCGCTATTCCGTTGCACACTTGCACATTTGGATTAACATGAATGATACAATTATGTGGCTCTCCCCTATTATCATTTGAAAAGTGTATATTGCTAACATATGCATACTTCCATCATTTTCACTCCTTTTCTGATATGTTTGAATTTCACTCTACTAATCTTAGAGTAGGCATCATCATTATTTCAAATTTGTTCAACATGCATTTTAAAGTTTACTGATTAGCTACCATAACATCTTTTCTAAACCATTTGTACTCCATACTCACCCTCTCACATTGCCTTCATCATCCACTGCCTCCACCAAATGATGAATTTTGTAACTTATTGTTTTTGTTTGCTATATGATTTCTTAGGAATTAGGATACAGGCTTCATATATCAAGCAAAAATTATCAGTAGGTATATATCTGCCACTTCTTTTGAATTGTTAACTTGTAAAGCGTATTTGAAATCTTGCAGGATTTGAGTTTATCTTGTAAATGTCCATTCAAAAGCCCTTCTTCTAAGCCAGGAAACAGTTGATATCACCATTTGCTACTTCAATAGAAAGACATGCATCACAGATTCAGAGGTGTGGCAATTTTCTCCATCATCATAACAAGACGTGCTATCAAGTGAACAATCAGTCTAGTCTGTATTGCACAATAACAGGAACAAAATCGTCGAATTTGGACAGCTAGTTCAAAAGGATTTGTACACACTGCATGGATTTAAAGTAATTCTGAAAATCGATAACGACTACGCTATGTTCTACATCTAATTGAGAATTAGTCCAGTGTCACACCGTAAGTATAATACAGATTAGGCATCTATTGATTTAATTTCAACTCCTAAGATAAGCAGACATAATTCCGATACAAGGAAGCAAATCACATTTCTGTTAAATTAACTGAAAAAACATACAAATTGAGGAAGAGGAAATTGGGGAAAACCTGAAAGCGGAAGGATTGATATCTTGAAAAGCCACGACCCTATCATCCTGCAAGATTTAGATGCAAAATTCGGTCATCGTCCACACAAATTGGGAGAGAGATCGAGTAGGAATTGAGGCGGAAAGAAAATAACCTGGTGGAGAAGCGTGGTGGAGGAACCGCCGCCGGCGATTTGGCAGAAGATGCACGGCGACGCCGCCGCCGCCGCCTCCGCCATATGGTGCTGGTGCTCCAAGTCGTTGGTTTTTTTTTATTCGTCAAGTCTCGTGTATTTTGGCAGAAGAAAGGGGTTAGTTTGTTACTGTAGTTGGAAACCATCATGTATAAACATGGCCATCATCGCATTCTAATTTTCCAGTGTGAACTGGCATGATCTTTACTAATCATACTAGGGAGACAGACCCGTGCATACGCACGGGACAGATTTTTTGCATATGTATTTTTTTTTATAACTCTCTTTTCAACAATGATTATCAAGATTAATCTTTATAAATTGTCATTGCACATGACATATACTCATTTATGTTTTAGGTATATATATATAGCAACCAACATTGTATAGTGATCTATATATATATATAGCTATTATATCCCCTGAATTAATATTTGTAACTAAATTTATTTCATAAAAACTATGTTACTGTTTTCAAATTAAAATTATATTTAATTAGTTATATAAATTTATCGACCATAGTGTAGATAAGCCTATGGGTATTTATAAATTAATTATAACTTTTTTGTGTAGTTTTGGATCAATTTTATAGTAATTACACGATTACGTTATGATCTTCATAAATTTTTATTGCATAGGACAATTTTTTTTATCTTCCCATTTATATTTGCATGACAATTTTCTCGATGTACTATTCTTTATTTTTATTTTTTTTGCTAATCTATTCTTTTTTTTTGGCTATTTTTTGTCAATAGCATGGGGTATGTACATAACTTGGTTAAAGAGTATTATAATGGAATTTTGTTGAAAAAAGAATATACCAAAAATAAAAATTAGATAACCTTTTTCGAGAAAGACACCTTGAGAATCTACAACTCAAATAAAACCGCAAACATTACATTCTTAACGTTTTAAAGGTATGTACATTCTTAATCGCAAACATTCTTAACCGCAAACATTACATTCTTAACTGCAAACATTACAACTCAAAGACACCTTGAGAATCTATTAAAGGTATGTACATTCTTAACGTTTTAACATGCATTCGTTTAATTTACAATGGCCATAAGTAAGAACGGAAGCGGAAAATAATAATAAGGAATTAACAATTCTAGATTTTTCATCGTATTATAAAAAGGTAGAAACCATACTATAAGTAGATAATTTTAAAAGATGACAATATTTTACCTCTTCAATAATTGATTATAGAGAGCTCGATTGAGTGCTTTAGCCATTGAACACTATTTTCTGCCAAATGAAGCGAGATACAAATAAAAAGTCGATAATATTCTTAATATTTAAGATTTAAGATATACTATCTAATATACAATTGATAAGAGGATAAAAAATAATGATAATAAATGAATAAAAATTAAGAATGCATACCTCTTGAACGTTTGTATCTGTGACTTGACTAAAGAGGTAAAGCTAATCTAGAAGATGCCTCCTTTCCACCTATATGGTATTACTTATAGGCAAAAAAAAAGTTTAAGTGTTTATAGCTATGATTTCTAATCAAAATTAGTCTTAATAGTGGAAGTATAAAATTAATAAACGTTTTTCTTTTAAACTACCTATGAAATGTTTTCATAACCTTTATTTTTTAAATAAATAGCCTCTTAAAGCTTAAAACGTTATGCTAGAGAATTAATAGGGTCAAATAAATTACCATAATATTTGCATGCATTCAAACCTTGTAATGAAAAGGGAATTTGGTTTAATTGATGCAATAATTGATTTCAAAAATTGCATTCTTGAAAGATTTCTAAACGAATGCATGTTAAACCTTTAATTGATGAAATATAATGTTGACACTATAATAATATAAATACTTTGATTTTATGTATAAATTATTTCAAAACAAAATCAAATCATGACCTAAGTTATAAATTTACAACTTTTCATTATTTCAACATATATATATATATCAAAATAAGCAAGATTATTTTTATATTAATTCATTTGGTAGAATATATATGTTAGTGTCACTCTCATTTTAATATCTCAATCAATAATTTAAAATAAATTAATTTGTTCACTTTTACTATATCGAACACAACCTATGTAATTCTTCTAAATGTAATTCCCACATTTAATATCGTTGTATTTATAGGAGAATTTAGAAGGAAAAAAAAATCTAGAAATACAACCATATTAAAAGATGAAATTTCTAAATATAGAACACAACATATGTAATTTTTTCTAAATTAGAGAATTACATTAGTCATTCCCTCATTTAATATGGTTGTATTTCTAGAAGAATTAACCTATATAATTCTTCTAAATATAATTTCCTCATTCAATTTTAAGTTTAAATTGACACTATTTTTTTTTATTTTTTCGTCTTAGGTTTTTCACTTAAAATGTTATTTAATAAATCAATATAATAATTAATTTAAATGAAGGATCAAATTCTTTTATTATTTTAATATTTTAAAATGGGGTGCATCAAAAAATACTTTCATGATCTATATGTTAAAAAAATACTCTCAAGGATAATTGAACTCAAAATCCATAAATTATTCAAAAGTATTGCTATCACTATGCCATTCTTATTGGTTCATTTCATTTTCATTTTCAATGTTAATTATATAGATATAAATGTAAACATCAAATTAATTTAATGGGTAATAAATGTGGCATGTACACAACTTTATATATGTAGTATAGATAATTTAAGAGAAATTTTGATTATTTTTTTTGAAAGAAGAGAAATTTTGATTTGTGTCCTTAGGTTTGTGAGTATTTTAATTAGTGCCCAAATATTTTGGATTTATTTGCTCTTTAACCTTGGTCGTCGAGAATTGGAAGGTCCCAACTCGCCTAGCCTCCCGTTTAGAATCGCCTAAGCAACCGTTCAAACAGTCTAGGCGCTAGGCAACCCCTCTCTATCTAGGGTCCTAGCGCCTAGATGGAGGATTAATCTCAGCACTCACATGCAATTCACGTGGAGTCCAGGCTATCCTAATCCTCCCCGCTTTTGGTTTGGCTTTGTAGGAAAATATTCGATAGTGGGACTGTGGTTGTCGTTGAACTGTGAGAATAGGATTTAAGCAAATCAAAAGCAATTTCTAGTTCAGTAATGATTCACATTTCGGCAAGGTTAATGTGAAGCGGAAGCTTATCAAATAGGATCCATGGAATCCATGGAAGAAACACAGGAAATGCAGAGCAAGCTCTGTATATTGAGTTAGTTAAGTGTCCAGATACACGCTAACAAACTATTTATATCTAAGCCAGCTAAACCGACTAATGCTAACTATAGTTAGTAACTAAACTAACTCTAGTTAACCAAAGCTAACAACTATAGTTAAGCTAGCAACTATGATCAGTTTTGCTATATTACTATATACATCAGACGCACACCCCCCCTTCAAGTGGGACTTGGGGGATACGCAACAAGACCCAACTTGGACATTAAGAATTTGTGTTGATCTTCTCCAAGAGCTTTAGTGAATAGGTCTGCTAATTGCAATGAAGAAGAAACATGCTGTGTCTGCAGGAACCCTTCTTGGACTTTATCACGAACATAATGGCAATCTATAGTCAAATGCTTCGTTCGCTCATGAAAAACCGGGTTTGCAGCAATATGCATCGCGACCTTGTTGTCACAATGAAGAACAATAGGTTTGGGAACATGAATATGCAAGTCAGTAAGAAGACCATCAAGCCAAACCAACTCACTTGCTGTGGAAGACATTGCTCGGTACTCAGATTCAGCTGAGCTTTTTGACACTGTCTTTTGCTTCTTTGTCTTCCACGAAATCAAAGAAGTTCCCAAAAAAACACAAAAGCCTGTTAAAGAGCGAGCACTGAAAGCACAGGCCGCCCAATCTGCATCTGTGTATGCTGCAAGTACATCTTGAATCTGAGAAGAGTAAAACAAACCAATATCCAAAGTCCCTTTAAGATAACGAACTAAATGCATTGCTGCATTAAGATGTGGTAGTCGTGGAGCGCTTAAGAATTGACTTAAGTGCTGCGTTGCATAGGATATATCAGGACGAGTCATGTTAAGGTAAATCAACCTCCCAACAAGCCTCCTGTATACCTCTGGATCAGGAAGTAAATCACCTTCATCAATGGATAATTTTAGATCTCTAAACAGTGGGAAAGCTGCAGCCTTGCAAGCAAATAAACCAGTATCTTTGAGGATGTCCACAATATACTTCCTCTGATTAAGCAAAGTTCCAGAATCATTCCGAGCAACCTCAATCCCCAGGAAATATCTGATATCACCTAAATCTTTGATAGTAAAGGCTTGATGAAGAGCACTTTTTGTATGCTCAATCTCAGAAACAGAATTCCCAGATAGCAACAAATCATCAACATATACAAGTGCAACTGTGATCTGCTGAGAGACTGTCTTAACAAACAATGAGTAATCTTTCTTAGACTGAACAAAACCTAGTCGAAACAATAACTTTGTAAGCTCAATATTCCATTGTCGTGAGGCTTGTTTAAGGCCATAAAGAGACCTTTTGAGCTTACAAACTAGATTGGGAGACTCCACTACATAACCAGGAGGAGGTAACATATACACTTCTTCATCTAAATGACCATGAAGAAATGCATTGTTAATATCTAATTGTTTGATAGGCCATCCTCGAGCTGTAGCAACAGCAATAAGACTTCTAACTGATGCAAATTTAGCAACTGGGGAAAATGTATGTTTAAAATCCTTGCCCTCGACTTGAGTATAACCTTTGGCTACCAGGCGAGCTTTAAATCTCTCTACAGAGCCATCAGGCCTAAATTTAATCTTGTATACCCATTTACATCCTATGGCCTTTTGAGATGAAGGTAAAGAAACCAAATCCCAGGTTTTATTATTTTCTAAAGCTGTAAGCTCCTTATTCATAGCTTCTACCCAGTTTGGATCAGAAACTGCTTGATGGTAGGAAGCAGGCTCATAAATTTGCATGGCATTAGAAAGGGAAGCCTGATAATCTGAGGAATATGCTGAGAGATTGGAATGTGTGGCCAAAAAAGAAAGAGACATGGAAGGATGGTCATGTAAAGATGGGCAAATAAAGTCTTGATATTTAGCTGGTGGAACAATATGTCTTAGAGACTTCCTGGGCATGGCTAAACTATGACCTTCAGAAACAGGAGGAACAGAATCACTAATAACTGGTGAAAAAGAATCACCAATATGACCAGTATGACCTCCACTATCATCATGCAAGGAGGGACTAGAAACTGAGTCAGGAACAATTAAAGAAGGTGTTACAGAAGATGACATGTTATGTGAAGAAACTTCAGGAACTGATGTATGTCTAGAAGTTTGCTGAGATTCTGAACTGAACTGTAACATGTCATCTGAAGCAGCTGGATTAACCAGGGGCAATAAAGGTGCAGAGCATGGTGTACTAGAAGAAATGTTGTTTGAAACAGCAAAAGGAAAGATTTGTTCCTGAAACACAACATCTCGATTGACAAACATTGTATGATTATCCAAATCATACAATCTATAACCTTTCTGAGCAAAAGGATAACCAATAAGAGCACACTTCCTAGCTTTTGATCCAAATTTGTCAGTATTCTTAACAAAAGCATAGCACAAGCACCCTATCACCCTGAGAGGTTCATAATCAGCTTTTCTATTCATAAGCAACTCAAATGGAATCTGATTATTTAAGACAGAAGAAGGCATGAGATTGATGAGATAGGTAGCTGCCAAAATGCATTCACCCAGAATTTGATAGGAAAGTGAGCTTGAAATCTTAAGGCACGTGCAGTCTCTAACAAGTGACGATGTTTCCTCTCAATTCTCCCATTCTGCTGAGGATTATAAGGTACAGACCTTTGATGAATAATGCCCTTCTCCTTAAAGAACTCCTTGACCTTATGATTGATAAATTCTGTACCATTATCTGTGCGAATGATCTTAACCATAGTATTGAATTGGTTGGAAACAAGCTGAACAAATTTAACAATGGTTGAAGACACAAGATCCTTAGACTGTAGCAAACTAGTCCAAGTGACTCTAGTGCAATCATCTAATATAGTAAGGAAGTACCTACAACCATCTATACTAGGCTGTTTATATGGTCCCCATAAATCCATATGAATCAAATCAAAGGCTTTAGAAGCAATATTCAAACTGCGAACATAAGGAAACTTGTGATGTTTAGCTAACACACAAGGCTCACAAACAAAAGAGTCAAGATTGTGTGTTACAGGAAAGTGCATAGCCTTTAACTTTGCAAAAGAAAGATGTCCCAGTCGAGCATGCAGCAGAGACACATCAACATTCTTAACAATATTTGATGAAGGAACATACTCCTTCTTATTAGACATAGAATGAGAAAGCACTGATTGAGAAAAAAACCTTTTCTGAAACCAACTTCTCACCAGAAACCTTGTATAATCCTCCAACTCTATCACCAACAGCTACATTCTTCTTAGTTGTATGGTCCTGGAAGTAACATTTATCCTTAGTAAACAATGTTACTATACCAGCATCATCAATAAGCCGTGTAATAGAGAGAAGATTGTGCTTAAAATCAGGCACATATAGTACAGAACTCAAAACAAGCCTGTTGTTCAAGACTATATTGCCTACTTTGGTAACCTTTTTAATTGAACCATCAGGCAACCCTACCATCACAGGTCTATGAAGTGTCTGAAAATCATGAAATAGCAAGTGATTGAAACACATATGATCTGTGGCCCCTGTATCAACTACCCACTTATGGTTTGCAAAATCAATTTGAGCATGTAAAGCATGAACATAAGTACCTGCAAAACTGACTGTACTATCCATCTTCTGTTTCCCTTTCATGGCTTGAAGTACTTTCTGAAATACAGCATTGACCAAAGCAGAATCAACTTCAGCAGAATTCCCTCCATTGGAGCTTGTACCTTCTTGACCATCAGTCACGAGATCAAAAGGTGATTCCATCTGAACGTTAGCAGCCTTGGCATCTCCTGCAATCTTCTCTTTATACTCTTTATACCAGTCTGGATAGCCATGAAGTTTGAAGCATGCTTCCATGAGGTGTCCTTTTTCTTTACAATACTCACATTTTCTCTCCAGCTTTTGCTTCTTAAAGTCTCTATACTCCTTTTTACCACCATTAGACTGACTCCCAACTTTTTTATCCATAGTATTCTGACCATGAGAACGCTGATTAGACACTTGATGTCTTCCAACTGACATAGCATTCATCTCAGTGCTTGCATTTATCTCAACAGCCACAATCTTGTGCTGTTCATGAGATTGAACCATGTTAAACACCTTGTTGACATTTGGTAGCGGATCAGTAGCCAAGATCTGACTTCTAAGGTGATCAAAGGAGTCATTAAGTCCCATGAGGAACTGCATCACTTTATCTTCATAATTGTCCTCAAGAATCCTCTTAAGCAACAAACAAGAACAATGTTTAAAAGCACCACATTCACATATTGGCATCTGTTTAACACTCTGAAGTTCATCCCAGTACAACTTCATACGAGTGTAATAGTCAACCACTGACAAGTTATCTTGTCGCAGATTAGCCAAATTCCTTTTAAGCTGGTAAATGAGAGGACGATTAGTCTGTGCATACCTTTCGACTAAATCGTTCCACAGCTCTCGAGCAGATCCAACATAAATGAAGCCATGAGCAATCTTCGGCTCCATTGAGTTAAGAATCCAACAACGAACCATATAATCTGCCTTGATCCACCGTTGATAGTCATCTGTACCAGCTTCAGGTTGAATGTCCGTTCCAGTAATGAAACAGAGCTTCGTCTTCGCACCAAGTGCCATGGTGACCAGACGACTCCAATTAGAAAAATTCGTCCCATCGAAGTGCGTTGGAGTGAGTTGCGCACCAGGATAGTCAGAATTGGCCAGAAACAAAGGATCATTGTTCAAATTTCTGAGTCGAGACTCAGCTTCCTGATCATTATCACCAGTAGTAACGGATTTCGGCATTGTGAAGTTTCCGAGATGAAACAAGGATTTAGGTCAAAATCGTTCGGTTTTTGGGAAAACGCAACAATCGATCAAGTGAAGACACAGATCGTGTGAGAAAAGATGGAATAACAGGAATCAAGTAGGCGAGAAACAGGATCGAGCAGCACTCGCTCTGATACCATGTGAAGCGGAAGCTTATCAAATAGGATCCATGGAATCCATGGAAGAAACACAGGAAATGCAGAGCAAGCTCTGTATATTGAGTTAGTTAAGTGTCCAGATACACGCTAACAAACTATTTATATCTAAGCCAGCTAAACCGACTAATGCTAACTATAGTTAGTAACTAAACTAACTCTAGTTAACCAAAGCTAACAACTATAGTTAAGCTAGCAACTATGATCAGTTTTGCTATATTACTATATACATCAGACGCACAGTTAACAAAATGAAATCGACTTTGGACACCTTGTTGGTCTTTCCAATAACAAATGTGACATAAAGGAGTCAAATAGGTGTGTGGCTACTTTCATCGCTTGTAGAGGCTGAAGCACCACATGTCTGGCGGTGCTCCGACTTGCAAGATGCAGAGCGGACCAGCCTTGGTCCAGCCTGCAGCTTCCCCGACAACGGATTAGGTTAGTCAACCGTTTGGTTCGGGTTCGGTTACTTCGATATTGGATAATAATGTTGAGAATCTCCTTCCCACATTGACATTGGAAGTTGAGAGTTAAATTAGCCTACATATATACCCTTGGATTACTCATCCTATTGCCAATGTTGGGCTTACGTATGCACGACCCCTGTTATGTTATGGGACTCTCGTGTTCAGTGCCCTCCAAAAAAAAATCTAATTTGCTTAAAGTTGGGTTATTGATTACGTATGCACGACCCCTGTTATATTATGGGACTCTCGTGTTCAGTGCCCTTAAAAAAAAAATCTAATTTGCTTAAAGTTGGGTTATTGAGACCAAGTTCGGTCAACTATTTCGGTTAGGTCTGATTTCAGACTAAATCTCTCCGTCCCACTTTGGTTGAATTGAGATACAAAGAATAGCAATTTGCTAGTGTTTTTGTGGACTTAAATCCAAATTACTATCAGCACGGATCATTATGATCAAGGTAGTAACAAATTCATTATTTACAAAAATTTGTATAGCTAACTGCATGATAATACGAGCAAATTCAGTGGTGTTTGAAACAGATTCTCAGTTGGTGGAAAGCTTCATCAACAACTTGATTGCTATCTAGCCTAGTTAGTTGCTCAATACCAAGGTATTTTTTTACAAACATTATGTCATTATTAAAGTGAATTCAGTAACCGACCCTCTTGTTTATTTTCCTATTGGCTTTCATGTTTTATTAAGGGTAAACTACACAAAACCACCCTTTATCTTGAATTTTACAAAAAACCACCCATTAAGTTAATTCCGTTTGCATTTAACCATCCCTCTAACTTTTCCATCCAAATTTCCGTTAAAATCTAAAAAAACCCTAAATTCTTGTCGCTGCCTCCTTTCCCTCTCTAGCACTTTCGGTAGCTCTACTTTTCATTCTTCCATCGATCAATGGCAGATCCGGAACACAAAGAAGAAGATGAGAACGCCCCCGTCGAGGAAGAAGACACCGGAGCTCAGGTCGCTCCTATTATTAAGCTCGAGGAGGTTGCCGTCTCCACCGGAGAGGAGGACGAAGACGCCATTCTCGATATGTATGTTTATCCACTTCAGTGCAATTCTGCTCTAATATTTTGATTTTAGTGCTTTCTGAATATCTTACGCGATCCTAGGGTTTTCTAATTTTGGTTCTTTCTTTTCACGTCCTAAAGATGATTTTGTTCTTCATATTAGCAATGTGTTGTTTGGATGAGCTTCCGATCTTCTTCGTCGAAAGTGAGTTGCATGGTTGCTTTCAATCTCTTTCAATTTGACAAAGACATGAATTTAGGGTTTTTTAGATTTTAACGGAAATTTGGATGGAAAAGTTAGAGGGGTGGTTAAATGCAAACGGAATTAACTTAAGGGGTGTTTTTTTTGTAAAATTCAAGATAAAGGGTGGTTTATTGCAAACACACCAAGATAAAGGGTGGTTTTGTGTAGTTTACCCTTTTGTTAAACCCATGTGCGAGTATTTCGTTTTTGCTTAGTGCTAATATATAGGGCTGAGACTTTATACCCGTGGAACCGAAGAACCGAACCGCTCATTTCGGTTCGGTTCAGTTATTGATAATTTGTTAGCATATATTTTTTGGTTCGGTTCGGTTCGATTCATGTTAAAAACTTCGGGTTCGGGTTCGGTTCTTAAAAAAAAAACCCGAAATAACCGTATATATGATTATAGATTTTAACCTAAAAAAACCTAGAGAAGCAAATTTCTCACCAGTCGTCCGCTTTTTCCCAGCAGCCAGTCGTCCTCGCCAGTCGCTTCTTCTTCCCACCGGCGCCTGCTCGTCCTCACCAATTCCTCGCGCCACCAGTCGCCAGTCGCCACCACTTCTCGTCCTCACCAATTCCTCGCGCCACCTCGCGCCTGCTCGTCCTTGCCAGTCGCCAATCGCCACCACTCCTCGTCCTCACCAATTCCTCGCGCCACCACTCCTCCTCGTCCTCGCCAGTCGCCTGCTCGTTCGAGTAAGTAGCCAGTAGCCACCGATTTTGGCACTTTTGTGTATATTTGATTTGAACAATATTCCTGAGATCTCAACGACTCAATGTTAATCCAAAATTGGCCACCTTCTGTGACTCATATTAATTGGGATTCATGTTTCATTGCATTCTTCAAATCTTGCAAGTATTAGCATCATATCAGCTACTGATAGATTGAGTTGTTGTGAGCAATTCTTGTCTATGAGGTTGTGTTTCATCTTTGATGTAGTTAATAGTCTTTTGCAAATAGACTTGTTATCTTGTTGATGTATCTAGGAAATTCTGCAAATTGTTTGACAATTAGAAATTAGCATCATCTGCTTTGAAGCTTCTTAGTTGTTTGCTCTGCCAAGAATGAATTGCTGATTCAGTTGAACTCAACTTTAATGACTGATCGATGAGCCAGAGAAGGGTTAAGGACTTGTAGACCCTTTGTTTATCATTATTATACTGTTTGCCAGTGAAAAATTAAAGGGGAACATTACCCTGCTGAATTCAAAGGTCCATATTTTTCTGCTTGTTCTTATTTTTGCAAGTAATAATGTAGCTAGCTTAATTTGGCCTGTATATGATTAATATTGAGAAAATCCTCTAGCAGAGTTAGTGGTACCTACTTTTAGAATATTGAATCCATGCGTAATTATCATTTCTTTCTTATTCCTCTTCCTCCACCCATGAATACAACAGAGAGCGCCATAGTTCTAGTCAGATCAACCTTCTTAATTCTGGGGATAACATTTCTATGTGAGATGGTTGGATAAATTGGCTTTCCTCTCTAAATTGGCTTGCAAACGGGTAATTCTGTTGGAGGGATGAGGTTATTTGTTGTCATTAGCAAACAATTGGCCCTACATTTGATGATTATTTTAACAGGAACCGAATTAAACCTAGGAACCGAACCACATTTCGGTTAACCGAAGAACCGAAATTTATGGGCCATTTTGCAGTTAGGAACCGATCAAAGTTCGGGTTCGGTTATTACGGTTCTTCACTAAAAAATCCAGGAACCGAACCGTAAAAAAAAAAAAAATTTACCCTGCGGGTAGGCTAAAAAAACCAATAACCGAAATATCCCAACCCTACTAGTACTAATCAAGGTTTATTATGCCTGAAATATGAATAGTGGTTTTAGTAGTAAAATTTGATGCTTTAATTTCATTTCTGGAAAGATTTGTTGCTGTAATTTCATATGCTGATTGGGCATGCTTGTTTGTTTGACTGCACACATTTTCTTTATTATATTTTCTGATATAATAGATGGAATTACACTGTTGTCTTTGTGGAGTGGATGTAAAATGACTTGTATTTGCTTGGCATGTGTCCGATTTGTTTCTCTGCGTTTATTATTTGCTGTCACTGGATTATAACAGGGTTGTTGGTGTGAAAGAATGCTGATGCAGTCATGATATCCAGAAAGCTTAACTCAACCAATTAGTTGTCATATATCTTTTGTAACCTAGCTAAACTTTGCCTATATCATTTTTTTGCCATGAATTCTCTTTCCCTTGCCACATTTCCTGGATTTCTATCAAATGTACAACATCGTACTCCGCCTTCTAATTTCTACACTAAGTCTCATCATTTATCATTTAAGTTCCACTCTTCATCAATCCAAATTCATTCCCCGCATTCCCCAACCCTACCAGCATCCAGTGCACTTCCAAAAGACGAAGGAGTAGTTTCTGTAATGAACATTGAAGAGTTGATGGAAAAAGATTGGTCATTTCTTGAGCCTGAAAATGCAATCTCAAAAGAACATCATGATAGGAAGACCAATCAAGTTATCACAGTTGGGAAGATTGGAGATGAATCAAGGATCCTGGTTTCAATAGGCTCAGATGATTTTGTGGATAGGGTGACCGATACTCTAGCCGACCAATTTTTGCTTGTTGTTCATGATTCACTATTAATGTTGGCTGGGATAGTAGAGAGGTATGATACAGTTAAGTGCTGGATGGGAGAATTGATCTATGTGCCTGAGAAGTGGTCCCCTTTTGATGTTGTCTTCCTATATTGTTTACCTGCCTTGCCATTCAAACTTGATGAGATTTTCAGAGTGCTTGCTAGCCGTTGTGCACCAGGTAATTTTCAGAGTGCAATTGTACATCTACATATTTCTTCTTTAAATCCTGAGTTTCCTTAAACCTAAATTCTCCTTGAGTTGGAAATATGATCATATATATAGTCTCTTGTCCCTTCTAAAGTCAATCCTTCTAGTCAATGCAATAATGGTCCAATTTTTCTTTTTATGAAGGTGCAAGAGTTGTAATAAGCCATCTTGAGGGAAGACAAGGGCTAGAACATCAGAAGCAGCAGTTTGGTGATGTGATCAGGGCTGATTTGCCCGATAAGATGACGTTGGGGAAGGTTGCAGCTGATCATTCTTTTGTGATGGTTGAATTCACAGATGATCCTACATTTTACCTAGCAGTGTTAGAGATGAAGGACTAGAAAAACACACTTGAACATTCGTTAATCCCTTGTTTTTTTTCTAGAAAAAGATGATATACACTATAATCATGTAAAGTTCGTAATTGCAATTTAACGTGGTTTTGTTAAAATACTTTGTAACCATTTTTAGTCTAAAGTTCGTAATCCCTTTATACCTAAAATCCATTTTTAATACTCTTGAAACCCGTACAACTCTTTCTGCTTTTTTCGTTTTTCAAGACACTAAAAATCACTTTTTACCAAAAAATCCGTTTCTACCCACAAGTGAAACAACCCCCAAGATGGGGTACCCATACTATGTCAGAAAGATGCGTTGGTCAGACCCAAAGAAAACCAAAATTTACCTATGTGACAATAATAACTAAATATATTGGCTGAATTTAGTTATAATACAAAAAAATCTCTATATGTATTATTTATTCGATATCATTTGTGATAAAATGAGAATTTTGTTTCACTTATGTAAAAGTCCACATAAACCATGTTTTATAGGATATATCGAATCATATTTTTTAAGCACCCAATCAATATCCTGCTGAAGAGGATGGTGGTCACCGATGAGGGCTTGGAGTTGATCGGGAGAAAGCTCAAGAATTTGAAGGGTTTGGTGTTGGAGAAATGTGAAGGCTTTTCAACTCATGGATTGGCCTCCATTGCTTCCAATTGCAGGTCTCTCCTATATATAATTCATCATCTAACTATCATTCTCAAATCATTTTGGCATATTTTACAACCCTCTATAACAATTAATTGTCATGATATTGATGATGCAGGAAGTTGAGAAAGCTTGACTTATGTCATAGTGAAGTGGATGATCTAGGCGAAAATTGGATATCGAGTTTTCCAAATTCTTATACCTCATTGGAATTCCTTAATGTTGATTGCCTTAAATCCGAGCTACATTTCTCCGGTCTTGAGCGTTTGGTGGGCAAATCTCCTAACCTAAAAGCACTTCGCGTTAACCATTCTTTTTCCCTTGAGAATCTTATAAGCCTCTTATTGAAGGCTCCTCAGCTAGTTGATCTTGGGATTGGCTTGTTTACAATGGAGCCATGCCTTGAAGCCCGCACAAAGCTTGCTCTTGTTTTTGAAGGATTCAATGGACTCAATAGTCTCTCTGGGCTATGGGATGTCACCCCGTATTACTTACCGACTATCTATCCTATATGTTCGGGTCTCAATTCTTTGAACTTGACACGCTCCACCCTACGTTGTCTTGATCTCGTTAAGCTTTTGCGCCATTGCCCAAATCTTCAATGCCTTTGGGTAAGTTGCAACTTCTAAGGTCTTAGTCGATATAAAAGATTATGAATATGTGTAAGAAATAATAAGCTTATGCTACTAAAATGACAGGTGCTAGATTATATTGAAGATCGCGGCCTTGAGGAGGTAGCTGCATCATGCAAGGAGCTTCAAGAGTTAAGGATACTTCCTTCTGACCCGTACTATGCTGACCCAAGCATCACTCTAACTGAACACGGTCTTGTCTCTGTTGCCATCGGTTGTCCAAAGCTTCATTATATTCGATACTTATGCAACCAAATGACAAATGCAGCGCTGCTTAAAGTTGCCAAGCACAAGCCAAACCTTACTTGCATGCTTTAGGTTAATCATCCTTGAGCCTCAACTTCCCGACTACCTTACCGAACAACCACTTGACAACGTCTATGCTGCCATTATTAAGCATTGCAAAAGCCTAAAGCGTCTTGTGATCACCGGCCTTGTCACAGACTGACTGCTCGAGCACATTGGGACACATGGCAAGAACCTAGAGGTGCTTTATCTTATTTTTTCAGGAAATAGCGATGTGGGGCTTCATTGTGTTCTCTCAGGATGCAATAACCTTAGAAAGTTGGGGATTAGGGATAGCCCATTTAGTGGTCAAGTGGTACTGGCGAATTCGGATAGGTTAGAGAGAATGCAATCTCTTTTGATGTTTTCTTGCCATGTGAGCTACCGATCATGTAAGTTGCTCGAGGAGAAGCATATGAGGTTGAATGTGGAGGTTAGTAATGACAATGGGCCTTTAGAGTCTTTGTCAGATGAGAGTCTTGTGGAGAACCTCTACTATGTTTATAGGACGGTTGCTGGACCGAGGTTGGATATCCCTGCATTTGTCCAAAATGTAAACCAAGTATAGTCACTACTCACTAGGGAGAACCACACAACTTTAGAGCATCCTGTGAAAAGTGATTAGAATTCTTCAAGTTAAGTTATTTACTTTTGTGTGAATGATGAAGGCCTTTGATGTCCGAAGTGTAAGTGATTGTTTTCAAAATGCATGATTGAATCATTATTTGCCTTGTCAATTGCTATATTTGATTGGGTATTGTTCTGCCATGAATATGATTAATGCGGACTTTGTGATGTTATTGGTTCATAGATAAAAGTTAAAAAAAAGTGTCAAAAAGGGCACTATTTCATGATACTTTATTATAATAAATGGATTGAATTTCAAAAAAAAATTATGACATTATTTATTTATTTTTTCAGTAAATACCATGAATAAATCATCAATATATACATTATAAAAGCATACCATTGTAGAGTTGGGTCGAATATCAAAATGATTCTTGCTCCACTTAACATTAAATTAGTTATATTTTAATTTTTTTCAATAAATAAGTATTTTTATCATAATAATGAAATTTTATTTATTAAATCAATTTTATTTATATTTGTTCTCTTTAACATGGACAATATAAATCTTTTTTATTTTGTTTTTATCTTAATTCTATGCATGTCAAATTGTGAATAAATGTTTAGTATTTCAAAAATGAATACATGTTCAAGTCATGATTGTTCTTGAGATTTTATATCATATATAATGTTTAATTTTTTATTTGATTCTAAAATTATTATAATTATAAATTTTCTATCTTCTACGTATCATTGTGGTGATACCAATTTGAAAAGCAATTATTATTATTTTTAAAAAATATAGCATGCTCATACCTAATTATATTAAATTTTACATCATTTTTTATATTTATATCTTATTTATAATATGTCTAAAAATGATTTTAAAATCCGAGACGTAGTCGTACATGGTACGACGAGTATAACTAGTTCTATGTTTATTTAAAATAATTGTCGTTTTAGCTTTCGACACAAGAATTAAGAAAAGCATTAACTAAACTCAAAAAGGTAAATTTTTTATAAATTTTACCACCCATCACCTTTTTTCAACCAATGACTAAATAACATTAATTAATAAAAACACATTCCAATAATAATTTCCACAACTCACCCCTAATCAATTGCCTAGAAAACCTAAAACGACATATAAAATGGATCAAATTTGAAGTGCTAAAACGACAATTATTTTGAATCGGAGGGAGTATGTAAGTTTAGTGGTAGAAAACTCGTAGCAAATAATGGAATATAGCCATATAGGAGGCATGGAAAAAGGGATAAGGTATGACCGTATGAATTGGACAAAACAAAAACAGAGGAAAATAGGGAGAAGAAACAGGGGGAAAGCAGCAGTTGAAGTATGAAGTTTGAAACACACAATTTTGACTCGAAAAGTTGTCCAAATTTTACTAACAAGCAAGTAGAGTCCCCACATGGGGTGACCTAGTGGTAAGAGGCATGGGGGGATGTTAGGAGGTCTCAGGTTCGATCCTTGCCTTCGCCCCTACACTTGGGTGAAAAACCAAGTCTCACCATTCTTCCATCACTAGGTCGATCCGGTCGATGCAAGGCGTTTACCTGGTTCGTGCGCTTTGCCGGCTAGTTCACGGACCCGGGATTTACCACCAAAGGTGGGTCCCTCGTTTAAAAAAAAAACATAAATTGTTGACAAATGCTAATGATCTTCCTTTCCTCCCACATTCCTCATTTCAATCATACATCAGTTCAATTTAAGCTCATCTTTAATCTTTCAAACCCAAATCTCCAATTCAACGAAACTCAGACATGGAAACACAAGCAACACCTTCGTTCCCAGAAGAGGCTCTCCAACACGTCCTCTCCTTGATCGACTCCCGCTTCGACCGGAGCTCGGTCTCCTTGGTCTGCAAATCGTGGTACCACATCGAACGGTGGTGCAGGCGCCACGTCTTCATCGGCAACTCCTACTCCGTCAGCCCTCCGATCTTGACCCGACGATTCACTGACATCCGATCAATCACCATCAAGGGGAAGCACCTGGCGGCGGATTACGACCTCATACCAGAGGGGTGGGGGGCCCACGCTCTCCCATGGTTCGAGGCGCTGACGGAGGCATATCCGGCCCTAGAGGAGATCAGGCTCAAGAGGATGGTGGTCAACGACGAGGGCTTGGAGTTGATCGGGATGAAGCTAAAGAATTTGAGGGTTTTGCTTTTGCGTCGATGTGAAGGGTTTTCTACTCATGGCTTGGCCTCTATTGCTGCCCATTGCACGTTTTTATTCCTTCTATTGTCAATTGGTTTAGAATAGAACCTCATTAGACTTATGTGATTGTCTTGTTCTTATTGGTCCACCGAACTTTGACATTGGTTTGTTTTTAATCTGATTATGATTTCATACAATGATGCAGGAACTTGAGAATGCTCGATTTATTTGAGAGCGAAGTAGACGATCAAGGTGGAGATTGGATCTCCCATTTTCCAGATTCTTACACATCTCTCGAATTTTTAAATATCGACATCCTCAAATCCGAGCTACCCTTTTCGACAATGGAGTGCTTGTTGAGCCGATGTTCTAACCTAAAAGCGCTTCGTGTAAACCATTCCTTTCCCCTTGAGGAGCTTGCAACCCTCATATTAAATGCTCCTCATCTAGTTGATCTTGGCATTGGCTTGTTTACATTGGAGCCCTGCCCCGAAACCCTTGCAAAGCTCACTATAGCCTTTTCAAGATGCAATGGACTCAAGAGTCTTTCCGGCCTATGGGATGCCAACCCCTATTACTTACCGGCTATCTATCCCATATGTCCGAGTCTCACTTCTTTGAACTTGACTCGTTCCACTCTACGTTGTCCTGATCTTGTTAAACTATTGCGCCATTGTCCAAATCTACAACGCCTTCGGGTAAGTAAAGTACAACAACTTGTCAACTTGCCGATTGGATGACTTCAATGTAGTGATACTATCAAATTGAGCTTTCAAATTCATTTTGCGTGAAAAAAACACGAAGCTACAACATATAATAGACAATTGAATTGTTAAGGTGACTCTTATATTCAATACTAAATATGTTTGGTGCTAAACTCGACAATGCTTAATATATAGGTGCTAGATTACATTGAAGATGGCGGCCTTGAGGAGGTAGCAACATCATGCAAGGAGCTCCAGGAGTTGAGGGTTCTTTTTTCCGACCCATATGATGCTAATCCGAGCATCAATCTAACAGAGCGAGGTCTTGTCGCTGTTGCCATAGGTTGTCCTAAGCTTCATTATATTGTGTACTTCTGCAACCAAATGACAAATGCAGCTTTGCTTACAATAGCTAACCACAAGCCAAACCTTACTGACTTGCGACTATGCACTTATGAACCCCAACTTCCCGACTACGTTACTGGCCAACCTCTCGATAACGGGTTTGCAGCCGTTATTGAGCGTTGCAAAAGCCTCAAAAGTCTCGCGATCACGGGTCTTGTCACAGATCGATTACTCGAGCACATTGGTTCCCATGGCAAGAAACTCGAGGTGCTTTTGCTTATATTTTCAGGAAATAGTGACGCGGGGCTTCATTGTGTCCTCTCAGGATGCAATAACCTTAGAAAGTTATGGATCAGAGATAGCCCGTTTGGTGGTCAAGTGTTACTAGCAAATTCCGACAAGCTGGAGAGAATGCGATCCCTTTGGATGTTCTCTTGCAATGTGAGCTATCGATCATGTAAGTTGCTCGGGGAGAGGCATCCGAGACTTAATGTTGAGGTCATGAATGAGAATGGGTCTTTACATTCTATGCCAGAGGATTGCAATGTAGAGAACCTCTATGTTTATAGGACGGTTGCAGGACAAAGGTTGGATATGCCTACATTTGTTTGGAACGTAAACCAAAAAGAAGAATCCATCACTATGGAACCCACAAGTTGAAAAATAATTGTGTAAAATTTGACCCATTGTAATTTTATAATTATCTATATCAATTTTTATAATTATCTATATCAATTGTAAAGTTTCTTTTATTCTCCAAATTAGTGTTTTAAATTTGTTCAAGAACATACTCATCTTACAAAAATGGAAAAAGAAATGATATTTGCTTAATGGATAGGAATAATTTGGAAACAAGCCAAATCTATCAATATGCAACCAATTGTCCTCTTGAATGAATAATTTGGAAACATGCATATCATTAAATATAATTACAATTTTGCCAATATAAAATTATATATAATGTCTTAATTAGTATTAAAATTATACAAAAGGTCAAAAAATTTGAATCTTTCCCTTTTTCTAAGGGTCTTTATCTCATAAATGAAATAAAATAAAACTATGTCTAAATGCAAGAAGACTTTGAAATGAATTGTAAGCTTTGAATAAAGTGTACCCTAAACCAAATTCACAAGGAAGAAGCTGGAAATTTGTAAGAATTTCGACCAAAAAAACCTGCTTTGAAATAATATTAGCAAAAAATACAGACCTTGAATCTCTATTTTAAGTTTAAAATTCATTACATAAAAGAAAGTAAATACTATAAATGAAAACAAACTACGTACAATTACAACGAAACTGTCCACTAGTGAAATGTTAAAAACATACTTGGTAAGTTAAGTAATGAGTCTTCATACACCCACCACGTACGACGCTACGAACAGAATTTGATCGCCAAGAAGCTTCACAATTTGAAGGTTTTGGTGTTGATGTATTTTTGCCATGGATATAACTTCTATTTCAATTTTGATGTATTTTAACTAAATTTAGTTATATATTGTTGTCACATAGTTAAATTTCAGTTTTTCTTGAATCTTTCGGACGTATCCTCTTAACATATTCAGGCTATACATACATGAGTGTTCCTATCTCGATTCCTCAAATTATGTTGAAACGGGACTTTACTAGATATATCATTGATGATGATGATTATGCATGTGTTTAATAGAGACAGAGATATGCATGTGTAACGTCCTTTTTACTTTGCTATTATATATTGCTCCAGGAACTTAAGAAAGCTAGACTTATTTGAGAGTGAAGTAAGAGATCAAGGTGAAGACTGGATATCTATAGAGTTTTCCAAATGCTTACAACTCACTCGAACTCCTCAATGTTGATTGCCTCAAATCTGAGCTACATTTCTCTAGCCTAGATCATTTGGTGGAAAGATGTCGTAACCTTAGAGCACTTCGTGTAAACCATTCTTTCCCCCTTCAGAAGCTCGTAAACCTCCTATCAAAGACTCCTCGGCTAGCTGATCTTGGAATTGGTTTGTTCACAATGGATCCACCATGCCTTGAAGCCCGCACAAAGCTTGCTCTTGTTTTTGCAGGATTCAAGGGGCTCAGTCGTCTCTCTGGGCTATGGGATGTTACCCCATATTACTTACCAGCAATCTATCCTATATGTTTGGGTCTCACATCCTTGAACTTGACTCGTTCCACCTTACGTTGTCCTGATCTTGTTAAATTGTTGCGCCATTGTTCAAATCTTCAACGTCTTTGGGTAAGTACATTGATTGTGCATCTTCTAAAACTATAAGCTAGCTATACTAATTGAATTAAGCTTGGCACTAAATTGTGTGTGTGTATAATACATAATGATAGGCATTGGATTTCATTGAAGACCATGGCCTTGCAGAGGTAGTTGTATCTTGCAAGGAGTTGCAAGATCTAAAGGTCTATTTCTCAGACCCAAATGGTGTAGACCCAAACATCAATCTAATCGAACGAGGTCTTGTCTCTGTTGCCATTGGATGTCCTAAACTTCATTCGATTTCATACTATTGCAGCCAAATGACTAATGCAGCCCTTGTTACAATCGTCAAGCACAAGCCAACCCTAACCATGTTTCGCATAATCATTCTTGAGCCCCACCTTCCCGACCACCTAACCTACCAACCACTTGACAATGGCTTCCTTTCCATCTTAGAGTCTTGTAACAATCTAAAAACCTTGTGATTACAGGCCTTGTCACTGACCATTTGCTCAAGCACATTGGAATTTATGGCAAGAAACTTAACTCGCTCGGGCTTGCTTTTTCGGGGAAAAGTGACATGGGTTTACATCATGTCCTCTTGGTATGTAATAATCTTAAAAAGATGGGGATCATTTGCTCTCCTTTTGGTGGTGAAGCCTTGTGGGCGAATTCTCATAAATTAGAGAGAATGCGACATATTTGGATGTCTCATTGCACTGTGAGCTATGGAGAATGTGAGCTATGGAGAATGTAAGTTGCTCGCAGAGAAGCATCCGAGGCTTAAGGTGGAAATGATTAATGAAAAAGAACCCTTAGATTCTACATCAGATGATGAGTGCAAAGTGGAGAATCTCTATATTTATAGGACAATTGTAGGGCCTAGGTTGGATATGCCTACATTTGTTTGGAATGCAAAGCAGGCAGAGTCATCACAAAAGCCACAACTCAAGAACTAATAAGCTAACCTCAAGGGGTTGGTCTAGTGGAGCAAGATAGGAATCGGGTCTGACAGGTCGCAGGTTCGATTCCCCACTAGTCTCCTTGAGGTGAGGCAAATGTAAATCCCCTTGTAAGAGCTCTTTGAGCCCTTGGGTCTTCCCTCCTTGGACTGGGGCACCATCCCCTCACCCTAAATTTTACTTGACCAAAAAAAAAGAACTAATAAGCTTGATCAACTTAGCCTATTGAGAGGTAGAATGATAATGGGTTATTAAATTTCTCAACTATACCCCAAGGCGTCTAAATATGTTTATTAGGATCTCGTCTTGTACCCTTTTACATATTGATGTCCTCTCTCCTCTTCGTGTGGATCTATGTACAGTTTGTTTTATATGTTTGTTTTGTGACTCTTGTCATGTTGGTTCGTCTAGTTGTTAATGATGAAACCCGAAATGAAAGGCTCACTAGAAGACAAGAAACGAGATTATTATATTCGAAAGTGCAAACACTTGCTTCTTTATTTATGATTTTCTTTACAGCGAGGTTTATAAGCCAACGAGGCTAACAGATTATTTGAGAATTACACCCTAGACCTCCTATGATTATCCGAGATCTCGACCTAACAATGTCCGAGATCTCCTAGTTGCTAGCTAGCTCTAAGTGTCACTTGCCGGTCCCTTTGAGCGAGGTTGAGTTGCGGAGTCTTTGATGTGAGGTAGAGCGAGGTGTAAGAGGCTTGCGAGGTGGTGTAGCGAGGTCTTTGATGTGAGCGGAAACTCTGTGAGACTTGAAGTCTTTTTGTGGACTTCACTTGTCTATAGCGAGGCCTTTTAACGGTGTTTCGATCACGTCGATCTTCAACGAGCAAGAAAGTTCTTGAGTTCAAGATGTTTTTCGACCCCTTTTCCATTCGAGAATCTCCTCTATTTATAGAGGATTGGGGAGTCGAGTTTTGGTCGTTGTCCGATGTGGGACGCCCGAGATCAAGGGCTCTGATTGGCCTAGAGGCGAGGCAGCCGGTGATTGGCTCGAAGAGCGGCGTTTGCTGAGTGGTCATGGTGGGCGGGCGCAAGTAGAGTCGGTTACGAGGTCGAGACCTCGCTCCGAGGTCGAGGGGGACCTCGTGGGGTAGGAATTTTGTTAAAATAAGTGGGTATGGTTGTGGGCCCCAGGATCATCCTCGGGGGTCCCTTTGACCTGGTTTGACCCTCATACCTCGGGCCCACCTCTTGCTTCGCTATTTTGAGCATCATCACAACCCCATGGCCTGGGGACCTCGCCCCGAGGGTCGCAGGGCATAAGTTCTCAAAGATTGCGGGGTGCGAGGCTCTGAGAGGTGGGTAGGCATTTTGCGAGGCTTCAAGGGTTTCCGAGGTTCCTGGGGAGCATCTTGCGAAGACCTCCCTTTGCGAGGTTCTACACTTAGCTTTTCTTTGGTTGGCAAAGGTAAAGCTTTTCTAGGCTTGCTCTTCGTGTTTTGCTTAATGGCCGCGCAGGAGGAACAGGCCCAATAAGCCTAACTGGGTAGGGGAGGCCCAAGTCTGCCCTTTATAAGTGCGTACTTCACACGCCTCCTCATTTATCTCTTCTTCCCAGATTTTCGCCTTCTCTCTTTCTGTCTTTTTGGCTTCCTGCGAACGGTTTCTCCAGACGGTTTCCGGCGAGCCTCAGCCATCTTTCGGTTGCACCACCGCCTCCTCCTCGTCGATTCTGAACAAGTAAGTCTTCGACTTTTCTTCTCCCGCTTCTTGTTTGCTTTTGATTTCTCCATGCTTGTTTTTGTGCCGTGTTTTGGAGAGGCGATGGAGTGTCGCCTGGTGTTTCGCGCCGGCATTACGGTGGCGAAACAGCGGTGGTGAGGTCGGCGTGAGTTTCCGCCTGCTTTTTCTCGCCGTTTTCCCTTTGCTCCTTTCTCTTCTTTTCTCTTTCGTTTCGCCTTGTGCCCTAGTGGGCAGTGGTTGCCCCTTGGCGTTTCGCACCGGCGACAAGGTGACGGGACGGTGGGGTGAGGGTGGCGAACGCCATGCACTCGGATTCCTCGCCCTCCAACCGACGGTTGTCTCTTTTTATTTTTCAGCGGTTTTGAATTTTGAAGCTCTTGGAAACCCAAACGTCCTGACGACTGATTGATGGGACGTTAGGGTCTCCACCGCCGTTCTCCACCGCTGGCTTCCGTTTCATCTTCTCTTTCCTCTTTCTGGCGCTTCGACTTTTTCCTTTTTGGCGCTTCGACTTCTTCCTTTTTGGCGCTTCGACTTCTCCCTCGCCGTCCTATCTTGTCAGAGTAGCCCCTAGGGTGCCACGTGGCTCCTCGCCTCTTATGATCCAGAATCTCTCTTTCTCACGAGGTTATGGCCTCGCACTGCTTTTCTTCGGAGGTTACGACCTCGCACTGCTTTTCTTCCGAGGTTACGACCTCGCACTGCTTTTCTTCCGAGGTTGCGACCTCGCACTGCATTTCTTCCGAGGTTGTGATCTCGCATTGTTTTTTCTTGGTTATAGTGCCCGACGTCTCAATGCTTCTTTCTTTTCCAGGTGCTAGCCTTCCGCGGCCTGGACATCGTTCTTTTCATGCCTAGGAGAGCCTTTGCTAGCCCTCCGCCCGGCTTCGCTTTCAGAGTCCAAGAGGGTTTTTACGAGGAGGTTTCGGAGTCCGCGGGAAGCGTAGAACTCAGCGACTCTCAGAATCCGAGGTCCCCTTCGCTGGTTTTCAGCGAGCCTTCTTCAAGCGACTCCGAGGTCTCTATCAATTCGTGCTTCTCCCATCTTCGAACGTCGTCGGGCGTTGAAATGGCTTCGTCTTCTACCCCAGACGAGGTTGTTACTGAGGTCGAAGCGCGACCGGATGTGGGAACGACCTCGGCGCCGCCTCCTTACGTGCCTCCGAGCTTCCCTGCGGCGTATCTTACCGACGCCGTGTCCCGCGTCCCGAGTGTCCTGGAGGAACGGATCCCCATGACCCCGGGTTCCGCCGAGGCTCGTCTATCCGAGGGGGTGGCCACCGAGCTCGAGCTAATGGACCTTATAGACATTGCCAAGGACTTTGCTTGGCCCGAGGGGGTTGAGTTGGCGCTTCCCGAGGAGGGGGGCCACTCCTTGGCGTCTTACGACAGGTGCGTGGTTGTGCACCTCTTCAGCCTTCAGGGGGGCTTCAGGCTGCCCTTGGCCCAGCATTTTGTTGATTATCTGTGGGCCATGAGGATCTGCCCTGCGTAGCTGTTTCCGAACGCTTGGCGGTTGCTGTGTGCCTACACGAGTCGCAGTCGCGAACTTGGGGACGGACCGAGACATGACTTCCTGTCGGCTTTATTCCTAGCGAGGAGAGACACTCGGTCCCGAAGCCTTATCAACCTTAGCACACCGCTTATCAAGATCACCACGGCCCCTTCGAACGTCGGGCCGTGGAAGCCGAATTGGTTCTTGGTTCGCGACCCCACCGGGAGATATCTCAATTTTTCGGTAACGCCGGGCGAATTCGTTCGGTGCGTAACCCCGCTCGAGGTTGACGAGCTCAAGGCGCTCAGGGTCCGATACGCCACAGCGAGTCAGGCACCGTTTTAGGTGTATCTTTCTCAGGACCAGCTTGAGCGGGCTGGTCTGAGCCTCAGCCTCCCTCCCAGCGAGGGAAAAGAGGGTACTCAATCTCTTTCCTGACATTCCTTGATTCGATTTTTTTTCTTTTTGAAGTTGAGGGGCGAGGTTTATAACCTCGCTGGCTTATTTTGTCTTATTACTGTCATTAACTTGCTTCTCGCTTTTCTTATCTAATTTTCTCGTCCTTTTTTTTTGACAGTGAACCTACTCGGCGCTCTTACCTCGAAGTCACAGGGCAAAAGGCCTGTGACTTCTTCCTCCAACGCTCCGAGACCCCAGGGCCAACTTGGGGTCGTCATAACGGAACCGACCTCGCAGGCGAGGCCTCCCGCCCCGCAGAGCAAGACGACAGCCCCGACGCTGAAGGCGCCGGCGGCGAAGACGAGCGGGGGGGTGGCGTCCAAGGGGGACGTTGCGAGGACGTCCTCCCATCACTCTCGAGGATCCGGGGATAAGGCCGGGTCCAAAAGGAAGGAAGAGGGTTCTCCTCGGGGGGAGAAAAGGAAGAAACGAAAGGAGGATGGGCAGGGGGAAACCCCGGGGGGCGTGACGGTCGAACGCCCTGGGCCCGCGAGCCGAGTTATCTCGGCCACCGGGCCTCCTGCCGAGAAGTTCCACTGCCCTGGTCCTTCCCGGGGCGTGTCCGAAGACTGGGATAGGACAGTTTGGTCCGACGAGGTTTCATGGGCCAACAACCTCTCGGAGGCAGCCCTCAACGATGAGATCCTCCGCTACTCCGCGATGGTATATCTTGCTCTTTTTTGTTCATTATTTTTTATTGGCTTTATTATTCTTGTTCTTGTTTTTACGTGCTCTTTTATTGCTTCAGAATACCTTCTTCGCGAACTACAACTGCGGCCGCGTCGTCCTTCTCCATAGGAATCTGGGCAGGATGGAGGCGAGGCTCCAAGAGCAGGACACCGAGCTCGAGAAGAAGGGAAAGAGCCTCGCAGAGGCCGAGAAACGCGTTCGCGCCGCGGAGATCGCGACATCGGACGAGGCCAAGGACGCCTCGAGGGCCAAGGAGGAGCTGAGGAAGGTGAGGGAGGAGAACAAGGATTTGAAGTACGAGAACGGGGATTTCAAGGACGAGGTCGCAAAGCTCAAAGGCCAGCTATCCGAAGAACACCAATTCTTCAGAGAGAAGGAGGCGGAGCTTCGGAAAGCCGAGGAGGAGGTTACCAGGCTCCAAGGGCGTGTTGTTGAGCTTAGCAAGGAGCTGGACCTCGAGGGGCCCAGGTATGTGAAGTCCGAGGCCTTTCAGGCCGAGATGGTGGAGAGTGTGAGGAAGATGTTCCAGCAGTCCGTCAGGATGGGGGTTAAGCAGGCGGTCGCGAAGTATGGGCACATCGACCCCCGCATCAAGTTCTTCATCCCCAACTATCAGGAGACTATGGGGGAACTTGAAGGGGAAGAGCCTGAGGGAGAGTGCGAGTTCTTTCTCAATGAGGATGGAACTGTGGCTGGTGAGGCGCCTACCGTGGCAGCCATCGCTCAGGAAGATGCGCCTAGCTCCCAGCCTCCTGCCATCGTCGCCCCTGCCCTGGAGACTCCCCAAGGACCTACTGCTCAAGCCCCTGAAGATCCTCTGAAGACCTCCGACTCTATCGCCGAAGCCTCGAAGATGTAAAGGATATCGTTGTCTGCTTCTGTTTTTTTTTTTGTTGTTTTGCTGGTGGCCCTACGGGGCCTGTAATTAAACATCTGGGCACACGTGCCCCAGCTTTTTATGTTATTTTCCTTACCTTATGATTGCTTGTTTCTTTTAGCTTTCTCTTATATGCTCGCACGTATTATCTACCCAACCCCATGGCCCGAGTGTCACAACTATTGTGGTATTCGGGCCACATCGGGTGTTTCTGATTATGTATCGAGATCCCGAGCTTTGCTCGGATTTTTACAACGATTCGCCGAGGTCCCGAGCCTTTTTTGGACTTCGCACAACGACTGTGCCGAGGCCACGAGCGGGAAGCGAGGGATGGATTTTAACAAAAATCTCCAACCCCAAGCGGGAAGCGAGGGATGGATTTTAACGAGATTCTCCAACACCTCGCGGGAAGCGAGGTTTGGGTTCAACGAGATTCTCCAACACCTTGCGTGAGGCGAGGTTTGGACTTTTAACGAAAATCTCCAACCCCAAGCGGGAAGCGAGGGATGGACTTTAACAAAAATCTCCAACCCCAAGCGGGAAGCGAGGGATGGATTTAACGAAATTCCCCAACACCACGCGGGAAGCGAGGTTTGGGTTCAACGAGATTCTCCAACACCTCGCGTGAGGAGAGGTTTAGACTTTTAACGAAAATCTCCAACCCCAAGCGGGAAGCGAGGGATGGACTTTAACAAAAATCTCCAACCCCAAGCGGGAAGCGGGGGATGGATTTAACGAAATTCCCCAACACCACGCGGGAAGCGAGGTTTGGGTTCAACGAGATTCTCCAACACCTCGCGTGAAGCGAGGTTTGGGTTCAACGAGATTCTCCAACACCTCGCATGAAGCGAGGTTTGGACTTTTAACGAAAATCTCCAACCCCAAGCGGGAAGCGAGGGATGGATTTTAACAAAAATCTCCAACCCCAAGCGGGAAGCGAGGGATGGATTTAACGAGATTCTCCAACACCTCGCGGGAAGCGAGGTTTGGACTTAACGAAAATCTCCAACCCCAAGCGGGAAGCGAGGGATGGACTTAACGAGATTCTCCAACACCTTGCGTGAAGCGAGGTTTTGACTTAACGAAAATCTCCAACCCCAAGCGGGAAGCGAGGGATGGACTTAACGAGATTCTCCAACACCTCGCGTGAAGCGAGGTTTGGACTTAACGAAAATCTCCAACCCCAAGCGGGAAGCGAGGGATGGACTTAACGAAAATCTCCAACCCCAAGCGGAAAGCGAGGGATGGACTTAACGAGATTCTCCAACACCTCGCGTGAAGCGAGGTTTGGACTTAACGAAAATCTCCAACCCCAAGCGGGAAGCGAGGGATGGACTTAACGAAAATCTCCAACCCCAAGCGGGAAGCGAGAGATGGACTTAACGAAAATCTCCAACCCCAAGCGGGAAGCGAGGGATGGACTTAACGAGATTCTCCAACACCTCGCGTGAAGTGAGGTTTGGACTTAACGAAGATCTCCGACCCCAAGCGGGAAGCGAGGGATGGACTTAACGAGATTCTCCAACACCTCGCGTGAAGCGAGGTTTGGACTTAACGAAGATCTCCAACCCCAAGCGGGAAGCGAGGGATGGACTTAACGAGATTCTCCAACACCTCGCGTGAAGCGAGGTTTGGACTTAACGAAGATCTCCAACCCCAATCCGGAAGCGAGGGATGGATTTCTAACCCGGAGTTTTTATTTTTGAGAGAGATTTTGAAAGTCCCACAACCCTTTATTCACAAAAAGTAGTAACGGAATTCAGAGAGTTTACACGAAATATTTCTTTAACCGGTCGACGTTCCACGTCTTACTGAGGGTTCGCCCCTCGTTGTCTTTGAGCTTAAAGGCTCCGGGAGCAACCTCCTCCCCGAGGATGTATGGTCCCTCCTAGTTGGGGTCCAGTTTTCCACCTTCGGTTCTTCTCAAGACGAGATTGCCTGTGGCCAGGAACCGAGGTCTCACCTTCTTGTCGTGGTAAACTGCCACGCGGCGCTTGTATTCCCTGGAGCGAAGGTCGGCTACTTCGCGTAGATCGTCGCGGAAGAGCAACTCGACCCTGAGATTGGCCTCGTTCTCCTTTTCATCAAAATCGAACACTCTCGCCGATGGGACCAGGGTTTCTACCGGGACTAGGGCCTCTGCCCCGTAGGTTAGGGCGAACGGCGTTTCTCCGGTTGCGCGGCGCGCGGTGGTGCGGTACGTCCATAAGACGAGCGGGAGAAGCTCTGCCCAACGACCTTGTGCCATGCCCAGCCGCTTTTTTAGATCGGACAGGATACGGGCGTTGACGTTCTCTACCTGGCCGTTAGACTGAGGATGGGCCACGGAGGAGAACTTGAGGGTTATGCCGAGTTCTGAGCAGAATGTCCGAGTCTCTTCACAATCAAATTGGGGGCCATGGTCGGTCATGATGGTCATGGGAACGCCGAAGCGGCAGACAAGGTTCTTCCACAGAAAGTCGCAGACCTTAGTCCCCGTGATCTTCGCCATTGCTTGTGCCTCAACCCACTTTGTGAAGTAGTCGACGATGACCAGGATATACCGCACCTGACCGGGGGCCTTGGGGAAGGGGCCGAGGATGTCCATCCCCCACATCGCGAAGGGGCACGGTGCGTGGATGGAGCGACGCTGCAAGGTCGGGGCGTGCAAGAGGTTACCGTGCTTCTGGTATCCATCACATCGCTGGACATAGTCCCTTGCACCTTGCCGGAGGGTGGGCCAGAAGTACCCCAAGTGGGCGATCTTATGCGAAAGGGTTCGCCATCCGGGGTGGCCGCCACAGACCCCTTCATGGGCCTCATAGAGGATGTGCTCCGTCGACTCGGTCGGGACGCACAATAGATTGGGTTCGGCGTAGCCTCGGCGATAAAGGCAGCCACCTATGATGCAATACCGCGCCGCCTGCATTTTCAGCTTCCTGGCCTGCGCGGGATCCTCTCGGAGGACCCCGCTTTCCACATACCGTGTTATCGGGATCCTCCAATCCCCCGTGGTGACAGATAGAACCTCGCTGTTCACACTCCGCGAGAGTTTTCGCTCTACCATCACGCGGTTCCCCACTTCAAGGGGAAGGGCGAATCCTAACCTCGCCAGCACGTCTGCCTTGGTGTTCGAGGTTCGAGGGATGGACTCCACCGCGAAGGTTTCCAAGCATGACACCAAGGCTTTGACCTTTTCTCGGTACGCGGGCAGGAACCCCGTTTTGGTGTCGTACTGACCGTTGAGCTGGCGCGCTACCGGCTCGGAGTCGGTGTAGACCCTGATTTTCCGGGCCCCACTGAGGAGGGCCATCTCGATTCCCGCGATCATGGCTTCATACTCGGCCTCGTTATTGGTGGCGTCGAAGGCGAAGTTAAGTGAGTACTCCGTCTCGATCGAGGGCCCAGCGAGGAATACACCAGCCCCACCACCGGCGTCACATCGCGAGCCGTCGACGAACACCTTCCACTCTTCCGAGCTTGTTTCTGTTTCGGGGAAAGTGACCTCCACCATGAAGTCAGCGAGGGCCTGCCCCTTCATGGCAGTTCTTGGGAGGTAGCTGATGTCGAACTCGGAGAGCTCGACTGCCCACTTCGTCATCCGCCCGGAGAGGGCGGGCTGGTGGAGGATTTGTCGAAGTTGGAGGTCAGACAGGACCTGGATGGGGTGCGCATGGAAGTAAGGGCGCAGACGCCTTGCGGCGGTCACAACTGCCAGCGCCATCTTCTCTGCTGGGGAATATCGCTGCTCCGCGGGCTGGAGCACACGGCTCACGAAATAAACTGGGTGCGTGGCCTTTCTGGTGAGCACCGCGCTGACCGTCTCGGGGCTGACGGCCACATAAAGTTGCAAGTCTTCACCCGCCAGCGGGGGCGAGAGTGTGGGGAGCTTTGTCAGGAAGGCCTTTAGCTTAGAGAAGGCGAGCTCCAGATTCTCGTCCCATACGAACTTGTCATTCTGCTTGAGAGCCGCGAAAAAGGGGAGGGACCTTTCCGCCAGGCGGGAGCAGAACCTCCCAAGGTAGTTGACAGCACCGTTAAGCCGTTGCACCTCGGTCCGAGACCATGGTGACCTCATGGAGAGGATCGACTCGACCTTGGCATGGTTTACGTCGATGCCCCGTTCGCTAATCATAAAGCCCAAGAATTTTCCCGATGACACGCCGAAGACGCACTTCTCGGGGTTCAGGCTGAGGCGGTTGTGCCTGAGAGTTGCGAAGACCTCAGCGAGGTCGACCAGATGCTCCTCAGGGGTCTTGCTCCGGACAACAATGTCGTCGACATAAGCGGACACGTTCCGTCCGAGATGGCTCTTGAAAACGCGGTCGACGAGGCGTTGAAAGGTTGCCCCCGCATTCTTCAGCCCAAACGGCATGACTTTGTAGCAATAAGTGCCTCGCTGGGTGATGAAGGATGTCTCCTCCTCTTCTCGCGGGTTCATCAGGACCTGATTGTACCCCGAGTACGCGTCGAGGAAGCTCAAAACCCCGTGACCTGCGGTTGAGTCAACGAGCTCGTCGATCAAGGGCAAGGGGTAGTTGTCTTTGGGACATGCTTTGTTGAGGTCCTTCAAATCGACGCACATTCTCCACTTCCCGCTGGCTTTTTTGACAAGCACGACGTTGGACAACCACCGGGGGTATTGGACCTCGCGTATAAACCCCGCAGCCAGCAATTTTGCCACCTCGTCATTTGCGGCGCTTGCCCTTTCCTCGTTCATTTTTCTTCATCGCTGCACCACAGGGCGAGTGGTGACGTCGACGTTCAGAGAGTGCTTGGCTACGGTCCGCGGGACACCTCGGAGGTCCTTCGCAGTCCAAGCGAACACGTCGCGGGACCCAGCGAGCAAGGCTTCTAGCAACGTCGTCGATGCCCCCGAGAGGCACTCCCCGAGGTAGATCTTCTCGGACTCGCTCTCGAAAGGGGATATCACCCTTCTTTCCATCTCTGGAGTGGGGACTGTGAAATCCCGGACTTCGAGGTCGGCCTCGCCGGGAGATTCCACCATGAACACCGGGCACTTTTGCTTTGCAGAGGTTGCGTAGCAAACGCGACCTTCCTCCTGATTGCCCTTTACCTCTCCAACCCCGCCATCGACGGGGAACTTCATCTTCAGGTGATAGATAGAAACTACCGCCTGGAACTTCATCAAGGAGACCCTCCCAATGATTGCGTTCCACACCGAAGGCAGGCGCACCACTGTGAACTCCACCATTTCGGTCCTCCTGGTGGACCCGGTGCCGAGCGTCATCCAGAGGTCGATGAGTCCGGCCACGTCGACTTCGTCTCCCGAGAAGGAGGTGAGTTTCCCAGCGTAGGGCTTCAAGGAGGTCTCGGAGATGCCCAATTGCTCGAACGCGCCATAGTACATGATGTCCACGGGGGATCCCGTGTCCACTAGTACTCGCTTAACCATCTTTGAGCCCATCTGCGCGTGGACCACCAGGGGGTCGGAGTGTGGCATGTGAAGCCCCTCGGCATCATCTGACGAGAAGGACAAACCTATGTGGACGCGCGAGGTTTGTGCGACGCTGAATACCGAGGGTTCATGATGGCTTTCCCTCGCGTATCTCTTCCGCTCTGCCTGGCTTGACCCAGCCGGTGATGGTCCGCCCGAGATGGTATGGATGTACCCATCGAGCGCCGTTGCCTGTCCCGACCGGGCCTGCTTCGCGGGCGCTTGTTGCTCGACGTTGTTGTTGTTGTTAGCCTGGGTCTGACTTGGGCCTCGCGGCTCGAGGTTGGCTCCCGACGCGGGGTTGGCACGACCCTTTTCATTTGGGTCATATGCGGGACCTCCCTTGCCTCGGTAACCCTACGGTTTCCTGCCAAAGCAGTTCCAGCCTCCGCCACCGCCTCCACGGTTGTTGTTCCGGTTATTGTTGTTGTTGTTATTGTTCCGGCTATTGTTGTTGTTTCTGTTGTTGTTGTTGTTGTTGTTGTTGGGGTTATGTGCCTGCGTCACATACGCATCGCGCGCGGCCGGCGCGGCCACCTTTGCCTTCCCCTTGGCCTCGGCGACGATCTCTTTGTCAGTTCGTGGTCGCGAGCTCTGGTTGGCGGCATCCTCGGCGTATACTTGGGCCGTGATACGGGCGCACAGGCTTTCGTATGTCTCCGAATTCTTATAAAAAATGCGGTTTTTGAATTCCCCGATGCGCAGGTTGCCCATGAGGGTGTCGCGCACCGACGACTCGTCGACGTGCGCGATCTCCGCCACCGCGGTCGTGAACCTTGTGAAGAAAGCGCCTAAGGATTCGCTCTCCCCCTGCTCGATCCCGCGGAGGTTCCGCATGTTCTTCTTGCGCTTCTTGGAGCTGCAGAAGTGCGTGACAAAGGAATCACACAGTTGGGCGAACGAGGTCACGAAGCCGACCTTCTTGCTTGAGAACCATGTCAACGCGGCCTTTTCCAGGGTGGTGGGGAAAACCCTGCAGAATATCGCGTCATTGTAGGCATTGACGTTCATCTGGACCGCGAAGTGTTTTACGTGCTCCTCGTGGTCCGCTGAACCGTCATAAAGCCCCATTTGCGGCCTTAAGAAGCCCTTGGGCATGGGCGCGTTCCGGATCGCGTCCATGAACGGGGAGGTGATCTTGGCTTCCTCCTGATTTTGGGGCGGTGGCCTCGAATTATGCGATCGAGACCTCGGGTAGTGCATCGCGCTCCCCGCTGTTTCGGACAACTCTGGCTCCTGCAGCCTCGATCGACGCGATCGAGACCGCGAGATCTGCATGGGATCTCGGAGAGGTCTCTCAATCGACGAGCCGTTGGTGGAGGACTCGGGCTCATGCGCACGCCTAGGGACGTACGCGGGGACGTACTCGGAGTGCGGCTCACCCTGGGGGGGATAGGGGACGTACGAAGGGGCGAAGCCCTGCTGGTATTGCCCATAAGCCGGGTAGGGATATGGGTTCGGGGGCGCGCCGCCCTGCTCGAGGCCTTGGAATAGGAATGGATTTTGCGGGGCGGCGTACGTCCATCCCGGAGGGACCACGAACGGGCAGCCCGGAGGTCCCGCGGCTGTCCATTGCGTAGTTTCTAGCATGTTGTCAGGGTGTTGAGGGAAGAAATTGTTTGGGCAAGCCATTTTGAGGGAATCGAAGCTAAGGTTTTGCACGAGTCGAGGAACTACTTAGGATGAAGAAGTTCCCACAGACGGCGCCAGTGATGAAACCCGAAATGAAAGGCTCACTAGAAGACAAGAAACGAGATTATTATATTCGAAAGTGCAAACACTTGCTTCTTTATTTATGATTTTCTTTACAGCGAGGTTTACAAGCCAACGAGGCTAACAGATTATTTGAGAATTACACCCTAGACCTCCTACGATTATCCGAGATCTCGACCTAACAATGTCCGAGATCTCCTAGTTGCTAGCTAGCTCTAAGTGTCACTTGCCGGTCCCTTTGAGCGAGGTTGAGTTGCGGAGTCTTTGATGTGAGGTAGAGCGAGGTGCAAGAGGCTTGCGAGGTGGTGTAGCGAGGTCTTTGATGTGAACGGAAACTCTGTGAGACTTGAAGTCTTTTTGTGGACTTCACTTGTCTATAGCGAGGCCTTTTAACGGTGTTTCGATCACGTCGATCTTCAACGAGCAAGAAAGTTCTTGAGTTCAAGATGTTTTTCGACCCCTTTTCCATTCGAGAATCTCCTCTATTTATAGAGAATTGGGGAGTCGAGTTTTGGTCGTTGTCCGATGTGGGACGCCCGAGATCAAGGGCTCTGATTGGCCTAGAGGCGAGGCAGCCGGTGATTGGCTCGAAGAGCGGCGTTTGCTGAGTGGTCATGGTGGGCGGGCGCAAGTAGAGTCGGTTACGAGGTCGAGACCTCGCTCCGAGGTCGAGGGGGACCTCGTGGGGCAGGAATTTTGTTAAAATAAGTGGGTATGGTTGTGGGCCCCAGGATCATTCTCGGGGGTCCCTTTGACCTGGTTTGACCCTCATACCTCGGGCCCACCTCTTGCTTCGCTATTTTGAGCATCATCAGTTAAATTGTTTGAACTCTCAATCTACCAAGATTATCTAATATATTAAATTCTTTAACTTGTATAAAAAAATTGTCAACCTATATGACATATATATATTTCTGTTAAATCAAAATCGTTGCATTGTTATAAGCAACAATGATTGATCTTAATCAATTAAGCGCCTATTTGGATCGTGCCCAACAATGCATTATCTTATATTGTAATGTAAGACTAATTGACTACTTGGCCTTGTATCAGCAGCGGTCGAGTGTGCGAGGCTTAGACATAGAACAAACGTGTGATGCTCCCCTGTGTATATATATATGTGCATATTAACCGGATTTTCAGACTAAATCTTAGTTGAATCGAATTGTAACCGGAATTTCCAAGTTTAAATTCATGATTACCAGATCACGATTTCAAATCTCCCCTCATTCGTTTTCAAATCTCCCAATCATTCGTTATAATGGTCCAGAAGAGTTTACAGAACTTAGTTTCAGGTGGTAATATATATCAACTATATAATTGATTGGAATTTCCAAGTTGCCACTTTACACCCAAAAACTCCAAACACCTAAAAACCTATCCTGCAGAGGTGCAAAAACGGAAATCTCAACTAAAAAAATAAAATTAGATCCTTAATTGATGGATCACTCCCAACTCCAAAACACGTTCTGAGGCCCAACAAACCATACTCAATTACACTTTAACCCCTATACTTTCCCCAAATCTCCAAACTACCCCTAAAAAAAAGCCCCCTACAAATTTCCAGGCCCATTGACCCGGCCCAAATCACGGCCTGGGCCGGAGCGCCTCAAACGGACGAAAAGGCACACTCGCCGGCGCTCCGACGCCCCACGGAAACCCTCGGTGGTGTCCGCCGTGTCCGGGCCTGGACTCGGGCCCGGGACCCGGAGTCGGCGGCGGCGCCGCCACGCGCTCGCACGACGGGCACATGGTGAGCGTGGTCGGCGGCGTCATCTGCATGTAAAACTGCGGCGACATCTTGAGTGCCCGGAGCTCCTGAACCTCCTTCTGAAGCCGCCGGTTGTCCTCCGTCAACTGCTCGCAACACCGCTTCAAGAACTCGCAATCCACCTCCGTCTGCTTTAGCTTCGTTCTGTTTGAAGAATGGCACAATCGGAAAATTAGACTCCATGACAAGGGTAAAATAGGAATTTGATTGAAATATGGCACAATCGGTAAATTAGACTCCACTATGAGGGTAAATTCGGAATTTGATTAACAAATCGTTGATTGGAGGAATTTACGAACCTTGCCCTCCGGTTCTGAAACCACACCTCGACCTGACGTGGACGTAGGCCCAGCCTTTTCGCCAAAGCCAGCTTTTGCTTCTGAAAAAAAAAATTAAAAAAACTTTTATTAATTGACGGAAATACCCCTGGAAGCTTCGAGATCTCAGGAGGAGATTTCTCTACTTACTGGATTGAGCGTATTGTGCTCCTTGAAGCTCTCTTCAAGAATGGCGGATTGATCTTTAGAGAGACGAAGCTTCTTCCGCGAGGTGTCGCCGTCCTCGTCGTCGCTGATCCCTCTCTCCATCTCGTGATCGTCGCCGGCAACCGCGACCTCCCGCTCGCTCCTCTTCCCGCTCACGGACGAGATCGTGCTGTTCGGAGACGACGTCCCTGGCTCCTCGTCGTCCGCCGCGTTCGCCGGCAGCCTGTTCACGTCGATTCCCCGCAGAAACGACCTCGGATCTCCGACTCCGGCGCCAGATACGGCGCCAGCCGCTCCTCCTCCTCCTCCAGCTCGATCTGCTGCAAAAATCACAATCGGAAAGCGCAAAACCATCAATAATCCACAGATCTGCGCAAATCGATCGATTTCGGAAACTAATTTTGCGCGAAAACAGTCAGATCTGGAAAATTTTCAGGAGAAACAGAGTAATCTTACCAGAGGAAGGGAAGGAATCGAGCCAATGATTCTTGCGCGGAGCAATCGAAGGATTGAAGGTGAGATTCGCGAGAGGGAGAGAGGACGATGAGCAGGAAGACGAAGAAGAAGGGAAAAGAGAAGGCGCCATGAGATTCAGTTGCAGAGGCGAGTGATTGCGATCATGATTAGTGGTAGTATTGGAGCAGCTCAAGCTCAAGCTAAGGCCTAGATCTTCCTTCTCAACCATCATCGTGATGAATTGAATTGAATTTTGCAGAGATTGATTGATTGCTCTGAGAGTTTGTTGAGGAGTTTGTTAGAGAGAGTGAAGGAAGGGGGAAGTGGAAGAGAGGGTTTGTTTGGGTTTGGATTGAAGTGGAGGAAGAAGGGGAGAGAGGTTAAATAGGAAGAGCAAGAGAATAGGGTAACAGTTCAATGATGACTTGGTGTCAGAGAAACATGCATATATTGAATTAAAGAAAAGGGAGTAAATTAATTAATAAGAGTAAAATAAATGTGGGTGGTGAGAAGATTACAAATGCTGTCATATCAAATCATAACCTTTGAGTCCCCACACGAGAGAGCCTCACACATAAAATAGTTGGGACCAAAAAATACTCAAATTATAGTACTACAATTTTATTTTTATTTTCATTTTTCAAGTGAATTTTGAATATTTTTGCTAATGGTATTTTTAATTTGTTGAATATATGTAGGGAAATTTGAACTTAATTGAGTGGTTATTAGATTCTACATTAAATTGTGATCTTAGAGTATTTTTTGAATGAGAATTTGGTGTTCTAAATTATAGTGCGAGAATAAATGACTAAATTTAAAGTTTTCGAGATTTTTGTAAGGTTAAGAGTGTGTGTAAATGATTTTTTTAAGGTTTTTAATTGTTAGATCTTCATAATAGATTTATGATATAAAAAGGGTGTTGTCAAAAAAATTACGGAGTATTTCTTAACTTCTTGTTACTATTGAAAAAACTTGTTTTGTAAAAAAAGTGATATTTTTTAGAGTAGTCTAAGAAATGGTATTTCTAGGGTATTGAAAACAAATGGTATTTTTAAAAATTGATAATATTTTATCTCATTAATACTACATTATAAATACATGATATTTATCATTTTTTAGTTTGTTTAGTCTGTCATTCACTTGTTATTCTAATATTTCGACTTATCTAATTACCGATTTATTTTAACCATTCAATTTGTTAAAAATGTCTGATACATAGAATTCTTTTATTATAAAAAAAGTTGATCGACCAATAAAAAACAACTATTTTTATTTATAAAGGTAACCATGGTTTGGCTTTGTGGGAAATGGTTAGGTAGAAATGCAACATCCATGAGAGTGAGAGTAAATGAGACCATGATATGCATGTTGACCATTGAGGGTATCAATCAAAACAAGCATTAAATAATTATGCAAAGCAAGAAATTAAAGTGCTTTTGAGAGGTTCCTTTTGAGGTGTTCTAGTGTAAAAGGAGCTGTCTTTCCACATAAAATCTGTATTTTAAAGTGAATAAACAGCAACTAAAAAGGACTACACAACAGCATGGTCCTCCAATTATTTCTTTTGGATACCAATTTTTGGGAAAATTAAAAAGGTGATTAGTAAAATAAAAAAGGAGATTTTTGCCATGGTGAAAGCTGTTAGGATTGTCCTCCTCGTGAAGGCAAGGAATAATGTAAAGTTATTAGGATTAATTAAACATTATACTTGAATCATAAACACATGAAATTTATAAAGGACATGTAAATGTAGGTGACTAATTGTAAACATTAATATTATATAATTAAATTAAAATGTAAAGTTTTTTGAACTTGCTAATCATAATATGCTAATTAAAAATATAATTTTATATTACCTTTGTTTTGTAATATAAGTCATTTTTAGCTTATAATATTGTTCACAATGTAGGTCTCTTTTTCATTAATTAATTAATTCTAAAATTTACCAAAATAGCATTCAATTAATCTATTTTTAGTTTCAATGTCCTTCTTAATACTAATAAATTTTACTCATTGGGCGATATTATATGATTTATTCTCAGATTAATTTTATATATAAAAAATAACATCTCGTCAATTATATTTTAAACTTGTTTTAAAATTTATGAAAAATGAAAATTGACATAAACCGAGAAAGTACTATAATTGTGTTTTAGTCATTTCTAGAAGGCTATATTAAACTAAAATTAATGAAGCTTTGTCAAAAAAGAAACTAATTAAAATTAATGAAGAAAGCAATAAAAACATGTCTCGGTTATTCAAAGCATGGAAATAGTATTGACAAGACACATCCCCAATTCACACTTACTAGTATACTTTTCTTTTCTTTTTTAGAAGTATAAATGGAGACACTATATATTGCTTTAGGGTTTTTTGAGGACCATTCAAATCATGAGCAAATTGGATGGTCATGATTGGGAACTTGGACATGCATTTCCTAACTCTAACATCATCATGCTGTTTTTTCACATGGGTCGTCCTTCACTTTCTTTTTAATTATCTCCCCTGTTTGTTCACCTTTCACAAAAGCATACTATAATTTTTTTTTAAAATTAACTAGACCAATATTATTAAAAATATTTCTAAATAAAGTGCTTGTGAACAAAATCAAAGGTAATAATGGTTGAAATCTAGCCAAAGTATCCTTTTTTCCCAACAAGGTTAAGACTTTATGTTGGGTTTGATTAAAAAAGTAAAAAAGAAGGGGGAAATTTACCAAGAATCGAAGGATAAAGGAGTGGCTTTTGTGAAACAGATTTTTACAGGGTTGGGGAAAATGAAAGATGCTAGTGAAGGTCAGAGACATGCTTTTCTTTTCATAATTACTGCCCATGAGCCATCATCTTCATGTGGAAATGTTCCATCTCATAATTAAATTCTAGGGATTGAAATCATCTCGATGACCGATCCATTCATACACCCGATTTAAATATACGGATAAAAATACAATTTGAAACGGTGAGGGATGAATGAAGAGTGAACTAAATAATTGGTGAGTCGGATGCAGGTGAAGGGTCATCCGCTCCGCCACCTGAATCCATCACCCACACAACCACCCAACCGTTTTATCCGCTTATTAATTATATATACACTTGAGTTTATTCTTTAATTTGTTGTATAATGTATTTAATTTGTATAGGATATTTTATAAATTTAAACAATTTATTATACTTTATTAAGTTAGATTTTAGATAATGGTTGTCTTTTACTTTTTTTTTTGTAATTTTTATGCATTACACAAGTACTACTTTTTATAGTGTAATATAACTTTTACACGTGTTTTGATGGATTAGACCCAAAAAATATTCAAAATCGAAAACCTAATTACTTCACCCGAAAATCCAACGGATGATAAACGGACGGTCGACGGATGATGACTTTTTACGGGTGATGGTCGAATTGAGTGGAGAATTTACCTTTTGAGTCGGGTGATGGTATTGGATATCTATCCATAACGTGGTTCATTTTCATCCCTATTAAATTTGTAGTATAAAGACTAAATAATGGCAGTGGTTTAATTGGTGAAAAGGGAGGGAGTGGAGGGTAATTTGGGAAAGAAGAGTGAAAGCGTGGAAAGCACGGCTGAGAAATCAGTGGAGTCAGGTCAAGGCTCGTGAGTCAGGAGGGGGGAGGTGTCATGATGCAATGCATTGGACACCGGTCATGACTAGCCTATCATTCATTCATTCTTTCTTTTCTTGTTGCATACATTTTTCACTTTTAATATTTCTAAGTTTGAAAGGAGGCAAAATTATTAATGGAGCCAACCTCCCATTCGGCCTTCACACACTACACTGACAATGACCATCCTTCTTCCCTCATCATGACCTTTAACTAGGGTCTCATGCACTCTCCCCATCACTTAACCATGGTTCAATATTTATTTTAAATGATTGTGTCAAATAGTACTTCTTTGTTCTCTTGGTGGAGTCTACCGAGAAGATGAATTGGGATGGTCGCTCTTAACAATAAACCTCTATTATATTCGAAAAGATATTAGTTTTTATTACGTATATATATATATTTAAAAATACCTCAAAAAAACAAAAAAAAGTTACTTCGTTGTTGATGGTTTCAACGAGAATAGTTATTTATATGCGAACGTGAGAAGAATGTATAGAATGAAATATACTTCGTATAATTTAAATTACATGTATAGGTAGTATAAAACGAGTTTAGTTCTAATTAAAGGAGTGCGAATAATTTATGCTCTAAACGATAAAAGAGATGACCGAAACAAAGAAAGAAAGCGAGATAAATGATTTGAAGCAAGAGAACTTAGGATTCGAGGTGATGGTATATCATAGTCTCTAAAAATACGCACCCCACAAAAAACTTATGAGATCATACACTCCTTGTGCATGCTCAATCGAGCAACATTGCTTCACCACTATGCAAACATCATACATTATAATGAATTAAAGGCATAAGGATCACCAAGCGGATATACCAAGTACATACCACACGCTCATCCCACTTGTTGCAAGGACAAATATCCCACATCAACACATACCAAATTACCAATCACCACTAATATATAAGAAGAGGTGAAACTCTATGCATTGGCTTAAGCTTTTAGGTTAGAAGGTGGATCTCGACTTTATATGTGAAATGGTTTAAATTTCCAACATCGCTCGTTTAATCACGGCCCACCGAAATTTAACACCACCTGACATACGGTTGCTCACTCCACCAATCAGTACTCAACACTTTGAAGGTTCAATAAGTCTATACCACGTTGAAGGATCTTGAAATCCCAATGAAAGCCGCACCTTGAACTAATAATAAAGAAACACATCGCATGTCGCTCACTCAACCAACCAACAATCAACGCCTCGAAGGTTCAACAAGTCTCTCTCACACATCGAAGTTAAGGAGTTGAAATTCCAACCGAAACCATATTTCCAACCAATAACAAGACAACACATCACACACCTAACACTCCACCAATCAACAATCGACACCTCGAAAAACATTAAGTTTCTCCCACGTCAAGAAATCTCAACTTCTGATCTCCCCCAAAACGACTATAAATAGCAAGCGAAGGTCGTGTTTATAAGGGTCGAAAAAATATATCTAACTTAAGATCTGTTCTTATTAAATAGAAATTCGACGTGTTAATTTTTTTTAGAGAACTTCGTTATTTACAAGGGAGAATCCTAAAAGATTCCAAGTATCACGTTATGGTAAGAAAATATAAAAGATACTACCCGATCTCAAACAAACTGGATTTAGTCGGGTCTTAATCCAGACTGACTCTCTTCAGGCGACCAAGCTCCTTTTGCAGCCCAAAATACAAAATCACTAGGAATTTTATATGTTGGAGGTGTACCATACTCTTATTAAGAATTCCTCTTAGGAGATGGATCTTATGGATATTTCAAGAACCGCAAACCCAAAAACTACTTATAATTACATTTACCAAAACATAAAAACTACAAAATAAATAACGGACGACTCAAACTAATGTCCACATAACGAAATGTGAAAATATCTGTTTTAAAATCTTCCGTAAATCAAGATATTTAATACTTGGTGTATAAATTATTCATGAACTCTACTCCTAATTTACAAACTATTCCACCTATTTTGAATAGAACTAGATGGCTTGTCCCGTCCGATGGACGGGATAGAATTCCGTGTCTATAGTTATTGATTTTATAAGTGGATATAGATAAATGTGTATATTATTTAAATTATAATAGAAATGCAAAATATATGTGTGATTTGATGCAAAAATTAACGAAAGGAAATTGGATTTAAACATTAATTTTGAATGGTTGATTTGGTGTAGGAAAAATATTTTACAAGTCGTAAGTATTTATTTATAAAAGGTTAAAAATATAGATATAAACATACAGTTGTATTATTATAATTGATGTAATGTTATATTGTTCCCTCCTTTGTATTTTTAAGGAGTAAAAAAGAAGTATTATTAACTTAAATAATATTTTTTAGTATTTATTGGTGGTCTTTTTGTATTTCGAAATATTTTTTTTAATTGGAGTATTATTTTAATAAGGAGGAGATTGTGTAAATCCAATAGGATATATTAATAGGTAATTAGTTTATATTTAAAAAATAGAACATTTATTGTTCTTGAGAGGGAGAGTTTTTATAGTTGTATAGATTATGGTTGAACTCTCCTAAACCTCATAATAATACAGATATACACAGCATTAAATTCTATACACGTGTTAGGAGACAAAGAGACCCCCATATTATCCCTAAATTGAAACAAATACAAATATACTTTTTAAAACGTACGTATTATCACCGTCTAAAGGTGTCAAAAGTTGACCTAACCCGTTAACCAATCCGAATCGCCCGATAATTTTAGGGTCAAGATCTGAAAATTTAAACCTGAAACCCGAAATCAACCGAATCCGAAAGAACCCGAAACACGTTGGGTTGAAACCCGAAACCCGTTAGTTGACGATTTAGCATATTTATATAATTTTAAAAATAAATTTTAAAAATTATAATATATTTTATTATTAAAATAATATATTATAAATAAATATTATTATTTAATTAAAAATGGATATTTTAGATTCACTAGTCAACCCGACTCGACCGAAAACCCGCTACAATCCGACCCAATTAATCTGTGACACATAACAAAATCGAACTCGTCCGACCCGACCCGATTGATCGACAGGTCTATCACCATCACATAATCCCGCAATTGAATGTAATTAAATGAATACTTGTGCATCACATAGGCTGGAGGGGGTGGTGGTGGTGTGGGACCCGAAAAGAAGACATAGGAGAGTGGAGTTCACGTGAAGCACGTGGGGGTACATCCCCACTTCTATAGGGCTTAGGAGGAGGGAGGGGGTTGAAGGTCACGTGGAGGAATCGTGTGGTGCTGGCTGGACACGTGGGCCTAGCTCCCCATGCAAGTTGTGTGGAGTGGGGCCCGCAAAACACATCTGATATCCGGAACCCAATCGTGCGTGTCATGTTGCCGCTTTGGCCCCCGACACTCTCTCCTCCTCTCAATCATTTGGGATTTACGTAAATCTTCCTTCACCTTATCTCTCTCTATCTCTTGCCCACTTTCCTCCTGCGCGCGTGGGATTTACCTTACCACTTAGGATAAAATACAGAAAATTACCCATTATTGTAGGGTATTTGCGAGAAATCACCCCATATTTTATTTTATTTTACAGAAATTCACAACTCAGCTTGAAGTGATTACAAAAAAAATGCTCTTTATTTCTATTATGTTTTCACTGAACCATTCGCATTTTGTTTTCATTCATTATACCATCAAATTAACTATTAGAGTTAAATTATATAATTTTTCCTAAGTTAAATTACCTAATTGATAAACTCTAATAACTACCCCAGTTTGATTGTTGATGCTCGATAGATATTGGGTGTTTCATAGTCGGCGATCTTGCTAGATGTTTAGACTCGGCACAACTAATGCCTACTAGGGCTCGAGAGAGGGTCGAGAGAGGAAATAAAATTGATACACGTACACCCTCAAGTCAGCCCTTCCCCTCTCAACCCTCTCTCAAACCCTATTATAGGCACCCGCCGCGCCGAGTAAAGCGCTCCTTAGGCACCCAATAAGATCGTCGTTGATGAAGCACCATTGAGCTAGTGCTTCCTCTCTCTCTTAATCAAGAGGCAACACACAATTTAACATGGGTAATTATCGGTATTTATCAATTTAGTACTTTAACCTCTGGACAATTATGTAATTTCATCCTAATTTGACAGTATAATAGTTGAAAAATGAAATAGGGTGGTTCAATAAAAACGAAATAGAAATAATGGTTTTTTTTTTTGCAAACAAACAAAGATATGGGGTGCGGGTTTTTAATTAAAAAAAAGTAAAATAAGGAGTAATTTTTTCATAAACAACCTAAAATAAACAGTGATTATCTATATTTTATCGCATCACCTATATATGTTCAATATAAGACCCATGGGTCTGGTTGGTGTGACTTAATATAAGTTGATAAATTGTTTAAACAATTGAATTTGCTCTTATATAAAGGATTGTCTTTTGACATATATTTTTTTAAAATTTTTTTAATGAAGCAACCTATTCAATATGTTTCAATGGTATGGAGTTATTTGCAACTACAACTGTTGATACTAAGTTTAATATTCGATAAAAAGAATGAAATTAGACAATTCATAAGGGGAAAAAAGCAACAACAACTTGAAAAATTATATTCTTGGTGGGAATGGATATGATATACTTCACATGTAGAGATAATCCTGGAGAAAATGACACTCATTTCCCCTTTCGCCATGAAAAGGAAAAAAAAAGTTGACATTTATTTTTTATCATACATGGAGATTGATGTGAAGAATCCAAGGGTTGACTTAGTAGATCAAGATAGATCTTGTGTCTAAATAGGTACATAACAAGTTGCTATCTTTACAAAATGAGAAATCATATATAGATACATAATAAGGAGCGTTTAGAGCTTTTAGATCAATAATTTTCTATCCCTTTTAAAGACGCGGTAATATTTTCGTAATTTTTTAAAAATTATAAAAGTGAATCGTTACAATGAAAAATGTAATAATTATGATATATTAAAAAGTGCATTACGGATGCACTTTTACAAAATTGCTGACTTCATTTTTGTTAACAATTTTTTAGTTTAGTAATACATTTTTTCACGATAATGATACTTTTGTAATTTTTGATGAATTATAAAAATATCACGGTTTTCCTCAAAACGATAGAACATCAACCCTTAAATCAAAAAGATAAAAAACTCTAACCATTTCTAATTTTATACAAAAAGGAGTTGTTTTAGTCGAACCTTACTCTGATTTATTTATATAGTTAGTCTTTAGTATATGTAGGGCCATATATATGCTATGATCCTAATTTTAACTCGTGTCGATTGCCGACGTACGAACACTTCATAATACGTATCGATACGTGTGGTTAATTCACCGAAATCCACATCGAATAAATAAAGCATAAATCCTTGAAAGGGAATAATCTCTCCCAATCAAATTAAAACGATAGTATATTATACCGATATATGTCCATGATAAGGCTTGTTTTGATCATGATTATAGATCGATCAATTAGTAAGAATGACATGGCTAGCTATGATATAATTATAATTTAGATTAGTTGTGACTTAGTTAATCATCATTCATCATTGATGCATGCTTTATTAATATTTTATTTAATCTCCGGAATATGAAGATGCTAAATTGAGACTAATTTGAACGTTTGTCATGCAAATTAGATAAGTTAGCTTTCAAGTCAATTTGTGGGCCCACCGCATTATATATCCAAGTTTTCCCACTCGTTCATCAATTATACATAGTATATAAGTTTTTTTTTTCAAAATTACTTTATGATATATGTAATAACTGTGGTTTTTGAGGATATTTTTTATTTTTCTCGGATATCTTTTTAACCTCTTTGTCCGTTTTAATGTTTAATCTAATATTTTTGTTGGAGATTAAATCCTAGAAAAATTTATGGTAATATCCTAAAATCATAAAGAAATGATTTTATGGATCGGTGTGAATTCTAGGATTTTTCAGTGGAAAAAGAATATTTATTGGATAAGCCGTCTTTTTAATTATGTACTCTAAAGGATTTAAAATACGAAACGGAAGCCTTAAAAATTTAAGGTAGTGTGATAAAATTATATAAAATTGATTTTATTGGTCTACATAATTTACGGGACGTTTTGTATGTAGTAAGTTTTTCCATCCGAGGTACATAATTTTACCGCTTTAACGCGAATCCCGTTTCGAGACGGGTTTTGGTTTTAAGCCACCCTCTTCTATGCCTTAATGGGGAAGGAAAAGCCAGATTGTTTGGGGATATGTATGCGGTTGGATTGAAACAAAAAGAGAGCTCGAGAAAGGGAATGGAACGACGACGGACTCGGCGAGCAACTCTTCACCGCCAGCTGGCTTCTCTGCCCCTTCCACCTCTTTCTTCCCCGCCTTCTCTGCCACCTCTCATCTTCTTCCTCTCTGAATTTTCTTGGGCTTGAGCGCTGCTAAGAACCAGAACCAGCGATTATCAAGGTGGAACGACAAGTCGGGAGAAAGAATTCATACCGCCGGCGTATCTTTGCATCGATGTATGTGACGTCGCCGGCGATCACCAGCCCCTCCAACCACCACCCACTGCGAGGGCTACCACCGGGCAACACCCATCCACCCTTGGGCTCGGGGATCGAGCCACTATCGAGCCAAACGAGCCATGGGCTCAAGTGAAGGTAATTACGATCGAAATTAATTAGCGGGTTGGTTGCGGAGCCACCGTAAGGACCTTTCGGTTCCGCTTTGCTAATTAAATTTATGGTTTTTATAATCTTGACGTTGATACGGTCTCACAGGTTCAAACCGCTCGGGAAACGGACGTCCGGATCTTCAGTTATAGCGAATACAAGTTTTAAACATCAATTGGCAAGTAAAGGACTTCGGACACTTACTCAGGATTCGTTGTTAATCCGTTTGATCCGAGTTTTGGTCACCTTTAAGAACTGTTACTAATGAACACTTTTTGTTTAGAAAGTTGTTTCAAAAGTGAAGCGGATAATTACTTATAAATTCGTCAAATGGCTCCTTAAAGCTTGATAGCTAAGGATTAATTATAAATCGATATTCGGAAATCAAGTCGTTTATCGATTAGGAAAGGGTAGAATTTGAGTATACAACTAAGAAGTGTATCCTTGAGCTCGTTGTTGAGAAATCTTTTGTTATATTTGACAGAAGGGTGATAAAGATTACTGTTGAATTGCTAAGGACGTTGAGCACGCCTTCTAAGGCAAGTGGACGATTCTCTCTTGCGTTATGGTTATTAATGAGGAATTGAATTCCATTTGATCCTCATGTTGAGAACAATATGTGTGTTGAATAAGGTTTAATACTCCGTTGACCATCCTCATGTTGAGACAAGTGGACGATTTTCATGTTGACCATGTCGTTATTTCAGTTTTTACGCTAGAACTGAACTTAGGACCGTTGTATGATTAGTTGTCTCATGCTGAGACATTGTTGTGAAGTAAGATGGTAGAGATGAGAGTTTATACTCCAAGACATCTCTTTAGTGGTCCTGTGCTGAAACACTGTTGCAGAATAGGTAGTCCAGGGGTAGGAGCCGAGTCTCCAATGACCTCTTTATAACAAAGTCTGTATTGGGGGCGTAGCTTGCTAGCGTATCCCAATATTGGAGTCATGACTCATGTCTCGCTTCACGTTGAAGGAGGACAATGGTGCACTCTAGCTAAGTGCAAAAGGAATTGATGTGGGTCAAGTGGTCACGGATGAAATAGGCCCTCTCACCCTGACGACATCAGTTACAAGAAATTGATCGACAACAGTTTGGGTCGATTTAAAGCTATTAAAGGGAATATGAGATGTTAAAATCATGAAGTGAAGAGAGTGCGATAGGCACGATAATGTATCTGAATGGTTAGTTCTTTTGATAACCATTCTTGCTCCTGATTAAGAATGATTTTTAATCAAACTTTGGTGAGGTTAAGCTGATTAGTCGTTGAAGACGTTGGTGAATGTTGTGTGGTTAGTATAAGTTTCCATTAATCGTTTATGCTTCTTAAGGAATCACAAGCGGTGGTGTTCTCTCTCTTGATTATGCAAGTCTCCTTCTTATTCTCTATAAGACTGCTAACTGTTTGATCATAATCCGAGTCTAATCGGATTTGGATGCCAATATATTTAGTTACAGCCATAAGAACCAAGTTAGTTTCTCCGCTTGCTTAGTCTTTTATTAGACTAACCCGTCCATCTTCTTTTCTTTTGTATGGTCGGCTGGTGTCCACCGTTGGTATACGACACATCAGGCTCTTTTTGGAAGTTGATTCAAGAAGTGGATCCAGAGGTTTGAAGTTGAAAAAAGGTTTCCAATGGCTATGCTTGAGTGAAGTTCTTGGTTAAGCTGCTGCAAAGCGAAGTGGGAGAGAAGTTAAGAACTTACAGAAAACTTTTTAAAGACTTTGTTCAAATAGAAGGTTGTTCTATTTATTTACGAATTCTTTTTAAGTTAAGGCTTGTATAAGACCTTTTATTCCCTTCTCCGATGTAAAGTTTTACTTAATTTTGTTAGGTTTTAAATGGTTTCTTTTACCTTGTTCTAGTATGTTCTATCAGGTTACAACCTTGGGTAACTCTGGTTTAGTCCTAATCAGGGTTACTGGCGGTAATACCTTCAAGGTAAGTAAGGGGGCGTTACAAGATACATGTATGAGCAACAAAAATTCATACATACGAAAACAATACGGTGGTAATAAAGCTACTCCGCAAAACAAAAGCGTGTACTAATAAAAAAAATCGATCTGAACAGTTTTGAACATTTAGTTAACGGTTAAATCGATAAAAATATTACTTAAGAGTTTTCAATTTGATTTTTATAGACAATCAAAATAATTAATACAAACGGGTCGTTAATGGACCATTGGGACTTTTGACCCCATCTTCGGTCAATAGTATTATGAGAATCAATTCTTGGGTGTAGGACCGAGTAACGCACAAAATAATCAATAAGCAGAATGTAATGACAGAAATTAAAATATGGACACGATTTTCTTTGTAGAGGTACCCCGGTAAACCTCTACATCCCTTACATGGTTTTGAATGAAAACTTTGATAATCAAATAGTTCCTTAATTAAACGGTACATATTCAAACTTTTCTGTTAGTGGCGATCATCAAATCTCAGCAATACAAACGAATCATGTTACCTAGCTAGTTCCTAAGCTCAATCAAATGATTAATCAAGGATATAAATCCTTACACTATCACAACACAATTCCCTTAGGATCCGGAATCTTCCTTCGTCATCATCGAGATCGAACACTTGCCGCCAACTTCTTCTTCTTCCTTGGTCATTTCTTGGAAAGCTTCTTTTGCTCACTTTTAGGTAGGCTGACTATTCACAGTTTCACACTCTCGAAATCGGCACGAAACCCAATGATTTCACTATCTACCTATAGTATAAGTGAGTTTTGGGAGTTGTCCTTGCAAAGAATGTAAAGAGGCCTCTGTCCTTTTCTACTAAGGGCGCGAGTCTGTTTTTCTAATGACCTTCATACCCTTGTGTGTTGGTTTCACTCATGGACACATATACCTTTTTTTCACATGATTCGCAAGGCAGTTCCACAAAGTTAGGTTTTTTTCGGGAGTTGTCCTTGGTCATTTCTTGGAAAGCTTCTTTTGCTCAATTTCAGGTAGGCTCACTATTCACAATTTCAGAGTCTCGGAATCGGCACGAAACCCAAGGATTTCACTATCTACCTATAGTGAGTGAGTTTTGGGAGTTGTCCTTGCAAAGAATGTAAAGATGCTTCTATCCTTTTCTACTAAGGGCGCGAGTCTGTTTTCGTAATGACCTTCATACCCTTGTGCGTTGGTTTCACTCATGGACACATATGCCCTTTTTCACATGATTCGCAAGGTAGTTCCACAAAGGGTTTTTTTAACCCTTCCAAAAGAAATAATTATCCGAACTTAAACCGATAAATTTTGGTTCAATCATCCGTCCATATATTTTAATTTTCGGTTCCAATTTGATACTCCCTCCCTCCCTAAATATTAATTTGTCTCCTTTCCTTTGTTACAAAAGGAAAATGGACAAATATTTAGAGACAGAGATAGTATGATTATAAGACGAGGGACTGACTTAGCTCAATCTAGTCTTGTTAGATTAACACCTAAGAATTTCTTGGTATGGTTAATGTAACAAAGATTGGTTAAAAATCTGACAATATATAATTGCTTTTATAAAAGAATTATCTCGATCCTAGTAACGTACACTTTGCATTCATTTAACTTTGGATGAACGTGCCTACAAACTTACGATGCTAAATTTAAAATTACAAGAATGTGAAGAACGTAATGTAAGACAGCTAATTATGAGGGTACTTAGTATGGAGATTAAACCTATTTTATGGAATTGAATAAGGAAATTAACTTGATGTACTTAATATTCCTAAACAGCAGGATTCTTCAAAGTGAACATGGCCACTTGATGCAAGTTGAGCAAGTTTATCACCATGATAAGGAATCTTCCACTGCCGTTGGTTCTCTCTGTCTAATTTCTTTGCTACTTTCTAGAGTATAATTATTTTCCCTGATTTTAATAAATTCAAATTGTACATTAATAATTGATTCCATCTGAAGTAGAACCGGTTTGAATGTGTTGTATACATTTCCAGGAATGTTCTTGAGCACCTGAAATTACGCAATTGCCAAATCATTTGATGCTATCAATGGAATTGTTTTTAATTTGTGTTATTTTATAATTGTATTATTGTACGTGTTGGTGTACAAAATCTCGCCTTCAATTCGTATTAAATACACCAATTGAGAACTCCGCCTCTTCCGCTCCGCCTACGATCTCTTGACCTAGAAAACCTGCAAAACAATGGACACAGGGGGCGGGGCCCCCTAATCCACCTCTGATACCTAAGTCAGAAGAGCAATTGTCGATTTGAGCGGCGTTGTACAACAAGAGAGCGGTGAAACCCTAAACAGTCGAGCTAAGCGAATATTAGCCTGTTTAGGTTTTCTGAATATGCTGATATGCACATGTGTCTCCCCCTCCACGGCGAAGACGTGTATTTATAATGGAAGAGGGAGAGGTAGGGGGGCCGAAAATTACATCCATAAGGTCGAAAATATTATCCTTCTAGGGCTGACCAACTGCCTTAAAGCCCAAGTAAGGAATATTCCACCTATTCTCCAACTTTAATTCTATCTTTAATGAAAGATAAAATCTTCCATTAAGTTGCTTAACCGCCATATTTAATATAATAGGAAAATAAATAAAACTAATAATAACTACATAATATTTAAGAAAATACCTTTATAGCGATAACGAAAATAATAATATGGTAACTATTTTTTACCCGCTCACAGTACGTATGTGCATAGTTTATAAAAACATAATTCTGTTATTTGTAGGAATAATAATTTGAAGAAAATAAAATTTCTCATTTTTTTAGATGAATCGAATTCAAGAACTGAGACTACTTATAGAAAAGTTACGCTTCATTTCATAAATCAAATTAAAGTTTGTATTAGAATAAAATGAAAAATAATTCAGAATATCAACGTATGCATTTTAAATCGCTAGTTGCTACATCAATGTTAAGGGATTGAATTAATTTTTTTTTATTTTTTTTATTAATGACCAAGATATCATAAACTCAACCTAAAAAATATCCACCCTAAAAAAAATTTAAATGATTTTCTAACTTAAGTCATTAGGGTATCGGTTAAAGTCTCTTTAAAATGATAATATTTTATTAATTTTTATTTATTTAAAATTAATTATATTTTTAAAAGAGTTTATAATTTTTTTATTGGGTTTTAATTCACTTAAATAGTATGGGCATAGATTAAAAACTGATTTTTAAATTTAGATATGATATCCATAAAATTTAAATAATTTAAGTCTGTCGACATCAGATATTAGTAGCTGGATTCACGAGCTTATATTTCCCCCACAAAAAAATATTAATAAAATTTGTTATTAAATTCGAAATTTAAAAATAAATATCAACTTCGTAACAGTTTCAGGCCATATTAAAATAAAACCCCAGAGAAAAAAAAAATAGTGTATATAGTTATAAAAATAAATGATTAGATTGTACAGATGTATATATAAACTAATCATAATAGTTATGAGTATGATTATATGATGGCGACATATAATCTAATGTTAGAAATAAGAAGCCGAAAAAAGTCCGACAATATGTTGGGTTCATGATTGAGTTGCACGGTGTCCCCACGGCTGCGTGTAGCTGGCCCCACGTGTACAATTTAAAGAAAAAAGAAAAAAATCCCGACAAGTCTTCAATGATGATGATGATGATGGATGATGGATGATGGGGTCGTACGATGCTTGTGCCCATGTGACGTGCACGTGAAGTCGGCCCCCTTTCCGATGTTGAATCTTACTGTCTTGTCCCAATCTATCTCCCCCTACTACTACTACTTCCCAATCATCTCCCAACTTGCGCGCTTCATTTGTGTGTGTTAAATGACCTTTTTACCCTTCGTATTAAATGAATTAAATTTAATATTAATCTGCTCAGTTTGTGTGTGTGTGTGTATCGAATTGAGATCTAGATATGGGAATCGGAATGTCTCATGTTCTCATCCATTATTGATTTATTGTAGTGTGTTTGACTGGAATAAAATTCATACTTCTGTTTCACGAGTCATCTATTTTAATTACTACATCCATTCAGAAAAATTATCAAATATTCATGCTTTACTTTCTAAAAAATTATATTTTCTTAAATCAAAGTTGTAAAAATTTATTTTCCAAAAAATTATAATTCCTCCTAAAAAATCGTACTTATCTTACAAAGGTAGATAAGATATAAATACAAAATTTGTATGATATTTTCTATGATATAAAATTTATTTTAAAGTACAAAATTCGTATCTTTCATATAAATATAAAATTAAATAATTTTGAAACAATCATAATGTCATATTTTCTATGATATTTCAATTTCTAAGCAAAGTAACCAAGTTCCTGAAAATTTAACTCTTATTGTTGAACCGAACGACGACAGTTTGTGAAAATATGTATCCCACATCGGGATTTCAAAGTAAAACAAAAACTATAAAAAATATCCATGGGTGACTCCTCCTATTGTCAATTAGTTTTAGAATGAACTCATAGACTTATATGCTAGGTCTAATGGCCCATACAAACATATACGCCTGCATCGACACATCCCCAATCTACCTAACTATCGAGACCACAAACTTTCTTCACAATTCTGTCTAAAAAATTTAGTACTCCGTATTATTTTAGAATTTTAGTTAATGATTATTATGAGTTACGAGATTTATTATTTGATAATATTGATATCCACTTATTATTATAAATATTATTTTAAATATCATGGAAAATTTATTAAAAAAACAAAGTATATATGAAAGTTTTCAATAGCATACCAACCACTTATTAAGTTATTATCAAAAAATCGATTTGTGTAAGATTAACCTAATTCATCTAGTCATAGCAATCGGACCCGAAAAGCTCTCTCTCAAAATTTGTGAATTAATGCTTCACCTTTTGACCCGGATGGTCCTCCACTTAATGATATTAAAATACATTTCTTATTCATGGGATACATAACATCTAATCTATTTCGTGTGATGTGTTTATAGCAGGTATATTATAAGGTCAAGTGTATTAGTTTATACAGTTTTGATCATTATAATTGACTAACAAAGCATTGATTAATTGTCTCCATAGCTATTAAGGATATGATTATTAACATGAATTTTTACATAAGCCTTTGTTACATAGTTAAAGTGACAGGTCGTATCATTGTTCTGTTGAATTTGAGTTAGTGCATAGACTCATCGATTAGAAATAGAAAAAACTAGCTTAATATTTTGATATAAAAAGCATGCATTAAAATGTACGCCATTCGTTAATTGTGTAGTAGTATCTTAGAAATACATTAATTTAAATCAACTATAATCAAAAAACTATATATGCTTTGCTTCGTAAGAATTTCAGAAGCAAAAATCTAATGAGAAAAATGATTTTCATTCAAGATGATACATAAAGAGAAAATATGGTATTTTACAAAAAAAAAAAAAATGTCGAAATGTCAAGTGTGTATAAGAAAAAGCTAGAATATATGTTATGTACATTGGGTGGTTTAGTAGTAGAAGAAATGAGTGTATATTGAAAAGTTTCAAGTTCTTCTTGTCTTCTTTTTTCTTAATTTAGGTAAAAAATAAAATAAATCTCAACATTTTTTCTTCTATTTTTTTTTTGAAAGGAACATTTTTTCTTCTATTTTTTTTTTGAGAGGAAAACATTTTTTCTTCTATTAGATTTAGTTATTTAGTGTGAATTAATTTACCTAATTCGTGTGTTTTGATGATTAATTCACAAACCTAGAGTTTAAAAGCCGGGATAAACGATAGATCGGAGATCATAGTCAAGGAAGTGGTGTGTCTTTATTCAATCAATGATGATGATAAGAGTAATTACTGGAATTGGATAGAAATGAAATGAGTGGTGAGAAGGATAGATCGATCCGGGTTGTGATTACAAGTGTTATTTTTATCTTTCCCAATTTCGCTTTCTTATCAACAGTTGGTTCATTTGAAAAAAAAAATGTTTCATCACTATTGGCACGTAATCCTTCAAATTAAATCAAATGTATTTGTCATGTTCTCTCACTCAATTGCTGATGAAGTAAATGTTATTCTTAAATGTATTAGAAATATTCAATATATCATATTTTTAAAGGAATAGATATTGTATTTCTTTTTCTGTTTCTACCAAAAAACAAAACAAAATAGATACTATTGTATAATAATCACATGTTAAATAAATACGGTACGGTGTAATTGAAAAGTGCATTTTTTTACATCGGTCTTGTTCGTATGAAGTTTCTAAGGAATTTTATGGGTAAAGTTTTAAAACACTAGTGTAATTTGTTAAACCCTATAGAAAATAGTTTAAAAAACTTAGAAGCATATTTGGTGAGAGAAAAATTTAATTTTAATCATTGATATTTTATTTAACTTTAGCAATTGAAATGTCTTCAACTTCACCTATAGATTTTTATATACAACTCCACACAACCTCCACTTGAATTAAATCCCACATACACCTCACATCCCTTTAATGTATAAGATAAAAAATGCAATTGACCTAGATAGTTGATCTTACATACGTACATATAAACTTTACGTCAAGTAAAATGAGTATCTTTTTCTATAATATTAGACACTATTGTCCATGAACGTTAAATGAAAATTTCATAGTATTATCCTGAAATTTTAACCATTTAACTTAGTTAATTTGTCATTAATTACATGTATATTGTGCATGCTTTACATTAGAGGATTGACCGGTCAATTTGTCATTACATGTGTATTGTGCACTTTTCATTGGATGAAAGTTGGAAGAAAGAACCGGTCAATTATTGAGTGGCCGGGTTTAATTGGCTCTCTCCACAACCACAAAAAGAAGAAGTGTAATCTTCAAAACTCGATCAGTTTTGTTCACTTCTTTTGCTTATCTTATGTAATATATTTTGGCAGCTTCGCAATGTCGTAAGCATGATGATTCTCTAGGTTTCAAAGTGTAACGTATGCACACCCACATCACGATGTTAAATGCCATAAACAGAATATCTGTCGATGGCTTACCATGTACTCTAGCTTGCTAGGCTCTATCTCTGGTTCAGAAGTTGTGTTGATGATATCGATCAGGTTTATTAGGATCGGGATCCTAGGTCGGATCATTGAGGGTCTTTAGGATCGGATCGTAGTATCGGATCGCTGAATCGAAAGCCTAAATTATATCTAAAAGTACGTAAGGATAAACTAATAGATTGTATATTTTATTATATATGAAGTAAGAAAATGATAAATATTACGGAGTATTAATTAAATTATTACTAAAAAATAGTGTAGGATGGACTAGTCCACTATTTTTATTTGAAATGAGAAGTTATATCTTGAATTATTAATAATTTATAGTCATAATTTTCATTTTATAAGATTGTAAGAATCGTTAGAATCGATTATAGGAAAGTTAAAATCGTATGTAAAATCAGGATCGAATCAAAATTGTATTCTAAATCATTTAAGATCATACTCCAATATGATCCTAGTTGATCCTACTTAGGATTGTGGATCGCTTTGCGTATTATGAACCATAGGATCGTTAGAATCTTAGAATCGAATCGGGATTCTGAAAACCTTGGATGATATTTGATATACCTTGTGACATGTATAGTGCGAAGAATCATGAAAAAAGAAAGCATTAATACATATTTGTATATGACCTTTCTTTTTCATTTTAGAGATGCAATCTTTGTAGTCGAGTTTAGTGTACGTTGTAGTGTAGAATATATATATTCTAGACCTATCGCACATATACGTACATTATTTTTACAGAGATGTCTATGATATAATTTAATTTAACAAGTACCTTCTTTGTGTATGGCAATCGACGCTTTATACATGCCTTGATCACTTGATTCGTTTAAAAGACTTCCTACGTACTAGTTTTTGATCAGTTTGAGTGTCCAACAAAACCCTAAAATGAATATTCTTGGGGTTCTACCCGCACGTGCACCACCGGAAGCCCCCGTGTATTCTCGTGCGATGGGCCGTCCCATGCGACCGGCTTAGCTGGTCGCACGTGTTACCAATCAAGCTTAGATTAATTGCTTTGGTAAACTAATTTTTTAGATACTTGAGTATTGTTTTAAATTAAATATGGTTGATTTGTGTTGCCAAATCTTATGGCAATTGGGTTGCACATTTGCACGTGTGGCTCGGTGCGCTGGGATTAACTAGGAGGCTAGCTGACGTGGAGCTTCATGTGCAATTTTATTGAACTTCTACAATGAAATCATCCTCTATATATTGTTCTCGACAGCGCTAGTTCGGTTCAAATTAAAATTTTAAGTCGAATCGAACTTATCAAAAATGATATAATTGGCTTTGGTTTAGAAATTTCTTAAATTTCAGTTCGATTTTGGTTAACTTTTAGTTCGATTCGAATTTCCCAATAATAATGACCCTCTATCCATCTAAAATCGACAAAACTAAAATTGTGCCGAATTGGTTCGGTTTTAGATTCACCTTAAACCAAATCTCGATTTTTGTCGGTTATGTTCTATTTTAAACCGATATTCAGCCCTAGTTCTCGAGCCACCATAATCCCAATAATAATTATTTTACCATTCAATTAACTATATGGGTAAGACGTACAATTTTAGGGGTTTTCCTATACTGCTTACAGAATAATACAATTTTGTACTCGAATTAATGATTGCTTTGATCTTCAGTAACGGATTATGTGTCTAGCTTTTTGGATAGTTTGATATGTTTAATTTTAGCTCTGTGTATCAAAACAAAGTTTTACAGGTAGAGTAATTGTCCTGAAAATGTGTAACTCTTGAATGAAAAACTGAAGGTCCCTTCAATTTCAATATATACAAATCATATAAGGAGAGAAGAAACATTGATACAACTTCTAATGGCCCAAAAATAAATTGTGAACGGGGAGCATGTTTGGGTACACTTTGATTATTCTAGTTAAGCATTGGGCTGAAATGATCATGTTTGGGCTTTTCAATCAATTATTTTTGGGCCCATTGTAGTATTAAAATTTCATTCTGTCCAATAAGGCGCTTCATACACAGTAAGCAAGTTTTTGTTAGGTAAATAAAAATCATATGCAAGTTTTGTTTGTTTTTGTTATGCAAATAAAATTCATAATAAGTCCTCTGCTAAACTGCTAAATAAAAGTCATAAGCAGAATCCATTGGAACTGGTAGTTGGGCACGTCTCCGATCTCCCCTAACAAATGGTATCAGAGTCGATGGATCAGCTTAGGAGTCGGGAGGGTCTGTCGGTCAGGCTTGTGAGAGATTCACAAATGAGAGGGATTGTTGGGATGTTCAATTATGAATCCCACATTGAAAATAGGAAGAAAAAAAAACAAATCAACATTAAGACCATGGGTTACCTCTCTCATTGTTAATTGGTTTTTTGGGAATAGAACATATTAATCTTATACGTTGAATTTGACAATTGAACCCATCTCTCCTGTACCAATAAGTAATAATCCTAGCTCGGTTTCTTAATGTTAAGTCTGTTTAATCCTAGTTAAGTGTGAATATATACAGTTAAACCTCTCTAAATTAATACTCGGTAAATTAATAAACTCTCTAAATTAATAATTCTCTCTGGTCCCAACTTGGGCCAATGGAAAATTTAACAAATTTCGATAAGATAATAAGATAATATATTTTCAAAAAACCAATATATAAATATAAGGTCCCATTAATATCATAAATTAATAAGTATATAAACTTACATATACATAATTAAGATAATCTAATGAAATATGATTCTAGTGTTGTTTTTTTTTCTTTAAGTCTATTTAGAGCTCATCTCTAACTTTTCTTATTGGATCCAACCTTTCTAACGTTGTTTTAAAAACAAATTTTACAATGTCAGCTATAATTCTTTGAGACTTCATACTATGAACGAATTTTGCAATGTCTAAAACAATTTGCCATTGCATCTTGCTCAACATTAACTATCCAAGTCGAAACTACAAGATTTAAAACAACCAAAACATTGATCTTACATGGATCAGATTGTCCCAACGCATAGCCTTTTAAAATCCTACGGTAAAATCCTCTACGATAGTGCATCTTAAAAGCTCTTATTACAAAAAATCTCTTTAAATTAATAAATATTAATTTATCGGTTAATTAATATCTCTATTAAATAATAAAATATCATGGCCCCAACCTTATTAGTTTATAGAGGTTTTAATCTTCTGTAATACTATAAACTTAAATAACTTGACAATTAATGCTTATACAAATAATAAGATATTCTATAATTTCATTGTAAGCATATAATAAATTTATATCTATAAACATTTAACATTGGAGAGAAGCTTTTTTAGCCATTAATGCCCATATAGTTAATAAGAAATTTATTGCACAAACAAATAATGTGATATTGACTATATATTTTGGATTAAAAGAAAAATATACACACATAAAATGTAATATTAACTATATACTTAATGTTAATCTATAAAAAAAGCATAATAAAAATAAAAGGTTATAATATATTATATCTAATGGTAACATATATATTAACTGGATAGAAATTCAAAAGTTGTAACCGCTAATACAATTTAGTATAATCATCAATTCCAATATTGAAATGGGAGTATTAAGCGCTCAATAGGATAATGCTCAATATAAATAGAACACAACTAATCGATTTTCCATCTAATTTAGTTTTTTAAAATTTCAACAAAAAAAGAAACACACAAAGAAAAAAAATTGTGTTAGAAAGACTTTATTTCAAAGAAAGGAAATCGTTAAACTCAAGCTTATTTCTATGAATGATTGATGTTCGCTAAAATGTATGTGTTTGATTTGGGCATTGATATATTGCTCTAATATTGTCTTCTTCTTCTAAGCTATTAATGATATTGTCGGTGCACCAGAATTTCTAAAATTTCAAGTAATTAGCACTAAATAATTTTGAAGGTAAATCTCTAATTATCATCGTGATGATCAAATAACGTATTTCATGACATGCAATATATATATATATATAGGGGGAGGTTCCGGTAGAAATGATTTTATGGTAGAAAGTGAGGGTGAATATAGTGCGTTGGATTAGAATGGATTAATGGTCAGATTTGATGTTCCATTTTAAGTGAAATTAGGTGAATATTATTATAGCAGATTTCATTTGCCAAATTAAACTCATATTCCTTAAAAGTAGCAAACAACTTATTTAAAAAAAGGAAATAATTAATATCAATCAACCAAATCACCAAATCACGTAGAAAATCTGAAATGTTAATTCTCTCTCCTATTTTTAAAATCAAAACAAATGATATTTTTAATATTGATTAGATTCTATTTTTAAAACTAATTGATTTTGACGTAATTTTTCGTCACTATTCTCGTAACCTGTCAGATGAGCGAATACCAACGTGATGAACAATGAATATACATCATTGTAGTCTGTCGAGTGAATACCATCGTGACAAACAATGAATATGTACTTGTGTTACGGTGAATACCATCGTGATAAACAACGAATATGTACTTGTGTTGCGGTGAATAGGATTAAAATTAATAGTTGTACAATCTCATTATAATTTTTAAAATGAATACATTCGTTTTTATTGAATATATATTGAAATGAAGATGAATATCATCATACAATTACACGAATACTCTGAGTTTGTCACAACTCAATTACATAAAATGGATAAATATCGCCACTAATTAATTTCATTAATATCACCACCCTATCTTCATATCTCGATCTTCATCTTCTTAATCTTCATCTTTCAAATCTTTATACTCCACTTAATATTGTAGGTCCTTGATCTTCATCTTCCTACAAGTACAAAGGCGTCTTCAACAACCTTATTTGCATTAGTTGTTTAAAAGGTGAAAAACAAAGAATATCAACTTTGACAAAAAGGAATATTAATGTGAAAGATCATGAATATCAATGACTACTTGAAAGTTATTCACAAAATAAGTACAAATATATAACATAGAAACTCAAAGTGAATAACATATAATAAACCAATTTACAACGATGAATATCAATGCATACTTTAATGAATACCAACATTAATTTAAATGAATATCATCATTGCATACCAAGTAAAATCAGAAAAATCAGAAAATTAATAGTGATTAGCATATTATAAACCATTTTTCAAAAATGAATATCAACGCACATTAATAATATTATCATAATTAATCTCAATGAATATCATAATTGAATAACACGATATAATTAAAAACTCATATGTGAATACCATAGTATAAAATAGTTTAAAAGATGAATATCAATGGGCAATATAACGAATACCAGAATTAATCTCAGAGAATATAACATACGGTTCCTTCCTTGGCGACATCTGTTTCAAAATCAATCACAACAAGCATGAGTTATTTCTTCAATGGAGATCCACATAAAACCCAAATCAAAGCCTAAAAAAATTAAAACTCTAGATTCGAACTTGAACGATTTATAATCAGAATTGATTTACTTGCTTTGCAAATTCCGATTCTCGTTTTTACCGAATCAATCAGAATCAACAATGACACTAATATGTGTCGAAAACCTCTAATGAAGAACACACAATTGGTTTCTATGCTTTGCAATTACAAATCACAAACTAATAATCAATTGAGAAACACTCGAATATACTTTAATGAAGGAAATTGATCGAAAAAATCAACAAACCTGGTGTATGGAACTGAATCGCCGGTTGAAACGTTCGGTCTTGAGTCTCCCTACGGTTTAGAGATAGAGAGGAGAAATCGAATCAGAGGTGAAAGAGAATAAGAGGTTGTGTTGATTTATTTACGGAAACAATATATAAAAAAAAAAGAAAAAAAGCTAATCATTTTTAAATTTCTAAGATTGTGTTGATTTATTTACGGAAACAGTAAAAAAAGAAAAAAAAGCTAATCATTTTTAAAATTCTACTATTGTAAAACGCGTGCACCATCTTAATATGCACCTATTTATCTACAATCTGGAACGTCCAATAATATCCATCCAATGATCCATAATGACACTCACTTTCTACTCTAAAGAGCTTTCTACCAGATCTTTATACTATATATATATATATCCTTTTCTACGATTTTTAAAAGAGGTGAAATTGACAAGATACCATTTAACATGATTTTAATTTGGTCACATGTTATTGTTGACTTTATGCTCCAACTTTTATTATTGATATAATCAGAAAAAGTTAATCTTAATCTCAAAATTTGATGACTAGAGACTCAAAGGGATTTCAAGCGTTCAACTGCATTGCACAAGACAATAAGAAGATCTACTATTATTTGAAAAAACGTGCACGATTGATGTAATGGTAATATGTATTAATAATTCTTTGAAGTTTTATATAAATAATATATAATATTAGATTAATTTCATGTTTGTTATTTGTTCATTTCTCTCAAACTAAAAAGCATATGTTTAGTAAAAAATTTAAAATTTTAATTATGGTAAAAAATAATGCAAGACTCAATTCTATCATTGCATGACAAAATAACATAATTAAAATATTAAATACATCAATACATTTTTTTAAAAATTTACCCATGCTTATGCACGGGCGTCACCACTAGTGTATACATAAACTAACACACTTCTAATTAATCACAATACAAACATAGATTCAATCTTAAAAATATGCTAAACCCATAATATACTTTCCAAACTAGCAGCTTCTACAACGTTTTACATTACGTTATGAAGTTTCCAAACTAGCTCCTGGTAGACTACCATTGAGATTACACGACACTAAACTTTCACTTGGATTTACTCGTCAAAATAGAACTGGTGCTGGCTACATGCCTCACGTGTTTTTAAGCATGGATGTCGCATGAACACAACACGTGACACGTGGGTTGCTATGGGAGTTTGGGCTACGCACGGGTTAGACCACGCGCTTGGTGGGTCCCGTTCATGGGCTGTTTTTCTCGGCCCATGCAAATCTTATGGGCTGCTCTAATAGTGGGCCCATGTTTTCCTTTATTAGTGTAGTTTAGAGGTACACAAATGTTCTTCAAATTTCACATAGAAAGAAAAAAAGGTCACAATATACTAGGAGAATTGGAGTGATCAATTTGACTACTAATTTTTGGATTTTATATATGTATGTTTTTCTTAAGAACAATGTTCATTAGAGTTGAATCGGAGATTTTTGGGTACTATTTTTGGAGGCTTATTAGCTTGACTAGATGACTGAAGACAATATATATGTATGTTTTCTTTTGAATTAATTTGTAGAGATTTTATTTTTCGCATATTGAAAAAAAAATTAAAATAGATATGAATAAAATAAAATTTTAAGTAAGATTAAATAATATACATACTAGACATATCAAATTGATCTAGATTAGCTGGTAATATCATGTGAGCAAATTGATCAATCAAGCACAGAAAACTGAAACAAAGTTTGTTCAATACAGACTCTCTAAGTTGAAACTCTCACCATCCATTAAGTAAAGCATTATAAAACTTATTCATGGGTTATGGAGATCTTTAATTGTAAAAATAAAAAATATATTTTCTGAAATCTAGTGTTTCAAAGTGAGATGAAATTATTGAAGTGATTCATGTATTGAAGCTTTTTAAAATTGTGTTGATGATATTGCATGACAATATTTTATCAACTTTACAAAGTTAATCATGCGTTACATTATTACTTTAAACAATAAATGTATATAAGAGATTAAGATTGCAATATATGTAAATAATGAAAGGGAGTATAATGGGAATGTATAGTAGCATAGTGATGACTGATTAGTGAATCATGAGTTATGAAAAAAAATGGAAAAACAATTACCATAAATTTATACACGTGTCAAGTTTAGAAAATATCAAGTGACAATTTTTTTTTGTTAAAAACAATGAAACATGCCTACAATTTTAATAGGAATGTGTTCCAGTATAGTTGTAATTTAACTTTATTTGATGAGATTTATACTATTAAAATGAAAATTAATGAACTAGTTTTAATTTCTTTTTCAAATTTTGTTTTATGATTTATTAATTTCTATTAGAATAATTGTAACTCTTTATATATAAAGAGTACGTAACTCTATCGGATTTGAACCGATTTTAATATGATGAGGAGATAAATAGTGTTTTAAAAGAAATCAAAACATATTGGAAATGAGGGACAAAGTCTACCATAACCCAAGTTTGAAGTTAGATTTGTGTTTTATTATAATTGAGTATGCTATTGTGTTTAACATATCAATTATGTCCCACGTTTACTTATGTTCGTCGCCATAGTAAATTCAAACTTTCTAATAATTACATTAAGAAATCTGTGGTTGGCTTGGACTTTAGAATCATGGTGAAACTTGCTCCAAAAAAAAATATTATCATGGTGAAACGATGGGAATCTTGCAATAGTTCATTTGGCATTACAAATAAACACAGAAACAGTAAATTTTGTAATTTGACAATGGTGAAATTCAAACTTATGGGCTGTCAATAACTTTACCGGCCACTCACCATCAAGATGTATAATTAATTAACTTTGATTTGAAGATTTATATATTAATAGGCTAAATGGCTAATAGCGAGCTATGAATGATCCTAATCGCGATGGCCTAGCTACTAGCTAGTTCGATCATTTTAGCACTTCTTTGTCGCAAGAAAAAAATGTGGTGCAATTATACTGTACAATTGGCAACAAATAAGCAAGGTCCATGGGTAAAAACATAGAATTATGATTGTAGGAAGGACATATTTCAAATAAATATCTTAGATAATTATGTCAAAAAATGTATAATTGGATATAAGTACTATATAGTATTTCTGGATATAATTAACATGATTTTCTTACTAATTAACAAAATAAAAGGTTCACACATGACTTGATGTTAAGAAATACAGGTTTGATCCCTACTTCAACTCTTTCACATTATATGGGTGAAATATTCGTGACAATAATATGGTCACGAGCTCAAAATTTATCACAGAAGTTAGGTTTCTCAACAAAAAAAATATTAAGAAAAAAGGAGGGTACATGGTAGATTTGATTCTATACACTATTAAGTATATGATGTCTAATTTTATACCATAAAACACACTCACATCAATTTGGATTTTGGAGCTTTATCACATCTTTTATTAGCTACTTCATAAACAATTATTTATTTATTTTTATAAAATTGAGTTCATTTCCAATGGATTATTCCTAAATATTATCTAACTAATAACGGGCGCGTAGTTTATAGGAAAAAAGGCCCAACTCTCCTGACGGATGTAGGGTTCGTCGGATTAGGATGCTCAACACTTCTACCCTAAAATCCTAAAAGAAAGAAGAGGGGATTTTAATCAGTTCGAAAATATAACAAAAAGAGAATAATTACTATTTCTAGTAACAATGTCAATTTTAATCATGTTTACTAAAAGTAAAAAAGAAGTATTTTGAAATCAATTTAACCAGTCATGGCCTTTAGCTACTACCCAGAGTTCACTTGTTCGAATCCTCCCGAAAATGTGTTACTCTACAGACCGGCCCACTCAAGAACTGAAAAAGTTTTCATTGATCAATTATGTTCTAGGTCAGCCTTCAAATTGTACTCGGGATTATCCTAAACCTTACCAAATGCATATCTGCACGGTGCAGGAACGGAAAACATGTGCCAAGTGGCTTATCCCGCTAGCGCCGCCGGAGGTAAGGAGGCCACACCGTCCCCCAAAACTCCCCAACGATTTGTCCTTTGGTCCAATGCGGAGATGTGTGAATGATCTTCCTAAATTAATGCCAGATTTTAACGTTAGCTAGATAAGCAACGTCTCTGTGAAGAGATAGTACGTTATCCCACATGTCGGAAACCTAAGGAAGATTATGATGGAACCTCATGGACTTATGTGATGGGATTGTCACGCATATGCACTACTCCTACATCCACCATATTGACCCACCGGACTTTGACAAATTCAAATCTAACACTAACTTGTTCTTGGTCGAATTTTTATTTTTTTACAAATAACCTAAGAAACATTGTGTCAAAGTTCTTTTCCCAATATTTTGTGGTTACTTTGGTAGTAGGCCAATCAGCCGTCCAAATGATATTATAATGGTAAACCGATCGTCGTCATTGCTAGCCAATATTATACAAATTAAGGTTCCAATTTTCTGCAAGTTCATATGGAATTTTGGATTTTACAAATGTTATGATCAAAGACTAGCATTAATTGGCTAATCTAATAAAGTTTGTCATGTCTTTGCTCAACATCTATCTAACCCTTGGAATTATATTTTCTTAACTAATAAGTTGATCTCCAATTAAATCAAAAGTACGTGAAAAGTTCCTTTTTATGTTATCACATATTATAGCATATCTTATATGATTGTAACGTGATTCAAGCTATATATGTCATTCATTACATAATATATGTACGACTACATACCATCACAACTATTAATTTAATCCCTTAATTTTTCAGTTACCGTGTTAATACTCTTACGTACGGACGATCGGTCAAAAAATGAACTTGCGAAGACTATATATGATCGACAATGTGATATACAAGTCAAATGTTCAAATTAATGGTCATACGACCGAAAATTTAATCGGCCACTTTACTTGCCAAAATCAAACAACTAATATATCTTATGATGAAAATCAAGCACCGACTTTAGTTTAATTTCGCTTTTGATTAATTTTCATCCAATATTCCTCTACATACATGATACATGCATATATATTGTCTAGCATATAAAATATACGTGATGCATAATTAAGAATAATATGATGCTGTTGAAATTTCTAGCTAATGTCAACAGTAGAAAGATAGAATGTTATAGTCAATTCGATCATAATTAGAATTTTTAGACAAGTAACATATATAAAGACAAGTTGTACGGGTAGGTAGATCAATTTCCATCTAAACAATTGATTATTTTTATAACATGATTTGTTGTACTTGTCTGAAAATATATATTGTTAACGATAAACTTCGAAGAGGATCACGTCTTTAATGTCGTTGATATTGTTCTAAAAAACGACGTTAAGCTGACTTTGGGCAGAGAGTGACCGTTTAACACTTAGACTGTTAGAATAGTTGTCTGCACGGTCCTAGATAGGCTGGATGATTAGGAAGACTGGGACCTTCCAGTGTCTAGACGGAATTTTTAGAACATTGGTTGTCGATACGGTGCTCACAGTTGTTTTCTCATAATTTTGTTATGTGCATCTATCTAGTTAATGTCTTTGTTCGTCTCATAACGCTCCACACAATTTGCTCCTTTGTGAATCTTTAGTTCCGGATCTAGCACTAATTAGCGCTCTTTGTTTGTTATCTACTTTTGTTTGTTTGAGTTGTATGGTTGTTTTCTCACTTCAATTTATTCGATTGTCAATTTTTTCGGACTCTTGATCTATTAGAATTTTCTAGTATATGAAATTCTTTCCTTATAACAAAAATTCGAAGAGAATTTCGCCCGAAAATTAATCTTCTTTCCCGTCAAGTAAGAATATTTGCAATTGAATTGAAACTAACAAAATATCAAGAATTAATCAACATCCATTAACATTAAACAAAGACCCTTCTTGAGACAATGTACGTACGTGGTGTACAAATGAAATCATGTAAATAAAAAATCTGAAAATCGATTAAAGTCTAATTGGTTCTTCCACATATCACAACGAAATTCGAATGTAGTATAAACAATGATGACCTTTCGACCTTGCACGAATTAGATAATACTAGTTTTACCCGTCGTACCATGTACGACTACGATTCGATATTTATAAACATTATAAATAGGATATTAATAAAAAAAATAACATAAACTTTAATATAAGTAATTTATTTCTCATATAATGTATACTTTTTTAATCAAATATTATTCTTTATATTTTATTACTTTTAATGTACGTAAATTCGATTATCAAATATTTCAATATATCTATTAAATATTTTATATCTATTTTTATTAATTTTAAAAATTATAAATATTTATCATTATTTTTTATAAAAGAAAATCACTATATACCTATAAATAAATTCGTCAAAAGATATATGTTAAAAGATTTATATTTATTATTTTATCTTTAATTTTAAATACTTGTATAAGGAAACTTTCAAAAGATATTGTTATACTAAATAGACATTTGTTTGATGTTAGAGATAATTTTAAATAGTTAAAAATAATCTAATAGAAAGAAGTTATAATAATAGAAATAAAATTAATTTTTTAAATATGAGGTGGGGCCTGAATCGTTCTGGTGGCTCGAAAAAGTACAACTTTAATATATAGTTATAGATTTTTTATTATAAAAGAAAAAATATATAATTATATATCTATAAATAAATTCATGAAAAGATATCATGCTAAAAGATAAAAGATATTTATACTTATTTTAAAATATTTTAAATTTGTTATCTTTAATTTTAAATATTTTTATAAGAAATTTTTTAAAAGTTATTGTTATACTAAATAGATATTTGTTTGATGTTAAAGATAGATTTAAATATTTAAAGAAGAATTCAATAAGAAGTTAATATATTATGAATAAAAATTAATTTTGTAAATATAAGGTGGGGCCAGAATCATTCTGGTGACTCGAAAAGGGACATCTTTAATATATAGTTATAGATATTGATGATTGATAGATTGAAAGTTCTATTTTTTATCAAAATTTTATTTAAGATAAATCTTTTACATAAATAGATAAAAAAATAAAGATAAAATAATTTTCTTTAATTTTAAATAAAATTCGAATTTAATTTTTTTCATATAAATAGATAGAAACTAAATTAATATATCTATCTTAATATATACTATCTAATGTTCTATAATTTATTTTAATTTTAAATAAAATATTTTAGATCTATCCTAATTCCTAATATATAATAGGTAATATTTTTATTTTAGATAGAATCTTTCTTGGATTAATTTATCCTATTTCTATATTATTCTAAAATAATATCAATATATATAAATTGCCAAAATAAAAAATCTTATTTGGAGAAATCCTAGGTGGCTTAATGTGGGAACGACACGTAGGAAAATCGTAGGTGGCGCAACGTGGTGACCTTATTCCTTGCGTCTTTTATATATATACATAGATTAGTACATTGTTTTGTTTTGTTTTGTTGTCAAAAATGAATCACCGTAAATTAATCAACAAAAAGTCATATAATCTATGCTTTAATCAAGTTCATTTCCCCAAACTTAGATCATTTACGTGTTTCGTATAAGCGATTGAAATCCGGGGGTGGAACTAATTAACAAACAATCAACCACAATTTTGATTTGATTAATTCTAACATCGTGTTTTGAACTCTTTAATTAGTTGGCTGATTTGAACTCTCTAACTTTGAAGATGCATGTTGCTTTTGTTTACGGTTTCATGTCCTCACATAACTACTACTAATTAAATCCACTTTTTATTATATTTGTACAATTTTGATTTGATTAATTCTAACATCATGTTTTTCTAGGTATGAAATAACAAAAGATAAACTACCATAAGCTCCATAATAAGGGTAGATGATTATTTTTTGGTGGAAAATTAAGCTTTCGTAAAATTAGATAAGGTGTGATAAGCTACTCTAACTAAGAAACTTGTTTTTTTTTTTAAGTTAATGTAAGTGCGATAAGGCATATAGCCAAGTGGCTAAAACTTCGGAAGAATACCATGAAGTCTTTATTTCGACTACGTTCAGTCTAACAGAAGTTTTGATTGTCAACTCGACGTAAGAACTGAGTGTGTCAAATTGATCGATCTCATTTATATTAGAAGAAACAATTTAATATGTAACCATCAATCAATTTGTGAACTTAAATATGATTTCACGTATATTTATAGTGATTAATTGATTGCACAACTGCGCAAATTGTAACACCCTTTCATAGTTTCAAGTATGACTATGTATAAGATTAAAGAATATATTAATTAATAATCACAACCGCTCGATCTTCACCGAATGAATCACATATGTTCAAAATCCCAATCATCACTGATTTCAGATCGAACGGCCGTGATCGATCCACGTAACTAACTAATTAGAAGGACTTGGCAAACACGACGAAGCGGCCACGTGTGCACCAACAAACTGCCGCTGGTCCCTCTCCACATTCAACCTAGTCAACGACTTCGCCTTACTCGTGTACAACTTCTTCACATTCGAGCCTTGCTCGCTCAACAACTTCACTAAACTCCTCTTAGCATTCGCCCTAAACGGACAATTGGACGCCAAGTAACCGTCCACGAGGTGCAAGTACGCCTCCAAGTCATGACAACACGCCACGTCAGCGTCCGGCTTCAAGTACGGCGACGCCCTCGTGTCCACCCTCAGCTCCGCCCCCACGTGGCTATACGACCACGGGAGCCTCTCGTCGAGCATTTCCATCACCCCCGAAGTCATCGCCTTGCTCCTCAGCTTCTGGTCAAGCTCCTCGGACACGAACATCCCGGGAACCCTAGTAATCAAGTCTTGCTTGTTTACTATCCTTAGAACGTTCACTTTTCGATTCTCGATCCGCTCTGCGAAGGCACGGTTCCCCACGCGCGGGCCCCCGAAGGAGAAAACCGCCACGGAGGGGGAGGGCCCGTCCTCGGCCAGCACGCCGCTCACCTCGTCCGCCACGAGGAGGGCCAGCGCGGCGCCGAGGCTGTGCCCGGTTATTGTTATACTAAGCTCCTCTCCTTTGTATTGTTGCTTGAGTCTCAAGATTTCGTTCGTAACGGACTCGGCTAAGCTCGGCACGTGCTCCCCACGTGTCTTGAATAGGCTTAAGAACCCGCATTCGACCTTCGGTTTGTGGGCCGGGGTTGGGTTTGGGCCGGGCTTTGTTTCGGGCATGCGGACGAGGACGTCGCGGAGATTCTCGGCCCATTCGAGACACGTGGCGGTGCCACGTAGCGCGATGACGATATCCCGCCTCCCCATCCGGGCGATCTCTTGCGGGTCGTCGCAGACCGCCACGTAGCCGATCCAGCTGGAGCGCTGAGTCATCCAGCCGAGGTCGGGCGCCACGTCGTCCACCCACTTCGGGAGGCCCACGGAAGAGGTCGCGTAGAGGGATTTTGTGACCCGGTAGGCCCGGTCGGAGAGGGCGACTTCCGGGTGGGACCCGTCGGATGACGTGGCCGGGTCGGAGTGGAAGGAGCGGTACGCGCTCTGGACGAACTCGCCGTAGCGGACGACCTCCCGGCGGAGGTTGGCGTCGAGCGGGTCGAGGAGCCCGGCCCAGTTCCGGGCCCCGTGGTAGTCGCGCCACCGCTCGGCGATGTGGTTGCGCGGGGAGTGCTCCGGCGTCATGGAGAGTAGACGCCGGAGGCGGCTGAGGTGGCCCGGCGACATGGCCTCCTCCGACGGGGACGCCGGTGACTTGTTGATGTTGCCCGGCGGCCATGGGAGGTTGAGCCCCTCAAGGAAGCCTCCTTTTCGGGTCTCGGCGGGCTTTCGGGCCGGGTTTTGGATTTGATTGATTTGGCCCAATTCGGTGCTCGACGACGTCGTTTGGAGAATCCTCTCGAGGTTTGAGAGGTGGGTTTTGGTTTTGTCGGTTGCCGGGTTCAGAGGCGAGGCCCGGCATTGGAACCCGACCCGTTTTAGATAGAAGGAGTTGAGATTGTGGGAGGGAAGTGTTGAGTTAATCTGCATCATTTTTTGATTTGGGAAGAATCAATTAATTAAATTCGGATTAAGAAGAGGGGGATTTAATTAATTAGGTGGAAAGGGGAAAGAGGAAAGCATTGGGTTTGAATTGATCCAAGTGAATGGGTATTTATAGAGGGATGGCTTTCCGAAAATGCCCTCGGTACGCGGAGATATTCTCGGGCTCGGACCGGAATTTTCAAAGCTTTGTCAAACAAGAAAGTGAAGGGTAAAATTGATGGTGCAGTCTAAAAAGTCCGATAATAACATTTTTGTGTAGTAGGTTTTTTTATATTTATCCATACAAAGTCCAATTTTCAGATTAGTATGTGAGGTAGGTTTTTTGTTCGTACGAACTTAATAAATGCGATTTGAATCATTTGATTTTGGCATAGTGTATATCAACTACCCAAATTTATGATATAATTGCACAATTTAAATCAATGTCAATTCAAATTTAGGTTGGATGTCAATCAAAAGAACGCTAAACATATTTTATTTTAATTATGTTATAGTTTGAAAAAAATAAATAAAAAAATTTTGGTCGAGGAAAAAAAAAATTAACCGTACGTAGAGTTAAGACTTGAGATGTAGTCAAATTTACATTTCGAAAATAAATACTTTAGTCAAAGATCTTGTTTTTGCTTGAACACACTACATTATTCCAATAATAAGGTAGAATTGAAGGAGTACGTGCAATTTTTTTAAATAAAAAAATACCCAGGGAGAGTTTAGTCCAGTCAAAATTTAGACAGTCTAATTCTCTACAAAATGTTGAGCTATAAATCTATTATATTATAGGTTAAATTGTGATTTGGAGCCATAACTGTTTTTCTAAATGTCAGAAGGATTTCACACCATGTATATGTATTATTGTATATAATACTCGTAATAATTTGTTAATCAAGTGCAAAACTAATCAATATTAGTTCAACCTATTTTTCATTTTGTAAACCGACGTTAAATATTTATTGAAACATTACGTTGTATTTTCGGTGGATAAATAAGATTTGTACGGTGGTCCACTTAGCTTGCTTGCATGCATGCTTCATGAGAAAAGGCAAAATGGTTGCTGACTTTTTCAGAAGTCAAAGTTGATACGTGTGAGCAAAGGAAAAGCGTTACTTACGTCATGTTATCGTAGCATGAATTGGGCATTATTGACATAATAATTTTTTTGGGGGTTAAAAAGATTATAAACATAATTAATTCCCCGTCAAATTATTTTATGAATCCCCCGATTCGCCGTCCAACTTTTGCCCGCTTTAACGAAACTGCCCTTTTCCATGTTGTTGAGGATTTTGCCTTTTTGTAGGCTGCCTAATTTGGAACTCCGACCCATACAAATCAGAACACGATCCCCTTTTTTCTTTTTTCATTCAAACTTTTTTTTATTTTACTTTCTTTTCATAACAAGTCTCTTCAAATTGCTTACGATCTTTCAGTCAAAATCATATTCCTATCGAACATTATAGAATTTTCATAATACTACTATGGATCATATTTCGTTTTGTGCATTTTTTGTAATTGAGGTCATCTATCCTCTTTTCTCTTTTCGTGGCACATTTCACAGCTTACTATATCTGCATTTTTATTTTCGACATTGTGATACTTGGTTGTTTGTCGTTGGTAACGTTAGTTTTATCGGATTTTCTACTTTATGCCCAAAGATTTGTTATTTTTATTTATTTAGAGAATTAAATATTTTTTTAGTAAGAGTTTACCCATTTTCTTTTAGAGTTTTAGTTTTTAAAATCGGTATGCTTATCATATGTCCTTAAAACCATTATTTTATTTGTTTATTTTTATATCAGTTTATCTGACCGTTTAACTTCTCGACTACTAAATTTATCAAATTTGTTTAGTAATTCGAATTACTTCCTTATAAAAAAAACATGGATTACTTTTCCTCCCCACAAACCATATAGATTTACTTAGAGTTTTTTTAAAAGTACTAGTTCAAAACTATTGGTTGTCGCTTTATTTACTCTCTCAGATACCAGGCTCGTCTGACTTTCCGAATATTTTCCTCTTAAAACTATATATGGTTTATATTTAACTAGTGTGATTCTGGTGCCATGCACAAAATTTATCGCAACTAGCTCCTATTAATTTATATAAAGACTCTGAAACTCTAATTTAGATTAAGGGTCGTATGTACAAACAAATTTCGATAGACCCAAAAACAAAAAAGAGTGTATGTATACTATTTTGGTTAGGGTCATGTACACAACCCGAACCCCCACCAAGAGGCTATGTCCCTTCTGACCCCTCCTTAGTCGGGTGCTCCGTCCCAAAACCCTTAATATATACTTGCCAACAATGTATTCAAGGCACATTGACACTTTCTATTTTGCATTTCCTCGTGATCGAATTTCTTCATCCTCTGTTGTGAGATATCCCACATTAAAACTTTGGGAGTAAAATTGTCTAGCATATAACCTAATGAGCTACTCCACCAATTGCCATATGCTTTTGGGTTGGAACCTCATTGGACTTGTATACTAAGCCCGTTACACGCACGACCCCCAGATTATCGGCCTATCGGAATTTAATATCCTCGGACCACCCAACTTTATCATGTAAAATGACTACATGCGTTACTACTTACTATTGTTGATTGGATTTTTCTAATGTGTGCCCATGGGCACACAATAAGAATTCTAATCTTGGTAAATCTGGATATTGTTTGTTAATTTTGAATTTTTTAAAAGGGTTCATCAATTCTAATTTAAGGAATAGTTATAAAATAATTTTCTAAATTAATACTTTTATTGTGTGCCCATGTACACACAATAGTTATAAAATAATTTTCTAAATAATTTTCTAATGTGTGCCGAACCGTTGTTGATTTTATTATGTGATATTGGGTGCCAATTAGCGTCGGTAGTGTGGTGTGTAACCCAAGACTTATTGGCATCTGTAATTCTTAGCTCGATTTGACCATATCTATAAGTTTTCTTCAATTATGACATTGTCAATGTTACCTAAAATTTGTTATCGTATATATACAGTCAATGAGATCAAAACCACAAAAGAAATCTATAAAAATGAAAAGTATATATAAGATATGAATCAATGAAAATTTGTTGACAAGCAAGCACAGATTAAAGATCGATTGTTCATCATCGATGACGATTCAAGAACCAGATGATCGTCGAGGAGAGTTCATGGCAGTTTCCTTACTCGGTTACTTTGTAGAGTTTGAATTTGGAATACTTTATTTTTTCCATTTTTACTCAAATTCATATTTATACAAATTCAAGTCAAAACCCATACATAGAAAAAAAAAAAAAAACTTTGAAGACAAAACCAAATCTTCAAACTTTGTTTATTTTACATTTTATTTGTACCTATTTTTGACGCACTTTATACATTATATGAAACCATGTGCCTCGCATGTAGGGCAAATGGCGGACAGCTCACAATAGTTTAGGATTTTTCAAAATTAAGATATTTGAAAGTATAGTTATTGAATCTTGAACATGCATGTAAGTTTCTCTCTGTTTTTTAATGAATGGCGTGTACGAGAGCCGAATCGAAAATCTCTGTATATTATTTTTAAAGATTTAAACACTTGATTAGATGTCCGGAAATTATGTAAGATTTTCTAAGCAAAATACATATAAACAATGTTTTTATTGATCTAGTAAAGCGTCTAAAATTTTATAGTAGCATCATAACATCTTTGTTTCAACTTACATAAACAATGTCATTAACTAAGAAAATATATTGGATTGATACGAGTTAGTGAGAGCTTGGGAACTGGCGATTAGGTTGTTCCCAAGGCAGCGGAAGTAGAATAACAAGCAAGTAAACAGAATACAATTTACACAGTTCCGTTATAGAGGAACCCACAACAACCAACTAGTTGTGTGGGTAAGCCTCTACCTCCGGTTGGAGGATTTTGAACGATCTTCTTATCTTATTGATTGTTCCCTAGTTACACAGACAAGACTTACACTTCTCTGTTCCTAACAGTTCTGCCTAACTCTAGTAACACCAGTAAGTCTCCTCGACCTTGTTCCTAAACGAACACCTCAACTAAACATAAGACAGATCGAACCTTACACCTTGAGCTCAATGTCGCAATTCCCTATCTCCTGAAAACTTGGATTCGTCGTCGTCGAGATCGAACTTCTTTTTTCTTCCCATCGGGGTTATTTCACAAAGATTTGCCATGGTAAGAAGAACACTCGCCGTCGGGGACTTCTCTTCTCTTGTCTCTCTTTATTTCTTTGTGAGTGAGTGTGAGTTCTGGGAGAAGTGCTTAATCTAAGCATTATTCATTTGGCTTTATACTCGTCCTTGCCTAGGCTGCAATCTTGACTTTCATTGTGTCCGAAATGTCGTTTGTCTTGCACGCCAAATCTTTGTCCTTCACATGTGACTTGATTTGAATTGAGTCAACTTTGAGAATCAATCGTGTCGTTGGATCACTCGCTTCAGTCTGTTCCTCAGACTAAGCCTTTGTTTTGTCTAAGACAGGATCCCGTGATTTCCGCTGAGTGGTCTTGTCTGCACATGTGAGTTCCTATGCGATGGGAACTGTTCTCTTCAGAATTCCTTTGATAGGAACTCGTCATCATGTATTCCTGTGTTCCTTTAGCATTCTTGGAGTTCCTTCATTAGACCTGGTGTTCATTTGAAATACTTGAATGTAACTCGTTGTTTCCCATACGACGTTTGTCATTATCAAAACTGAAGAAGTATCATTGTTCCGATATTTGGAACTAGAGTTCTCGACACCGTCCCAACAAAATATATAAACGATAATATCTATTGAATGTACGTCCATCCTATAAACAGTTTCTTGAAAATGGAGGTATATGTATCCATTATTTAAACAAATTGTTAGTATGTCCAAATAACAAGGGAGAGACAAAAACCAAGAGCAATGCCGCTCTTTCCTAAACTTGCACACTATTCACTTACATGCACCACTAGCTTATTTAATTATCAATATAGTGTAATATTGTTTAGAGCAAAGCCTGTAGGTCGAAATGTACACACACTCACCTTGAGAAATTCGATAGATTGTTTACAAAAGACCTAGAGATAAAAACAATGTACACGAAATACGAAAATAATGTACATATAAAATATAAAAAAAACTCTACAAACTATCCCACATTGAGTGACCTAGTGGTAAGAGGATGGGGGATATTGGGAGGTCCCTAGTTCGATTTTTACCTCCGTCCCTTCATTATAGTGAAAAAAACAAGTCTTACCATTCTTCCTACCACTAGGTTGAGTCAGTTGGTGCAAGTTAATTTACTTGATTCGTGTGCTTTATTAGTTAGTTCACAAACCCACTTAAAAAAAATTCCATAAACCCATATAAACTTGCACACACCATTCACTTACCTAAATCCGATCCCTCACATTCCTAAGTTTTAATTTCTTGCACCCAAAGACCCTAATAATCCTAAAACCTACATCACCTACCAAGGCAACTGTTATTCAAATACTGTCCCTCTATAAAGCATTATCCAAGCCATGTTCTCACTTAGATATTTTTATAACAATTATTATAGTTCATTCTAAGAATACTAGTGACAAAAAATAGCATCCTACATGTAAATGACAAAAAATAGCATCCTACATGTAAATGACTCGAATCTAAATTAACAAATTTGTAATCCGTATTTATATTTTTGGTCAAGTGTAATCCAACATTATAAATTAAATCCTCTAATAAGAATGACCTTTAAAGAGACACCACACCATTACCATACTACTACTGGTATATATCAAATCAATTATGCTTTACAAAACTACATTTGGATTAATATAATCGTCTCAATAAATGTGATTAAAGGGATATGGTACTTGTGTACTTGAATCCTAGAATACTTTTAGCAATCTGAATTTATGTTAAAATAACTTTCACTTTTGCGATATTACGAAAGGGTGCCCATTACTTTTTGTTGATAAAGTGATAAGCCCTTTTTTGAACAATTCTCTTCAATCTCATGGGACAGGGAAAACTGAAAAGCGCACACGTAGAAGAAAGATATTACAAAATTGACCCCAATTAAGCCACCATTTTTACAAGATCTACAAAAAAGGTGATTGTTGTTCAAATAACTACGCTAGCTTGTGGAATATACCCACCTACCTATATCCCCTATACGTAATTAACCTAATTTGTTTAATTTAATTATCAAACCATCCAAAATCATGATTTTTTTTATTTGCTAAATCTTGCATATATAGTTATATACCTTGTTAATTATCTCATAAATTACACAAAATTGGCGAGCTTGCTTATGTGTTGATTTTATTTGACTAGATCTTTAAGTTGATTTGATTTTTAGCCAAATTTGAATAGATATGAAATGAGAAGAAAATCAAACTAAAATTTAAAACATATTTGAAATCTAACCCGTGGAGGGCCATAAGTGAAGGGTTTGTTTGGTTGAACATTAGGAAGTTATTGTCCAAGAAGGGAATTAACTTTAATTTCTATAAATTAATCACCTTATGGGATTTGAAAAAACAAATGTTTATGGAAAATTAATTTCATAGCCATTAGGAGCTTTTAATATGTTGCTCAAATAAAAAAATAAAACAAAGATAGCGTTTTATGATAACAATAACAAACTACCTAGTTTATTCTAGCTTGAGTGGAGTATGAGGGTTTGGATTTATACACATGTGCCTCGTACAAGTTGAGATGACGACTTCAATAGGCTCAAAAGTGAAATTGCAAAAAATAAATGAGTTTTTGCAAATCACTTTGATTTTGGTAATTTCAATCGAACTAAGAGCCTGTTCAGCAGTGAGTTGATTGGTGTTGATGTTGAAATTAATAGAAAATATCAACTCCATCAATTATAAAATGAGTGTTTGTTTGAACAAGTTGAAATGAATTGATGGGGTTGATTGGTGTTAAAATTTTGCCAAAAGAATAAGGTGTAGGGGGTTACTTGTGAAGTTTATTTTTTGAAAAAGGTAAAAATTTAATAATCAGACAAGTCTGGTAAACTGAGAGGCCACACGAGGCGGTAACCGAGACTGGATAATAAAAGACACGGACTAAAACAAGCGAAAGATCGAGCAAAAAGAAACAAACAAAAAGAAAGACATCGAATTTAGGCTCGGGGTGAGTAAGCACTTTGGAAAATATCCGACAAAACAGCCTACCCAACACAGGGGGTGCGAAAAGGACTGTCGACGTTCTCTCCACCGAGATGAAAGATATTCAGAAGCCACGAAGCACACAAGGCGACCTGGCCCTAAATGACTCTGTCCGAAACCCAAACTCAAGTGCCACTCTTTGGAGAAATTCTAGCACACTTTACATACAAAAAGAAACCAAACATCCAAAATGATAATTCAAAACCATTCGAACAGATAGTATGTGGAATGGGCCTAGAAAAGGGCTTCCACTCTCTTGAACCCCAAACTTCTCTTATCATGTGTAAGATTCTTCTTGTCTCTAAGACGCATCCTCTCACCTAATGAGGTATTATTCTCTGAGGACATGTCGACTGTGCTTTAGGCCAATCGCCGACGTGTTCGTATCTTTGGAAGGGGGTTCTGTAATATCCGCGATATTCCAAGCTTTTTATAATATAATATTTATTATCAATTATTTTTTTTCTCTAATTAAAAGGGAGAATTTCTAAATATCAAATTAACTTCTATTATTTTCTTTTGAAAGAGATTATCAAGAAAATTAAAATAGATAAAAAATTCAATAAAATAACATGAGGGGCATAGATTAGTAAAGTGAGGTAATTTAATAAGAAGAGCATTAGACAAAAATAAGGTCTTTTAGAAATTGAATTTATTCCATAAAATAAATTACACAAAGGCCTAAAAATACAATTTACAAGCTTTGTAAAAAGAATGCAAGAGCCGGGATTGAACCTGAGATCTCTTGCACTCCACCCTCACACGCCCCTCTCCATTCCGCTAGGCCAAGTGAACTTCTTGCCATTTTACCCCACTCTTTTTTTATATCAATTTTTAGTCTTCCTCTTCAAACAAGTCAAATTGATTTGACATGGGAGCTATGCATGCCTTCCACCTTCTTCCTTGGCTTGCAAGACCAACTTTGATACATCATCTTGCATCATCCATGAAGAAACACAACTATGACCAATAGGTGATCATCCTCTTCTTCTCCATTGGCTCATCTCCATTGTCATGGATCACTCCTTTGCTCTCCTTGGCCTATTTAAAGGAGCTCCCACCTCCTTCAAACTCACACCATTCTTCCATCCTCCTCTCTACTAGCAAGCTCTCTCATTTTTAGTCCCAAAAATCAGCCTATTCAAGTTCAATACTCCACCCAAAAACACCACCACAAATTTCCTCTTCCTTCCTTTGGAGACCGCCGGCGACACCCTTGCCCCGCCTGCCACCGCGCGCGCCGCCGACGCCTTTGCCGGAGCACCGCCGAGCCCTCGCCGCCCCTGCCTGGTCGCACCACCCCATCACCACCGGTCCTCTCCCCCGCCCTTCTCATGTGTTCCGTAATACAAACTAAGAAAAAGTATAATTCTACACCCTTATTTTTTTATTAAATTGAATTATGTATTTTAATGAGTAGAATAAATAAGTTAGTGTAAAATTAAATCTATTAAATTTATTAAGTAGATCTTGTTAGTTGTAGAGAAGAAGTAAATAATTTAGAAAAGATATTAGTTACTATAGTAAATATAACCCTACTAGATTACTTAAATCATATCATGAGTATAATATTATGCTAGACATGTGTTTTGCTTGTAAAAATATTTTTATAAAATAAATAGCATATGAAATAGAGTTTGTAATATTAAAAATGTCACCTTTATAAAAGAAGTAAGATTTATATAAGGTAATAATATTGCATGTCTTGAAGTATAAGACGATATCATATTATAGGTTCTTAGTAATGATGATAAGGTTATTAAATAAATTCATTAGTTATTAAAATAGCATACCTCTAAGTGTAATGAAATTACTACAAGATATAAACTTTTATTATAATATGATAAATATGACTATAAAGTGATCTAGGTTATTATATGATTTTAGTTATAATATATGGTAGTGCGGTTAAAATACCTATGACATACTTTAATGACAATAAAATTGTAGAGAACCCTTATAAAAATATTATTATTACAAAGATTGTAGTCATGGAGTATAGTTGACATTAGATATTGATTGCTATAAAAGAATAATATTGATAATAGTTATATTACTAAAGTCATCATTTAAGGAAAAATAATAGTATAATATAACCCTAAGTGTAAAGCTACTACAAAATAGGAACTTTATTAGTATTTTTGTATAATAGTGAATATAAAGTAAACTAGGTTGGTTTATGATATTAGTTATAATAGATTATGAAGACGCTAGAATACTTACGACATACTATAATAATAAAATTGTAAAGAAATGTTACAAAAGTATAATTGTTTCAAAACTAGTAGTCATGAACTATAGTTTTACTTTAGATATTGATTTTTTTATGGAAGAATAACATTATTAATAATTATGTTATCAAAGTCACCATAGGAGAAGAATATTAATTTGTTAATCACTAAAGTGTAGAGAATTATTACAAAACATAAGTCTAGGTTAAATATAGGAAGTATGATCTTATAATGACTTTATGATATTATATAGTCATGAGGATTACTTGCATGGAAAGAAATCATTTAGATATAGAAAGGATATTATTTTTTAACCTAAGATATTATAATAATAGACTATAAGTATGAAGTAGATATTTTATAAGCCATGATCATATATTATCAACTATGAGCATAGATAATTTATGAGCCATATAATGTGAAAAGAACTATAGGAACAAAATAAATAAGATTAATTGAATATATGTTAAATTTAGGAAGTTACCTTATAAGGAAAAATAGAAAGTCTTAATTATGGAAACTTCCAAGAAAAGTAGATTATAAGTTTATGAGCCTTATTGTTAGGTGAACTATAGAATTAAATAAAAGTCTACTAAAGGTATATTATTAATAAAATATTCTTGGGGAGGGATATATCGCTTCAAGATCCTTAAGGAATTTAAAAGTAGTATTTTTAAACTAAGACTAGTACATAGAAAGGTTAAAGTGAATTTCTTATAATTCAAGGAAAACTTATAGTTTATAAGAAAAATACTTCTAGGCAAAGTATAGTATTTTATGAAATTTTACTTGCTTACTTATATTAAAGAAATAGAGAATAAAGTTAAAAGAGATTATTTTAAGTAAGGGTTTATGGAATAATAAGGATATTACAAAACCAAAATAATAATGAAGGAACATTATTATTTTAAATCATCTTCTAAATTATTACCATAATAATTTAGATTTCCGCTTCTCTTATAAAAAGTATTATAAGAGAACATCCAAGTTAAGAGGAATCCATATTTATAAGCCGTTCGTAAATCCCGTGTCTTTAGGTAGGGATCCGCATTCGAAGTTGCAAACCGCATCATCCGTCAAGAATCAATAGTATACGTTGTAAGCCAAGGCAAGTGGAATTTCCCCTTGTGCCCTTTTATATCCGTCTACATGATATTTCTCGATGTTGGGAACGACTTGTATGCCTCAATAAAAATGAACCTAGGAAATATCGAATGCTAGATATAACGACCCATTGTTAGCATAGTTGCTTTATATTCTCGTAATAGGATTATATATGCTAGTGTGGTTATTATCTTGATTGCTTGTGGTCTCGCTCCGAGATTTACTTCGAATAAACTAGAAAGGGGTGCGGGATAGCCGACGCCTCTTTATAACCTTACTAAGTCGTACGTCCATACGACTTTCGGGATCATGATCTCCATCCGCTCCGATTGCAAGGAGGGATTGTGCGCACTCTAGCTAAGTGCCGGGGAATTGACGTTCTCCCTCGGGTGGCTCGGATTATCCGTGTCCCACCACTATCCACTACAAATCATTAATAAGATTGAATATCTTTCGTCACTATATAAGATAAGTGCGTATGCACATTTAAGATACCAAAACCGGACCGGTCTCAAATGATCGATCTGGCTCTCGGTCCGTTCAGGGCGCGAGAGGTTTTTACTTGTATGACTTAATAAACGTTCCCAACATACTTTCGAAATCCTTAAGAAGTCTACAATCTAGTAGCTCTTCTATCGCTTATCGAGTTATCTTCGTCTAAGATATACTCTCCTTTGAACCACAAAAGCTCCACATAAACAAGTCCTATCGTATAGCCCATCGTAAACACAACCTTATTATCTCTTTCGACAATAATTGAAAATTACCGTAATACCCTCGGGAAGTTCCATTCCCGCTTGCTTAGTCTCTTAGACTAATTCTTCTTTTCCGCATGTTTGTCTGGCATTTTATCGCCCCTCGCGAATTATGTCAGAATCTAGGAATCCCAACAAGGCGTGAAGTGAAGACGAAGGAAGAACAAGGATTTTCAAGATGTACATCTTCTATCATTTTGCCTTAGTTTCATTACGTTTCAAGGACAAGCAGGTTTTGCATTTCAAGTCCGAACAACTTTATGTTTGAAAACAATGTAAGATGTTTTGTACGAACCAAGTCTCCCTCGGGAGCATCTTTTCTATTTTATGAATTATGTTTATTTCCGCATTATTATTGTTCTATATCATTCTAAAAGCCTTGGGTGACTTTGAACGGTAAAGTCTGAGGTCATTGGTGGTAATACCCAATGTTGTAAAATAGGGGTGTTACAAGTTCGAACTGGTTTATCGGAGGTGGTGGCTAAGGGGACCAAATGGATCGTCAGAGATGGGGCGTCGGTTCGTTTTTGGAGGGACGCCTGGTTGATGGAGTTACCCCTGGTTAATTATGCTACTAGCTCCATTGAGGAGGCACATTGGAACGCTTGTGTGAGGGATTTTTTGGTGGATGGTGTAGGCTGGAACTGGAATCTGTTTGCTCATCGTTTGTCCGCTGAGTTGCTGTTGAAGATCGTCGTTGTTGCTGTGCTTCCGTTTGCTGATTCAATGGAAGATGAGATATGTTGGACTCACTCTTCCGATGGAAATTATTCGGTCTCAACTGGGTTTAATCTGCTGCAGGGAAATGTTTACAGGGTTGGTGTTGATGACGAGTTTTATCGCCGGGTTTGGAAGATCAAGGCTCCTGAACGTGTTCGTTGTTTTGTGTGGTTGGCGAGCAATGGTGGAGTCCTTTCTAACGCCGAGAGAAGACGATGACATCTTACAACGATGGATGCTTGTCCGCGTTGCCCTAACAACGTTGGTGATGTGGAAACATATGAACATCTTTTCCGGGATTGTAGCCAGGTGAGGAATTTATGGTCGACTTTATGCGCTACTGATTTTTTGCCTGATTTCTTTCAGATGTCGTTTGCGGAATGGATACGGAGCAACATGATGGTGACCGGAAAAATTGGGGAGGTCGGGTGGTGCGAGGTGTTTAGCACGGCTATTTATTGGGTTTGGCGCTTGAGGTGCGTCGAGGTGTTTGGTGAGGAAGTGCTGATAAGGGACAAAGCGAGTTTTATTTTACTACAGTTGCATGATTATCTTCGTGCTACAGGTAAGTCTTCTATAATGGCTCCTAGTTCAATTAAACTTATGCAGGAGGTTTCTTGGGTCTCGCCGAACGAGGGGTGGGTTAAAGTCAATAGGGATGGTTCGGTCAAGGACGGAGGTGTTGCTGCAGCTGGTGGCGTTCTTAGGGACCATTATGGACAGTGGATTGCCGGGTTCGTTCACAATATTGGTTCTTGCTCGGTACCCATGGCGGAGTTGTGGGGAGTGCTTGATGGACTGAAGATTGCGTGGGATAGAGGCTTTCATCAGGTCATCTTGGAGTCCGATTCGCAGCTCGTTGTGGATCTTCTCAACTCTCGGGTGAGTAAGAGTCATCCGTTATATAGCCTGGTCTTACAGTGCCAAGGCTTTTTTAGTAGGGATTGGACTATCCGATTTCATCATGTGTATCGAGAGGCAAATTCGGTAGCGGATTACCTCGCGTCTTATGCTTTTTTATTTCCGTTAGGTCTTAATGTATTGCTTGCCCCGCCTGAGGGGATTAATTTATTGATGTTTGATGATGTAAGGGGTCGGGCTATCCCCCGCTTGAGTACTACTTAACCCTTTTTTCGTTTATTAATAAAATTCCCCCTTGAGGGGACGGAGAGTGCCGCCTCTCCTTCAACCAAAAAAAAGAAGCAAAAATCTACAAATCAGGTTTTGTGTTCTCAAACAGACAACATTACTCTCACAAGGTGCTTTAGTGATGACACTCTAGGTCTTGTTATAGGCGACTTCAAAGATATTGTTCACAGACAAAGGAAAGCTCGAACTTTTTATTCGTTTGAAAAATCCGATTAGAAAATTTCAGTCTAATACATAGTGATCATAAGTAAAGTGAGTGACTTGATCTCCTTGCAATTACAGCTTGTGAACAACCAAGATTAGGCTTACAAGGCTGTTGGTGCCTTGTGGGCATTGGTCACGTTTCAATGGGTAAACCTTCTAACTAACAAAAACTAAGATTAGAAATTAGAACTGGTATCTTCCATTTCAACTCTCATGAACCCAAAACTTCTCTTATCAGACATGATTCTTCTCGTTTCTAAAACACATCCTTTCACCTAATGTAATATTATTTTTTGAGGACATGGAACGATATGGACTAGCCTGATCACAGTAACAACGCTCAAATTAAAAGGGCCTAGACTCAAAGCCTGGAACATCTCTTCTTCACCATTGAGACCAGCGAAAGAGTGTTTGAAAAATCAGGGTCGATTTGAGTATCTTTTTCTTTATAGTAAGGGTGAAAAGACCCCACAAGGCCACAAGCAAGAGAGGCCAAACAAACCCTAGACAATTGAGTCGAAATAAATATGATTGGAAATCCAAAATTGAAAGAGGGATATGAAACGATTCAACTACTTCAAACAACCAAAGTCTAGTCAGATCTAAAAACAACACAAACGATATTCAATTTTCATGAACAAGAATTGAAAGAAGCACATGAATTTATCCCTCTTTTTCCAAATATCAGCACCATTAATACCTTCAACTACAATGTTAATGAATGAACCCTAATTAAATTTTTGTTTATGTCTATCGATTGATCTGCCTGACTACCTAGGCCTAACATTTAATACATTACATATATAGTTTTTGCAAATCACTTTGATTTTCGTGATACACTTTTTTTTTCTTAAATGTTGAGAAATCCACTTTCGATGGCAAATTTTTACTCGTAATCCAATCGATAAATAAGGTCTACATATCAAGTAAAACAACTTATGCTGACCAGCTCAACCTAATGTGAATAGAAAGTGTTAAGACTTGTTTTTAATGTAAGAGAAGGAGTGGAAGTATTGATCAAATCCGAAACCTCCCAACGCTCCCATACATCCTAACTACTACTAGGTCAGCTCGTGTGGGACTAAACAAACCTACTTACATATGAATCCAAAAATTGTACCTTTAGAAAATCTAGTTGCTATCACAATTTAAACTAAATTATGGGTTTTTTTGCAAATATCTACGGTATAGAACAATATATTTTGGGCTCGTTTGGTATTGATATCAAAGATATGAGATATTGAATATCGATATCGGTATGAATATGTGGTATGAATATGAGTGATATCAAGATATCAGACATGGTATATGTATGAGTGATATCTTTGATATGCCAGCTTTTCCGGGGTATATCAAAATAAAACTTAATTTGACGCCACTCTAATATCAACCGATATCAATAACCTCATATATCAAATAACAAATATCAGTTTGATATCGATATCATAATGCTTCCTCCGTTCAAAAATACATGACTTTTTAGGATTTATCTCTACAGTTAAGAAGGTATGTGATTTGACTTAACTACCCATAATCTTGTTAATATCTTTCCTTTTTCTATATTATTTTTTTCAATATTATCCTTATTAATTAAAAAGAATAACAAACATATGGTAAATTATGTCAAATGTCAAGTATTATTGAACAAGGAGTTCAAGCTAAAATATCATATATTTTTGAACGAATTGAGTATATCAACTACCAAATATAGGTATTAGTTATATCCATATCTAATTAATATCCTGATATGAACAACAAATGGAGCCTAAATCATAATCACCATGGAAGCATAATACAATGTCAGTAATTTGTTGATAAAATTTACCTCTTGATTTCAACTTTTGGAAAGAAACAAAATAGGTCGTAGTTAAGGACTTATGGCCAATAATCCAATATAATGGCAGTAGTAATTTGTCAACAACACTCTTGATTTCGTTAAATAGTGGACCAACCCCACGTATTAGACTTTGACTCACTCCAATGTCACTAGCTTAATTAGTGTATAGACACATATAGGGGCACTGCCTCACACTATCGATTGAGTTAGTGGTAATTTTATTGCAAATTAGTGTAATTTTATTCTCACATTTGACATTTCAAATCACCCTTTCTAAACGTGTGTGGGGTTGATGAAAATCTTTTGTCCTATTTTTCTAAAGTAACACTCGATCATATTACTTGATGAAAATCTTCCATTGGTTGAGGTTATTTTTTAATATTTTATTAAATATAAAATAATATTTCTTAATATTTTTTAACTATTTTTTAAGCACTCGCTATAGATTAAGGGATATATAATAAGACACATAAAACCAAGATATAGAATTTCCATCCATTAATGTTTCCTATTAACTACGTAGTTCCACTAAAAAAACGGCAATCTAACTCTCTCTTTTATTCATCAAGCAAAGAAAATAGTCCGTTGTAACGAAAATGATAAAAGCGTTAAGAAAAATATAGAAATCTATGTGATTCATCAACATTGTGTTGGTTACATTCACGAACCAACTGCTATCGTGGGACGCTGTCTCCCGAACTCTCTAATATTATCTACAGCTCTACTCCCAAACCCTTGGCAAATATCGATAAACAACATATTAAAGGCATATTTACATTTCTCAATTCACACGTCTTTTTATTTAATTCCCCAAACTCTTAACAAGTAACACTCGATCATAATACTACTTGTACTAGAAATTGAAAAAATAAATAAAAATGATTTATAGTATTAAAACGTTTATTTATTTACAACAAAACGTGCAACACGGTAATTACTAAAGAGTGGAAAATGGGACCCCTTTCCCATTGTATACGGGCCCCACATTATCTTACGCGGGGAAAAAAGCCGAAGTAGAAGCATGAAGCATCCCACATTGACATTTGTAGTTTTTATTTTTTAAGTTTTAACCCATTATTTAATTCGGAGTGAACAAAGTATTTTGGCCGGTTTTATATAGATTTTGTACTTGAAAAAAAAACAATTGACAATTTATATAATATTTAACATGGTCGGAAGATTGACTTCTCACAAAAAAACAGCAATGTGAAGTGCCACATTCTTGGAGATAAATTAAAAAATGAGTAGTTACGAATCCATAAAAAGTCAAGAGCCGCAATTGATCATCATCGAAAGTTTAATGTACATATATAATACGTTACATGTAATACAGGTTGTTAGACAAAGTACACTAAAGAATTGTACTTTAATTATTAAGCCTAGGAGATTATAGTGTACTTAATTTGTGTATAGACTATGGAGAGTAACACGTGGTCTCTATTGGGTTTGTTTAATTAATTATGTTAGTTAGGAAACGTTATGTTCTAGTTAGCAAGGTGAAGAATGTACAGAAATGTATTTAATTTGGACGTATATTAGATAACGAAGTTTGACACAAGTTTTAGGATCCCTTTTAATTTTTATTCTTGTTATTGCAAAGTTAGCGTGACTTTCGAAGTGATATGTTATGTTTATTTGGAGGTGGACGTGGGAACATGGAACCGAATCGGAAAAAATTGGAGGTTTCGGTTTCGAAATCGGTGTTATTAGGGATCGTCGGTTCCAGTTCCACGTTTCCTAAAATCAAAGAACCGACGGTTTCACAGGTTCTGGACCATTGGAAACCGCTAGTTCCCAACAGTCAGGACCGGTCAAACGGCTAAACCACGCCTGCGGTTTTGCATAAACAGAATGCGTTTTGTTCCAAAATCGCGGTCGCGGTTTTGGATTTCCAACAACTATTTTTTTTTGTAAAGGGTCAGAAATGGAACCGAAATTTTGGCATTGGAATTGATGGAAATCAGTAAAAACGAAAACGAACCGAAGAACCGGAAGTTAGTTGATTTCGATCCCGGTTCCAAAACCCGACACATGTATTTTTGGAGGGAGTAACTACATACATATTAATTTAAAGTAGGATTTCTAATTGTTAATAAATTTGTCATTTAAAAAGATTGATAAAGTAGAGTTGCATAACATGATCTAAAACTCATTTTCTGATTTCAAAACTATAATTTTAGTTTTTCCTTACAAAACTAAATATATATTTTTGAAATAATTATTTTTTTTATAATTATTGAAAAATAAAAGTGGTTTAAGCCTGAACAAACACTAGCTATTTTTTTTTCAATAGCTATTATTATCGTATTGCTCCGTATATAACATAATTATAGAATATAGACGTGACGAATAATAGGATTGAAGACGATAAATTATATCTTATTAACGTGATTTATGTGCGTTTGGAGCTATCCGTGAAAAGTTAAGATAATTTACATTGATATTATGATGGAGCTTCCTAGGCTTCAAAATTGACGAATCTCTCACTTGTTTAGGGAAGTCTACAAAGTGGTGGACTATGTTGTAGTAAAATTAGCATTGTCTCGGACCCTAGATTTATCATCAAAGATGAGTCTCTTGTTAAAACAAAAATTAGCATTGTCTATAAATTAATTCAAAATACAGCTGGTCTAGACGTTTAGAGTCTCGCTTTGTCCATGTAGATGTTTTAGGACGGTCATGTCCAATCCAGATGGATGAACTCTAATCTCTTTTTTTATATATAAAAAAACAGTTTTTCTATCTTATGTCCTTATGATAAGAATACCAAATATGAAAACTAAATCCTAAAAGGAAAGCATAAACCCTTAGGAAAACGTTTTAAAAATATTAAATAATTAAAATACACTTAAATATTTCTAAATAAAGGGTCTTAACCTAAGGACATGTGTTAGAAAAATCGATAAAAAAAATACAAGACACCACCTTAACTGGGTTGAATTCGGTTTACTGGGCCATTATAGTGCGTTCGTCTAATTGGGCCTCTTACCAGTGTAAATTATGGGCCCAAATCTAAGGCTTATGGACCAATATAGATCTTCTTGGACCGTGGTGACTATTTGTGATAATTTGTTTTCCAGACTCCATGAAGACATCGATCGATAAATATATAACAATACACACTCAAATTTTGTTTAGACTCATTTCCCACAACATTTTTTTTTGTTTGCAAACATTTCCCAAAACACAAGTCAAAACAAGTTGCATAATTGTGGCTTTATTTACGGATTAAAAGGATAGATTGATGAAAAGTAGTACTACTCCTAAGAAGGAATATGGCTTTCCACACTGTCAGAGCATGTATAGCATGATTAAAGAGCTCATCTCATAATATTCTTCTTAATTTAGGATCCGACGGACAACTCAGGAGCTTTCTCCCGCTACCCAACAAGCTAGTGAAAAAGCTATTGAGGGTTGTAGGGTTAGAGTTGTAAATGAACAGAGCCGTTCGTGAGAAATTTGGTGTTCGGGTCGGTTAAATCTTGTTTGTGTTCGGTTCAGTTTGTAAATGAACCGAGCTTGAGCAAAATTTTAAGGCTCAGAAGATAAATGAATTGAGTTTAAGCACAAGATAACTCGGCTCGGTTTATAAATGAACCGAGCTAAGGCATCCAAACAGATGATGTCTCAAAAATTTAGGTCGGATGCAAGAGGGACAAATGAGGCATGATGCAACAGACAAGTAATATAGTTCGCAACAAAATTAACTTCTCGAAAAATGCGAGAAATGCACCAACTTTAGAACTGCGCCAACAAGTTTAAAATTTCTAATCGATCAAGCTCAATTTCCCAGGAACAACTCCAATCGCCAGTGGCAGTATTGACTAGTTGAGGGTTGTTACCTCAACCTGGATGTAAAGGACGCCACGTCGGGTGACCTTAATAATCCACTGTCAAGGAGCAATGACTTCGAAAATCAATACAAAGTAACCGCCCGAAAAGCCACCATTAAAATGGATCGACGAGCTCAAATAATCGCGAGGACAAAGCCAACAGATAAAACACCAAAATATTAAATTATTAATGTTGTCCGATAGATATTTCTGAATCCAGCTGGTATTATTACCACGCTTACGCTGGGGTAGGCTGCAGGGTAACACTCCTCAGTAGGGTTTTTAAGATCAGGTTCACTCATTTCCTGCCGCCTTGCTAGGGTTTTCACTCTCCTTGCTCACTCACAACACTCTCTTCCCCCAATTTCTATCAATTTACATGACTCTGAGCTAATTGTGCTAGGTTTAGTATCTGAAACTGATTAATTTAGGAGCTCAATTGTTTTTCGGCTGGTAATTTCTGTGTTGAATAGAGGAAAGGGGCTAAAATGGCGACAGCAAACCCTTTTGATTTGCTAGGCGACGATGACAACGACGACCCCACTCTTCTCCTTGCTGCTCAGCAACACAAGGTCGCAGCCGCCGTCACCGCCGCCAAGCCGGTGGCGGAGAAGCCTAAGCTGCCGGCGAAGCCAATTCCTCAATCCTGTAATTACCTGAATCTGAGGGTCTTTTGATTGTGGCTCTTTGTAGTGCTTGCTATTTGTTGAACCTTACTGTTAATCAATGGTTTATATATGCAGTGGGCATTCAGTAGTTATGTTCTTAGCAATTGTTTCACAATTTTTGCTCTTTTAAAGCGAGGTAGATAGAACAAACTGAATTGCAATGTTTGTATATATTTTGTTAGTTTGGTGTGAATTAATGAGCTTTTGAGATGAGCTAGTTAAGAAAGCCAGATTGGAATAGTTGGCTACTTTGGCTTAAAGGTCATTCCTTTTTCATGTTTTGTAGGATAGTTCGATTATATGTAAAATTAGTGATACTTCTAGTGATTTTTGTCTATCAGTGCAGATGATTCAAATGTTGGTATTTGTCTGCAAATATGTACACCTATGACTTATCTTAGGCATTGAGTAGGCTTGTCCCTCAGTACTCAGTAGTTTTCTTATGTTTAAATAAGAAAATAGTATCTCTAATTTTTACATTATACTATATGTGAGGAAGATACATCTCATTGAAGCAAATGGAGCCTACAATTATTGGTTGTTTGTTAGTGATTTTTGTCTAATAGTGCCAATGATTCAAATGTTAGTATTTGTCTGCAAATATATACATTTATCTTAAGCATCAAGTAGACTTGTCACTTCGTAGTTTTCTTATGTTCTATTTAAAAAGATGCCTTCTTTCGTTCTTAATTGCCTTTCATAGATCATCTCATTCTTGAGTGAGATTTAAGTTGTTAGTCTCACCTTTTCCATTTTAGCTTTGCTTTTGGGATAGTTGCAATCATGTTCAATGGTTCAATAATATGATTACTCTTTGTTATACCTGCAGTTAAAGAGACAAGATATGAAGGTGAACGTGGAGGAGGTCGGGGCGGTGGTCGTGGGTTTGGACGCGGACGTGGTGGTCCTGGTGGCTATAGACGGGACTCAGATAACGGTGAACATACCTCTGGTAATGAAAATGGCGTTTTAAATAGGCCTTCTGATGACAGGGAAGGTAAGCCCTCTGAACGGCGTTCATACTCCGGTCCACGTGGTGGTTATCGTGGTGGAAGACGTGGTGGTTTCAGCAATGGAGAAGCAGAGGAAGGAGAAAGACCTAGAAGGGTTTATGAACGGCGCAGTGGCACAGGACGCGGGTTTGCATCTCTTCTAAACAGTGTATATAATATCCAAAAGAAGAAAAAAAAACTCTCTTGATCATCTGACATTTGACTTTGATTAGGAATGACTTGAAGCGTGATGGTTCTGGTCGTGGAAACTGGGGTGCCGCTGGTGAAGAAATTAAGCTGTGAGTGCCAGTCATGCTTGTAAAGGTCTAAGAACCAATCAATTTCTCTTTCTGATGTATTAAAGCTGTTTTTGTTAAATGACAGTGAGAATGAAGAGGTTGCTGTTGAGAATGAGGCAAATGTTGCTACTGAGAAGCAGGTGAATGATGAAGACAATGCAGAGGCTAACAAGGAGAACCCGGCAAATGAGGCTGAGGAGAAGGAACCAGAAGACAAGGTAACCTCCAATGTGCATGAGTCTTATTTAAGTTGAGTAAGCTCCTAGAGTGATGTTTCCATGAACATATTTCTCATTAAGTTGGCATTTTAGTTTAGCCATGGCAGCCTTATCTAGCTTTCTATTGAAACTGATTAACTGACTGCTGGTATAGTTTATCCACTAATGTATCAAATGATATCCTATATACTTTCAGGGTGCTAAATAGAGTTTTCATCGTATTTTAGAATTTATTTTGGGGTTGTGTACAATGCAACAATTTTTTTAGTGGTAAATATGGTCTTATGCTGTTTTTAGCTATGTCCCAGATCCCGCTTATACCGGGATCTACCTGGGTAGATGTTGTTGCTGCTGCTGTTTTCAGCTATGTATGTAGATTTAAGCTATGAGTGTTTTCAACTGGTCATTGATCAAGTTACAAATCATTCTCTCTAATAGGAAATGACCCTTGAGGAGTATGAGAAGATACTTGAGGAAAAGAGGAAGGCATTGCTTTCACTGAAAGTTGAGGAGAGGAAGGTTGATTCTAAGGAATTTGAATCTATGCACATGCTTTCAAAGAAGAATGTTGAAGAAGAAATATTTATTAAATTGGTGAGTGTTTTCTCACATCATTTCATTAATATATGGGCAAAATTACAGTCCTCTCACCTCTGAGGATTGCTTTTATCTATCTAGGGTTCGGACAAGGATAAGCGCAAGGAGGCAGCCGATAAGGAAGAGAAAGCCAAGAAGGTAAATGCATATTTTAGTAATCATTGGTTTGGGAAAACTGAATAATAGCTGAATTTTAGTAACTATGTATGCGGCAATTCTTAGTTGGAGACACTGTTATTTTGTTTCAGTCTGTTAGCATAAACGAATTCCTGAAGCCTGCTGAGGGAGAGTCATACTACAGACCAGGAGGTCGTGGAAGGGGGCGTGGACGTGGACAGAGAGGCGGAGGAGGATATGGTGGAGGCCGAGGTTATGAGGCACGTGCTTATGATGCCCCAGCCCCATCCATTGCTGATCCTGGCCACTTCCCTTCATTGAAGTGAAGTTTTCGGTCTAGATTTGTTTTCTCCCTTTTGACAACTCTTGAATCTTTATTTATGTCAAGGAGATTCATCAAATTCCAAAAATGGTCACAGGAATAATGTGGGTTTTTCTTGTATCAAAAGCTGTGTTTTTTATGTTACTTGTTTTCTTACATTTGCAATTCCTTGCTTAGAGTTTTGTGGTGCTTGCATTTATCTTTGTACATGTTCTTAGTTGTCTTCTGACTGATTGCATCATGAGGTTGTGAGGGCATATAACACTTTCTATTCCAGGTAATTTGCCCTGGTTGTCTGTGACATGCTGAAAGTTCAGGTCTTTATTGCACTTTAAAGCACCAGACAAAAGGGCTTCTGAATTCCAACTATCTGAGAAAATCTTTATTTCTTGCGAAAGTTCTACCCTAGTAATTGCTGAAAGAAAAGAGCACCTAGAGTATCAACAAATTCGATTTTCAATTTTACAAACTACAGATAAAAAATGTAAGAGGGGACGGGAGACGAGAGAGAAAGAAACCCTTTCCCTAAAACTTGGCCTTTTCCATATTAGAGCGAAGGAAAGTGAATCAAGGCACGGAACTAAGGGGCTTGTTTCGTAGAAAGTAGTTTTTGGGTGAAAAGTTATTCATTGAACGTAGTTTTTGGGTAGAAAGTAGTTTTGGAAAAGAAGTGAAACAAGCCCTAACACATCCTCAAATCAAAGGGCTAATGAAGTGGAAGTTGGAAAGAAAGAGGTTCTCTAACCTTTCTAAAGCTTTTTTTAGGTTGAGAAAGTTGGTTCTTTCTTGAGTGAGAAAGTCGGTATCCTTCTTGATTAAGAAGTTTGCCTCTGTCTAGAGATTTTTTAAAGGCTTCGACGATTTTTTTAAGACCCTTTCATGTTCCCTTCTCTAAATGAGAAATTTTGATCATCGACCAAGCGTGAGGCTTCCCAACCTCTCTCCTTGTGAGAGGCTTTGACCTCCCACTAAGTGAGAGACTCCGACCACATCGTGAATGGGAATTTCTAATCGACCATCTCTTCAACTAAGCTTGAATTTATTTTTAGTTTGTCTAAAGGGCAATTGGTTGTCTAAAATGTTGAATTTGTCCTTTATTTAACCCTGCTTTTGTTCTAGTGTTTGATTCAATTGATAGCTTTCAATCAATTTCTTGTTTCGTTCGTAACTGACTTCTATGCTTGATCAGTTTTTATGCCAAATGTTCCGCCGGATGATGACTACGATAACCTTTCATTTAGAGCCGGCTTGTGAACTCCGCCGTTTCGATCTTTCATGTGCCCATTTTAAAGCCCTTTCTTTATGGAGTAATTTTATCTCTTTGAAATTCTTCAATTTATGGAGTAGTTTGACCCTCTATAGTCTTTTTGATGATTCTATCATTTTAGGCTCTTTCAAATTTTGTTTATTAGTTTGATGGCTTGTGTGTAGACCATTGGTTGTCTTTGTTATGCAGGTTTGGTCTAGACGATCTAATTGAGTATGTTAGTACTTCATGAAAGGGTTGGACTTGAGTTTTGGTGTCGTATAAAGTCGTTTGGGCCAGGTCGTCTTTGTACTTCGTGACTTCTGAAGATCCTTTATCTCAATGGAGAGAATGTCAATTGTCCTTTTCACACATTCTGGGTTGAGTTGACCGTTTGCCGGACACTATCTTTTAGCGCTTTACTCACCTCGAGTCAAAACTTGTTGATTTTTGTGTTTGTACTTCGTACTTAGCATGTTTTAGTCCACATCTTTCCTAACCAATTTCTGCTGCGCATCGTGCGGCCTCTTAATTTAAGAGACCTATCTAATTATGGAATTCTAACCTCTTAAAAAAATCACTCTTCGAACAACCCTCTTGAAACCTTTTGAACCTCGAAAAAAAACCTCGAAAGGCGCTAAAAAACCTCGAAAACCTCTTGAAATCTGTACGGAACAAAATAGTTATGCTGCAAGAAAAAAAAACCTCGAAGGTCTGTTGATTCTCTTTAGGCTCTTCGCGGACAAATGAATGCACTTCTCTATAGCAAGAAACCAATTCACTCCTCCATCTTCTACCTCCCAACTTTCCCCAAATTCCCACTCTCTACCATTGACGCTCCATACCCAGATGCCAGAAACACAAATACAAATCCAGATTCATCATCACACTCCAATAACTCCACCACCAGCACATTGGTTCCCACCGATAACCTAACCTCCGCATCATTCAATCCTCATGTAATCTCATGCAATCAATCAATTACCCGGTACATTAGGTCAGGCGATATGGAATCCGCTTTCAATTTGTTCAATCAGATGGAAGTTAAGACCACAGTGACATGGAATTCGTTGCTGGCCGGGTACACGAAGAAAAGAGGGAAACTCAAGGAAGCACGCCACCTGTTCGATAAAATTCCTGAACCAGACGTTTTCTCTTATAACACAATGCTGGCTTGTTATGTGCGCAACTCTGATCTTCAGGCTGCTAGGGCCTTCTTTGATCTGATGCCTATGAGGGATCTTGCTTCTTGGAACACGATGATCACAGCTTTCGCCCACAATGGGATGATGGAGGAAGCCAAGAGGCTGTTTTTCGAGATGCCGGTGAAGAATCATGTGTCTTGGAATGCAATGATTTCTGGGTATGTGGAGTGTGGAGATTTAGCTTCAGCTTTGGATATGTATAACAGAACTCCTTTTAAGACTGACATTGCTTGGACAGCAATGATCACTGGGTACATGAGAATTGGAGAAGTCGGAATGGCGGAAAGGTACTTTGAAGAGATGCCTAAGAGGAGTTTAGTGACTTGGAATTGTATGATCTCTGGGTACATTGACAATTTCCGTCCCGAAGATGCATTGAAGCTTTTCAGAACAATGGTTGCTGTTGGGATTAGACCGAATCATTCGACAATGAGTAGTGTTCTCTTGGGTTGTAGCAATCTCTCAGCATTAGCATTAGGAAAACAGATTCATCAGCTGATGCACAAGACGCCTTTGTACCATGACACAACCGTCGGAACCTCGTTGCTGAGCATGTACGGGAAATGCGGAGTAATGGAGGACGCGTGGAAGCTGTTCAATGAAATGCCAAGGAGAGACCTGGTTACTTGGAACGCTGTGATTTCCGGGTTTGCTTATCATGGAGCTGGAGAAAGAGCGCTTTCTCTGTATGATAAGATGAAAGAGGAGAGCATAACGCCGGATTGGATCACTTTTGTAGCGGTTTTAGCAGCTTGTAATCACGCTGGAATGGTGGAACTTGGAATGCATTACTTTGAATCAATGGGAAAAGACTACGGAATCGAGGCTAAATCAGAGCATTACACTTGTATGATTGATCTCCTCGGACGAGCTGGGAAATTAGTCGAAGCTGTCAATTTGATCAAGAAAATGCCTATCAAACCATCACTTAACACGTTTGCCGCGCTTTTAGGCGCGTGCAGGACACATAAAAACCTGGAGTTGGCTGAGTTCGCTGCGAACGAGTTGCTTAGCCTTGACCCTAAAAACACAGCCGCCTACGTTCAGCTCGCGAACGTATACGGCTCTGTTAACAAATGGGAGAATGTTGCTAGGGTTCATAGAAGTATGAGAGAGGCTCAAGCGATGAAACTCGCGGGATTCAGCTGGATTGAGATAAAGAGTGTGGTTCATGAGTTCAAGTCTGGTGATACTGATCATTTGGAGCTTGGTTTGATACATGAGAAGCTGTTTGAGTTGGAGGAGAAGATGAAATGTGCAGGGTATGTGCCTGATCTTAGGTGTGTGTTGCGTGATATTGGTGATGAGCAAAAGGAGGAGATTTTGTTGAGGCATAGTGAGAGGCTTGCTATTGCGTTTGGGTTGATTAAATTGGGGAAAGATCAGCCGATTAGGGTTTTTAAGAATTTGAGGGTTTGTCCTGATTGTCATGAGGCGACTAAGTATATATCAAAGATTGAGGGGAGGGAGATTGTTGTGAGGGATAATAGGAGGTTTCATCATTTTAGGAATGGGAGTTGTTCTTGTGGGGATTATTGGTGAGAAAAGCTTATGCTAAAATGAACCATTCAAGTATAATGGTGGATTAAATTTAATCTTTTAATCCGTCCTTAAGTGTTGTTGCTAGATTCCTTAAGTGTTGTCCGAGAGATTCGAGCTCGAATCCCTCTGGTGACATATATGGAAAAACTGATATTGGGAGGATCTTCCCCAAAATGGGCCGTAAAGTACCCGACTCAGATGATGAGCGGTGTTAACTGATGGAACAGGGCGAGCCAAAGACAAGACAAAAAATTCATCCTTTTTGAATTTATTTTATGTTTTTAGACTACGACTACAACTAACATTGACCATTGCCGAAAGATTTGGAGGGTCAAGATGCGCACTCTTTTCGAAACACATTGAGAGGGTGTTTTCGAAAGATCTTGAAAAAAATTAAACCGACGAGTGAAAAAAGCAAAAAGAGCGCTGAAATTAGGAAAAACACAACACATCCCTCCAAACAAACAAATGGCAAAAATTTAAAAAATCGGCTCGAATTTCTCATGTCAACAGAGGTTGCAATACTGTGACTGATAAAATTGTTAAATTAGGTCATAGTCTCCCTATTGATGCTATTAAGAACCGCAGGAACTTCTTGTTTTCATCCGTAAGATCCTCTAAGACGTCCTCTCTGATAAGAGTGTCTCTAATCTTATCTCTTCAAGCATCATGAACCAACTCCTTCGTAAGCAACAATAAGGCGACACTCTTTTTGGACTAGGTAGGATCAAACTTCAAAGTGTTGAACTCCCACAATAATGCACTAGAAATGTCATCTAATTTTACCCGCGGAATTGGTCCGGCTTAGATTTAGTAACGTTATGAATGTACTAACTCTATCATAATGAAACTAATCCAAAAAACCTCTATTGAAATCGCCACCTTTTTAAAATTTTGATTTTGTCTAGTAATATATAAACTCTAAAGAAAAAATAGCGATAAAAAATAAATAAAAAATAAAAAGATTGTAAATTGCTCTGAGAGAAAAATAGATAATAATCCAAACCAATGAATTCCAATTGAACAATCCATATTTGATAATTCTAGTCGTAAACCTTGAACATTGAAAATTGTCCACTAAACCACCAAATCAAAATAAAAAACCATCCAGAAAAAAACTCAACGCAAAAATTAGAAAGAAAAAAAAATCAACCGAGACGAGACTCCTCACCAATCGCCATGGCGATGCATAGATCGTCGAGCTCGACGAGAGTATCAGACGAATACTTCAAGGTCTCCTCTCCTTCTCCGTCGCAGGTAAGCCCCGCCGCCAACCACCGCCTCCCTGTCGACGGCATCGCGATCGATAGCCAGTTGCCGGTTTATAGCCCTTCCTCCTATGTCGCTAAGCGCGAGAGGTCTCGGATTAGATTCTCCGAGAACGCCATTCATCTCATCCCGCTCATCCTCGTCGTCTGTGCTATCATCCTCTGGATCTTCTCCCATCCAGGTTTTGCTCTCATTCAATTCGTTTCCCTCCGATTAAATCGCTAATTTTGCTTTGGTTTGATTGCTATTTTGATCAATCGTGCGGTGTTTTTGGCTTGATTTTTGTTCAATGATTGATTGTGCGGATAATTAGAGAAATGATTTTGGTGCGTTAATTTGTTAGTGTCGTGTGATAAAAGGCAAATGAGTAAACCTAGATGCAAAGCTCTCGCTTGATTTACTTTCATCATTTGGATTAATAGATGGATTGACTATGCAATTGTATCAATTCACATTTTCTAATCCAGACAATTATACAACAACAACAACAACAACAACAAAAATTTTGTTGTTGTTGTTGTTGACAATTATAATGCTATGCAGTTCTAGTAGATGATTTGCTGATTGCCATCATATTTCCTGCAAAACATTCACGAAATGACAGAATTTTTGTGGATTTTGTAAATGTTTAACTGCACACTTACACTGGATATCTAATATTGAATTGTAATTAGCAGTTGTTCTTTTTGAATATATTTTACTAATCTCTCAATATGATGATGAAAAAGCTATCTTCAAACATTTGTGTTGGCATGCTATATGTAAGCTAGTAAAGCTACCATTGAATTGCATGATACTAATAATTAGGTGCCTCATTTCAATCACTTATATTGTATTCGTTGCCATTCAATCTTTGGAATGACTCAACCTTATAGGTGTATAATAATGTCATTGGAGTGATTTCAATATGGAACAAAAACTTCAATGTTATGTATAGATAGGTTGCCTTTGTGTTATTTATGCACATACACTACTCTTGTCTATTTGTTCGTCAAACCTGCAAGCTGTATAATTGATTTTGTTTTCACAGCTAAACTTTCATGTTGTTATCCTTACTCCTTAGGTAATTGATGCCATTGCCTAATCTGTTTGCATTAGGGATTTCTTGTAGTATTCTGTTGGACAAAGGTTTAATGTTGTTTGTTAGATTTTTTTATGAACTTTCATGGGCTTTGGGCTTTGTCAAGTTTCTCTTTGTGATTATAATTGCTCTAAAATGGAAATCTTCCTGGAAATGCTAGCTTACATATTAAGTATGACCATTTTATTCATTAACGATTTGATGCTGAATGATATGATTAATCAGTTATCATATCTTGAGATTTCAGATGATAAACCAGCTATACTTATTCATTAAGCTTCTGCAATTTCGTGCGATCACATTACTTGTTTGATTAATGTTGAGAATTTCATGCTGGCCATTGCAGTTGACTTGATCAAGAGAAGTAGCTCAGTTGTTTCTGTAATGGACCAAATTAAGGTTGCTAGTGCAATTGATGTTGATGGTACCCAGAACAGTTTACTCCCACACTAGGACGTTGATGTATCAGGGAAGAAAACAAGCAGCATAATCACATGGAGTAGGAGTTGGTAAGCGGCCGTTTTCTGGTAGAATGCTCGAATTAGATTTTTTTTATATTAACATTATAGGTGCAAAGATGTTTAATTCAATTCATTCTTCCGAATCCCAGATCATGCAGAACTGACCTATTATACATAAGAGTGATTTTGTTTTTATAATTTGTTATTCATGTACCCTTTTCTTATTAGGAATATAAATTATCTTGGCTGAGGTTTGATTTGCTTTCGTTAGTTTGGACTTCGGTTCAGTATACTAGAGTATGTATTTCTCTGCTGTTTCTCGAAGCCAGATCATCTTTCATTGCTCTGTTGGGCTAAAATGCCCATTTGTCGTTGTCTTGATCTGAGCTTAGCCTTCAAACGAGAGAGATTGTAATTGTTCAGCACTTCAGCCATGGATGCTAGTGGAGAATGCACAGATCGGGAGGCCAGTAATCCGGCAGTTGGACACACCTAGACATGTTCCGGTTAAGGTTCAAACCGGTTCGCGGGTTCAAACCAGCCCAAACCGGAACCTAAACTGCTGGTTTGGGCCCGGTAAAGCTTAGGTTCCGGTTTGGCCAATCGCCAGGTTTGAGGCCATTGCTGATTTTGGATTAATTTTTTTAGAGTCAAGGGCTAGTTTGGGCCTTGTCCCTTTTCAAACCGGCGATTGGCCAATTCGGAACCGGCCAAACCGCCAAGGGCAATTTTTTTTAGAGTCAAGGGCTAGTTTGGGCCTTGTCCGGTTCGAACCAGCCCACACTAGCTGTTGGGTCGGTTAACCGGCACCTAAACCGGCGGCAAAGAGCATGGCTGAGCTCTTGCCCGAGCTTTGGCGGTAGGGAGGAACTCGGCACATGCCTATACACACACCAGCATGAGGGACAATGCAGCCACCAACAACAACAAAAATAAAATAAACCAAATTGAGGAAAACGCTAAACAACGATCAAGGAATCTATTGATCTTGAGAATGCAATAATAGAAGATTTAACATATTCAAACAAAACGCTGCGTTGAACTATTTAAGAAGTTGCAACATACATCTCTTTTATATACAATCAATCAAAATTGGGCTGAGCGTAGCCTTCTCTAGTGCAACAAACTACTCACACTATTTAAGAAGTTGCAAAATCTTATTGATGTGCAAATGTGCAATCAATCAATATAGGCTAAGCTACCTAATAAGTAGCATTTTGTAGGGGTTGCCTTTGACGTGAATAACATAGTTTTGTTACAAGTTCTGGTTTAGCGTACTATACACGTTGACATCTGAAATAATTAAATGCTGGATGCTGGAATGGGCTTCAAGTTGTACGTATAGGCTATATCTACATCTTCTCCAACATTTCCACAAAAATGTAAGGGCAATTCTTGGTGCTCATTAAAATTGGAGACTTGTTACCTAATCCTAAACAAATCCGTCTTTTTTAATTAGGTTTATGTGTTGTGTACTTGACTCAATCAAATCTAATGATAGTGCATTTTTACAAGAAATATCAAAAGTTTTTATTTTAACATTCTATGAGACAAATTATTGAGGTAGGTGAAGAATTGCATGGATTTTTTAGGTCTAGAATGAAGTATATATGACATCAAAGTTGTAACTTTATGTTTTTATGTAAGGTTCGAAATGCATTTTATTCATGTTTTCTTAAGAATAGAAAAAGCATGCATGGGTGATGAATTACAAACAAAACATGAATAAATAGCATTCAAAACAATTAAGACCAACTATTTCATCAATAGAAATTGACCAATTATAATCGCTTAGTTAGGATAGAAAGTTGTTAGATAAGTAGCATAATTTTGCAACTTTGAAAAATCAACCATTTAAACCAATACATATAAAACCAAATGTTTATTCAACAATTAAACATTACAAATTGCCATTGACAGATTAACTAAACCCTTATAATAGAAATCCATATTTTACTAAGTAACTAATTAGGAAACGCAACAAGAACCTTCATTCCTAGTTTGCCCTCATCTAGTGCCGAAATTACCAAATAAACCAGCCCATCTTTACCAAGAGATCCAACATAATGTGACACCAAAGTTGGAACATTCCCTTTCCAAAATGTAACACCATTAGTCCCTAAACCATCCCATCCTATACACTTCATAGGAAACTTCACCTCATCCGCACTCGAAACAAGACTTGTATTCGAAGCAACCTCGACTCTAATGTCACCCGAAACTTCCTTCACAAGCAAGGTAAATTCCGGGGTCATTCTGGCGCCGGTCTTGCTCTCCGCCTTCTCGATACACATCAGCGCGATTGAGTTGCACGCCTCGAAGCCTGGATCCTTAACAATGGACACATCAAACATGACAACATTTGTGGACTTGTCTTTGCTAGATTTGAGGGTAACATGTTGAGGTGGGTTTCCCATTCTTTTGATACTAGGGAGGTACAACAAGGGTATTTTTGGAATTTCCGAAGCAAATAGTATATTCTTGTGAATTTTTGACCATTTTTGGAGAAAGCTTTCCATGAGAAAAGGGTCAGCTGATAGAAGGTTGTAGCTTATCCCAAGTGAGTAACCTCCACATTTAAAGCTTGTTACCTGCAAAATTTCAGGGTTAAGCTAGGTTCATTTATTGTGTCATAGAAAAAACAAGAGCAAGATTATGGTGATTTTCTTAGAAAGTTGTGCTTATATAAAATTTGAACTTCTTTTTGTTATTTTAAATCTCAAACCATTTTTTAAATCACTAATTAGAGAAGCGTCAGATCTTATATATATAAGATCGTAGAATTTCCAAAAGCGAGATTATTTTGATTCAATTTAATATGTATTTTTTAGGTTTTGTATTCTGCTATAATTATTGTATGTCTTTCAATTAATTAATTAATAAATTATATTTCAAAAAAATCACTAATTACAGAAACAATAAACTTGAATAGCATTAATTACTTCTCTATGGATTCGGTCCTTTTTTTAATCTAATGGCATGGACTCCAAGATATATGTTCCTAGTGTGTTTCATGAGCTAATAATTTATTCAAATTTTTGAACATCAGTTAAATAAGTTGGATTGACCAAAATCATTTTAACTCGATTCATATCATATACGAATCAAATGAAATTATGCTACTATATGCACATAAAATCAAATTAATTACCTGAATATATAACAAAGGAGAGAAATGAAGATTATCTTCATCAACCTCTTTGAAACACAAAAGATCCGATATAACTTCCTCCCTTTCATTCCCCTTCAATGAAAGAAACTCATCCAAGGCGCCCAAAGCCTGAACCTCAACGATCCTCACGCCACAATCATTAGACATGATCTCAAATCCATCATCTTCGAGTCTTCGAAGCCTGCCACCTAGGATCGGCTCCTCAGACAGAGCCCGTCCTAGGGTATCGCTAAACCAACCGCTATGAAAGAAGCCCGATTCTTGGCTACCAAGCTTTGTGTAGCAAAGCAAGATGTGGCCATACTTGTTGAAAGTGTCTTGGTTGAATGTGTCTAGGTTTGATAGCTTGAATGCTAGCTTAGGGTTTGTGACACTTGTTGGCACCGTTGTGTGAATGCCTTCTAGGGCTAGCTTTGGTGTGGAAGAAAATGTCATGTTTTTTGGGTTATGGGTTAATGAGAAAGAATATAAATGGAGATTCAAAGAGAAAACCCTAGTTGATCTTATTGGAAAGGTTTGTAAACTCTCTCTATATATAGGGAGCCTTGTAATATCTTATGTACTTGAAGGTAGTGAAGGGGTGGGACCAGTTTGGATGGAATGAATTAGCTAACATTTATAAAGTGTTACAATTGATTTTGAGTGATGAGTTGAAGAAAGGTTTGATTTGAAAGGTTGATTTGTACAAATGAACTGTATATTCGAGAAAGAATGTTGTATCTTTAAATCATTGTTATGAAATCAAAACTTTTTTTTTCCATAAAAGGTACTTAGGTCATTATAATTAGGGAATTGAAAGAGATTCAAACTCAAGCAACCTAGCTAATAGTCACCAGCTAAACCGGTGAGACTTAAATATACTTTCCTATTATGGAGTATCATTTTTTGAGAATTTTACTAAGATAAAAGAATGTGATTTGGTTTGTTAAAAATAAATAGCCGTAAAATTCAAATTATTTTCCTTTTTATTGTATGTAGTATTTTGCATAGTTGAATTAATGTTAAAGAGTGTAGAAGTGTACGAAGTGTTATGATAAATATTCAATGTGTTGCTACTAAGAGTGAAAAATGGTAGCAAATAATTAATGTTGCTGTACCTAATGCCCTAGCCAGCCTCTTAGGTGGCACTATGAACTATCGATCTAACTTCTAAGTATGAGTTGGTCAGTCGTCTTATTAACTTTTTACATAGTAGTAGCAAGTAGTAACCAAAGCAACCTCTATTTTTCATTTAGTACTCCGTATCATATTTTATTTTTATTTTTGAATTTTCTTATAATGTTCGTCATAATTGAAACAAAGTTTTGTGGTGGTTTGTGTGTGAATCCATTCAAGTTTTGTGGCACACTCAATAGGCTTAGCTAGCTTAATTAATTTGGAGATGTAAAGCCTCACTAATTTAGATGGTAGGTGATGATTGATGATTATTGTGAGTCTGTGACTACATTATTAGCGGGTGACTGACCCATATGCATCAATCGACCCAGAAATATGGGTGCAAACCTGTAAAAATGGGTGACGCGTGGGTCGGATAACGGATGGTCAGATACGTGACAGGTCGAATATAGGTGAGATTTTACGCCCAATTCAGTCGATCCATTTTCTGACCCACCACCCATCACTTACTTCACCTGTTTACCCACCCATAATTTAACGTAGTATATAAATTAGATTTACTTTCTTCGCCTAATTTTCCTCGTTGGTCGCTTCTGTCCAACCCTACTCCAGTGACCTCTTCGCATATTCCAACCCCCATTGACCGCTTCTGTCCAACCCCCATCGACCGCTTGTGGTTCTTGTACTCTGATTATCGACCTTAGTCTATCATCTCTCGCTGGTTCTTATACTCCGAGCAACGGTTCCTCTCTTGATGGACACTAGTACTTCTAGTTCTATGCTCCCTCTATTACGTTATGTTCGTTCAATCATAACTTCAAATTAGTTCTCTCTGAAGTTATGGTTCATTAATCAATTAGTCCTCTATTATGTTAAACAATTTGTTTATGTTGTGATAACAATTTACGGGTTACTGGTCACTCGACTCATCCTCGGATATAGGTGAATCGGGTATGTCATTTCTATTCGCGGGTCGAGTGACGAAATAGCTCCACTCATCCATTACCCAACCTATGACCAGGTCATGGGGTCAAAAACCCTCTCCCTCATTTTAATGGCCTAAGTAAGCTCCTATAACAACATATCATGTGAAGTATTTAAAAACAGATCCAATAGTGAGTGAATCATAAATTCAAATGCCAGCTAAACTCATTGCATTAAGTAATACTAGTAAGAGGATGCTGTAGCACATGAACCAAATTTTAAATATTGTCTCTTTTTTGGCTAAAGATTTAAATATGATGTTTAGCTAGCACAGTGGCGTTATTGAATGTAGAGTTGCCCTCGCAGGGTGTAGAGCAGGTAAAAGCAGCTACAGTTATAAATTTTGTGTAAGACAGAATTTGAATTGAGAAAAATACGTAACGTACATTGATGATGGATAAGGTAGGTACTATACTTTGCAGATACTTAAAGCATTGCATAGTGTATAATTTAATGTTTGTTGGATGATATTAGAAGAGTCGAGTTGTGTCTTGCATTTTGCCTCAAATGCTCATTATGTTTTATATTATATGATCGAATCTTAGGGTCTATTTGGTTGCACTCCTATAATGCATTATCTTATCTTATTATGCAAGATTTAGTGAAATTTTATGCATTATACTCCATCCGATCCAAAATAAATGTCGTTTTAGTTTTGGAAACAAGATTTAAGAAAACTATTAATTAAACTCAAAAGTGTAAATTTTTTATGAATTTTACCACTCATCACCTTTTTTAACCAATGGATGAATAAAACCAATGGATGAATAACATTAATCAATAAAAACATATTCCAATATCAATTCTCATATCTCACTCCTAATCAATTGCCTAGAAAACCTAAAACGACACATAAATTGAATCAAACTTAAAGTGCTAAAACGACACTTAATTTGAATCGAAGTGAGTATTTATTATAATGTCTTGAAAACTTTTTAATGAACCAACCTAAAACATTCCTTCAAATGAGAATTTGAAATCTCATATTAATTATCACGAATCTCCACTTTTAATATGCCTTGATTCTAGAACTTCCGCTCAACACAGAGTCGTCACAAGAACCTCCCTAGATCTGAGGAGGTTCGGGGAGCGCTTATATTATGGTCTATCGATTCGGGGAGCGCTTATATTATGGTCTATCTTCCCCCAACGCTTACGTTATGGCCTATCTTTAATTATTTGGCCTATCATTATTTGTTTGTACTTACAACCCATAATCTGATTTTAGATTTCTAGAGTCTTTATATAAACTCTTGAAACGTCTCATAATTTTATTAGAAAATATGGTCTCCTTTAATAGAATCTGTTTCTCTGCCTGATAAACGTAGCTAACTCATTGTTAAAGAACCTCGTTAAGGCTATGTTTGTTAAGTCACCAAAAAAACTAGATAGAGTTGCAAAACTAGCTGAAGTTGTAAAACTAGTTGTAAAAGTAGTTGATGTTTTAAAATTATATATAAACAGTGTTTGTTAATGTTCAACTAGTTTATTGTAGTAATTAATAATTTAAAATTTGATTTTATTATAGAGTTATTCTTATTTAGGAAATGATTATTTTTTTAATTCGAATAACTACTAAAACTAGTGCAAAAGTTTTAAAAACTAGCTTTGTCAAAAAACTAGTTTTACAACTAGTTGCTAGTTTTACAACTAGTTGCTAGTTTTTATATGTCAAACAAACAACGTTTATACTAGATTCTGCAACTAGTTGGAGTTTTCCAACTAGTTTTTATTACCTAACAAACACACCCTAAATCTCTGTGTTCTTTACTGTTTTAATTGTTTTTGTAGTTCTTTCTCACCTCCGTTTTAACGTCTACATCTGAGGGCAAATGGCTTAGAGATGTTTGTTTATTTGCTACATGATAATTCACTTTCCAAAAAACATAACGAAAAAAAAAAAACTACAATCTAGCGTAATAAGGTTAACAAAACTTGCTATTTAGTTCTAAAGTACTAAAAAGCTAAAACACAATTTGTCAATTTTCCCTTTCAGAAAGAAGGTAAAAACAAGTTCATCATCTCTTGCAAATGGGCCGGATTCCAAATGACCAAGTACAAATAGTCACAAAACAAATACAAGACAAGCTCAAGAGCCGAAGGCCTAAAGTAAGCAAAACCATATACCTATTATAATGCAAATCTTAAACAAAAAGAAGACATATTAAGTTACAAACAAACATTCATGATTTCATGCAAAACAACACTATAGCCCACATATTCCATCACAAAATCGACAACAATATCCTCCTTATTCGAAAATCGACAGGGCACTTCTTATTCGACTATCTGGGTGAGCAGCTCCAACACATGAAGCTTTGTTCCATGACTCTACTTTACCAAAAAAAGCCATTGTTCAATCACCCATATATGAAGCAATGTTTAGCATTAACCTCCCGTCCTAGCCGATCTTCAATGGAGCTCAATCTTACAGAACAAAATTCACCTTTGGCTACCCAAAAGAGGTTGTGATGGACCTGAAAATGGTTTGAGAAAAGCAATTATATCAATCATTGAACATACATTGTTAACAAAAAATGATTCTTTTAGCCTATGCCCAAAACCCTAATTTGGAAAGATTCTGGTGGTTTTTATTTATCGGTTAACTAACCTATAGATGACTTTTATACAATGCCTTTGAGATGGATATAACTCATATATCAATTTTGGTTCATTTTAACTAAATTCAGTTATTATTGTCACATAGCTAATTTTCAGTTTTCCTTGGGTCTTTCGAGAGCATCCTCATGTGTTCAGGCTATGGGTGCCTCCATCTTGAACCCTCGGATCTTGTTGGAGCGGGACATTATTGGGCGATGATGTTAATGTAGATTTAACTAACACAAGGGCATATTAGTTTCTAAAAACAGAATTCTCAGAAAGACCGAATAAGAAACTACACTAATGATACCTCCATTGTTTTGGTGTGCTCGTGCAGCGCTCTTTCGTCTAGATATTTCCTTAATTTCATTCATCACCAACTTCGACAGCAAAAGACCCGCAATCAGAGCACAAACCATTAGCATAGCGAAAACACGATCCCATCCTTGTGTTGAAAGAAAGCCGGTAAGAAGTGGACCCATGGCTGCGCCCACGGATCCCGTACCGTCAATGATTGCAGTCACCGTTGCAAGTGCACGTGAGTCTCCTTTGAGTGAGCTATGAGTGCCCAGATCAGCTGAAACAGCGGTTGTGATGAGTGCATAGGGTCCATTAACAAACAGACCAGCTAACATCATTAGAACTATGTTGACAGACATTGAAACGCTCCCATATGCTCGGTACAGGAGCATTGAAGGAATTGCAGCGTACATAAATGTAGCTGCTGTGATTGCTCTGGCTTTGAGTTTATCAGAGATGTAACCGGCTAAAATGCCCCCGACAATGCCCCCAACGTCAAACAAGGTTGAAAGATTTCCAGCAGATTTTACAGAAACAAATTCACCACCAATCTCTGCATGTTAACACATGTGGATGAGATTACACATGTAAATGAGACACAGAGAATGACAGTAAGTATAAAATTAAGTGCGAGCTACAAGAAGAGTGCTCATGTAGAGTAGCGATGTATAGCCCTGATACACCGGCAAATGTAGCTCAGCCCAATTTTTTATATTGATGTCTAGGACCATAATTTACTGAATTAGGTTCATCATTGAGAAAATTTATCTTAATATAGATCCATATATGCAATTATGAGGACAGTGTTGACAAACCCTTGTTTCAATGCAATCTTTATAAAATAGGCAGTGCAGAGTGGAGACATATTCCATGATAAAAAAGAATACTAGTGGAGAGTGGAGACAAAATTGCAATCTTTACATGATGCTTCAGGCTACAGAGAATCAGTCTAAAAGTGCAAATCAAGCATGAGGCGTAGAGAATACCACACCATCATGTACACTCCATATGTGAAAATCAAATTTTGAGGAAAAAAATAAAAATTGAGCACTACTACAAGGGCAGAATGGCGGCTTTGTAATTGTTGGTGCAAAGCTATTGTGGCAGCTCTCAGAGTGGCTACGCATAAATTTGTAAAACCAAAACTACAGATCATAAATGACTTGCACCTTCCTTGTTGAACCAAACACCAACTGCATAGCACTTGCACTTGTATATAACATTGGCACTCAAACTTTTGACCCACAAAAAATAAATCCAAATCTCTCAAATCTGAATCGCAAGGCTTGAAACTTGAAAGAGATAATGTCATTCAAAATGAAGATTTTAAAGAAGTGCATCATCCAAGAACTGGTAGTCGCTAGACGAGACTAAAACCCTGTTATAAATCAACTAACTACTAAAACTAATAAGCAAGATGATCCAAGCATAAGATATGTATAAGCTGGATAGGATCATATGAACAGCATAGAGCAATCAAATACTACACAGCATATAAAAAAAGATTAGCACAATAGATTATGATAGAATCAAGAACCAACCTGTCTGGCTGAGATAAAACGGTAACCAATAAAGGAAAGTGTACGCCACCAGCTTAGCAAAGAGAAGACACAAAGAAAATGGAATTACACCAGGTATCAAACATGCTTCAAGAAGCCCGACGCCTCTTGTAGCAGCAGATCTGTCTCCATCTTGTTTTTGTTCTTCTTCATCACCCGGCTTTGTAGGTGAATTCGGAACTAACTCATAAGGATTAGGAAATCCCACATCTTCAGGATACGCAGCCAAAAAGAAATATACTAGAAACCCACCCATGAATATAAAAGCACCAGGAGCTATAAAAGACCAACCCCATCCATATTGCAAAACACCAGCTGCAAGAAGAGTTCCAGTAATATTGCCCACAGACGTATGAGCATTCCATATACCCATAATTAAACCTCTCTTTCTCTTACCAAACCAATTGCCAATAACAGCAACCACAGATGGCCAACCTGTGGCTTGAAACAATCCAGCAAACATTTGCATTACTAAATAGAACCAGAAGGCGTGAATATTCCAAAAGTATCCCATTCCAAAAAGAGCGACAAATATGCCGCTTCCAATCATCCCAGAAGTTAAAAAAAGCCGAAGGTCCAAAGTATCACCCAAGTGTCCAGCAAAATACATTCCCATTGAGTAGAATGCAAGAAATGCAAGATCAATCTCGCCTAATTTCGAGGTTCCATCTTTTCCATTGAAAGGAACCCAGCCCTCTTTCACAAATGTAGTGTTATTGCTCTCTAAGAAATATTCTCTCTTAATGAAAACGTTGCCTACAGGCCAAGGATGAAGCTCAGCTTTATTATTTGGATGTGGATCAAGAACACTCTTCACAACACTGCTTGGTTTTCTTGAAGCATGGTAGCAAGTGTATGCTATAAAAGTAACCAGCAGAACTGCGTTTCTGTAAGTAGAAAAACTCCAGTCTTTCCCTCTCAATCTTCTTATAAGAGAAATTCCAAGAGGAATCCCCCTCAATGCAACATTACTCCGAGTCATCTTGAGTATCAATCAGGCTCAGCCTAAAACCAGACATAAATTTAGAGCGTCACATTTTATAAGCAATCAATTTCCAATGACAGATTAGCTATAAACTTACAGGGATTTCCTTATTTAATATGATTACACATGTAAATATGAACAGGAAGCAAATTGCAAAAGTTACCATAATAAAATTACAGTGAAAACTGAAAAAAAGCCAATGATTAAGAAAGAGAAACAGAAAACCGAAGTATGGAAATTTAACTGCAATTATTGTAGAAACCAATTTGTTTTATCATCACTACAGAACTAGCATAGCCAGAGGAATGAACAGTTTTTGCTATTTCAGACATTCAATTGCTTCGCGTGTTGTGCATATAACTTTTTACCGGTTGGAGATACGAAAAATCACCGATTTCAAATCTCTCTACGACTCAGAAGATTCAGAACAAAAGCAACACTGTTCTCTAGCCCTGTTCTCGATTTCAATTCTCTCTACACGTCTCAAAACAAAAGCTACATGATGTTATCTATTTCTCTCCTCCCTCTTTGCCCCAACATCCTCCCAATTTCCTCTCTCTCCAATTCACAAAATTCCAGCAAATTAGTCATGAAAAGGAGCTCGAGAAGATATAGAATCTCGTACATCATACAAATAGCGTTTCTTTCGGGACAATTATATGCAGTATATAATCGATTAACATCGTAAACTCGGAAGCTTTAACCCTAATTGATCCCGAGAAGGAAACAATTCATCATCAACAAGAACAACAACAATCACAGCAATCTCAACAACATAGCGAGCGGAATCGCGGAACGAAAGAAATATACCATAGCGAAAAGAGGAAAATAAATCAAAGAGAAAGAAGCAGAACGCATAAATAAAAATCTAACATGTGCGATTAGGCGCGAAAATGGCGGATTGATTGATCCAAGCTCCGCCGAACAGAGAGAGGGGGAGGTGTCTGGAACGAACGGTTTTGATAACAATGGTGTTCTGAGAAAGAGACCCCAGTAAGAGGACGGGAAAAAAGAGTGACGTTATTATTATTTATTATTGGAAAAATACAAAAAGGGGAAAAGACACGTGGCGTTGTTTGTGGTGAGACGGCGAAGTCCCCGTTCGATGTGTGAAAACGAAGGGAGGGTTGGGGGTAGAATGGTAATTGCAAGAGTGGGACCACAAAGTTCTTTCTTGGAAAGGAAAGGCGGAGCCAGAGGTGCAGGAAAGAGGAATATGCTGAGAATCTCTTGATGACGTGGTATAGATCTGAGTCTGTTGTGGATCGACGTGTTTCTGATTTGGGCCACGTGTCAACTAATGAAGGAATAAAAAAACTTAGCAAAAAATCCCAATATTTTAGATATAAGGATAGATTTTGAATTAATAATGGTTTTTTTTCACCAACAACCACCTTTTAAAATATGTTTTTTTAAGAAATCATATTTTAAATTTTTTAAATTAAAAACATCTTTTATAACACAAACACCAAAATTCAACCACCTTAAGTCATTTTTCGGCAGAATTTTATCTTAATCGGCCCGATATACTCTTATACTAAATAATTAAATTATTTTAAAATAATATAAGGTGGTTTAGTAAAAGTTCATAATTTAATAGATTTTTCCTTAAAAGATATAAAAAAAATTGTTATATTTAGATATTTTTATTTGCATAAATTTTTTATTTCATTATTAACTAATCAAAAAAATAAAATATTTTAATTATTTTTCATAGTAACTAAAATACAAAAATAGAGAAAAGATTATGCAAATAATTATATTCTTTTATTAAAATAAGGATGGTCGAAATTTCGATAAAATATAACAATAGAAAAGAAATTTTATGCAAATAATTTATATTCTTTAATTAAAATAAGTATGGTTGAAATTTTTTATTAATATTTTTTTGTTTATGTTGTAAAAATATAATTGTAGAAAGTATTATTTTTAATTAGTAAAGAATGAAATAAAATCTTATGTAAATAAAAATATTTAACTAAAAAGTTTTTTTTATATCTTTTAAAAAAACATCTATTAAATTATAAACTATTTACTAAACCACGTTATTATTTTTTAGAAATAATTTAATTATTTTGTATATGGCATATTGGTCCGGTTAGGATAAAATTCCACTGGAAAATTATTTAAGGTGGTTGAATTTGAATGTTTGTATTATAAAAGGTGTTTTTACTTAAAAAAAATTTAAAAGATGGTTTCTTAAAAATCATATTTTAAAAGGTGGTTTTTGGCAAATTACCCGTATAATAATGCATCTTGCAAAAAACTACCCGTTTAATGTGAAATAATGTAAATCACATATATGTCGATCTCTGTTATCAATCAACCACCTAATTTCAAAGCCTTCGGGCATTTGGTTCAACGGTTAAGCCTTGGGGCAGTACCCCGAGGTCACCGTTTGGAACTTTACGGGCGACGGTTTTCCCATTATCTAGAATTGGTTAGTAACCAGTTCTCATCCCTAGTGAATGCTCTAGGCGAGCCCAAATAGTACTTGTGGCGACCCTAATCCTTACCATATAAAAAAAAAACCACCTAATTTCTGGTTTTAATTTTTCAAGAATATTGTTTTCTAAGTTTGATTAAAGTTTTTATGTTATTATAAGGTATGTCTTAAGCATTGTGCATTAGAGTTAAAGTTCCTGTGAAACATATCACTCGAATTCTTGAATTATCTATAAGACTAAAATAAATCACACAACTCTAAAATTAAAGCATTATGAAGCCGTTGGATGTTCAGGTACAATAAAAATTAGAGTGCAATAAGAAAAACATAACTATTATGCTTTACACCCTAATTTTTCTACACTTTATATTTTTTCACTTTCTTTACCATAAATCTTATGATTTAATTTTAGAAAATTTAAACTTCTCACTAATAAGAAAATATTTATAAAATTTTTTTGTTATAAGATCTTAACGAAAGATGGTAGAATATATTGTTCCATGAAACCAAATCTTCACTCTACGAAAAAAAATGAAACAAAATATTCACAAAAATATATAATATTATTATATATAATTTAAGAGTTTAGTTTAAATAAAACAACTTCTTATCCTATAAAATAAGGAGTGTTTAGAACCCTTGCATCTCCTTGATCAAGGGCTGATATTCTTAAAAATTAGGGACGTGGTGGCATTTTCATAATTTCTCAAAAATTATAAAAGTTCATCATTATGGTGAAAAAGTGCATTACGATATACAAAAAGTACATCACTAAACCCAAATCTTTTGGACGATTAAGTTAAATCGGAATTGAGTTAATTGGACATGCAAGATGATGCACTTTTTTGGTTTAACAATGCATTTTTTGTATTTCGCAATGCACTTTTCTACCATAACGAATTAACGATGCACTTTTACTGAACTGAACATGGAGTGCGTGCCCTGTTGGCTTCATTTTTGTTTGCAGTTTTTCGGTTTACTAATGCACTTTTTGTATGTAGCAATGCACTTTTTTACGATAGTAATGCACTTTTGTAATTTTCGAGAAATTATCAAAATGTCACCGCGTCCCTAAAAGGATAGAATATCATCCCTTAGATCACCTTGATCTAAGGGCTCTAAACACTTCTTAATTTATAGGATAAGGAGTTGTTTTATTTGAACCTTACTCTATAATTTAATACCATTTTTTACTAGAATTTCTCCTACTTTTACATCATAAAAAATACGTTGAAACACTGAAGAAATTTTGTACGTACAACAATGGAGTCCTTTGACATGGTAGTATGTGAATTCTACTTTTTTCTATTTTTAATTTTCATAATAATAATAATTATTATCTTTAAGGGAAATTTCGCATGGTGATCTCGAGGTTTTGCAAATTGCACGTGGTATACACAAAGTTTTTTGAAATTCCGGGTGGTGACCTTGTAGTTTTGCAAATTACATGAGGTAGCCTCGAATTATTATAAAAACTAAAATTATTAAAATTTATCCCTATTTTCTTACTTAATTGCATAAAATCACCTTTATTTTATTTTATTTTTATAAAAACTACCTAATTTTAGGTTTATTTTAGAAAAAATTAATTAAACTTAAATTTTCAAATGAATAATGACACTACATATTATTAGAGCTGTCAAAAGCTGACCGAACCCGCTAAACCGACCCGAACGGCCCGATAATTTTAGGGTCAAGACCCGAAAATTTGAACCCGAAACCCGAAATTAACCGAACCCAATAGAACCCGAAACCCGTTAGGTTGAAACCCGAACCCGTTGGGTTGACCGATTTAGTATATTTACAGAATTTTTAAAATTTATATTGAAAATAATAATATATTTTATTATTAAAATAAATAAAAATAATATATTATAATTAAATATTATAATTTAATTAAAAATTGATTTTAATAATCATTAAAAAATGGATATTTTAGACCCGATGGTCAACCCGAACCGACCGAAAACCCGCTACAACCCGACCCGATTGACCCCTGACCCATAACGAAACCGAACATGATTTAACCTGAACCCGAAATAACCGAACCAGAACCCGCCTGACCCGACCCGATTGACAGGTCTACATATTATTATTTTAAAAAAAATCACCCCGTTTTCATTTTCTCAAATCAACCTTTTAGAATTTATATCACCATTTTTATATTTATTATTTATCTCATCCAATTTAATATTGAAGAATTATAAAATTATTTTTTCTATCTAGTTCTTATTTATCTAATTCGTTTAAGTTTCATACATACTATTTAATTTTGTTTCTATTAAATACCTCTTTATCTATTTATATACAAAATAGTTTATAAAACCAAATTTACAATTAAATATTTATAAAATTCTTTTTATCGAATTTTTTTTTTTCTTAAGTATCTAAATTTTTCTTAATTTTTCTTTTTGTATCCATCAATTTACTTTTGAGTATAATTTCTATCTAATATCTAATCCAAGTTTCTATTAAAGATTTATATAATTATATTTTTCTCTCTATTTTCTATTTATCTAATTCGTTTAATTTTTATACATACTATTTAATTTCTCTTCTATTAAATCCCTCATTATCTACTTATATGCAAAATATTTTATAAAATCAAATTTACAATTAAATATTTATAAAATTATTTTAATATAATATTTTATTTTTTTCTTATTTATCTATTTATTCTTATTTTTTCTTTTTATATCAATGAATTTACTTTTGAGTGAATTTATATCTTCTAGGTATTATTGTGGTCTTTCTAATATCAAAAACAATCTCATTGTTCTAAAAAAAATATATTTATGAATATCCTATGCATAATAAAAGTAATCAAATTTAAGTTTTAGCCATGTAATTTGAAAAGGTTTATTTTTTTATAAAATTGCATGAGCTTTTGATAATATATAAATAGTGATATAAATTCTAAAAGGTTGAATAAAAAATTGAGTGAGTTTTTTAAATAATAATATGTAGTGTCATTATTTATTTGTAAATTTTAAGTTTTTTTAATTTTTTTTCTAAAATTAATAAAATTAGGTAGTCTAAGATGATTAATTTTTTAAGTTTTTTTAATTAGGTAGTCTAAGATGATTAAGTTTTTTTAATTTTTTAATTTTTTTCTAAAATTATTTATTTGTCATTATTTATATGTAGTGCAAAACTTTGAGGTCACCACGCGAAATTTCCCTAGTGTCTTAGGATCCAGCTCATAAAATGCTTGATTTATTGCTTCCATCATTGCATCAACATTCTTTGGCATCTTTTTGTGCATCAATGATTGAATGCTTCTGAAAAATCCTAAGTCTAAGATGTTGAGATCAGGAATGTTTGGTGGTTGTTGTGTTAGGATGAAAGTAAAACCATCTTGTTGATATACATGTTGACACTCTACATCTTCTTGTGATATGTGTGTTTTTGCATTGTCTTGTTGAATGAATATCACTTGATTGCTCCTCCATGTGTAGGCCATTTGGCCTTGATTGCTGGCACAATCTGATTTATGAGCATTTCTCGTGTCACTCTCTGATTCACTGATTCAATTAGCTTTGTAACCATTGTCCCCTTTTCTTTGTTCTTGGATTTTCTCTTTGTTGCTTCTCGATAAGTAAATGGAAATATTCCTATTTTACCATCAATTGTGCATTCTCCTTGTGCATCATACCTTGGTCTTGCTACTGCTGTTGTAAACATGACTTTGGGTATGAATTTGCTTGAAGCAGCATCTCTGTAATGTCCCCTCTCATTAGTGCTAGATAACATCTTTGAGTCTTTTTGCTTAGTTGGAACCATTTCTCATCTCTTATGCATGTCCTGTCTCCCATGGTAATTGCTGTGATTGCTTCCTGACTCACCTCTTGCCTCTTTCTTCCACTGTTGTGATATATGTTGCTTACATTTGGCCTCTGCCCTGCATCCATTTGGCCTCTGCCCTGCATCCATCTGTTGCTTAAACACCAAACTCTGATGCTACTCCTTGCATATGTCTCCTATACACTTGACCTGTTGCTGTGTGAACTTGCAGAAGCATCAACAGAATGTGAAACCGTTTCTCAAGGGTGAGCTTTGACTTTTATGGCTGGTGATGTGAAGATGATGGCATGGGATTCCCTGGACCTGCTGTGTGTTGCCCTGCCACCTTTGTTGTGTCCACTGCTGGCTCATTTAAATCAAAGAGAAAAGGTTGATGGTGAGGTGGGGCTTCACCATCAGGTGGAGGGTCTTCATTAAGATCAAATGTTGAAGCCATCAACGAGAAGCAATGATGAAAAGATTATTTCAGACCTTCACAATTGAATGCACTCATGTAGTTGTAAATTCTTTATGTTTTACAGTAGTTCTAAAAAATTTGGCTTCTTCTTTGTCTTTTAAAGAAGAAATGTGCCAAGTCAGCAATCCTTGTAAAAATGTGTAATGAGTTGTGATTGGTTCCCAGAAAATCCAGAAGTTTTTCTATTGGTTGTAATTAAAGTACAAGGATTCACTTTGTTTAATTTGTATGCAAACAGCTGTAACTTTGTACTTCAGTTTTGCCTCTATTCATTGATTAGAAGTGTCTTAATTGTTGTGCAAATTTGCTTTATGGACATATTCTTGGGGAAAGAGGGAGTAGATAGATTGTAGTTGACATTGTTCAAGAATATTGTTTACATAAAAATTGTTTTACACTAAAAGATAAAAAAACATATTAATAATTATTTACATATTAACAAAGAACTGTTTTAATATAAGGTGGGCCCATAATCATAAAATAATTTTTTTAAATATAAATAGATAATAAAAATTCAATAAGAAAAGGTGAAATAATATTGATCACATGTACGACCATATTTCCAAAATTAAAAAATATTGAAAAATCTTATCATCAATATTTTTTGAGATAGTTGAAAGAAGATAAATATTATGAAAAGTAAAAATAAAATAGAAATTAATTAGAAAAGTTGTAAACATATAAATAAAATTAATTTTTTAAATATGTCGTGGAGTCAGAATGAACGTTGTGACTCAAAACGGTCAGATTTTATAATATATATTGATTGATTGAATGTACTATTAAGAAATGTGCAATTATTTTATCCTATCTACTTTCTATCTTTTTTATATTTATTTATTTCTTTATTCCTTGTTTTTCCTCTTGTATCTATCAACTTAATTTTGTACTTAAACTTTATATCTAAAAAACAATCCCCTTTTTTGAAAAAAATAACCTATTTATAACAAATTGTATTAAATTTTATATTATAATTTTTATGAATATTTTTTTTAAATATAAAAAAAATTTGAATTGTATTCATAAAAAATGTTATTAAAATCGTATAATCTCTAGTTACTATTCAGATTTAAATAGTAATAATAATAACTAGTGATCAAACTTTCAAAGAGACGTTGACAATTAAAAAAATGTATGGATGGATGGTGATAGTGTGCAGATTTAACTATGCGTAAATAGACAAAATAGTCGACTCCAATCCAGAGACAAATGACGTTAGACGCTCGAACGGGCCTCAAAAAATAAGGGCCTCGAAGTTGGATCCCAATGAGTTTTCTACACCCATAAAAAAATCCTGAGAAGGGTTGCAAGATCAAACATCACGCACATTTAACAGTGAGGGAAAGCAGGTAGTAAGTGATCTTGAATGAGAAGGATCACAAGACCAAACATCACACACATTCAACAGTGAGGAAGAACAACTAGTAAGTGATCCCGGTGAGAAGGGTCGACGCAAGGCCAAACATCGCTCATATTCAACGTTGAGGGAAAGCAGTTAGTAGGTGATCCTGAATGAGAAGGTTCGCAAGACCAAACATCGCGCACATTCAAATGTAATGGGAAGAATTGTTGGGAGTAACTCCAAGGGTCGCAAGACCAAACATCGCGCTCACACCAAAGGGAAAGGAAAGCTAATCAACGCGACGCTACGTCCCACATTGGAGGATTCAAAAACAACACAACCACCTCCCCGACCAATCAAAGATTGCCCCTTCTACAACCAATCAAATGGAGACAGGTCACTCATCCCACATCGGAACCGCATAAAATTCACTCTCCTCAAATGTCTATAATTAGGTGAAGATGGCAAAAGTTGTAAGCCTCCAAAAACGCCTCTAGCTCAAGACTTATCTTGCTAACAGAGATCGACTTGTTGAAACATTCGTAGAAATCGCACTATAATCAAGGCAAGGTTGATAAAAAAGACCTTAAGTAAATAATAGTCTGTGCACATTTTGTGAAAGAGGGTGCGAATAATCAAAAGTTATAAGCACGGATTTTGATCACTTTGGCATATCATAATAAAAGAGAAGACATGTATATCCATTTAAATAACCATGTGTTTCAATCCTAGTGCTTGTTTATTTCGGATTTCAACCGATGGAGTCATGATATGCACACTTTTTCATGTCACATTCGTAAAAATAAAAGAGATATGTCAATATTATTTGTTTACATATATATACATCTATCATTTGAAAGGAGACTTACGTTATTTAATGTAGAGTATATAATATTTGTTAACATATATATATTCAGTGGCGGATCCAGGATCACAACAATTGGGGGGGGGGGCGAACTTTCAACAACTATGTTAGTAAAAAAAAATTGGACAAATTAAATTAGTGTAAACACTAAAATAGCATACAATAATAATATTAAAAATAGTTTCACATTAAAAAGAGAACAAACGTACAAGATGTTCGTTTCAGCCTCATTCAAATTAGCTTCCAATTCAATATTTGTAACTAAGATGTTCGCATTAGAAACTTGCCTTGGTTGCTCAACACTTTACGAATCAATTGAAACTCTTAGCTTTTTTGGAAAATATTCCCCATTTATTATCTAACAAATTAACCTATCAATTTCAATTTTTTCAGAGGAAAAGTAATAGGTAGAGATGACAGGATTTGAACCTGTGACATTTTATATATACCCACCCCAACCGGGGGTATGCTGGGATTAACAAACCGACAACTAATATTTAACAAGAACTTCTAAAATTCTAATTAATTCACTTATCCACATGACCACATAAAACAACAACAAATCAACAATTAAGTTCAAGTGTCAACAATTATTTTCTATTTCTCAATTCTCAAACACTCAACAATTAGTAATTTATTAAATAGTTAACTAACTAATAAAATCTAACCTTCAAAGTCCAAATCTCTAATTGGCAATTGCCCAAGCCGAGAATCGAGTCGAGATTTTGCCCCAATTCACAAATATGAAAAATTAGGTTTTCGTTAGCCACTCGCTAGCCAGTCGGGCACGGGTTGGGGCCGTCGGGCTTAATCGCTGGAAGGCGCGACTCGCGCGAGGTCGCTGCTTGACGGAGACACGGCGTGCCGGACTGCCGGCGTGGAATTCCGGTTGAATCGCTGGAGCTGCTCGCCTGCTCGTTTCAATAGCGAATTGGATCTCAATTTTTTTTGACTTTGTGAGAGTTGATTTCTGGCAAAGCGCAGAGGACAGGCGACAAGCCATTTTTTTAAGAAAGAATTTGCTAAAGGGGCAAAAAATATTACCCTAATTAGGCGCTTGTAATCAAAATTATTTTTTTAGGTTTTTGTTAAGTATAAAAAGCCTCCTTTTATTTTCTCTCACCTCTCTCCCCACGATCATCATCCTTCTTTTCTGATTTTTCGCATGCGTCTCCCCACAATCATCTTCCTTCTCTTTTTATTTTTCGCATTCGTCGAGCACGACGCATTCTCCATCTTCCATGGCCAGATCTGATGAGAACGACGCATTCATCGAGCGATTCGACCGTAACAGTAGTGAATACTGTGTTGCCTGAGAATCTGGGAGCCGCCGCCGTTCCTCAGTTCTGAAATTTAGCCAAAAGGCTCAAGCCAGATCTTCCATGGCCAGATCTGATTTTCTCTACATCGGCTATGCCTTTTCTTGCCAGATCTAAGCGATCTTGAGCTTTTTCGTTCACCCCATCGATAGGCTTATCTAGTGCTTCCTCGGCTCCTTCTCATTGTCACCGGCGTAATCGATCAGCCTTCGGTCGCCATAGTCCGCATCTTCATGTTTCTTGTCGGCCCTTCCATGCCATGGCTACAACTTAGGTAATTAGTTCTCTATTTCATCTCTTTTCGGCTTTGGATCGCCTTCCTTTTTGCGTTGACTGTTGATACTGGATAACTTTAGTGGTTTGGGTGATGATTTGGCATTGAAATTGTCGATCTGTTTTTGATACTGGATAACCTCATATATTCATCCGCAATTGAAATTGTTCTTAATTATTAGTCCATGCTCAATTTCTTATGTCATTTGTTTATTCATTTCCCTCTTTCGTAGAAGATTAACAATATTTCAATCCTCTCAAATGTATCTTGAAATTGAGGCTTGAATCTTTCTAATTTATGATTCTTCACATTTGTCTCCATGTGCATATGAACTAGAACTCATTTACAATTGCTCTACGGATGAAACTGCTCTAGTAATTAAAATATCGCCTTTGGAATATGAAAGATAATGTTGGTTAGCCTATTAGTTCAAATGGTAGATCAATGTGCTTAATGCATAATGATGTGGGTTCAAATCCCACATAGGTTTACTAATGATCTTTATTGCATTATTTTTTTAATGACATGTTTATATTTAGTGATGACAAGTGATAATTTTTTATGACAATTTGAATTTTTTAGTGATGACAATTGTTTTTTATGCGGTGATAACAACTATTTTTTTGTGTTTTTTTGTGATGATGATAAAAACGAACAAATTTTGAGTGATGACACTTGATGACGGTTGTTTGTCTTCAAGACCATTGTCATCAAGGACCTTTTGATGACTAATTAATCGAACCGTCATCAAGTAGTGATGATAATTGATGACAATCGAACAATCATCAAATAGCGATGACGATTGATGAGAATCGAACCGTCATCAAGTAAAGATGACATTTGAGATGACAGTTGATGACAATCAAATCGTCATCAAGTAGTGATGACAATTGATGATATAGTGATGACAATCGAACCGTCATACTAGGGATGACATTTGTGATGATAGTTGATGACAATCAAACCGTATCATCAATACTTTGATGACAACTTTATTTTTTTTATGTGATGACAGTTGTTTTTATGTGATTGAATGACTTTGATGTCTCGATGGCAACTTGGGATGATAGTTGATGAGAATCAAGTAGTGATGACAAGTGATGACAGTTGATGACGTTTAGAATCGTGTCATCAAGATATTTTGATGACACTTTACCTTTTATTATACTTTTTGTCATCAAGACATTTGATATATTTTTTTTCATCAAAAAATTGTGATGACGGTGAAAAAAATTGTGATGATAGTGATGACGGTTGTTTTGATGTGGTTGAATGCCTTTTATGATACTTTTTGTCATCAAAAATTGTGATGACGGTGGAAAAAATTGTGATGACGATGGAAAAAATTGTGATGATAGTGATGACGGTTGTTTTTATGTGGTTGAATAACTTTGATGATACTTATTGTCATAAAAAAGTGTCACCAATACATTTTGATAAACCTTTTTATCTTTTATTAAACTTTTTGTCACAAAAAAATTGTGATGACAGTGAAAAAATTGTGATGACGGTGGAAAAATTGTAATGATGGTAAAAAAAATCGTGATGACAGTTGTTTTTATATGGTTGAATGCCTTTGATGATACTTTTTGTCATCAAAAAGTGTCATCAAGACATTTTGGTAACACTTTTTACCTTAAATTATACTTTTTTGTCATCAAAAAATTGTGATGACGGTGAAAAAAAATGTGATGACAATGATGACGGTTGTTTTTATGTGGTTGAATGCCTTTAATGATAGTTTTTGTCATAAAAAATGTCATCAAGCCATTTTGATGACACTTTTTTACCTTTTTATTACACTTTTTGTTATAAAAAATTGTGATGACGGTGGAAAAAATTGTGATGACGGTTATGAAAGTGATGATAGTGATGATTGTGATGATGGTCAACGCCGGTCAACGGTCGAGTCAACTCGGTCACAGTGATGACGGTTGTGAAAGTTGTGATGACGGTGAAAAAAGTTGTGATGACAGTGGAAAAAATGTGATGACGGTTGTGAAAGTGGTGATAGTGATGACGGTTGTGAAAGTGATGATTGTGATGACGGTCAACGCCGGTCAACGGTCGGTCAACGACCAGTCAATAGTCGGTCAACGGGCGGTCAACGACCGAGTCAACTCGGTCAACGGGTGAGCCAACTCGGTGGGAGTGGGGTGGGGGGAGGGTGATGGGGGATTTTTCTATTTACCTAATTTTCACACCTTCCTTAATATCCACCTAATTAGCCTCTTTTTTGTTATTTACTTAATTCATCCTTTTTTAACTCAGTATTTTATTTTATTTTTTTGAATCTTTGAAACTCATCGTTTCCCCCACTTTCATTTAAACACACAAAAAAAAAACATTTTGGGGCTGATTCATTTAATGAAACGACGGCGTTTTTAACGTCATCTTCCTCAAGGCAGTAAAGGCCTGTTATTTCGACTTTTCCAGATCTGTGTTGAAGCCTTCAACCTTCAACCTTCATCAATGTCGGCCGGATATTTCTAGAAAATAGAGCCTTGCTAGCTTCTCCGCCCCTCAGGGCAACCTGCCCCGGCCTGCCCCCAGCCATCTCCGCCCCTTGGGGCACTAATACTAAAAAAATTCCGGCGAACGGGGGGCAGTTGCCCACCCTTGCCCCCCCTAAATCTGCCACTGTATATATTGATTGATTAATTGATTCGAGTAAGTAGTGATCGAGTTCTCAAAAAAACATTGATAGAAGAATATGGATGCATGGATAGTCATGGACAAGTACACTAAACTTCAAGGGGTTGGTCTAATGGAGCAAGACAGGAATCGGGTCTGACAGGTCGCAGGTTCGATTCCCCACTAGTTTTCTTGAGATGAGGCAAATGCAAATCCCCTTGTAAGAATTCTCTGAGCCCTTGGATCTTCCCTGTCCTTGGACTGGGGCACCATCCCCTCACCCTAAGTTTTTCTTTACCAAAAAAAAATGGACAAGTACACTACATTTGTAAGAGATATGTCAGTATTATTTGTTTACATATATAGACATTTATCAATCAAAAGGAGAGTTTAATACAGAACATTTGTTAATATATATATTGATTGATTGATTAATTAGCATAATTAGTGATTTAGTGATCAACTTTTCAAAAAAAATGTTAGATAAAAAATGTATGCATGGATAGAGTCATGTACATATGCACTGCATTCGAAAAAAAGAGATTTATCATTCAAAAGCATAGATATGTTATTTAATACAAAATATTTGTTAACATATATATAGACATACATGCATACAAAATCACAAAGATATCATATCGAGAATAATATTTATTCTCACTATATATAAAATATACATTTTGAAAAAGCTAGAGCGGAAAATACAAAGTTTAAACACACTTCGTTCCTTTATATATGAAACAAAATCAATGCACATTTGATGTGTGAAGTTTGTTTAGTTGAGATTGGATTTATATCAAAAGAGGGGAATTAGTAGAGCAAAACGAAGAGATGGAAATGGAAAGAAGATTACTACCTCACCCACCATGCCAAAGTGTAGACTGTCGAAGCCTGCCTTGCACACCTTGTTCACATCTTTCTTGTTGTGCTTCAAGTACGTAATTACTCCCGTACCATATACGGATTATAATAGAGATGAATATAATAACTTTCAATATTTGTAAAATTATTATACGATTATAACAAAGATAGATACAATACTCGTAAAGTAATTGTCAAAAATAAAGTGTTTAGAAAAAATTTAAAAGACGAAATATGTATATATAACACAATATAATCTAAAGTAATTGTCAAAATCGAAGTTTTTATAAAATATTTAATCAAATTGGAGTAGTGCTTCTAAATTTCTAATTATTATATACCCATTATAAAAATATTTAATTATTATGTGTTTGATAATATCTATTTATTTTGTAAATTTATTACCTAAAATTAGAAAAATGAATTCAAGATATACATTTAGTGCAATCTCATGTTAATATTTTCTCAAATTTTGAATTGTGGAAAAAACTACATAAATGTTTTCTTTTTAGATAAATTCAAAATAAAAATCTGTATGGGATGGTTAGGATAATAATTTTCTTATACATTTTATTAAAAAATAGTGTTTGTTAGATAAATTTAAAAAATAATTTGTGTTAGATTAATTAGAATGCTAAGATATTTTTAATTAAGTGTTCAATAAAAAAGGTTTTTAGATAAATTTAAAAGAACTATTTATATAAAACTATTATAATAGTAAAATATTTTTGAAATATATTTTCATTTAAAAAATAAGTTGTAGTGGTTACATTAGTGGTGGAAGTGGGAAAGTGGTTTAATCTTTTCACATGATGGTGACAAGTTGTACAAATTATTCTATATAGAGTATTTAGTTTCTACTTTATAATTGTACTAGGTAGATTAATTTTTTTTTTCTCGATATTATTTCGCTAATTAAGCTAGTATTAGCATTATACGGAGTATAAAATGCATTTGATAACTCCATGCTAATTAACGTAATTGCTTTGGACAAATATACGTTTAATAATTAGGATGGGGCGGAGGACAAAAGTACGAGTGGCCGGAGCTGGTGGGGAAGAAGGCGGAGGAGGCGAAGGCGGTGGTCGAGAGCCAGTACAAAATTGGAACCGTGTATATAATTCCGCCCAACAACTCCGTGTTACATGATTTTTGCTGCAACAGGATTCGCATCTTTGTCGATGAACACAACGTGGTGATTGGACCCCCTATCGTTGGTTGAATTAAACCTCCCATAAAATATACTCCGTATTCAATAACTAGCTACTTTCGCTAGACTTTATAATGTGATTTTACCCTTTTATTGTTATGATATGATAATAATACCAACAAGCATTGAGCGTAGTGGGAGGGGCTACGCTTCCCTTCGTTGAGGTCGAGTGTTCGATTCCCCGTGGAGGAGAAATGAACTTGTTGGGAGAGTAGATCCCACCCAAAAATAAAGAGGCCCTCGCGAGACTCGAACTTTAGACGTAGGCGTTTGATGGAGCAAAGCTCTCCACTGAACTGGGTGGCAATGACCAAAAAAAAAATGATATGATAATAAAATAATATTGTCGGTTGGATTTTATAAGTATAAGTTTTGTTTTGCGCTTTCAGCCTACAGTCTAATATTTTTACGATTAAGGGGTTACCGTTGGACGACAATATATATTTTACTTCTTATTTCGTTTTTCATAGGCCAATCTACTATATATATAAAAGTAATAAGGTTTGGAGTCACCACATTGCGCCACATCATCTTTTGCCACATGTCATTCCTAAAATGCGCCACATCAGATTTTGACACGTGTCATCTCCTCATTAATTCATATAAATTATACAAATAAATTGGTAGTTTTGGAAACAAATCTTATAATATCATTCAATATTTTAGAAAGAATCCAAATTGTAATTTTGAAAGTTTCTAACATATCTACTATATATATTAATTATTCTTTCCACTTTATATTCCACATGGCAAATTTTTTCCACTAAATTAAAATTTATTTTTATTTCCTAATTTTAGATAATATCTTAATTATTGGTAGGAGATAATATCTTAACTAAAAAAATTTAACTAATGGTTGAGGTTTTTCCTTATAATCCAATAAAATATATATGATCAACCTCATCTCTTCCATATTTTCAAAATATATCTTTTTTGGTTTATTTTCTTCATATTTTATCTCCTTCTTTTAAATTAAATCTATTTATCAAATATTGTCAAGGAAAATGAGAAATGTAGATTATTTTATGTTAATAATGTTTATTCTCAATTTTAAACTTAATAATCTATATATTTATTTTATTTGATTTGATTTCAAAAAATAATTTTTATACATATTACAGGCAATAAATTACTTATATTAAATTTTAGATTATATTTTTATTTATAAATATCTTTTTTATAGTATATCTAAAAAATATCGAGTCATAGTCGTGCAGGGCACGACGGGGGGACAACTAGTGATCTATCTATATCACTTGTAAAAAGAAAATTAACCAATTTTTTTGGTTTAAAATTGTTGTCCATCTATATATCCCATGGACAGAGTTTGAAATGATGGAATGACACCCCCTCCTTTTGTATTGTAGGGGTGAACAAAAATATTCCATTTTCATATGATCTGTTGATCCAGCCGATTAGATATAATAAGTTCGAATCTAAATGGATATAAAATTAATATTTGAATTATTTTTTTCCAGATCATGGGATACATATCAAGATTTTGCTACAAAACTACAACTATTGATGTCTTCTTAACCCAATTTATTTCTTAATTCATTTATGATCAACCCAATGAATGAGAATTTAGTCAATTTATTAGCTTTTAGTTCGACCAATTTTTTTTATTAGCTTTTAGTATCTTCTAATAGTTTTTGAACAAGAAAAAAAATGAAAAATTAGGTATACGAGTTGAAGTGGTCATTCATCTACTATAACATTTTTCGAATAAAACAATCATAAATACAATTTATTGAAACTTGAAAGCAATACTAATTATACAATCCTAGAATTGAGCTCAAACATTAGACACTACACCATTCTATTGATAAGATTAAGAAATAGCGATCACGTGGTCACCAAATCAAAGAACTGAACAAAGACTTCCGTGACCACATCATACATGGTTACTAGATACTTGCGAGAAAATTTGGCATGTGTATTTAATGACCACGTGATCTCTACCAACCAGCCATTAATAAAGCTACCACGTGGTCTCTAAATAGATTCTTTTTGGCGCACGTTCTATCGTATATTTGATGATCACGTGGTCACTACTACATGTCGCCGCGATAAAATTGCCGCTACTTTAGTGCCAATGTGGTCGTAAATTAGGAATTTAGCAACTAATCAGTTGTTATCAATTAGTTTGCCCTAATTTTTCTCTACCCAGTCTTCACCCTTTACCCCCGACTTTGGCCATTCACGTTCAAAGTGCTTTTGCACGATTATCCTTGATTACAACTGAATCAGTTGTTATCACATTCCTAGAGAGAATCCAAGATCTTTGATCACAAGCCTATGGATCATTGGCCTTTGAAAGCAAATTTGGAAAAATCATCCCCATTGAAAGATACCAATGAAAGGGCCACATTAAAATGGTGATGCTATTCAGAAAGTATGTTCATTTTTGAATTAAAAAGTATATGTTTATAAAGTCAACTGCTTGAATTTTGTCCATTCTTCTTCATCTTCTTTAGCAGTGTACCGGCTAGTTTAATTCTATTTGTGTTTGATAAGTGATAACACATCGGCCAGTGGGGTTTCATGACCTGTTAACCAAAATAACAACTTCATACACTTATCTCGATATCAATTCTCTTCATTAACAGTTTGATCGTGTCTCTGCAATATTTTGGCATTTCAATTATAGAGGCATAGGACTATAGGAGTATCCATAATAACAACTCAAAGTAAAGCTTTACGATACAACCAACTAGCAGAAACAGAAGCACACTTGGATTATTCTTGCCCTCCATCAGGCGCTCACAACATAAGGCATGCTTACCTTGTGCTTTCCGTTTTTCCATGTAACGAACCCAAAAGCATGCTTCATAGTCGAGGCGGAGGAGAACCTGACTGTATACGTCAACTTATCCCGAGCAGCAGTGAACATCAGCGTCTTCGGTTCCACCTCCACAACCAGCCCATCGGGGGCAATCACGCTCACATTGTACTCTGCAATGGCGTCTTGTGCAACATTAGTTAGAGTCCTGCTGATCTGAACCGAGCCGGCAGCCACGTCCTTGTGCACAGAAATGGAAGGATAGTTGATTTTCCAAATCATTTCCGGGTTGGAATCCCTTGGACATGAAAACGTGGCGGGGAGAGAAGGCTGTATGAGCTTGATCTCGGACGTTTTGTATCCGTTGAAGCATAGAAAATTGAGGTAATCAGCGGGGTCTAAGTCATAAACTAGACCCGGGTCCAATGCCCCAGACGGGTTCAACTCCCCTGCTCCATAATCGTATGCAGTAGCCACCTTTCCTTCCTCTGTTCTGATGGGCGCCTTTACATTGTTTAATCTCACGGCTGCATAATTAATTAAGTTTACATGTACGTTTGTTTAATTAATTATTTGTAGGAAATTAATTAGGAGTGTGATTTACCAGTAGTCATGATGGCTGATCTAATGGCAGCAGGGCTCCAGCTCGGATGTTGAGATTTGATCATGGCCGCAACCCCTGAAACGTGAGGGCACGCCATGGATGTTCCGTGAATCATTACATATTGAGGCGGTCTCATCCCTCGGGGTGTAACGGTGGGGTCGGTGTCATTTGCGCGCCAGGCTGCAAGAATGTAGAATCCGGGCGCTGCTACGTCGGGCTAGATCAATCCAAAAAGGAAGAAAACGTTGAATAAAGGATATTCGATTAATTATTCATCATGTGTGTGGGTGAGTTTCAATTAGTAAAATTAAAGTTTTTGTTTATACCTTAAGAAGATTCCGAGTGCTGTTCGAAGGACCCCTTGATGAGAAGATAGAGATAATGGGTGCTGGTTTATGGCCGATGATGGTTCTCCAATGAAGAGGTGCGGCCGAAGCGTCGTGCTCAAAGACTCGGTCTATAGTGGAAGCGGCAACCGTGAGAATCCAAGGCGCCACATTGACAACCGTGCTGGCAAAGGGCCCGTCATTCCCAGCCGAGCCGACTACCATGACCCCCTTCTGGACAGCGTGGAACGCTCCAATGGCGACCGGATCAATGGAGAACCGCTTAGAATCAAACCGGCCTGGCCCGAGTGAGAGGGAGAGCACATCAACGCCGTCTGCAATTGCGTCGTCCATGGCAGCCAGGACAGCGGATCCAAGACAAACATTCTCGGTGCACACCCGATACATGGCAAGGCGCGATGCAGGGGATCTGCCCTTAGCTGTACCCGAGGCGAGGCCGTAGTAGGAGGCGTTGATGACAGGGGTCCCAGCTGCCGTGGATGCCACATGGGTCCCATGTCCATGAGTGTCTCTTGCTGTCTTGGGATCAATGTAGTATCTTGCTCCAACTATTTTCCTGGCCGGCATAATTAAGGAAAACAAAGCATTCATTTTGCTCTCAAATAATAATAGGAGTTTTTGAAGAATTGGTAAGGAAATTAGATTCCATACCTGTTACAATGAGAGGAGTTGAAATCCACTCCCTCCATACAGATTCCCTTCCATTTTGAAGGCACTGGACCCATATCTTTATCGTCAAAGCTTTGAGATTCTGGCCAAATCCCTTCACACCAACATTTTCAATAAGTTAGAAGCAAATTAATCATATATTAGATGACATTACATATATATTCACACATAATGCCATGAATAAGAAAAAGCATGCATATATATATATATAGATTCTCCAAATACCACTTCAAAGTTTGATGCTCTGTGTATATGAACAAAAACAAGTTTACCAACAAGATAACAACAAGAGCATGTATAACTTTGCTGTTTTGTCTTATCAAGTTATCAATGTGAGAGTTGTTCCATAGATAGAGTGCTAATGCACAAAGAGGTTATGGCTTCTATTGTCATACAGCCTAACAGCCAAAGCTTGCACATGGAAAAGAACATGCCCACACCCTCTTCTATTTTCCTAATTCAGACTTTAACCCAAGGGCGTCCAAGAATCATAATGTTCAAGCTTCCCCCAAAAATATCACAAGGTTGTCCTAATCAACTTCAGTTCATGCACCATAGCCTACTAAATGTAGGCTTTTATATACACATGCACATCTAGTTAGAAAGTGCACTTGCACTTTTGGTGCATAGATGCACTTTTGATGGTAAGAATGTGTTCTTCAAATGTAACTACAAGGACATTTTTATTGATAATGACATTGTCATATCTTAAACATAAAGTTTATGAACCTAGGGCAAGAAAAAGAAGTTTCCTTACTTTACAATTTTGCCATTGTGTCATTTTTCACTTTTAACACTAATTCTTTATAAAGGTCACCATAAATCCTCACTATGCACCCTAAGCACTATATATACTTAAACCCTGCTCCTCACTATGCACCAAATACCACTTCAAAGTTGATGCTCCATGTATGTGAACAAAAACAGATTTACCCTAATAAAATAACAACAAGAGCATGTAAAATCCATAAATTCTCCAAAAACCACTCACAAAGTTTGAAATGTTATAGATGGACAATACAAGATGTGAGAATTATTACCCTAAAGATCGAATAAGAACATGTAAAATGCATGTATGGTGTCAGACTGAATCACCTGTATCCAAGACACCGATAATGATATCAGATCCTAGAGAAGAAGCAGATGGGGAAGAGTCAATGTGCCCGTCGGATAGAGATGATAGTGAGTGAAGAAAATCCCATGAACGGGTGGTGTGGAGCGCCATGACTGGATCTTGAAAAACTGATACAACTCCAGGCTGTCTGCTTATCTCATCTGCCTCCTCTACGGATAATCGGGCTACAAATCCCGAAAACCCGTTCTTGTAAGTATGCAGGATTGCATTCTCCTCCCTGCAAAGACATAGCAATTACATTACTTTTTGTGTTGGATTTTTTTTGCCTTTTATTCATAGTTAATGAGATCAAATAATGAATTTAGCTTGTAAGAAAACATATATACCTCAGACGTGCAACACTACTAATAAGGAGATCAACTGGGTGCTGGGGAGCTGAAGTTGGTCCTCCCATGTACACGATGAACACCCGATGACCACTTTCTTCAACGGCTTCATCTCCAGACGTGGTGTGAAAGATGAGAAAAAGGCACACTAACACAACTAAATTCCTCATCTTGTCTAGCTATAGTTCACTGATCGCATTGATATCTACAATAACCCTGCCAAATAAAAGTTTGCAACAAATTTGTAATGCATTAGTGATTAATAATGAATGAATGCCTTGTAAGATAAAAGTTTTGTGGGTAGGAGTACGATCAAAACATTCAAATTTATGTGTACACAGATTTATTTGTTGAGACACATCACACAAAGAGTTCAATCAAAAGTTCATACCAAAAAAAAAAACGAGTTCAATAAAAAATCATTTATTTCTCCTATTCCTCTTTAGTTCAATCAAAAGTTCATTCCAGATTCAAACTTAAGATTAATTATGTTATGTATGTGGTGATACCCAATAATTAAGAAGACAATTAAAAAAATGCAACTTTTACTCGTAATGCAAAATTTCAACCTGGTAGACTAAAAAATAAGGGAAACAATGGAATATTATGACAAAAGTAAAATAGAACTAAGTAACATGACCTTGTTCTATGATTCCATTCACAATTAAATGTCTGGCATTATTGCATAATTCCATTCAATTTCAAGATTAGTGGCCAATCAGAAGATGTCTAACACAGAATTGACCGTAGAAACGAGCAATTTATACTAACAGAGAATCAAAATTATAGCAAGAAATAATCATCTTATACTAAAACGAGCAAGAGTCAGTAGGTCAAATTGAACGAAAATGTCCGAAAACTATTAGATCAAACGACTAAAATCAGATCTTACCCGGAGAAGAAGAGGCTACTAGCTTGACTTTATACAGAGCTCAGCAAGGAATTGAAGGAGAGGTTAGCCGTCTGATTGCCTCCAATGGCTTCCTCTAGAGGGAGGAAGAAGAGAATTTATTGAAAGCAAAAAAGGTTTGTTTTTTTTGCCATGAATGTATGTTGTGTATGTGCATAAGAGACTTACTAATTTAGGTCACTTCCAGTTTATCACATACTCTATTCTTTTTGGTCAAAATTAAAGTTTATCACATATTCTGGCTAATTAATCTATGTTGTGATTAATGGATTAACATGGCTTCTTAATGAATACATGCATGCTAGTCTCATGAATGATAAATATCACATCCTTTCCCCAAAATCTAAAGTTCTAATGGTATCATCAAAAATTAGTTAATTGATGCAATGATGGACATTATTTGTGGGTGATCGACTCATTCAAAAAAATTGACATAAATATATGAGTGAAAATTGAACAAAAGTGGATGATGAGCGGTTCGAGTGATGGGTGAAATATGTTAAGCTGAGTCGAATATAGATTTGCTTTAGCATCCCTATAATCCAACCTACCTGTTTATTACCCGCATAATTTACCTAAGAATTTGTATTTTCGTTTATTTCTATGCTCTATTGACAATTTAACTTGTATGAACTCGATAACTGATTATTGCATATTGGATACTATATATTGAATCCTATATATTGAATCTTATATCATGATTTTTTCTTTGTTACTAGTATAAAATAAAGAAAATATATCAGTTTTGAGGGTGACGGGTCACCTGAATAACTCTGAGTAGCAGGTGGATTTGATAAAGGTGAAATATTTCACGGATGACGGGTGTAGGGTTGTGCATTTATGACCGGACCGAAAAAAGACTTGAGTCTGGACCAGAACGATAAATAGTCCTAGTCCTTAAAATTTTTGAATTTCGGTTCCGTGTCCGGGTTGAACCCAAAATTTGAGGTTTGGAACGATTTTTTTTAATATATATATATATTTATGTATTTTATAGTTATTTATAAATATTAATTATTACATATACATGCATGTACCTAAAATATGTAACATATTATAAAAATAGTTTTAAAAAATTAAAAACATTAAATAAAATTAAAAATAAAATATTGGTTCGATCCGGTCCAAAACCAGACCAGAATTTCTGGGTCTAATCTATCTCTGGTCCTCTTCCATGAAAAAATCCAAGCCACCGACCTGGACCGAATACGCATTCATAGAAGGGGTGAGTTGGGTGGACCATTTTCATTAGCAGATCAGGTGGAAAAGTAAAGAAATGGTTCTGCTCACCCTTAACTCGACCCATGTCAACCCTTATATATTTTCATGTATACAAATGAACATCTAAAGATTATACGAGCCAGAGACATAGTTAAAATTCTTATCATGACCAAAAAAAGTTAATACATGCATGTTCCTTGCACAAATAGTTGAAATTCTTAAATCTCAAGGCACTCAGTTACATATCTTTATTTGTAATGCAAGGATGTGGCGTATTTAAGGGAATTAATGCATTTCTAATTTTATGCTATGCGGTTACATGTGCTCCACTGATACTCTCTCAATTTGGTAATTGCTTCATACAAGCGATTTTATGATACTATACTATTTCTTGCAAAAGCTAGATGGACCATTATGCAAATGCAATTACAACTCTACATTATTAATTAGTTTACTGAAATCATACAACTTTCACAGGCTAGTTTGGGAGCATTAATGAGTATGTTTCCAAATTTCTTATCCTCTCCACTTACTGTTGTAGTATTAATTAGTTTACTGAAGTCATCTCCGATTCACGAGAGTACTATCACTGTTTATATTATAACCCTTTACCATATATAATTAGAGGGATCATCAGATTCATAGGCACAGATATAATCGAGTACATGGAAAAGATTTCAGCCTATTTTTTTTAAGAGTAAGGATTTAATGTACCGAATAAGTCCACTAAATTAAGAGAACGAGATGCAACTCGGTATCCGGAAAATCCAGTGAGCAACAACACTACAACACTACAACACAACAAACCAAAACCAAACATAGATACAAACAACAACAAAGAAGCTAGAATTGTTTCGGACAAAGTTGAAGATATGCACAACCGCGGTGTTGTTGGAGAGCAAGTCAACCTATCACTGGCTTGGGAAAGTGTGACAATTCGTTTGCATAGATAACACATGATCCGAACAACAATTAGAACATAATTTAGACTGTCAGCCGAAACCCAACTTCGCATTGACATAGTGGATGTACCTGACAAGGAAAACCACGAAACAAATGAAAAAAAACTAGATTATGAAAACAACTCCTGGAAATTCAAACATGTCTAATTCATCGAAAAGATTTCTCAACATAAAATAAGAACTAAATTCAAGCCTTGGAATGGGCTTATGTGCACTTGAGGCCCACCAACACTTACTCGAACCGAGCAAAGCTATCAGAAAAAACAAATTGAATATGGGTAGGTATTTTTTTTTATAAGGAAAGAGGTTATGGTGACCGCTAACAGGCTACAGGTCTCCCTAGAGCATCTGAAAGATGAGGTTTCGAAGAATCGGATCGACTGTAATTGGGACGGAAGAGACACGACGAAACGAAACAACAATGTAGCCCGCCACCGAATTGTACTCCCGCACGACATGGGCAATACTCCAACATCGGAACCGGGCAAGCAAGCAGTAGATATCAGTGCGTAACATCTCAATCTCCCAAGGACAGCGTCAGTCACCAAGAACGGCTTTGACCAACTGCAAGTTGTCGCCTTCAATCTGAATGTGGGAAATGCCATGTTGGGTGGCCTCAATAATTCCCTGTCGCAAGGCGATGGTCTCGGAAATAAGAACAAACTGCCGACCAATCAGTCCTCCGTCAACATGGATAGGGTCGCCGCTGCAATCCCTGAGGATAAACCCGAACGAAGCCATCCCATCAGCATTCACTGCACCATCGAAATTGAGTTTAGTAAAATTTGTGTTAGGCTTTTTTCATTTCGCGTGGTTCCGCTTGTTCATCATAATTTGACCACTAGCATGGGGTCATAATCACTGGCCTTTTTAAAGTTGTGTCAATCCTTTATTTGGTTGCAAATAAATTCGCAAATCTTGTCATGGTGTTCTGCGTGATTGGTTTCATTTGGTTCAAAGATGACCTTGTTTCTGAAGAACCAGATGCTCCGCCAAAACAAATGAGAACTTCCAGCTCCGCATTGGACGACAAGGCCCTTATTTCATCTAGGATCTGGCTAGGCTTTTTCGCTTCTGGTTTGATTTGGTTGACAATCCTCGAATATGGGTAGGTATGAAATTCTAGGAAGGAGCCTAAAGCCATAACCATAAAATAAGAGCATTAATCTTAATTAAATCATCAAAATTTTCAACTCAAATTCTAAATCATAACAATTGTACTTCAAACCCTAATTTTTCTACGCTTCACACTTTTCCACTTTCTTTACCAAAAAACCTATGATTTAATTTTGGAAAATTTAAACTTCCCACAAATAAGAAAATATTTATAAAAGATTTTTGTTATAAGATCTTAATGAAAGATGGTACAATATATTGTTCAATGACACCAAATCTTCGCTCTACCAAAAAAATAAAACAAAATGTTCACAAAAAATATATATAATATTATTATATACTCCCTCCGATTCAAAATAAGTGTCGTTTTAGTGTTAGACACAAGATTTAAGAAATGTATTAATTAAACTCAAAAGTGTAAACTTTTTATAAATTTTACCATTCATCACCTTTTTCAACCAATGAATGAATAACATTAATCAATAAAAACACATTCCAATAACAATTCTCATAACTCACTCCTAATTAATTGCCTAGAAATCTTAAAACGACACATAAATTGGATTAAATTCAAAGTGCTAAACCGACACTTATTTTGAATCGGATGGAGTATAATTTAATACACTTATTTACTAGAATTTCTCCTACTTCTACATCCTAAAAAATACGTTGAAAATCTAAAGAAATTTTGTACAACAATGGAGTTCTTTGACACTGAATAAATTAGACCTTCTCTAAACCGATAAGAAATTGCAGTTCCCACGACCCCCCATTCACCCCATCCCCGTTTGACTCGGCCCCTTTGATCTTGCACATCTTCTTGGTGAGGGCCCCAGCTGATGTGGCGCCCATGACGAAGTCGAGGTTGTAGAGCAATGGCACGAGCGTGATGGAGCAAAGGAAGATGAGGACGGGCCCGAAGATCCAGATGAGTAGCGGCAGCGCTGCGTAGAAGAGGCGGTTGCCGACGGTGCTGAGGGTGATCCCGCGCTCGAGGAGGTCGACCACGTAGGCGGGTGACGTGGCCAAAAGAATGGCCTCGAGGTCGTTTTAGAAGATACCAATGGCCTTGGTGAAAGAGAAAACAAACTTAATGTGTGAAGTTTACAAACTTACTAGTTGTTTAAAACATAAGTATCATAATAAGGACATGGTTCCGGTGAGGACCACCCTTGTGGTAAGAACTAGGCTTAAAATGAGGACTAATCCCAACCATTAGATTTATTCCTTTACTATGTATTGAATGGTCAAGATTTTTTCAAAAATTATTTTTATTTTTTTATTTTTTAAATTTTTTTTTAGGTTTGTGAAAATCGAATTTTATAAAAAATGAACTCAAAGCACATAAAAATTGAACTCGTAGAGTATGAAAATTGAACTCATACAATATAGAAAATTGAACTCCTAACATAAAAAATTGAACTTCTAGTGTATAAAAATGAACTCGTAGTATATAAAAATTAACTGTCATATTTAACATTTTTAATGCTTTTTCTAAATAATAAAATCATTTTCAAAATGTAAAAAAATAAAAAAATTGAAAAAAATCATTTATTTTTTAAATATTTTTTTAGTTATGTGAAAATCGAATTATTTGAAGAATGAAATCAAAGCACATAAAAATCGAACTTATCATCGATTGAAAAATGAACTCGTAGAATATAAAAATTGAACTCATACAATAAAGCAAATTGAACTCCTAACATAAAAAATTGAACTTCTAGTGTATAAAAATGAACTCGTAGTATATAAAAATTGAACTGCCATATTTAACATATTTAAAGCTTTTTTAAACAAAGAACAAAAAAATTAAAAAAAATATCTTGACCATCCAATATATAGTGATGAGGTAAATCTAATGGTTGAGATTAGTCCTCATTTTAAGCAAAAGGTCTTACCACAAGAGTGGTCCTCACATGAACCGAAATCATCACAATAATACCATTTTTTATTTAAAAGAAAAAAGGAAAAAATATCATATCTTAGTGTATCTAGTTAAGCAAGATATATTATTGAATGGTAGAAAATCTAGCAAATATCTTAATATATTATTTTTATAGTTTTTGTTATTTTATATTAGAAGAAGGTTATTAAAGTAATTTTATTGTGTGAAGTTTAGTAAAAGGGTGTGATGTATAATAGCATTGCCCTTCTAAAAACATAAACATGCAATTCTTGATAGTTCTAGGAGATTTAACCAAACCTTTTTTTTTTGTTTACGGAGTAGGCTATGAACACTAGCGGCCCACTAGACCAAAGCCCTTCTTCAGTGGGCAAAATGGGCGATTGGTGGACAGACCATACAAAGATCAGAAGTAATCGCAGGAGCCGTAGCTAATCGAGGGTTGAAAAGAGAGAACAACGACTGTAGAAAGAGATTCGCCCTCGGAAGAACCAATTGCTCACAAAGCAAGAAAAGGTTCAAAATTTCTGGCTCAAGGGAGGTTTGAGTCAACCATGAAGGAACATAAGTCAAGCTTAATCATCCAAATCTTCCAAAGTTGCGTTTCAAAAGACAATCTTCACATTATTGGTTATAACATTATAGGGTAAATTTCTATTTATTTGAAAAGGAAAAGAGAAAGAAAGTTAATTTTAAACAATTAATCTAGATAAATTTTCATAGGAATCTAGGGTTTTGTATTATTTCTTGACCAGAACTTTAATTTGAGAAGATTTGGGTATAAAATATGATTTAAATATATAAGTACGAACAAACTCAAAAATCACTTAATTTCTCAAATCGTAGCCCCCACTGCGGCTAGGAAATCCGCGACCGCAGTCAAGTGCAATCACATATCTCAGAACCTGGGCCGAACCGGATCCGAGAACGGAACCCTAGTTTCGTCAGCCCGCGCTATGGGCACGACCAATCAAGCCACGTCGGATCCAATCCCAAACGTGGTGACAATCGTATATCCTTGGCATCTGGGCCGGAAATATTGCATTTACCATAGGGAACGGGGGCACATGACTGAGGAATGTGAGCCCTTTAAGAATTTCCTTAAAAGCTTGGTTCGGAAAGGGTATTTGCGCGAGTACATCGAGAAAGAAACCAAAAGACAACGAAGATCCGAGAAAGTAACAAATTGAGGTCATCCAACCAATCTCGACGACATACAAGAGTGAGGATGCCGAAGCTAGAGACAGTTTCCGGAAGTTGTGTCACGAGCTGGAAGTGATGCGGGTTCAACAGTTTCAGTCGTGACCGCAGTTGCCACCCGCGCCCGCAGTTGATAGTTTGGTATTTCGGGATAAGGACCTTGCATCAGTCCAAATCCTGCACAACGACCCCTTAATCCTCACAATCGAGCTTAAGGGCTGTAAGGTGCGTCGGGCACTAGTGGATCTAGGAAGTTCGGTTAGTACATCTAGGTTGTCAACCTCAACTAAGTCGTCGATCTCTTAAGTAAATGCAACAGAAATAAACTACAAAAAAGACTTACTTGAACACAATGATTTTTATAGTGGAAACACTTGATTGATGAACTCTATCAACCAAGTGTAAAAACCATTCTCTTCCAATTTCTCGCTTGGAAGGATTAAAAGTCGTAGCTTGCTTTATTGATATTTTGGATTGTTTACAAGAACACTCTGGATCTAGACATACTTCCCAAGCACTCTAGAACTCGTTGTGAACCGAGTAACTACAACCCTCAACCCGTCTAGCTAGCCTACGTCTCTCGAACTCTCGTTTTCTTTTCTTTCTTAACACAAATATGGAGTATGAGTTCGTGAGTATTCTAACCTAAAGCCTTAGCTTATTATTAAATACACACAAACTAGGTCAGATAAAAGAGAATAATATCTTCCAATTCGGTTATGAAAAGATATTATTTCTATTATCTTTACAAAATCATCATAAGCGTATAAAAGGATTACAATAAAAACGGCTTAGGGCAAAGGCAATAATCGGCTAACAATATAATCCTCATGAGATCTTTCCTAAAACCATATTATACTATCCAAACTCCAAAGATCTCACGCGTCTTCAAGATCTCCGAGATTTGCCTTCAACACACATCGACAACCTGACTGGCGTTGGCGACTCTGTTCAAAGACTCGAGGTCGTTCATGTGGTAGACGTTTGGAACCATCAAAATCAAAGCCTCCAGCTTTTGTAACACTTTATTATGTCTTGCACACAGGATACTCAATCTTAGATTCTTAGTTGCATGAGGAAGTGGGCACGAACAGTTCTGTAACATGACCAACTACATACTTGGGCAACAAAAAATTCAGAACTGAACAATACTAAATGCAACAACCTTAATGCTGAAAACCATTCCATTTCAAAACCAAAGATGGATTCAGCTATGCAATTAGATGAGAATTCAAGAAATGACACATAGTGGGAACTATGATTGAAAGCTCACATAAACAAGTTATAAGAAATTTTTTGAGGATGAAGCAGCGCTTCAACTTTCTAATTTCCATGAAAGTGGGGATGTTTCCTTGGGGGTTTAAACAAAGAAGAGAGCAGAAAGATGTGTACTGATGTTACTAACATAAGTTCTGAGACTTGTGTTGCTCCAACTTGTGACCAGAGAATGTAGTCATCAACCATAATGGAAAATGCTAACCATGACGAGCCTATATTTAATCAACCACAACCAGATACTCCGGGCAAGACAGAGTTAGGTACGTAGTGAAATGGGAATGTAGTCTCTAATGTGGAGAAAATAGGGTTCGTCCTTCAGGTGTGAAAGGAAATGAAGGCACAAATCAAGGTAAGACTCTTCCAAGAGAGCTCTCAAATTACCCATTTGATAATAATGCTAGAAGTGCAGACGTGATCACAGAATCAACAGGTGTCGGTGTGGAGATGTAGGTGTAGGCAAGAGCCATGGATTTTCTGATACAGTTCAAGGAAGCGGCTCCTGATCTGCAAGTGTTCAAGATGAGCCTGAGGATTTGGGTATAGTACAAGGAAACAACAACATTATGGAGGGATCTATTATTGAGATTTGTGAACATTCTAAAACTTTCTAATGAATGATGACAAAAAATAAAAGCACACATCAAACTTGAAACTGACTAGCTTGAACATGTTAAACTATCAAAATTCATCTCACACACATCCATCCTAACAAGCTTGATCATCATCAAAACTATACCAATCACAAACTTGATAATCATCAAAACTGTACCAATCACATATCAAACCTAGATGCAATGCTATAAACCAAAAATTTACCCACTATAAGAGGCTTTTCTACCTTTCGGTTGTTGATGAAGACGCATCCCTTACTTGGCTTCCAAGCCTCCGTAATCTTCAAACTTCTATGAGGAAGAAGGGTAGGTAAGGTTGTCTCCTTCTTCATTGAGGTTAGGTTTGAATGACGGTAAGCAAATGGTAGAATGTGATGACGCACAAGTTCCTCCATAGCCTCTATTGAAAATGGTGTTGCCTCTAGTTTAGGAGCGAAATTTGTAGCGGACTTTAAGTTGGGATTATCCAATAGCACTGAATCCAACACAATACTTAACACTAGAGAGAACAACACTGAATTTTGCCTCACCAGCTTTCTAATCACTTTCTCCCAATTGGAATTTTGGTCTCTCAAGTGAATACATAAGGACGATAGGATGAAATCAACTTGGGACTCTGGTAGATCATTTAGATTTGTCACAAAAGAGCCCTCTACCCCATGGATAGCCAAGTTTTGACCAAAAAAAAGGTCTGGATGTGAAATACCAACATCATTAATTCTCACCAGTCTTCTATTTTCGTTGATTTTGCCAACTGCAACATATTTAGATCGAAAGGAAGTTGCAATACAGGTGTTGTTTGGAATTCTATTGAGGGTCTGAAAGGGAATCACATGGTTTTGGATAGTGTGGTATCGCAGGAGCTGCTCACTCGCCAAGAGAGGGAGAGGACGCTCCTCCAAACTCGAATCTGGAATTGCGAAAATTGTAGAGCCACGAGGAGCATCCAGAGAGAAAATGTGAGGATAGCTATTGATGAGTTCAACGACGCGGTAGAATCCATTCGACTTCAAAGCAATGATGGTCGGAGCATAAGTGAGAGTGCCACCATTGGGGATGGAAATTTTAGGCAATGATAAGTACATAATAACTCCACTGGCGAGCAAAGCATCAAGAACTCCAGTTGTCATGATCTGGGAAAACGCCATCGGCCGATGATACTTTTCACTCAAATCGAGGGTTTTTTTTCTCTCGATCGACGAGAAGAGAGCTTTTGTTATCGTTTCAATCTACAATTAAAATATTTAATTTAACATCCTTTTTTTGCTATTGTTACATTTCACTGCCTTTTATTTTTTATTTTACACTTAGATATCCTTTATTTACAATAATGTGACATTTAACCAATTATTTCATAAAAAAATGTTATCTCCTCTATTAAGTCAAATAAATTTATGTTTTAAATGTAAGGGGAAACCACATGAAATCACCCTTTATTTACTTTTGTTTGCATTAAATCACCCCTTTAATTTTTTGTGTATAAAATCACCCTTTATTCATCAATTGTTGCAAAGTATCACCCTTATCCTATTTCTATTGAGTTCTAATTAATCAATTTGGGTTTAATTTATAAAAAGTGCATAATAAATTTACTTTCATGTAAGAATTAAAATTATTGATTAATCATAGAAATAAAACTATATAAATAGTAATTAATCTATTTTTGAATTTCACGATCGACCGAATATGTATCGATTGAATTATAAATTATTTTTATAAAAAAAATTATAAAATTCTCATGTTTACATAAATTATGACCAATTAACTAATTTTATTATGCACATGTCAAAATGAGTATATATTATATACTCCATATTTTTGAGTTTTCAAATATTTTTGTCCTTAAGTTAATGATGCATGGTGATTTAAATACTCATATGTTGTTGTTTTTATCAAATATTTATATGCAAGCGTAAGAAAATCAATTTCATACGTAGTCGAGTAAATTCTAATACAAAAAAAAATCAAAATATAAAAAGTGCATCCCTTACTTGGCTTCCAAGCCTCCGTAATATTCAAACTTCTTGGAGGAAGAAGGGTAGGTAAGGTTGTCTCCTTCTTCATTGAGGTTAGGTTTGAATGACGGTAAGCAAATGGCAAGATGTGATGACGCACAAGTTCCTCCATAGCCTCTATTGAAAATGGTGTTGCCTCTAGTTTAGGAGCGAAATTTGTAGCGGACTTTAAGTTGGGATTATCCAATAGCACTGAATCCAACACAGTACTTAACGTTAGAGAGAACAACACTGAATTTTGCCTCACCAACTTTCTAATCACTTTCTCCCAATTGGAATTTTGGTCTCTCAAGTGAATACACATGGGCGATAGGATGAAATCAACTGGGACTCTGGTAGATCATTCAGATTTGTCACAAAAGAGCCCTCTACCCCCATGGATAGCCAAGTTTTGATCCAAAAAAAGGTCTAGATGTGAAATACCAACATCATTAATGCTCACCAGGCTTCTATTTTTGTTGAGCTTGCCAACTGCAACATATTTAGATCGAAAGGAAGTTGCAATACAGGTGTTGTTTGGAATTCTATTAAGGGTCTGAAAGGGAATCACATGGTTCTGGATAGTGTGGTATCGCAGGAGCTGCTCACTCGCCCAGAGAGGGAGAGAACCCTCCTCGAAACTCGAATCTGGAATTGCTAAAATTATAGAGCCATGGAGAGCATCGAAGAGAAAATGTGAGGATACCTATTGATGAATTCAGCGGCATGGTAGAATCCATTCGACTTCAAAGTAACGATGGTCGGAGCATAAGTGAAAGTGCCACCAATGGGGATGGAAACTTCAGGCAAGGATACGTACAAAATAACTCCATTGGCGAGCAAAGCAGTAAGAACTCCAGTGGTCATGATCCGGGAAAACGCCATCGGCCGATGATACTTTTCTCTCAAATTGAGGGTTTTTGCTATCGTTTCAATCTACAATTAAAATATTTAATTTAGCCATCCTTTATTTTGCTATTGTTACATTTCATTGCCTTTTATTTTTTATTTTACACTTAGCTATCCTTTATTTACAATAATCTGACATTTAACCACTTATTTGATAAAAAAAATATTATCTCCTCTATTAAGTGAAATAAATTTATGTTTTAAATGTCAGGGGAAGCCACATGAAATCACCCTTTATTTACTTTTGTTTGCATTAATTCACCCCTTATGCTGAGGCAGTCCGCTATCCATAATGAAGGGCTGCAATGTAATCTGAATTAGATGCTCTAGAAAAAAATGGTACTTGGACTTTTGACTATCGTCCTGCAAGCAAGAAACCCATAGGTTGTAAATGGGTTTTTCGAATCAAATATAATTCTGATGGGTCTATTGAACGCTATAAGGCTAGACTTGTAGTGCTTGGAAATAAACAGGTTGAAGGAATTGATTTCAATGAAACATTTGCTCCTGTGGCAAAGATGACATCGGTTCGTCTCTTTCTATATGTGGCTGCAATTAAGCGTTGCGAATTCCATCAAATGGATGTCTACAACGCCTTTTTACATGGAGACTTTGATGAAGAAGTATTTATGACCCCACCACCTGGTTTTGTTGCTCCTCCTGGCCGAGTCTGTCGACTTAAAAAGTCGCTTTATGGCCTCCGACAAGCTTCCCGAAATTGGTTTGCTAAACTTGCTTCCTCGCTTACTAAGTTTGGTTTCAAACAGTCTTATGCTGATTATTCTCTTTTTTCATTCATCCGTAATGACACTATTCTTCATGTTCTAGTGTATGTCGATGATTTGATAATTTTAGGCAATTCTCCTACTGATATCTCCAAATTCAAGAGCTACTTGCATTCTTGCTTTCATATGAAAGATCTTGGTTCTTTGAAATATTTTTTAGGCATTGAAGTTGCCCAAGGGGCCGATGGCATTTATCTTAGTCAACGCAACTATGCTCTGAAGATCTTATACGAGGCCGGTTTACTTGGGGCCAAACCTGCTGATTTCCCGCTTCCGCAAAATCATGACTTAGGCTTGGCTACTGGTGTTGATTTTTCTCATCCTGATCGGTATAGGCATCTCATTGGGCGTCTCATTTACCTTACTATAACTCGTCCTGAGCTTATTTACTCTGTGCATATCTTGTCCCAATTTATGCAGTGCCCTAAGAAGACTCATTGGCAACTACTCTTCGTGTCCTTCAGTATATCAAAGGACACCCAGGACAGGGATTACTACTTTCTCGACACAACTCACTTCAACTCACTGCTTATTGTGATTCTGATTGGGCTGCTTGTCCTATTACGAGACGATCCTTGACATGCTATTTTGTTCTTTTGGGTACCTTTCCTATCTCTTGGAAGACCAAGAAACAACCTACTGTTTCTCGTACTTCTGTTGAGGTTGAATACAGAGCTATGGTTGCTGCTTGTTGTGAACTTCTCTGGCTCAAGGCATTTTTACTTTCAATAGGTTTCTATCATCAACTCCCTATGAAGCTTATTTGTGATAGTCGGGCGGCGCTTCACATTGCTGCCAATCTGGTCTTCCATGAACGAACCAAACATATTGAGATTGGTTGTCATTTTGTTCGCGATTTGATACAAAACAACAGTATCTCTACTTCTTATGTTCGATCCGTTGATCAACTAGCTGATATTTTTACTAAGGCTTTGGGCAAGCAACAATTTCAATACCTAATTCCTAAGTTGGACATTCTTGATTTACATGCTCCAACTTAAGGGGAAGTTTTAGATAGATAAGATTTATGAAGATATTATTGTATTTATCTTAGGAGTATTTTAATATCTTTCCTTATAGATAGAACTCTAGCTTGGCCAACAAAGGATCTATGTACTTCTCTATATATTTTGTATCTAGTTGAATAATAAACATTAGATTGAATTGAACCAAAAACACGATCTTTCTTGTTCTACAATTACCTTTCAATACAGAAAAATACCTTTCAATACAGAAAAACAAATGTTTGTTAAGCTTGTAAAATGGGATTGTAGTGTTGGAAAGTAGTCAAGAAATGCTTGCTTACCTATAATAATCATCAATTATAATATTAATTAATACATAACGATAAGTCACTTAAGCACATATGCTTGTTTATGTCGAAAACATTATTGTCACCGCCTCATCGAGTTCTTTTCTCCAATAGACTTTGGTGAACTACATTATTTCTTAGGCATTCCATGTGTATAAAACTCCAACCGGTCTACTTCACAATCAGCACAAGTATGCAACAAAAAGATTGCACAAAGTTGGCATGTTAGAATGCAAATCAAGTCGAACACCAGTTGATGCTAATGCCAAGCTTGGCATTGATGCATATGCAGGTCCCAAAGTGACTGGTCCCACGAGCTATAGATCACTTGTCGGAGCATTGCAATACCCGAGTTTTACGAGACCGGATAGCAGTTATGCCGTTCAACATAATATCTTGGGTAAGAGGAGGTTTAAAAATCCATTCTCCCCGTCAAAAATAAAGGAGAACCTTGGTTAACTATAGTAAATCAAACCCAAGTTCAATATTCAACGTCCGACTGTGGTTTCAGAATCAGCAGCAGTATGGTGCTACACCGATGAGTGGCTCCAAGCCAACCAACTGCTGCTGCAAGAACTGGTAAACTGCTTCGGTTTTGGTAGCAGCCATGCGAATGATTAGGCCCTCACCCTGCAGAAATATACACATCATAAATATATACCAAGCTTTGTACTTTCACCGTCATCAACTAAGTGCATTAATGCAACAAATGAACTCAGCTAATCCAGACAGAAGCAAAAAAAAAAAAAAAAAATTACTGTTGAAATCCATTGCATATTCTGAAACCCAAAGGTTGAGCTACCTTATGAAATGATCAATACAAAAATAGCTATCTTGCTCACTTCGCATAAGCGAATGTAGTTTGCAATTTCAAGCATCATAGTCATAGATTAGATTCTTCAGATCAATTATGCAGTTTCTATTCAGAGATATTGAACTCGATTAGATTCTTCAGATCAATTATGCAGTTTCTACCGGCCTTAGCATGCCAAATATCTAATCCTTGGGTAGCAAATAACAGTAAGCAACAGTCGGGAGCACTGAAAGCCATCCATCCATCCATCCATTTAGATTGACTGCAAGCCAACTAGGAATGAAGCAAACTCAATCGAAACTAGAGCAAATTTTATTGGTTATGGTATTGAGGATGGAAGTCTCTTGTTTGGAATTAAGAAATGGGTATACATAGAAAAATCCACAAACACATTGTGCAAAGTCTATATTTGGGGGAAAAGAATTGTAAGACAATATACCTGAGGTCCAAAGCGGCTGCATGAAACAATAAAGTCCAGTTTGGAGAAAGTTTTTTTACTGGGTCCATATACAGTAGAAGTAAGGTGCAAGTTGCCAGACATCATCTTTTTCACATCTTCTTGAACCTCATTCTGGACTTGCTTTAACTTTGGCCTGCTCCAGGCAATTATTAAAGTTTAAGTATTCTCACTATTTACACGAGAAGCCATCTTTTTCAGCAAATAAAAGCATGAATGGAAAATCAAAGAAATTTGTACCCTAGAAGTATCACCATTGCCATGACTTGATATTGTTGCATTCTTTCAGCAATTTTGCTAAAATTATCTTGCTCTAACAACAACTGGATTAAAATAAACAGCAATTAACCAATCTTAGGATTCAAACACAGTGAAACAATGCCCTAGCATAATGGAAAAGGAGGACAAAAATAACAATATAAGAATCACAGTTTCATGTCCATCAATATAAAGATTTAACTAAAATCCTACAAGGAAATTCATAAACACTACTAAAAAATTAGTTAATCCTAAATAGATACAAATTAACAAATTCAATTTGATAATCATCCAGCAAAAGTGACGTAGTGAAAACAATCTGTAATATCCAATCTGGTAAAAAAAACATGTTAAACATATCACAGAACTAAAATTACTCAGCAGATTTACCGTGTCAAGGAACAAAGGGTGTCCATCTTCGAAGAATATGTTATTGGTGCTTTTATAAAGTCCAAAGTCCCATCTCTCTCCACATTCATAGCGCCCACTAGTAAACCAATCAACAAGAACCAAGTTTGAATCTGAAGCTACTCTGAAAACTTGACTTTGTACATATCTTGCCGTAGAGAAACATGTCACGGGATCTGGAATGACAACCAGGAGGGAATTGCTTCCAACTCTTGCCTACTGCATCATATGAACTGGTTATCAAAATCCGGAAAATTTCTCTACTGCTTTCTCATGTGATGCACATACATTCTTCCCAATAAAACCAATAAAATCTTAGAATTCATGCATCACCTCTAATCTCCATAGTCTAAGTGGAAATTTTCTGAGGGAACAATCAATGAGGATGACTGATTGTCTGATTGTAAGCATAAATGATTCTAATGTGGAAAATAACATAGTTAAGTGGAAATTTTCTGACGGAACAATCAATGAGGATGACTGATTGTAAGCATAAATGATTCTAATGCGGAAAATAACATAGTTAAGTGGAACATTTTGTTGATAAGTAACATAAAGAAGATGTGCATATAAGTTGGTTTGAAAGGGATTACTGAAGAAATTAAGAAACAGTGCAATAAATCAGGTAATTTATAAGAGAATGATAACTTCACTTTCATTCACACGAATTCATCCCCACACTGAAAATTAAAAATTAAACCCAATTTCAATCCTCACCTCCACAATGTAAACCAATATTCCACTGTCCAAGTTCCTACCTTCAAATAACCAAATAAAAGCAATTGGTTGAAGCAATTATTACCTCTAAAATTTGTTCAGAGCACTTTTCACCCACTGATTTATACACCTTGGTTGAAGCCTGGGTGGTTAAGACAGCAGTGCAACCATCTCCAATGGTGAAGCTACAAGTGATGGAATCCCCCTAATTCGAAAACATAACCAAATAAATTTAGTTCAAATTCACAGAACAAACGTATACAATTGCAATCCGTTAAAAAGGAAGGAGAGTCAAAGGGGTTTGTACAGAGACAATGCCTGCGCCATAAGTGAGGGTGTAAATCCAAACTGCATCCGTGTCAGAGGGAGCCACCTGAGGATTAGAGAAGCCAGATGAAATCTTTTGAGAGTGAACGAAAGTAGAATAGAAGAGGGAGAAAAAGAGATACCTTGTTGGGAAGGATGAACTTGAGAGGGTACTTGGAGAAGCAGCGGGTAACGGTTGACTTGCCACCGACTCTCTGAACAACGATTAAGCCGGTTGTTGATTCCATCTCCACCTTGCTTCACTGGAACTAGGCCCTTGTACCGTTGTACGCTGACGATCGGAAGGATGAAAGGAAGAAAAGCGAGAGCGGAGGAAGAGACAAATAAGGGAAGGTAAAGATGGAAATAGGCAGTGGAGAATGGAGTGTCAATCGGGGTGGGTCGGCTCGGGTACTCGGTTCAGCTTCGGGTAAGTTCGGATTCAGTTTAAATTCAAATATTTTGTTAATCGGGTGAAAAAAAGTTGGGCCATTTCAGGTCGGCTAATCAATCATTCGAACAAAGTTGGGTTTTCGGGTCAATTTTGGTTGGGTAATTCGGTTTTTGGTCCAACTAGATTTCGGATAAGTCGAGTTTCGAGTTTAGTTAGATTTCAAGTTTAGTCGGATTTCTAGTTAATTGGATTTCGGGTGAGCCAAATTTTGATTGAAACCATAATCGAATATTGATATTTTGTAGTTTAATTACTTTAGGCTCTAAATATTTAATGTAACATTTAAATTAAAAAACATAATCGTCATTGACCCAGTGAGGCTCTACTACAACGGAATTTGAAGGGTCAAGATGGGGTACCCATGCCCAAGGGAATTTTTTTTCTAAAATTTAAAGAAAAATGTTAAGCATCCATGGTAGAAGTACTTATATAAGCACAACTCAAGCACCCTCAAGTACTGAAGCCAATAATTATTTGTCATGTGTCCAGTATTTTAATGCAATTATTTATTTTTATATGTACAAGTACCATTTAAGTACTCATTTTAAGGATTCCTCTATTGGAGTGGAAAAATTAAATGAATACTTAACTAATACTAAATAAATAAAAAATATTATATTAAATGTTAAGAACTCTCAAGTACCTTTTTTAAATACCACCATTGTATATATGGCCTAAGAGTATACATAGTGGTTGCCCAAATTTATTTGGTCATCAATTAAATTATTACTTTTTATCTCTTCTATCTTTTTATGTTCAAATTTATGTCCAAATGTTCTCAATGGTTGCCCAATATAATTTGGTCATACTTTATCAATCTAAGAAAAAAAAATTGTCCAATTGCCACATGTCTTCAAGTTAGACCATTGCCCAAAATCACAAAGTGGTCATCACTATGACCAAAAAAAATTTTGGTCATCACTCTCTTTCTTCCACTTTTCTTCTCATTCATCAAATTTATTATTTTTTAATTATTTCTCTCCTCTATGCCCAAACATTTGGGCAACTATTGGCAATGGTCTAAGGAGATGGAAATTAAAGGAGGGGCAAATTAATACAGTAGTTTAGAAGTTCTAATTTCTTACTAATGTTTATAAATTTATATTTTATATTACATTTTTTTTGGTAGAATTTTATATTACATTCTTTGGTGGACTTCTTATATTACTTTACAATACAGAAAAACAATCCTGGCAAGTAATGATTTGATCGTGTTGATTCATTTTTTAAATCTATCATGGTTGTTAAGCTTGTAAAGTGAGATTGTAGTGTTGGAAAGTAGTCAAGAAATGCTTGCTTACCAACAATAATCATCAATTATAATATTAATTATACAATGATAAGTCACTTATCAATTTCCACGACTAAACTTAATAATTAATATAAAATAAATAAATGGTTACCAAGAAAAAATGAACAAGTGAGACCCTGAATGAAAAGATTCCCTCTGTCTCTCTCTTTTCTCTCGCGCTCAGAGATCTTCCCATTCTTCCCCAATTCTCTCTGAGACCACAACAACATTGATCGTTCGATCGATCGACTGATCCGCCATTTTCGCTCTCCGTTGCACTCGTATATGTATGTTTCTGTTGCTTATTTTTCTCTCTTTTTCGTTTCAACCACTACGATTTGCTTTTATGTATCTCGATTTTCTCTCTCCTCTCTGGATTGCTCGTCTGCGTTATTGTTGATGAATTTGCTTTGGTTGCCGCTGATGAGTTAGGTTTTCAGCTTTCGCTTCTGGCGACGATGAATGGGAGTAAACAGTTGGTCTCTGTTGAACCGGAGGAGCTCAAGTTCGAATGTACGCTTTCTAATCTCCATTCGGTTTCCAATTTTTTTCTTTTGCTACTTTTTCTTTTGCTACTTTCGGTTGCAAATCGAGTTCCTTGTGTTGAATTTCTTTCCATTCAAACTTTTTGATTATCTGTTTCCAAACGGAGAGCTTCAGCTGCTAGTTAATTGTAGTTGGTCACGAGTTTGGTCTGAGCTCTAAATCGTGGTACTTGAAGCAAGTTTGCAAGATTGATTGTTGTTAAGGGAATGATACTATTGTAGGCTATAATCGTAATCCTTATTTTTTTTAAAGACGTAGTTGGAAAGGATGTCGGTAGCCGTTTGAGGAAGCAAACTGATATGATGAGGTTTTAAAACAGGATCCGAGTTACTCATTCCTCATCTTAAGTTGAAGCTTATTCTGAATTTTTATCCAATTGTTTCTTTTTTATCTACCAAGTATCTAGAATTCAGTTGGGAAAGAAATTGAGGATGTGTTCTTGGGAGATAAGTTGTCTAGTAGCTAGCTTGAGTTAGTTCATTTGTTTTGCAAGATTGGTTGGGTATATGCTAATTTTTCAGTTTTAGACAAGAATAACAAAAAGAAAACTGAGAAGGGATTATTATAAGAACAATTGACCATATTGAAGTGATACATGGAGATGAGAGAAGTGTTAGTAGAATAGCATTTTTTGTTGAGACAAAAGATGGAGAAGAAGGCTGAGGTCTAGCTAATCTTGGGGTTCATATAGGGAGACACACGAGCAAGATGTAGCAATCCAAATACAAGTATGCGACCCAATATATTGGGCTCCAAATAGAAGTCCATAGAACTTTGTATAATTTAATATCTGGTCAATATAAAATACAATTTTTTTTCCCTCAATTGTAACAAGGGGGAAAAAATCACAGAGAAAAAGGTTAGGATCCAAGGATGTAGGTTTTAGAATGTAAGGTCAAAAAACGTTGGTGACTTCATATTGAGTAATATTTTTGAAGAGGTCAAAAATAGTTTTCATTACGGAGTCATTACTTATTACCAGGTACATGTTTTTATTTATTCCAATAGCAGTTCTTCAAGAAATACTGTAGAATTAACTCGTGATGAAGTTCTGATGGGTTCATCTTGAGGCATATGTTTTTTTTATTCCTTTCCGTCTTCATGGAATGTAACTGTTGAGTCAAAGTAGATGTATATGGTGTGGAGATATTCTGATGAGTTTATCTCGAGGCATATGAAGTTGAAATTTACCACACAAAGAAAAAGTGGATCAAGGCGCTCAGATTAATACAGTCAAGTGCTTTATAGATAATATCAGATTTGAGATTTGGTTGTTTGCTTTTCATGGTGAATGATTCATTGTCTCTTCTATCTGCTTACTAATTACTATCTGTATAACTAAATTGCTTTTGAAAACTTACTGCAAATATTCTCTGGTGGACAGTTGAGCTGGAAAAGCAAACTTATTGTGATCTTAAAGTTATAAACAACACTGACAACCATGTTGCTTTCAAGGTATACCTTGATGCATGAATCTGTGCTTGCTTCTGTAATTGGTTTCCTTACTTTCTGATCCCTGCATCTTCTTTATGCTTCATTGCACATTCCAGGTCAAAACTACTTCACCTAAGAAGTACTTTGTCCGGCCAAATACTGGTGTTCTTCATCCTTGGGATTCGGGCATCATAAGAGGTGAGACTCTGTCAGTGTTGCAAAGAGGATATGCTGTGTGTCTGTATGTCCGTCCAATAATGTTACAAGCTGAAGTTATGAGCTATGTACACATATTTGATCATTTTACCTATTCGAAGTGGATGTGATAATTTCTGTTATTATCTGACCAATATACTTCTTTCAGTTTTTTTGAACTAAAGATCTCTAATTTCGTGGGAATACATTGATTTTGGTTTGATTCTGGATTTACAGTTACTCTACAGGCTCAACGAGAATATCCACCTGATATGATATGCAGAGATAAATTTCTTCTTCAAAGTACAGTTGTTCCTCCTCATACTGATATTGATACCCTTCCATCCAATACTGTGAGTATATCTGTTTGTTTTTCATGGTAGGAATGTCTTCTTGTATTATGACATGTCACCTCCATGTTAGCATATCTAATGTGATGTGGTGTTGCTTTGTCTAGTTCAACAAAGAGAGTGGAAGAGTATTAGAAGAAAGCAAGCTTAGAGTTTTATATCTCCCTCCTAACTCGACTCAGGGAAATGATGATTCTGGAAACAGTGCCAAACGAAGCCCAGATGAGGCAATTTCACTAAGGCCTTTTCTCACAAGTCTCCTTTTCATTGCCCCTATTCCAATTTTTTCTTGAACAGTTTTGCTCCATCATGAATCTTAAGACACACTTTTGAAGTAGCTAGCTTGCTGATTTATGAGAGCTTTCTTATGTGATTGACAATTTTGTTTTAAAATGCTAATGATTTCATATGTTCCTTTGCAATTTCAGGCACACGGTTCAAATATTGATGATGTAAGTTTGATGTTTAACCCTCTTTGATATGGAAGAAACATGCTAATTGACGGTCTGTCCATTTTCATTGTTATAAATTTCTCAACAACACAATCCACCACTTCTGTGAAATCTTCACAGCTTTGCTTGATAATAAACCGGCCACAAGCATATTTCATAATGTGCGTTTCATATTTTGTTACAGTTTCTTAGGGTATACTTTTGCATTCGTTCTTTTTATACTTAACATTAAGATGTTTGACTCATGCATTTACTTTACTTGTGGAATGCGGATATAATTTTACTTTATTCAAGAAACTGACAACATGACTGTTTAAGCCATGATCAGTGGAGAAAAGTAATTGCATTGAAAATGTGACATAGTTTCTGTTCTTTTTTCCCCTATGAATCTTGAGCAACCTAAGCGAATGCAGCATCCTGATTTGGAATTTATATTATTTCTTTATCCAATGTTCTTATCTATGTTATGTGTTTTAGCAGAACTTAGCATTGAGGCATCTAAAGCAAGAAAGGGATGAAGTTGTTCAGCAAACACGTCAACTCCAACAGGAATTAGTGAGTTTCTGCAGCCCTTATCGGAGACATATATGTATATGGACTTAACGTTTTAAATCTAGGGTTGTGCTCTTCTAATATCATTATAAAGACGCTTTTATCCAATGACATGTTCATATTTTGCAAAGTGTGAAAAATGCACTCTTTTGCACTTTTCAAGAAATGAAAATGTCATCATAAATAAAAATGTCATTGTAATGATGTTTGGAGAACACACCTGAATGTAAAACTCCACCCAGAATCCAAGCTAAAGGTTGTTAATGAGCAGTGCCTATGGATTAGGACAAAGAATAAAAAATGAGATGACAAGTATACTTTTTTTTTTGGTCAGAGAGATGACAAGTAAGTATACTTAGGAAAAACTATAAATAAACTTCCAGATATCAATAGATTTTCTACAGTGGCTTATTCATATGCTGTTAATCACGATATTAGTCATCGGTGCACCAAAGGACTTGTTATATTGGCTACATGAAAGCTATGTAGAGGGATATTATGCACCTTAAGGCGTCATTTTTAGATGATTATTAGCAGATATAACATACTTTCTTCTAGTGGAGAATGGATTAAAACTGGTACTCATGAGAAATGCAACCTTAAGGCGTCATTTTTAGATGATTATTAGCAGATATAACATACTTTCTTCAAGTGGAGAATGGATTAAAACTGGTACTCATGAGAAATGCAAATGTTGAGCTCAATTTTGGAAATGTCTCTTGACCTGCATTGTGTAATCCATTTTTGTTCCAGGACATGTTGAGAAGAAGTAGGCAACGACAAGGAGCCCCGGGATTTTCCTTGAAATTTGTTGCTCTCGTGGCGCTTATAGGAATTATATTTGGCTTCCTCCTTAAATTCTCTCTGTCTTCGCCTTCTTCCACAGTATAGCTCTTTCGCGCCACAGGTGAAAACCTTGTTTGTTTATTAGCCATCTCATTCCTTGTGGTCAATTAAAACCGATATAGAGATTTAAAACGAAAAATTCATTTGTCCATTTTGTTTTGTGTTTATATTTTTGTGTGCATAATTGATGATTCTCCTTGTGAGTGCATTTGCTGGGCTGTTTTATTACCCATTTCTTCTTCCTTTCCTGCCTTATTGCTGTATTCTTATCATATAAACTGCAGCAGTAGTCTATGTTACCCAGATGTCTAATAGGACAGCGTTTTCTGTTTTTGTTTCGTATAGTATAAAACTATGCAACGATGTGTTTTCCTGTGTTCTTATCGTTTCCGTTTTTGTTTAACATAGGCAGTAGCTATCTGAATCTCGTATGAATTAATTCAGCACTGTAAAATGTGTTTGCTTTCTTCGCAAATCAAGCAAGCACTCCTTTGATCTTCTTTGTACTAAATTTGCTGGTTTCAGCATATTTTTGTTGCCGAGGACTTGGTTGTTATCTATTTTTAGTTTTCCTACTTTTACCAAAATTAAAATAGCCTTTTTTTTCTTACAAAAATAGTGAGATTGTTATAGTATAGTATATTTTTAATATAATAATTTTGATAATTATAGATATATCAAAATTAAGATCTCATAAATGATATTAACAGAGCCCTTTTATAATCGGTTTATTGTTGTCATATAATATTGGGTAAGCTTAAAATAAAAGTCAACTAATGATACTGTACCAAAAAGAAAGTCGTGCTTTAATTACCACTAGATCCAATATGGCGTTTTTTTTTAACTGGCCCATCAAAGCGGAAAGAAGATATTTTTCAAGTAGGTTAGGCAGGCCCAAATTATGTTTTTATGTATAAAACTAGTTAGTTATAAATTGAAAATTTTCTATAGTTTAATAGTTTACAACCTTTAAAATTAAATGTTATGTATTGTTTTATGTAGGCTTTTTGATTTATAAGTCACATTGTCTCCAATATCTGGTTCCTCTACGGGCTCGTAAGAAAACGAGCCAAACATTTTAACATTGCAAATTTACGCTCTTCCATCTACAGAAGTATTATTATCTTTCAATTTCCAAATGATTATGGAGACATGGAGTGGACGGAGTAGCACACATACACATTCAAAAAAAGAGGTGACTTTGAAGCGAAGAATATTGAATTATAAAGAAAAACTTTATGCTTAGATATTTATTTGTTAATGGGTTACAACTTACAAGGCACGAGATCATGTAGCAATTACCAATGAGGTCCTTTATTTGTTAGATTATGTAGTCCTTTTCCTTTTTTTATAGAAGTTCATTTACAAACTCTTTAAACATATATTAAATTAGTTCATTTAAGCGTTGCATTGTAAATAAAGATATATTAAAAATCTAAAAAGAACTCTCGTCATTTCCATTTTTTATGTTCCTTACAAACTCTTTAAAAATCTAAAAAGACAAATATTGCAAAATGGAAAGGGTAATTATCATTCTATTGCCACGACTCTATTTACCTAAATGCATACGTAGTGGTGGTTATGATCAAAATCACTGTTCCACTACAACTGCCTCCACACATAAGCTGACTTTGAAGCAACCTTGTAATTATAACAAAGTTGAACATAAATTTTGATGTCAATGCGTATTAAAATAGCAAATCGGACTTTGTTTAATTACTCCAAAATTAATGTCGCATGATGACTCTATAAATTAAAACCACATATAATTATGTTGTTGAATAAGAAGAATAGGTTTTTCATATTCATTAAATGGTTTGCAATCACCATTTTTTAACCAAAGGTAACTAACTAATTAATGTGCTCACCCATGCAAGTTGGTTTGCTTAATTAATTACTCAAAGGGATCCAACCATGTGAAAAGCCATGAGTTGTATAGTTAAACATTTAGTAGTGGAATGCAAAAGTGTGTGTAATTAATGTATCTCATCATGCCCTTTGATGGCCAAGTCAAGTTTTTTGATCCATTTAGATATATCCACACGTACCTAGAAAATTAAGTATAGAAGCTAGCTAGCTTGTAGACACTTTACTCTTCTTATATAAATGCATCACCTCTAAGTAAATTTAACCACCAAAGTCCACAACACTAGCATCGATCTAGCTAACCTCTTACAACACATTCTCCAATCAGATTTATTCAGCTTCGATAAGCTTTCATCAACTATGACTGAGTTTCGAATCCTTAACCACTTGCATATGTTTTCGGTTGCAACGTTATTGTTGCCTTTGCTTTGCTCCTCTCAAGCTATATCCAAGTCCGCCAAGGCCAAGTTCTATGAAATGCCCGACGGTCTAGGGACTCCAAGTATGTACTTTACTTAACTTGAGTAGCTAAAATCATCGTGCGCATGAAAATATACATTTTATGTTTTACATGTGTAAAATTCACTTGCATTGTTCAAGCCTCACTAGTCTAACGGGTAGGTGATGACGTATGTGAGAAAATCATCACTTATATTTTACGTTTAATTAAGGTGGAGCATGTGGGTATGGAGAATATGGGAGAAATATCTCGAATGGAAATGTAGCTGCGGTGTCATCAAGTTTTCTCTACCGAGCTGGAGCTGGTTGTGGGGCTTGCTATCAGGTCCAACTCAATATTCAGTTGATCTAATGATAAATTGATACTAGACTTTTTTTTTAAATAATGTCAGAAGATTCGAGTTCAAATCTTTTTTTATTAAGTAACGTCACGTTCTCGGTCATTTCTAACTATCAAATTAACATATGTTTTTGTTACGAGTTCAGGTGAAATGTAAGGCGCCAGAGTGCAACAAAGAAGGAGTTAAAGTAGTAGTGACAGACGACGCATCAATAGACAAAGCCGACTTCATCCTAAGCTATCACGCCTTTGCGACAATGGCTAAGGCCGGGAACGAGAAGACGCTAAAGGAGAAAGGCATAGTTGACATCCAATACAAAAGGATCCAGTGTGTGTATGGTGCAGGGGAGAGCCTGAGGGTGAAGGTGCTTGAGCATAGTAGTTACCCTGACTACTTGGCCTTTCTCTTCCTTTATCAAGGGGGCACTTCTCCAATCACAGCCGTTGAGATCTTTGAGGTCAGATTTTCAATCCAATTATATAGTTTTTGAACAAATCTGATAAATTATTTGGTTAGTAGCAAGACTAGTGTATTTTTTTTTTTTAATAAGGTAAAGATTAGGAGATTCTTTAAGGAGGGCGTCCTAGAGAATCCTTTCGGATGAGAACCTGAAGTTATGAGTTATCCATGAGGAGGTTGGTAGGGATGCTGTGGCCCAGCTTAGCGATTTTATCGGCCACAACATTGCAATCCCTACCCACATATCGGACTGACACAAAATTAAATTGTTTAAGGGATACCATAATATCTGAAATTAATATTTTAATCTCCCAAGAACATTTTCCTGTATTGTTAACATCATTTATAACTATGAGATTATCCCCTTCAATCTCAATTTTTGTAATTCCTTTTCTATGAGCTTCTCTGATTCCTTCTTTGAGTGCAAGAGCTTCTGCTTTCAAAATTGATACTGGACCTTGTTTGTATATATAATAAGCTTGACATGTTACTCCACTTATTGCTAATTATTTTAGGACGCAACTCCACTAAGTTTATGTATTGGACTTATATGTTGGCATTCCAACATCCAAACACCACTAACATATAAGAAAATGTGAAACTCTACCCATTGTATGAACTTTTAGTTTAAAAGGTGAATTCTGATTAATCTTATATATATGTGAGAAATATTTAAAATTCCTGACATTTTATATTTAATATCAGCCCATCGAAATTTAACATTATATATGTGCACGACTTTTAATCTAATTGACTTGCAGTCTTTAATAGTAATTGATTAGTATGTTTTTTTGGAAAAAATATGTAGTGGTGAATTTTCACAATGAAAGGTCATGGATTGAGTCACTAGTTCAAAATATAATGTGTGGGCTCACTCACGTACCTCTTTAAATCTTAGGGTGGTATTATCAAATCTAGCTGAACTTTATTCTATTCAATCACAAACAAAAATGTATGAAATGTATGATAGATACCCTTGACATATATATCAACATGTGAGTCAATTTGAAAATTCAATCAAGTTGAACTTTGTAGTACATAATCCTTTGAACTTAATTTGTAGTACATAATCCTTTGGCCGGCAAGAAATATGTTTTGAGCTCAAAACTTCGAAAAGTATCCAATATTTAAGAGATCTAGATTGATTATCATATTTATTTGATATTTACTAGAACGATTTTTCTAACCTATGCCTTTAGGGCATAGGTTACTAGAATATGATGACTAACTAATTAATGGGCAGAATACATAAACGGCCCCCTGTACTTGGACCAATTGGTCACTTGGCCCCCTGTACTTTAGCCCTAACCGTTTAGCCTCCTATAGTTGCACATTGCGACCTATTGAACCCTTATTGAACCACTTATCCCAGCTTTTTTAGGAGTGTGGTGCACGCGCGATGATGTGTTATATTGTATTGCCACAATGGCGATGACATGGATGACATGTCGATGACATGATGTGTTATATTGTGTTGCCACAATGGCATCCATGTCATCGCCATTGTGGTAACATAATATAACATTTCATCGCGCATGCACTACACTCCTAAAAAAAGCTGGGATAAGTGGCTCAATAGGGGTTCAATAGGTCTCAATGTGCAACTATAGAGGGCCAAACGGTGAGGGCTAAAGTACAAGGGGCCAAGTGACCAATTGGCTCAAGTACAGGGGGCCGTTTATGTATTCTGCCCTAATTAATGTGCACATCTACACCACCACATTTATGAGTCATTCTTTGATCAACTTTTACCATATCTAGCCCAAATTCATGCTCATCACCAATTAGCTTGTACAAATGTAATTACCTAGAATTGAACTTATTGAATCATAATCAATTGGTCTAATTTTATTTTCACAGAAGGATAGCATTGAGTGGAAACCATGTACTAGATCATATGGAGCAGTTTGGCACATCTCTAAGTCCTCCAAAAAGTGGCCTCACAATAAGGTTGTTCTTGCCCGGAGGATCTTCTTCTAAGCCTACTTGGATTCTCCTCCCCAACGCCATCCCTGATCCTTGGACCCCCGGAGCCTCTTATGATACTTCTGTTCGCATCCCTTAATCGTATATATATTTCGATCATCGTCCTTCAAACACAAATCAATCGAGTTTACCAATCTAAATTATACAGCTGTTATTATGTATGTTGTGAAAATAGAGTCTTTCATCGAAATCTGGTACCAATTGAAACCTATTATATAAGATTGATGGATTACTTTCTTCTACTGTCAAGTGGCTTATATACTGGTCGAGCTTATACGAAGGATAAATATACTTAAAAAAGGCCCGTTTTCTTTCTATATCAAGATATCAGATATGGGTATGAATTCCGTTATTTGATATATGAGGATATCGATATCAGTTGATATCAGAATGATCATATTGTTAATATCAGAGTGTTATTTTGATATACCTCGAAAAATTGTTATATGAAAGATATCACTCATACCTCTATTCATATCCAATACCCTTGATATCACTCATACATTGATATCCATATCAATATATACCGATATTTAATACCTCATATCTTAAATATCAATATTAAACGAGTCCTAAATATGTATTACCTCTCTATACGTTCATTTTGCATCACAAAGAGGTCATGTAAATAGAAATGGTATAAATAGAAATGGTACCTACATATTTAGAAGAGGTTGAAGTGGCAAAAAAAGGGATCACCGGCCCAATTAAAAAGAAGAATCTTCCCCACCGGCTACCTCTTACGCAACGTATTGATTTCTATAGACATATCCTTTTCCACCTTTATTGAGTTAAATTTCACATTGTTCTTAAATTGTATACTTTTCTCTTTCTAATTACTTTGGGTAATCCTAATTTTAGCGTCTATGTTAAGCTGAGATCGATTAGAGACAACGACCGTCGACCGCTATATTTAACCGAATCCTACTTTCTCTTTTTATTTTTCTTGCCTTAGCTTGCTTGTCTATAATAAATAGGTTCCAAATTCGTATTAAATTTAATACATGATAATATTCTGTTTCAATCAATTTGAACCAAGTTTGATTGGTGGTCTTCTTATCTGATTTTTTTAAGATTTTACATTATCAAAGTTGGTTGTTCTAAAGTTTGTGCTTAATTAAAATTTGTCTAATCTTTTTCAGCTTTTGTACTTGGAAAAATATTTAATATTAACTTTTTTTAAAACTTATGATAAAAGCACACATTTTTTATAATGAGAAAAGTAATTTGAGTAGATAAAAATTAGGCTGAAAACACATTTTAATCTAGTATATTCTTTTAGACGAGGACGTAAAATGATGTACTAAATAAATTTGTTCGAGAAGGTACAAGAGAAAAATGTCGATTCTAGTAAAAAACAAAAAGGCATAAAATGTATTATCGGATGAGAGAAAAAATGCGTCGTAGTGCCATATATTAAACTAAACTATATAATTTTAGTAACTTTTTTATAATATCAAAGGTAATTTAATTTACACAAAACCAGCTTGATAAGAATTACATAATACAATTTCTACTCCTTTTTTAATAAGGAAAATATTTGAGAGGTCAAAAACTTCGTCAATTAGACAAGTCGATATAAAAAAAACCAAAATAATCTAAATAAATAAAATAATAATGTAGCAAACAACAAATTATCAGGTCCAAGGCTCAAAGCTAAGTAAAATACTTGAGTCGTTAATTGTGTGAAGTGCCTCGACATTGATCAAATGAGAAAAAAATCAAAATGTCTTACAAACAACTATGTACATTTCAGATTTGGATTACGAAAGCGTCTAGATATTGATCATATATCTACAAACTTTTTTTTCAAACAATAACCGCGATTACGCAAACCGCCAAAATAATACAAGCAATCCCATGATATAATTTAGTCTCTGTTTAAATCATATTATTTTATACATTACATAACTTAAGACATTAAAAACACAACTTAATATATATTAAATTATATGATCCAAACATACACTTATATTTTGTTATGACATTTTAGAGAATCAAAATATTCAATACACCAAAAAATTCCAAGATAAAAAACGCCAAAAATTACAGAATTTTTTTCATGCCGTAAAAAACGAATAAAGAAAAAGAATAAAAAATGGACAGAATTTGGAACTACACCACACTACCTTCTAGCAGATTTGAGCAAATGGAGGAGAAAAAGCAGACGCCATTGATAAAGCTTAAAGCAGATGAGAGTAGCTAGCCGATGATCGCGTCAAAGCACATCCCTTTCTCTCTTCCCTATACATTCCTTCTTTAACCCCCAATTCCTTCTCTTCTTCTCCTTTTTCTCTTCTTCACTTTCCCAAATCAATCCACCAATCGAAAAGCTTCTCAATCCTCTCATCAATGGCGGATGGGGCCTCAGTCTCACCACTCAAACCCCAACAACGGCAATCCAAGCAAAATCCACCGCCTCCTCCGCCTAATTTCCGCTCCCGATTTCTCTTCCGAGCCCTAATTGCAATCTTCTTCTTCATCGTCATCCCAATTCTCCCCTCAATCGCCCCCGAATTCTTCAACCAAAACCTCTTCTCCCAAAGCTGGGAGCTGCTCCACATAGTGTTCGTCGGAATCGCCGTCTCGTATGGCCTATTCAGTCGCCGATACGACGATTCCGGCGGCGAAATCGCGCCGAAATCGGACTCCACTCAGTCCTATGTGTCCAGATTGTTGCAGGCCTCCGCTGTTTTCGACGACGACGTTGATTCCCCGACTGCTTCGTCTTCGTTCGAGGATGGCGAAAACAAGGTTCAAACTTGGAGTTCTCAGTACTTTCGGAACGAGCCTGTGCTTGTCGTGGCTAATAAGAAACAGAGCTCCGTGATTAGGGACGATGATCACAAGCCCTTGCTACTCCCCGTGAGGAGCTTGAAATCTAGGGTTTCGGACGATAATGGCGGCGGCGATGATTCTAGGGTTTCTGGTAGGTCTTATGCCAGGTCTAGAAGCTACAGCTCTAGTTCGGCTCAAAAGGAGCCTTCGAGCTGGGAGAAGAAGCTTAGAAATGGGAGCTTGAAATCCAGGGCTTCCGATTTCAATGGCTTCTCCGGATCCGATCTGAATTCGAGCTCTGATGGGGCTCAGACGCTCCGTGTGAGCACGGAGACGCTCAATGAAGATGAAAACGTTGTGCTTCCATCTCCAATTCCATGGAGAACAAGATCTGGAAGGTTGGAGAAAAGGGAAGATGATCCTCCAATGGAGGAAATAGATCCTAATCCAACATGGACCTCAAAATCTTCACCATTTAAGGCGTTTCCGGCCCCAGCTTGCTTGTTCGAGTCTCAGTCGAAAAGAAGCGAGGATTTGGGAAGAAAGAAGACCATTTATAGGTCTCCTCCACCTCCTCCTCCGCCACCACCTCCACCAGTGGCTTTGTACAAGCCGCCATTGATTAAGCCGAGAACTATCATGGCTGATCATGGCAATGAAGCTTCTTCATGGGAGAGAGCACAAGAAAGAAACATCGCTGATTACGCATCATCTGTGAAGTCTCGTAGGACTATAAGATCTACTAGAAGCTGGAAAGAAGCTGCTGAGGAGGAAGACCAAGAATTAATGGTGACCCAGAAGCCAAATGAGCTGACCCATGATGAGAATTCGTTCTCTGATTATGCAAATGAGGTTGAACATGATTTCCTTGGAGAGGTTCATGCTATGAGTGATGATGATGAAGAAGATGAGTTAAGGGATGAGACTAGAGGAGAAATGGAGAAGCCAGAAAATGGCAAACAATTAGAGAATGATGTTGTTGCTGGTGCTTGTTCATCTTCTGGTGGTGTTGATGATGAAGGGCCAGATGTTGATAAGAAGGCTGATGAGTTCATAGCCAAGTTTAGAGAGCAGATTAGGCTTCAACGGATCGAATCCATCAAGAGATCAACTGGGCAGCTCAGTAGAACCAGTGTAAAATGAAGTCACTCAGGAAACATATATTGCTTTTGGGTTATATATACAATTTGTAAGTTAATACTCATTCATCCTTGAAAGAGTTTTTTTCTTTGCTTGGATTATTGCTCTTGCCTGTAAACCAGCAAGTATGCTAATATTGAAAAAAGGGCATCTTTGTTTTGAAAGATTTCCTTGGACTTGAAAGTGTTATGACTTCAATTCAAAGAGCTCAGAACCTGAATGATGATGAATCTTGGGCTTAGTTTAAGCAATTCTGCTGTATATGCAATGGTTTTGAGGAAGCTTTAAAACAGGACTTTTTTTTTTGGTACCATATGTTAGGGTGATTAAATGCATAAAAATAAGTTTTAAATGGTGATTTTTGGTAAAAAATAATTATAAGAGATGGTTTAAGTAATTAAGTGTAATAATAATCCTAAGCTAATGCAAAATCCCCTTTATATATGATGATCTACTTTTGAATTGGCAGAATACATATACAGGCACTTGTACTTGTGTAAAATAGTCATTTAGACACCTCACCTTTGGATTTGTTCTATTGAACACCGAAACTTAACAAATTAGGACCTATTGAACACCTCGTCGCTGATGTGGCCATTTGCGTACATCTCACGTTCAACTGGGCGAGTGGGGAGTGAAATGTGGAAATTTCTTAGAAAAAAAAATACTAAAAACCCCCTCTATTATTTTTTCTAAGGTAATAAATAAAAACACCACTTAATTATTTATTTCTCCAAGCCTTTTTTTATCTTCTTCTTCCTTATGCCAATCCAGATACTCTAAATCCCCAAATCATTTACAGAAGAACATCAACATTCAACAATTTTTCTTTTATTAAAATGAATCTTTGAAAGTAACATTTAGAAGAAATCCATACTTGTCTCCTTCATCTGAAAACCCCTGGATCTATCCTCCCCTCCCCCTTCCTCTGCCGCCGGAATCCTAACTCTCGACTTCAGCGGATCTGCCGGCCACCACTAGTCCATATCATCCTGAAGCTTCACCCCGCTTGTCCAGATCTGCCGACCACCGCTTCTCCAGATCTGCCAACCTACGAATCGTAGAGTCATCCTTGGCCTGCGCCAATTGAATCCCGACGCCGTAGTTGAAGAGCTAAGCCCCATCGATGCCGTAGTTCCGCCCACTGCCCTCTCAGGCCGTTTCTCTCGCCGGAGGACGTCTCGAATTCCTCGCTGTAGTTGAATCTGTGTTTGCTCTACACGCCTCGATCGAGTTAACCATAGAAGATCGAAGATCCAAGAAATTTGTGGGAGCCGGTGTGAATCTGTGTTGCTCCGAATCTGAGTATGCTCCACTTGAAGCCCCCATTGAGTTTGCTCAAACACTTGAGTTTGAATTGCTCCACTTGAATCTGATTTTGGATCTTTATCAATTGAGATTTGAGAAATAATTAAAAAAATATAAACCACATTTATAGATGTCGTCAAATATTCAGATCTGATTTATTATTTTTTGTTTCCATACTATTGATAATTTTAACTATTTTTTGAAATAATTAAAAAATATAAACCACATTTATAGATGTGACGTCCATGTGGCGTTGAATTCTGCCATGTCAATGCGCGTGCAATACACTTAATTAAAGTATTAGCGTCCAGGTGTTCAATAGAACAGAAAAGGTTAAGTTCAAGTGTTCAATAGAACAAAACCAAAGGTGAGGTGTCTAAGTGACTATTTTACACAAGTACGAGTGTCTGTATATGTATTCTGCCCTTTTAAATTATGATTTTAAGGAACTCTTCCAACCAATTTCATCATTTGTTCAGAAACTTTTTGAACATCATCTACTTGGGTGATTTAAGTTTGTATTGGATGACAGTAAATATGTCAACGTGTCAAGAAATGGATACAATCTTTGTACATACATTTGAACTTAAAGTTTTTGTCCGCCTCCATTTGTAAATCTAGCTTTAGGAGTACGCAATAACGCAAACAATACAAAATCAAGAACATAATACCTTTTCAATTGTTCTAGGATAAAAGAAGAAAAAAAGGTTTGCTGGGGAATATTGAAAGTATTCTTTTCTTTTTTTTTTGATGAGAAAAAAGTATTCTTTTCTTAATCTTGAAGATGTCATGTAATTTTTGACTGATGAAGGGCAAAGCATCATTTGATAAAGAATAAAGATGTCTTCTTCACATGACATAACTTAACAAGGGTATTATGTATAACAAACAACACATTCTGTGCCTCTTTTTTATCTTTTTTGTTTTGGGACATGAGGCATTTGACTAGTATATATTCAGTGGGAAGGTGATATGTTTCAGCTAATTTACTAGTACATGCATCTTTAACTAATACAAATCAATCTTAACTCGGCTATTTAGGCAGATACAACAACAACAACATCTACTCAAGTGGAACCCGGTACGAGACGGGATCTGGCGGGTCAAAATGTATGCACCCTTACCCCGACTCGAGATCGGGAGGGTATCTAAGATGAGCCCAAAGCAAAAGGAAGGGGGGGGGGCACCAGGAGGTAGAACTAGAGGAGTAGAAAAACAAGAGCGTAAAAGTGCTCTAGCAAACCCAGAAAACTGAAAACTATAACAAAAAAAAGCTAGAACGGAAAGATGGAAAGAATAGGGCACTCCCTCTAAGCAGATAGTGTAGTGAAATTAAATTAATTATATAATTAAGTTTGTATGTGTGTAAATTCAAACATTATCATTTGTCAAATGCTATAGTCACGGTCCACTCTTATGCATTGATACTAGTAGAGAAACTCTTCAATTAAAAACACTCTTCCAAGCCCACTCTTAATGCTATATTATTTTGCATAGGAATGCATAAAACACACTCATAATCAAAATACACACTTGTGCATTACATTAAAAGAAAACACACTCACATAAGAGAACAAGAGTAACTAATAGGCCAATGGAAATGAAAGAACCTCAAGCTAGCCAAGCATGAACACTTGATTCCAAGCTTTCCCCAGGTTATCCACAACGAAGTAATAGACCCAAGTGATCCACATTTCACCATAGTAGAACCACACTCTCCTCCAATGAGGATTTATCCACAAAACAATGAGAGTCCCAAGAAACATTATCACGGAAGAGACGGAGAAACATATATAAAAGACATCCATGTCCATCGAGTCATTAACATCATCCACATTCTGGTTTCTTGAGAGACTTGGACTTGAAGGGGAACAATCATTCAACAATGGAGGTCCGCAAAGGAAAGGATTGCCTTCATAGCTACTTTCTCCAAATGTCCCAAACTGAACTTTTTGTTCGGGTGTTCTTCCACTCAAGTTGTTGTGTGCCACACTAAAGACAGCAAGAGCATTCAAGTCTATCAACTCCGAAGGGATGCTTCCATTCAAGTTGTTATAAGAAAGATCCAAGCTCTCAATTTGACTTAGTTTGGATAGTGATGATGGGATCGAATCCGTTAACTCGTTGTGAGACAAGTTGAGTGCACGAACACCGATCATGCTTCCGATTTCAGGTGGGATTTCTCCGCTCAATTTGTTGCAAGCTAGATCAATTGCAGCCATACCATCCAAATCCATTCCTACGTAATTGTAGGTGTGGCTCTTAGTTGTAATCTCCATCTCATTTTGGAAGGTTAGAAAATTTCTAAAAGTTGTCTCAAGTCCATAGATCACATTTATGTGATTAGGATCTGAATCATAGTATGGATTGGAAAAATGGATATCTTGTTCTTGAAAATTGGATTTTATTTCAAGTGGTTGGAAGGTCATTTGGCTAAGGCAACGTGGTATTTGTCCACTTATGTTATTGCTGGAAAGATCAAGTATGGTTAGTTGGTCCAAGAAGCAAACTTGAGTGGGGATATGACCCTCAAAATGATTATTTTGCAAAGAGAGAATACTTAGACTACGGAGATTGCCAATCCACTCTGGGATCACACCAAACAAGTGATTGTCTCCAAGATCTAAGGTCATCAAGGAAGTGTTGTTTCTGAAAACCGGCAACAATGGACCATTTAGTTTATTTTTATATAAAGAGATATATACAAGGTTTGGACTATTAAAGCAAGGAGGTAGAAACCCGAAAAAACTATTGTTTGAAAGATTTATGAAGCGAAGATAGTTAAGTTTGCACATCTCTGTAGGAATATGGCCTCCTAAGTGATTGCTACTCAAATCCAACAATTCAAGTGATGTTTGAAACAAGCTTAATGGGATCATTCCCGAGAAATTATTGTTATTGTAGCGCAAAAACCTTAATGATGATGAGCTTGGGAGTGATGGTATGACTTCTAAATTGTTTTGTGACAAAAAAAGAGCTTTCAAAGAAATACAATCCTTTATCCAACCTTTTGGCAATTCACCAGTCAAGTGATTGTAGGATAAGTCTAGCCAGTTCAAATACTTCATTTCTCCAAAGGTTGAAGGCGTAAGGAGTTTAATAGAATTTTTAGAAAAATTGAGGTACTGAATGTTTGGTAGAGATTGACTTAGATTTGCAGAGAGGTGATTTATATGATTGTTTGAGACATCTAAGAATTTGATTTGAGAATGAGGATGCCTCGAAAAGTGGAGTGACCCTATGAACAAGTTATTAGCAAGTTCTAGCGTATTTAAAAAGGTGTTATTTTCTATAATACAAGTAGGGAAGTTGCCGTCAATATAATTGTGGGAAAGATCAAGATAGGTTAAGTTGTATTGGTGAAGAATAAAGTTTGGAAGTGTTGTACTTATATTACAATTTGATAGTGACAGGAAAGACAACTGCAATTTGGGGATAAAAGGTTGATTAGGTGCATAATCTGGTATCACATCATTTCCATCTAGGAAAAGGAGTTTGAGGCTTGAATGATTGGCAAATGATCTGAATGTTTGAGGGATTTCAAACTTGTTGTTTGAAAGTGAAAGAGTTTGGAGTGAGGTAAGCTTGGTTAGAGGAAAGTTTTCAACATTGCCAATTAATTGATTGGATGAGAGATCAAGAAATTGCAAGGTAGTTAAGTTTGCCAACCAAAAGGGAAGTTTGCCATTCAGATTGTTAATTCGAAGATCTAAATTCTGTAGAGATGTGAGGTTTCTCAAGCACAAGGGTACTTGATTTAGATTATTATGGGAAATGTATAGATCTTGAATCTTCTTCAGTTGGCAAAGCGACCCTGTGAAAACAAATCAAGGAAAGAGAGAATTCATATACTGTAGTTATTTACTTTAAAGTGGATTTTGCTGAATAATGTTAAATTCATAGAATAATAGAGTCAAAATCTCATAGTTTGGAAATACGTACGTACAATGTGTTAATTAGTAAATTGTAACCTTACGATGCATTCATTCATTTTGTCATATGCATGTAATAATGAACAATTAAGTGCATATTTTATTTTATTTTCCTTATAATAATTTTCTTATAACTATATCATATGAATCTAATTATCTCCAAATCTAAAACATTGTATAATAATAGAAGGATTCATGTCATATATGAAAACATTGAATACAAAATATTATTCAAATATATATTTGATCTGTTGATCGTAAAAATGCCCATCAAACTCATTTTGTACACACATGTCAATATAGTTGATTTAACTCTACCTGTAGTTTCGAGCAATCCACCGAAATCATTTATCGCAAGATAAAGGGTCTTTAGAGATGAAAATGATACCAATGAGTCCAAAAGTGTGTTTGCATCTTGGAATGTAATGTTGAGTAAGTACAATTTTTCCAATTTACTTGAATTACGTGGACTACCTAAAACAACGATTTAAAAAAATTAGTTAGATCAATGATAGAACAAATCAAAAGAAAGATTTGATATTCAAGCATATATAAGAATAATCAATACTAACCATGAATTCTTTTGAAACCATCAACTCTATTATAGCACAAACCCAACGCCTTGAGATTTTGCAAAGCCTCAATATCTGTGTTCAAAACTCAAATTAGCCGATCATTGTAGGAGGTACATATAAAGGGTTCCTACGGTACTGCTAAAAAATTCTAATACACAAAGCTTTTGTTAAATTTATAAGATGGATTAAAGACTTTGTAATTAATCAAATTATGACTATACTATTTCTATGATACGAATAATTTAAGAATGACATAGAGACACTAGACTAGTTAATGAAAGAGGCATAGTCTTACCATTGAGATCAATCATTCCTTTGAGTTTGTTGTCATAAAGATATAACTCCTCCAAGGATGAAAGTTGTCTTAGATGGTGAGTCCATCCAGTGATTGAGTTGCCCCTTAGATCGAGTAGTTGAAGATGTGGAAAAGGGAGGAAGAGCGAGGCATTCAAATACCAGTCTGTATATCTCAAATAATAAAGTTGGAGTTCCACGACTCTTCCATTGTTTCCACAAACAACCTCGTCCCAATCACAACAGTCGCTCGGCCTTCCCATGGCTTCTTCCTTCCAATCAGCAAGCGCGGTGCCATTGGGATAGTTGATTTCAGATTTGAGCTGCAAAAGGGCATCGAGTTCGTCCTTGCGACACCCAAAACAACAACCAAATCCATGGAAACCAAGTATGAGAAAACTCACCAGCACTAGTAACTTTTGCATATTGTATGTGTTTGTGTGCATGTGTTTGCTTTGCTAGCATAGCAGATGTATCGTACATATATATAAAATAATTTTCAGTACTCCTGTATTTTATTTTGCGTATAAAATTAAAGTCTTGGTCGTGTAGATAGTCTACGCTTTTGCATCGACTTGGAAAATTTTGAGATGCATCCAAAATGGATAGAAATGGAAATTGATAGATCAACCTTAAGACTTTTCCATACGGGAATATTCCTATAGATCCTTCCAATTCAGTTTTATTAGCTATGGAGTATGGAGTATGGAATATTGTATTTTTTCTTCACAATAAATAACGATTGTAGATTGTGCCGAGTTTGAGCTTGGCCGGGCCGGGTTAGAAATTAGAATTACGATGATTATAATTATTTAAGTAAAAAACAATATTTCAGTTGAGAGCTAAAAAGTTGATTAGAAAGACCATTTCACTTAAAACCAACTGATAGTTCGAAAAATTATTTATGGGAAGCTTCTTTGCATGTATAAACTTCACTGAAACGGTCATGTACGTACACAGATTCTTTAGTGAGAATAAAAAACCAATAATGAAAGCCAAATGAAAAAGCTCAATTACTGTACATGGATTAATAAGTGATCCATATGAGCTTAGTACGTGTGGTGTTTGTTGGCTCGCTAGTCCTTAGACCTTAGTAGAAGAATGAAGTCTATGTCTGTATTTACAAGTCTTGTTGACTTGTAAAGTCATTCTATGCGTGTGCAATGGGAAATTGTGGATAGTTACATATAACGACATAACGTGTATCCCGGGAGAATCAATCATCCTCAAAAAAATTTCAAATCTATACTATATATATATATAAAAAACGTTGTAAACCACTAAATTAATTTTGATCTCATCTTATATTTAAAAAAATAATTTTATTATATTAATTTAATTTTTAATTTAAATTTCTTTCTATTATGTGAAAAGAGAAAGAGTCTTGTGTGAATGGGTGCCTGTGTGAGAAATAAGAATAAATCTCGCTCGTTCATTCCAAAAAAATCAACGTCCCTGATTAAACATTTATTAAAAAGGATAAAATACGGCACAGGCGAACTTTTCCCGTATTATTCGCGTATTTTTCAATAAAATACGGCATGGACGAATTTTTCCCGTAATTATTCACGAATTTTTCAAAAAATACGTTTTTATGAGACGCGCCCAGTTTGTTCATCAAAACTAGTGATTTGTTCATCAATACTAACTAATTGTGCATCGAGTTTTTGATAACATTGTTCATCGATTTCGAGCTTTTTTAATTTTTAATTTTTTATTTTAACCTTATTTATGTGTAGGAATACAATATTATGTAGTTTTTTATGCACATATAATTAGTTTTGATATACACATATTTGTTCATTGATATACTCGTATTTGTTCATTGATATACACCTATTTGTTCATTGATATATCCATGTTTGTTCATTGGTATACTTCTTTTTGTTCATTGTTATACACTTATACCATTATTTGTTCATTGATATACCCTATTTGTTCATGGATATACCCCCTTATTTGTTCATTGATATAACCTTGTTTGTCCATTGTTTGTTCATTGATATACCCTATTTGTTCATGGATATACCCCTATTTGTTCATTGATATAACCTTATTTGTTCATTATTATGCCCTTTATTTGTGAATTGAAATAAACTTATGTTTATGTGTCAATGCTATTAACTTATACATTTAGGACTATTAATACCATCAACTTGTAATTTAGGACTATCTATTTGTACATTTTTGCAATTATTTTGTGCTTTAAGGCTATCTTGAATGCAATATGTCAATACGAATGAAGTGCTCAATATAGTACCTAAATAATTTAAAGCTATCAACTTGTACATAATATAAATGCAGTGCTTTAAGGCTAATTTGTCAATACGAATGAAGTGCTCAATATAGTACCTAAATAAGATAAGTTTGATGTAGAAACTTGAATGCAAAGGATAATAGATAAAGAATTTGACTTTGCAATAATATGGTGTATGCTAAGAGAACGAGACAACAACAAACCGAAGAGGAGTGCTTGTGCCTTATTTAGCTATGAACAATTTGATGTTATTAATGAACAAATATGCATGTAGCAATGAACAAATTGAGGTTACTATTGAACAAATATGCATCTAGCAATGAACAATTATATGGAAAAAGGCAATAAACAAATATGCATAAACCAATGAACAAATTGATGTTACTAATGAACAAATATGCACAAACCGGTGAACAAATATGCCAAAACCAATGAACAAATATTTTCGTTTTTTATGAACAAAATCACAATGTTGATGAACATATTGCATGCAATTTTGATACACATTTGTTCATTTTTTATATACAAACAATAGATTTTTGATGCACAAGCAATAGTTTATTTATGCACAAAATCACAGTTTTGATGAATAAAATCATAGTGTTGATGAACAAATCCACATTATTGATGAACAAATCCACAATATTGATGAACAATCTGGGCGCGCGTCCTATTTCCATTTTTTCCAAAAATACGCGAATAATTCGCCAATAATTCGCCCGTGCTGTTTTTTTCCCTTTTTAAGTGAAATGATCAGCGCCTTTGATTTTTCTTCATCCAACGACTCTTGTTCTTTCTTATTTCGCACTTGGGCGCCCATTCGCACCTGAACCGGACTCATGTGAAAAAATAATAATAATTTTTAGTACTCTTGTAATCTGCGTATAAAATTAAAGTCTTGGTCGGTAGTTACTCTACGCTTTTTCTAATAAATATGTTATTTTTATTTTTATGTTAAATTAAAAACTTATTTATTAAATAAATTAAGTATTAAATCTATATACTCGGCATTACACAACAGGTATAACTAGTTAAAATTAACTAGCAAGACTTAGGGGTGTTCAATGGGTCGGGTCGCGGGCGACCTGCGCTGACCCGACCCGCAATTTGTGGGTTGTAGTTCGGGTCGGGTCGCAGGTCAATTTTTTCAATTTTGTGGGTCGGGTTGGTTTAAACAGCGTGGGTCGACCCGTGACCCGCAATATTTTTAAAAATATATATATTTTTATAATTTTATTAATACATAAACTATTTTTTTATATAAAAAACCGTTGAGTTTGCGGGCCGACCCGCAAACCCGACAATTTTTTTATAAAAAAAATACATGTTTTTAGGTAAAAAATCATTTTTTGATCCGATTGACTTAGTCAAATGGGTCAAGCGGGTCAAAAATATTTTTTTCCCGGGTCGCATGTCGACCCGACCCATTGAGCATCCCTAGCAAGACTTATTGCGTCATACCCTCTCTGTCCAAAAATGTGGGCTTTATTGCATGGATTATCACACCAAAAATGACATCTTTCCAAAAAAAGTTCACAAAATATTATGTTCAAAAAGGCCTTGCCTTGGGCCTTATGGCACCTCATGCAGGCCCATTCTGAAAAGCTCAAGCCTCTTGCGCCTAGGCTCCAAAGGCCCATATGTCATAGATTGGGGCCATTGAGTATTAGTTTCCACCTTATTCATTGCCTTATGTTGTTCTCGTCTTTGGCGGGTTTGTGCAGCTTAGGGCTGTCAAAATTTGACCCGACCCGAGAAATCCGTCCGACTCCGAACCCGACCCGACCCGAGAAAAAAATAAAAAGTTTTATACCCGAGACATGTTTGACCCGAACTAATTTGACCCGAATCCGAAAAAACCCGAACCCGAGATTAACCCAAAACTGATTATACTCGAGTGGACTAGCCTGATGCAACCCGATATCCGATGCTACCCGACCCGAAACCATCCGAAAATCCGAAGTTACCCAACCCGAAACCATCCGAAAATTACATTATTTTTTAAAATATTAATAATAGTGAATATTTATTATAATTATATTTTTAATTTAAATGTTACATTAATAATAGTGAATATTTATCAAAATCCGGCTTACTCGAAATCACATTAACCCAAAATTCGGCCAAAGTTGAAATCCGATTCACCCAAAATCCGACTCACCCGAAACCCGACTAAATCCGAAATCAACTAAACCCGAAACCGGACTTATCCGAAATCAAGTTGGACCGAAAACCGAATGACCCGACCGAAATTTACCCGAAACCCGACTTTGCCCGATTAATTGAGCACCCGACCCGAAATGATCCAACCCAATTTGACCCGATTTTCAAATTATCCGAATTTGACCCGAATCCGAACTTACCCGAAATTGAATTGACCCGACCCAAACCCGACCCGACCCGCTCGAATGACACCCTGTGTGCTTGTATATCCATACTAGCTTATTCTTCATTACTTTGTTGTAAGCGTGTTTGTGTTGTTGAGTCAATTGTCTTTGTGTAGCTGTTTTCTCATTTGAAAATGCCAAAAACATTCATAGGCTGAGGCTCTAAGGCTCATGCTTTAGTCCTTATTTTTTGTAATACATCCTATACTTTAGCTCTTACCAAGGTGTTTAATATAATGAAATTGAGTTTAAAAGCAAAGGTTTATTAGTTTTAGTCCACTTCACTAACGTAGAGCAAGTGACTGCAATTCATTTTGGCTAAAAGAAACACTACTTTATCAGGAGCAGGTAGGTCTAGGTAACAGACTTTATTAAATGTATGGTACACACAAATCTACTCCTTTAATTAACAGCAAGATTCCTATTTGAGTTATTTTATTACAATGCTTCAGCTGTAGTTTCTTTTAGTATGATTACTGCATCCATTTTCGTCTGTTTTCAATTTGAAGATTGCAAAATCAGCAAGTTGTGACTAATCCTGAAGACATTTTCGTCTGTTTTCAATATGGTGAGCGAGTTAGATTTGAGTCATCAAACAAATTTCTATAAAGTGTCGGTCTTGTATAAAGTGTGCACAAACTTGTTACATGTACATAAATATTATAGATGTAAGTACGTATCATCTCCCTGTTACTTTACTTACCATGTTCTATTTCTTATTATTGGTTAAGATTTTTTTGTTTTCTTTTATCAAACACATGCTAATATCATTTCATGATTTATAAATATTTTCTAACTTAGCATCGATTTGGATCCTGGAAATTTGTTTGGTGAAGGATGACTGCCAGCAGTAGCCTGAAGACACACCGTGATTTGCACCGCAAAGGTGCAATCTTGGCTTCTGCTGACCTCATCTTGCCATGGTTAAACCCTCAGGAACTGGCCTCCGTCTCCGCAACCTGCAAAACCCTAAACGAAACCTCCAAATCAGTCACCGCCGCCCGATCCACCGACGCTTCTAGATCCTTCGAAAACCTTCCCATCCCGTTCGTCAACGCCGTCGACTCCCATCCCTACGCTTACTTCCTCTACACCGATAGGCAGGTCCTCCCCTCCCCCCAATTCGACCGCCAATTTTGGGGCTCCGGCTCCAGAATCCCACCATATCCACCAAATCATCCGCCGTGTTGGACAGTGGCGGAATCTTGCGGGTGCGATTGCGGCGGCAAATGTGGTGACGATGACTGTCCTTGTTCGGCGCTGAACTCGGGCGAGGTGATGACGGAGTGCGGACCGAGTTGCAAGTGCGGGTCGGAATGCGGCAGGCGGCGGACGCAGAAGGGCGTATCGGTGATGGTGAAGGTCGTTAGGGTTCGGGACAAGGGCTGGGGGTTGTTCGCTGCTCAGTTCATTGCATCTGGACAGTTCGTTTGCGAGTACGCTGGTAAGTTTAATTTTACACAGTCCATGGAGTTATGTATGTCTGATGAACTTAGGGCTTGTTTGTTTCTATATCCGGAATGGGGTTGGAATGAGGAATCGGATTGGAATAGGTTTCATGTGTATTTTGAGGGAATGGGAATGAGTTATATCCAAACTTTGTTCCATATCAGACACAAAAAAGATAGGACATATCTATCCCGATTCCTTATATCTTAGGTATAGAACCAAACAGGTTACTTATTGTTATGGAATGGATGTAGGTGAGCTATTAACTACTAAAGAAGCAAGGAAGCGGCAAGAGGAGTATGATCAACTTTCAGCAAATGGCTCAGCGCTATTGGTAGTGAGAGAGAATCTGCCCTCCGGAAAGGCTTGTTTCAGAATCAACATTGATGCCACAAGAGTTGGTAATGTTGGGAGATTCATAAACCATTCTTGTGATGGTGGGAATTTGTCGACGGTGATTGTCAGAAACTCGGGAGCCTGGCTACCGAGGGTTTGTTTCTACACTTGCAGGGATGTGAACAAGGATGAAGAGCTTTGTTTTAGCTATGGGGACATTCGGCGCAGACCAGAGGGCTTGAGATGTTTGTGCGCAAGCGAGAATTGCTTTGGTGTGATGCCCTCCGAAAATACATGATTCACATTAATCGATCGCTAGGTAATTAATTTTCAAAATCCATTTTAACTTTATTTAAGTGTTAGTCATTGAAATTAGCAAATAGCTTCATATTCTAAAGAAATTAGCTTGAATGATTAGTGTTGATAGTAGGGTTGATGATTAAAGGAAATTAGATTAACCTTTTCGTGAAGGTCTTTTGAGTAATCGGTGATGATAATGGGAGTTTGTCATCTAAGTTGGTCCTTAGTTCTTGCTACAATCTTCCTTAAACATGCTCAATTACTAGGTGATTAATAATAAACTTGAGAAAGTTCTTATCTTTGGGTTTTGCAGGACACCATTGCCCAAGTTTGGAGAATGGGATGTAAATGACCCTTCTTCAGCTGAAGGAGTCACGGTTATATTCAACAAGGCTAGGAATGAGAAAAAGACGGGTGGGAATCCTGACTCTCCTAGAAGTAGTCAATCCAACAATGTGAAGCCGGGGGTTGAGCATAGCAAGTCCCAACCTGTAAGTCCCATGCTGCTTTTTCAATCTCATATAAAAAATCTGTAGTTATCTTGTTCAGACTTCAACTTTTATGATTTCATGTTCTTTTCTCTTTGGTGTTTATGTGATAATACCGAGTTTGTTTGGCATGTCTTATAAAGTTAGAGCTCATTGAGCCAAACAACTATCAAGGAATTCACTGATTTCTATAAGTATAACTCTAAAATGACAAACATTTCTTAACAACATTATAAGGCGAAAACGACAATCTTTTCTGAAAACATATAGTGATTTAAAATTCGTCTCATAGTCTGTGCAAATCAGATTAGAGCCTTGGAGATGCTTGGTTGTTTTTGATCTGCATACTAATCATTTTTCAATATCATCAATTTTGTGAAATAACATAGGCAAGCTATACGCAAATTAGGAGACATGTTTTAAAAAATTAATTTTGGAGAGCTGTTATGTGAGTCTTGCTGTCTTGGATCTTTGAATACACTCCTTACTAGATATTTATTTGTTGTATGGTTGGACTTGCAGAAAAAATGGTGCTGCTGTGTACAAACCCCGAATGCAGAATCTTGAGAAGAAGAAAAAAAAATTATATGTGTAGGTTTCTTTTCAATGAAACCATGCTAACATATTTTCATGTGCCACAAAGAACCAAGAAAGTGATGAAGCACTCGTCACAACGTTGAAGAATCATGAAGGAAAGAATCTGGAAAAGAAATGTTGTATGTATTTACTTGTCTGGGTCACATCACAATATTGAATTCTGAATTTTCTTTTCTTGTCTCTCCATGATACTTACATTGTGATTCTTGGTCAGTTTGGTCTTGTTTGAAGTTGTAAAGCTTTTGTTTGTAACTTTTTAGTTGGTCTTTTGCCTTGTTTATAACCAAGAAAGTGGCTTTCATCGTGTCCATATTGGTGGAGGCACTGGTGGCGGTGGGTTTGATCATAGGATGCAATCGCCTATTGGCACGTGCCAACTGCCAACCTGATGACCAGCTAGATCATGCTGATGGTTCATCTAGTGGTGGTGTTGGTCCTAATTATGATCCTTATCCTAATATGTTCATGGAGCCTAGTTTCTTCTATGGCCAAACGGGTCCAGCGCATGCTGAGTATGTTCAATGTTCATGTAGCCAATTTCTATGAGTGGGGTTAATGCTGAGTATGTTCAATGTTCAAGACTTTGTGCTTCTCATCTTTAAGTGATGATATCATTTTTGCAATAGAAAAAAGAGAGTGATGATATCATTTTTGCAATAGAAAAAAGAGAGTATTGATGGATTTCCAAATCATTGAGAATATCAAAAGATGGGAATCTCTAATTGAACCAAGATCAATGATAAGATAAGATAAAACCCTCAAATCTTCTCTGCCATCTTCTTCTCATCATATTATCATTCAAAATTCAGACAGCATATCTTTAGAAGCAGGGAACTAGCCCAAGGATACAAATACAAAAAAAGTATGCCATGATTAAATCAATTCAAATTTAACTTAAGCAGCCATCATCTATAAAATTCAACATGGCCAGCAATCTCCCTGCACAACATCTTTGCTCCAGCAGCTAATTTTATACTATTAACAATCACCCAACCTGTTCTCTTGTGCGTGGAACCCGGTTTGTATGAAAACGCCTTCTCTTGGTCACCCATCAACGCAGCTTCTCTAGCCGGAACCACATTTTCCCACCAAAACTCCCTCAAAACGCCATGAATCAGGTCCCAATAGCTCCTATCTCTATAAACCCGAAACAGCGTGCTCCCATTCGGCGTCCAACAATATAAATCGACCCATTCTCGGTCCATGATCTCCATTTGGCCCTGAACTTGGGGCATGTAGTAGAACGGCATTGTAGACCAAGGCAAACCGAGCTCGGGCTTCCCCTTATTAAAAGGGCATTTGACTTCCAAGATTCCTCCATTCGGAAATGGCCCGAGAACACCATCAGGGGAGGCCCCGATCCAGTATAGCCGTTCCTCTGAGTGAAGTGCGAATCCCAAGGAGCTAACGTCGTTACCAGTAATGGTTTTATACCGGTCAATGGCTGCGGATTCATTGACCACGCCCCACTCCATGGCGTTGAGGCTGCTGATGGATTTTGTGAGGTCAGCGTCGTCCGTTGCAAACACCTTCTCGTGCCACAGCTCAGCTCGGCGTGTGCCCTTCCAGAAGCCGAGCGCTGTGCTGAATGAGCTCGTGGTCAGCCTGTCTTTGCGAAGGGCGAACCACTCTTCGGAGCGCTGTGGAGTGTTTGAAGGGCTGAGCTGTGCAATTAACGTTAGGGGAGAGGAATGGCTAGTGGAGGTGTTTGAGTTTGCCAAGGAAGAGAAGGCTTTGAATAATCGATTGAATTGCTTCGTTTTTCTTGTACTTGGCAATGGAAACGATAGTGCCGTGTAGTGGCACTGTATGCATGAGAGCCTAGAGATACAAGCATGGTTCATTGTTGGGAGTGGGAACTAACAAGCACAATATAGCTGAATTTAGACCCAAGGTTCCTACAAAATGGTCAAAAATTGAAGATCAATATACTTGAAATTTCCAAGGACTGTTCAAAAGCTATATTCATACAGAATATCCACAAGAACTTCAAGTTCTAAAAGTATGCTCTAATACAGAAAGGAGGAAAGTATCCATTAAATAAGCTGTTAATGAGAAGCCATGTAATCCAAACTCATTTCTATCAGAAAAGTGAAGAGCCCTTGGTTGCACTCAATTCAACACACCATCATAAGTTGTAAATTCAGCTTCAATGACTATCACACCATGAATTGAATTTCAAAGCCATGCGAGTATCAATGAAGAAAGCTTCAAAATCAGATAACACACATAAAGCTTAAATTCCAGTTTTCTCTGGAATTTAAGCATCACCGTCAACCAGTATATATTGGCGAAACCTCATCAGAGTCAATAAGAATCAATACCGCTCGAATTGTTCCGCAAAATGGAGGCAAACACAAATCAGGTTAAATTGGGAGAAATCTTACCAAATTTCACAGTAATGGTGGTCCAATGGCGGCGGAGGCGGCCGGAAATGATCGGCGCAGGGGGCAGCGAGTGGTAGGAGATGGCAGCAAGCAACTTCTTCTGATGCGAACAAGAGCTTGCTCGAGCTCTTTCTTCCTAATTGCTGGGCGTGCGTGGTTAAGCAGAAGACTATCAATCGAGTGGTTCAATTTTTGGGCTGCTTTGAAGGAGGAGAGGAAACAAGGAATTGAAATTTGGGGAAATAAAAAATGAGTGCCCTAAAACTAAGGGTAGTATGGACATTTCACAACAAAATTAAACACCAAATTAACTAGGGGTGTCCATAAAAAAACGAAACCGAAAAACCGAACCAAAAAACCGAAAAACCGATTATTTTTTAGGTTAACCAAACCGACTTTTTTTGAAATTTCGGTTTGGTTAACCGAACCGAAAATCTTTTCGGTTTATCGTTTCGGTTCACGACTTTACATTTAACGGTTAACCGAAAAACCGAAAATATATTAATATTTTATTCAAATATTAGTTATCTTTGATTTATTTAGTGTTTAAACTCTATGATTTTCAAGGTGTTAATGTATTTTGAGTCTTTCCTTCTTCAATTTTACTACTTTTTCACGTCACATTGATATAAAAGTCGCTTATTAAATTTGATGGGATACAAATTAATACACATAATATTTGACTCCACACAATATAATATATACTCTTGATATTTGTTTACAACAACCAAAACAATATGATATAAGTACATATTTAGAATAAAAGTCTTGCTTAATCACTTTTTTTATTCAAATTTTATTATTTTAGTCTTAATTATTTAAGGTAAAATTACAAAAACGGTTATCGGTTAACCGAAAAAACCGAACCGAAAAATTGGTTAACCGAACTACGGTTAACCGGGATTTACGGTTCGATTTCGGTTCATGATTTTAACTAACCGAAATCATGGTTAACCGAATATCGATTAACCAAAATCTCGGTTAACCGGGTTTGGACACCCCTAAAATTAACCATAAAGGGATTTACAGACTAAGCAATGAAAAAATTAAATTGCACTTGAAGTATAACTTATACGGAGTGTTAATTGTTCAGGTGGGTGAAAAAGACTATTTGAATTTTCATATCTATATGGAAAGAATTATAGAGTTTATAGAGTTTATTTTTTTGCGATTTTAATTTTTAAAACTATATTGTTAGAGTATATGATTAAAAAAGTTAGGGCTTAGCATCGATTTAAAATTAAACCAAAATTTGATTTAAGGTGAACTAAACTGGACCAATTAGGTTTGATTCGATTTCGATTTTGTCAATTTGAGATGGATATTATTAGGATGTTATTTTTTAGAAAATTTGAACCGAATTAAAATTTAGACTCTGTTTGTGCAGCCCAAAACGCTAGCGTTTAGCTTTTAAAATTACATTTTAAACGCTACTAGGGTGTTTGGTATAATCAGCGGTAGAGGTGTAACTAGCGTTCAGAAGCTTGAATTTTGAAAGCAAGCTTTTTATGATTTGAACTAGCGTTTGAGTTTTTTGTTCCATATATGCACTCAACTAAAAAAGAAAATTATATCTTCTTTAATGAATCATATGTTTCATTTTGTCATTTTATAAATATAAGCTAAACCAAAAACTACCTAAACCAACACACATTAGCATTTTATTTTATTTTGAACCGTTATTTTCAACCGCTATAGCTAGTTTTACAGCTACAACTATCCACTACCACTAGTTTTGGCAAACATGGCCTTAACTAAGACCGACCTGAACCAAAACCAAAAATTAGCCCTAAACCGAAAACCGAACTGAATAATATATGTTGCGGTTCAATTCGGCTTGAAAGTTTGGTTCGTACCAATTCATGCTTAGCCTTAAAAAAATTAAAAAATATAAATATGTTATCATTTTTCTATAATATGTGTAGGGCACATTAAAGATCTTTAATTTTAAAAAAATTGAAGAGATATAAATTTTTATAAATATTTAAAATTTTCTATATGTGATTTACATTTTTTTAGGATTTTGATTTTAAAACTAACATTATCCTTATAATTTGCGTCATTTATTTCTTTTTTTGGTAGAAATTTGTTTTTCTTTCTTTGTTATATACAGATACAATATTTCTATGGATACGAAATTATGGATATACATACACCGTGAAATGAAAAAATAAATAAACAATTATCGACACGTGGCACCACGAGCACGTTTCCCGAGCCCCCATCTCAAACCCCCTAACCCCCAACACGAAAAATACCAAATCCCATCCATTATGCGTTTCTTCCCTTCCCAATTTCTCTTCCACTCTCTCTCTTCAGTTTAGCGACCTTTGAGTCTTCTCCAATCTTTCCCTCTCCAGAAGTTTCTTCCTTTGATCCATCCAATTTCTCGATCTTATCTCCATCTCGATCGCTTGTTTGATCTCTGAATTGGCGTGTTGATCCGTTTCGCGGCCCTCTCTTTTCCATCAGTCCATATGGTGGAAAGATCGATCTCTTATTATTTCTCGAAGATCTCGCAACCTCTCGCCTTCGGATTCATCGCTTTGGTTCTATTGAGTTGTAAGAGCTTGGGGTGACCTCTTCTCGGGTGGAATTTTCGTTGAATTTGATCGACGCGGGGCTTTTTATCAAATTAGGGTTTGATTTGAGCCTGATTGGAGGTATTCTTGCTGGATCAGGTGATAATATCTCGATTCTGGTCTTCATTGTTCCGGACAAGAGTTATCGGGGGTTTTATTTTGGCGATCTCTGGATTTGGGGTAAGTTGATATGCATATCGAGGAGTTGAACGGCGAGGAGTGCCTGGGTGAGTCGGAGAAACGGTGTCTCGACGTCGTCGTTTCGGAGGATGGTACTGTAGCTGTCTGGGATGCCAAGAGGCTGGTCATCGGTGCAGGCGCGCGTTTTCTCTTTTACCCTACCTTGCTTTACAATGTTGTTAGGAACAAGATACAGTCAGAGTTCCGATGGTGGGATCGAGTTGATGAGGTACAATTTCCGCTTTGTTGATTTTCCTTCCCCTCTTTAATGTTTTTGATTATTGAATTGTAAGCTGACTGGATTTCTTAATTGATGGTTTGGTATCCCCCATTGACTTTTGATTGTTTATAGAGTAGTAATCTGTCGGAAATGCACGGTTGGAATAAAGAAGGTTTAAAATGCAACCAACATAAGGCGATGAATGAACAAATTGATGTGTATCTGCTGCATGTTAAATCTATGAGATTTTGAGCTTGAAGTGTTTTTTCTTGTGACCATTGGTTGAATAAGCATTAGATATGTCTATGCATACCATGGTCATGAGCTGGGGAAAGATGTTACTTATTACTTATCTATGGTCAATAGATTTATCTTTCTCAATTGGGGAGATCATGTTGATATGTTTTTGTTCATGGAAGTATCAAATGGCTGACCTCTAAATAAACGTGAATGCATACATCAATTGAGAAGTACTCATGCTGAATTACATGCTCTTGTGTACCGATATGCTCTATTAGCTGCCAACTTTCTGTTTCTTTTCTGGCCCATCCAGATCATCTGTGTCTGTGCATGTGTCTCTTCATTATGCATTTATGCTATCAAGAAGTTTCCCCTTTTGTGATTGATAGATATGTTGTTTTCCAGTGGCTCATAAGTGTATATTCAGTTTCTTTTGCTAGGCGCTGTACCTTTCCCTACAGATGTTATGCGCCTCAAGGAGCTTGGTGTTGGTGGAGTGATTACTTTGAATGAGCCTTATGAGACTTTGGTTCCAACATCCTTATACCATGTGAGTGGGCACATTGTTTGGTGATATGCAATTTGGCACTTATAATTTTTCTGTATGTGTATTTCACAATCTGAAGTGGGTGAAGTGGATGGGAGACTATAATATTATTTCAATTTCACTTTCCTTGTTTAAGGGAGTGGGAAGTGAAAGGGTACTGGGACATTAACACTAACTGCAATTTTAATTTTTCTAGACCAAACATTCAAATGTATCCACTTATTGGTCTTGACTTGAGGTATTGTGCTTTTATGTTATTACTCTTTTGTGATTGCAGGTTCATGAAATTGACCATTTGGTGATTCCCACAAGAGACTACCTCTTTGCTCCGTCTATGGCTGATATATCTCAAGCAGTTGAGTTCATTCATAGTAAGTTTCTTGCTTGTGTTATTTTCTCCTGAGGTCTTTGTATTCAGAGAAGTCTAGGAATGTATTCAATCCTGGAGCATGTGATGCACTTCTTGTTTCTGTTTGTATTCGTGGGCTATATACATCTTGAGCAGAGGGGTGAAGATGTCAATATTATATGAAAGGAATAAAATATTGCATTGGCCCACCTTTAACTTATCCTCTAAAGAATTTAATTGACTGCTTCAATGATCTCAAAATAAAGCGACAACTTCAGTACTTTTGGTTATTATATGCCATTCATGCATATCCTTTCCATGCCCCACCTTCACTTTTTCTCTTTGTACAATCATAGAATGGGTTAGAAATCCTTATGCTGGGGAACTAGATCTGATGTCCATACCATTCAAATTGACTGGGCCTGAAATGACTTGAATCCTATGTGCTGATATGTATCATTTCCACAATCTAATATTTGACTGTATATAAAATACTAGATACCAATTATCTGAAGTCTGAGCTTGGTTGATTACATAGCTAAATGATTTTTAATTTAATCAAACTGAATTGACTTTTAAACTAAAACGACCTGCCCCAACCAATGTAAGGACTTTTTCATGCTGTTTGTCATGTCATCAATCTTTTTTTTCTGCTTAAGTAGAGATTCTTGTAATACTGACATCTTCAAACTGAAATATTTTTCTAGGTTTGAATTAATCGTTTTTTGTGTTGACTTCTTGTAAGAGAATGGGTCTTGTGGACGCACAACATATGTTCACTGCAAAGCGGGGCGGGGTCGGAGCACCACTGTGGTCTTGTGTTACCTGGTCTGTACTCTTATCAATCTTGCATTTCCTCTACATCAAATATATTGACCTTCTCTCTCACAACTAACTATTCTTGTCATTTCCAGGTGCAATACAAACAAATGACTCCTGAAGACGCCTATGACCATGTGAAATCAATCAGGCCTAGAGTCCTGCTTCATTCATCTCAATGGCAGGTAAAAATCTTTTTCAACATCCTCTCTAATTTTTCCGTCATGTATAGATTTCACCTACAATTGTACTAAAAAATTTCTTTTGTGGATCATTTTTGCTAGGCTTTTCAGAACTACTACCATCTCAAGGCGAAGAAGGGATACATGAACCCCAAACAAGATCTTATGATTAGAACCTTGAACTTCTCAAAAGCAGCAGAGTTTCTGGCTTTTGATGATTGCTCAGTCGTCGTGGTAACAAGATCAGATCTTGATGGGTACGACTCAACCAACAACGAGCCCACATCTGAGGGGTCCCATCTCACTGCAATCTACAAGGTGCGTATGGTTGGCGAAGCGGCCCTTGCCAGGGTTTCGTGTCTGTGGCTAAGGTGCCACGCCCAGCGAAAGATTGGTAGCTGTGCCATCGAGGCAGACCAGATGAACCATGTTACGGTAGACATCCATGTATATTGAGGACGTGTTGAAAAGTTTCAACCGGCATGGTTTGTTGTTGGTTTGGGATATACTTTGGTGCGTATTGTGTATATATTATATACGGTTACCTTACAATAAGGTTGGGTATGTCTGCAGATGTTTGTTCGAGTCTTTGCTGTGGCTTGTTCTTTGTAAATGGTTGATCCTTTTTTACAAGAGTCCGAAAGTGGTTTGTAAATCACAAACCGTTGGTTTGGTAACCGTCTCCTTAGCAAGCTTTATTTTTGTTGCATTATACAAGGCCACTTGAGTTGCAACTGGGGAAGACAGGCTGAGATCTATATCATTACCAATACGAACCTTCCAAGAGTACCGTGTATGCAAAAGTTGAGCCTCAGCCGTCTTTTTTTCCAAATTCAAACTGATCCAATTCAGCAAATTGTTTTCTGTGAAAAACTCAGCTGGAAGTTGATTTACCGCCAAAGCAAGCCATATATTTTGGACTTGAAAGCAACCCCTGACTAGATTCAAGGCCACATCTCAGATACGTCGAGTCACTAGCTAGATGCCTGTTCACCCTATTAGCATTACACAAGACTCCACATCATGGGTTTAGTTGCTAGGCCTGTCGAGTCGCTAGCTAGATGCATGTGCACCCTATTAGCATTACACAAGACTCCACATCATGGGTTTAGTTGCTAGGCCGTCTGCGCATGTGCGCTCATACTCAACACATCCCTGATAATTCTTCATATGGGTTGCTCGAGCCTTTGCAGCTGAAGTTTTGCACGAGTCATGAACTAACCAGAAGAGCTCGCCCCCCAAAATAATACTCATTCGGAGTCACCCTTGTAGCTTCAATTTTCAAACAAATTTCAGCCTGCAAGAAAGTACTAATAAGCTCCCACCTTCGGCCAGATTAACACTAGTGACAGCATTCCGTAGCACTACATCGTTTGTTTTTGGTCAAAGGTACTACCTATAAAAGTCCTAACCGCTTGACTAGATGCCCGAAGTGCACTATGTCATTTGTTAGATACCCTATAATATACTTCTACCAAATGATTATTTATGCAGTTACATTTCCACATAATCGGATTTTAACCTTTTAAATGTTGTTTGTCTTTTTTATTAGGTAAGAGTTAGAATAATCTCAACTGGGACTAGTATTTTTTTTTTTATCTCAATTCATCTACATTTATTTTATCTAGATGATGGTTCGGATTCTACTTCATTCTAAGGCTTCGTTTGGCATTAGCGGAATTACCAGAACGGAGGAGCGGGAGCGGAATTTCACTATTCACTTGTTAGATTTTGTACCCTCTTATCTCAAAGAGGCACCGTTTTTGCTAGTATTTTGGGGGTAGCGGGAGAATGCCGATGGGCTGCCGAACGAAGTCTAAGATTTTGGCAAGGGATGAAGTTGAACTTGATTAATTCTCTCATAATTTTACCATGAAACACTTCTTCTTTTGTATTTGCAAAGAACACTGCCCGATTTTTTCCCGTCCAAATCACACCAAAGTTCCAAGATGACGTTTCTCATCTCCTCTCGTGGAAGCAGTCTTATCTATTTTCTGTCAAGTAGGATCAAACTTATGGGTCCATGTATTAAATAATGTAATTATTTTAAAACCTCATCCTCCCATGTCGATCATTCATGTGAAATGTGAAACATTTGATCTTTAAGTTTCAGATAGATCATTAACTCTAGAAAGAAGCAAGACATTTATCCAACCAAATTTCAATACCAACACCTAATATTTAATTAAATAAAAGAAAATTGTAGCCTGTTTAAGGCCACTAAAGATTCAACAAATTTCTTATAGTAATACAACAAACCAAACCACCCTTCCAACCACCACAAACGCCGCCAGCGCCACCGCTAGGGCGCTCATTATATACACCCTCATCCTCCTCTCCATAGTCCACTTCAACTTCTCCGGCCACCTCACATAACAGCAAGCTGCGGAAATCCAAACGGCGAGTGAGGAGATAACGGCGAAAGCGGCGGAACGCTAAAGATCCCTCCATCATCCCAAAACGACATCCAACTTGACGGCGTCAATGGACACGTGGACATATTCGTTTCCTCCTCTTTCTTGACAGCTGCCGGAGGATCCGGCTTCGCAACCTTCGCCGCCACCGTCTCCTCCTCCTCCGCCTTCCTCTTCCGACCAGACTTCGCCGCGGCGTTCTCCAGCTTCGCCTCCACAGCGCCGTTCATCTCCGTCATATGCAACTTTCCGACCTCCAGAGGAAAGTTCAGGATCGCCTTGGAGCCGCGGAGCTTGAAGGCGGCTCGGTCGTAGGCCTTGGCGGCTTCCACGGCGGTGTCGAAGGTGCCAAGCCACACTCTGGAGCCACGTCGGTTCGGATCGCGGATCTCCGCCGCGAATTTCCCCCATGGACGTTGCCTGACTCCTCTGTAGTGCCTCTTGTCCTCCATCGCGACGGGGATCTGAGGTGGAGCTTGCGCCTGAGGCTGAGCCTGCGCTGGCGCCGGCTCGGCGAACTCGATCCACTCGAATTTCTTCGGCGCCGGAGCCGGAACTCTGATGTTCATCGACGGCTTCCTCTCGTTGAACTTCGATCTGGACGCCGGACTCGAAACGCTAGGGTTCGGCGGAGTCGGTGAAACCAGATCGATGATATTCGGCTTCGCTTCGAATTGGAATTCGAACTGATCTGAGTCGAAATCGAACATGCCAGAGCAATCATCTTGTGCGAAATCAATCGAACTCTTCTGGAATTCGAAGGATTCGCAACCTTGAGAGTCCTCCGAGCTGATTTGTTCGCGGACTGTGTCAGTGCTGGAGCTTAGAGAAGCCTCCGGCAGGTCAAATCCGCCATTGAAGATGCCCAAGGGAGAGAGCTCGCCTAATAGGTGTTTCTTGATGTAGGCGAGAGCTTCAAAATCGTGGTCCAACGCCATGGATATGGAATTTTAGAGAAGAAATCAAAGTTCAACTAATTTGAGTGGAAAAAAAAGAAAGTTAATCAGATCAAGATTGAAGAAGTCAAAAGAATCAATAATGGAGAGTAGTTAGAGAGTGAAGGAGGAGAAGCTTGAGTTTGCTGAATGAGAAGAATTGTGGAAAATTGGTATTTATAGAGGGGAGAAGATAATGGCGTCTTGAAATGGGAAAAGGGAAGAAAGAAGATTGGGCGCTTTCCAGGGAAGGTCTACGTTGCAACGTGGAAGCATCGTTTGTGTAATTTTTGTCTTCTAGAACGGCAAAATTTGACCCTAAAATTATACTTTATCGCACAAAACATCTCAAGTTTCAAAAGTTATACGTCAAGTTGACACAATGAAGAGTCAATTAACTCAATTTATGTTATTCGAAATTAACCCTTACAATTTACAAATGAACAAAAGCGAGATGTAATACCTTCCTCTCATGGAGTTTGTTCAGTATTTTTTTCGATGTCCAAACAATTTGTCAATCGTTTGGTCTTTTTTTATATCAATCTTTTCTTACATTATTATTCTTATCTAATATAACATTTACCTACATTATTCGATAAAAATTTACCATTTTAATTTTTTGGTAATTATCTTTCTATTTTTCCTTTTAGCCTTATTTACTCATCACCATCACCATTTATCCTCTCTTATCATTAGTTGTTTTTTCTTCTCTCTCATTTACTTAATACTAGTGCAACATATCCTTTTAAACAAACAATATGGGGTAGGGGTGTTCAACGGGTCGGGTCACCCGCGACCCGCACTGACCCGACCGCAATTTGCGGGTTGCGGGTCGACCCGCGACCCGTGCGGGTCGGGTCACGGGTCGAATTTTTTTATTTTGCAGGTCGTGGGTCGGGTCGGGTTAAACCCGCGCGGGTTACGGGTTTTAAAAATATGTATATTTTTATAATTTTATTAATATATAAACTATTTTTTATAAAATAACCGGGTCGACCCGCAACCCGACCCGCAATGACCCGACCCGAAATTGCGGGTTGCGGGTCAAAAGTATAATTTTTTGCGGGTCGCGGGTCGACCCGACCCGACCCGTGAGCATCCCTAATATGGGGCGAAGGGAGTAACAGTTTTATGTAAAAAATAGATTAGAGAGAATATTTGATGGAGCAAAAAATGGACACGACACGACGTCGTATGGCTTCATTTCTGCAGAACATCATGTTAAGTATGTTGCATTGAATTTATGGCAGTGTCGGAACTTTCTTTATGCGGATAGTCGAAGCCCTAGTTTTACGAAACATGATTTTGGAAGCTAGAAACAGAGTATTGTAGTCGCTCAATTAAGATCGATGGTGATAATTTGTGCTTGGTTAATATTGTGATCGACAAATGAAGATGCCCATGGGACAACAAAATCTTGGTCTATGTCATATGGGGGTCTTTCAGCCAAGTGAAGGAGTGGTAGTCCATCACATATGCGTTTAGAGAGGTCAATCAAGTGCTCAACTACGTGGCGAAGCTCGGGTTAATCATAAAGCCAACACCCCTAAAGAACAAACGTCTCCAAGACCTCATCCGTGTGGATGTTATAGGGCATAAAACTTCACTTTAAAAACCATCACGGCAAACTTATTGCATTGAATTATGGTAGTTCTAAGACTCTCCTTATGTTGATAGTCGAAGCTCTTGTTTTAAGAAACGAGATTTTGGTAGCTAGAAACAAAGGATTCTAATCGCTCGAGATCAAAGGTGAAAACTTTTGCTTGGTTAATGTTGTGACCGATAAAACAAGATATCGAGATTCTGGTCTCTAACATATGTAGGTGTCTTCGCTAGGCGAAGAAGTGGTCCATCACACATATGTTCAGGGAGGTCAATCAAGTTGCCAACTAATTGATGAAGCTCGGGTTTAATCCTGAGTATAGTAGCTAGTAAATTACGGCATTAGTGTTGAATATTTGACTAATTTATTGGAGATGAAATTGAAGGTAGCTGAATATTCAAATCTAGCGGGCCCATTTCTTAAAAAAACTAAGAAAGAAAATTGATCATTTCAGATGGACAGTATATCATTTATCACTACATGTTAAAGTCAAATTTCCTTTTATCATTACGGTTAAATTCAAAGCTAAGATAGGAGGAGTATAAAATTACGAAAGGAGAACTCTATTGTTTTCTATCACGTTTCGTTACTGTTTTCTTTAATAGTTTTTTTTGAATTGCGGGGCCTGTGAATTTCTCGAAAAGAGGAAAGCAAAATGGGATTGTGGTCTTCGTGGTTTGAAAAATAAACCAAAAATATTCAATCGGCTTCGTGGTTGTTTCCAGGTGTTTATTTTTTATGGATAAAGTGGTAGCTCTTTATTCCCTTGGCATTCTTGCACGTACACTCTAAAAATAGAAATACGATATTGGAGTATTATGTTGTGTACTATTTTGTTACTTCAAAAAACAATGCTGAGAAAAAAAAATCCATACACATTAATTTGATTTTTTTCTTAAAAGAGGTAAAAATTAGATTGATCAAACATGTTTAATGTAATTGAGAGGCCGAAAATCAGGTGGTTGGATAGGCGGGTGCATGATAAAACATGAAACAGAATAACAATATTAGAAGAGTACATTTTAACCTAGACATGGGTTCCGGCTCCAAAACCGGCGAGAAACGGTCGGAACCACGGTTCCTACTAGGATTCCGGTATTGGTTCGTCCTAACCGGCGGTTCCGAAATCAGCTGTTCCAAACCGGGTGGAGCTGATTCCACCAATAAAAAAAAGAAAATAACCTATCCCGCAACTGCGAACCATTGAACCGCAATCGTGGAATACAAACTGGAGATCCGCGACCGCGACGTTCTTTAATTTTTTCCGGCTCAATATTTTTTTTTATATTTTCAGCTCTTGAACCGGGAGGAATTGGCCTCGGAACCGGGGAACTGACCTTGGCCCGATAAGAGTCGAAATTATACGTACATAGAAAAACATTCATAGTTTGAGTAATGGTTCTAGTTACAACAATTTTGATCTTTTATTTGGTATCAAGGACATTCGAAATTTCATCTCTGATGATACTTTTTTAGTTAGGGGTTGGAAGGGGGAAACTTATTCCTTTTTTTTATTGATATTGAAAATCAGATTGTTGAGATTGAAAATCATCATTCTTTTTGGAGTTCACTCCAATTTTTTTCTTCTAATTATTGGAATTCTAGTTATGGGAACGGATCGAAAAATTACAATCAAAACCCCTTCTCGATCAAACTATACAAGTTTTTTTCCAAAGCATACGTCTTTCTGGATCTAGATGATGATATCTATACAGATGAATCTTCTATTTATCATATAATGAAGTACCACATGAGCAGATATATAGGAATCACAATTTGCCAAATCACTCATGTTATGATCTTCTACATCCTAGGTCTTCTCGTTCGATCATCTGCCTTATGTTCTCCACGTAGCATTCAAACCGAATGACGATGTGAAATTATGTCGATACATTCACATATACATATTATGGGTAATGTAGGAGACATCTCTGTTTTTCCCCGGAGAATCTTTAGACACTGCTTAGCTTTCAATTCGCCTCTGACCATCAAATGAAATGTGAATAACCCATCATCCTCTCTTTAAAAGAAGGGGCGCTTCCGGTTCTGTCGGTACTTGAAACAATTTTGTCTTCTCCATATTACTATATCTCTAGAGTCAATAATTTTATATGAGAGACTACTGAACTCAATCACGTGACATCATTACTCTTCAGTTTTCTGTTGAGGTATAAACTCTATAGGTACTCAAATTGAATTCGTGATCGATTTCCAAGTTTCGTCGTAAATCTAATTGGTTACTTCCAATTATGTAAATCCATAGCTCAAACCGAGATAGGGCATTTCTCGCTTCCATGGTTCTGAGGAACCGGAACCGGAACCGGATCCATGTCTATTTTAACCTTAAATTTAAAAATGATAGGTAGCTTATAAATCTCACAAAAAACTCTTATAATTTGTGATTCACAAGGGAGAATATTCATATTATCTTATCTTAGCAATGATAACTAAGGCGGCTTGAATTCAATGTATTACCTTTCTTTCAATCATCTAATTACTTTACTGCTATAGGCCTTGAATCAAATATGGATAACCTTATCATGTAAATTGGGGAGGGATGTCGGTCATTCGATCCGTTCCAAAAAGTGCAATTTGTTAAAAAATTGAAGTTTTTTAGGTATGTAGAATGTTATACTCGAATATGAATATAAGATCGGTTTTTCTATCCTATGCCCTTAGGGCATAGGTTAAGAGTATAAGATCGGTTTAGTCCCTTAACCTATGCCCCAAGGGCATAGGTTAGAAAAATCGATATAAGATATAACACGAATTTTATTAAAGTTGGACATTATTATTTATGAATAATCAACTCATCCGAATAACCCGATTCAAATAAAAAATTGAAAATTCAAATAAAAGTAGGTGACATGAAGTTTGGATTACTGAGTTGAATATGACTAATGTTTATCATTTTTATACCCAGGTTTATCATCCTTCACCCGACTCACTTTTTTACCACCTATTATTTTACCATATGTTTTCTAATTTTTCACCCCCTACTTATAGTAAAATACAAATTTTATAAGTATTTTTTCCCCATCATGTGTAATTTAATAGTAAATACATATAGTGTATATGTAATCTAACTAGGGTAGTACGGTGGCACAAATGGCAAAAAAACAAATACCTTTATTTTCTTGTTACTAGTTAAAACAAACAAAATATAGTAGTTTTGAGGGTGACAGTTCACCCAAATGACCCGCGGGTGACGGATAGTTCGGATAAGAGGAAAATATTCCACGAGTGATGAGTGGTCGGGTGGGCCATCAAATTTCATGCGTTAGGTGTTGTAATATGGCTCCACTCACCTATAACCCGGCCCATTACCAACCCTAAACCTTGCAATACTAACTTATGAACAAATGATACTTATAAATGAACCTCCTAACTCTGAACATCAAGTGCTAAAATATGAACTTTGTGTTACTAAATTATAAACATATGTACATTATATGTGAAGGTACGATAAGTTGTATGTATTTTTGTAAAACTTTAGATAGTTATATGTGAACCTCGCCTTATTTGAATATGAACCTTGGATTTGATGAAGATTTTGCGGATCGGGTTGATAGATGGAACAATTTTACTCCCCGTATTAGCTCAGTAGGATTTCATCCTAAAACATATTGACAATAGTCAACAGAGTAATCCACTGGATTATATACTAGTTCAATTTAATTCAAACTTTCAGATATGAGATAAACATTCTAACACATCCAAACTTTCAAATGTGAGATGAACATTATGATACACCATCGCAAGCAACTGAGGGAACTGACTCAGTTGACGCTTAGACAACATAAAACATAACGAGACGGGCCCAAGATATCGAGACAATACGTTAGACGAATAGCTCTTATACTATATTAGCTCAGTGAGGTTCCGTCATAAAGTCAATTGACAATAGGATGGTTAATTTAATGGATTATATATTTGTCCAATTTATTCCAAACTTTTATATATGAGATGGACATTATATTCTAACAATGTTTGACTGCCTTTTTTTTGTCATTAATTGCCACCCAGGTCAGCGGAGAAGCTTTGCTCCATCAAACGCCTACGTCTGGAGTTCGAGTCTCGCGAGGGACCTTTTATTTTTGTGTGGGATCTGCTCTCCCAACAAGTTCATTTCTCCTCCACAAAAAATCGAACGCTCGACCTTAGCAAAGGGAAGTGTAGCCCTTCTACTATGCTCCATGCTTGCTGGTAATGTTTGAATAACTTGTCACAGTAATTAAAATTGTGCATTTCCTTATTAGTTTTCATTGGTTATAATAGCCTAACCCAAACGTTAATTTCCACCCTTTTTCACCATGCATTCACAACTTAAAGTTTCTGTTCATTTTGTTCCATGTTAAGTTGACTCCTATGGTGGAATAAAGAAGATCGATGATCATAATTTTAAGCAACATGTTGCGTACTGCTGCAATTATAAGCGCCTTAGGTAAGCCTCATAAGATAACACTACAGATTCTTTAAAAAAAAAAAAAAAAGATAATATTATAATAACTATGGCTTCTAGAAACCCTAATTTAATACACACAAAAATCATAAGGGAATGCGTCATACTACAGACAATATTTTGATGGCATATAATGCAGAATCTCCCATAGAAAAATGATACATGTATAAAATATATTCACATGTACTTTTATTGTTATTATTTTTGGAATCTAGAGAATGAGTTTAATTTGTTCAAATTTGATATATATATATATATTCACATTTAGGAGTTTAGGGACTAAGGGCTTGTTTTGGTTGAGTGTAGAAAATGCATTTTATATGAAATTATTTTTTGTTAATTAATTTCTTATGATTTGAAATTTCAGAAATTTTAACATTTTATTTCGTTAAATTTTAAAATACAAGAAATTAAGATTTTACATAAAAATAAAAGATTTAAAACTTACCAAGGAAACATTAGGTAAGTCTATTTTCTACAAAATATTCTTTTTTTTCAATCAAATGTATGTATTTAGTTCTACTTTCCATGATATACTAATTCATAGGATTTTAACGGTTACTAAAAGGGCACTACTGTAATAAGATTCTTTTTTTTTTGAAAATTTATAAGATCATAAGATGAGTTTTTCGAATCTCTTTTGTACAAAAACAATACTTCTATGGTGCCATTATTCCGACTTCTGTAACTATTTGTTTGCACTTTTAATATAGGGTTTATAAGTAGAAGTTAAAGGTAAATTAATGGTAAGGCGAAATATTATCCTTTTAAAATTAAATGAATGATTTTCTTATTTATATTGTTTCCTCCTTCTCAATTCACATTTTTTACCTAATTAGTAAAATCTAATAATTCATGGACACACACTAGAAAAACCATGATATACTAATTCATGAAATTTTAACGGTTACAAAAAGGGCACTAAAATTCTATTTTTATTTTATAAGATCATAAGATAAGTTTTTCGAATCTCTTTTTTTTACAGAAACAATATTATCACTGGTGTCATTATTCCGACTTCTGCAACTATCGGTTTGCTCTATATCCAATATGGGAAGCATTGAGCTTTAATTTTTTATAATAACTGAAAAAATTGTCAATTTATGCTACTTGCTTATAAGATACTAGTACTCTTTTTGATAGAATTGCTTCTAGAAAACCTACTTTAATATACACAGAAAACATAGGGATTGCATCATACTGCAGGCAACATTTTGATGGTATATAATGCAGAATCTCCTCTAGAAAAATGAAAACCAACACCCATTAATATATTCACAATAACATGTATTTTTATTGCTTAAGATTTTTTTTTGTCGGAATTTAGTTGTGGATACTTTCGTTTCTAGTAGACAAACTAGAATCTAAAAACTTATCAAGAGTTTAAGGACTAGAATTTTGCTGAAATTTTATACAATTGCATTATTAATGAATTTTTAGTTTTATTTACTGAAGTAACTATACGGAGTATAATATAGTCAATCTATAACTATATATTAAAACTGTCCCTTTTCGAGCCACCAGAGCGATTCTGGCCCCACCTCATATTTACAAAATTAATTTTTATTTCTAATATTTTAACTTTACCCTATTATATTCTTCTTTAACTATTTAAATCTATCTTTAACATCAAACAAATATCTATTTAGTATAACAATATCTTTTAAAAACTTCCTTATACAAATATTTAAAATTAAAGATAACAAATTTAAAATATTTTTAAATAAGTATAAATATCTTTTACTTTTTAGCATGATGTCTTTTAACGAAATTATTTATAGATATATTTTTTCTTTTATAATAAAAAAATTAATGATAAATACTTATAATATTTAAAAATAAAAAATAGGTAATATCTATAACTATATATTAAAGTTTTATCTTTTCGAGTCACCAGAACGATTCTAGCCCCACCTTATATTTAAAAAATTAATCTTTATTTCTATTATTATAACTTCTTTCTATTAAATTCTTTATAACTATTTAAATTTATCTCTAACATCAAAAAAATATCTATTTAGTATAATAATATTTTTTGAAAGCTTACTTATACAAGTATTTAAAATTAAAGATAAAATATTTAAATATTTAAATATTTAAAAATAAATATAAATATTTTATCATATATTTTGACGAATTTATTTATAAAAATATAGTGATTTTTTATAAAAAATTATTGAATAAATAGTTAAAATTTTTAAAATTAATAAAAATGGATAATAAAATATTTAATAGATATTGAAATATTTGATAAACTCTAAATTTACGTATATGAAAAGTAATAAAATAGGATGAATATAAAATAAATTACTTATATTAAAGTTTATATTATATTTTTATTTATTTATTAATATTTTATTTATAATATTTATAAAATATCGAATCGTAGTCGTACATGGTACGACGGGTAAAACTAGTTTATGCAATTTGCCCACTCTTTATTAACTCCGAATTAATGCCTTTGATTGAGTCTAACAGAATAATTCTTTCGTCAAATATAATGATGTGGGACCTAAACTTATATAAACAAGTCTATACATAATTGAAATCGATCAATAAAAAATTTTAAGCAAGGCATCGTTGTCTTTTAGTGCCATCTAAATTATGAAAGGATAACTTTGTTTAAATTAAATATTTTCGAAATCATGATTTTCATTCGATTTGGCGGTTTTACCCATGACATTTGAACAAAGAATTATAATGAAATAGATTACAAGAAATTTGACCAGTTTGGCATTAGGTGACCGATTGCCATTAAAATATGTAACGGGTTGAATTTGCCTAGGGCCAGGCCATGTGCTATTTTAAGTGTTGACCGTACCAAGTCATACGTAAATATATATGACTTCCAACCAGATCAATATGTATTTATGTAGGGTTAGTCTAATATTTGAAATAATATTTGGGGGTTTTAACATAAAGTTTGTGCTTCAGATATTGTCGATCGAAGTTTTATTTATTTATTGGAGTCAATCTTGTAACACATATAATGATTAATGACTAGGGTTCGAACCAGGGACGGACCCAGAATTTTGTAATGTATTTGATATAATCGAGCTAAATCAAGCTCAATTTAGGGAGGAAAAGAGAGAATCAAGAGAGAGTTTAGGGAAAGAGAGAGATAAGAGTTTGAGAGAATTCTGTTGTATTCAAGATATCTAACAACCTGTGAAATCGGCCTATTCCTTGATCACGGGCTCGGGGAATCTGCAATGGGCTGATGGCGTGCTGTATAACGGTGTGTGGCAGCTTCGTGTGCAGGAGAGAGTCCGCACCTTTGCCTGGCTGCTTTCGAAGGGGGCTATTCTGACGAACGAGGAGAGAAGACGACGGCATCTTGCGCATTCGGATGTGTGCCCTTTGTGCAATAATGGCCCGGAGACGCTGATCCATCTTTTTCGGGATTGCCCGAAAATCGCCCCTTTATGGTTCTCTTTAAGCTTTCCTGCTCACATGACTAATTTTCATTCTTCTGGTTTTGCAGAATGGTTTCGCGGGAACATATTGGTGCGCGAGAGCAGGGGCGAGACGGTGGGCTGGCCGGCGATCTTCTCCACTGCTTTGTGGTGGATTTGGAAGTGGAGGAACGAGGTGGTCTTCGGCAACACTAGGAGGAACCTGGCAGAGGTGGACTTCATTTACAATCAGGCCAGTGCGTACGCGGAGGCTTGGAGGGCCAGGGGGTCCTTGCATACGGTGCCGCCGGCGATCGAGATTGGGGTATCCTGGGCTAAACCGGCTGACCCTTGGGTGAAAGTCAACACGGATGGATCTGTCGGGTCGGATGGTATCGCCACTGCTGCCGGTGTCATTAGAGATGGCGATGGGAATTGGATACAGGGCTTTGCCCGGAAGATTGGTCGTTGTTCTGTGCCCTGCGCGGAACTCTGGGGTATTCTCGATGGCCTTCAAATGGCGTGGGGGTTGGGATACAGGAATGTTATCTTTGAGTCGGATTCGGTCCTTGCTATTGAGATGATCAGTAAAATTATCAACCCGGCACATCCCCTTGCGAACCTGGTGGTCTATTGTCAAGCTCTCATCAGACGAGACTGGAGTACTCGTCTTAACCACGTCTTCAGGGAAGCGAACTCAGTCGCTGACTCCCTCGCTAGGCATGCCCATGCCTTAACTCTCGGCTTGCACTCGTTTGAGGAACCTCCTTTATTTTCTGTCCCTTTTTTGGTTCATGACTGTTGTGAGCGTGCCACTGGCCGTTTTGTAAGACGCTAGTTGTTGCTCCTGGGCTCTTTTTGCCCTCTATTTCCCACCAAAAAAAAAAGATATCTAACAGCCTGCATCGTCTCCCCTTCTTATGGTTACAGCTAACCATTTACAATCATTCCCATACTTTCCTGTTATTACAAGAATGACCCCAACTTATTATAATAGGCACTATATGACAATACCCCCTTTGTTACAAAAACTTTGACCTCAAAGTAAATCATTTAAGCATGGAATTCAGGAAATTGCTGTAACAAATGTCCTGTAGCTTCCCAAGTGGCTTCTTCAGTAGACAAATTTCTCCATTTGATGAGCCACTCAGTAACCGGCTCTCCATTGGCCAAGTAATGTACCCTGGTATCCAAAATCTGCTCCGGGGCTACCTCAATTTCGCCTGTAGCATTCGTAAGTTGTGGATCAATCAAAGGAACCACATTACTGCCTATTTTCTGTTTGAGTTGTGACACATGAAACACAGGATGTATCCTGGCATGAACAGGCAGAGCCAACTGATAAGCGACTTGACCTACCCTTTTAACTACTTGATAAGGGCCATAATGCTTGGCACAAAGCTTCAGATTCTTTCGGATAGCCATTGATGACTGCCTATAAGGCTGCAACTTAAGATATACCCAGTCATCCACCGAAAAAGACCTCTCCATTCTACTTTTATCAGCATACTACTTCATCCTGGACTGTGCTTTCTGCAAATTCTCTTTACACTGAGCTAACACAAATTCTCGTTCTTTCAACCATTCATCAACAGAAGCAGTGCTCACTTCAGACAGTTGAAGTCCCAATTGAGGAGGAAAATAACCATACAACGCTTGGAATGGAGTCATACCAAGAGAGGAGTGAAAAGATGTATTATACCACCATTCCGCTAGATGAAGCCATTTAACCCAGCTTGTTGGCTTGACTGAAGTCATACATCTCAAGTATCCCTCTAAGCATTGGTTGACTCTCTCCGTCTGTCCATCACTCTGGGGATGATACGCTGAACTGTAATGCAAAGACGTGCCCAAAGCCCTAAACAACTCCTTCCAAAAAGTACTCAAAAATACTTTATCTCTGTCTAAGACAACACATTCTGGCATCCCATGCAACTTATACACACAAAGCATGAATTCCTGAGCCACTGAAGCTGCAGTAAAAGGATGAGCTAATGGAATGAAATGAGCATACTTTGTGAATCTGTCGACTACCACCATGATAACATTCTTTCCATTTGACTTGGGAAGGCCTTCTATAAAGTCCATGCTTACTTGAGTCCAAGCATGAGTTGGAATAGGTAAAGGCTGTAATAACCCTGGATATGCCACATGCTCTACCTTATTCCTTTGACAGATATCACAAATCTTAACAAACTGTCTCATTCTAGGCCAATAAAAGAGCACCTTCAATCTTTGGTAGGTAGCATTCATACCTGAATGTCCACCTAATGGTTCCTCGTGCATAGCTGCCACTAGTTGATGTTTGAGCTGAGAATCATCCCCAATATACAACTTTCCATTGAATCTCAAAATTCCTTGCTGCAACTTATAGTCAGATTGTCCTCCCAAAGTTGTCTCAACAATCAGTTTTTGCACTTCAGTATCATTTTCATAACTGTTTTGCACTTGTTGCATCCATAAAGGAACCATAGCTGTAATCGAGGCACAACCTCCATTTTCATTCTCAAATCTCCTTGAAAGAGCATCAACAGCAACATTCTCCTTGCCTTTCTTGTAGGCAATAGAATATGATAATCCGAGAAGCTTTCTCACAACCTTCTTTTGTAGATGAGTAGTCACTTGTTGCTCAAGCAAATATTTAAGTGCCTTATGATCAGTGCGAATGAAGAAATGCGACAGCTCCAAGTAATGCCTCCATTTATCAATTGCTAATAGAATAGCCAAAAGTTCCTTCTCATAAGTTGATAACAACAAATGTTGGCCATGTAGAGCTCTACTAATATATGCCAAGGGCTGCCCCTTCTGCATCAACACAGCTCCAATCCCAGTATCACAAGCATCTGTCTCAATCTCAAATGGCACATGAAAATTTGGTAGTCCCAACACCGGGGCATTACTCAACCTCAGCTTCAATCCTTGAAAAGCATTCTCAGCTTCCTGATGCCAAGTAAATGAATCTTTCTTGAGTAATTCTGTTAAGGGCCGACTTATGACCCCATAATTCTGTATAAACCGCCTATAATAGCCTGACAGCCCCAAAAAAGCTCTCAATTCTTTTACACTTCGAGGTGATGGCCAAGACAACATAGCTTTCACCTTTTCTATGTCAGTAGCTACCCCTTCCTTAGAAATAATGTGTCCCAAATATTCCACTCTAGGTTGAGCAAAAGAACACTTAGAACTTTTTGCAAAGAGACTGTGTTGTCTAAGAGCTTCCAACACAAGTCTTAACTGAACAAGATGCTCTCCTTCACTCTTACTATATACCAAGATGTCATCAAAAAATACTAGGACAAATTTTCTCAAGAACTGGCAAAATACCTCATTCATCATGGCCTGAAAAGTAGCAGGGGCATTTGTAAGTCCAAAAGGCATCACTGTGAACTCAAAATGTCCATGATGCGTTCTGAAAGCTGTCTTATGTATATCCTCATCAGCCATTCTGACCTGGTGATACCCTGATCTGAGATCCAGCTTTGAAAACACAGATGCTCCATGTAATTCATCCAGTAATTCCTCAATGTGGGGAATTGGGAACTTGTCTTTGACAGTATTGTCATTAAGCTGTCTATAATCAATACAAAACCTCCAGCTTCCATCCTTTTTCTTCACCAACAAAGTGGGCGAAGCAAAAGGACTATGACTGGCTCGAATGGTAGCATTTTTAAGCATTTCTACCACCTGTCTTTCAATTTCATTCTTCTGAAAGTAGGGATATCTATAAGGCTTGCAACAAACTGGCTTAGCATCAGGCTTGAGATGAATAAAATGTTCAAATCCCCTTTTTGGAGGTAAAACAGTTGGTTCCCGGAAGACATCCTCAAATTCCTTCAACAACTCCTGCATCTCAACAGAAAGCTCCACTGAATTCTCCTCAATCATACAGCAGTGTGCAATCTATGTCACCATCATAGGAACCTTCTTCCTCATTAACTTTTGAAATTTGCTCCCACTAATCATTTTGACTGATCCTTGTTCTTTGAACCCTACTAACTCAATTCGGTTCCCTTACTTCACAAAAGACAACTTAAGCTCTCTAAAATCAAATGAAAGAGGACTGAATTCCCTCAACCAATCAACTCCTAAAATCAAATCACAACCCCCCAACTTCAAAGTTCTCATATCAAAACAAAACGAGTGCCCTTGCATTTCCCACTTGAATCCTTTGCAAACTTGGTAACTGAACATCTTATTACCATTGGCTACAGACACTGCCATGACATCAGTTTCTTGCACATCAAACTTCACATCTCTTGCCACTCTAGGATCCAAGAAACTGTGGGTACTCTCACTGTCTATCAAAATAACAATTGGCTTATCCCTCACATTCCCTTGAATCTTAATAGTATTCAAAGGAGTACTTCCAGTTAGAGCATGCACATAAATTTCTACTTCCTCTTCACTATCTTTCTCTGCAGTGCCCATGTCAGAACTCATCTCACCACAATCAGCATGTTGAATCTCTTCTGGTTGAAAGGATACTAAGCTATGCAAAGACTGTACTTTGCATTTGTGCCCAATGTAGTACTTATCACCACACTTGTAGCACAAACCTGGGGTTTTCTTTGGTTCACTGGTTACTTGGCTAGGATTAAAATTGGAGTTGGAATTTTGGAAATTGGAGTTAGGATGTCGTGATTGAAAGAAACTTGTGTTATTTTGGAAATTTGAATAGGGTCTATGAGTTGGTTTATTCAAGAAAGATTGTTGTGGTTGTGAAGTTTTAGTAGAAGTTTGGTTTTGGAGTGAATTTCTCCACGGATTCCTGCTCAGTTTAACTATAGCCTTTACATCACCATTTTGTAATCTGGCTTGCTCAAAAGCACTAGCCAAAGAATTCAGCCTAGATAACTTCACCAAGTTCTTGATCTCATCTTTCAATCCACTAATGTAGCTAGTAACAAAATACGCCTCAGACAAGCTTGGATTAAAAGACAACATGCTAGCCCTCAACTCTTCAAACTTTTCAGTGTACTGCTCAATATCATCCTCTTGTGTAAGTTTGTTGAAATCCTCTACCACATCAACGCCCTGTCTTTCACCAAATCTCACGCAAACAGCCTCACTAAATTCCTTCCAAGAACTACCCAAATTCTGTATCAAATACCCCAGAGCCCAAGTATTAGCTCTCCCATTCATGTACATACTAGCTAATTCAATCTTTTCACTGTCCACAATCCCAAAGATCCTAAAGTATTTCTCAGCCTTACGGACCCAACTTCTTGGTCCAGTACCATCAAAGGAAGGAAATTCAAGTTTGGGATAACGCAGATTACCTCGAATTCCTGTCCCGATCGAAGTGCCTTTCTCAAATTCAGACTGACAACCCTCAGTTGGAGTTCTTCGCTCTGAATTTCCAGAATTCTGAAGTGGTTCTGGAATTGCGCCAAGTCCAACTCTGCCATTGTTGTGCAGTTGAGGATCAGATTGCGTCCTACTGCTAGATCGAGTTCCGCCATCTAAAGATTTGAGAAGCATCGCCATATCTCGATGCATATTACTCATCATCTCTGATAAACTTTTCATCTGCATTTCTCCCAATTTCTGCGCATTGCTCAAATCTTCTAGAGTTTTTCCAAATTCCGTCAATTGCTCATCCGATCGACTCTGTTGTGCATCAAGCGTTTGATTCGTTTCCTCAATTGCATCAACCATCTTGGAAATCTGCAAATCGGTCTTCCGTTGAGTTTCTTCCAATGTCTTCATCCTTGTACCATCCGCCATTGCCAAGGTTTTCGACGGCTCTGATACCAATTGTAATGTATTTGATATAATCAAGCTAAATCAAGCTCAATTTAGGGAGGAAAAGAGAGAATCAAGAGAGAGTTTAGGGAAAGAGAGAGAGATAAGAGTTTGAGAGAATTCTGTTGTATTCAAGATATCTAACAACCTGCATCGTCTCCCCTTCTTATGGTTACAACTAACCATTTACAATCATTCCCATACTTTCCTGTTATTACAAGAATGACCCCAACTTATTATAATAGGCACTATATGACAGATTTAACATTAGGGTGGGTTAATTGTCACTAAATGTTTTTGGGTGGGCTAAATTACCTTAATTTAACTAATTTAACGTTAAATTTACCTTATTTTTTATTATTAAATTTACCCTATTTTTATTATTGTTTTTTTTTAGGGCGGGCTGGAGCGTACCCCAGCCCGCCCTTCAGTCCGTGCCTGGTTCGAACGTAGAGCAATTCGTGAACTACACAAACCATACTCAATGTTCTAATAATTTTGTCTAGGTTTTGTACGTCTAGGTCTCGCCTAGGTTTTAGAAGGCCCAAGCCTGTCTAATCGTCTAGCCCGTCTAGGACCACCAGACTATATAACTGTTCTAGTCGTTTAGGATCTAGGCAATCCCTCTCCGCGTTTTTTAAAGCATTGGTCCATACTTAAGAGTTCACAAGATTTCCACCCAAAAAAAAGTTCACAAGATTGTAAGTTTCTCAAAGTCACCACACGATTTAATTATGTTAAATGTTATTTTTGAAAAAATATGTTAAATTTTGGTAGGTTAATATTAAATAAATAAAGCGTCGGAATCTAAATTATATTTACATATAAAATTGGATTTTATTTTTAACTCAAAAACATATAAAATTTTATTTATTTTTATATATTAACTTCTCCAACAAAAAATTAAAAAATAGTGTGATAGTTTATAAGCCTAATATATAATCAAGGAGTATATTATTGGCAAGTTATTATGTTATATCAAGGCTCGCCGTGATTCTAATTAGTTAATCGGATTTTCTATATAACTTGTGTTCTAAGGGCATAGGTTAATTATCATATTTTAGGAAAAAAATTATTTTTCTTTATTTAGGAATTTAATCTTTTTTACGACGATTTTATGCATTTATTTTATAATTTTAATTTCTAAAATCGGAAAACTTATTTCATACCTAAGAGGTATAAGTTAGAAAAATCATAAATTAATTAATCTTTCTTTTATCTCTAATTGGGATAGTTTATTTTAAACTATACTACTTTATATCATTACTAGTTGTACCCGTCGTACCATGTACGACTACAATTCGACACCATGTATAACTACGATTCGATATTTTATATATATTATAAATAGAATATTAACAAATAAAAATATAATATAAAATTTAATACAAGTAATTTATTGCTCATATTACCTATTTTTATTATGTTTAAACATTATAAGTATTTATTATTATTTTTATTATAAAAGAATATATATATCTATAAATAAGTTCGTGAAAAGATATTATGCTAAAAGCTAAAAGATATTTATACTTATTTTAAAATATTTTAAATTTGTTATCTTTAATTTTAAGTATTTGTATTAGGAAGTTTTCAAAAGATATTGTTATAGTAAATAGATATTTGTTTGATGTTAAAGATAGATTTAAAGAGTTTGGTTCCCATAAAAAAACATCCCTTTAACATGAAACGGAAGGAGAATTTTGGACCCTTGGATCAAGGAGATCCAAGGGCTGATTTTCTTTCCCTTTTTATTAAAGGCGGGGGCAATTATGTCTTTTCCCTCTCTAATTAATAATCCTTTTTCTCTTCTTTTGTTTTGTCTAGGGTTCGTTCAAAAGCAGATCGAAGATTGTGCCCTTCGATTGAAACGGAAGGAGATCGCCATCGCCGAATCCGAAATCCAACGAGTTTGAATCTGCGAGTCTCGTCCAACCATGGCAGAAAGTGGTAAGAGGGATTCACAAATCCATTGAACGAGATCGAACTGTGTGATTTTTCGGAATCGATTGAACTGGTCAATCGAACTCGTTGAACGAGATCGAATAGTGTGATTTTCGGAATCGATTGAACTAGTCAATCGAATTGTGTGAATCTAGTTGGATTTCGATTGAATTGTGTGAATCGAACTTAATACTAGGCCAATCTTGAACTGTGTGAATCGATTGAACTGTGTGAATCGATTAAACTGTGTAAATTTTCCTGTAAACTAGGCCAATCTTGCAAAATTCGACGTTGCACTTTTCGGACTTAATACTGCACTTTTCGGACTTAAGAATGCACTTTTAGGACTTACTAGTGCACTTTTCATACTTAAATAACGCACTTTGCACTTCTCGTTGATAATGCACTTTTAGGACTTAATAATGCACTTTTCATACTTACTAGTGCACTTTTCATACTTACTTGCACTTTTCATAAAGGAGTATAACTAGTATATGACAATGCACTTTTCAGCCTTACTAGTGCACTTTTTATACTTAACAATGCACTTTTCATTTTTGTTTAGAGAACATATATTTGACCTTATAGAGAACATATTTTTATTGCACTTTTCACAGTTAATAATGCACTTTTTACACTTAAGAGTGCACTTTTTCTACTTAATAGCACTTTGTATATCTTTTACTTTTCACTGATTTAAGTAATGCACTTTTCCTAGTATACAATGCACTTTATTATACTTTCAATGCACTTTTACTGATTTTCAACTAACACCTTTATATTTCCCTTTTATGTTGTTGTAGTGGGGACATCAAACTCTTCTTCAACTACCTAAATGAGGAATCACCTAAAAACAGTGGTGAATATTTCATTGAGCTATCTCAAGGGGGAACGACATACTATTTGCCCACATGTCCATCCGAGTTGAAACCATATGAAGGTCAAATTTTTGTTTTAGTACAAGTAGCCTATTAGCTCAAATGGTAGAGCGGTGTGCTTTGTGCACAAAGATGTAGGTTCGATTCCTACATGGGCTAATATGATATCCTACAAAAATTAATTCTTAACACATTTATTCCTAACCTAACTAGCTAGGTACTAAAGAAGTTATATTTTATCGTGTGTCAAATAACTAATAAACCACTATTTTTCAAAGAAGATCATGATCAAATTAGCTTATATGGGATTCGAACCCACATCTCTATGCATAAGCACATTGCTCTTCCATTTGAGCTAATAAGCTTTTCCTAAATTAATGCACTTTTACATGTTTTTAATGCACTTTTGCATGTTTTTAATGCACTTTTTGACATTATACTTGCACTTCTTTCTTATGCACTATTATTAGTTTATGGTGCACTTTTACATGTTTTTAAATGCACTTTTACATGTTTTTAATGCACTTTTTGACATTATACTTGCACTTCTTTCTTATGCACTATTATTAGTTTATGGTGCACTTTTACATGTTTTTAATGCACTTTTTTACATTATACTTGCACTTCTTTCTTATGCACTATTATTAGTTTCTGGTGCACTTTTACATGTTTTTAATGCACTTTTTGACATTATACTTGCACTTTTTTCTTATGCACTATTATTAGTTTATGGTACACTTTTACATGTTTTTAATGCACTTTTTGACATTATACTTGCACTTCTTTCCTATGCACTATTATTAGTTTCTGGTGCACTTTTACATGTTTTTAATGCACTTTTACATTGTTATTCGATTGCTACTGGATCTACCGAATGCTAAAGAGAAGGAAGGAACAAAGGCAAAGAGAAATTTGCTCTAGAGCAATACAAAACACTGACTGACCAACATTTGGTTCTAGAGCAATACAAAACAGTTTACAATTCTAATTTATCTTCCATTTGATGCTGTAGTTGAAATGGTCCATGTTATCCTGTTCAACTGTAATCGAAAATGAGAATATGGAACAAATTGGACTTTACATAGATATAAAAAATACTTGAAAAGCACTCCACAGGAAATCAACCATGTCATGTATGGGATATCTGCATACAAGCACATATGAAATCAACATATAATGAAGAACTAGAAACAAGAGGTGGACATTGATGATCATATATAGATGATCAGGTTTGGATTCGGTGGAGTTACTCTACCTATAATATAAAGATAAAATAAAATTGGAAATTGGAATCAAATTACAACTCCACCAGATCCCATTCCTGGATAATCAACCAGCAAGAATATTTTCACAGGCAAACATCTCATATTTTCTCAGATAGATAAACTGAAGAACTCCAAGACTGAAATTTCCAACAGCACTGAAATTAGCACAAACCCTACACCAGTCAAAAGTTCAAGCTACACAATTCTAACTAATCTGAGCGAGAAACACAGACCCTAAACAATTAAGCAGAAATCAAAACGAAAGACACGCATACAAATACAGCAATTTCACACACAGATATAGCGATTCAGACATACGACCCGCCAAATTGAACCAGAATATGAAACCACAAATTGGGATCGTGATTGAACCAGAACATGAGCCGCCAAACAGTTTACAATTCTAATTTATACCTTTTCGATTTGTTTTTGGAGGCATTGTGATTCGTGGGAGAGATTGAAGGCGAAGGTGAGATCGTCCGTCGTCCTTCGATCGTCCGTCATCCTTCGTTTGCTTTGGAGAGTTCGATCGATTGGAGCCTTCGATCGAGTGTTTGGAGCCTTCGATCGTTTGGAGACTCGTCGTCCTTCAATCGTCCGTCGATCGTCCTTCGATCCTTTGGAGACTTTGAGCGTTTGGAGTAGATTGGGCTTACAAAATTGAGCGTTTCGATTTCGTTTGGAGTAGATTGAGCGTTTCGATCGTTTGAGCGTTTGGAGTCGATCCAAACTCCTTATTTTTGATATTTTAGGTTAAGGGTATAGAAGTTGGATGTATTTACAAAATTGCCACCTTTCTGATTTGTTTTATTTATTTTTTTCAAAATCACAGAAGTAATCTCAGCCCTTGGATCATGTGATCCGACGGCCCAAAATTCTCCTTCCGTTTCATGTTAAGGGTTGGTTTTATTTGAACCAAACTCTAGATTTAAATAGTTAAAGAAGAATTTAATAGGAAAAAGTTAAAATATTAGGAATAAAAATTAATTTTGTAAATATGAGGTGTGGTCAGAATCGTTCTGCTGGCTCGAAAAGGTATAGATTTAATATATAGTTATAGATATGTAGAAGCTATAGGAGTATTGTAGAACTATATAGATAAAGAGTAATGAAATATATTAATTTATTCTTCGAGGTTATGGCGGTTTTTCCTTGTACAATGACTCACTACTGATTAATTGTTCGTATTACGTATCTTATTTGAAACTTAAAGTAACTACTACTCCGTAGTATTTAACGATTCAAAAGCAAATTAGAAAGTAGTTTTTTTTTTGGGTCGAAAGGAAGTAGCTAGGTTGATCTTGGACTAAAGATTAAAAAATTGTTATATTGATTTGTGCAAGTTTTTGGTCAAGAAATTTTTTTGGTTCATGCAATTAATTGCTGAGACGACGACAGCCACCATTGAAAGGGTCAGTGATACTTTATTCTACATGTCAATTTAGCAGATAATATATACTATAGTATAATATAAAGTATAAAATATTAACAGATGAAAAAATAATTTATCATTTCTTTTTGGTATCAATCAACCACTCCCTTAGAAAGGATGTCTACAGAGAATGATTTGTGGGGGCATAAGTTAAACCTGAGAGTGGAAATTAACAAATTAATTAATGTTAATTAGTGTAGATTGAAGAGTTCCAAACGCAACTTCAACAACTCCCATTAATTGGTCAGTTCAATTAATCAGCCAAGGATCTAAATAATCTGATGGTTTGAATAGAATAATTATAGGATCCTTGGCTGATTATCTAAATTTATTAAACTTAATTTTAATTACGCAGTCAACTCAGATGGTGTGTCTACGTTCGGTTTTATCCTTCGTGATCGTCGTGAAATTAACGTCGGTCCGTTTCGATGGTGGGCTTTTGGGTAAATAATTCATGTTGATGACTAAAGTTATTTTTCTATACTACGGGATTCTAAGAGGAGTAAAAGCCATATGATATGGTATCCCTTATATTTTGATCGAGTGTCGACCTTTAATTTGTCAAAATCTTGCAAGATGATTGAAGTTATCCTTGGGTGATGAGCTGATCCGAATAAACATTATGTGCTTATTGGCCCGTTTTCAAAGCTGGAGCATATTCCATATTTTCTGAGAAGTCAATTATGTGGCGAATTTCATTACAAGATCTTTCCAACAAGTTTTATCTATCCTAATTACAACTGACCCTAGCCTTTCATAAGGATGCTTTACTGCGGTCAACTTCCTTATGGCCCCTAAATCTCTTTCATTATAAAAAAACATTAATAACCCCATTTAGTTTTAGATAGTGCATATGAAGGCAAAATGACCCTAATTAATGAAGGCAATCTAATTTGAATTATAAAAGAGTACGTACAATAATTTTTTTCAAAATGTTTATAATTTGTGCTTATTACTACGTATTAGATAAACCAATATGCATTAGTTCAAAGAATTTTGCATATGCTTTGAACTTACTTATCACGACTCCGAAACTTTTTTGCATATTTTACTTGGCTAGTAAACACACTTTAAAAGAATTATGATATTCATTTGATTTTTTTCTCGCTCTCTATGTTGGATACAAGTTGAAGACATGGCTTTAAATTAGAGGGGGCTCCATATGGCCAATTTGGTGGGTAATCATCTTGGCGGTTTTATCACCTATGGGCTATTATGGCGGCTCATAGATCGTCCATTAATGTCACCAATCCACTTCCCCATGGTATCAAGTTATCTATGTATGAGCAAACAGATTTATCATTTATATGATCAAGTATGATCGATGAATATCTCTTCTGTTTGTTTGGAGTTTTCATCGATCAAGTATGATTGATGAATATCGATTTACTTAAGCCTCTCGATCTAGCCGACTTTAATTGGCATCAAATTTTTCCATATAAAAATATGGTAAATATTTACAATTTTTTTGACAAAACCCCTTGATTCGTATCCCGCCAAAAAAAATATATTTTCGATTCCCTTATATATAACTCTTAGTTCAAAATACTACCAGCGATCATTCTGACCATGTCTTTGAAAGGATAAATTGCACAAAAGCACATATTTTCAATGACATATGTACAAAACCACAATATAATTCAAACACAAACTATATTTATTACAAATTTTCAATGAAATAAAACTATACTGGATCAATAGTGTTTTACATCTATAATAGACACTTATAGTACTTTATCAATCCTAGCTACAAATATACGTTTCTAAAATCACTAGAGAGGTTTTTCTTGTCAACCTAAGGCTTCATCTTGACTTCTTGATCATCAATTATATTCTTTTATGAAAACCTCAAGTATTTTATTTGAGCAAAATAAAACATGTCATTGTCCTACTCATTGAACTCAATAAGCCTATAACTTTTGGTGACAAAAAAGGCTAAACTTTCAAACAAGCTTAATTTGAAATGCATCTAGATACATAGTATCCAAATTAAAACCTTTAATTAAGCATGCACAAAATCTCATTATGAGATACATTTAAGAAAATTTCCAATACTATATTAATATTGATCAACCCTATAATGATCCACTTTTCTTGAAAACAATAAAATAAGAAATCGTATAAACGTGGAAATATGGCAACTTGTTGTTGCTTATTGCCGACGTGAGGCAGACGAAAATACTACATAGAGCATTCTAAAGATAGAAAATTAGTTGCAATGAACTGTGAAAAGATAAATAAGAGTATATGAATGTTGACTAACTGGTCAAACTTGAATTTGACCAACAATTCATTCCTTGCTTGATCAATTCGTCATCCCCACGAGCGGTTGCAGGCCGCAATCTTTGATGGCTGCTTCGTTGCCTAGCTCAGGCGTTATTTTACTGAGAGTAGTAATCTTTATTTATTTTCATAGTATTCTCATACCGAATAAATGGAATAATCTTTAGTGTACCATCAATACGAGCATTTGAGATTCATATGAGCATTTGAAATTTTGAATATCACGACAAACTTGTTCATCCTAATTAGGGCGGTTAAAACTTGAGCCGATATGAAAAATCGACCTGATTCATCCAACTTCGAACTCGAAAAAATAAAAAAAAATGTATATCCGGCTCGAAACTAGTTTGACCCAAACCGATTATCTAAATCGTAAAAAATTTCAAACCCGATATAATTATGAAAGTGATTATATCCGAATGGACTAGTCGATTCTACCCAATACCGGATGCTACTCGACTCGAAATCATTTGAAAATCCAAAGTTACTCGACTCGAAACCATCTGAAAATCCGAAGTTACCCCGACTTGAAAATATCCGAGAATCCGAAGTTATCTCACCCAAAATCATTCGAAAGTCACATTATATTTTAAAATATTAATAATAGTGAATATTATTATAATTATGTTTTTTAATTTACATGTAACATTAAATATTTAGACCCTAAAGTAATTAAACTAAAAAAATCGTCATTCTATATATGGTCTCAATTGAAATTTAGCTCACTCGAAATATGATTAACTCGAAATCCGACTCATCCAAAACCCGACGTATCCAAAATCTGGTTGGATCGAAAACCGAATAACCCTACAGAAATTGACTCGAAAACATGACTTTGCCCAATTAATTGAGCAGCCGACCTGAAATGGTCCAATATGAACGATTGTCAAAATATCCAAATTTAACCCGGATCCGAACTTACTCGAAATTGAAATGACCTGACCTGACGCACCCGATTGACACCCCTAATCCTAATACAAGGGTAGTGTATGTATAGTGCGTACGATTGAGAATATGTTCCAGCGTATGAAAATCGAAATTAAAATTAGTTAGTACTCCGTATATAATTTTACAAGTTACTAAATTTATTTTCATGTGATTTTGGGTTAGAACCTTATTAGCTAGATTCTTACGTTAGCTCATTACATGCACGATCCCTATTATATCGGTCCAAAAAGTCTCATATGGTATTAGAGCATGTCTTAGTTTTGGGCCCATCTTTTGGATGTTTGGGTTGGGCTTAGCGATTGATGCTACTCACCCATTTGTTTGGGATTGGTCAGTGGCCCATCCATTATTTAGGTTGAGTTGGCTAAAAATAGTCTGAGACGCTACCATTTGTGTTGGGTTAATTATAAAGAGATTGAGATGTTAGAATCGTTTGTCTAAGTGTCAACTAGGTGAGCCTATAGTTATACTCGCAAACATGTGTTGAGAATATGTTCTCACATCAAATACCGAGACTAAAATTACCTAGTATATAATCATATAAATTACTTCATTTATTATCATATGATTTTAAATTAAAATTTTATTATATTTGTACGTTGAACTCGTTACGTGCACTACCCCGCTATATCGACCTACTATAATCCTATGCGTAATTGCGTATGTACGTAGCAACTTTTCAATGTGTGCACGTGTACATGCACAAATTTTGTACATTGTGCGAGTTTAATTTTCATATATTTGCGTGGTAAATTAAATGATGGTCAAGATCTTAGACGGGATTTCTAGAGCAATGAACATTAATGGTACAAATGTTTTATGACCACATACAGTTGAAACTTTTGAGATACGAGGAAACAAATCTCACGTTACCTAATTACAAGCCCTAAACCAAATCAACTAACTAAAAATTGATTCAATGTAAAAGTTATATCAAAAGTGTTGGATCGTCGTGTGTAAGTGAGAGCTTGGGAGTTGGGAACTGGCGGTTAGGTTGTTCCTAAGGCAGCGGAAGTAAAGTAAAGTAGAATGTAAACGACACAGTTCCTTTATAGAGGAACCCCACAACAACCAACTAATTATGTGGGTAAACCTCTACCTCCACTTGGAGGATTTTGAACGATCTTCTTATTTTATTGATTGTTCCTTAGTTACACAGGCAAGACTTACACTTCTCCGTTCCAAGTAGTTCTTCCTAACTCTAGTAATAGTAAGCCTTCTCGACCTTGTTCCTAAGCGAACCAACTCAACTAAACATAAGACAGATCGAACCTTACACCTTGAGCTCAATGTCGTAGTTCCCTAACTCCTAGGAACTTGGATTCGCCGTCGCCGAGATCGAACACTCGTCGCCGGGAACTTCTCTTCTCTTGTTTCTCTTTCTTTCTTTGTGTGTGAATGTTTGTTCTGTGAGAATTACTTACTCCAATCACTATTCATTTGCATTGGCTTTATACACATTTGAACTTGGGCTGCAATCTTTTCTTTTATGTTGTCCGAAATACCCTTTGTCTTGCACGCCAAGTTTGCAATCTTCACATGTGACTTTGATTTGAACTTGGTCAACTTTGAGAATCAATTGGACTGTTGGATCACTCGCTTCAGTCTGTTCCTCAGACTGCGCCTTCGTTCTGTTGATGAGGTATTTTCGGTGGTCGTTGATACCTATCAAAGAAACCTAACTTAACCAACTTAGTAGAGCGGTAAGTAAGGGTCGATCCCACAGAGACTCGTGTATTAATGTTATTACTTAAGTGCCAAGTAACTAAATAAGGGGGTTTTATGGATGATTGAGTAACTAACTAATCTAATACGCAAAATAAACCTAAGTATGAATGCAAATATTGATTGTAAATATATGATAGAGAAATATGTTCAACTAGTTAAATCCATCATAGACATGCTTATTGATCATTGATTCTTACGATTCTCAATTCCCTTGAATAATCTATTGTGGATTATACTCCTACTAAGGATTATGACCCAAACTTCAAATCTAGTTGAAAGAACTAACAGTCTAAACAACCCTAATCATTTAACAACCTAAAACAACGTCTAGATTCAATTAAACGACAGCTTTACGGATCAAGTTGTCAATAGAAACAAATACTTAGAGCAAACAGACATCTAAGTAATTTATGGATTTATTCCCTTCTACAACTGAATAACCCGAACGGGTCTAAACAATTATAGATGCTACTTTATCTAATCAACCCCGAACGGGCATCAATCAGATTAGTTGTAAATTAACCTAGAAATTCTATTAGGTGATCAATCTAACAAAACCTTAGATAAATTCTGATTCAATTAAGCACAGGGAATAAAACCTATTCAAGTTGATGAGAATCAATCAAACCTCACAATATTATGCAATCTATGATTTCAATAACTAGTCAAACACAAAGAAATTAGCAATGCATAATTAAATTAAAATCAAACTTACAAAGGTTCAAAGGTTCTTCCTTGAGAGAAAAACCCTAGCCTCCAAAAGTATGACCCAAAGTTATGAAAGAGAAACTAAAAACAAGGTTTAAATACCCTAAAAGATATCCAAATATCAAATTATCCCGAAATTACATCAAACCAGTCGGAAAAGACCTAATAAAGTCCAACCCGAAGCCCAAAACACGCGGCCCAACTCTCCCGCGGCAGAATGTGAGGCGCGGTCTCAACATAAAGTGGCGCGGCCGTGGCACATGCCTTCCTAGCCCGCGGCACTCTCGGTTCAACATTTCAGGCGACACTTCAGAGGCTGTTTTCACCCCATTCGAGTTTTAATTTGGACTCGGATTAAAAAAATGAATTGTAGCTCTTCGAGTTAGCTTTCCAATGATACCAAATTCAGCTTCATCCGACCACTGTAGCTCCCAAACCAAGCATTGTAAGATAGAGGTGTAAAAACAAGACTCCAATGCATAGCCCGAATTTAAGCATTCTTATCACACAAGCTCTTGAGTCTTGGTTCTTCCAATCTTCACTTGTATCACTCTAAGCTTCCTCAAACTTCACCATAGTCCTCTAATATCCATCCCATCCATGCTTGTTTACCTAAAGATTTGCAAAACCAAACAAAACAAGCGCAAAACCCGAATTTCCTAGAGAACCTAAAAACCTGAGAACTAGACTAAACTAAGCTAAAACCATGCAAAATAAACATAAATATGCATCCTAAACACTACCTAAATGCAAGCTATCATCTGTCCAAGACAAGATCTCGCGATTTGCGCTGAACGGTCTTGTTTGCACATGTGAGTTCACATGCGATGAGAACTGTTTTCTCCAGAGTTCCTTTGATAGGAACTTGCTATCATATATTCTTGTGTTCCTTTTGCGTTCTTGGAGATTCTTCGTTAGACCTGGTGTTTCCTTGAAATACTTGATGTAAAACGTTAGTTCCCATATGACGTTTGTCATTATCAAAACTAGAGACAAGTATCGTTGTTCGGATGTTTGAAACTAGAGTTCCCAACATCGTCCCAACAAAAAGCTTGAACATAAAATATACACTCAACCTCTATTTCAATCACCCCATTTAATATAGTATTAATTTAGACGATTAAAATAGACCCTACAACTAAAATAAATATATGTTTTTTATGAAGGGTATTGTCTATGAGAGTCGAATGGGAGACTACTTTTGAAGGCTTAACCGCTTGACTTGGTGCCAAATAGTGTTTCCTCTCCTTCGACAAAAAAATAATTAATTACTCAAACCGATACGGAATAATCATAAGCCAAATTGATCACTAATGTGATTAAAATGTTGATATTATCCCAAATAACCACTTGATTGATGATCAAAATTAAGCCAAAATGATTACTAATGTTATTAAAATGTTGATATTATCCGAAATTAGCATTTGACGGATGATCAAAATTAAGCCAAAATGATTACTAATGTGATTAAAATTTTGATAATATCCGAAATGACCTCTTGATTGATGATCAAAATTAAGCCAAAATGATTACTAATGTGATTAAAATGTTGATATTATCCGAAATAACCCCTTGATTAACGATCAAAATTAAAATGAGGTGTGCTAATCCCGACAACGAGTGCGACACAATACCATTCCATACATGCTACAATAGGAATTTTGACAAAGCAAAAAGTATAACTTCTCGTTTCCTTCCTAGAAGGTGATCAATAATAATAAAAATTATGAAAAGATTAAAAGAAAGATTTGAGAAGAAAAGTCTGCGCACATGATGCAAGTTGAGTGGCGATGTGACAAAGAACCCAAGCAAATCAAAACACAACAAAACGACCTCCTATCTATATCAAAGATGCCGTTTTAACCAAAGTCTTATGTATGGGCTCCCCTTTGTGTACCAAAGTGGTCTCATGTTTTGTCCCATGTATTAATAATTAATCCATCTCTAGCTGTTTACAAGTTTCATATCTTCCAAATTTCGTGCACGTTATGCCTACCTATGTAGAGATAATGAGAAACATTTAAGATGATTGTTAAAAGTCTGGTGGGCTAATATAACATGGAGGGTTTACACGTCCGGTCATACGCATAAGCGCGTTATGGGCCTAGCCCATGAGATTCTATTTTAAAACCAATTGGCAATAGGAGTAACTCAAGAGTATATACGCTAGACATTTATCTTCACACACCCCCTCAAGTGCAATTGTCTGGCCCCGTAATATCCCAGTTGTACTTGACGTTCATGCCTTTAGACCAGCTAGCCAATTAATAGACCGAACATGCTCTGATACCATGTTAAAGTCCGATGGGACAATATAACGTGGGGGTCCACACGTTCATCCGTCAGTGTGCATAAGCGCGTTATTGGCCTAACACATAAGTCTACGTGGTTCTATCCTAAAACCAATTGGCTATATGATGAGTAACTCAAAAGTATATATACTAGACATTTATCTTTCAAATTCCTAATGATCAAAATTAAACTTCAAAAGGCTCAAATGTATAAGTATTAGATTGATTAAACATATGTAGCATGTAATGATATCCAATATTGTGCAACTAATAAGGTTCATTAATTTTCCTTTTTATGAAAGAGTTGTTACACTGCGGAAAATAAAACGACCTCAATTGTATCCCAATGTCCTAAAATTATGCCTCGTGGAAGTCACCAAAGCTTAGTCAAAATTATTGGAACTGCTCTCGGAAATCCAAGGATCCTCGGTACTATTGCGGGGTTATTATAGCAGGTTTCCTCAGTCAGTTTACGGCTGAGAAAACTCAACAGAAGTCTTCAATTAACCCTAAAATGTAGGTTTATCTTCTTAAATTGGTCAAATAACACCATTGGAAGAGAGAATGGACAAGTTTCAAGAGCTAGGTTTATCTTCTTGAATTTTCGATGTAGATGCTTCATAGTTGGTTCTCATCCTTCAGATACTACGAGTACGTGTAATAGGAGCATCCGTCGACAAAAGAATCACCCTAGACCCGAAAATCAGATTCAGAAATTAGAATCCAAAAATAAAATTTCTGTTTAAAAATTCTGGGCTCAACTATAATCAATCTTCACAAACCATAAATGACAATGTCATGTTATTGTTTAATAATGAAAACTTTCTATATATCCAATCCGACAACACTTAAATAATCACAACCTACCCTATATTTAGCGTTTTTCTCCACAATCTTCCTACTTATGACTATTTTCAACACCCATTTTCAAAGATCATGTTATCTTTTGCAAATTTACTTATGATTAATGACTTGTTATATATAAGTTGGAAGTAAATTTTATCCTATTCCAAACAATCATATAGTTTGAAAACGTTTTCATGTCATATTTAGCCGATCAAGCTGAAATTAATTAATTAATTAACAATAACATAACCTAAACATATGTATGTCGATCTGGTTCTAGGTTGTCAAGGTTGATACATATCTGCCTTTTTACGGCTTTGTCGTTTAGTGCAGCCACCAAATAGCATTCACAATCAATCTTTTTTTTTAGCAAATTGAAGCTTAATGGGGGCCATGATTAACATTATCTCGTTTGGTTATATGAATTCAAAATTGAAGTCGGCATTTCCCTTTTTTTTCTAAAGAAATGAAATTTTTTGTGCTTAAATCTTAAGATATATACTCCTACATTAGCACTTGATGAAAAAAATAGACATCGTTTATCATGACAAATTATGAGTTTAGTCGAAATGAAACATATTATTATCCTATAATAAGCTCCGCATGTACTTTTTCTAGTTCGTAGTGCATTTTTTATATGAGAAGTGCATTGCAAAATACGAAAAGTGCACTACAAATAAACTCTTATACAAACTAGGAAAAACGCACTGTAAAGTACGAAATGTGCAATTCAAAATAGAAAAAATGAACTACAAAGTACGAAAAGTACATTATAAAATACGAAAAATGCACTACATAATATGAAAAGTGCATTACGAAGTAGGAAAATTCATACAGAACATGTCATAGAATAAGAGTTTGTTTCATTTGCAAATGAAATCATGTGTTGAATTTAAGGAAATGTAAGATGGATTTTTTTTCCCTAGTAATTGTTCTTGCACTCAACTAGATTACGGTTTACTAATAAATAACGACAAATATAGTATCCATACTTTGTGTTCCTTGAGTTATATTCATTGCAAAATAATAGCATCAATCATAATCATGTAATTAAATTAGTTGTAGGGAAAAAAAATTATTCATTGCACAATGATGTGAATTATTCATTGGCGAAAAAACTAATTTACAACACAAATTTGAGATTTTATATATTGTAAACAAAATATATTATAGTAAAAAATACTATCGAACTTTAGCATCTAGGAGTAACTAAATATATATATTTTAAAATATGTATTTTTTGAACATTGTCTGGAAAAATCGAAACAAAGACTTCATGACATTATCATAAAATTTTAATCGTTTAACTAAATATCCCAAGATAGGACGTAATGAACTCTTTTAATTAAACAATTGGTTTGGTGGCATATCTATTTCAAATATGATCATATCATTGGTTGATAATTCAAGACTACGTATGAACATATGTTACATACTTCTAACCAAAAAAATATTAAGTACCTCGAATACTAAAGTGTTAATTCGATTCAAATTCACTATTACCATTCGTAGTTAAACAAGTGGACTGAAAGCTGACGCGCCACCTGACGTCACTCTGAATTTTACAAATCACACTTTTTTGACAATTAAAATAATATTTACACACGTGCTTCAAATATCCTCCCATTTTCTCCAGCCGAAGTTTCATGGAATCCCCCTTTTTTCAAAAAAATTTAACATACAAACAAATTTTCATTTCTTTTTCAATAAAATCTCACGTTTAATATTATTTTTATTCTTTTTAATTTTCATAGATTTGGAAAAATCTTTCCCACCTGACCAAGTTCAATGAACCCCTTCCCCTATTTAAACACTTTTCCCTCCATTGAAACGAAGAACTTAACACTCTTCTTCCACTTCTTAAGCAAATCTAAACCTAAAAATCAAAATTCAATCATCCGATTTCAAAATTTGAATCCAGATTATTCAATATGAATTGTGTCTCGAGCTTCACGGATTCCGATTTCGCCGTTTTGGAATCCATCCGACAGTTCTTGCTGGGCGAATCTGATAACTCAGCTTCGAGAACGATCGCCGGCGCCGGAAAGAAGCCGACGCCGGTGTACCACCGGAATTCAAGCTTCAGCAGCTTATACCCCTGCTTGACGGAGAATTGGGGCGATTTGCCGCTCAAGGAGGACGATTCAGAGGATATGGTGCTCTTCGGCGTTCTCCGGGACGCCGTGACCACCGGTTGGTCGCCGGAATCAACCTCCTCCTCGCCGGAGCTAGATCCGGTGGTGGTGGTGAAGCCGGAGATAATTGAGATGGATTTACCGCCGGTAGTGTCGGCGGTGGCGAAGGGGAAGCATTACAGGGGAGTGAGGAGGCGGCCGTGGGGGAAATTCGCGGCGGAGATTAGGGATCCGGCGAGGAACGGGGCGAGAGTGTGGCTGGGGACGTACGAGACCGCCGAGGACGCCGCCCTTGCGTACGATCGCGCCGCCTACAGGATGCGCGGGTCCAAGGCGCTGCTGAACTTTCCGTTCCGGGTCAACTCGGGCGAGCCCGACCCAGTGCGAGTCACCTCGAAGAGATCGTCGTCTTCGGTTTCGGCTCAGTCCTCCTCTTCGTCAACGTCGTCGGAGAGCGGGTCTCCGAAGAGGAGGAAGAGCCTGCACGGCTGCGTTTCCGGGAAAGTGACGGCGGCGCCGGTGATTGGGGCCGGTGGGGCCGCGCAAGTTGGGGTGCAAATGGGAAGCGGGCGGGCCCGCCAGGAGTTGCAAGTGGTTTTTACAAATGGGCAAGTGGGAGATCTGCCACGTGGCGAGCGATTAGTGGTGAGCTGAGGGAGGTTGTTGGAAGAGTGAATTTTCAAATTAGAAAAAACGAAAAAAAAAAAAGAAAGTTAGAGAAAAATGGCGGTTTGGATGATGCCATTTTTTGTGAATATTTTGTGAACTGTTTGGATCGAGATTTAAAATTGTAATTTGGAGAGTTTTCAATGTATTTTTTATTTATTTAGAAAGAACAATGTATTAACTTAAAACAAGTTTAGCTCAAGTACATCATAGAAATTAACAGAAAAATACGAGTAAAAGTTACTACTACGTCAATTAGCTATTTTATTTGTATTCCGCCTACAATAGCACCATTCACAGTTCACACAACTTCATTTACACACCGAGTTCAATAGTTAAGGCAATGACATCACCAAAGACGGTTCGGGGAATAACACCACCATTTGCCACCTAAATCACCTTTAATGTATGGGATTTTCATTTCTTTTTTATGAAAAATGTATGGGATTTTCTATAATCTAAGTAGATGAATTTACACACATTTATTTACAAGACAATTATTACTACTAACATATATCCAATGTATATAACCCCTTAATTTTATTTTTCTCCTTAATTTTACATACCAAAGCATGAACAAAGGCACGAGTTTGCAAGGTGTATCTAAACCCAGGCAACTTCAAATTTATACTGATAAATTATTAATAATTACAAGTGTAAATGTTTAAGGTAAATTACAAAATAACCAAGAAGACAAGTACATTAAGATACAAAAAACAAGTTAAGGTTATGAAGAGAAAAGTTAAAACGGAGGAAATGTCTTTTACTTAAAACCTAAATTATAGGTTAATGTGGATGAGATAATTTAATTAAATATATGGCCGAAATCCATTAAGCTTCAAAGCAAGATAATCTTAGTTGTTAATTGTATGGATCCTAGTACCATGTTGTCATGCACTAATATATCACATGATAATTTTATAGTGTTGATGTGGGTAATAAAAAAACGTGGCTACCAAATTAGTATAGATATTATATGAAAAACATGTGGCCAATGATAAAAGGTAAAGCACATTTGTATAGTTGTATGCATCACTAGTCACTACCCCAACAAGGCAACAACAAAATGAAATCTTGATTAGATTCCCTATCTTTTAATTACATTTTCTTACAATAATTACAACTTCTTTTAACTAGAAGTGTTGTTTAGCATGTGTTGTTGAAACCAGCAATTAATTGAAAATCCGATAAAGTTTAACTAGAAAGCAGAAACTGAGTTTTGAAAATGAACTTTTAAAAAAAAAACATTGATCCATTGGTATTTTGGTATGGTTTTGACTGATTTGAGTCATTTGACTAAGTTTGTTATTGGAAATCAAATAGTATTAATTATGAGCTTTTGAAAGTGTTTAAGCGTGCAAATGTAATTAAAAGTCAATATTATGACCATTTGTTTTGATTTAATGGCCATTGTTTCGGGTAACTTTGAAAAATACTTTTCAATGTGTTTTTCACTCTCATGTTTTGAAAGTGTTTAAGTGGGTAGTTTAATTGACTTTTTGTTAAACATGTGAAACTCGTAAAATTTTCAAAATCTACCCAACTTAAGATGATAATATTAGGATACAAAAAAAAAGATAAATTAGAATGAAAATATCAAATATTGCATTGCATGATCATTAAAAACTCACCCAACTCAATATGAGAATATTAAACTCTAAAAAACTCAATTTTAAATCAACATGAATCAATTATAAAAACACCTAGGCCTTGTTTGACAAGCTCAAAACGTAAGTGTTTAGCTTTTAGAATTTCATATTAATATTAATTTTGGCACATTCTGGCACATTCTAACTAAATTCAGTCATTATTATCACATAATTGAATTTCAGTTTTTTTTTGGTCTATCGGGCGCATCCTCCTGACATGTTGAGGTTGTGGGTGCCCCCATCTTGACCCCACCAGATCCCGCTAGAGCGAGACTATACTGGGCGATGATGATGATATTTTAAACTCTACTAAGGTGTTTGGTATAACCAGCGGTAGAGATATATTTCTAAAGTTCAAAAGCTTGATTTTTGACAGCTATCCTAAAATACTTTTTGGAATTTGAATTAGCGTTTGAGATTTTTTCATATACTCAAAAAAAGAAAAATCATAGCTTTTTTAATAAATCATATATGCTAGTTTCGTCATTTTATAAGTATAAGTTAAATCCATAACCTATCTCAATCAAACACACATTAGCATTTTGTTTTCATTGAACCATTATTTTCAACCGTTACAACTACTACTATAGCTAGTCAGTCTGTCACTATTTTTTTTTTTTTTGACAAACACGGTCCTAAAGGTTAAAGTGAAATAGATTATGAATCCTACAAATTCAAAATGGTAAAGTGACTGCAAACTCAAAATTTGCCCAAATGTACCAGTATCAAATGCCACCTTGCCGATGAATTGAATCAGCACATGAAAACTTCAAAGGTTGATTAAATTCGACATCAACTTATTACATGAACATGTGTTCGTTTTTCAATCATCCTTCTAGACATTTCTGTGGTCAATGAAGTTGACCGGATCTTGATAGACACCCGTGCAATTAATCATTTATACCTTTTATGTGAACTCAGGGGATCACTGGTCAAACTTATCCAGTTTCATCACATTTGACATTCAAACTTTTGACTTGACTTTTGCCCTCTTCTGTTGATTTGAAATTCAACGCTACCATTTTTTCTCCACAGAATAATAAAATAACGGCATTAAACTAAGAATTGACACAATTCTTATGATCGGTTCATCCACCTAATTTGCATCTGGGTAGAGAAATGAGATTCTTATAAGCATTCTGATCATTATCATAAGGTGTCAATCCAGATTTCCATGAGGGTTATTGTAAAATGCACAAAAAGAAAACCAGTAGAAATTATGATTATTTGACATAGGTTTAAGGAGTCATCATACTTTATTCACCAGTGTATCTGGGTTTTCTTTTCTCAGCAAATGCTGCCAAACCTTCCAATCGATCCTTTGTATTCAAAGTTTGCTTGTAGCACTCTTCTTCTACATTCCAAGCAGAGTTTATATCTGTCTCCATCCCCTTGTTAATAGCTTGTTTTGCCATTCTAATTGCAACTGGACCCTGATTAAGAAATATCATGTGCAAACTGTAAACATTTTGCCAGAAAGCAAGAAAAGAAGAACACACATCATTGATATGATAACTTGATCACAGACACTACGTGTCCGCTTGGATTGTCCAATTTAATGCATTAAGTTGCATTAAATCATAGGCGATCCAAACAGACCATAAAAGTATTGCTACAATTGACATTCAGTTTCCAAAAATTTCAATAAATAAAGCTGTAACTCATATCCAGAACCTTTTGGGTTATCTCTCTTGCAATTTCAAGTCCCTTCTGATGAGCTTCACCAGCAGGAACACAGTGGTTAACAAGCCCTGCATCACAATAATTTTCCATCACTTGCTCAAGAGATTCAGTAACAGAATACAAATGATAGCTACCATAAAAGAAAACATACCTAATAATAATGCATCTTTGCCGCTAACTCGCCGACCAGTAAATATAAGTTCCTTTGCTCTGGATCTTCCTACGAGTCGAGGAAGTTTTTGTGTTCCACCTGCGCTGCACGTAGGCAGTACTTGAAGAATTTAATTTAGCTGCAACAAAAATCTAAACTTCATTTGTCTTACCCTAGAAATGAAAAGGCATGAAAACTGAAAATCTTATTTTTACTACTAGAAGCAATCTTAAATTCATCTCTCAAGAAATAGAACCAAAGTGGGCATGAAAAGGCATAAATAAGTTTCTAATATGGTGTTACCCAGGGATAATAGCAAGTCCAGTTTCTGGTAAACCCATGACAGCATCTTCACCTGAGGAACAACATTTATATAAAGAGGTTATAACACAAAAGAATTACATTGGCTACTCTAAAAACATAATTTTGGATGAACTATTTGTACCAGAAATGCGAATATCACATGATAAGGCCAGTTCCAGACCGCCTCCTAGTGCTGCTCCTTCAATTACAGCAATTGTAGGGAGGTGAAGTTCCTAGAAAAATATATTCAAGTAATTCTGTCAATTGTTGTCCCTACTGATCACTATTCACTCATATAATGCAAGCATTATATTAGTGCTTCACCCCCTCCCAAAGGAGAAGATGCCTAGAAAAAATTGGATAACAAGAAAAAGTGGCCAATCCAGTCTTGTCAGACACAGGAACAAATATTTTCAGTTATTATTGTCACATAGCTGAATTTTAGTCTTTCTTGGGTCTATCGGGCGTACCCTCTTCCCTTGGGCAGGGGTACCCCCATCTTGACCCCCTAAATTCCGTTGTAGCAGAACCTCACTGAGTCAATGTTGTTGTTGTTGTGTTGATCAGTAGATGTGGATCATTTTTCTACTTCTGATTATCCAATTTAATAGAACCAGTCTTAACATTACAAGGAGTATCTGACTGTTAGAAGAAGAGGGTCAAAATGGAATAACAAGCTACATTAGGAAAGGAGCCAACAGGACTTGACTGATTGAAAATTTTAAGTCAAATTGCACACATAATAAATCAAGGGTGATGTTCAGAGTGGAATCACATAAAATCATATTTTCTGCTCAGTTATTGCTGAGATTATCCACACAAACGATATATTCATCAATGAAACAGTTATAGTTGAAAAAAGAAAAGAAAAGAATATTAGACAAACCTCTAAATGTGCAAAAGTTGAGCGTAGAGAATTCACATAGGAATGGACTTCAGAGGCAGTCATTGCCCTTCTTTCCTGTAAACTCCAAACGTGCGATAGAAAAGCTTCAGATTATTTTGAGATTGAAAGAAAACTACCTTAAGAAGAAGAGCAAAGAGAAAAGTAAGCATGTTTTCAGGGAAACAACAATTTTTTAAAATTAAAAAATCCATTCTTTAGTATTCAAAGACAATTATAACTGCAGAAAATATTGGCGGTTATATTCATAGATCTACTAGTGCAATTTTTAAGAGGTAAAAGTCAACCTTCAAATCAGCTCCAGCACAGAAAACCTTGGGAACTGAACTGCGTATCAATAGAACTCTTGCCGAGAGATCCTTTTCTATTGTCTCGAAACTGTTCTGCAAGCCTCTTAGCATGTCGGATCCAATGGCATTCTTTGCTGCTGGCCTATCCAAGTTGAGCTCAACAATTCCTACAAGTCAAATGTATAAGAATGAAAAGACATCATAAATCATTGTGAAGGCAAGTCTTAAAGACCTTACCACTCAAATAAACAGGAAGGATAGAAAGAGGGGCCCAGGGGAAGACCTCATGAACTAATCATTCAAGGCAAGCTAAGTGTTGCACTGTCTACAACTTTTGGTGATCAATTCAGAACCTCATTTCTTCCCTAGGTTTGTCCATATTTAGACCTTTTTAGCCTTTCGGTTTATTTTTATCATTTTTACTTCAAGAAGCTATATGAGTCCCCTCTCTATTGTATGATAGTCCGAGATTGCAACATACAATCATCCCCAACGAATGTAGTAGCAGTTATTCAACAAGTTCATTTGGTAGAATAAAGTCACTCAGATCAAGCAAAGGCGGGGTCAAATCTTAGCTAAAACAAGTAGTTGCAAGGAAATTTGCGTACACTGAATTAATATGAAACATGGTGATGAATTACCAAGGTAACTAAAGGAAAGGTAGAGATTAAAAAACTGACTGAGATACACTTGAGAAAAGATAGAGAAGTCCTAAAAGGAGGGAGTAGCAGCAGCTCAAACAAAGATGTCTAAACTTGATCATTCTTTTCTTGATAGCCTCCTTTCGGATGAATTTAGCATAAACTCTGGTTAGACATCACATCAGTTAATTTAACTTCAGTTCCTTTATTTTCAATGGCAATGACCTTACTAAGACAATCTGCTCTGAATGAAAGGGTCTCAGGGTTGGGATTTCAGATGCCAGCACAAATTCTAGCTTCAAAAGCCTTATTCAAGCATTCAACTTCACTTTCATCAATATCTGCAAAGTGCTTCTCAAAAAACTAAATCACAGCTTAGCTCATTGACACTTTCATTATTCTCTCAAGTGGAAAACCATGCAAGCTTCTCACAGAGTAACAATCCAGGTACATTCATGTACCATCCGCATTTAATTTACAATTAGATGAAATCGAATTGAAGACAAACCCTATTCATAAACAAAATCAACCTGAATCAACTAAATATCCCAAATATCAACAAATAGAGCAAAAATCCCACGAGATTCAACAAAATTGAAACCTAATAACGATCAAGCAGATCAGTTGGTCATCGTACCAGTATCGGTTCCTGAGAGTCGATGCAGCTTCACGGATTCGGAGACGGACTCCAATATAAGACTCCGAGTGATCTGAAATTGCCACTGGGAAGAGAAATTAGAGGTCCCTGAAACTGAATTTGACTTTGGATTTGCATTGGGAAGCCATTGCGAGTAGGATTTCGAAGCTCGCCGACAGTGGTGACCGATTGTTCTTGCGATCATCGGATAAGCCACCATTGCTGTGTTACCTGTGTTCTTGGGCTTATCTTCTAATTTTTTTTTTCCGCACTACAAATTACGTTCAATCGAAAATAAGTGTTATTTTAGCAATTTAAATTAAAAGTGAATTATGCAAATTGTTATTAAAATTTATTTTGTAAGACCAATATTTTTCTTTTATTAGGCCAAAAAGGTAGAGGATATTAAAAAATGATACAATTAAAAAACTTTCAGATTTTAAATTTAGTTAATATTTTTTTAAAAATTTGTATCAAATGCTAAAATGACAGTTATTTCCGATCAAAAAGAGTACAATTTAATATATTAAATTGATAATCCAAACATGCCTAAGAAACCCAAAACGCCAACGAATTTCTTGGTAGGGGAAGGATACAATTATATTGTCACACACATATTGTAATAAAAATGGAATAAAAAAAGTGATAATAAACGTTAATGGAGTACTTAAAAAAAGAACCACTTAAGTATAAAATATCGTCCACTATCACAGCAAATGAAGTGTCAATTGGAGATAAGTAAGCACACGTCAACATGAATCATTCACCTAAATAGAACAATTTACAAGTACTTGAGTATTATATTAGTCCAATACGTCTGCACCATTCGAGAGGATTGAACAATGGTTTGTCCTGTGCAAGGCTTGCGCTAGCTTCCCTTGAACTTGAATCGCTAGATCAAGGACAGTATAAAGTTCTTGACATGTATAAAAAGTACAAGGACATTACAATAAAAATGCTTTTTATTGTACAAAAGAACAAACCCCACTCGCCCAATGCAAAGTAATATAGCTTCAACTGTTTTAAACTGAGAAGGTTTAACACTTCAACCACTAAATGTATAATTTCACTCAAATGAGAAAGTAGGAAATTCATGTCTAGTAGTGATTGACAACTTGGTGTTGTTAAACATGTAAGGCATAGACCCAACTAAAAAAAACGCTTTTGTCACATAAACATACATCAGACAAACATTATGAGAAGAAAGGTCTCAGCATGGGGTTCAAAATTGCCCAAGTTAAAACCCAAAAAAAACCATCAAGATTCACAACTGAAGTTCAGACCACAGCAAGACTCTTCTGATGATTCATTCAATTGCATCATATAGTGAAAGCAATGGACAGGTACCCGTCAACCTTTTCACTTTCCTGGGGTTTCCTTTACCGGCTCGGGTTTGCTTTGCTCGGGCACGGGCACGGGCTGGGGCTGGATCCTCTGATACGGCTTCCTAGTCAGTGTCTCCCCTCTCAGAGCAGCTACGTACCTGTCGTTTGTATCTTCCTTGCGCTTAAGCTCCCCGAGGTATTCAGCAAGCCTCTCCTGGTTGACCTTTCCCATCATCTGTCAACCAAGTGATAACACTGTGACGATGAACTTCTTGTCTAATATTTAGAATGCATAATTAAAGGAAATAGAAAACATGGCATAGGAAAATAGATTTGAGAATAGTTAAAAGGAAGCTCTTTTGTAGCATGCTCATAGCGGCTTGCAACTCGTGCTTAATATATTTCAGCTAAACACAGTGTATTTGGCAGTACTTGACAATTGGCTTTCAAGGTATGTTACAATCTGATCGGCCTATGTTACTCAGTACGTTGAGCATATTTTGCAATCAGTTAACAACAGAAATAATGTTTAGAATGTATGATTAGAGAAAATAGAAAGCATGGAAAAGAAAACATGGTTAAAAGGAATCTCTTCTGTAGCATGCTCATAGTAGGCTAGTAGCTAACAACTCACGTTATAAATTTCAGCTAAGTTCAAAGTGAATTTGGCATTACTTGAAAGCAGAAATAATAAGGGCTAAAGCACATAATATGACCTAACGGTTGTTTGAATGTATATAAAGAGCAAGTGTTTCTTCATTTTTTTTCCTTTTTTTAATCTCGTCAAACATGGTGTATTTTGTCATCAGCATAAAACAGAATTTATCTATTGGGAAAGAGACTTCAACTATGATTGAAAGCAGGGAGAGAACATAATAGGATTATGTCTCATACAGACAACAGCAAATGCTTATTCATGAGAAAGCTATAAGGTCACTTCCTTGCCCGATCTTACACTACAATATGCTTTTAACAATCAAGTCTGAGCATCAGAAAACATAATAGGATTATGTCTCATACATACAACAGCAAATGCTTTCGCTGTATATAAACAAAGCTGGAAAATCAAATTGCTATATAGAAATACACCTCACTGTATAGAGTAGTGATTAAAAAACTCCACCAATATTAAGGTATTACTAAACTCCAGTAGACAAATAACTACATTTCTGGCCAGATTTCAGGATTATGCACACGTGTGGTTCACAGCATGATTCAATCCAATTCACAGCACATAGATACGTGTGGTTCCTCTTTTACATTAGGAAATTAAAGTGTTGACAAGCTCATCTTTTTTTTTTTTGAAAGTTCTTATCAAGTTAATGCAGGTTGTAAACAAGCTAAATTAGGTTGTGAACAAAATAGGTGCTTAAAAGTTAAAACCGGAACTTCGGTGAAGAAATGTGACCATTTGATCTTTCTACACACCCTAATGTCAACATTTTTTTTCAAAACAATTTGTCCAGGAGTTGTATTTCTTAATATCACTATGTAGTGCATATACACAACAATCTGTTCTGTTCAGAAGAAATATGACCATTTTCGCATATACACAAAGTTGCATGAACTAACAGACAGTATCACAAAGAATAAGAAGTGTTGTTGTAGATCATGCAGACTAGCACCTCCATATGTAGTGCATAACTCCTTACAAGACAAAACATATTTGCATTTCATTTCTAGGAGAGTGTACATTACCAAGGATTCTGGACGAGCATTCTTTCGAAGTGTAGCTTCAAGCTGCTCATTGCTAGAGCTAGTGGCCTGCATAACACAATAACCGATCACACCAGGGACGACACCACATATGGTAGCGAAGGCAAAGAAGAAGGGCTTTGAGTCTCTAGTCTGCCTCACTATCCACCTCCATGTCCCGCTCTTCTCCCACAATATCGACATCCCTTATAGTAACTGCAAAGTATCACGATACAGAAATTTGGTATGTTCAGAAAATTATCCAGTCAATTTATTTTGTGGAGAATGGATGTGGAATATTGTGGATTGATGGACTTTAACATTATTTTGCAACTGGATACATACTAAAGAAGAAACTGAAACATATAATCCACAAATTTTCACTAGAACGGGAAAGGAAGGAACAAAACGGATCAGACTGATTACACAATAAATCAAATTTTAAAGAGTTGCGAAATGACAATCAGAACATGAAGAACAGCCACACACTAGGAAGAATTATCAATTGCAAAGAATTGCAACGACTAGCTTCCTCACTACTAACCTCCATGAGCTCTTTTCCCACAATATCGAGGGATGATAACAGTATTGACATAAAAACATTAAAAACAAAATTCAATTGAGAAAGACATGTTCAAACCGATCAATTTTGGAGACGAATTTGTAGACTTTGACGAGGCAGAGAAGATATGCCGGCGGTGAAGAATTCGATTTCTTTCTCCCGAGTCCGTCGTTCCTCCCTGATTCTCAGATGAATCAACTTTTCCTAAAGCAAATAAACAAGTCGGTTGAATGAACTTGGGCCTGTTTACAGACAGGCCCGCTAGACAAATAAAAAAGAAAAGGAACAAGCTCGTAATCGGCCCGCTATAAAAAAAAATACAGTTGAATAAATTGGGACCTGTTTATAGATAAATGAATGAACTTGGGCCTAAATATTTCTAGTATATATTATAAATGGCTAAATTAGTTTAAGATCCTTATTAGGAAGAAACTATATATTAAATTAGAACAATAAATTTTCTAGTAACATTAGTGAGATAAAAATATATATTTTATTTATAAACTCACCTATTTCTTAAAATATATTTTCATATAAATCATTTAAGATTTACTTCCGTACTAAGAAAGTTAATGGTATCATACAAACTACTTAGTTGCTGATAATGTAGCCTCTTTGAGGCAAGACAATCTTGCTTAATTTTTCTAATAATATGTTGCAAGGGCTAGGCCCTCTTTTCGGATAAAAAAAATGGTATCATACAAACTCTCAAAATAAATATATCAGATTTTTATTTTAAATCTAATTGAATAAAATAGAATTTTAGATATTCTTTTTAATAAAATTGAATAAAATAGAATTTTAGATATTCTTTTTAATAAAGTATCTTTTATCTTATTAAAAGATCTTCATCTTCACGTTAGAAATGATGTTAATTTTAAAATGAATGAATAAAAATAACTTCTAGCACACAAAAAATCTAAATTCACCTATTTCAACAAAGCCTTTGTTAAAATTAAAATAATAAAGGCTTGTTGTGCGCCGCTTGTTGTTGCAATGGTTGGTTGAGTTTGATGACTCCATGACCATCTTTTTTTGGTCTTCAACTATGTTTCTCGCTCTATATATCTTCTATTCACGTGGGGAGTAGTTCTCTATCAATTATTCAAACCATTGACAATTTCAACTCCAACCTCACATTATTCACATATTTAGGTTGCTTGTTTGAAGATATTAAATCTCTTTTAGCTACTTTTGTAGAACGGGGAACATTGTGGCCCATTATATAATATGTTTAGTGTCTTTTTCATAATAAAATCATGTATATGGGTCTAATGTAATATTGTGTGGACTGAGTTAGTTGAACTTGATATTTAATAAAATATTTATGCTTTAACTAAAAATCAATGAACTATATTATTTTAGATTAAAAATAATTTAGTAATGTCATCAAAATTGTGTTTATTTGCGTTCAAAAAATCAATTTAGTTGGTGAAAATAAACTTTGAAATTAGATTAAAGCAATCTTTTATGTTTGATCATTATGAAATTAGATTCCTAAATTCCATGAGATTTTTGAGCAATTCTAAATACTATTATGTGTGTATCCTAGCTATCACTTTGGGGCTATCCACCTCCTATTATTGCTTGTTTGAATTATGGTGGCCAACTCTAAGTTTCCTCTGATATGATTCAATATGATTATCCTATTTGGACCAATTCAATCATTATTGATCCTGATCCAATATGCTATCCTTGAAATTCAAACATTACTACAAATAACTGTAATAGAAACACGACGTCGAGATATATAATGAACTACCCTAAGAAAATAGAACATTGTGATGCCTATCTTGTCTAGTTGTGGGAAATTTTCAGGTTTGAGAAAGCAAAACTCGGAAACATGAAAGTTAAGGTAGAAGGAAAATAAGTAATAAGGAAAAAAGGGACAACATCATGTTATGCTACAGTAAAATGTTGGTTATGATGGCATGTGTTTCAGTTTGCCCAAGTGAACAAGGTTATCAAGGCAGGAAACCAAGAATTTGGACAAAAGAAAGTACAACATGGAAATCTCATCTGATGACATCAAGAAGATCAAGACTGTGGCAATCGATAGGTCAACAAAATCACCAATGTATAGTGTTTTGTAAAACATGAGAATGTAAAAACAGGATTTATTACATAAACTTGTAGGAGTGGAAACAATCATCAAGTGTAAAAAAACTCTTTGGTTAATGGCGTATTCAGAGCCTATGTGATGTGATCAAGTCCACCTGTATCCACCTTCTCAGCCTGCCCCTGGCGGCGATCTGACAAGTGGGCCAACCTCTAGTTTGCCTCTGGCGGCGATCTGACTAGTGGCGCTCAATCACATAGCCCATGCACCCCAACATGCAGGAAGGTTCACACCTTTTTATCCTGCAGGGTGTTGGAGGCAGTATTTGAACCCAAGATATCCCTTTATCAAGGCGAGATCCTTCAACTTGACAACCAACTCCACTGCAGTAGAGTTGGATCAAATTCCCCAGGTCATTGCATCAAATTATTCCACAATATTCTCCGTCTCTCCCAACGAAACAACGAAAAGCAGCAAGAAACGAGCTCCAGTATCCACTCGCTGAAGCCAGTTAGCCAAAGGTAGAAGATTGAGTAAATCTTCGACGCGACAAAAGCGAAAAATGGTTAGTAATCTCTTTTTTTCTTTTAGATTTCTTTTCGGACAATTAGGTCCTCACCTTGCATTTTGATTAATGCGCGCCAAAACGACCACTAGGAACTTATCGCATTTAGTGTTCGTTGTTTTGAAATTCCCCATGGCCTCTTGTTCTAAGGCTTAGAGAACTTAGATTAATAGGTTTTTCATTGATATGGCTTTTTGTTCTAGGACTTAGAGGACTTAGAGTAATATATATGCTTTTCGTCGATAGGGGTACTAATGGAAAGTAAAAATCTTCACAATCACGAGCTGGATTAACAAGGGTTAGACTTAGGCCCCGTTTGGTTACAATTCATGGAAACGTAAACGGAATGAAAATGAATGTAGTCCATTTTAGCGTCATGATACATTGACAAAAAAAATCAACTTGTTTTGCACAATCTCTTATCCATTGTAAAAATGGGCTTGTTGTACCTCAATCATTCTTCCATCAAGGGGGTGGGTTACAAAATGGTGGAATCACTCTCTTCTATCTCACTTTTACAATGAACAAGTTGTTGGATGATTTTTTTTATATAAATGTATTATGACACTAAAAATGGTCTAGATACATTTTATTTCCGTTTACGTTTACGTTTCCATATGTCACGACAAACCAAACGGGGTCTTAATGTCGTTTCCTCGATATTAGGTGGAGAGAGGTTGGTTGTATTGGTTTTGTAGGGGAAGATGCTCTCTTGAAAAATCACATCTCTACTAAGAAAGGTTTTATGTGTCTCCAAGTCATAAAATTCGTATGCCTTTTGAGCATAAGGATACCCCATACCCAAGAATGACGCATCTTTGTGCTTTCACACCAAATTTGTCCTTGAGATGTGGTGTAGAAGAAGCAAAGCATAAACATCCTATGGATCCTTTTTTTTTATCATAGTTTGGTGGTTGGTGAAACAACCTCTCAAAGGGTGCGTCCCAATCAAGAGTAGTTGTAGGTAGCTTGTTAATGACATGTGAAGCAGCAATAATACATTCTTCCCAAAACCGTATTGGCAAACTAGAATGAACTCGAATTGCATTAGGAAAAAACTTCGGTATTCTGGTTGGAATTGTGTAAGGGATGTGAGGCATATCTTTGGAATTTGAGGATGAAATTATGGTTTGTATCTCTTCCTAATCCTGGGCATCTAACCACTTAGGTTTTACATTCATATTATCACTATTTTCATGATTATGAATAACTAGCATATGATTTAGTTAAATATAAATAATATTAAATAAACTAATTTAAAAATATCTATTTTATTATCATTATTTTCTATGTGAATATGAACTAAAATTGCTAATTGTTTTAATGCAATACCTAATGATTTTTTTAAAGAGCTCAAGGTAGCTTATAACTAATTAAGTAAATACAATGACCATAACAATGTATACACTTCATTTCATGTGAAGGAAATTACTAAATTTTTAATTCTAGTTAAAAAACAAGGATAATATATAATTAATTACGGAGGAATTAAAGATTTGAGTAGATATGGATTTCTTTATTATTTTTTAAATAAGTTTAGATAAGATAGATACATATGGTTATGTTTATGATTATCTTCCATTAAAATTTATTTTAAATTATTTTTTGAAGGCTGAATGACTTAGCGCCACTTATGTGAAATGAACTACATGCCGACACATAGGCGAAATCAACCAGAGGTTGACATGTGTCAGAAAAGATTTTTTTAGTATATAGATACATAAATAAATGTGAAGGTTATTGATCAACTTTTAATTCTTGTTAAAAATATTCAAGGATAATATATAATTAATTAAGAAGGAATTAGAGATTTGAATAGATATGAATTTATTTATTATTTTAAAATAAATTTAGATATATATATATATTTGTTTATGGTTATGATTATCTTCCACTAAAAAATATTTTAATTTATTTTTAAAGGTCTGATGATATGGTACCACGTATGTGAAATGAACTACAAGCCGACACATAGGTGAATTCAACGAGAGATTGACATGTGTTAAAAAGACTTTTTCTTTAGTATATAAATAGATAGATAGATGTGATAGGTTGCTAGAAAAACTGCCTACAGTAGTTAAGATGAATTTTATTATTTTCAACTAAATTGTTAAACGAATGTTGTATATTAGTACTTTGTGTAAGCAATATCAGTTCAGATCTTTGTCTAAGCATGTATTTTGAAGATAGCAAGAACTTTCTACTACATAAGCACTATGAGATGTGTGTCAAAGTTGGTTACTTCATGTGTTTAAATACGACCATGAAACAGTGATCAAGGCCATCTGACCTCCTCTTGGGTATGGAGATTGGTAGCCCACTAGGTCTATTTTGGTTGTTGACATCTTTCATTCAGCTCCTTTAAGTTTCTTTTTTCCTTCTGTTTAAGTATCTTCTTTCCAGTCTAAGCTTTGACCACTTAGATTAAGCAAGATAAAAGAACGATTGTTTTTTGGCAGGTGAACTGAAGCAACTCAAGAACCTAGAAGAAGCACTTCAATATAAAGATGTGACTAAAAAAAAAGTTCAATATGGGGAGTATGTTACTTCACTTAAATATGTCAAGGCTGCATAATTCATATGCCCAAATTTGGAGGGATTTTCTCAAATGATTGAATCTATTTCAATTTGCGAAAAGTCAAAGAGATTTGATTGGTATGAGATTTTAGGTGTAACCCCAAAGCATAGAACAACCAAAATAAATAGGCAGAACAAGCGTCTTGCTCTACGACTACACCTTGATAAAAATTATTTTTATAACGCGAAAACTACAATCCAGTTTGTGTAGCAAGCTGTGGATGAGGTTATATTATCAGCTCAGGAACAAGCCCCTCAACCAAGCAAAGCGTCCACTGCAACAAAAAGTGCTCAGGTGATTGGCCCTCAAGGCCCAAACCAAAATGCTGAAAGAAACATGACCGCCAAGCAGTTCAACCACCGCTGAAGCAAATTTGGTGAACCACAAGCGAAAGGCTGAGGATGAATATTACTCAGTGTGCATCAAGTGTGGCTTCCCTAATAGCATCACACATGTCAACGTAAGGATGATATGTCCATTTTGTAAGAAGGCAGACGTTACACGAAAGTCAGTCACAAGTATAAAATTTGTTATACATAGCGGAAATATTATAGCGCTTGTAAAAAGCGTAATTACTTTTAACGCGGATGACACTTTTACGAATAGTTTGCTGTAAAATATTAAATATTTTTTATAAAGCAGTAAATTTATTATATGACGCGTTTTTAAAAAAAACTAAAATTAAAATACACGGATGTCGCTTTTATTATAAAAGTGCCATAATAAGTCTTCCAACTTTTTATTAGAAAATCTTTTAAAATACTCCCTCCGTCCCCAAAAATTTGTCCAAAAATACCTATTGCACATAAATTAATGTAAAAAGAGAGAAGAAAAAACAACCAATAGACAACAATAGATTTTTTGTTCGATAATGTGTGTAAAATATGCGATTAGATGAATGTAATATTGTAAAAAAAGATTGATATAAAAGTAAAGATGAAAAGGTAGATAAACTTTTCGAGACACACGAAAAAGAATACAAGACAAACTTTCGGGACGGAGGGAGTACCTTACATGCATTCACTCCCCAACGTTCTAGGATTTTCTTCTCCCTTTCCATCCTTCCCTCTTTAACCATATTCGTCTCCACCGTCGACAAGATTCACCGTCATCCATAGGGATGTCCATAAAAAGCCGAAACCCAAAAACCGACATTTTTTTGGTTAACCGAACCGAGATTATTTGAATTTTTGGTTTGGTTAACCGAACCGAGAATATTGGTGGTTTCTTGGTTCGATTTCGGTTCCTTGTTTTTACAATTTCGGTTAACCAAAAAACCGAAAACGCGGGACCGTTTAATTAATATTTAAGAAAAAAGTTTCATTTGTATGAAATGTATAACTCACACACTAGTAACAAATGAAGCTATCAATCGGTTATTTTAGCTACCTAGACATGTAAAATTAGTTCGTATTGAAATGTTCTAACCGAGTTGGATAATATTTTTTAATACAAAGTTAATATTTTTATTTGCCTTTTAAGTGTATTATTATATATATAAAAAAGTACATAAATGGTTATTGGTTAACCGAGAAAACCGAACTGAAAAATTGGTTAACCGAACTACAGTTAACCGAAATTCACAGTTTAATTACAGTTCATGATTTTAACTAACCGAAATCATACTTAACCAATTTGGACACCCCTAGCCATCAACACCCACAACCTCTCCCTCGGTTTTAATACCAAACCCACCTCCATCACCGCATCCTCCAAGTTATGAAGGGAGGTATATATAATGTATTGATAGATTCTGTAGCTATCATATTCTTTGTTAGTCATGGCCTCTTTCTTGGGCTGTAATGAATTTTGGAAAAACTTTTCAATTTGCCTTCTATTTATTGACGTATTCTTATCTTCATTTCAAATGTTTGTATACTTCATGAAAGTTGTCTCCAAGAGTTCACAATGAACTCTTTAATTTTAGTATCACAGTGCTAAATTTTTATCTTTGAGTGATTCATCTTGATGTTTTTGCTCTTTTTTTTATTCTGAGGTCTATTAGTCATGGCCTCTTTAATAATGAAAAATCTCTTTTTTATTTTGAGGTCTATTAATTGGCCTAAAGCCTCGTGTGCAGCGCTAGAGATTTACTTTAAAAAATTATATCAATTTTTGCAATTTGCCAAAAAAAAATTAAGCTAAACCCTTCATTTTCAATGTCTTTTTAGTGATTACTGCCTTTTATTTTTTGATTTTTGGTTTAGATTATGTTTTGTTTAAATTAAACATACTTGATGTTTACGTGTACTATGTATATTGTACAATTTTGATAGAAATTTGTATCATACATATACCTAGAGCTGTCAAACGGGTTGGTCAGGTCGGGTTCGGGTCCGATTATTTTGGGTTTAGGTTGTGTCGGGTTCGGGTCATAACGGGTCATCGGTCAAATCGAGTCGGGTCATTTCAGGTTTTCGGGCGGGTCGGGTCGGCCCAACAGGTCAAGAAAATCGAATTTTTTACAATTATTGAAATATTATTTTATTTAAAAAATGATATTTAATAATAATCTATTATTTTTATAAATTTTGATAATAAAAATATTATAATTTTCAAAATATATTATATATATATTAAAAATATAACAATTCGGGTCAACCCAACGGGTATCGGGTTTGAACCCAACGGGTTTCGTATCTATCGGGTTCGGTTTATTTTGGATTTCAGGTTCAAATTTTCGGGTCTTGACCCTAAAATTTTCAGGCGGTTCGGGTCGGGTCAGCTTTTGACAGCTCTACATATACCTCTTTTTATGCTATTCGACCTTTATTTTTCACCTTCTATTCTACATCCTTATACTTAAATGTTTTATGTTTCTATGATGATCTTTGGGTAGTTACAATTTCATATCAACTATATGAATGGGCAGAATAATATGCTTATACATAACTATGGTTTTTATTCCATGTAGTTTTGTAGGCTAATTATTGTGTTTTTCTTCTCTTATTTAGTTATCTATCAAACATGTGATTTTGGTGGTTGAACAAGGTTTAGCTATTAAGGCATTTTTCACAATATGAGCATGGAACTCAGCTTCTCTTAAATGTTGTTGAATCTGCTTATATTTGATTTCTTCATTCATGGACTTTATTTTAGTTGTTGAAAGTGTTGAGCATTATTTGTGCCAAAAATGTGAAAACCAAAAGTGCTAATTAAGTAATTTGTCACATAAAAGTACGTTTATGTTTGATCATGCATGATTTTTAGTGTGTTAATTAATGTCCAATAGATAGGTATTTTTTTACTTTCTCCCTTTGTAGTTCGATCTAACCCACTCATTCACTTTCAACAACTGTGAACAAGCACATTATAAAGCACATGCAATCAAAACAATCACCTTGGGAAAGAAGAATCTACATTCAAAGCTTATTTTAAATGTGTCAAAAAAATTCAAGTCCAAAGAAATCCCAATGTCAAACAATTTATGCTCAATCCTAGATAAACCATCCAATGAGTAATTCACCATTTTTGTGTTACCTGATTTGATCACGATGCTTGAAGAGTATTTGGATGTTGAAGTGATGAGATAAAAGAGCTATACAAAGCTTCTTTCTCAAAGTCTATTGTATTTGGATACCGAAGTGATGAGATAAGAGAGCTACAAAGCTTCTTTCACAATAGTTATTGTATTAGATATATGACTCATTTAATGAAATTGAATATATGGCTAATTTTGATGGAATTGATGTAGCAATTCGGCATAACTTGAAGAAGCATGTCTTGGCTCCAATTATTATTTTTTAAATAATGAAAAATATGGCAAGCGCCATAAGTGAAAGTCTACACATGACGCTTTTTTGTAAAAAGGGCCATGAAATATAGTCCATATGCGTGTATTTTTATGGTGCTTTTTAAAAAGTGTCATCCTCGTGCTTTAATGCACGTAATCCTTAGTAATCGCCATGTACTTTGTTAAAAAAGTACCATACGAGACTAGTTTTGTACTAGTGAGTGTAGCTAGTATAGGTTGAATGAAGGGTTAAAATCTAGAGGAATCGGCTGAAAACCCCCCGTATAATATGACATATTTCACTTAACCACCCGTATTTTCAATAATTATAAAAAACCACCCATATTACAAGCTCCGTTAGTAATTCACCACCCAATTCACAGATCCGTTCACTTCCGTTAAAAAATGGTGACATGGCACTCCTATTTTAATTTCTTTTTTTTTTAACCTTGCCAAATCAGATTATCTCCCATTTATCCTAAAAAAAAGATTATTTCCCACTTAATATATTTGCCATCGTCATCACCAAAATCCCAATCCCTAAACCCTAAAAATGAATATCCAGATCTGGCACAATCACAAGGTGGAATTCCTGCAACACTTTACATTACCCACGCATAAGATCCAAAGCAATCCAACAATTGCCTCACTTCGAATGAAAATCGACGCCCCAATCGGAGACATACGCCGCCGCCCCTCCTCCGGCATTCGCCTCCACCGCTGCTCCGATCCAACTTCACAATCCCGACCTCCAAGGACGCCGTCGATTTCCACCATAGCCACCCGCACCACCACGAGCCCGTCCCCTTTGACCACCTCGTCGCGGAGATGGAGCACCACCGGGAAGACAAGTATTGGGAGCAGATGTACTTCAAGGAGCGGCACAAGGAGTTCGCCAACACCACGGACTAGGAGGAGGTGCAGTGGCACGAGCCGCAACCGGAGTGGGAGGACTTCGTCAACCCCGAGGATTATCTGAATGATGGGGAGAGGGAATTATTGCTGATGCAGGAGATTCGTGACCGGAGATTAGAGGGGAAGAAGAATCAGAGGGGGAAGATCTGATATTTTTAATTGGGGCTTTTTTTTAGGGTTCTTATTTGATTGAGAATTTTTTATGTGGCAAGGTTTAAGAAAAAAATAAAATAAAAATGGAGTGCCATGTCACCATTTTTTAACGGAAGTGAACGGATCTGTGAATTGGGTGGTGAATTACTAACGGAGCTTGTAATATGGGTGATTTTTTATAATTATTGAAAATACTGGTGGTTAAGTGAAATATGCCATATTATACGGGTGGTTTTCAGCCAATTCCTCTAAAATCTATGCAAGTATCTTAAACTTCTTATGGCCACATATGTGCAGTCATTATGTTATAGTACTTGATGTTATATTTCTTTCTACTTTGTTGTTGCATCACTTGACTTTCTTAAACTAGATAATGAAGGTGATAGTTTGAATAAAGGGTTAGAATCTGTTCTTAAAATTGATAGTTTATAATCCTTTTAAATTGATGTTAGGAAGAATTTAAGAGCAAGATAAGGTTTTTTCAAAGCATTTCTTAACTTTTGTACTTCAACTACTTCATGGTTGTAGTTTTGGTAAAAAAATTGATAGAAAACTATTATCCTAAGGTGCTGTTAAATTAAATGGAAGGATCTTATCAATGTTCACGAATGAAAAATCATAGATCAAATCGTCGATCATAAAATTGGGTGCTATTAGCCCTCGTTTTGTTCAACATCAAATTCCCAAGAAGTACATCTTGTTTTAATTCTTGTGTTTGGTTTCAGAAAATAAATACATAAATCTGACCAAAAAAAGAAAATAAATAGAGAAATGTAATTCTCAGAAATTTGCACTTCATGCAAATCACAACACAAGGGCTAATAGCACTTCCTATGATTTTAAATAGAAATTTCTTAATTCTCACATTTAAACCAAATTTTAGTAATTTTGAACCAAACATAATTTCCTATTTCACATTAATTTCAATTCCTATAAAATTACTTCCTATGAACTTGAATTCCTGGAAATTGAATTTTCAAGTTCAACCAAGCAAAGCCTTATAATAGGTTCTTTGAGCTTATTTGATACGAAAGTTGGTCAAAAAAATAAGGCGAGTTATTTTATTTTTCTATCTTTTTAAACTCTTAATCAATACTCCTACTATAACTAAAGTTGAGTCCCTCTATCATATGTGTCATCGTCTTAACCATGCCACATAAACATATTTATTTTTTCATTTACCTTTTTGCCCTTAATATTTTTTTGTATTTACAACCATTATATTATAATAATATCTTATATTACTTATAATAATATCACTAATACATATCTTTATATTGACTATATTTGAAAATATAGATAACTCTTTACTCTACTAAAAGATTACATATATATTGAAAAAAAACTTTATCATCTTATATAATTTTTTTTTATTTAGGGTAATTGTAATATTATCCCAAATATGTAATAAAGATTACTCCTTTGTTTACTATTACTTTTATAATAAACCATCATCTTGAAAGATTAAAAGTGATTTTTTAAACGAGATTTAATAATATCAATTCTTGCACTATTAAAAGGAAATTTAGAATTTTAATATGTTAAACGAGATTCTTATAATATCAATGTGGAACATTGGAACCTTCTATAAGATCATGAAAGTTTCAAAAAATTGGCATTTATCTAAACCTATTATTAGTATCCCTTTTTGAGAATTTGAGATGTCAACTTCACATTTAACTATGTCAACTATATCAACCATAACTATTAAAAAATTATGATTGGTTAAAATTTAACTGAGAATATTTTGATTGGGTGACCACTTGAACCCCACATATATAATTAATTTATAATTTTTTATTATTAATATTTTGTAAGAAAAAAATGGTTTATTATATTTTTCTCCCCTTATATAAAAAAACAATAAGAAAAAGGCATTACTTCTAGAATTATCAACCCTATTAACAAAATCCCGGATAGATTATTGGCAACCGAGCAATAATGGTTGGTACTCTACCCACTCTGCTATGAATTGGCTCCAACAAGCCAAAGGAGAACCCATAATTAATCTGGAATGGATAAAGAAGTTAAATATTCCACCTGAAATGAAAAACTTCCTATGGAAAGTGGCCCGTAATGGCCTCCCAACGAAAGCGAGACTTGCTGCCAACCACATCCCGATTACTCAAGGTTGTGAGGCTTGTAATAGCCAGGTCGAAGATACTAATCATATACTTCTTTCTTGCCCCTTCTCCAGGGCAACCCTAAATACGTTGAATCCTAAACTAACTTGGATCATAGATCAAGTATCGCTGTGTGATAAAAAACCTCATCAAATCCTTGACGAAATCAAGGAAATAACAACCAAAGAAGAGATGGAACTCCTTACTAACGCTTGGTGGAGCCTTTGGTTCTCCAGAAACAAAAGAACCTTCGAAAATGACAATAGCCCAATCTCGAACAATGTAGGATTTCTTTGTGAGTTTACCCGCAACCAGATCAAAGAATGGAAGCTAACATCAACTACAGAAAATCAAAGTACGCCTTCCCCGTCAGTGAGAAATTGGCAAGGGCGGAAGAATGCTAAATGGGCAAAACCCAAGGATGGCTTTGTTAAATTGAATTTTGATGGTGTAGTTAGCTCGGATGGCGTGGCCTCGTTCGGTTTCATCTTCAGAGACTCAGGTGGCTCCCCTATCCATTTTGACGGATGACTGATTGGTTGACAATTTGTGCTTATCTCCGAGACCATCGCCTTGCGCCAGGGTTTTCTCGAGGCTATTAGTCGTGGTGTCTCCCAAATTCAGATTGAAGGCGATAATCTTCAGCTGATCAAAGCCGTGCTTGGTGACTAGCAATGCCCGTGGGTGATTGAGTTGCTTCGTTCGGACATCCACTGCTTGTTGGCTCGCTTTCGGGATTGGAGTATCATGCACGTTCATCGTAAGTGCAATTCGGTGGCGGACTACATCGTTGACTCTTTCCGACGCGTCTCCTCTTTTCCGCTCGCAGTTGACCCGGGATTGCATACCCTCATCCGCCATAATGCCCTTGGTCGGTCACTAGCTCTCACTAGTGACCTCTCAAATTCTTTTCCTTATAAAAAAAAAAAAGAAAAAAAGAAAAAGACATTACTTGCTCAAAATTATTTTTTCAGAGGAAGCCCAATTTAAGTGGACCCACACCGGTCCACGAAGAACTAAACCCGGCCCATCTACTTCCATTTCCAATAATCGGAAAACGCCGGATTCTCACTCTCGCCCTCTGCAATGGCCGCGCAACGAGCCTTTCTGCTCCTTCTTCCAAAAGTCCAGAAAGTACTTCTCCCCCACTGTTAATTCAAAAAAAATTCAGCTCGCACTCTTGCTCGGCGCTCTCGCCTCTACTCTCTCTTCACTGGTTTCTTGCTTGGCAATTCAAAGATTTTGCTTCTCCTGAACCCTAGCACTTGTTTCACTTCCAATTAGGGTTTTTGAGACTTTCATCTACATCTTCTCTTGCTTTGTGGTGGAGATGGAGCAGGGAAGATTTGGCGCTCAATTCGTGCTTTCGGAATCTACAAATGGCCCTGCCTTGAGATATGCTTCCTTGGTTTCCCGGCCCGACTACAGTAGTCAAACTGTTCAGGTGCGCACAAAATATGCATCCGAATTCAATCCTGATTCGTAATTTTGCTTATGGTTTCATTATTAGTAGCTAGAGCTTATTGTAGTTTGTAGAGAACTGAACTTTTGGATGAATTCTTGGTGTGGTGCGGTAGTGCATGCGTTATATTATGCAGATTTGTATCTTGTATGTATTTCACCATTTGGATGCATAATCAAATCAATCGCAAATGATACTTTAACATTCCTCGGGCGCAATTGATGTTTATGCAGACTTTGTCGTGTATTTCTTCATCTGGATTTATATCCAATCACTAGGAAAGGATGCTTTGACATTCCTGGGGCACATTTTGTTGTAAAGGGTTTAATCATATAGAGATTGCTGCTGATATCTTGTTTGTATATGTGCTTCCACTTCCACATTATGCAGAAGTTCTGTTGAGTATAATTTTCGCAATGACTAATTTGGTATAAGTTTCACTTAATTTGTAGTAAAATCTTAATTTGTAGTAAAATCCACCTGAACATGTTGGAGTAGTAATAAATTTTTGTAGCCATTTGAACTTCTTAAGGACCAAAGCACTTTCAGTTAATTGATTAGTATCTGCTTGCTTCCTGAAGTTTAAAAGTCATGGAAATGCATTACACTTGATTATGTATTGGTGTAGCTCATATTTCCCATTGCACTTTAAGAAGCTATATGTTTGCCTATACTTTTATTTTCAGGATGCACTCCAGCGCTTGGCTTCCATTGATTTGCTTAACCTATGCAATGAGGCTAAGATTGAGCACTGTCGTGCAAATAGAGATTTGAGGAGCTGTGGTCGCCCTGTCGATTGTGTCCTTATTTCTTGTGGACATGCTTCCTTGTGTACAGATTGTAGTCAACGATGTGATATGTGCCCTATATGCAGAACTCCTCTTGTAAAGAATGGCAATAGACATCAGCCTGGCCTCTACTATCAGTGTGTTGAGGCAGGTCTTATACCGAGGATGTGTGATGGTAGATCTCAAGAGAAAGAAGATGAAGGGGCCCAAATGACTGCAGATGTCAGGCGTCTTTATTCCTTCTTTGATGTTGCGTTACAGAATAACTTGTGCTGTTTAATATGCCAGTGTATCCTTTCCTTGGGGTTTTTTTTTATAGTATTTTCAGCGTAGCCATATAAATCTTAATGTTATAAATAAATCTTAAGCAATTGGAAACACAAGATGTTCAGTGTAAACAAATATGAAATGACTTGTTAATATGTTATCCTCAAATTTTAAGGAACTTAATTAATTTGGGAAAGTAAGATATCAATAAGTCATTTTTTCACACTGTTTAATTCTTCTTTCTTAAAACACTGACACTATCTTGTAAAATATTACATGGATGTCTTACTTTAATTAAGTACAACCCTTTATTATGAAAAGTCATCTATTCCTTAATACAATTGTAACAGATGTTACGGATGTTTGTATGGATGATAACGCAGTGTCTAGTGACCCTGTGATTGCCTTTTTGCTGGATGAGATAGTTGTCAAAGATTGGTGCAAGAAGACATTCAGAAGCATAGTAGCTGAACTTCGGCAAATATGTATCCTTTTGTGCTACTGTGCAGTATTTTTGTTATAATACTTAGATGTCATATTTCTTTCTAGCCTGTTGTTGCATCACTTGACTTTTTTAAACTAGATAATCTTGAAGGTGATAGGTTGAATGAAGGGTTAGAACCTCTTCTGGGTATCACAGTGAAGTTATCTGGCTTATCTAATGTGATTGAAGTATTAGAATTGTCATTTAAGGATACTCAGTCAGCAAAGCTAGATGATCTACAGTATCTCCATGAAAGTATATTAAAGACCAAGCAGGTTTGGTGTCAAAATCCCTTTGTTTCTTTATGTTACTTTAACCACTTGTTTGGATATTTTTTAATACATATTGTTAAATGCTTTCTTATGCTCTTGGATCTTGTTGTTGTGTTTACTTGTGGAGCATTATTGGATCTTGTTACTGTATTTACTCGTTTACTTGGAATGTCTGTGTAAAGTCTCAATTCTATGGGTTTTCTTTCTAGTTTGCCAAATTTCAAGCCATGTGCTTCCTTTATTGGATTCTAAATGTGATTTTAAATTGTTACGAAACCACTTGAACTTGGATTCTATGATTGCTTCAGTTTTAGTTTTTATGTAATGAGATACTTGTAATCATTGCAATGTGTACATTCCAACAATAAGAAGCCTATCTTAGATAGTCAGTGACAATTAGAGAAACTGTAGTCATCGTCCTAAATATGAAGCTTGAAGGTGCTTAGGTTAATTATTCTTCTGAGTTTCATTTTTACTCATAAAATTGGGACTAATTATTACGTTGAGCTCTTCTTTTTTTGAATAATAATTATCGTAACTCATTGTAGCCACACATTATACTCGTGGGTCTTGTCATATTTGTATTAGATATTCAAGTTATGTGCTATTGTCTATTAGATCCTTGTTTGTTTGAAAATAAGGGAACAACAAAATCTAAGCATACTTTGTGACCCCTTGCTTTTGTTCTTTTTTTTTTTGTTAACCTTCTTATCTCTTATTTTAACATAGCATTTGGAGATGATGGTGTGGTGTACAAGGCATCGATTTCTTGATAATGTAAGGTCACAGCATCTTGACATACTGTCATGGCGTAACCTTTTCCATGAAAGAAAGAAAGCTGCAATGGCACGTGCATGGCCTGAGCCAGCAAACTACTCTACAGATTGCACAGGGCGGGGTACTCTTTTTATTGAAGATGCACTATTAAATCTTGAGATAGAGAAGGGACTTGAGCAACACAGAGACCTTGAACAAGACATTGCATCCTTGCAGAAGGATGGAGGTTCTTCTTTTATCAGGTCTAAGATTGAGGGGTTGGTGGGATGCTATCCCTTTGAAAATTTGAGGGCTGTCGTGGACATACTCTTTCTTTATGGAAGTTGTGATATGGTGGTTGCTAAGCAGGCTATTGTATCCTTTGCATGATCGTTTTTCTAAATGTTTTCACTTTACTTTGGTAATTAGAGTCAAGCTTGAAATTCCTTAGCTTCATTTCAGTTTCTATATTACTTGTTTGATCGGCAATGGACAGTTCCTGATGATGAATGGCGAAGCATTTTGGATGATTTTGTAGCCAGTTTAGGTATAACCCGACATTCTTTGCTGGAGTCTTTTTGCTTTTACCTTCTGGATGATCACTCTGATGAAGCTCTTCAGGTAATTAATGTTTATCCTATTTCTTCCTTTTCCTGTTTCAAGCTGCTTAGTGAAACTTATATGCAGTGCTATATTTGATTAAGAACTCAGAACATTACTGCTCTCTCAATATTTATTTTATAGTGTACTCCTTAAGATTGTACACGTACTGAAAAATGTCTTTGTAAAATGTTATGTATTAGGAAGCTTGTTGCCTACTTCCAGAAATCGCTGTTCCAGATTCACATCCCAAGATTGCAGAAGTCCTGCTTGAGAGGCAGAATCCAGATGCAGCTTTGATGTTCTTACGTTGGTCTGGAAGGGATGGCAGTGCAGAGTTGGTCTCTCTTAATGACACTGTAACTGCAGCTCGTGTGAGGGTAGAATCTGGTTTGTTGACCGAGGCATTCATGTACCAAAGAACGATGTGGATGAAAGCCAAGGAAAGAGAAATAAAACATCCTCAACTAGTTACAGATTCTGATCGTTTCAAAGGTCAAATTTGCTCATGGAGGAAGTGGATGGAGTTACTGGTGACAGAAATTTGTCTTCTTTGTATTCGGAGAAATCTGGTGGATCGAATTATAGAATTGCCGTGGAATGTTGATGAGGAGAAGCATCTTCATGAGTGCCTCTTACATCATGCCATTGACGATCCCTCCACAAGTGTTGGAAGTCTTCTTGTAGTGTATTACCTACAGGTGAACACCTTATTCTTTGGGTTAAAATTACATAGGAGCAATTAGCTTTTTATGTGTTAGGTGAAAGAGTTGTGGTGCCTCATCTCTACGTCTACCTGTCATCTTTTCTTTCTCAAATTTCCTAATGCCCTAGCTAAAAGTAAAATGCTCAAGTGCTTAAATTAGTAGTCCATGCTTGCTTTTTCCTTTTTACCTTTTTTTAAAAATAAAATACCATCAGATAATCTGTTTGTCTTTTGATACTTCCTTGCAGTCATATCCTGTTCACTTTAACATTCAGTTATGAATATGGATCAAGATGTATGTACCAAAAAGATGTGTGACTGTACTCATTTAGGTGGTATTTACATGTGTTTTTTTAAAGTACAATTTGGATTTTTTGGCATTATCCTACATCTAGTTCAGCTTCAGTTTACAATGACTTAGTTGACTTGTCTGCTTGCTTTAGGTGGTCCTTTAATATGGTTGAGTATGGCTGCCGAGTGGGATGTTTAATTCATGAAATGACTTCAGCTCTATTCATACTGATTTTTTTTTTTTATGAAGGATACTATTCAACTTAAGTAAATATATGCTCTCCTAGGCCAGCCAATACATGATATTATGGTATATTTATTCTTATGATTAGCTGAGTAGAGAATGGTTTCTTGCAGCGTCACCGTTATATAGATGCATATCATGTTGAGCATAAACTTGGCAAGGCTGAGCAGGAATTCTTATTGAAGAATAACATCAGAGAGGAGGTCTTAATGAGGATGAAATCAACAGCTCACTGGAGAGCAGGCTTGGTTGTAAGTTCTTATATCTGTGTTGATCTCATTTTTAAAAGCAAAGCTTCTGGTCAGTGGTCACTGCATTTGCTTTTTAAATACAGAATCTTGCTTATTGGGTTTGTAATGTAGACTGACGAAATGCTATGCCTTTCAATTCACCCTCCGTGGAATTAAAAAAAAAAAACAAAAGAAACGAAAGTAAAATAGTAAGGAAGTATACTTCAGGGTTGTTCTAAATTCTAATGCATGTTTTTATTTTCTGAAACAGAATAACTGTGTAGATTTGCTTCCAGAAATCCAGCAGCAACAATTAAGAGCTGGAAAATTGCTTGGAAACGTCGTTTTGACATCTCATGAAGATGGAAGTAATAGAGAAGCTGAAGCTCACATGGCACAAGAACAACCTGCTATGCCTTCATCTTCTGATTTTTCAGTTCTGCTTCAGATTAACCGCATGAACTCCTCCCTTCAAACAGAAGGCTCTGTGATTTCAAACCCAAACAATGTCCATGATAATGGCTTTTCATCTGATACTCGTCCAAGATCCGTTTCAAATGCAGAGAGAGGGTTAAAGCGTAATTTTGATCTTATCAATGGCAAGTTTGGTGATAACTCAACCACCAGTCCCTTGGGAACTAAAGAAATTTACCAATATTCATCCAGAGCCCTTCCAGTGGCCCAACAAAATGGGCAAATTGATGACTACTCTCCAGACATGGATCAAAATAGCTTCTTCAAACAATTGCCCAAAATGAGCCCTCATTCCTCACGTAGGATTATGGCAAAGCCCGCTCAAACACCCTTAGTCAATCGTGGTTTGCTAAACAATGATTCTCCTCAAGAAAGGCATGGAAGAAGTGCCTTGAGTAAAATGCACTCTCTGGAAACTCAAAACAGAACTGGAGCACTTGACTCTTCAACTGATGCCATGGTCTGGAGGTATTGCTGATATGATATTTTACTGCTTCAATTAATCCTTACATTAACTTTGTTATCAAGCATTCTTAGTGCATGTTTGGATGCTTAATATAGCATGCATTGGGCATTTATAAAGCCAAAATTTTTTAGTGATGTTTGGTAACCCAAAATATAACGCTCCATAGTACAATGATATAACATACTTTGGAGGATCACAAAAATGAAAGCATATTAAACCGAAAACTGTGTTCTGAATTTTAATGCCCGATAATACTTAAGTATTTTATACTACATGTCTACTAAAAAAATCCTTGATTGTGCTGTTTCTGCATGTAGTCAAGAGAATGGTTCTGCTGCTGAGAATATTAACCGAAATGGTGAGGCTAGATGGAGATCGGGTGATTCCAGTGATGAAGAAGATCACAGTCCAGATTTACCATCAATAAGCACTTCTAGGACCCCATTGAGGGGACTCAGGAGAAGCCGATTGTCTAGAAGATGAAAATTTGTCACCTTTTTATCCTGGCATGACATTGGGGTAAAAAGGACGAAAAAAAATGGCTTACGGACCAGGAGAAGCGCTTCTTATTCGATGTGGAGGTGTGTGAGATTGTTTATTCTTCACACTAGATGAGGTGATATATTTGCAAGATGTAGAGGTATACCATTGAGTTTTAGGATTTATTATAACGCGTTTATGTTCCTTAATCCTGGTTTTGAGCTATTGTGTATTAGGAAATTATATGCTTTCTGTCAGGAAGGCAGTATTTCAGATCTGCATATGCACAATTTTGTATCCAATTCGCATAATTTTCAAAATCTTGCTGTCTGATTTTGGTGTTTTCTCTTGCCTTGCTATAGACTTTGTACCCATAAATTTTGAATTGTTTTAAGTTGGATTTTTTTTTAAGTTTAGGCTATGTAAACTTCCGAGTTGTTACACATATTATTCTTGAAGGTGTGTCAATCGAAAGCCCTGATGAAAGTGTATGAGCTCATTGGCATGTATGTTGAAGTTAGCTTGGGGAGGTGGGTTGTTCATGTTGTGGAAACCTTCGTAAACTATAACCATTTAAGTGGCTTTTGGGATGAATTTACCATTACCACAAACACAAGGTATGAAAGGTGAGAAGTGGTAGAATAAATAAGTCCATGAGATAGTGGTGAGATAAAAAGAAAGAACAAAAAGAAAGAGAGAATTGTTTGCAACTATTTTTTTTTGGTAAACAATATATAGGTTGAGGGGATGACGCCCCAGTTTAAGGACAGGGAAGATCCAAGGGTTCAAAGAACGCGCTTATAAGGGGATTTATATTTGTCTCACATCAAGGAGACTAGTGGAGAATCGAACCTGTGATTTGTCAAACCCGACTCCTGTCTTGCTCACTAGGCCAATCCCTTGAGGTTTGTTTACATCTATCTAACAAGCAAGATCCCACTTTGATCAAGAGATAACCATGGAATTTGACAGAATTACTCATTGAATTATAATTTTCGAATCCATCCTTAGATAACAAGTTGTAAGAGCAACCAAAAGATGCTTGATTCTCAAACTTCGTTTTAATCCTAGATCAGATATAACGAGTTTGTGGAATGTTTTCTATTTCAAGTTTTAAAACACTTATTTTCCTATAATTTTATTTTCAAAAATACATTTGAAATCATTATATCTGTACTCCCATAAAAAAGTATCAAACATCCCTTCAAATATACATCAATTGACAAAATGCGGATGCGTAAACATGCATCAGGTGTGGAAATTGTGGAATAGTTGTTAATAGAGTTGAGTTACCAAATTCGAGTCGGTATTAAAATATTCATTTGTTTAAAATTTAAATCCATTTTTTTTTTTCTAAAATAAATTATTAATTGTCCATAATCTACTTAATTTCTAATTAAAAAAGAATAAATTTTACAAATTCACTCTACAATTGAGGTACTCTTCACTAAACTACCCTTAAAAATGATAATCGCAAATAACATAACAAGTTAACCACCCATAAAATAGAAAGTTAAAATACAATCACCCCTATAGCTCTATCGTTTAATCCCTGCTCATGAAGTCATGAACCATTCCAAAATAAACTTTCGTCTCTTACCTATAAAAAATTACCACTAGTGCATGACTAAGAAACAAGCGTGTCCTTTGGCCCTCCAATAAAAAAGCTGTCATGAATATGGCTTAAAAGGCTAAGTAAATTTGCAAACTATTGTGCATAGTTCATCCCACATCGAACATGCAAGACGCAAGCAAGCAGCTCATAATGTATAAATATAAGTGTGATAATCTACATACAAAAATCAATTTGTTATATAAATACTAGAGTTAGGCCTTGTTTCACTTTTCAACTAAAATAACCTTCTTTCTAAAATTACATTTTAAAACTCTTAAAATATGTGCAATCCCTTCAAGGCAAAAGCGTGCGTATCATTTTCGGGTTTCAATAGCCTAACTCATTCTCTTTGTGTATTTAGTGCACAAATACATGCATTAAGTTAAAACACATATAACTTCCCTTAAACATGCCAAAGCTGCACAATGTCTTTGCCCCAGCTTGGAGGGCATTTCTCAAATGGTGGAATCAATCTCAATTGCGAAAAGGGTAAAAGATTGGATTGGCATGGGGTTTTGAGGGTAACCCTAGAGGATGCCCAGCTGAAATTCACTGGTAGAAAAAGTGGCTCTCCCTAAAGTTTCATCCTGATAAAAACAGGTTTTCTAGGGCTAACACGACAATTCAGTTTGTGAATCAAGTTGTGGAGTAAGTTATATCAGTTGCTGGTCCCAAGGAAAAGTTGTATTCCAAGTCAATATTCTTATCAAATGTTGAGTTTGTATTGAGTTTAGGGAAACAATCATATTCAAGTATCCACTTTTATCATCAAGTTCATTGATCATTCATTCAAACAAGTTGTTCACTTTCTTAGTTATTCATATCCTAATCAGATATAATAAATATGACAACGAGACATGCAAATACTTAATATCAACATAAGCATGAAACAATAATGAACTATAGAGATACTAGCATTAAGAACAAGGATATGCATGATACATGCAATTGAATTCCAAGGAGTCAAACAATTAGCATGCAATCAATTCTCTTTCTCAATTGTTTTAGTCCAACGAGTCCTAAAACAACGAGTTGCTACAAAGATTAGATTTTACTACGAGAAAACCTAGATCCTAGCAATAGAGTGTATCAGCTTCAACTAGTTGGCCAGACAAGGAGAAATCAATAAAAATCAATATGAATTAAGCTCAAGAGAATTGAAATAACCTTAAAGGAATAACTTGAGAGGAGAATCTCACAATGCACTTGAATCCAAAAGCTTCAACTTGAATAGAATAAAATAGTTCAGTTCTCCATCAAAAAGAGAGAAAATACAAAACATAAGGTTGTAGAATTGAATATGAAATACAAAAAGTCTAACAAAAAGGGTTTATAAACTAAGAAAAACGATATCCTAAAAGATAGAAAAGGAAAAATAATAAAAGATAACTCGGAAAGAATCTTCGGCACGTCAGTTCTGGCAGAACCGCGGTCTCGGCCTTGGAAACCGCGATCGCAGTTTGACTATGTTGACTCTTCTGAGGCGGTGAGAACTACGGTCGCGGTGTTCTCCTAACATCATTATGGCGGTACTTTTGAAGGCTATTTTGACCCCCTTAGAATGAGAATTTGGTCTCGGAGTAACTATAAATTGTATCTCTTCGAGTTAGCTTTTCAATGACACAAAATTCGGCTTCATCCGACCACCGTAGCTCCTAAACGATGTATCACATGAAAGTGGTGTCGAAAAAATTCCAAATGAGCACTTGACTTCGAAATCTTCTTAACACTCTTGATTTCTTCACTGTAGCTCTTGACTTCGATTTTCACAAAACACTTATAAAAACATCCTAACACACTCATGAATAATGCTAAAAAGTCCTAGATACACTGTACAAACTACAGTGTATCAGCCAGCAAAGCCTCTACTGCAAGAAGTGCTCGGGCCGGCCCACAACAAAAGGCTGAGCCAAGCAAGGCCTCAACTGAAACAAAAAGTGCCTCAACTGAAACAAGAAGTGATCGGGCTAGTTCAAACAATATCGATGGTAAATTTTATTCGGTGTGCAGGTGTGGTTATCTCATAGGGTAACACAGGTCAACGTAAGGATAATATGCTCGTTTTGCAACAAGCCGCATGTGACACGAAAGTCAGTAGTATAGGTTAGAATTTGTTCTGTGTATCACACAATAGTAATCTGGTTGATCCAATGTGCTTGAAAGTATTAGAATTGTCATTTAAGGATAGTTAAGAGATCGTTTACTAGGGATTGTCTGTGTAAAAGTCATCAAACCAAATACTTGAACAACGCGAGTGATTGGTCTCATCAGCTTGGAGGTCAAGGACATGTATTTGCAACATGTCAAATAAGACAACGGCAAATATTATGACTCTTACATGTATCTTAGCAAGTGTCTTTGCATCCAAAATCTTTTGTGCCAACAAGCCAAAGCATTTGACTAAAGTTGGGCATCAACAATTACTTGAAACCAACTCTTTTTAGAATTTCCAAAGCATTTGACTAAAGTTGGGCATCAACAATTACTCGAAACCAACTCTTTTCAGAATTTCCAAGATTTGTATGGCAGCCGAAACCATTTAATCTTGTAGCCAAATCCAATAAAACTTATCCTCCGTGTAGTAAGGTGGCGAACAATCAAATAAACCAAGCATAAAAATACATCAAACCTCACCAAAAAATTAAAGAAAGATGACAACAAGGGGTCTACATGCACAGCACGCCTAATGTCTTCTAAACACAAAGTAATTTAGGATACATTAGTTACATACATACAAGAAGGCAAGTAGCTAGAAAAGTTTATGGTAAGGACGCAAGGCAACACAAGGTCTACTATAAATGCAACACAAGGTCCATGGTACAATGATATAACATACTTTGGAGTTTGGGTCAAGAGAATGGTTTTGCTGCTGAGAATACTAACCGAAATGGCGAGGCAAGATGGAGATCGGGTGATTCCAGTTACGAAGAAGATTACAGTCCAGATTTACCATCAATAAGCACTTCTAGGACCCCAATGAGGGGACTCAGGAGAAGCCGATTGTCTAGAAGATGAAAATTTGTCAACTCCTGCAATAGAAGTTTTTTACCCTGGCATGTCCTTGGGGTGAAAAAGACGAAAAACAAGGCTGACGGACCAGGAGATCAAAGCTCTTCTTATTCGATGTGGAGGTGTGAGATGTAGGTGTCTTGGACTCTTGCTTCGTAGTTCCCACTGAAGATCCTGTATCTGCTGGTACTCAGGGAACATTGCGATGCTGAAGCCGTGGAGTTCCTCTTCGTGGATGTAGTTGAAGATTACTCTTTTGTAAATCAATCATATGTAATACTTGATATAGATTTGAATCACGTAGAAACACTTTTCGAAATCAATATTTCGCCCCCTACATAGCCTTGGGGAATCCACGAAATTTGAAGTGAGATAAGACAAACCAACCGATCTCTAACAAGGCTCCTGAAAGAAATCGAACCTTAGAGTTCATGTAAAATGGATATTAGACTCTATTTGAAGCTCAATCATGGAGAGAAAACGTTCTCTTCTGATTATGTGAACCCACGTGAACCAACCGACACCAATCTCCCAATAGCCTTTTATATAGGCAAAGGAAACTGTTTCAGGGAACGGTTAACAGTAGTTACCGACGGTTACTAGAAGTTAACGACGGCTACCAAGTGCCACGAAGGTTATCTTGAATAACCCACGTCACTCATCAGTTATTAACCCATTGAGGAAGTTACAATGCAGTTACACAACGTTTAAATGACTGTTATCAACAATTAACAACGTGCCGAAATTTTAGGCATGCGTCAGAGAACTACTGTTCCCAACCACTGTTCCCTCCAAGGGAACAAACATTGTTTCCTCCAGTAAGTAACAAACATTGTTCATTTTCAGGTTGCTACTTCTCCTTAATATTTCCCTCTAGAATTAACTCAACCATGCTTACACGAGCGCGCACTCCGCACACCCAAACCCGTGACATAGCAAAGTAAGATCTCATAGTGTCGTATGAATCCCAATCACACTAAAAAGCATTGTTTCCATATAGCTAGGGAACAATACTAAAATCACCAACATGAGATTGTTTATTTTTCTTCACACTAGATGGGGTGATATATTTGCAAGGTGTAGAGTTATACCTTTGAGTTTTAGGTTTTATTATAACGCGTTTATGTTCCTTAATCCTGGTTTTGAGCTATTGTGTACTATTAGGAAATTATATGCTTTTTCAGGAAGGCAGTATTTTGGATCCGCACAATTTTGTATCCAATTCGCATAATTTTCAAAATCTTGCTGTCTGATTTTGTTGCTCTCTAATTTTGTTGCTCTCTCTTGCCTTACTAGCTGCTCTATAGATTTTAGTTTAATTGCTTTTAAGGTTAGGCTATGTAAACTTCTGAGTTGTTAGCACAAATACAAGGTATCTTTATTTCTAAAATAAATCATTCAGTGTCTATAATCTACTTAATTGCTGATTAAGAAAAAAAACATCAAGAAGTGTATATAAACAACATATATATTGTATGGATTGTTATATCGTGTTAGTTATGAGTTAATGACAAATTAGGTTTAACTTTACAATTTGAGATAACGTAGTAAAGAACATAAAATACGGATCAATAGATAGGGAGTTGGTATCGGCAAAGCGGGCAAGAGTCGTTGCTGTTGAGCCAGCGACCAAGACAAGGTCGATGAAACGTATGAGAGCAGGGCATGGTGAGCGTCTCCGTGGCCGCGGTCATCATGGCCTCCATACAAATCGAGCATTCCTCATCATCATCGATCAATATCCTACTCCTCCACGCCCCCACCGCCGCCGCCATTTCGTCGAGGAATTCTTGGGTGAAGAACGGGTCGCCGACGACGCCGATATCGACCGTCATATGGTTGTGAGTTATGATCTCAACGCCAGGGTAGAAGAGGCAATCGCGGGTGACCTCGGCCCACTCGAGCAACTCCATGAGGCTGTCCAACACCGTGTCGACACTAACGGCGATGGCGGCGTCGTGGTCGTATTGGGATAAGAGAAACTCGCTCAGACGCCGTCGGCACAACGCCAGGAAGCCATCGAACCCGTCCTCGCCTTCGTAGCAATAAGAGTAGGGCAGGACTAACTTGTCATTGTCGCCACGCGCCGCGCGTGTGCTTACCGTCAGGCACCCTTCCGGTAATTGTTCTCGGGTTGGGTACCAGGGGACTCGTTGCCGGAACTGAATGTGCGCAACGGTATACGCCACGGCGTCCGTTGAGTACGTGTAATGGTATCGACGTTCCCCGAACCACTCCTCCGCCATCTAGGGTTGGATACCACGGTACTGAATATATCTTTTAAATACTTCTTACATAGCAAGTATTTAAAAGATATTCTATCAAAAAAGTATTTAAAAGATATATTATTAACCTAATACGGTTAAGAAAAGATCATCAATATATCAATATTTTCCAAATTTGAAGCATGAACTTTTTTATATCGGATTTTCTAACGTGTGTCCATGGCACGCAATAAAAATTCTAATTTTAATAAATCTGGATATTATTTATTAATTTTTATTTTTTAAATGGGTTTATTAATTCTAATTTAGGAAATAGTTTTAAAATAATTTCCAAAACTAATATTATTGTTGTGTGCCATTATCCATCATCATAACTATAACCTAAAGCGGAGGTTAAAAAAATTATTAAACGACACATGTCATTTTTAGATTGGACCACACCATCCTTTTTTTTTAAATAATATTTTATTTTTGGATATGGTAAATTCTTATCCATGTTTTTAGAATATAAGATAGAAAATCCAATTATTAAACAATCTTTTATTTTTGGATATGATAGATAGAAAGATGACTAGGATATTTTTTATGCTATCATACAAATTCAAGAATATTTAAATATTCTTTTTAAATATGACTCTCCAAACCTAAATTTTCTTTGAAAAGTTATAAACTTTTTCAATTAAACTATCAACGTTAATAATATTAATTTTGAATCTATGTTTTTCTAAGAAAAAAATAAATCCATAATACAAATTTTTTTATTATTTAACTATTTATTTATTTTATTTATATTCAATAAAACCCGTACAGGATACGGGCCCTTACACTAGTTATATATTATATATATCATCAATATCAATTACGGGGTATCAACTAGTTAAATACCCATACCATATACGGACAACGATAGTATAATTTTAAATACTTCATGTATTTTATTTAGAAAAATTAGAATAAAACTATATATCAAATAAAATGACAAATTACCGTAAAACTCCAATTTATATTATTATTAATATTATTTTTTTTTATTTTTTTAAAATAATAATAATAATAATAATTATTATTATTATTATTATCATTATTACTATTATTATTATACCTATAGGTTGAATATTTCATGTATAGGCTGATATACATGAAATATTATGTATAAATAATTTATATAATTATATATTGAAAGTAGAACGTAGATTAGTATAAAAATATATCATTCATTCTATAAATAATTTATTATATTAGAAAATATGAAAATATAGATAACAATATATATACTTGGAGTCCAAGTCTTGTTAAAAGAGAAAAAATATTATGTACTCCTATAAAACTAATACAAAGAATAATAGTAACATATAGATCAAGTTTTATTAAAAGATATGTATAAAATTAATATAGAAAATATTAGCATATAGATCAAGTTATTATAACATAAACAAATTGGATGTGTAAAAAGAATAATACAAGTTATTATAATATTTATTATTAAAAATATTGACACTATTTTATTCAAGTAATGTCACGTGATATAATTATTTTTCAACATACAGACATGGTTTCTATTTTATAATGTATCAGGTAGATATACTAAAACTAACGTCAAATTTGCTATATTATATGACAAAGAGTCATGTGCGAATGGGCGCCCAAGTGAGAATTAAGAACAAATCTCGCGTGTTCCTTCCAAAAAATCAACGCCCCTAATTAAACATTCATTTAAAAAAATAATATACGGCATGAGCAAATTTTTCCCGTATTATTCGCGTATTTTTCAAAAAATATGTTTTTATGAGACGCGCCCAATTTGTTCATCAAAACTAGCGATTTGTTCATCAACATTGACCAATTGTTCATCAATACTAACTAATTGTGCATCGAGTTTTTGATAACATTGTTCATCAATTTTGAACCTTTTTTATTTTTATTTTATTTTTTAACCTTATTTATGTGTATGAATACAATATTATCTAGTTTTTGATGTACATATAATTAGTTTCGATATACCAATATTTGTTCATTGATATACTGCTATTTGTTCATTGATATATAACCTTGTTTGTTCATTGATATATCATTATTTTTCATTGTTATACCATTATTTTTTCACTGATATACTCTTTTTTGTTCATTGGTATACCATTGTTTGTTCATTGATAAACCCTATTTGTTCATAGATATACCCATATTTGTTCATTGATATAACCTTTTTTATTCATTGAAAACTAATCTTGTTTGTCCATTGTTGTTCATTGATATACCCTATTTGTAAATGGATATACCTCTATTGTTCATTGATGTAAACTTATTTGTTCATTATTATACCCTTATTTGTGAATTGAAATACACTTATGTTTATGTGTCAATGCTATCAACTTGTATATTTAGGACTATTAATACCATCAACTTGTACATTTAGGACTATCTATTTATGCATTTTTGCATTTATTTTATGCTTTAAGGCTATCTTGAATGCAAAAGATAATATGAATGAAGTGCTTTAAGGCTAACCTGTCAATACGAACGAAGTGTTCAATATAGACTATATAGTACCTAAATAAGATAAGTTTGATGTAGAAACTTGAATGTAAAGGATAATAGATTAAGAATATAACTTTATAATAATATGGTGTATGCTAAGAGAACGAGACAACAACAAACTGAAGAGGAGTGCTTGTGCCTTAGTTATGTTCGGAGCCCAAGAAGTAGCCACACGTTTCACAGAAGCAAAATGACAAATACAAAGGAGTCAGACAAGACAATACTGAGACTGACACCAAAACAATTAGTTTTGTCTCACATATGACTAATTATGATGCACACACATATATTAATACATACAATTTCTATACACATTCGTCCATTTTTTATGTACAAACAATAGATTTTTTATGAACAAACAATAGTTTATTTATGCACAAAATCATAATTCTGATGAACAAAATTACAGTTCTGAAGCACAAAAAAATTTAAAGTGTCGATGAACAAATTCGCAGTGTCGATGAACAAATTCACAATGTGTTGATGAACAAATTCACAATCTGTAGATGAACAAATTCACAATGTAGATGAACAAATTCACAGTGTCGATGAATAAATTCACAATATTGATGAACAAATTCACAGTGTCGATGTATAAATTCACAATATTGATGAACAAATTCACAGTGTGGATGAACAATCTGGCGCGTGTTCTATTTCCGTTTTTTCCAAAAATACATGAATAATTCGCAAAAAATTCGCTTGTGAGTGAAATTATCAACGCCTTTGATTTTTCTTCATCCAATGACTTTTGTTCTTTCTTATTTCACACTTGGACGCCAATTCGCACCTGAACCAGACCCATATATATCATATATTTAGTAGACAATTTAGTCTAATGGCTCACGAGAAGCTCTTCTTATTCGATGTGGAGGTGTGAGATTGTTTATTTCTTCACGCTAATGAGGTATTGGGTTTTAGGTTTCATTATAACGCGTTTATGTTCCTTAATCCTGGTTTTGAGCTATTGTGTATTAGAAATTATATGCATTCGATCGTGAAGACGGGATTGCAGATCTGCATATGCACAATTTTGTATCCAATTCGCATAATTTCCAATATAAACATCTCTCTATTGCAGCCATTCAAAGCATTATCCTCTCCCTATACATCAATGCTATATGAGACCCACATGTACTTCTTCTAATCTAGGTAAAATTAAAACAAAATCCCAAACTTAATCCTCAAAGAACTTGTGCATCAAATCAATTTCCCATCTGAATAGAATGTTTAAGCAAATTCTTTCACAAAAAATTCTCCTTTGTGGGCAAAAGTTTGGTTTTTCTGTTTCGATTTAGGTGTTGGAGTATGAGAACAGATTTTTCAATAGATGATATAAAGAGATGTCTGAAAATAAGTTTAATATTTGCATGATAAGGCATGCTAGCTTTTTTGGTCCATTTAGACAACTCCACCTGCCATACTCCATTATATGTAAGCTGATACAAACTTTATATGTCCCACATGGACAATCAACATGGAGCGAGGAGCTCAAGATACTATAAATATTAAATAGGTTATAGGAGAAGGCATGGAACAAATAAAAGATCAAAAAACTTATACACTTCAAGACTATTTCTTATTAATCGAGATTTAAACGTGCCATTTATGCCCATTCGGGATTGTATTTATACAATGTACTAAGTTACCAAGTTCCAAGAGTGAAAACCAAGTTCCAAGAGTGACTTTTAATACTCAAGTTCCAATGAGAGTGACTTTTAATACTTTTATATTTACAAGCTAAACAAACGACCCACCAGAGTGGCTTTTAATACTTTTATATTTACAAGCTAAACAAACGACTCACCACCCTCAAGTCAAACAAGCGAGTGTCCCTCCTCAAGCAACCAGCTTAGTCAAACTGCCCACAACAAAAGTACACTACAAGAAACAAGGAAACTGACCACAACAAAAAATACACTAAAAGAAAAGGATAAACCGCACCAATTTGAAGGAAGCTAAGCTTAGGCTAATCATCCTCAGCCAAGAAAAGCTTCCACCACGGCAAGCAGACAAGTAGCCCTTCAAACCACCCTCAAGCCAAACAAGTGAGTGACCCTCAAACAACCAAAGCTCGATCAAATCGCACACAACAAAGTACGCTGAAAGAAACAAGGTTGAACCTACCCGCTCTAAAGGAAGTCGAGTTTAGATTAATCGCCCTCAGCCAAACAACCCTCAACTAAACAATGATGAAACAATTTCGGGGATCCACACACTATAGGCTAAAGATGCAAGGAAATCTTTCTACTTAGTGTGTAGGTGGTATGGTTTTGCTAATCCACCATATGTGTCAACATTAGGGTGATGTGCTCATTTCGCAAGAAGCCACATATAACAAGAAGCTTATCTGAAACGATAAATACCGTTATTCGTGTTCAGAAATTTAATACTTATGTTACTAATTACAATACTTATTTTTGTTACTTATCCGAAAAATATCAGCACCCCCAATCTTATGGTACTTATCTAACTAAAAAATAAGCAAGGTGGGTCTCATACCCCTTTTATTTTTCCAAAACTTACCCTCATACACTCACCCCTAACTCGATAGATATGCCTCTCAACATCTCTTTCTTCACATCATCATTGACCCAGTGAGGTTTCGCTGGAAGTGAAATCTGGGGGGTCAAGATGGAGGTACCCCTGCCCTAGGGAAGGGGGTATGCCCGAAAGGCCCGCGCGGAGTCCAAATTGCACAACACAGAAGGTTAGCACAAGACAACAAAACACTCAAAAACGGGAGATGGACTCAAAGCGCAAAAGCGACGAAAGAACAAACAAAACACTAATAACACGCCCCAGAAGAGGTGTGAGATCCTGTCCTCTGTCACGTCGGCTAGCTGTCTACCACTCTGATCCTCTCTCTCCAGTCGTCCCTGCACCTTGCCAGATCTGCTGAAAGTCCCAAAAGTTCTATGTCCTGCTTTATACTATCCTTCCAGCACTTCTTCGGACATCCTCTACCTCTGCAAAAGTCCTCCAAAGCCAGTCTTTCGCACCTTCGGACCGGCTCTCCCGGACCCCTCCTCTGCACATGCCCAAACCAACGGAGTCGGGTCTCTCGTAGCTTGTCCCCTAAATTGGCCACCCCTACCTTGCTCCTAATGACATCCTTCCTAATCTTATCCAATTTTGTGTGCCCGCACATCCATCTAAGCATTCGCATTTCCGCTACCATCAACCTCTGTTCTTGTGCTTTAGTAGTCGGCCAACATTCTGCACCGTAGAGGGTGGCTGGCCTAACAACTGCTCTGTAGAACTTACCCTTGAGCTTAAGCGGTACCTTCTTATCGCACAGTACTCCAGAGGCTGCTCTCCATTTCTGCCACCCTCTCTGAATCCGGGACGAGATATCCTCATCTATCCCACCGTTGCTCTGCATAACTGACCCCAAATACCTGAAACTCTCCTTCTTCGTGACTGCTTCCCCTCCTAGTTGTACTTCATCATTGGTGCTCCGACCTTCCCCGAACTTAAACTCCACATATTCTGTCTTGGACCTGCTCAATCTGAAACCCTTTGATTCTAACTTCTCCCTCCAAACTTCGAGCTTTTCACTGACGCCCATTCTTGACTCGTCCACCAAGACAATGTCATCTGCAAACAACATGCACCATGGGACCTCCCTCTGGATATCTCTCGTCGCAACATCCAACACTAGTGTGAAAAGGAAAGGACTTAGCACTGAGCCTTGGTGTAGGCCAAATCCCACCTTGAAGTACTCTGTATCTCCGCCCGGGGTATTGACACTGGTCCTTAAACCCTCATACATGTCCCTGATAATTCTAGTGAACGTGCCTGACACTTCTTTGTGTTCCAAGCACTGCCAGATCAATTCTTGTGGTACTCTGTCATACGCTTTCTCCAAGTCTATAAACAACATGTGCAGATCCTTTCTCCTCTCCCTGTATGCCTCTGTCAACCTCCTTAAAAGATGAATAGCCTCCATGGACGACCTCCCCGGCATAAAACCAAACTGATTTTCTGACACCTCGACCATCCATCTTAACCTCAACTCGATGATTTTCTCCCACACCTTCATCGTGTGGCTGATAAGTTTGATGCCTCTATAACTGTTGCACTGTTGCACATCTCCCTTGTTTTTATACAGTGGGAGCAGTTTACTAAGTCTCCACTCCTCTGGCATCTTGGATGTCTTGAAAATGACATTAAAGAGTGATACTAGCCACTTTAGACCCCTCTCTCCCAAGCACTTCCAAACCTCTACTGGGATCTCATCTGACCCTACTGCTCTTCTGTTACTCATTTTCCTGACCACCTCCCTTACTTCCACCAAGGAGACACGCCTGTAGAAGAAAAACTTGTCTTGACTCTCCAATGCTTGCCTTTTCTCCATCGGCTCGCAACCCTCATTTAATAGGCCACTGAAGTATCTCTCCCATCTCTGTTTGATCTGCGTGTCATCTACTAGAACACGTCCCTCTTCGTCCTTGATGCACCTTACCTTGTCTAAATCCCTGTTCCTCCTCTCTCTTGCCCTAGCCAGTCTATAGAGGACTCGCTCACCCCCTTTTTCGTCCAGTGCCTTGTACAGACTCTCATACTCTTTCGCGGCTGCCACCGCCCTTCTTGCCACCGCCTCAACATCTCTTTCTTCTCCACCCAAATATGTGCTCTCCTCACGTTGATGGTCTTCTTCGCTCTGCTGGAAGCCAAGTGCGCTTCCGGTGGTATTCTCCACAAATATCCTTCTTCTCTCCCTTTTATTCTTCTCTTCTTCTAAACTTGCAAATCTCTTTCTCTACCTTCTAAACTTTGATGTTCTTGAGGTGGAATACTAGTGTGTCACCACTGTTGTTATTGGAGCCTTGAAGAGAGGCTTCTGGTGCCGTCGATGGAGGACGAGGCCTGAAAAAGTAACAAATTAGGCACTTCTTTAGCCAGGTAAACCTCTAGAACCTAATTTCATTCTTGTCGTTGGTTGGAAATCAAGTTGATATGAACCCAAATTCACCCTTCTTCTTCTTCTTGCATTTTTCTAATTCGGATTTATATGAACCTAAATCCGGCCTTTCTTCTTCTTGCTTGGATGTTTTCTTGTCTTGCTTTGGTTCGACCTTTGTTTGTTGTGTTTGCTAGTACCCCCTCTTCTCTTTTCTTGTCATGTATTTTTCCTTCTTGTCTTGCATCCTTTTATTACTTGTAATTTGGGTATGAACCTTTGTTAGTGCACTAGAATCCTAATTTGGGTATGAACCTTTGTTAGTGGACTAGAACCTTAATTTGTTTCTTGTTTAATTGTGTCTAGTTCAATTCATTACTAAATTGTGAGTTCAAATTGGATAAATTTCCCATTTCCTCAATTCTAGGATATTTGGTGCTCACAAAGATTGTTCTAGCTACCAAAGTGAGGACCCGAGGAAGTATGAAATTTTATAAATAGATTATTAAGATAAAATAATCAATGTTGCTCCTTTTCCCTGAAAATATTTTATAAATCGGTTTAATTTAAATTAAAGAGATAAAAAAATGAATAAAATAAAACAAAAAAAATATATTTTCAAAATATGGAAGATATATTTTCATAGTCTTCATATCTAAACTTTATAGAAAAAAATCAAACCAAACCCTCAAGCCCTCTCTCCCTAGTCCAATTTTAGGGTTAGTTCAACTTTCAATGATAGCATAAATATTGGGAAATATATTAGGCAATAGATATTGTGAATATATTGTTAATATCTTATCCTTATGTAAATGGCTTTTGGCCCAAGTTAGGTCAAGCTATACTAGTATATAATGTATTCTTTTGGTTAATGAAAGGCAGAGGAAATTCTCCCAACTTTACGCTTCTCTGATCTTTCATGGTATCGGAGCAGGAATCCTAAAACACAATCCTCCCCAAATTTTTTTTTTACGTTCTCAGTTACTTGAACGTTTACCATGTCAGATGCTACCGCCGCTGCCGCCGTTAAGGCCGTCCAAGAGGCTGCTGCTGCCGCCGCCGCTCTCCCGAAACGTGGCGCTTTGGATATCACCTCTCCTTACTACCTTCACCCCTCGGATCATACTGGCATGAAAATCAGCCATGTGGTTCTTAAAGGTGACAACTTTCAAGAGTGGGAGAAATCCATTCGGAATGCCTTCCGCGCCCGCCGAAAACTTGGTTTCATCGATGGCAAAATTATATGCCCTGCTGAAAACACTGATGCTTATGATGACTGGTGTAGTGTCAATTCCATGATGGTGGGATGGATATTACAATCGATTGATCCGGCGTTACGATCTTCTGTGTCATACTCGGATTCCGTCAAAACTCTTTGGGATGACATTCGTCTGCGTTTCTCTATCGACAACGCTCCTCGACTTCATCAGTTAAAAACTGACCTTTCTTGCTGTCGTCAAAACGGCGACTCTGTTGCTACTTATTTTGGGCGACTTCGGCAATTACAGGAGGAGTTGTCCAACTACACCAAAACCCAAGGCTGTACGTGTGGCTCTTGCACATGTAACTGGACGAAAATCATGCAATCTGAACGTGATGAAGAAGCCTTTCATCAGTTTATGATGGGCCTCGATGACGGAATTTTTGGAACCCTGCGTTCCAACTTGTTTACCAGGGACCCTCTTCCGGATCTCAACACAGCGTACTCACTCGCTATTCAGGATGAGCACCATCGATCGATTTCTTCTGATCCCGTCGAGGCTGTTGCGCTTGTTGCTCGTAGTCGTGTCTCCACATCTTCGACTCGGACTCTTGCTGCAACTGTTCCGTCTCGTTCTGGGGCGCCTTCAAAACAGGACAAGAGTCATCTGATGTGTTCCCATTGTGGGACTCCTGGCCATGACATCAGTACTTGCTTCAAAATTATCGGATATCCGGACTGGTGGGAGGAGGCTCGTAAGAAGCGTGCTGCTGCAGCCTCTTCTGTCTCGTCGGTCTCTTCGTCTGCTGCTGGTGCTGGTAAAGGCACATCTGTTGTGGGTCTGGCTAACGCTGCAGCTGCTGTCCCTTCCCTGCCTCAGTTTGCACAGTCGTTCTCTTCGCCTTTTACTGCTCAAGATAGGGAGTCTCTTACTCCCGCTTTAACTGATTCTGAGTGGCAGCGTTTACATTAAATGCTGTTGCGTTTTAAAGGTTCTGATGAGGATAAATTGCAGGGTAAGATCTCTGAGGCCTGGATTCTTGATTCCGGAGCTTCATATCATATGACGGGCCGAAAGGAATTTCTTTCTGATCTGCACGATATTTCTCCATCTTTGATTATTTTGCCCGATGATTCAAAATCCATGGCCACTAAAGCAGGAACTCTAGTTCTTGGAGACATGACGGTTTCCAATGTTCTATTTGTTCCGAATTTTCATTGCAATCTCTTATCTCTTGGAGCTTTGATTACTGATTTGAGTCTTATTGTTACCTTTACTGATAAACTCTGTGTGCTTTAGGACCGCACTTTGAGGACGGTGATTGGGGTCGGTCAAGCTAGAGCGGGGGTCTACTGGCTTTGCACCAATAATGGGGTCGGCTTTGCTGCTGCTGCATCGATTTCTCCTGAGTTACTGCATCTTCGGCTTGGTCATCCTGCCTATCAGTCAATTTCGAATTTGCCTTGTTTAGATTCTGTTAAGAATGTTTCTTCTACGCCTTGCTCTATTTGTGTTATGTCCAAACAAACCCGAGATACATTTCATTTAAGTTTTAATAAAGCAGAAGATTTATTTGAACTTGTTCATGCTGATGTTTGGGGCCCTTACAGTGTTCCCTCTACTTGCGGTGCTACCTATTTTCTGACTATTGTGGATGATCACTCTCGTTGTGTTTGGGTATATTTGATGTCTAGCAAAACTGAAGTACCTCGCTTGGTTCAAAACTTCCATTCTTTTGCTCAAAATCAATTTCAAAAAAAGATTAAACGCTTCCGCACTGATAATGGGACTGAATTTCTTCCATTAAAAGAGTTCTTTTTGAAAGAAGGCATCATTTTTGAGACCTCCTGTGTAGCCACTCCACAACAAAATGGCCGTGTCGAACGTAAACACCGGCATTTATTAAATGTGGCTAGAGCTCTTCGGTTTCAAGCTTCTTTGCCTCTCTCGTTTTGGGGCGAATGTGTGTTGACTGCAGCATATCTCATTAATCGGACTCCGTCTAAGGTACTTGCTTTCAAAACTCCTTTTGAACTACTATTTGGTCGAGTTCCTTCTTATGACCATATGCGGGTCTTTGGATGTCTCTGTTTTGCTTCTAAACAACCCAAAACCATGGACAAATTTGCTTTTCGTACTCGCCGTTGTGTATTTTTGGGCTATCCATACGGAAAGAAAGCATGGCGTTTGTTTGACCTTGATACAAAGACGTTCTTTTACTCCAGGGACGTAATATTTGATGAGAATAATTTTCCTTATGCTGATTTGGAGTCTCGCCCGAACCATAATGCGACCGGTTCTGATCTTGTGCTTGATTTGAGCCCCGCCATCTATGAATCAGATGTATCTGATTTTGCTGACGACTTCAGGGGGAGTTCTGTAACTCCATCTGCTGCTACTGATGTTGTGCAGCCCCCTCAGACTCCGCCTACAGTTCGTCGCAGTGAGCGAGTTCGTCAACCGTCGACTCGTCTTCGTGGTTTTGTTTGTACCACACTTCAGTGCAAAGACCCCCCTCTAGCTGCGCCATTGACCACCCTGACATCGCCCTCAGGTACACCTTATCCTTTAGTGAATTATGTCTCTTGTACTAATTTTTCGGCTGCTCATACTCAGTTTTTGGCCGCCGTTGCTGCCTCTTCTGAGCCTCGTTCTTATTCCGAGGCTGCACAATCTGATTCCTGGCGTGCAGCAATGAGTGCGGAACTCGATGCTTTGGACAAAAATGGGACTTGGTCTCTTGCTATCTTGCCTGCCGGAAAGAAACCGATTGGTTGCAAATGGGTTTATCGCATTAAGTATAAATCCGATGGTACTATTGAACGATACAAAGCCCGTCTTGTTGTTCTAGGAAACAAACAGATTGAGGGTGTTGATTTTACTGAAACATTTGCTCATGTTGCTAAAATGACTTCTGTTCGCGTTTTTCTCTCTGTGGCTGCTATTCGTGGATGGTCTCTTCATCAAATGGACGTGCATAACGCCTTTTTGCATGGCGACCTTGATGAAGAGGTCTATATGACTCCACCTCCTGGCTTTACAGCTCCTGCCGGAAAGGTTTGCAAACTCAAGAAGTCTCTCTACGGCTTACGACAAGCTCCTCGAAACTGGTTTGCTAAACTTGCCTCTGCTTTGCTTGCTTTCGGCTTTATTCAGTCTTACGCTGATTATTCGCTATTTTCTTATGTTCATCACAACATTACTCTTCATGTTTTAGTGTATATCGATGACCTTATTATTGCCGGTAGTCATGCTTCTGATATTGATCGTTTGAAAGCATATTTAAGTTCTTGTTTTCACATGAAAGACTTAGGGCTTTTGAAATATTTTATGGGTCTTGAAGTTGCTCATGGAACAGATGGTCTATACTTATCTCAACGCAAGTATGCTTTGGACATTCTTTCTGAAGCTGGTTTATTGGGTGCCAAGCCAGCCGATTTTCCTATGCCACAGAATCATGATCTAGCGTCCGTTGATGGGCCGGATTTTGCTTATCCTGATCGATATCGTCGTCTTATTGGCCGCCTGATATACCTTACTATCACTCGTCCGGAGTTGTGTTATTCTGTCCACATTCTGTCACAGTTTATACAATCTCCTAAGGATGCTCACTGGCAGGCGGCCCTTCGTGTTCTTCATTACATTAAAGGTCATCCCGGACAAGGTCTTATTCTTTCTCGTAAGAGTTCTTTGGAGCTAACTGCTTATTGTGATTCTGATTGGGCTGCCTGTCCCATCAGTAGACGTTCTCTTACCGGCTATTTTGTGACTCTTGGTGACTCTCCTATTTCATGGAAGACTAAAAAGCAAGCTACGGTTTCTCGGTCTTCTGTTGAAGCCGAATATAGATCTATGGCTTATGCTGCTTGTGAGCTTCTCTGGCTCAAAGCTTTCATTCGTGACCTTGGCTATTTACACACAACTCCCATGAAGCTTGTTTGTGATAGCCAATCTGCCTTGCACATTGCGGCTAACCCGATTTTCCATGAACGCACAAAACACATTGAGATTGACTGTCATTTTGTGCGTGATTTGATTCGAGCAGGGTGCATTTCTACATCTTTTGTTCGATCCTCTGAGCAGCTGGCAGATATCTTTACAAAGGCACTTGGCAAACAACAATTTCTTTATCTCTTGGGCAAGTTGGGCATACGTGATTTGCATGCTCCAACTTGAGGGGGAGTATTGAGAAATATATTAGGCAATAGATATTGTGAATATGTTGTTAATATCTTATCCTTATGTAAATGGCTTTTGGCCCAAGTTAGGTCAAGCTATACTAGTATATAATGTAATCTTTTGGTTAATGAAAGGCAGAGGAAATTCTCCCAACTTTACGCTTCTCTGATCTTTCAATAAACAAAATACTAAAATGAATGGGCATACTATTAAGCACTTCTAGGACCCCAATGAGGGGACTAAGGAGAGGCCGATTGTCAAGAAGATGAAAATTTGTCACCTCTTGCAATAGAACTTGTTTACCCTGGCATGGCATTGGGGTAAAAAAGACGAAAAACAAGGCTGATGGGCTAGGAGAAGCTCTTCTTATTTGATGTGGAGGAGTGAGATTGTTTATTTCTTCACAGGTGATATATCTGCAAGATGTAGAAGCAGGGCCGGTCCATACATTTTAGATGCCTGGAGCGAATTACAATAAAAGGACCCTTTTTATATAATTTTTAGACATTTTTCGTAAAATTTTATAATACTTTCGTATAAATTTGTTCTTGTTATAATATTAAGATACGAAGAATTTATAAAATAATTTGCTAAATTTAACTTAATTACATACGTAAAATTGGGTACTATCATCATATAACAATGTATGAATAAAAGAAATAAGATTTTTTTAAATGCATATGCCGTATATTTTAAATCTAATAAAAAGTAACCAATATAGACAATTATATAAATAAGAATCATTTACAATAACTATGGTAATACATGACTACACTAATTGATTAATAGTAAAAAAAAATAAATTAAATAAAAGATATATAATAAGGCCCACATTTAAAAATTAATATAGTTAAAGTGGTGGGATTTGAACCCAAGACGATAAGAACACTATTTCACTAGACCAACTTATAATTTATGATGTTTTAAACACTTTTTTATATATACTATATTTTAAAAATTTTGGGCCCCTAAAATTTATGGGTCCTGGGCTTGCGCCCACCCTGCCCCACCCTCTGGGCCGGGCCTGTGTAGAAGTATACCATTAAGTTTTAGGTTTTATTATAATGCACGCTTATGTTCCTTAATCCTTGTTTTGAGCTATTGTGCATTAGCAATTATATGCTTTCGGGAAGGTGTGATTGCAGGTCTGCATATGCACAATTTTGTATCCAATTTGCATAATTTTCAATATCTTGTTGTCTGATTTCGGTGTTTTCTCTTGCCTTGCTATAGATTTCATACCAATAGATTTTAAATTGTTTTAAGTTGGATTTTTTTAAGTTTAGGCTATGTAAACTTCTGAATTGTTACAGATATTATTCTTGAAGTTTTGGCACTCGAAAGCCCCGATGAAGGTGATACGCAGAGGCGTCCAATGACTTACGGGGACCTGTTTAAAATAAATATTGTTGACAAAATTTATACATAAAATCTATGTTATTTTTTTTTGTTCACAAACCAATTAAGCAATCTACTTTAATTTATCTAAAAAATTTAAACTTTTTATTATAAAATCTATGTTATTTTTTTTATTCACAAAACAATTAAGCAATCTATTTTAATTTATCTATAAATTTTAAACTTTTATTATATAATAATATTAGGCGGCGTAATTTTAGGGCCCTACTTAATTTTGGGGCCCTGTGCAAATGCACGCCTTGCACATGCCCCGGGCCACCCCTGGTGATACGAAACCGTATAAATCTCGTATCGTATTTAATGAATAAAGTAGCCGGGTGAAGGTAAGAATGGACAAAGCCGGGGATGAAGAGTGACTCAGATGAGATAGGGGAGAAGACAGAAAGAAGCGTAGAATGAGAAGGAGGAGATTAGGGTTTGGGGATAATTGTTTTCTTCATTCCTTCATAAAACTTTCGAGAATACAAAAGGAGTACTGTATATATAATAATAATCTCTAACCCTAACAGTAAGCCCTAACGGTTCAAATAAAGCGTCGCGGGAAAGAACCGTAAAGAAAACCTGAGAAGGAGTATTATAAAACTCTGTATAAAAATACATTAATTAAATACTATAAATAATCCCTAAAATAATAACTATAACGTATCAATTCTCCCCCGTTGACAATTGACTTGTCCTCAAGTCGGAAATTAGGAAGAGAAATCATGCGTCGTTGTTGTAAACGTGTTCCTCCAGGATCAAATACCCACACAATAACCTCAATCTTCTGTTTCAACCAAGTAAATGAAAGCAAGTTGATTTTGAGCTGAGACACTTCCTGTGTATTTATCAATTCTTGAGTAATCAATATAAACTCAGATTTCCCACTACCATCGGGATCAAAAATCAATTCTCCATACACTGACGCATGCCTGTCAGTGCCCGCATCGAGTACAAGCCTTGGCTGTTGAATCCCATTACTACGACCCATCCAACCACTCGGTGATGTCCAAACATTTCTTCATTGGAACATCAAACAAAAACAACTGAAGACCCTTTGACATGCTCATGCCCAAAATTCCTGGGTCAAAACCCAAGTTGCCTTCCCACCATGCCGGCTTGTCAGGAATGTCTGAAATGTCCAAAAACGCAATGGAGTCCAACTTGATCTCACCTAAACTGAACTCTACCACATCAACTGAAGTATCGAATTGAATTATCAAATAAATCGATATGTACCTCAACGGAATTAATATTTGATTTTGACGCTTCCGTCTCCTGTGTTTCCGTATCGACGCCAAGACTTTTAGGATTTAGATCTGCAGGCGTCGAGCAAGGGCAAACGAAGGTTGCAAAGGACAAAACCGCCGGTGCCGGAGGGATGGCCGCGGGTGCCGGAGGGATGGCCGCGGGTGCGAGGGACGCTGGTCGCGGGCGCGGGTGCTCGCGGTGAAACCGTTGTCGCTGGCGTCAAAACCGCGGGCGCTAGATTGGTAGCCGCGGCCGCAGGGATAGGGTTTCGCGACGAGCCGTTCGCATCTTCTAGAGGAATTGCCATCTCGTCTAGTACTTCGCTGATTTCAATCATCAGGGAACTATTCCATACGACAACATCCATCATAGATGCATCTTGCGTTATAAGATTTGAAAGCATCGATGACGGATTCTACGTTCTTGAAACGAAGTCGAAACCCTGAGTCCGGGCTTATTCTCTCAAGATCCTCTATTATTCCGAAGACAAAAAACACTTGTTGTAATACGTTGCAAGAAACAGGGTAGATTTCTTCATGAATATGAACATACAGAGTGCCTTGTAATAACTCTAGTAGACGCTTCATATCTCCATCGTTAGACATGGTTCAAGGAATGAAAGCACCAATTGATACAAAACCGTATATATCTCGTATCGTATTTAATGAATAAAGTAGCCGGGTGAAGGAAAGAAGGGCCAAAGTCGGGGATGAAGAGTGACTCAAATGAGATAGGGGAGAAGACAGAAAGAGCGTAGAATGAGAAGGAGGATATTAGGGTTTGGGGATAATTATTTTCTTCATTCCTTCATTAAACTTTCTAGAATACAAAAGGAGTATATATAATAATAATCTCTAACCCTAATAGTAAGCCCTAACAATTAAAATAAAGCGTCCCGGGAAAGAACTATAAAGAAACCCAAGAAGGAGTATCATAAAACTCTCTATAAAAATACACTAATTAAATTTTATAAATAATCCCTAAAATAATAATTATAACGTATCAGAAAGTGTATGAGCTCATTGGCATGTATGTTGAAGTTAGCTTGGGGAGATGATTGTTAAAATACAATCACCCATTTAACTCTGTCGTTTAATCCTTGCTAAAATCATGAACCCTTCCAAAATAAACTTCCATCTCTTACCTATATAAAATCGTCACTAGCGCATGATGAAGAAACAAGCTTGTCCTTTGGTCCTCCAATAATAAGCTGCCAAGGATCTAGCTTAAAGGCTAAGTAAATTTGCAAACTATTGTACATAGTTCATCCCACATCGAACATCCAAGATGCAAGCAAGAAGCTCATTATGTATAAATATGGGGATAATCTATGTACGAAAATCAATTTGTTATATAAATCTCGTACTTATCGCGTATTATTTTCGGGTTTCAATAGCCTAAACTCTTTCTCTTTGTGTATTTAGTGCCACATACAACCCAATGCGTTAAGTTAAACCACATGTTTGCATAACTGGTATTGAAACCACGTCAACAAAAACAACTACAAACACTTTAATATAAGGATCTACTTGAAAAACAATTCAAAAATTACTTCTCTAAAACATGCCAAAGTAAACCACGTCAACAAAATATAAGGATCTAGTTGAAAAACAATTCAAAAAGGCCAAAGTAAACCACGTCAACAAAATATAAGGATCTAGTTGAAAAACAATTCAAAAAGGAGGATTATATTTTCCAATATGGTGGAATCAATCTTAATTTGTGAAAAGGCAAAAAGATCCGATTGACATGGGGTTTTGGGGTAACCCTAGAGGATGCCCCAATTGAAATTCATTGACAGAAAAAGCGGCTATCTCTAAGAGTGCATTCGGATAAAAGTATTTTTTCTCGGGCTAACATGACAATTCAGTTTGTAAATCAAGTTGTGGAGCAAGTTATATCATTGTTGAGAAACAAGCCTCTCAACCCAACAAAGCCAACAAAGCCTCTACTGCATATCAACTCAACAAAGGCAGTAAAACCTTTACTACAAGAAGTGATCGGGTTGACCCACAACAAAAGGCTGAGCCAAGCATGGCCTCAACTGAAACAAGAAGTGGTCAGGCGGGTTCAAACAATGTCGATGGTAAATTTTATTCGGTGTGCAGGTGTGGTTACCCTCATAGGGTAACAGAAGTAAACATCAGAATAATATGCTCGTTTTAATTTACAACAAATCACATGTGACACGAAAGTCAGTAGTATAGTTTAGAATTTGTATAGGGTTAAAGAAGTAAACATCCGAATAATATGCTCGTTTTAATTTACAGCAAATCACATGTGACACGAAAGTCAGTAGTATAGTTTAGAATTTGTTATGTGTATCATCACTAGTAATCTGGCTTATCCAATGTGTTTTGAAGTATTAGAATTAGCATTGTTCATCAGGCCGTTTGACCCGTAAACTGACATGATCCACCCGTAAATTTACACGTTGGGTGCCCGACCCATAATTTACAGATCGGGTTACGAGTTAGAATTTTTTAACTTACGGGTTATATTGTTATAAGCCCCATTCCCGGGAAATTTGGAGGAAGTGAAGAAAATATAAGGTTATAAAAAGGTAAGTTGAAGCCCTTAATAGAAGTTCTTTAAGCCCAATTAGCTATATGTTTAGATATATGGGTTTTGATGCTTTCAAACCTAATTTTGGCCTAAGCCATTAGGTAAGCATTATATGAATAAGTTTAAATATTAGTCTAAAATTTATAAGCTCCATTCCTCTCCACTTTAATTTCAACAAAATTTTGATGTGGGAATGAGAGTATTTGTCCCACATCGAAAATTTGTATATTGGTTTTGAGGATTTTAAACCTAACTTTAGGCTAACCCATGAATAAGTTTAAATATTAGTCTAAAAAAAAATTATTAAGTTTTTTTATTTTTATAAGTCAAGTAAATGGGTTAATTTATGATCCGACCGGTAAAACCTGAGACCCGTAATTTGGGTTACGTACGAGTCGGGTCACATATCAATTATTTTTTTTACGGGTTACGTAACGGGTCGGGTTGACCCTATTTAGAATTGTCATTTAAGGATAGTTAAGACATCGTTTACTGGGATTGTATGCGTAAAAATCATCAAACCAAATATTTGAACAACGCGAGTGATTGTTCTCATCAGCTTAATTTGCAAATATTATGAGCCTTACATGCATCTTAGCAAGTGTTTTTGCATCCAAAATCTTTTGTGCCAGCAAGGCAAAGCATTTGCCTAGAGCATCAACAATTACTTGAAAGTTGAAACCAACTCTTTTCAGAATTTCCAAGATTTGTATGGCAGCCAAAACCATTTAATCTTGTAGCCAAATCCAATAAAACTTACCCTCCGTGTAGTAAGGTGGCTAACAATCAAATAAACTAAGCATAAAAATACATCAAACCTCACCAAAAATTTAAAGAAAGATGACAACAAGGGGTCTACATGCACAATACGCTTAGGCCTTGTTTCACTTGTGGATAGAAAGGGTTTTTTGGGTGAAAAGTGATTTTTAGTGTCTCGAAAAACGTAAAAAGTAGAGTGAGTTGCACGAATTTCAAGAATATTAATGTCTTCTAAACAAAAAGTAATTTAGGATACATTAGTTACATATATACAAGAAGGCAAGTAGCTAGAAAAGTTTATGGTACGTAAGGACGCAAGGCAACACAAGGTCTACTACCTCTAAATGCAAGATTAGCCAGTTGATTTATATTATCATTTAAACTACTCCCATCAACAAATTCACCAATTTCAGCATGTATCATAAGAAAAATAAATTAATACGTTAATACTCCCTCCGTATAGGTCTACTTGTCTTTTTAGAGTTGGACACATATATTAAGAAAAATTTAAATTAGACAAAAATGTCATTAATTAAAGATTTACTTTATGCATTAAAAATGAAAATAGAACAAATTTAGTTCATTTTTCATTAAATGTAAGAGTTAAAGTGAGAAAATTGGATCCAAAATATATAAAATGACAAGTTTTTTTGAACAAAATTTTAAGTGTAAAAAGACAAATATACTTATACCAAGTGATGATTATGGTAAAATCAGGAAGATCTATTCCAATTTCCAAAGTCGGTAAAATGAAAGAATAAATTAGCTCTACTAAGTATGCAGACAACCCCTTATCAAGTAATAGAGGATATCAAAGGTATTTTAAGAGCAACCCCAACAGCTTCCCCAAATTCTTGAAAATTGAATTTTTGGAAAGCAGGGGCATGTTTTTAATCTAACAATTTTTCCATTTTGTTCTCTATAATGGGAAAGGAGGCAAAAATATTAAGTCTCTTCCCCAAATTTAGGGAATGAGACAATTATCTATAATGGAGAGAGAGGGTAAAAATGATTTTTGATTGGTTTGATTAATAAATAAATAATTTATTATACAATGTTGCATTCTCTAAAATAGAGAAGCTGTTTGACTTAGAGTAAATATTTTTTAGAGAAAATAGTTTTTGTTTCCCCAATTTGAAAAAGTATTTGGAAAACCTATTATGGTTGCTCTAATAAAACAAGAACTCGACACGTTAATATTCTGGTGGAGTCTATGCTTAATATGTGCACACGTAATGATAACCAAACATGTAAAGAATAATAGAAATATGGCAATGTTCATAGAAGCGGTACAAAAAGTGGCTATGTGGACAGTCAACAAAAACAACGTTATGTTTGATCCGCTTAGCTCTCTCTCTTGATTCCAATCAATCGAGTTTCTGATCATATGGCTCGTCTAGTCACCAGCGATTACGTGTTCCATTTATGTGTGTAATATTTGTTCTTTGTGTGTGATATGTGGGAAAATGATTTTCAATGGATTTTTCATCGGATATGGAGTTTTTGAATATATTTTCTGTGTTGGTATTGTTTTCAGTATGGCCATGTGTGTAGTCCTTGTGAAGCTGTGACGACTACATATGATTTGTGTGACAGATTGAAAATCGTGCCCCTTCAAAAGAAATGATATATGTGTTTTGGGCAGTGCTCCAGTGGAGGCTGACTCGGGGTAAGGAGCGTTGAATTGTGAAGGGTGGGAGGTCGCACCTCGGCACCTGAGACGCAGGGTTGATATGGAACAGTGAGCGAATGGTTGTATTGTTGTTTTTGGACTTATGTGTATGAATGTGTGTATGTGTGATGTGTGGTTTGTGTGTGTGAGATCAATGGGAAGTTAAGTATGGATTTAGAATTGATTGTGTTGTATTCATGTGAACCTTGCACATGTGTGTTAGGAACTTGATTGGTTTGTAAACTGTCTTCCTAGTAACGTATGGATCTAGCTTGGATTAGAATAGCAACTGACCCTTCGGGGACTTGTTTTTCAGTTACAGGTAAAGACAAGGGATCCATGATATGATGGAACCTTGGCCGAATGATGGAACAAGTCGTTGAAGATCGTGTCATTAGGTTGGGTTCAGTTGGGAGATTTGTGGATTCTCTGTTTTCTATCTTTTTGTATATTGTGTGGTTTTGATAAAGAAATGGTAATGATATGTTAAGGAAATGTTTCCAAGTGGTGTTATAAGTTATGTTGTTTGGGGTTTCATGCATGTTTTTATACTTGGATTTTATAAATACAGGTTGGATGTTTTATTTATGTTTTCTCGTCGTGTCCGAGTTGTAAGATCCAAGTGAACTCGTTGTCAAACTAGCCTAGGTAGTACTTGGTGAGGTCTACTACCGAGTAACGCCTCGTTGTAAAGATGGAGTGTTACAATAGTCTAGATTTACCATCAATAGATTCAATACGCACTCTAGGACCCCAATGAGGGGACTCAAGAGAAGTCGGTTATCTAGAAGATGAAAATTTGTCACCTTTTTTATCCTAGCATAGTATTGGGGTAAAAAGGACGAAACAATGCATTACGAACTAGGAGAAGCTCTTCTTATTCGATGTGGAGGTGTGAGATTGTTTATTTCTTCACACTAGATGAGGTGATATATTTGCAAGATGTAGAGGTATACCATTGAGTTTTAGGTTTTATTATAATGCGCGCTTATGTTCCTTAATCCTGGTTTTGAGCTATTGTTCATTAGGAATTATATGCTTTTTCAAGAAGGCGGTATTTCAGATTTTCAAAATCTCATTGTCTTATTTTTGGTGTTTTCTCTTGCCATGTTATAGATTTCATACCCATAGATTTGAATTGTTTTAAGTTGGATCTTTTTTTTTAAGTTTAGGCTATGTAAACTTCTGAGTTGTTTCATACTCCCTCCGTCCTTAAATGTTTGTCCTAAAAGGACAATTTCACACAAATTAAGAAGAAAAAAGAGAGGAAAAAGTAGCCAATAGGAAGAGGGGAGAGAGTGTGATGTTGATGGATAAAGATGAGAAGAAAGAGAAGAAGAAAGGAAATTACTAAAATGAGTATTGTGGTTGATTTTTGATTGGATAATATGGATAGAGATATATTGAATGAGGGTAATATTGTAAGAAAAATGTAGATATAAAAGGAAAGTAGGGGGAGAAGGACAAACATTTAGAGAAACGGAAAGAGGACAAATATTTAGGGACAGATGGAGTATATTATTCTTGAAGGTTTGGCACTCGAAAGCCCTGATGAAAGTGTATGAGCTCATTGCAATGTATGTTGAAGTTAAGCTTGGGGAGATGATTGTTCATGTTGTGGAAGAAACCATTGTAAACTAGATCCATTTAATTGGCTTTTAAGATGAATTTATCATTACCACAAACACAAGGTATGGAAGGTGAGAAGTGGTAGAATAAATAAATCCATAAGATAATGGTGAGATAAAAAAGAAGAACAAAAATAAAGAGAGAATTGTTTGCAACTATGTGACAAGCAAGATCCCTTGCGCTTTGATCAAGAGATGAACCATGGGATTTGACAAAATTATTCATTGGATTATAATTTTTAAATCTATCCTGAGACAATAAGTTGTAACAACATCCAAAAGATGCTTGATTCTCAAACTTTGTTTCAATTTTGGACCTAGGTTTGTTTGGCGCTTCAAACCTGATATAGGTTGATGTTGATGTTGATACTGATTTAGTAGTTGATGCTAATTTTACAAATAAATTGTATGAGTTGAAATTATTAGCTTATTTTTGTGAAAAAAATATATAGGTGTTCGGTAAACAAAATTGATCGAGACTGAATTTATAAAAAATAAATATAAAATTACAAGAAATGATTGATTTATAAATTTGTAAAGAGTAGATTAAGTATTAAATATCCCTTCAAGTTGATTTCACGCTTTTTTAAGTAGAAAAATTCAAGATACATCGATTGACAAAATGTGGATGCATAAACATACATCATGTGTGGAAAGTGTGGAATAGACTCATAGACAAGCACCTATAAGCATGAATCATGTGACATGAACTATAGGATGACTCAAAAAAAGTTTAGTTGTTAATAGAGTTGAAGTTACCAAATTCCGAGTTGGTATTAAAAATATTAAAAGAAATTTCGATTAGTACCTTATGTTTTTGGCTTTTTCGGATAGTGCCTTAAAAAAAACTTATTCAGGGTGGTACCCCCGAATTTTTGCAAAAGTTCGGCTGGTGCGCTTTCTTATGAATTTTCATTAGTTTTGAACTAAATTAGTATGTTTTCTAATGAGAAAAATATTTTTTATTTAATTAAATTAAAACAATTTTTTGTTTAATAAAAATTAAAATAAATCATATAAAATATTAAATTAAAAATATTATATTATATATATTTGTAATAAATATATTACATAATTAAAATTTATCATGTAGGTTTATGTAATAATTTTTATTTTTATTTTTATTTTTAAAACCAAATATAAATTTCGTTATGATACCCTCGAGTTACATTTAAATTTTAAGTTATATTAAGTTTTTAAAAAATGGCAAAATTACTATATAAAATCTACATGAAAATTTTTAATCATACAATATATTTATTTTAATATAAATATTGTAATATTTTTGGTTTAAAGTTAAAATTTTTTAATTATACAACATAAAATCCACTTGAGAAATATATAATATAACTTTAATTTAATGTTTTATATGATTTATTTTAATTTTTATTAAATTAAAATTGGGTTTAATTTAATTAAATACAAAAATATATGTTTTTATTATAAAATCTACTAATTTGATTATAAACTAACGAAAATTTACAAGTAAGGCCACCAGCCGAACTTTTGCAAAAGTTCAGGGGTATCACCCAAAATATGTTTTTTTCAGAGCAACATCTGAAAATGCCAAAAACTCGAGGGTACCAACCAAAATTTTCGAAAGATTTATTAGTTTTTAAAAAATTTCATCTAGTTGTGTTTCTTCTAAAATAAATTATTAATTGCCCATAATCTACTTAATTGCTAATTAAAAAGGATAAATTTAACAAATTCATTCTTCAATTGAGGTACTTTGCACTAAACCACTCTTAAAAATGATAATCGCAAATAACATAACTAGTTAACCACCCATAAAAACAGAAAGTTAAAATACAATCACCCATTTAGCTCTGTCGTTTAATCCTTGCTAAAACCATGAACCTTCCAAAATAAACTTCTGTCTCTTACCTATATAAAATCGCCACTAGTGCATGACTAAGAAACAAGCTTGTCCTTTGGTCTTCTAATAATAAGCTGCCATGGATATAGCTTAATGGCTAAGTAAATTTGCAAACTATTGCAAACTATTGTACATAGTACTTATCGCTTTATTTTCGGGTTTCAATATCCTAAACCCATTCTCTTCGTGTAATTACGCATGCTTGAATTCATGCTTGTATTTACGCAATATACTATTATTCCTATATGCACGTAATTATTTATTTCGGTCGAGAGCTTAAAAACCATGTTCCAATGGAAACCACGTCAACAAAAACAGCTACAAGCACTTCAATATAAGGATCTAGCTGAAAAAGAGTTCGAGAAGGAGGAGTATATTACTTCCCTAAAACATGCCAAAGATGTACAATGTTTTTTCCCCATCTTGGATGACATTTTTCACTTGGTGGAATCAATCTTAATTTGTGAAAAAGCGAAATGATCCGATTGACACGGGGTTTTGGTGGTAACTCTAGAAGATGCCTCAACTGAAATTCATCGACAGAAAAAGTGGCTCTCTCTAAGGGTACATCCGGATAAAAGTACTTTTTCTGGGACTAACACGACAATTCAATTTGTGAATCAAGTTGTGGAACAAGTTATAACATCTGCTCAGAAACAAACCTCTCAACACAGTAAAGCCTCTACTACATCTCACCTCAGCAAAGTTTCTACTGCAAGAAATGTTCAATCCAAGAAACAACAAAAGGCTAAGCCAAGCAACACCTCAACTGAAACAAGAAGTGATCGAGCAGGTTCAAACAATGTCGATGGTAAATTTTATTCATTGTGCATGTGTATGCTCCTAAACCACCCTCATATGGTAACAGAGGTCAACGTAAGGATATAATGCTCGTTTTGTAACAAGCCACATGTGACACGAAAGTCAGTAGTATAGGTTTGAATGTGTTTTGGGTATCATACACTAGTTATCTAGCTAGGAAGTATTAGAATTAGGGTTGTTTATCGGGTCGTTTGACCCGTAATCTGACATGATTCACCAATAAATATACAAGTCGGATGCCCATAATGTACGAATTAGGTCACGGGTTAGAATTTTTTAACTTACGAGTTATGGGTCGGATTACGGGTTGACCCATCGGGTTACAGGTCAACCCTTGATACATAATAAATTCATTACATACACGAGATTACATGCATTTTATAAGTCTGGTCTGAAAATTATTGGAGGAAAGATGTATTACATGCATTTTATAAGCCTCACTACAGAAAATTTGGAGGAAGGATTTTCCGGAGTGAGAAGAAAATATGGAGTTATAAAAAGGCAAGTTGAAGCTCATAATAAAAGTTTTTTAAGCCAATTAGATATATGTTTTTAAGCCTGATTAGATATATAAGCTTTGAGGCTTTTAAACCTAATTTTGGGCTAACCTATTAGGTAGGCCTTATATGAATAAATTTATATATTAGTCTACAATTTATAAGTTCCATTCATCTTTACCTTTTAACAAATTTTCGATATGAGAATGATAGTATTTGTCCCACATCAAAAATTTGGTATAAGGAGAAGAAAATATGAGGTTATAAAAAAGTAGAAGTTATTGATGCTTAAAGGTTTTTAAGCCAAATTTATTTATTTTACCTCTGTAAATGCGGGTCTCATCCCTTTGTTGATAAACTCTATGCATTCTTTACAAAAAAAAGAGCAACTCTATGTATTTGATGACATGAATCCCACAATCCAGCCATTTGTTTGTGTAGGAAGATTAGTCACATGAACTTGCTGCCAGGAATCAATAGTAAATCTCATGTTACTCTTTCTCCTAACCTCGACTTGAAAGTAATGAGCCTGCAATTGAAAAATATTTGTATATTTTAACATACCAATTACTAATCAATTACAATTTAGATATATCAACCACTTTTGGCAGAACCCCAGTGCGATCATCCCTCAAGACAAGGTCCATATATTTCAATACTCTATCCCCGACATCGATAACTGCAAGACATCAGTGATCGTCATCAAATTGGCAGGGATAAAAATCTGTACAAAAAAGTTATATATTCAAATTTATATATTCAACCTACAATAGTAGGAATATAGTCTTCATTGTTGAAAGTAAGATAATGAAAAAAAGATCAAAATATAATCTTGTTGTACAATTGTGTGTTTTTTGTTTTTATTGTAAGAGTGGACAGAATTATTAAACACAAACTATGGCGTAGAAGAGTGGGTTGAAGATATAAAAATTCATTCGAATAACGCCCTGGTTCTGCTCTTTTCCTCGATTGCATAAAAGCTATAAAAACTTTGAAGACCTGCAACATTATAATTTTTCTGAGAGAACTTCCATCAAATTACAAGTTCTAAATTTTTCTCAAGATTTTCTTAAAACTTTATCCTTCATTCTATTGTCAAATTAGGAGAAAATTTGATCTAACTCACCACATCATCTATCCAACCCCTAGGGCCTAAAATGACCTCAATCTTCCTATTGTAATCTCATAATAGGTAGGATTGTAACAAAAAAAATTAGATATTCAAAGTCTTTTTTGATAGGTTATAAGTACATAAATCAAATTATTCATTACCCATAATCTTCTTAATTGCTAATTAAAAAAGGATAAATTTCACAAATTCACTTTTCAATTGAGGTACTTTGCACTAAACCACCCTTAAAAATGATAATCACAAATGACATAACCAGTTAACCACCCATAGAAAAAAAAAGTTAAAACACAATCACCCATGTAGCTCTTTTGTTTAATCCCCTCTAAAATCATGAACCCTTACAAAATAAACTTCTACCTCTTATCTATAACTATATATTAAAGTTGTCCCTGTTCGAGTCACCAGAACGATTCTGGCCCCACCTTATAATTACAAAATTAATTTTTATTCCTAATATTTTAACTTTTTCTATTAAATTCTTCTTTAACTATTTAAATCTATCTTTAACATCAAACAAATATCTATTTAGTATAACGATATCTTTTGAAAACTTCCTTATATAAGTATTTAAGATTAAAGATAAATTATTTTTGAATAAATATAAATCTTTTAGCATATATCTTTTGACGAATTTATTTATAGATATATATAGTGATTTTATTTTATATAAAATTAATGATAAATATTTATAATTTTAAAATTTATAAAAATATATAAAAAATATTTAATAGATGTATTAAAATATTTTATAAGCCCTAAATTTACGTAAATAAAAAGTAATAAAATTTGAAGAATATAATATTTGATAAAAAAAAATTATACATTCTGCAAGCAATAAATTACTTATATTAAAATTTATATTATATTTTTATTTATTAATATCCTATTTATAATGTCTATAAAATATTGAATCGTAGTCGTACATGGTACGACGGGTAAAACTAGTCTATATAAAAGCGCCACTAGTGCATGACTAAGAAACAAGATTGCATAAATAGGAGGCTAAGTAAATTTGCAAACTATTGTACATAGTTCATCCCACGTCAAACATCAGGATGCAAACAAGGTGTTCGTGATGCATAAATAGGAGGGATAATCTATGTACAAAAATCAATTTGTTATATAAATTCTAAAGTTAGCATTAATAAAATCTCATACTTGTCGCGTATTATTTTCAGATTTCAATAACCTAAACCCATTCTCTTTATATATCTAGTGTACACATACAATCCATTGCGTCAAGTTAAAATACATGTTTGCATAACTTTTATGTTGTGATGGCAGCGTGCCATTTATGTCCATACATGCTTGAATTCATGCTTGTATTTAGGCAACCCAATGGTGAAGGAAGGAAGCAATTAATCAGTATTGAGGCACGTCAACAGAAACAACTACAACCACTTCAATATAAGGATCTAGCTGAAAAAGAGTTCGAGAAGGAGGATTATATTACTGTCGTAAAACATGCCAAAGTTGCACAATGTCTTTGCCCCAAGCTGGAGGGCATTTCTCATGTGGTCGAATCAATCTCAATCTGTGAAAAAGTGAAAAGATTCGATTGACATGTGGTTTTGGGAGGTAACCCTAGACGATGCCCCAACTGAAATTCATCGGCAAAAAAGCGACTCTCTCTGAGAGTACAACCAGATAAAAGTACTTTTTCCGGGGCTAACACAACAATTCAGTTTGTATATCAAGTTGTGGAGCAAGTTATATCATCTGTTGAAAAACGAGCCTCACAACCCAGCAAAGCCTCTACTGCATCTCAATCCAGTAAAACCTCCATTGCATCTCAACCTAGCAAAGCCTCTACTGTAAGAAGTGCTCGGTCCGGCCCGGCCCACAACAAACACTACACCATTCTGCAGATTTAGCGACCATATTTTAGCGACCACGGAATATGGTCGCTAAATAGCGACCATATGGTCGCAAATCTGGACGTCAAAACGGGAAAAAAATAAAACCAAATTAGCGACCATGTGGCGACCACATGGTCGCTAGACCTTTATAGTCGCAAAAAGTGCGTGGGGTAATTCCCGCCAGCATTTAGCGACCATATGGTCGCTGAAATTTGCGACCATATGGTCGCAACTATCAGAACAATCCTAGCGACCATATGGTCGCTGAAGTTTGCGACCATATGGTCGCTAACTTGGTCAGATGTTTTGGCGCGGCATATCTATTTTGGCGAGTAATTTCCCGCATTTTTGGCGACCACTTGGTCGCTAAAAACAGTAATTGGTAAAATTCCCGCCATTTCAGCATATATTGCATTCTCATTCCGCTAAAAATGCACTCTCATTCCGCTTCAACACAACTTCACTCTCATTCCACTGTCTTCCAAAATATTCACAAAAGAGAGAAAAAATCAACCACAACTGTGAATTGATTCTAGGAAGAAATTCCGTCAAATTTTATCGACATCCTCACTAAAGGTATGTATTTAAATCTTATTCCTAATTTTTCATTCCGTCATTATTGTTTTAGATAAATATTGACGGTAGAAAACTTTCGTTTATATATTTATAAGAGATTGTATTACAGAATTTTACCGCAAATAGCAATTGGTTATGTTGTAAATGTGTGTTCTGCTGTTCTGAAGTTGGCGACCATATGGACGCTAATTAGCTACCATATGGTCGCTAAATGCTAATTAGCGACCATATGGTCGCTAAAAAGCAATTGGTTATGTTGTAAATGTGTGTTCTGCTGTTCTGAAGTTGGCGACCATATGGACGCTAATTAGCTACCATATGGTCGCTAATTGAGTAGCAGCGACCATATGGTCGCAAATTAGCTACCATATGGTCGCTAAAAGTAGTTGAATTAATTTAATTGTACTCTTATTTTGAAATGCAGGAAGGAAAAAATGCGTGAGTGGATGTATGTGCGTAATATAGATGGTTTTTTGAACAACGAGTTTTTAGCTGGCGTAGAGCAATTTCTGGAATTCTGCAAATCTATGCCGTCTTATAACCCATCCGAATTAAGGTGTCCGTGTCGGAGGTGCAAGAATAAGAAAATGAAATCTGTGGATGATGTGCATTATCACCTTGTTAAGGAAGGTTTTGTTCCGAACTATTACCATTGGGTTTCGCACGGGGAGACACATGAAAGGTTCGCTGCATTGTTGGCCGAGTCTAGACAGCATGAAGGCTGTAGCAGTTCTGATCCAACACCACCATTAAATGGTGGGAATGATAATCTAATGGAACAGATGGTGTATGATGGTTTTAATTATGGCCGAAGTGATTACACTGTTGAGGATCCCGTGCAGAATGCGGATATAATGCATGAGCAAGGGGAGCAATATTTCAATGAAGCACCCAATCCCGATGCACAGCGTATGTACGACATGTTGTCGGCCGCAAATAGGCCTTTGTGGCCTGGATGTGATATGACGCAGTTGGAGGCTGCGACTGAGCTACTGAGCCTAAAGTCTAAGCTAAGGATGACGGAACGTGGATATGACATGATCTCGGATTTTTGCGGACGCGTTTCTCACCCGGAGACGACATTACCAGCCACGTTTTTCGACACGAAAAAACTGGTTGAGGGTCTCGGTCTTCCTTACGAGATGATTGATTGTTGTCCAAACTCTTGCATGATATATTGGGGTGCAGATGCAGAATACGCGGCATGCAAGATATGTGACTATCCTAGATGGAAGGAAGGCAAGACAAAGCCCATTCCCTATTCTCGTATGTTTTACTTGCCAATAACTCCACGGTTGCAGAGGTTGTACGCATCTGTGGTGACTGCCGAACACATGAGATGGCATGCAGAGCACGCACAAGATGGGGTGATGAGACATCCTTCAGATGCAGAGGCATGGAGGCACTTCAATGCTGTGTGGCCAGATTTTGCAGCAGAAACACGAAATGTGAGACTAGGCTTGTGCACGGACGGTTTCAATCCGTTCGGGGCGTCCAGACGCCAATACTCATGTTGGCCTGTGATTCTGACACCCTACAACCTTCGGCCGTCGATGTGTATGCGAGAAGAGGTTATGTTTTTGACGGTTATTGTACCTGGACCGAAGAGCCCGAAGCAGAAGTTGGATGTCTACTTGCAGCCGTTGGTAGCCGAGTTGAAGGATCTGTGGCTGAATGGGGTGTGCACATACGATTCTTGGAGGAAGCAGAATTTTGTGTTGCGTGCAGCTGTAATATGGACTATTAGTGACTTCCCCGCATTTTCGATGTTGTCTGGTATGTTGTTAATTTTACATATGCTAATCAATTTGAAACTATTATATATAATAATAATGCATATATATGATTTGTGAAATTTAATTAATGTGTGATACAAAATATATGTTTGTGTAGGCTGGAGCACTTCTGGGAAATACGCGTGTCCTTATTGCATGGAGGACACCGATGCATTTTATCTAACACATGGACACAAAATGTGCTGGTTCGATTGTCACAGGAGGTTTACAGAACCTGATCATCGCTTCCGAAACAACAAGACTGATTTCAAAAAAGGTAGACGGGAGCGTCGTGGTCCCCCGGTAATTCGTGATGGATACGAGATATTAGACCAGATAAACAATATGGGCTTGATGAAGATAATTGAAGTGGGAGCTGAGGAGCACAATGTCGCGGTCAGTAGAGGTTCGGGTTGGAAGAAGAAAAGCATTTTCTGGGACCTACCTTACTGGCCTAGTCTGTTGGTAAGACATAATTTAGATGTCATGCACATTGAGAAAAATGTCTTTGATAATATTTTCTTCACCATTCTCGATGTTCCGGGGAAGTCGAAAGACAAGTGGTCGGCTAGAAAGGATATAAAGGAATTGTGCAAGCGTCCGGAGTTGGAACCTGATGAGGAGGACAATAGGTACTCAAAGGCTTGATATGCACTAGATCGTCATGAAAAACAAGTGCTTCTAGATTGGTTGAGATCCGTAAAATTCCCGGATGGCTACGTCTCCAACTTGAGCCGCTGCATTGACTTGCACAAGCTTAGGCTCTTTGGGATGAAGAGCCATGATTGTCATGTGTTCATGCAAAGGTTGATGCCTGTTGCTTTTCGTCCATTTCTTGATGACAAAGTATGGGAGCCCATAGCTCAGCTAAGTGTGTTCTTCAGAGACTTGACGTGTTACGAGCTGAAGCCTGAGGTGGTTATGCAATTGCACAAGGAAATACCAATAATTTTGTGCAAGCTGGAGCGCATCTTCCCCCCTGCGTTATTTGATTCAATGGAGCACTTGCCTATTCATCTGCCACGGGAAGCTTTACTTTGTGGCCCTGTCAATTATAGATGGATGTATCCAGAAGAAAGGTACGTACAGTTGTTCAGTTTTGGATTCATATAATGAACTTGTATAATAAATAATAATGGTTTTGAATGTATATCATGTAGGCTCTTAAAAAGGCTGAAGGCCTCAATTGGCAACAAAGCCCATGTTGAGGGGTTAATTTGTAGTGCCTATCTCGTTAAGGAGACGTCCACATTCTGCTCGTATTATTTTAGCTCACATGTGGCGAGTACTCATATGGATAACGCCCGCAACGTCAGTTGCACAATTCCAGTTGGGGTTGATTCGGGCGATTTGTCTATTTTCACAACAACTGGTCGAACCTTGGGTAGCAGATCAACTGGTCGTTTCCTTATAGATGATGAATTCCATGTGATCCAAACTTACATTCTCATGAACTGCATCGAAGTGGAACCCTATATTGAGTACGTTTCTATAATCTCAACTAAAGTTGGTTCGATATATATGTATAAAGTATGTATTTCATTCAATTACTCTGTCGTAGGTACTATTTGACAAACTTCGTGCGGTCGTCAAATCCAATAATAACCGATGCTCAAGAGCAAAACATTTTGGAAAGACACTTTCGCCTCTGGTTTTACTCCCATGTAAGGATTTCTTATATTAATTTCTATTTAGTTTCAAAATGTACATGTGTATGTTGAATCCGAAATTATATATACATGCTGATTTAAAATTGCAGGCCGACAGTACGGCAATTACAGATCCTAACATTGCAACACTTGCTCGTGGACCCTCTAAAAAAGTGAGGACATATCCTGGTTACTTTGTCAATGGTTACCGATTCCACATGAGGGCACACGCATCAACCAGGGCCACTGACAGTAGTGGAGTTTGTGTTCTAGGACAAAGCTTTGGCACCGACGAGGAGGACTTCTATGGTGTGCTAGAGGAAATCATTGAGCTGCATTACCTATCTCCAACCGTAAAGCGCCCTATTGTCTTTAATTGTTCGTGGTATGACACTAGAAGTCGTGGAGGAACACGCATTCACCCTCATCTCAAGCTTGTCGATGTTCATCGACATAAAATGTTGAGAACAAAAGATCGTTACATATTAGCACATCAAGCCACTCAAGTTTATTTCCTCGATTACCCAAGGGTGAGGCGTGCAGATGCTGAATGGAGAGCGGTCTGTAAAGTGAAGTCACGAGTGTGGCCCGATGAAGGTACGTGCGTAGACCCTCATGAGAGTGGGTCCAGGGGCGTTGCCTTTGAGGAGGCATTTCAACATGATTCTTCCCTTCCACGAGTTATCGACGACAGTACACAAGATAATTATCCACTTGGTCCGTTAAATGACCCAAACGGAGAGGATCATGTCGTTGAGGATCAAGAAGAGACGTCTACTGAAACATCTAAGGGTGAGTTTGAGAGTGAGACGGATACAGATGAGGAAGACATGTAATCAGAATACTACTATTGTTTTAATTTGTCATTCACTTTTATGATAACACTATTGTTTTAATTTGTCATTCACTTTTCTGATAACACTATTGTTTTGCCATTCACTTTTCTGATAACACTATTGTTTTGCCATTCACTTTTCTGATAACACTATTGTTTTGCCATCCTTTCCAACCATAAAAGGAGATAACCATCTCCAATGTTGAAATACCTTCCAAGTGAAAACTCTCCATCTTCACCTGAAGCTCATCCTCACCTCAAATCCGACCTAAAACTTCCTTCCTCAAATGGCTCAGAGTAGGAGAGCGTGTACCAGGTGAACGACCGCATTAGCTCCTGCATTCATCAATTTCTCCATTGTGCGTGTGCGTGGGGATAGGGAGACAAGAACCGAATGGAGCGCCGCACTAAATCTCCAATTAAGAGAAGTCATCGATGATTGGACAGTAGCTCCCGGGGGAGCACCACCAGGTTTTAACGACATCACTGATCGTATTGCAGCTAGGGAAACGGTTGCGCAGCTTCGCGTGATCCAAGGTGCTGAGATCCGGGCGGTTTATATTCCACGTACAACATGAGAGTCCGTTAATTGTAGTTGTTTGTTTATGTTTCCCTTCACTTTGTGTTGTTTGATTTAGTTGTTTGTCACTTCGTTTAATGTACGTACTTAGGTCGCAAGCTAGTGTTTGTAACTTGGTTTCGTTTGGAACCAATGAAGTTGTTTGTAACTTGGTTTCGTTTGGAATCAATGAAATTATTATCATTTACCATATATTCCGATATACTAAGACGGATTGTAGTTGGATGTGCCAAATATTGTTGATAGATATAGCGACCATATGGTCGCTAATTTACAACATGATCGTGCACCTTTGCGCACGATCGTGCGCCTTGAACCAGAGAAAGGCGTCCCCCGTGCGTTTTTTGGCCACAATTAGCGACCATATGGTCGCTATATCTAAAATTTTAGCTCGAAATTTGGTTTTTTAGCGCGTAGTTTGATGGCGCCACGTGGGGGGAATTCTGAAAATTCGATTTAGCGACCATATGGTCGCTAAAAACGAAATTTATGGCGCCACGTGGGGGGAAATCTGAAAATTCGATTTTTCGCGAAATTTTTTGATTTGCGACCATATGGTCGCGAAAAACAATTAGCGACCATATGGTCGCCAGATGGTGCATGGCCCACCTTATAAAAATTATCGCCATTTAGCGACCATATGGTCGCTAACCCTAGATAAGAAGGAGAAAGGGCTTTCGGCTTCGTCATTTCCGCCTTCTCCGTCTTCTTTCCTCTTTCGAGATCCCGAGCACCTCGCCGCCTCTGCCCTCCTCCGACCCGCCTCTGCCCTCCTCCGACCCGCCTCCCCTCCGACCCGCCTCCTCCGACCGGAGTTCCGCCGCCTCCTCCTCACCGTCCGACCCGACCGCCACCTACTCCCCGCCATAAAGGTACGTAGTTGGTTGATTTTTGTAGTTGTTGTAGATTTTGATATTTATTTTATTGTTGTTGATTGGGGACTTAATTGTTGTTGTTGAGAAATTGATTGAGTTTTTGTAGAAATTGTTTGTTGAATTTGATTGATTGAGAAATTGATTGAGAAAATTGATATTGTTTAGGGGTTAGGGTTTAGTTTTTGTTGTTGAATGAGAAATTAATTAGTTGTTGTTGTTGTTGAATTTGGAAAATTTTGAGAAATTGATTAGTTGTTGTTGTTTAGAGATTAGGGTTTAGTTGTTGTTGTTGTTGAATTTGGGAAAATTTGAGAAATTGATAAGTTGTTGTTGTTTAGAAGTTGTTGTTGTAGTTTTTTGTTGTTATTGGATAGTTGTTGTTGTTGTTTTAGAAGTTGATTGAGCAAAATTTGATTGATTGAGATAGAGTTTGATTTGGAAAAAAAACTGGATTAAATTGATTGTTGTTGTTTAATAGACTTTGAATAAATTGATTGTTGTTGGGAAAAATGAAATTGATAGAGTTTGAATGAATTAGAACAAGTTGATTGTTCATTTGGCAAGTTTGAATGAAATTGAATGTTGTTGTGCAAATGTTGTGAAAAATGAATTTGTATTGAATTATTTGTTTTTTAGTTGTGTTATTATGGCCGGAGGATCACGCCGACGTGGACGAGGTCCTCGTCCGGACGAGACGAACGATCACTCGTCCGAGGAAACCCACCCGGACACACCACATTTGTCCGAGGACGACGGGGCCGCCATCCTAGTACAGAGGAGGCGGGCACCCAAGCGGAGGAGTCTCGGACCACTACGTCCGCGTCCTCATCGGGATCGAGTCGAGGAGCGCTCGATCCCAGTCGCATTTGGGATCTTTCTATTGCCGACGGATGGTACGTACCATTTCTTGTAAGACAAAATTATTATTTAAAGTCTTTTCTTACTTTTAAATATGTTATAACATGTGTTTTGAAATCTCGCAGCTTGCAGCCGTCGGGAGTGGTGTCGCGGTGGTCGACAAGCATCATACAAAGTCAACCCGACAATAGGGCGTCGGAGTTCGACTTTGCCTCTGCCGCGTCGAAGCAACGTTGGTTTGATGCTTGGAAGGTAAATTTTATTTTTTTTGTATTTCTTTTTACAATTTCCACATTAATTAATTACTATTTTTAATTAATTGTTTGTTGGATTTAATTAGACGCACTTTAGATGGGATAACTCCCAGCCGGGTATGGACGTCGAGTCCGTCCGGTTGTTGTGGGAGAAGAAAGCGAAGAAGAGGTACAATGACTTGATCGGGAAGCATCGAAATCAAGGGAAGAGGCCAGACTTCATCGAATCCGCCACTTGGGAGAAGTGGCAGACGACGGATTGGGCCACAGATGAGTTCAAAGCCAAGTGTGCCCGCCAGAAGGCAATCCGGAATGCCAATCCGTCGAACCACAGTAGTGGTTCGAGGACCCACCTCGACACCATGCGTCGCTTGGTAAGTATTTTAACTTAATTTGATTAAATTTAAATTAAGTTAATTTTTTTTAATAGTTCGTAACACCCTTAATGAATTTCGTAGGAGCAACACCTGCAACGCCCCATCACGCCTCTCGAGCTTCTCATCGAGACGCACACGCAGGGTGCCGATCGGCATTTTATAGATGAGCGGTCGTCCTTAATCGCTGTAAGTTTTGATTATTTTTCGTCATTTTCCTCAAATTTGAAAAGGAGTTGGTGTTGTGTTGTTGTTTGATTTGATTGAGAAGTTGTTGTTGTTGTTGTTGTTTGTTTTTGTTGTTGTTGTTTGTTGTTGTTATTGATGTTGATGTTGTTGTTGATGTTGTTGTTTGTTGTTGTTGATGTTGTTGTTTGTTGTTGTTGATGTTGATGTTGTTGTTTGTTGTTGTTGATGTTGTTGTTTGTTGTTGTTGATGTTGTTGTTTGTTGTTGTTGATGTTGTTGTTGTTGATGTTGATGTTGATGTTGTTGTTGTTTGTTGTTGATGTTGATGTTGATGTTGATGTTGTTGATGTTGATGTTGATGTTGTTGTTGTTTGTTGTTCATGTTGATGTTGTTGTTGTTTGTTGTTGTTGTTGTTTGTGCTTGTTGCTTGTTGTCGCTAAATGGTGGTGGTGTTGTTGATTTTTGTTGTTGTTGTTGTAAATGATTTAGTTGTTGTTTGTTGTTCTTGTTGTTGATTAATGTTGTTTTTGATTTGTTGTTGTTGTTGTTTTTATTTTTATTATTTGCGTGATTAGGCTCGGACCCAGGAGATCCTCACCCAGAGGTCGGCGGAAACGGGCACCCCGCCGTCCTTTCAGGACCAGTGTGATGCCTTTCTTACGGCCGCTGGGGGGTAGGTCCGGGAGGTGCCGTCTTCGGCCTTGGCAACGCCGCCCATGAGTTTTACGGCGACCGATTGAGGGCGTCGCGTCGTCCACCTCCTCGTGTGGCGGAATTATCGCAGGAAAACATCAGCCTTAGGCAAGATGTGGATGAGCTCAAGAGTAAGTTCTCGATGTTCGAGGAGTGGATGCGCCGGTCCCAAGGGGGTGAGGGAACGTCCCACCCATCCGGTCCCAACGGCTCCGGCGACGACGACGGCTCCGGCGAAGCGGTATAGATTAGCGTAGTTTTATTATATTATTGTAAATTATTTGAATTTATGTAAATTATTTGAATTTATATAAATTAATGAATTTATGTATGTAAATTATTGAAATTTATGGAAATTAATGAATTTCTAGTAATTAATGAATCATTAAATATTAACTATTTATATTAATTAGTAATTATTTATAATATTTCGTAATTATTTTTTTTTATATTAAAAACATTTGCGACCATATGGTCGCTAATTTACAACATGATCGTGCACCTTTGTGCACGATCGTGCGCCTTTGAACCAGAGAAAGGCGTCCCTCGTGCGTTTTTTTGGTGCTTTTAGCGACCATATGGTCGCTAATGTGGCCAGCTTTAGCGACCATATGGTCGCAATGGTCGCTAAAATTAGCGACCATATGGTCGCCAAGTGGTTAGCGACCGGCTTTTTAGCGACCTAACGACCATATTTTGCATTTAGCGACCATAAATATGGTCGCTAAATCCGCTTTTTTTTGTAGTGAAAAGACTGAGCCAAGCAAGGCTTCAACTGAAATAAGAAGTGATCGGGTGAGTTCAAAAAATATCGATGATAAATTTTATTCGGTGTGCAAGTGTGGTTACCTTCATAGGGTAACAAAGGTCAACGTAAGGGTAATATGCTCGTTTTGCAACAAGTCAACAAGTCACATGTGATACGTAAGTCTATGTAAATTAAATTGGGCCTAATAAATAAATTAAGTTGAGTTTTTTACCTTCTAAGATGGACCTTTTAATTAAATAAATCAAAATGTCCATAATATGCTCGCAACTCGTTAATCATATTTAATTCCAACCTTTTAATTTAAAAAAGCTCCAAAACTAACTCGATTATTTAAATTGGAAATATATTGGAAAGATATTTGTTTAAATTGATTGGTTAAATTGATAGGTAACTTTTGTTATGTTAAAATACCTTGAATCTACTTTTTATGTACTTTGTATATTCGATATATTTTATATATATATGTTAAACTAGTTTGATTTTTTTAAGAATAGTTGTTCGAGGTCCGCCCCTTTTCGAACTCTTCTTAGCTCGCCACTAGTGACGAGTCATGGTGAAAAGAAAAACTCATGTTTTACCAATATTTAGTGGCTTGTTTATTTGAACACCTCAATCTGTTTACTTTAAAAAATAATAAAGTATTATTATAATTATATTAAAAGTATGTTTTTCATACCTATGGATATAAAAATTATATTAATTAAAAAATCATAATTATTTATGAATAGAAATTTTGTTTTAAAAATCATAATTAAAAAAAATAGTGATATGAAATATAAAAATTTAATGATAATTTTGCTTTTAACTGATTCAGATTTAAAAGATACTACGTATGTGTTGATTGTAAAATTTATAAAAATTAATTAGATGCAAAATTATTACTAAATTCGTATTCAGACATTTTAATCTTTTTTGGTAGAGATTAGTCTTATTCATTAGATACACGTACTAATGAAATAATAAAAACATACCTAAATATTAGTCTATCATAAATTCATATCAAACATAAGTTTAATAAGATTGATTGACCAAACAAGGAATAAAATAAGACTACCTTTCTATATTCATAATATAAAAATGAAATTTCCATTTTTGACTTGTCAAATTTTTCTAGATGCACTTTGAAAACGAGAATAATCTTTTGATTTTTTTTTCGGTCTTTCTAACCTATGTTCTTAGGGCATAGGATAAGCTTCTTGATTTTAGAAACTAAAATTCTAAGTGGAAAACAAATAAATCCGTCGTAAAAAAAATTTAAATCTTTAAATAAATAAAAAAAACCAAATCTTTCTATAATAAGGACATGGATTTTTCTAATGTGTGTCATGGGCATACAATTAGAATTCTAGTTTTGATACATCTAGATTTTGTTTGTTAATTTTAATTTTTTTAAAAGGGTTCATTAATTCAAATTTAGGGAATAGTTTTGAAAAAGTTTCTCAAATTAAAGCTTTTATTATGTGCCCATGGACACACATTAGCCAAACCGTAAAGACATAGGTTAAAAAAATCCGTTCTTTTTTACACGTGGAAATTCACAGACAAACATTTTTGTCTTTGTTTCCCCAAATTACACATTACATGAAAGCGAGAATCTTAAATATTGGCACGTGAATAAAAAAACAAATTGGTAAACAATTATTGCGAGTCGAACTCAAACTCTTCTTCCTAGCACTCGGGGCTATATCCTCAAATCCTCAATCCTCATTATACGATATCCATTTCATCCTCTTTCTTCCCAAATTCCGCTCAAGATCCAGAAGAAATCCAGTCCTTGTGTCATTCGTCTGATCCTAATCCATGGCTGAAACTTTCCGCCACGAAGGAGGCGTGGATTTCCTCGCCGACGAGAGGAAGAAAGCCAAGTTCGATGTTGACGCAATGAAGATCGTTTGGGCCGGTGGAAAGCAGGAATTTGAGGTTTCTGATCGCATGGCTCGGCTCGTCGCCAGTGATCCGGTCAGCTCTCTCTCGATTTCGATCAATTGAGTTTTTATTTTGTCGCCTTTTTTGCTGATTTTGTGGAATCGAAGTAATTTGGGATCTTTAATCGAGATAATAGGCAAAATTTTTGCTGATTTAGAAACCCTAAGAGCTTGTTCCTGTAATTGTAGCTTATAAGTTATAAAGTTGCTGACTTGCTTATAAAGTTGCTGACTTGCTCATTTACAAGTCTGTGAATTCTGGTGTTTCAGGCTTTTAAGAAGGATACCAGAGTTGGGATGGAGAGGAAAGTGCTGTTTAAGAATACCCTTAGAAAAGCAGCTTACGCATGGAAAAGAATAAATGAACTTCGCCTTTCTGGTATGCATTGTTGCTTTGATACCAGGTCCTAGATTTGTTTTTCTTATTTATTCGAGTTCCTTTGTTAGTGACGATAATTATTGCTGTTCATACAGAGGTAGAAACAAATAAGATGAGGTCCTTTATTGATGAGGCTGCCTACACAGATCTTCATTGGGTAAGTCTAGAGCCTTAAATTGGTAGTCTGTTGAGAAATTGAGAAATCTTGTGAAGGGAAAATAAAATGCTAGTCATTTTAAAGCTTGCTTATTTGAATTTGATTTTTAAAAAACACTGAGTGTAAGTCTTTTGATACTCTAGGGGATGTTTATACCTGCTATCAAAGGACAAGCTACTGAGGAGCAGCAAAAGAAGTGGTTACCACTGGCTTATAAGATGCAAATCATTGGATGCTATGCACAAACTGAACTTGGGCATGGATCCAATGTTCAAGGTCTTGAAACTACGGCTACTTTCGATCCTGAGACAGATGAATTCGTTATCAATAGTCCGACCTTGACCTCTAGCAAAGTGAGCAAGCCTAGCCCATGTCTCTTTCTTCTATGCTTCTTACCTAAATTGATTTAGTAAATTGAAGTACTGTAATTACAGGCCTTTCAGGATAATTAGAATGTTACTCTTTTTGGTTTTCATGGGCAAAATATTCATAACTTTCTTCATTTGTTGTTCTGGTTGGATCGGTTGTCACCTAATTCAAGATATTGAAATCCAGTGGGAATACCAAACAGTTCATTTTATTGTATATGCTGCTACTATATTTTTTTGTCTCCACTCTAGATACATACTTTGTGTCATATCCAAGTATGATGCTTGGTTGAGAGGAGGATTATTTGTCAGATTACCTTAGACTTCTAGATAATGGCTGACTTAGTAATCTCTTAATCCAGAAGTTTGGTTAAGTCTCATTTCATATTTTGACAATTTGAACAGTGGTGGCCTGGTGGGCTTGGAAAAGTATCTACTCATGGAGTTGTTTATGCACGTCTTATAACAGATGGGAAAGACCATGGAATAAACGGTAAGGATCTCACATGCAAGTATTCTTATTTCATTCATTTTGCACAATATCGTTAGTGACTGAAATGCTGTCATTTAAGGTTTCATTGTGCAATTACGAAGTTTGGACGATCACCTACCATTGCCTGGAATTACCGTTGGTGATATTGGACTAAAATTTGGAAATGGAGGGTATAACAGTATGGACAATGGGGTTTTAAGATTTGATAATGTGCGCATACCTAGAGACCAGATGTTGATGCGGTTAGTGCTCTTCACCTTATGTTTTATTCTTCAATTTCCTGTGCTATAAAATCTTAACTCATGCAAACTTATACTTGTTTTGGCTGTTACATTTGTATTGTGTATGCCATGTGACCAAAATTCTTTTTCCAGTGTGCAACAGGTGACAAGGGAGGGGAAAGTTGTGCAGTCAAATATTCCAAAACAATTGCTTTATGGGACAATGGTGTTTGTGAGACAGGTGATTGTATCTGATGCTTCAACTGCTTTGTCACGAGCTGTCTGTATTGCAACAAGGTATAGTGCTGTCCGTCGCCAATTTGGTTCAGAAAATGGGCGTGAAATTCAGGTAAACCAACAACTAACAAGTAGTCTTAATTCCTTCAAAAAAACATGAAACAAAATTTCTCATTTTTACCATAACTTGGATAGTTGGATGTGTATAATCAAACTTCTATTTGTTCATTTACTAGAAATTTTATCTAGAACGATCGCATCAATTAACCATAATTTAAAATCTCTAATGCTGTCTTTTCAACAAATCCTAAATTCGTGATTTCTTATCAAATCACCCACAAATAGTTAAATTAGATAAAACAAACCATATCAGGTGTACAAATGTTATCTCTTCAGGGTTTCTATGTTGTTTTTGTAGGTGATTGATTATAGAACGCAACAAGATAGGCTTTTCCCTCTGCTGGCTTCTGCATATGCTTTCAGATTCGTGAGCGAGTGGTTAAAATGGCTATACACGGATGTTACTCAAAGATTGCAAGCCAATGATTTCTCTACACTACCTGAGGCTCATGCTTGCACTGCTGGCCTGAAGTCGTTGACGACATCTTTCACCTCTGTATGTCTTACATAAGAACCTTTTTTGATTGTTGTATATCTCTGCAGTAGATAATTAGTTGCATTCTGAGAGTGTATGATTGTTTCTCGCTACAGGATGCAATTGATGAATGCAGAAAACTTTGTGGTGGACATGGTTACCTGTGCAGCAGTGGCCTTCCAGAGTTATTTGCTGTTTATGCCCCATCTTGCACATATGAAGGCGACAATGTTGTGTTGCTTTTGCAGGTAAGGGGTCCTGTGTATTTTTTGGTGTTGGGAAAGTACAGGAGTGGCGGTTGGAAAATTGAACACAAGAGGATGGTTCAAAATTTAATTATGCATTGTTTTGCAGGTTGCTAGATTCCTGATGAAGACCGTTTCTCTGCTAGGATCAGGGAAGAAGTTCGTTGGGACAATTGCGTATATGGGGCGTGCAGAGCACTTATTAGACTATCACTGTGATGTTCAGAGAGGTTTGCCTCGTGATGAACTTTTCATTCCGTGTTAAGTTCTTAGTAAATCTCTTTAGTTCATCACCTGCTTGCTATATAATCTTTGGATGACAGTCTTCTAATTGTATCAATCCCTCTTGTTGCTTTCTAGCTGAGGATTGGTTGAAGCCAAGTACTGTACTTGAGGTTTTTGAAGCAAGATCTGCTAGGATGGCAGTCTCATGTGCTAAATCTCTGAGCAAATTTCCAAATCTCGAGGAAGGTATTCATTTCGCTGCTGAAAAATAATTCCCAAGTATTATTGTCCACATACTATGGGTTTTGTTTTGATAATCCTGTTTCATATTTTTTATGAGAGGGTATGTTCTATCTTGCAGGCTTTGCAGAGCTATCTGCAGACACCACTGGAGCAGCTGTTGCTCATTGTCAGTTGATTGTGGTCTCTAAGTAAGCTTCCATCTCTATTTTGTTTTTTGGTATAACAATACTGTTAGAAAAGCAAATGCTTGTCAATTGAGTTGACAAGTCATGAGTCACCCTATTTTACATCTCCAAATCTTAAACAACTTATACTGATGCCTCTTCTTGCAATCTCTTCAGATTCATTGAGAAACTACAGCAAGACATTCCAGGCGACGGAATAAAACAGCAATTAGAAATCCTCTGCAGCGTCTACGCTTTATCAATCCTCAAAAAACACCTGGGTGACTTCCTTGCCACTGGCTGCATCAACCCCAAGCAAGCATCTCTTGCAAACGATCTCCTCCGTTCCTTATACTCTCAGGTTCTTGATCACCCTTTTTCCTCTGGTGCATATGGATTACCGCATTAAGTTGCATTAAAATACTTTAAAGACCCGTTTGTTTCTATATCAAGAATCGGGTTAGAATAAGTTTTCTCTCACACCCATTTCAAAGATTGGGTATGAGCTCATATGCATTTCGAGGGAATGGGAATGAGCCATACCTAATCCGGTTCTATATATCTAGGTATAGAACCAAACGGGCCGTAAATGGTCAATTTATTGCTAATTTAATGCAACTGTATTCGTTAAATGCGGTAATCCAAACACATCCAATCACACATGTGGTTTCTCATACTTGTAATTTCTAAATATGTCATGGGTCTAATCTTGGTCCTCCTTGTTGCCAGGTCCGTCCCAATGCTATTGCGCTAGTTGATGCGTTCAACTACACGGATCACTATCTTGGCTCGGCTTTGGGCCGGTATGATGGTAACGTGTACCCGAAGCTATACGAGGAGGCGTGGAAGGACCCGTTGAATGAGTCGGTTGTGCCTGAGGGTTACAACGAGTATATTCGACCTATACTCAAGCAGCAGATCAGGACATCTAGGCTTTGAGCGGATCAAATGATATGTATGAGTCGGTAATTTGGAGTTGTAACTTGTAACTTTAGTGTTGTCAATAATGATCCTCAAATGGGGATGAGGAAACAGAAAAGGTATAAGTGTAGTTGTCCTGATCTGTGACTTCGTAATTTGCATTTGTTGGAGTATTGTAAGACTTTTCCGTGAAATGAACAAGGTGCATAAAGATTGGAGTACTATATTGTACTTTTTAAGTTATACAGTTATGTAATGTTGTTAGAAAATTATATAACTGAATTGCTTACGTGATTATCAGCACGGTACCCTATTTTATACATCTACAAATTTCAGGTGACATCCAAATAAAACCTTGAAAGGTTGAACTAGGGTTGAACATTATATGCAGGGTGATCGACCCATCCGCTTAACCCGACTCAAATATATGGATGAAAAATCGAACAAAAGTAGGTGACAGATGGGTCGAGTGATGGGTGAAACGGGTATGGGTCGGATATGGGTAAACACCCGACTCACCACATGTCACCCGACTCACCCGTTTATCACCCGTATGAATTTAATCTAATATATATAATACTATTTCTAATAAACCTATGTCTCCAAATTCTACTACTGATCTAGTCATCTGTTGTGCTCTGTTTTACTGTCTTTGGCTTCCCCCCGGCTTCCTTGATAGGTGATGTCGCCTCTACTTTGTCATCTTCTTTGTGTCTCCAATGTCATCTTCTCAGTATCACCGCCGGTAACACTTCTTCACCTTTTCACTGCTAATCTTTCTCACTCTGGTCGTGCCGCTTCATTGCTTCTTTTCTTCACCACCACTTCCCCACTCTTACTCATTACAATCTCTATCCCTTCTTAGCGTCACCACCAGTAATGAAGCGTCACCACCAGTAACGCTCCTTCACCTTTTCACTGCTAGTCTTTCTCACTCCGGTCGCGCCCCTTAACTACTTCTCTGCTTCATCACCACTCCCTCAATCTTACTCACTCCAATCTCTACGCCCTTCTCATCGTCACCGTCGGTTAGTGCTTCTTTTCACTTTTGAATGGTTTTAGTTCGTTTGTTAGTTGAAAGTTATTTTATTTCACGAGTGGCTGGTCATCTGACTCACGCGGGTGACGGATAGGTCAAATATAGGTAAAAGATTGCACAAGTGATGGATGAATCAAGTGAGTTATTTTTAATCGTAATTCAGGTAGTGGAAGGGTGCTCCACCCACCCATAACCCTACCATAACTAATCATAGGTCTCATAAATAAAAACACTAGCTCCCTAATAAAGTTACTCAACACATGATCATTTTGCCTGAAATTGACGAAGACAAAAGAAACAAATCAATCATTTGTCAATTATTTTGATTCGTAGCAGCTGGTCAACAAAAAACAGAGACTTTTTCTTGCTCAAAATTCTACTGCTCATTATCAAACAGAAAGACTTTTTCTTGGTCAAACCTTTACTAATTGTTGTTTGACTTTGACATTTGATCAACGTACTCCTACCGCTCTTAATTCTTAAACATGGAGCGGCCAACAATTCAAAAGTCAACTGAAATTTGAATACGTGAAATTTTACATAGCATAGACTTAAAAAGACGGATTCAGAAATTAAATTTTAAATAGGCGAGATTTCTTTTCGTGTGTTAGATTTATTTTTCGAGAGAGACTCAACTTTGATAGTAAATTTTAGGTTTGTAAACTAACATATAAAATGTAAAAATAAAGTAAATTGGTTTGCATCGAGTGACTCAATCTAGTGGAAGGAAGAATGGTGAAATGTTTTCACCCAATTGAAGGAACGGAAACAAGGATCAAACATGGGACCTCCGAACATCCGGTGATTCCGGTCCTCCCATGTATCCTACCACTAGACCACCCCATATGGAGTAATGTTAGATTTATCTTAATTTCCACTTATTCCGTACTAAATTTATCTTAGTGGATTTGAATTTACTTTGATTTTTTCACTAAAATTACCTTAAATTTCAACATTTTTTGTTAAATTACCTCAACTTTCACTAATTTTTAGAACGGGCCGGAGCCGACCCTAACCCGCTCCTCAATTCGTGCCTGCATTGACTAATGAGATTGAGTAACTAATTATTAGAAAACAAAAAGAATTCTTTAGGCTCCATTCGGCAGTAGCGGAATGGGGGAGCGGATTCAGCTAGCTGGAGCGGAAAAATGAGCAGATTCAAGAAACTCCTCCTCACAAGCTTCTTCAATTTCCGCTAGTTGAATGGGTAAAAAAGCTCCCGCGCGCTACAAAAATACCAAGCGGAGCCTTAGCTGGCACGAACCTCATAGTACTATCCTAATGTTCTAGTTATTTTCTTTCTATCAAAAGAATTGTCCTAACTATTTTGACTAGATACTCGAAAGCTAGAAACTATAATCCTTTTATTACATATATATGCTAATTTTTTCGGAGAGATAATCAGTAACTCCATACGTATATATAGTACGTCCTCTTACTCATTAGCTTTTATACAATGTCTTTGAGATAGATATAACATCTATATCAATTTTGGAGCGTTCTGAATCTATATCATTGTCACATAGCTCTAAATTTTAGTTTTCCTTGGGTCTTCCGAGCGCACCCCCTTGACGTTAAGTCAGAGGTTCTTCCATCTTAACCCCCCATATTCTGCTCAAACGAAACTGCATTGGGTCGATGTTGTCGTTGTCCATAGATATATGTGAAATTCATGAAGAAAACAATTCAAACAAACCATCGTTATCAATCATTGTGTCACATATATTATATACTCTACTTCGCCGGTAAAAATCTTGCACAAGTACTATATATCATCTAGTACCTCTATATAAGATATTCATTTTCCTCATCCTCCTTCCCAAATCCTGTCAAGTCCTTTTTATCTTTGCAAAATCTGTCCCTCTGTTGTGTTCTTTGTCTGATTTTAATTAATCCATGGCTGAAAATTTTCACCACGAAGAAGGTGTTGATTTGCTCGTCGATGAAAGGAAGAAAGCACAGTTCAACGTGAATGCAATGAAGATCGTTTGGGCCGGTGGGCAGCATGAATTTGATGTTTCTGATCGTATGGCTCGTCTCGTCGCAAGCGATCCGGTTAACTCTCTTAATTTTGATCTTTGTTCTATTTCTTCTATTTTAACCAAAAAAAATTCTCAGATTAACTAACTATCCAATCTAGTCTTCGAAAATCTAGTCAAGCGGTTAAAATATCGTTTCGACTTCATGAAGTGTCCAAGAAAAAAAAACTGTCTAAGTGTCTAACCAATCATGAAGCACATAAAACCCACCTAAAAAACTACTTAAAGTCTCACTAATATGGAGCAAGTTAAAGAACCTCAATTAATTGAAATGTTTGATTGTGTGTAATTGATTAGGATTATTTAACTTTTTAGTATTTAAGTTTTTAAATACCATATGCTTAACTAGCAAAGGATAACAAACGCCATTAGATTTAGAATATTGTTTGTATAAGAATGTTGAATTACTCCATTTTCTTATTTTCTAAGGACACTATTTATTGAAATCGAAACCGATACTTCATGATACTATCTTGTGTCCTAAACTAGTTTTAGGTTAAAATCTTGTGATATGCACATAAAAATTTGTGCATACACTACGTGGTCTATCAAGTATCAACCCAACTCATTTTTATCATCTTTTTTTTTTGTTATATGAATGACATTCTTTCTCATTGCAAGTGAAGTATGTGAATTTTGGTGTTTCAGGCTTTTAGGAAGGATAGGAGAGTTATGATGGGAAGAAAAGAGTTATTTAACAACACCCTTCGAAAAGCGGCTCACGAATGGAAAATAACAAATGAACTTCATCTTTCTGGTATGCAATCTCCTAATTTTTTATTTGTTCAAATACATTTATAAGTTGTTCGTGGCCATCATCTTGAGATATATCTAAGATCATTTTAAAATCAAAATAAGTGATATATGCCGTGGTGAAAGAAAAAAATAATACTCCTAGCATGTGATTAATTTTATTGTATTTAAGACATTTTAACACTTAATTTAATCTTTAATTTTTGAAGTTTATATCACCATGATTAATAAATCTATCTATTTATTTATTTACAAAGACCCATTTCGTATATAATTATGCAAATATAATTTTTGTTATTAATAATGGTCTTATATTCAGTCCCCTTTTGAAATCATTTCATAAAAATGGTCTTACAAATAGGGTTGGGTATCGGTTTAGAACCGGACCGAGATTTTATTTAAGGTAAACTTAAAACCAAACCGATTTGGTTCGGTTTTGGCTTTGTTGGTTTGAGATGAATAGAATGTTATTGTTTTGATAAATTCGAATTGAATCGAAATTTAACGGAAACTGAAATTTGAAAAATTCTTAAATCGAAAACTGAACCAATTAAATAATATCAATTTTAGTTTGGTTCAGTTGGTTCGGCAAAAAATTCCGGTTTACCGACCGATGCTCTGCCCTACTTACTATTACTAACAATAAAGTCTTGCTATTAATGCAGAGGAAGAAGCAATAAAGATGAGGACTTTTATTGATGAGGTTTCTTACTCAGATGTACATTGGGTAATTCCTTGACAAAATTACATACTCTTGAAAGTCTGTAAAAAAAAATTGAGAAATTCATTTTAATATTTTATGGCTTGCTTATTTGTTGCACTTGATTTTGAGATAGTTTAAAATGACAGAGTCAAACTCATTTTAATATTTTAACTCTAGGGGATGTTTATACCTGCTCTCAAAGGACAAGCTACTGAAGAACAACAAAAGAAGTGGTTGCCAATGGCGTATAAGATGCAAATCATTGGATGTTATGCACAAACTGAACTTGGCCATGGATCCAATGTTCAAGGACTTGAAACTACGGCGACTTTCGATCCCGAAACAGATGAATTTGTTATCAATAGTCCGACCTTAACCTCTAGCAAAGTGAGCAACTTTAACCTATATTGATTCTCACCTATATATGTTAATTTCTTTCTTACAATTTTGAAGTTTTTTTAAGAAACTCATACTTTTGAAATTTGTCTTAGCCTCTGGTTGGATCGTACATTTAATGTATTAAGTTGCATTAAATGTGCGATCCAAACGGATCCTTAATCATGTTTAACATTGTGACAATTTGAACAGTGGTGGCCCGGTGGATTGGGCAAAGTATCCACTCATGCAATTGTTTTTGCACGTCTTATAACAAATGAGAAAGACCATGGAGTAAATGGTAAGTATCTCAAATACAAAACTCTCATGTCTTTCATTATGAACAACATCTTTAAGTTAGTCAAGATTATGAATCTCGACTAGGGTATCCTGTTGTGTGTTGATAAATATATAGGGTTACAGAGAGAATTCTTACAGTTGTAATGTTGTAAGAATTCTCTATGTAATCCTATTATTGTGTTGACTGTTGACTATGACTAACTTTGCATCGTCGTCTAAGGTTTTCTTGTGCAACTCCGGAGTTTGGATGATCACCTACCATTGCAAGGAATTACGATTGGCGATATCGGACAAAAGTTTGGAAATGGAGGGTATAACACTATGGACAATGGAGTTCTAAGGTTCGATAATGTGCGCATCCCTAGGGACCAAATGTTGATGCGGTTAGTTCTCTTTCATTTTTCACACAATGTAGAGTTGTATCGATCATGTTTTGTGTTTTGTTTGAGATCTTGAATGTCATTTTTTATGACAAGAAGTTTGTGTTTTTAGTGTGCAACAAGTGACAAGAGAGGGCAAAGTTGTGCAATCAAATATTCCAAGACAATCATTGTATGGGACAATGGTGTATGTGAGACAAGTGATTGTATATGATGCTTCAACTGCTTTGTCACGAGCTGTTTGTGTTGCTACAAGGTATAGTGCCGTTCGTCGCCAATTTGGCTCAGAAAATGGGCGTGAAATCCAGGTAATCATATCCTAGAAATTTGTTTAATCATTTTAATGGTTAATTTAAACGGAATTTTCTAGTATGTCCCATAAACAAGTGTATTTAAATTGAAATTGACAATTCTTTTCAACCAAAAATTAGGCATTTTTTGTAATTTTGTTTTTTGTGGGGGTTTATTGAAAATTAAAGCTAGCAATTTCATAATGTATAATTTACGCTAATATTTTCTTTTTGGTGCACTAATATATTTGATAACTCGTATATGTGATGGTGAGATTGAAAATTAAATAGGTACTTGTTTTGTTGATAAATAAAAAAATAAGTAAAAAAATCAAAAAAATTATTAAATTTATACCTTAGAATGATGATTTTTTAATAAAAAAATCATAATTTTTAATTTTTTTCCTATATTTTGTAGGAAAGTAATAATCTAGGGGTGGAGGAGATTTTCTTTCCCATAATTTATTAAAAATTAAATTTTAACCAAACCTAATTTCTAATTTTCTATGAAGAAAAATCTAGCAAATAACTTCCCATGCCGCCATAAACAAAGGGTCCATTTTAATCCCAAAAATAATACATTAAAATGCATTATTTTTCATTAAATCTTGAATTTGTAATGCAAGATAATGCAATTTAATACATTACTTCGGAAATCCAAACGGGCTCTACTACTTTTCCAAAAAAGAGAGAGAAATGTTGATCATAAAGTTCATATCTTTTCCATTCTCACATACAAATATGTACACTTGTTACAAATTCTCCTCTTGCAAAATCTTTAATACTTCCACATTGCATTTGTAGGTGATTGATTATAGAACACAACAAGACAGGCTTTTTCCTCTATTGGCTTCCGCCTACGCATTCAGATTCGTTAGCGAGTGGTTAAAATGGCTACACACAGATGTTACACAAAGATTGCAAGCCAACGATTTCTCTACACTACAAGAGGTTCATGCTTCTACGGCTGGCCTGAAATCGTTGACGACATCGTTCACTTCTGTATGTCCTACTTTTCTTTGAATCTTAGGCCCCGTTCAGTTTGTCATGAGATATAGAAACGGAAACGAAAACGGAATGAATCTAAACCATTTTTAGTGTCATGATACATTTATATAAAATAAATCATTCAACAACTTGTCCATTGTAAAAGTGAGATAGAAGGGAGTGATTCCACCATTTTGTTACCCACCCCCTTGGTGGAGGAACGATTGATGTGGAGCAAGCCCTTTTTTACAATGAATAAGAGGTTGTGTAAAACAAGTTGATTTTTTTTATCAATGTATCATGATACTAAAATGGACTACATTCATTTCCATTCCGTTTACGTTTCTATGAATTATAACCAAACAAGGCCTTAATCTGATGATACAAATTAATGTATGATTGTTTATGGTTGTAGGATGCAATTGATGAATGCAGAAAACTTTGTGGTGGACATGGTTACTTGTGTAGTAGTGGGCTTCCGGAGTTGTTTGCTGCTAATGCCCCATCTTGTACATATGAAGGGGACAATGTTGTGCTACTATTACAGGTTTATTTTTAATCTCTTGTTCTATTACTTAACTTTCCAATATACTCAATTATTTTCAAAAAATTGATGAAAATAACCCGAGTTTTTGGCATGGTTACGCAAAATAGCTTGAACTTTCATGTTGCGATTACTAGCCTAAGATTTAATACAAGATTTTTTTATAGTTAATGGTTAGAAAATTATTGTTGTCAAAATCGATTATGAGTTAATTACATCAATGTTAAATATAATATGGCATTAATGTTAATTAGGAAAAAGTATGATCTCCCATGATACTTGCTTACTTAGTTAGTGGTCACAACTCATCTCATAATTAGGGCTATTTGCCGTAATTTTTGAAAATTTGGACTATTTTGTACGGTCGTCCCTAAAGTTTGAGTTTTTTCCTGTAGTTTAATTTTTCATATTGTTTCATAGATCTAATTGAATTTTTTGTTATTTTACTATGAATAAAGATATTTTATTTTTATTTAAAAAACAAATTAGTTAGTCATGTCATAATAAGTATAAAAGAACATAAAATCTTAGTTGGAGGTATGGTTGTGAAATTAATACTAGAGGATTTGCATTGTATGGCAACATTAATCTGATGTTTGTTTTGCAGGTTGCTAGATTCTTGATGAAGACTGTTTCACAAATAGGCAAAGGGAAGAAGTTTGTTGGGACAATTGCTTATATGGGTCGAGTAGAACATTTATTACACTATCAATGTGACGTTCAAAAAGGTTTGCAGCATATTTTATCCTTCTTAGAGTGGTTCTAGCCGTTGCTTAAATTTTGGTCATACAAAGAGGGAGGTGATAAAGAAATAACAAATATGGAGAGAGCAAAAGAAAAAAATACACTAGGTCATCACAATGCCAAAATGAGTGATTGGTCGTCAATCAAAAAAGTGACAAATGTCACATGAGAGAAGAGATAAATAAATATAATTTTTTAATATGATGACCAAAAAAATTGGCCAAACAATGGATGTACTCTTATATACTTAGTCTACACATAAACTTCACATGACAATCTTCTGATCGTATTAATCCCTCTTATTGCCTTCTAGCCGAGGATTGGTTGAAGCCAAGTATTGTACTAGAGGTTTTTGAAGCGAGATCAGCTAGGATGGCAATTTCTTGTGCTAAATCACTAAGCAAATTTCAAAATCCTGAGGAAGGTATTAATTCATTTTATTATGAAGATATATTCATAACTCTCTCTTTTGATGCTAGTAATATATTTGAGAAGAGGACATGTTTTATCTTATAGGCTTTGCAGAGCTATCAATAGATTTCACTAGAGCAGCAATTGCTCATTGTCAATTGATCGTCGTCTCCAAGTAAGCTTCTATCTCTTTTTTTGTTTGTATGACATTACCTTCAAAGATGAAAATGCTTGTCAATTTGATACAAATTAGACATTGGTCGGGCCGGATTTAGGTATAGATAAATGTATGTGCTAGGTCTATGTAAATTTGCATATTTTTCTTGTTCATATCTGATTATATTTGAAGGAAGCACGGGCGGGCCATTCCGAATTTCCTCAAGTCTAATACAAATATATATATATTGATACCTTATGATTTTGCAATCCTTTAAGGTTGTTAAAATTAAACAAGTGCCTCTGATTTGTAATCTTGTGGTTGATTCTGTTGTTCTCGTCATTCGTTAAATGTGAATCATATTCGGCTTAATCCAGAATTTAAATTCTCATTCGAAAAGATACACTAGGTTGAGCCTTCAATTTCGCATAATTATTACCTACTCAAACTACACAAATCCACCCCTTATCTTGACTTATTTGTAATAAACCAACCCTTATTCCGGTTTTCACATAAAACCACTTCTTAACTAAGTTCCGTTTACATTCAACCACCCCTTATCGATACCTTTTCTTGCAATATCTACAGATTCGCCGAGAAACTACAACAAGACATTCAAGGCGAAGGAATAAAACAACAATTAGAACTCCTCTTCAACATCTACTCTTTGTCCATCCTCAAAAAACACATTGGCGACTTCCTCGCCACTAGTTGCATCAACTCTAAGCAAGCATCTCTTGCAAACAATCTCCTACGTTCCTTATACTCACAGGTTCTTCTTTACTCCTCTTTGAGAATCAAAATATGTATTGGGCCTGAAATATTTATCAAGCCCGGCCCAAATTTATTTTGGCCCATATCTAATCTTGATCCTCTTTGTTCACAGGTCCGGCCCAATGCTATCGCGTTAGTTGACGCGTTTAACTACACGGATCACTATTTGGGCTCGGCTTTGGGCCGGTATGACGGTAACGTGTACCCGAAGCTTTATGAGGGGGCTTGGAAGGATCCGTTAAATGATTCGGTTGTGCCCGATGGTTACAATGAGTATATTCGACCCATCCTCAAACAATACATCATGAAGAATTCTAGGCTTTGAGTTGATAAAATGATGAACAAGTTGTTTTTAATGGAATTGTAACTTTAGTGTGTTGTCAATAATGATCCTCAAATGTGGATGAAATGATATATGGAAGTTATAACTCTTGGAATCTATGTACTTCGGATTTGTGTTAAGAATTTAATTTGTATGATTTTATGTGAAATGAATAAGATGTATTTTGCGAAATGGTGTTTTTTTCTTCTTCTAAAAGCATGTAAGAATTGTTGTTACAAAAGATTGAGATCCACATGGTTAGTTAAAACTGGTCCAAGTTAGCAGTTTGATGTTAATTAGGAGTTGGAGATGGGTTAAATCAGGGATATTGTGAGCGGGTAAAAAATAACTAGTATAATTATTTTCCTATCAACCACCATAAAGATATTTTATTTATTACGCTATTTATATTTTTTAGTATTTTTATAAAATTAAATATAGTGGTTATGCGACATAATGGAAGGTTTTATCTTAGCGAAAAGATAGAATTTTCGCTTGGAGTAGGGAGCAAGATATCACTTGCTTGGGCTTTAAGGTATTGGGTCGGCCCTAGGGGCCGAGATAGAATTTTCGGCCCCCTAGCCCTTTTCTTCCATTATAAATACACGTCTTCATCGGGTAGAGAAAGCATATTGAAACACACCTTGAGAGCTTGAACGGTTTAATATTCGCTTAGCTTATTTGTTCAAGAAAACTCATCTCACTGAGTGATCTAGCTTTTCTTGTCTCTACCTTGATGCTCGATCGACAACTGTTCTTTTGACTTAGGCATCGGATGTGGATTAGGGGTCCCCGTCCCCTTGGTCCATTATTTTTCAGGTTTTAGGTGGAAGAGCAGTTGAAACGGAAGCTGAAGAAAGAGTTATCAATTAGTGCATTAAAAGCGGAACTTTTGTGCACTAATTAACATATATGTTAACAAAAAAAAATAGTGATGCACAAAAAAAAATAGTAATGCAATTGCATTCATCGAATTTTTGATCTATATGTATTTACAATCATCATAACTATAATCTAAAGCGGAGGTTAAAAAAATTATTAAACGACACATGACAATAAGATTGGACCACACTGCCTTTTTTTTTAAAATAATTTTTTACTTTTGGTTATGATAAATTCTTATTCAATAATTTTTTTTTTGGTTATGATAAATTCTTATTCATGTATTTAGAATATAGGATAGAAAATCTCATTATTAAACAATCTTTTACTTTTGGATAGGATAGATAGGAAGATCATTAGGATATTTTTTTATACTATCATACAAATTCTAGAATATTTATTTTATTTTTAAATAGAATCCTTTTTTAACTAAGATATCTTAATTGAATAGTTATCTTGTAAGTTGTAACTAATCCAAATCATTTGTTACCTTATAGGAAAAGATCTTAATTAGTTATATGATAATTACCCTATCTTTTTACGCAGATTATAACAAATATTTATATTTAAGTATTTACATGATTATTCTTCTCAGATAATAAATGTATTTAAAAAAATTTATTATTAATATTTTATTTAAGAAAAAATCCGTACAAGATACGGACATACATACTAGTTTAAGATATAAAATTAAAAGTAAAGTTTGGATCTTCAAATTTTAAGTCACATCTTATATTCTATCAATATAGGAGAAGGATCACGTGAGACCGTGAGAACATGGACACCCCTCTCGCGCGTCGCGGCCGTCCGGCGTGGCACGTGCGCTGGTATTCTACTTTTATATATCTCCTTTATTTTTTTGCCCTAGTAAATTAATTTTTTTTTATATTAGTATATTTTAAATATGTGAATTATATTAGTATATTTACTGATTGTTCCGTAACTTCCGTAAAAAAAATTTGGCATCAATATCTTTACATCAGTATCTTTAATATATATAGCAAATTGAATTTTAGCAACAAATTCTAAATATTTAACGTACATAAGATATATATCTTATATCTTATATTAGCATAATTGTACGTGTCTATATATATATAGACACGTACAAATCGTGCCAGTAAAAGGCTTCGTTTTCCCGCCTAGAAATCAACCTATATGGCTATAATAGCGATCGAAATGGTCGTCTGCGTCGGAATTATTGTACTTTTTGTACTACCACTAATATTCGGGTGTCTATGCCCAGACACCGAAGACGAGTATACACCGGACATAGAAGCCGGGCCGAGAATTCGGCCACGGCAATGGCAGTGGCGGCGGCAGCAGCAGCGACCACCACCACCATTCGTACGACAACGGCAAGACATGAGAAGAATCGAAGAGATCGAAAAAGTTGCACCGATTGCGCGATCTGTCTCGAGGAATTCAAAAAGGATCAAATCTGGGTCGCTCGTCACACTTTGACGCCCTGCGGCCACCAATTCCACGAGCTTTGCATTCGAGTTTGGTTCGAAAAGGGGCTTCCCAGGTGCCCTGTTTGCCGTGCTTATCCGTCGAGGTTGAGTACGTAATATATTATTGATCGGAGGAATCTTCTGTTGTACGTACGTCGATATATATATTGATTGATTAGGAAGAAGGTGATCGAGGTCATGAGAAATATTAGCCAATTGCCCGAGCCTTGATGCTTAGTTATTTGAATTTGATGTAAATTATCAAGATATTATACCTTGATCGATTATGTGCAAATTTTTAAGTTTTGATGATACATTAATATAATTTCCAAAAAGCTTGAGTCATACATTATCTTGACGCGGGATTGATTTAGATTATGAAAACATAGAGTATGTTTGTATGTGCATATATTTAGTTTTTCAAAACATAATTTCCAAGAAAAAACACACATACCTGTTATCAAAAGTGGGGCGGAGCTAGAAATTTGCCTCAGTGGGGGCTAAATTCCTAGTTATAGGAAAAAATTGTATTTATCTATATAAAAAAAATTGTACGGAAAATTTTGTATTTTTAATAAAATTTTGTATTTTTCTGTATAAAAATTAATTTTTTGTATATGAGACCCTTTTTTCATAAAAAAATGTATACTAGTTGAAAGATGGGGATCGTTTGAGTGTATTTGACAATATATATAGTAAATGTTTAATCATTGATACGTATAATACCAGTAATTTTTGCACACTTTTTACATTAATAACATTTTATATATTTTAATTAATTTTTTTTGTAGCCCTCACTGGTCCTAATGTGGCTACGCCATTCAAAACATTAATTTATCAAAACATAGCCCAAACATTGCAAATCCGAAACCTAAATTACTACTGATCGAGCGAATTAGGAGCTATTTTATGTTGGTACAAGTACCTGTGATCAATGCACAGAATTGAAACAGCAGGTGGAAAGGCAAAGTGACTTTGTCACTATGTGGGTCTTCCCACATCGAGAAATTGGAGCCATTGAGCACCAATATGTAATAAGCCTTTTACTTGCTCATGGTTGAATTAAGCTAGAGCACATCCATTTATATGCAAAATAATTAAAAAATGTCATTTGTTCTCCTAAAATTATAATTTTATTAAAAGGGAAAAATGGCACGGGCGTTTTTTATCCGAATTATTTGTGAGCGGTTCTAGGTTCTAGTCTCCGAAGGGTCCCTCCGAACAAGAAGAATTAGAAGAAAAAGGACTTCGGTTTTCAATTCTTGATAGTTCAAAAAATACTTTTATAGGGTGACATTCGTAGCATGTGCATATGTTTTGCTTTTATCGTTTCTCGGATGTGCATTAAAACTAGCTCAATATGCATTGATTTTTTATGCACATTGTGGATTGATTATAAACATTTTTTATTTTTTTCAAACTTTTTGTTTTTAACATTATTTATGTGTATAGAATAATATAGTTAGCTAGCTAGTTTAATGAACATATCGTTAGTTTTGTTGCACGTGCATAAATTAGATGCACTTTTCGAATGTTTTGATGCACAATTGCACATACATAAATAATATGCGTTTTTCTAGAAGTGTTTTGATGTACATACAATGTGTTTCGACGCACAAATATATATTCATGTGCATATTTTTTATGCACATTTTGCTAGTTTTGATGCACATATAGACAATTTTGATACACATACATAAATAAGACACATTTTTTCTAGAACTGTTTTGATTCACATACAATTGGTTTGACACACAAATATATATATCCATGTGCATAGTTTTGATGCACATTCTGCTAGTTTTAATACACACATAATTAGTTTTGATGCACACAACCAAAATGCACTTTTTAGTTGTTTTATTACATACAACTCATTTTGATACACATGTTATTTGGTTTTGATGAACAAACACATACTTAAAAGTGCCAAGTTTGATGTATATCCTGCCAGTTTTGATGCGCACAAATACAATTTTGATGTTTATGTAACCAATATATAATTTTTAGTTGTTTTGATGCACACTATCCATTTAAATGCACATATGACGTTTATTTTTTATACACATACGACTGATTTTGATACACAAATATATATTTAAAATATTAGTTTTGATGCACATACATTTGACCAATATTGATACATACGGATAATTTCTATGTACAAAAAACCATTTTTAATGCACATCCCGTGCACATCTAATATATCTATTTTTTCAAAAAAATACATAAATAATTTGTCAAATATCTCGTATTTTTTCATTTTTACGTTAAATAATATGCACCATTAATTTCATATTATCCAATAATCCTTGTTCATTTTGTATTTCCCACCCAAAGTCCTTTCCCACATGATCTTGACCGACCACTATAATGAATAAATGACCTAATTATATCGGATTTGCTTCTTTTATGTACAAACGTGCGTTACACAATTTTACTTTCTCCGTTAGAAAATATTTAATGTTTGAACAATTTTTCCAAAATTAAGAAGTACTATCATTTTAACTAATTACATTTAATTAAATTACTTTAATGCTTAAAAGATTCTAAATCCAAAATAATACTATGGAAAAAGATATGTTAATTATCATTTAAGAAATATTTTATTAAAGGTTAAATTTAAAACAAGACATATATAAAATTAAAATAAACATTAAATTAAATATTCTTAAAAAAAAAAAGGCTCGAAAATCAAATATTTTTTAATAAAAATGCGTTTAGATGTCCAATTTAATACATTAAATCTTATAAAAATTGCATTAAATCTACATGTAAATTTAATATATTAAATAGAGTTTGGTTCAAATGAAACAAATCATAACTATAACCTAAAGCGGAGGTTAAAAAAATTATTAAACGACACATGTCACTTTTAGATTGGACCACATCACCTTTTTTTTAAAATAATCTTTTATTTTTAGATATGATAAATTCTTATCCATGTTTTTAGAATATATGATAGAAAATCTCATTATTAAACAATATTTTATTTTTGGATATGATATATAGGAATATCACTAGGATATTTTTTTATACTATATCAGCCTATCATACAAATTCTAGAATATCTATTTTATTTTTAGATAGAATCGTTTTTTAACTAATATACCTTAATTGATTATTTTTAATTGTTTATATTTATATGTTACATAAAACAATAAATATATTGATTTTTTAAAACATCTTTACATATATTAATTTTTATTTATTATTTTTAAAACCCGTACAAGGTATGGGAATACATACTAGTACTTATCCTAAAATAAATGCACTTTTCCTCGAACAATTAGTTTTGATGTCAAACATATATTTAAGATGCCGATTTTGATTCACATGGACAATTTTGATGTGTATGCAACCAAATTACATTTTTAATTAATTTGATGAACACAACTCACTTTGGTACATAAGACGATTAGTTTTGGTGCACAAAATATATATCTAAGATGCCAGTTTTGGTGCATATTTAACCATTATTGATGCACACACAAATAACTTTTATGCAAAAAAAAATCAGTTTTGATGAAAAAAAAAACACTTTTGATTCACACCCCGTATCGTCCCAACTGTTTTTCTTTAAAAATACACAAATAATTTATCAAATATTTATCTATCTTATTTTTTCTCATTTTAAAGTGAAACGGTCTGTACCCTTAATTTCATTTCATCTAACCCTCGTTATTCATAATTATTTCGCACCTAAACATTATTAGTTTCGGAAAAAATACTTATTGATAGAAAACATTACTTTTTTTTATCTTAAAATGTTTATAAAATAACTAATTTCACATTTTTTAAAATAAAAAATAAAAAATAATTTTTTTTATCTTAAATTTTAAGGAATAAAACAGCAAAAGAAAGAATTTGTTAAAAGGGCAAATCCTGCCACCCTAATTAACCGCTTGTATATGAAAGGCAGAATTTTTGGTTTTTGTCAAGTATAAAAACCTTATTTTTTTTCTCTCTCCCCCATCTTCCTCGCTTCTCCAGGTGCTCGTTTGGTTAAAAGCGGGAAGTAGAAATCCTAGAAATTTAATTCATAGGAAATGTAATTCCCGCTAATTGAATTTCATGGGATTTGTCAAAATGTGTTTGGTTATAATTAATTACCCAATAGTTAAATTGCTACAACTTGTTTGGTTTAAAGAGAAAAATCATGAGAATTTATTTAAAATTACTATAAGAACCCTTATTAATAAAAAAATAATAATATAACTCAAGGGTAAATACGAAATTTATAATTTAAAAGGGAAAAAGAAAAAAAATAATTTAAATAAAAATGGAGGAAGTTTATTTTACCCACTCCTATCATGGTAATTGCAATTCCCCCATTTTGGAGGAATTACAATTCATGGGAATTTAAGTTCCTGGGTTTTTCTGTAAAAATAATCTAACCAAACGCATATATTAAAAGCTACTTCCTGGGATTTTCAAAATCATGTGATTTTAAACTTTAACCAAACAAGCACCAGGTTTTCTGTCGTGGGACAAAACGATGGCCGTCGGAGCTCTCTGCCTCAGTCTTCATCATCATTCTCCTTCTCGTCCTCCCCAATTCCATCTCCTCGCTTCTCATTGTCTGATTTCGTGTCTGATTTCGCGAATCAATCCTCATCATCGTATCCCTGCTCGGGTCTGATTTCGTGATTTCGACCTCACTTGGTAAGAAATTAGTAGTTGTAATTACATTAATTTGAAGCTATTTGTCCTATAGAATCAAAACCATCACTTGGAGATTTACAATTTTGACCGGATTGAACTATTAGTAGGTGACGAAATGTAGATCTAGGGTTAAAATTTTGTCGTTCTTACATTGATTTGTTGTGCTATGGTTCTTTGGTTTATAGGGTTTTCTGTCATGTTGATATCAATTAAGGGCGAGAATATTGCTGAGGAGGATGGGAGATCAATCTGCAAGAAGCAATTGGCAAGAAAGATAATCTTCAGTGGCAGTTTTCTTATTTGAATGATATCAAAATTGCATAACAAGTCTCGGTTTTCCGTTTCATAGGAACTTCTTGCAGTTGGGGAGGAAATTCACTTTTTATATTACTTTACTGTCAGTTTTGCTTTTCTCAATTGATTAGATATTGTCGGCGACTCGATCCTCAAGAGAGAAGGAAATGCAGAAGAGGAGTAACGAATCACCATTGCTGTCTCAGGTAATTATTTATTATTATTATTCCTCTTTATCTCTGCAGGTTGTTTTAGTTCAGGAAATAATAAGTGCGACTATGCATTTGTTATCCACACAACAAATCCATCTTCAGAAGACTCAACGGAGATATAAAATTGGAACTCTAGCTTGTATCCTTAAAACCTACAACTTTGAATAGATTTTGATTGAGCAAAGTTGCTGAAGACATTGGGTGAAAGAATGAGTAATTAGAGATCACATAGCTGAACAGTCTTGATATTGCAACACTAAATCGCTATTTTTATCCTTTTGTAAACCTAGTTTACTGGTGCAGATTTGGATGAGCTCTTTTACATCACTTGGATTGTATTTTTCTGTATCGATTTAGTTGGAGTACACTTTTGATGAACATGATTATTATATTTTTGCTAGCTTATTGATTTGTGCAAGTAGAATGGGATTTTGGTGAGTGCATATTCTCCATTTAGGAGCAATTGGGTCCTCTGTTGTTTATTTACGTGGCATCTCATGAAATGGGAAAAAGCTGCAAACAATATACTTATTTAGCTTGTTGAAAAGTTCACTTGCATTAAGATTCAATGTTTTTGGAGAGAATATTCTCCATTTAGGAGCAATTGGGTCCTCTGGTGTTTATGTGCTTGTTTTTTTTTTTTCAGAATTTATGTGCTTGTTTATCCAAACACAAATGGTATAATTTAATTTAGGATATATTTTTATTGTAAAATGTATTTAGCCTATTAGCTTAAATGGTAGAGCATTTTTCTTAAGAAATAATGATGTGGGTTCAAATCCCGCATAGGCTATTAATATGTTTTTTGATGACAAGTGATGTTATTTGATGACAACATTGTTTTTATGTGTTTATTATAGTTGTTTTTATGTGCTTGAATGTCATCAAGGCCGTTTAAAAACATGTGATGACATTTAATGACAATTTTTTTATGAGACTTGTTTGTCATCAAGACCCTTTTGATGACAAATTGACAATTGAACCGTCATCAAGTAGTGATGATAGAGGTTTAATGACAACTTTTTTTTTATGCGGTGATGACAACTATTTTTTGTGATGATGATAAAAACGAAAAAACCTTAAGTGATGACAGTTTGATGACGTTTTTTTGTTATCAAGGCTCTTTTGATGACGAATTAATCGAACCATCATCAAGTAGTGATGATAATTGATGACAATCGAACCGTCATCAAATAGCGATGACGATTCATGAGAATCGAACCGTCATCAAGTAGAGATGACATTTATGATGATAGTTGATGACAATCAAACCGTCATCAAGTAGTGATGACAGTGATGATAGTGATGACGCTTAAGTGATAATAGTTTGATGACACTTGTTTGTCATCAAGGTCCTTTTGATGACAAATTAATCGAACCGTCATCAAGTAGTGATGATAGTTGATGACAATTTGACCGTCATTAATTAACGATGACGATTGATGAGAATCGAACCGTCATCAAGTAGAGATGACATTTATGATGATAGTTGATGACAATCAAACCGTCATCAAGTAGTGATGACAGTGATGATAGTGATGATAGTGATGACACATATTTGATGACGCTTAAGTGATGATAGTTTGATGACACTTGTTTGTCATCAAGGCCCTTTTGATGACAAATTAATCGAACCGTCATCAAGTAGAGATGATAGTTGATGACAATCAAACCGTCATCAAGTAACGATGACAAGTGATGATAGTTGATGACGGTTCGAACCGTGTGATGACAGTTGTTTTTTATATGGTTTGAATGCCTTTGATACTTTTTGTTATCAAAAAGTTGTCATCAAGACATTTTGATGACACTTTTTGCCTTTTATTACACTTTTTGTCATCAAAATTTTTTGATGACGGTGAAATAAATTGTGATGATAGTGATGACGGTTGTTTTTATGTGGTTGAATGCCTTTGATGATACTTTTTGTCATCAAAAAGTGTCATCAAGACATTTTGATGACACTTTTTACCTTTTATTATACTTTTTGTCATCAAAATATTGTGATGACGATGAAATAAGTTGTGATGACGGTGAAAAAATTGTGATGAAGGTTATGAAAGTGATGATAGTGATGATTGTGATGATGGTCAACGTCGGTCAACGACCGAGTCAACTCGGCCAACAGACGAGTCAACCCGGTCAACGACCGAGTCAACTCGGTGGGAGTGGGGTGGGGGTGGGTGATGGAATTTTTTACTATTTAGCTAATTTTCACACACTCCTTAATATCCACCTAATTAACCTTATTTTTTTTACTATTTATTTAAATCATCCAACAGCAAAAATCACACGGCAAAAACACGGGAGAGAGCAGAGCAGTCACATTTCACGCGATTCATTTCCACCGCCTCTCTCCAATACCGCCATTTGTTGCCCTATCCCCCTTTCAAAAACACAATCTTCCCAAAGAAGAAATAGATTTTTTACCCAAAAAAAAAGAAATAGATTAAAATTAAAAAGCGGACCCCACCGGTCCCACCACCTCCTTCTCTTACCTTCTCCACTCCTACCCTAATTTAAACCCATCCACTCTCTCTCTCTTCCCCTCCAAAACCTCCCCAAACCAAATTCGCCCTTTCCCATTCCGCCATGATTCCCCACTCTTTCTCGATCGATTCTCAGTCCAAATCCGCCGACCTCGCCTCCACCATCCTCTCCGCCGCCTCCCTCCCCCAGATCTCCGCCGCCGTCTCCGCCGTCGACTCCCACCTCCACTCCCTCTCCCCCGACCAATCCCGCCACTTCTTCTCCATCACCTTCCCCACTCTCATCTGCAAGCTCTTCGGCTTCGCCGACTCTTCCTCCTCCTCCTCCTCCTCTTCCCCCTCCAAGCCCTCGCCGCCTCCGCCAGGATGGATCGACGCTGCCTCCGCCGACTCCGACCTCTCCGGTAAGCTCTTCAACCTCCTCTCTCCTTCCGGCGTCTTGATGTCTTCGATCTCTTCCGTCGATCGGTTAGGTCTCGTTAGGTATATGTTTCCTGCCGAGAGGCTGCCTGATTGGCTTCGCTTTGCGATCTCCGGCGAGCGCGATTGTCAGGCGGTGTCGGATTTGTGCCCGATGTTGAGAGGTAGGGTTAAGGGGGAACAGGTTAAGGGGAGGTTCGTTTTTCAGGTCCAGTTGAATGTGTTTGAGTATTACGTTTTCTGGTTTGCGTATTATCCTGTCTGCAAGGGGAGTAACGAGAGTGAGAGTTCGGCTTCGGTTTCCGTTCCCAAGAGCCGGAAATTTGGGCTGGAGAATTGGACCTCGTCGCTTCCGGTGTTCTCTGGAGGTGCGAGGCGTGGATCAGATCAGAAGCCTGAGCCTAATTTGTATACGCGGCTTCTTTATGCTTATCTACGTACTTTTGTGCCTATGATTGATGCCGATGCGAATGTGAAAGCGTATCAACCGTTCAGCAGCTCGCTTCTTCATTACTCCAACAGCGTTGACGATTCAGTTGCTTTAAGGGCGGAGTTCTTTGTCAGCGCTTTGGTACATTATTGGTTGGTAGATAACGATTTCTCCCCTTTGCCTGTGAGTGTGAGAAAATCGTTCGGTTTGTCAGCTCCTTTCCGTTCAGTTCTTGGTGACGTGCCTCCTGTTGCTGGTTTAGGTGAGGTGGTGAGCTTGCTTGTCAGGTACCTGAGTGTGTGCTCTATCGTGGCATCAAAAGTACCTGAGCTTGCTCAGTTCGGAGGAAGTCCAAGATGGAGGAAATCAGGGTTAACTGATGATACTGTGAAGTCTCTGGAGACAACATCGTTATCAACTAGCTTATCATCTGCTGGACCTTGGAACTTATGGATGCAAAGGCCACTGTACAGGTTCATATTGAGGACATTTCTATTTTGTCCTGTTGGGACTTCTATGAAGAATATATCGGGTGTTGTTTCTGTTTGGATTGCTTACATCGAACCTTGGAAGCTTAGCAAGGAGGATTTCTTGGAGCTTGATTTAATGATGGGAAGTTCAAACAAAATTTCTGAGAATGGTGGTCAATCAAAAGGGCGTGAATATTCATCTGCTTGGCTAGACTATGTTTTATCCAACTATCTTTACTACACTTCATTGGTCATGCACTTCATTGGCTTTGCACACAAATTCCTCCATACCAACCCTGAATTGGTGATTCAGATGGTTGCCAAGGTTAGTTGTTTGGAGCTTTGATCTTTTTGCTACTTTGCCTGCATCCAAATTAACTTGTGTATGTTTATTCCATATTGGTGGAACACTGGAACTTTGCTGACTTTCTTATGCTTTGCTTTGAAAGACTTGTGTGTTAAAGTAAGAGGAGAATTGAGCAATGTATAATGTGTTTTGATTTATCTGTCTATAAGCATCCGTCATGCTTCTTTTCTTCTCACTTCTCTAAACATGTGATGTGTTTCAAGATGGTGTTCGACTGTTTGTGGTAAACTGATATCACTTGTATATGTTTATTCCATCATTGGCAATAATGTATGATAGTTACATTTGCATTTGGCTTAAGTCATCCATCTTGGAGTTGATGTATGTGGAATAGTAAATAGTCAAATCAGTTAGTTAAAAAAAGAACTCAAGTTTTTTCTTCTTCAGCATCAATTATATCATGAAAGCTAGAGGTGTTTTAAAACTTTTAGATATCAGACATAGTGTTTGTTCAATTGGTTGTTTTGCTATACTAATATAGCTCAAAATAAAACAGATGTTACATAAATTATTTTGAAAACTAGCTTGAACCTCAACACAGGAATAGATCTTGGTGGAAGTTACGTAGAACAATGTGGTTGCTCTACTGAATGCTGTTCATTTATGCTAAAACTGCCAACATACGACAACCTATGAAAATGTTTGAAAGTAGTAGTTCTAATTTATCAATTGAAGGCCGTTAAGGAATAAAAAAACATGCTAGAAAGTAAACAATAAGATGTTTGAAACAAGCCAATGAACAGGTTGATTGGTCTTTCATAGTTTACTGTGTTTGAATGAGCTGCAATTTGTAGCAGCTGTTGGTAAATGTTTGAAAAACTAATCTGACAATTGTTTACTTTTAGGATTATAGGGAAAGTTGTTTTTTTCAGTGCCTAGTGTACAATTCAACTTGCTAATATGTAGAGAATTTTGTAGCCTATAATTATGAATTAAAATGAAACAGTATCATAACTGTTCCAAAAAAATTCCTATACAAGATGACGGTCAACATTTGAGAACATTACTTCACGACACAAACATAAAGTTGAGCTAGAGTATGCACTGCTATACTGTAGTCTTCCTTGATTAGGGGTAACTCAACTTCTACAATTTATTTTCTAAGTTCAAACACTAGAAGTATTGTTTGTCATTGAGGATGTCTTTACGCCTTTATAATGAACTGTCTGTTACTAAGTTTGTAGCAGAGTTGTTTTGTCTTTGTCCTGCCCTACACAAATTATCTCTGCTGTTCCAAATTTGTAAAGGTCATTATCTGCTGTAGCTTTTGCTAAATATCTGGCTGTGACTGTAGATCCTTTAGTATTTTTGCTGCTTGCAAGTGGTTGACTCATTTCTCATCCCTGTTTTTTTTGGTGTTTTATCACTTTATCAGCAAAATCTTGTAAAAGTCATATGAGTCAGAATCTTCCATCTTTTCCAAGATATTAAGCTGTATTTCTTTTGACACTAAGTCTGTTTTCTTTTTTCTTTTATGATCTGTAAAAGATAGAAACTAAGAGTTCATTTCCTACAATCACAAGAGATTGACATTATGTGTTATTTTGAGAAAGAAAAAAACGTATCTTCAATTTGGACTTCATCTGTCCTTCACTAATTGCTCAACCCTAATTATCCAAACTAATTTTCCGGATAATGATAGAGGGGAGAATGAAGTGAGGGGGGTTATTTAAGTTCTGATTAAAGCACTTATTTATTTGCATTAAGTCTGTATTCCTGTTTTTTTTTTTCAAGTATTGTTTAGCTCTTAAAAAAATAGAGGAGAAAAGTTGCACTGATGACCTTTCTCTCTACAAGAAATATGGTGTCATGTGCATTTTATGGAAAATTGGCGCCAGTTGTGCCTTCCTTGGGCCATCTAAAACTAAATGTTCAAATATAAACAAAGAGAATATAAACAAAGCGTAGAGAGCTCAGGCAGACAGGCACTCTTCTGTATCTAGTACAGCTGAATCACTTGAGCTGACTTAATACTTTCTGAGCATTGAAACTTGAAACGACTGGTCCACTGACATGGATAATGGAGTAATATACTTTTTATAATACTGTTGTCCAGTAAGGTTTTGATGTTACAAATTTTGGTGGTTTTGGCTTCCATGCATGGGATTTATGACTCCATTTATATCTTTATTGCTTGTGAGGCTTCAATATCATTTCTTTTCTATGCAGATAATTAATGTGCTCACCTGTTCAAAAGAACTTCTAGACCTGATAAAGAATGTTGACACTGTTTTTCACTCAAGGCAAGCTGGATCATGCAAGTCAGCACTTCATAGCCTGTATAAGTTTGTTACACCCATCCGTGATCAACTGCAGGTAAACTCTAGGTCCTTAGGGCTAGTTTCATTTTGACTCAAAAAGTACTTTGCTTTTCACATTTTTCAAGAGTTTCAAAATGTAATTTTGGTTCTAGAGTACTTTACGAACACAAATGAAACAATCCCTTACTAGGGTAGCGGTATAAGATTCCCTTGCTACCTTTTTAATTGATAATCATGGTTTTGGTCTTCATGGGATCCTGTTTGTTTTGAATTGAAACTTGTTGACAAGTGACAACTATGCTGGCAAACCCACAATTGAGCATTTGCAATTATATTGATCAATTTACCTCATTTTTAAATGATTATGGTAGGACTGGGAGGATGGCCTATGCGAGAATGTTGCTGATGGATCTTTCTTACACGATAACTGGAACAATGACTTACAACTTTTCAGTGATGGTGAAGATGGTGGCCAGCAGCTGCTTCAGGTTTATTTACATACTCCATCTTCCCTTAACTATTTTGTCTTTTTCCCAACACCTTCTATTTTAAGACTTATAATTTTTAATACTTTCTCCTCAGTTGTTCATATTGCGGGCAGAATCAGAGCTCCAGGCTATATCCGCTGATCCAAGCAGCCTTCAGAACATAGATCTATTGAAATCTCAGCTGTGCTGCTTATTCGGTGACCACGCTTTAAAGCAAAGCCCAAGCGCACCGGACAAATCACCATGCCAACAATCCCGGGATGAAATATTCATGCCCAGAAGAGTCGGCAACCGCTCGTTTGCCAAGTACAAGGGCGATTGGATCAGACGCCCCATCTCAGATGACGAGGTGGCGTGGCTTGCTAAGCTGCTCATACACCTATCAATCTATCTGAACGAGTCTCTCGGGCTAAACCAGGTTAGTATCCATGAAAACCCTACTTGGTCCTATGTGGAGATCACCCGTGATAGAGGCGATGATGAACATGGGCCCAATGTGTCCTTCAAGATCATATTAAGCTCATTGATTTCATGGCTTCTAATGCTGAAACTGGTTGTGGTTAAATCTATGGTAAAACATGGCTTGAAGATAAACCTTAGGATTTTCGCCTCTAAGAAATTCGTAATGCTGCTGCTTTTGTTTCTTGTGTTCGCTTTGTTAAGGAAAGGTTTTAGGATGATTTGTAATCTCTTTTGACACTTGAAGTTCTCAAATGTGTGCTAGCTAGAAAGGAAGGTGGTTTTTGTTGCGTGCTTGCTTCTTATGCAGAGTTGCATAATCCGATGTTGATGTAAATAACTGAGAGGAGTGACTAATGTTTGAAGAGAATTTTGGTATAAGAAAATATACATGGGTTTGTTTCCTTTCTTTTCTTTGCTTTCTTCATTATGAAATGTGAATTCATATGCCATTATGTTAATTAGACCAGGTAATTTCAGTTTTTTTTTGGTGAAGGTAATTTCAGCTTTAGGCTGTTTATGGGTCATTCAACGCAAGGGTTGAAACTTGAAAATAGGGTTGTTCAACGGGTCAATCCGACCCGACCCGTTAGACCCGTAAAAAAATCAGTCGAGACACATAACCCGGTTTACTGGTCAGGTCAAGGGTTGGCTAATCTGTTTGACCATGTCAAATGGATCTATTTGACCCGTTGACCTGCTTGACCCTTTTGATTTGTTTAGCTTAACTATAGGTCATTCTAACCCGTTTGTCCTATTTAAACAAAAAAGACTAATTACAACTAGTCCAAAGATTTTAGGACATTAATATATTATTATAAAGAGTAAATATTATTATACTATTATAAAAAATTATTTAAAAAAAATAATGTTAGGGGTCAGGTTATGGGTTTTACTGTGGATCCATAACCCAATCTGTAACTTATAATTCCAAGAATATTGATCCGTGGTCCGACTGAACAACCCTACTTGAAGGTACTTTGACTGTATTTGCACCATAATCTATCAATTTTCGAGGAGTGTTTGATTTTCAAGAACATAAAAAATTGTCAATTTTGTCAAAAAAAATCATAATTAAAGTCGTATTTATTTCCAAAATTTCAACGACCAAAACTTGCAACTATGAACCATCAAACATTCAACTTTCTTTAATCCAATTGAACTTAACGAGTATAAGGACAAAACTAATAATGTTTTACCCCGTGTCTTATACCCACAATCAATACATAAGCATCCAAACCCATTACTGAATTCCAACCTGGTCTATATCAAGGTACAAAATCGTTTGGTTAATATAATCGCCGACCCCGGTCACATTAAAACGTGTACCAACAGACACACACACAGGGGACCCCTGCAGAAATTGAATGAGTGGAGTCGGAAAATTAACAGTACTAAATGTCCTCCATAAATGCCCACAATGTAGATGAAGACGATATTGATTATTAACAGATGTCCAACTGACCTTGCTAGTAGTAAAACTGGTAGTTGGGGATTTGGCAGGCTTTCAAGTTTCAAGGCTTGAAGGGTAGCTAGCTAGCTCTGGTCAAACCCCTCAAGTTGACCATCCATCCCAACCGCCATATAAATTCTCCTCACTTCACTTGAAAAAATCTTCAGCACCATTCTCTCTTCCGTTTCCTTCAGCTCAGTTACCAAACGCCGGGAAACGGAAACAATGGCGCCCGGAAACAGCAACGGAGGAGGGAAGAAGAGGATGAACAAAGGGGCGTGGACTGCTGAAGAGGACAGGAAGCTTTACCAGTACATTGAATTGCTTGGCCCCAAACGGTGGAAAACCATCGCCGTTAAAGCGGGTATGATTCCGTTTCCAACTCTTGGTTGACACTGTTCGATCCCGAGGTAATTAATTAAGTTATCTATGTGATACAGGTTTGAATCGGTGCGGGAAGAGTTGCAGGTTGAGATGGTTGAACTATCTTAGACCCAATATTAAGAGGGGTGACATTTCTGATGCTGAGGAGGACTTGATTCTTAGGCTTCATAAGCTGCTGGGAAACAGGTAATCTGTTTACGGTTGTTTGGTTGAATAGTTAGGGAAACGGAAACGGAATCAATAATCACTTCATTTTCTTAAGTAGAAAGCACTAGTGTATCATGTAGCAAGGAGACTCTGAATCACTGTTCTAAAAAATCCCACCTAGGCGGGTTGGAAGGTACTAGCCCGCCTAGCCTTTCAGCATGTCTAGACGCCCATATGGGCATTCATTTAGGCAGTTTAGGCACTAGACCGTACCTCTCTGCCTAGAGTTCGCCGCTGAGAGCTTTTTTGAAAATTGGACTGAATAGATGAGGATCATAGTGTGAGTATACAGCTAGAAAAGAACACGTGAGGGAATTATAAAGACACTTGATTAGTGATAATAATAAATAACTTAACTAAAATTATATATAAACATGTGAGGGGGGTAATAGAGACATTTGATTAGCATTATCACAAATTACTTATGTTATTTTTTTATGTGCATTCAGATGGTCCTTGATAGCTGGGAGATTGCCCGGACGAACTGACAATGAAATAAAGAATTATTGGAATTCTCATTTGAGCAAAAAATTGAATTATCACAAGAATCAAATGGTTGAGATTAATCCAAGTCTTCCTCTCGAAGATAATTCGCCAAGTCCTCCTCCCAATTTCCCACAAGCATTCGATACCACCAACACTTCCTCCATTACCTCGCAAATGGAGGGAAACCCTAGCAATGGTGACCCAAACGCGAGTTTCGACTTGGACAACATCTTCGATTTCTCCATGGAAGAACGAGCATACGAGCTAGAATGGGTTTCTAACTTCCTAGACTTAGACCGCGATCATGACCATGACCATGACGCTAATTGGATTGCCTATTAAACTATGCTTTATTACATAGTTTGATCATATTATGTTCAACCACTAAAGTTGTGGTCCTATGTATGAAAAATAATAAGCATATCTAGTCTGCATCTAGTATATCGAATTATTTTCTTATTAAAGTATAACTAAAAATAAATATGATGATATCTGCTTCCTCTCGTTTTGGGTAGCTTTCTTAAAGTTGTCAATGGTCCTATTGCTTGATTGCAACTTTTGCATCCTACTTCATTTACTATATTTCCTTTTATGGAGCTATAATTAAGTAATAAGTGCTACCCCTCGTTGGCTAGTTTGACACCATATAGCATTCAACCGAAAAGTCATAGGAGTACTATACATAATAGTTAAAATATAATCAATTATGCCCCACATGAGGTTGTCCACTAATAAGAGATATAGAGGTATAGAGGATGTTGAGAGGTTTCGATCTTAATTCCTGTCTCCATTCCTTTTGGTGAATGAAAAATGAAAAATCAAATTATGTCATTCTTACATCTATTGGATCGAGTTGGTCAACGCAAGTCAGTTTACCTAATTCTTGTTCTTTATCGATTGGATCATGAGTCCGAAGTTTACTACTGAAAGTAAACTCTTCATCATTAAAAAAAATATAATTATTTTTTTAGCAGAAATATAACTATGTAACATAAAACAAACTTATAATAATAATAATTGTTACATGCATATATGTGATATGCCCTACTCATTTCTCCCTATTTAGATTTTATTTTATCGCTATATGGGTTTCTTATATACTTCTTTCGTTTCTGTTTTACTCTCCGTTACCCCCTCCTTGTTTTCAGTCTTATGTTTTAGCCCTTATACTTTCTTTTTTTGAACCATTCAGAAATACCCCCTCCCGAGACTACTACTCGGGGGTAAAAATGTTTATACATCTTTGACCTCTCAGATTCCGTTTATACCGAGATCCACCTGAATAAATATTTTTGTTGTTGCAAATAAAGCTTACATCTAAACATGGTAACTACTTTCATCCACTTCCAACTAAAAAAGAAAAAAAAAACTACTTTCATCCACTATTAGTTGTTAGTTTAAGTGGGTAAATGTAACAATTTGAATAAATAAAAAATAAGGGGAAATGTTGGCACGCAAAAAACAAGTTTATATACTTGGCATTAAAATCGGCCAAAAAAAAAGGTTGTCATTGTGCGATTCCTAAGCTCATTTCTTAAGTGTGGATTGGTTTCCACACTCCATTGTCCATTCCTTCGTTTTTTTTCTGGCGATCATTCCTTGATTCTGGGCATCATTTTTCCCTTCATTCGCCTCTGAATCCCACGAAATCGAATCATATGATTCAAGTGCTGGTGTTGGCACTATCATTTTGAGGTAATTAAGTAATCATGTAATTAATCCAAATTTTAGTCTTGTCTTTCAGCTTGTTGTTAACATTTTTTCTCAAATATCAAGGTTATATACCAATTGTTCATGTTACATTGGAGTTATCCTAATTCTTTCCTGAAATAAAATGGTTGGATTTGATAGTATATGATAGTTTTCGGTTGCAAATCATTTATTTAATTTTTTTTCTCGGTTTAATTTTGCAATTCATGATGAATATTCTGTTGGATTGACTTGTTATATGTGACGCTATGTTTATAGTGTTTGTACTCACCCACGATCTCAGACTCTTCTTTACTTCTTTACTTCTGTTATTAGATCTCCATCCACAAAATCGTTTCATGAACCAAACACAATATTGTTGAATAGGTACATGAGATGAACAAGTTACTTGTTCGATTAATTATCTATTTAACATACAAACTCGATTGGATAAAAGTATTTGTGATCGTTGCCATCACAACAACCTTAGGTTTGATCGTCCAAACGCTTGTTCTTCCATTCCCAATCTCGCCTCGAAACTTCTCAAATCCAATCACCACTTGGTCCAACAAAAATCCCATCATTCAAGTCCAATTAAATCTTGCAAAGGCTAATGAGTCGATACTCCAACCAAACCTTTCATCAGTTACAATCAACGCTTCAAATGCAAATGCAAATGCGAATACAAATGAAATGCAAGATCCTCCTAAAAGTATTAGAAGACGAAAGAAGAAGAGGAGGAGGAGGAGAAAACCGAAACTAGACGATTATGTAACTATCGCTCCTCCTCCACTACCACCCCCAACACCATTCCAGGTATCGAAAAATTACTACGAGCTTGCTTTGTATAATATGTATATATACGTTTTTTCTAATCTCAGACATAGGTTAAGAATACTGAATTTTATTCGTTGATATGATTTTATATAATTATATGTATGTGTATGTTTTGACATGTGAGTTTTTTAACACAGAGGTACATTTGGTCCTTGCCTCCGGATGAGGCACTTTTGTATGCTAAGAAGGAATTGCAACATGCCCCATTATTTGCTAATGATAACGAGCTATATGGTCCTATTTTTAGGAATATTTCTAGATTTAAAAGGTAATTTTATTCATAACTTCATAAGATCTTTTTACATAGATGGAAATAGATTTTTAATATGTGAAATAATTTTTGCCTTCACACGATCTTGTAGAAGAATCTATGAAGCAAAATAGCTTTTTGCCTTCACATCTATGGTTAGATTATTATGTAACTCTTGAAAATCATAAGAATCCAAAGATGTGATTGGCAACAAAAAATTACCTATGCTAGAACTCAATTTTCTAAAAAATGCTAGACGGGTCCTAAGAGGAAAGAGGTCGCCTAGCATCTAAACAGCCAGAACGATTGCCTAGGCAGTCCTAGACGGGCGTCTAGACAGGCAAAGACCTTCCAACGATGGCTAGAAGTATTTTTAGTTAACAAACTATTATATTGATAGAGAATACTGAATATAATTTTCAGACTCTTCAAAATTGAAGTTGTGTGTAAAAATTGGCAACTAATTCATGAATCAATGTGAAAATATTTCCTATGTGACATTTTATTGTGTTAATGTATGTGATTTCAGGAGCTATGAACTAATGGAGCTCATACTAAAAGTGTTCATCTACCCAGAGGGAGATTCACCTGTATTTCACACCCCAAGTCTTACCGGAATATACGCATCAGAAGGATGGTTTATGAAGCTCATGGAAGAAAACAAGCAATTTGTTACTCATAGCCCGGAAAAGGCCCATCTCTTCTATTTGCCTTATAGTGCACGTCAACTACAACAAAAGCTTTATGTGGTCGGATCTCACAATTTGCAACCTCTTTCCATCTTCATTAGGGATTACATCAATATGTTGTCCTCAAACTATCCTTTCTGGAATCGTACTCGAGGATCTGATCACTTTCTAGTTGCTTGTCATGACTGGGTACGTACATTACTTCACATTTTAAGCAAAAAGTTTCTTACAATTTGGAGTCTGTTTGGATTACACTTGATAATGCGTTATCTTACCTTGTAACTTGAGATTTAAGGTGAGATAATACATTATTAAGTGAAATAATGGCAATATATATTATGAACCACCCTTCCAATCAATCTGAATCATTGGCTAACCGAGTAATAGAATGAGAACATGAAAATCATCAATAAAATATAAGGACAAGTAAAATTAAACGGAGGGAGTACTATACTAGTTCTCTTAAACTAACTTGATGGTTATGCAGGGACCATACACATTGAAGGAGCAGAAGGAACTAGTCCAAAATTCCATCAAAGCACTATGCAATGCCGACATATCCGAAGGTTTCTTCAAGCTCGGAAGAGACATCTCCCTACCCGAAACCACCATAAGGAGACCCGAAAGGCCACTCCGAAACGTTGGTGGAGGCATACGGGTATACCTAATCAGAATCCTAATTACAATAAACATAAGTTTGGGCTATTTCACATATTAAATATGATGTGAAGGCAAAAACATAAGTTAGGGCTAATCACAACTTCATAAGATCTTCTTACCCGAAAGGTCACTCCTTAAACATAAGCTCGGGAAATAGTGGCAGGTTAATCAGTTTTATACTATAAGCTCGAGATCCATTTTATAATACAAAAACTTAATGTGTAAGAATCAATAGATTTTGTACCATAAGTTTGGACTTTAATTAAACTTACATCGATTCTTGTCTATTTCTTATAATTGACATTAGATAAACTCACTAATCAACAGGTATCCCAACGTCCGATTCTAGCATTCTTCGCAGGAGGTCTACATGGTCGAGTTCGCCCTACTCTCCTTAAACACTGGCGAGATAAACACGAAGACATGAGGATCTACGAGTGGCTCCCCAAAAAAATCTCCAAGAAAATGGACTACATCCAACACATGAGATCAAGCAAATATTGCATATGTCCCATGGGGTACGAGGTTAATAGTCCAAGGATCGTGGAGGCCATATACTATGAATGTGTGCCCGTGATTATAGCGGATAACTTCGTGCCTCCATTGGACGACGTTCTTGATTGGGGCGCCTTCTCGATAACGTTGGCTGAGAAGGAAATTCCTAGGTTGAGGGAAGTGTTGATTGGCGTGCCTTTGAAAAAGTATCTTAAGTTGTTGTTTAACTTGAAGATGTTGCAAAGGCATTTCCTTTGGAATCCTAAACCTGTTAAGTATGATTTGTTTCATATGATTTTGCATTCGATTTGGTCGAGTAGGTTGAATCAGATTCGGGTTTCGGAACTTCAAGAATCTTCTATTGAAGTTTGATTGTGTTGATACATGAGTAAAAATTCTATCAATGGAGTGTTGTTTGGGAAATTGGTTGTACATGCTATATTGAACATTTTCACAAAACTAGCATATGGAAGGATTGTGCGTGCTATGTTGATTTTTCACTACATATGATCTTAAACCTATTCAAAAAGAAATACTCCCTCCGTCCCGGTTTGATATTCCCGTTTTCCTATTCGGGTGTTCCCCTTTGATGTTTCATATCTGATATTTTCTATATTGGGCATTAGAAAACTGACGAAATTGTCCTCATGAGTTGCTTGAAATACCACAAATGCCCATGCCCCTTTTATTCCCGGCAGAATACATATACGGCCCCCTGACCTTTGACCAATTAGTCACTTTGACACCCCACCTTTGAAAATGTTCGATTGATTACCTAAACTTGTAAATTGTGACCTATTAAACACCTCATCGCTGATGTGTCACTGATGTGGAAATTTGAGTGAGTTACACTCTCTTGTGGGCAAGTGAGGGCAAGTGAGAAAGTAAAATAAATTTATTAAAAAAAAAAAGAAAATAAATGTGACACACTGAAACCTAATCTCATTTTTTTATCTTTTTCTTTTTTTCTTTCTTATTTTTTCTTTTAGACTTTTCTTTCTTCTTCCTCTTCTGCTAATTAATTTACAGAGAACAACGACAATTTTTTTTTCATCTCCCCCAACCAAAATTAATATGGAGTACAGAAGTTTTCATCTCCCCCAACCAACGACAATTTCTTCTTCCTCTTCTGCTAATTATCCAACAGGGGCATTCTTTGGCCCGAGTCCGTTTGCCGTTATATGCCGGCGGTGAAGAATTTGAAGTCTTTCTCCCGATTCCATCGTGCTGCCTATCGGCGGTGAAGAATTCGAACACTTCTCCAGAGTCCGTCGTTTAGCCTGCCGGCGGCCCGAGTCCGTCGTCCGTCATATGCCGGTGGTGAAGAATTGAAAGTCTTTCTCCCGAGTCCATGGTTCTGTCTGTCGGCGGTGAAGAGCGGTGGCGAAGAATTCGAACACTTCTCCCGAGTCCGTCGTTCAGCCAGCCGGCGGTGAAGAGCGGTGGCGAAAAATTCGAACACTTCTCCCGAGTCCGTCGTTCAGCCTGCCGGTGGTGAAGAATTCGAAGTCTTTCTCCCTAGTCTGTAGTTCCGTCCCAAGTTCATCGTTCTGATTGCAATCTCCACATTTTCTCCATCTTTTACTCTATAAATCAGATCTAGATCTATTCTCCAATTTCTCTCCATCTTTTTCTCAATAAATCAGATCCAGATCCAATTTTTTTTTCATTTTTTATTATTAATTTAGCTTTTAATTTTATTAATTTACCTTTTTAATTTAATTTAGCCTTTGAATTTAATAACATCATTTTCTTATTAGTTTATGAATGATGTGGCATAAGTTTTTAATTATTTTTTATCTTTATTATCAAAATATATGACGTGTCACAATGACATGGCGCGCGTGTTGTGCACGTATTTTTTTTTGGACGAAACAGGTATTCAATAGGTCTCAATTTACAAGTTTAGGTACTCAATCGAACATTTTCAAAGGTGGGGTGTCAAAGTGACCAATTGGTCAAAGGTCAAGGGGCCGTATATGTATTCTGCCTTTTATTCCCCCTCTCCCTCATGAAACCCTAGAATTCTCCATTCTTCGCCGCCTCTCTCTGAAACCCTTGAAGAACGCTCTCTTCTTCTCCTCACTCTCTCATACGCGAGGTTGATTCTGTACTTGCTTCCTCCGTCCCGGTTTGATCGATCTCTTAGCTCTTTGTTCTTGATTGAGATTGGTTCTCTGAGTGACGATCTTTGTCGCGGTTTGTCCCCTTGCTCGACGGTTGTTCTTCGATTTGTCCCCCAAATCGAAGATTGGAGCCTTGAACGACCGATTATTGGTGAGTTCCTTCGATTTAGTGTTTTTCTTGTGAATTTCGCCCCAATTTCCTCTTGTTTACGATGTTTAGGGTTTGTGAAATCTGGGCTCGATCTAGGGCTCGATCTTGCAATATTGTCCCTATTGTGTGCTCGTCTTGACGTTTGTGTTCATCTATTTTGGTTCCATGTTGTTGAATCGACTTCTCTGAGCCTCTAGCCTCTCTGAATTGGTGAGTTCCTCGAATCTATGGGTTTGGTTTTGTGAATTTGTCCCCTACAATTGTGCTTCCTAACATTTTGCTTCATTTATTTCCCTTGCATGATGACGAATCGATTTCTCTGAGTCAATAGCTTCTCTGATCTGGTGAGTTTGTTCAAACAAGGGTAAAATAAAATGCCTAAGTTATGCTTATTGACAGTTTGCTTCATTTTGCCTGTGCATCTTGACAGTTTGCTTTATTTGTTTGTGCTTTGTAGGTGTCCCCTTCACCTTGATCATGGATCCATCCTGTAATGCTCAGTCTGAGAGTTTAGGGTGCTCCATGGACCCTCATTGTGAGTGGGGCCCTGATTGTAAAGGCATCCACTCTTTCAGTCCATGTCGTTCTGAACCTACCGTTGAGTGGGCATTGGAAGATGTTCCTGAGTTGCTTGATGATGCTGATTCTGGTGACCTCATTCATGCTCCTTATGATGATGGCAATGATGGAGTTGATCCTACTACTCCTCTTGATGAACTTGTGGTTCTAGATTCTGAAGAAGACTAGCTAAGTACTCGTTTTCCTATATTTATTCTTATTTGGGTGTCCCTGTGATTGTAAATGTTGGATTCCTCTGCCATTTGTCCCCTTTATCATGTTGAAACTGCCCCTCCTTGCTTGATGATTGTGAAACTGAAAACTTACCATGCTCGCTTGTTTGGCTGCGTGATGGTGAATAATTTTCTTTGCAAAATTGACCTTATATTCTCTGCAAAATTGAGCTTCTATTCGCTGCATGATGATGAATAATTTTCTTTGGGTGTTCCACTTTGTTTTTCTCATTTTTGATAACTACTCAATGATGAGTTCTTTATTATGAGACTCTTCACTCTAATGATGTCTTTATTGCCTATTTGAATTGAGATACCAGTCTCTTTGAGACTTAGGATGGCTCATTTACATTTAGGTTTTATGGCAAAATTGTGAATGGGTCAATGATAGATGGGGACATCTGAGACCATAAGTCAATGATGAAGTCATTGTAATTGTGAGGTGTGATCCCTATATGTTCATTGCATTAATATAGCATAAGAAACCAGTTACAATATGTGATTGGATGAGGCTTATGTTGTATTAGTGGTGTGTGAAGGGAATCATGCCAATGAGCCACATGGAGACATCTGAGACAATTTTATGTTCAAAATAATTCATTGAGTTGACTGCATTAATGTCCCTTTTCATATGTTTCACAAAAACCATTACAATGTCCCAAAAAATTACATATGTTCAAAAGTGCATTGCATTGCATATCAACCTAGAATAGAACATGATTGCACTATTCCAGGATGATATGGTCATCCATTCCTCATTGCTTAATGTCCCCTTTGACTGTCTTGTGCTTGACTGCCTTGTGCTTGACTGCTGCCTTGTGCTTCATTTGCTTGTGCTTGATTTAGTGGTGCACCATTGTGTACAATGTCCCATGCTTGCAAAACAGCAGACAATGGTGCCTTCACTTGAGTGTGTAGGTTGCCTTGAGCTTCCATCTTCTTTTTATTCACATGTGGCAAGTCATAATCATCCCCCCGCCCTTGCTTTGAGTATTTCATTCATTACAAATTGGAGGGTCATCCACACATTGCTTAGAGTTTTGGGATCTAATTCATAAAATGCCTCATTAACAGTCTCTACCATTTTGTCTACATCCTTAGGCATTTTCTTATGCATTAGAGATTGAATGCTTCTAAAAAAGCCTAAGTCGAAAATATTCAAATCTGGACTGTTTGGTGGTTGTTGAATAAGAATGAAAGTGAATCCATCTTGCATATGAACCTGCTGCCATTCTGGATCCTCTTGTGTTATGTGGGCCTTGGCATTATCCTGTTGAATGAATATGATTTTTGAGCTTCCATCATTTGGCCATTTTTCTTTGATTGCTGGAATGATTTTGTTGATCAACATGTTTCTTGTGGCTTTTTTGTTGACGGATTCCACTACCTTGGTGATGATTGTCCCCTTGTCTCTATTTTTTGATGACCTCTTTGATGCCTCTTGGTATGTGAATGGGAAGATTCCAATCTTCCCATCGAAAGTGCATTGCCCTTGTGAATTAAATCTAGGCCTAGCCACTGCTGCTGTGAACACCACCTTAGGAATAAATTTGCTTGAACTTGCAACTCTATATTTACCCTTCTCAGCTGGCGCAAGATATACTCTTTGTGATTTCTTGCTAAGATTAAACCACTTCTCATCTATATAAACAAAGTCAAACATGGTGTAATACTCCCTCTTTGATGATGTCGTGTTCCCTTGAAGGAGCATTAAAATCCACTCTAGTCTGGTTATCTTGTTTGCATCCTTTAACCCCGGATGAAGTGCATTTGTGTGTGGCTTAATCTGTCCCTTTTTGACCATCCTATGCATTGTGCTCTTTGAAATGCCCAATTTTGTTGTCAAGTCCTTTATGCATGACCTGTCTCCCATATTAATTGATGAGATTGCTTCTGTTGCAACTTGTCTTTTTCTACCACAATTGGTGAACTTTGAACTCACATCATACTGTTGCCCTTGATTTTTCTGCTTCTTGGCAATGTTCCATATTTTGCTTATGCTCCTCCTTGAAATGTTGAACTCTTGTGTAGCCTGTTGTATTGTTCCACATTCAAGGCATCCATTTGTTGCCTTGTTTAACAACCATAGCAAAATGTTGAACTTTTTATCACTATTGAGTCTGCTGCGTGATGGCTGATGATGTCCAAGCTCCACTTGCTCTATTTCCTGGTCAACTGTTGTGTGTGTCTCTGTTGAAGCCATCTCTTGTTCCTGTTGTGGTGGTTGGTTGAGATCGAATGCAAATTCTGGAACATCTTCCATGTCCCCGATGGCCGTTGAGATCAAATTGAAAGTAAGTTGGCTGATTTGGAAATGGAGCCTCATTTACATTTATGGCTGAAGCCATCTGCAGTGGTCAATGATGTTATTTGTCCCTTTTTTTTTAAATTGCTTTGGAATTTTGCTCATGAAGAGCTTTAATGGCCTGTAAATGAAAGAGCTTTGAATGCTCTTTAAATGGCTGAATTAAACGAGTTTGAAAGCCTTTAAAAAGGGCTTGAGTATCTAGTGATCCGTGTGAACAAAAATGTTGGATTCCTATTGGTCAATATAAGTTGGGTTGGATTAAGGGAAAAAGGGGAAATGATTTACAACTTCTATTCTCTGTAAAATTGAGCTTCTATTCTATGCAATTTTCAGCAACTGTCAAATCATTTAGTACAATTGAATTTTTCTTAATTCTTGTGCTTTTCTTCAAATGAGAACATCAAACCGGGACAGAGGGAGTATATGACTCGGTTAGCATAGAAGATATTTTTTTTATGAAAAAGGTGAAATAACATATTTTAAAATGTAATTACTTTGCAAGTATTTCAAGGGATTCAAATAATCTTCTTAATTCTCTCTCATTGATTAATTTTTCGAGTTCTAAAGTCTTTTAAAATTTAAGACAAAACAAACTTATTATTTCTTTCAATTTTTAAAGTGTCATTAAAGCCTTTAGAATTTGATCCTAATTAGGTGGTGTGTAATGTTTTCAATTCATTTCTACATTAATTATTTTGTCATTGGAAACCTTTCCTCTTCTTTTCTACATCTTTATTATTTTGTCGTTAAAAATTATTAAATGTTTCAATTGATATACAAATATGTGATTAAGTTTTATCTGGTAATTAAATTGTTCTTAATAAAAGATTTTTTTTTTAACGACACTCTTTAAGGATCGAAGAGAGTGTTAATTAGGAAAAAAATACGAGGTGTCAATTAACTTGATGTCATGTCATTATTTCAGGTATCACAACATAAGTTTCACCGGAATCTAATTGTCGTACTGTTTTAGGTTAATATCATGATAGTTCGTATTATTATTGGTTTAAAGCGGATACTTGGTATTATTACGAGTCACTTTTCGAGTTCGTATTATTTTTGGTTAATATCGTAATAGTTCATATTACTGCCACTGATTTTTAAAGTTCATATTATTATTAGTTTAAAATTAATACTTTATATTATTATAAGTCTTTTTTTTTCTTCAAAAAATAAAGAATAATTATTAATTAATAACGAAAACAAAAAACCTAGGTTGGGTTTATTCGATGCGTTCGCTGTACCTTAATGGCAAGGGTCACGCGCTCACCTCTCTGAGAGCTCTCCTGTCATCTCGTTCGTGAACGCGGTTGCTTTGCCTCCATTGTCAGCATCCCACCGCCTTCGCTTCGCTCAACCCTAGAAACTCTCTCCCCTCCTCCTCCATCCCCTCGGCGGCCGTCGATGCCGTCTTCTCTTCCGCCACCCTGACGCCGCCGCCTCCTCTACCTCTCTTGCTCCGGCCGCCGCTTTCAACGCCGACATCGGCTTCCAAGGCGCGCACTTCGAGCGCAGCGTGGCTTCTCCGGCGAAAGCAGCGGTGTTTGTATCAAATAGATTTGTTCGATTAGGCCAATTTTATATAAACGGCCTTTTGATTTCGCTAGTTGTTTGGTTGAACCTTATCGCTGTGTGGTGCGGTTTAAAAAAGGGGGAAAGTCATGGCTGTGTATTATAAGTTCAAAAGTGCAAAAGATTACGATTCAATTCCTATCGACAGTCATTTCATATCTGTTGCCAATCTTAAAGAAAGAATTTTTGAATCAAAGCATTTGGGCAGGGGTACTGATTATGACCTCGAGGTCTCCAACGCCCAAACTAATGAAGGTTGGTTGATTTTACCGGATTAGAGGAGTTATTTTCTTGTAGTTCTAAACTAATTTTAGGTTTCGATACAAGACTGTGTCTATTACTTAGCTCCTATATTACAAATTCTCATATGTTGTGGTTTGAGCTATAAGGTTTCTGCAAATATCTCGTTTTCGGAAAACAGGCATTATAAGGTTGTTATTATGATCTAATGTGCAAAGTGCACCTGAACTTGTTGCTAACTGAATAGGCTGAATGAATATAAGTCTGTTTCTATCACTTAGCTCCTAAATATAAGTTAAATTACCAGTTCCCATATGCTGTGCTTTGAGATTTAAGGTTTCTTGAATGCAAATATCTGGTTTTCGGAAAACAGGCATTATTAGGCTGTTGCTATGATCTAATAGGCTGAATAACTTGGATGGTGCACCTGAACTTGTTGCTAACTGAATAGGTTGAATAACATCGATATAAGTCTGTTTCTATTACTTAGCTCCTAAATATAAGTTAAATTACCAGTTCCCATATGTTGTGCTTTGAGCTTTAAGGTTTCTTGAATGCAAATATCTGGTTTTCAGAAAACAGGCATAATTAGGTTGTTGCTATGATCTAATAGGCTGAATAACTTGGATGGTGCACCTGAACTTGTTGCTAACTGAATATGTATTATCTGTATAACTTGTATTCTGGTTCAGCTTTCCCAACATTGGTCAGCTGTAAAATAAACTATAAAAGCTTTCCTGTCAGAAGTCATATACCAGAACTAAGGTCTGATGAATGTCTGTTTCAATTACTCAATTCTTGGTTATAGATTAATTCACAAATTTTATGTGCTGTGCCTTGTGGTTTTCAATGGGATATTTTAGGATCTTAGATATATAAAAACGAAGGCCATAATCTCTCATTCAAAAGGGGAATTTGATTGTTAGCAATCAATGGCTCCCAAAAACAACACTGTGCATTCTAACTTATACAGATTTGGTTTAGGGAGGTTTATGTCTGGCAGGGGACAGTGCCTAGGTGGTACTTCCTTTTTTTTTCCAGAATTCTAATGGTCACTAGGTTGTTGCTCTGCAAGAATTTGGCAGCTTCACTTGGATACTGTATTTGAATGTGTTTGTAATCAAATAGATATTCTAATTTCTGGTTCAACTTGCCTTGATATTGAACAATTGTGAAATAACAGATTAAATGAGTTTTTTTCTTCCTGAAAATATTTCGAAGTTAAATTATAAAGTTTGATGTGTGTTATAAATCTATAATTAACAAAAATTTGCGTGATGTTTGTGGCTCTGGGCTTTTTAATATGAAGTTGGAGGCTGCCGTTTTATTCTCACTCATGGAGGGCCTTCTGTTAATTGTAAAATTTTGGCTCCCCAAAAAAGACTACACTTACACTTATAATTGGACTGGTTGGTGAAGGCACATTTGAGGGTGGTGAGGTGGTGTTTTCTTTGGTTTCAAATACTGTTGCTCATAAGGTATTTGATGTGCAACTGAGTGGCTGTTTATGTTGAATAGCATATGTGAACATGTGCATGTCAAATAGACATGTAAATATGCTATATTCAGATTCAACTTACCCAAGCATTGGCTAGCTCTTATTTAACAGAGTAAATGATTTTCTTTTTAGCAATTCTAAGTTGGTTTGAAGATTTGATGTGTGTCTATTCTATTATTCAATTCTAGTTATAGACTAATTAATAATTTTTCATGTGTGTTTTGTGGTGTGGTTCCGAATGGGCCTTCTGGACTAAATGCATAATACTAGAGACCCAAGTTTTGTTATTTTATTCCTCAAACTCGTTTCTTTAATTGAGTGCAAAATTTTGGCTCTAGAGAAATAGTACTGCACACTTAAGCTCATAATTGGATTGGTGGGTTTGTGTTTGGGAGGTGAGGGTGGTGGTTGGGCACTTGGGCCGCTGGGGTTTTTATTTTTTTGACTTCCAAATTCTCGGTCATCAGTTTGTTGCCTGCAATTAATTTGTGTTTTAACTTGCATAACATATATGAACAAGGTCATATTCTAATAGAATCCTAAATTCTGGTTTAAATTCCCCAAATATTGGCCACTTCTATCAGGTCTATTCTGAAAAACGGTTTGTGGTGTCATGATAACAGTCCAGATGAATTAACTTTTTTAGTTGTGGGCCGGCCATTGATTTTTGGAAGCCATTGTACATCAACTGTTTTTTTTTCCTATATGGCTTGATATTTTTGCAGCTTTTTATAGAATGACTTGTCTGTTCTCTGGTTTCAGAGTATCTTGATGAAGCTATGTTGATCCCGAAAAATACATCTGTTTTAATTCGACGCATTCCAGGACGGGGTCGCATGCCCACTGTTACTCAACCAGACGAGTACTATCTTCAACCCTGCAACTTTTGAGCATTTATATGTATTTTTTAGATAGAATTTGTAATTTAATCAATAAGCTTATTAGGCTTTTTGCTTTGTATCTAGTTATTTATGTGCTGGACACAAGAATTTGTACATTTATTATGACCAATAAAACGGAAAATAATTTGTAGACTTGTTTTGTGAATGGATTCAACCTGTGGAGAGTAAATTTAATTCCCGTTTATTATCCTGATGAAGATTAGGTGAAGAACTATATAGACATTCACAGGCTAGCCTGCAGAGTTGTATATTGGTACTTGAGCTGGATCTATGATTGATGTTTACAGGTCAAAGGCTGAAAGCAAGGCCGAGGAAGATTTCCCAATTAGAAACAGCTTCACATTGGGTGATGTTTCTAGTGTGAAAGATGTAAGCCATGGCCTTGCTCGTTTCTTTTGTAAAAAGTGTAGACCTTGTTGTGATAGTTTGAAATTTGAATCTTCTAGTTTGAACCTCCGGAATGGGATGATGAATTTGGGCTTGAATTATATGCACCAATTCCTGAAGTAAATCCAGTACATATTAGCAATGTGATTCAGGACGACCCTGCTACAAGCAAAGCTGATGAGGAGAGTAAGATCAAGGCATTAATTGAAACTCCAGCATTAGATTGGCAGCGGTTTGTTTCTGTTTATATTAATTTGTATTATTGGTTGATCCCTTTAATTCGTTATATAAAGAGATCTACATTTGACGTGTATTTGAACAATGCAATGCAATTTACAGTCAAGCTGCTGAAGGATTTGGAGCTGGTAGAGGCTTTGGAAGGGGAGGAAGGATGATGGGTGGTCGTGGATTTGGTACTTTTTTTAGCTGACCTATTCATATGAAGCTAAAGTATTTATTGTTACTTTTGTCCTTCGTGTTCTTTTTCATCATCGTGATTTTATCTTTGGTCTAGTTGTTTTTTGACTTATTCTCCCCTGAGTTGTCTTCTTTTTTCGGCAATTTATGTTTTATAGTTATAAGTCTTATTTGGTTGATGGTAGTTAGCATTCTTTGATGCCACAAATTAATCTTGGATACAAAGTTCCATGATCAGAACAGTATTTTAGCTTATCAGGGACCTTACTCTGCTAATCTTATAGGTCGGGCTGGTCCAGCTGGCAAACCTCCACCAGGCTATGTATGCCATAGATGCAAGGTGCCAGGTCAGTTGATGCCTACATATAGCTACTGTTTTTATCTATTATATTTTGGGCATTTTCAAATATGCTAAACACGAGAGCTTTGCATAGGGCATTTTATTCAGCACTGCCCAACAAATGGTGATCCAAATTACGACATTAGGAAAGCTAAGCCTCCAACTGGAATTCCAAAGTCAATGCTAATGGTCAATCCTGACGGATCCTATGCGTTGCCAAGTGGTGCAGCTGCTGAGATGAAGCCAAACGAGTGTGTTACTTTGCCATTTTTAAATGCTGATTGTACCATCTGTTTGAGGATACTTGTAAGTTGATAGGGATTTTGCTTCTTGTTTTAGGGCTGCTTTTGAAAGGGAAATTGAAGGAATGCCTTCTGCTCGTCCTGTAGGAGACCTTCCCCCCGAGCTTCATTGTCCACTGTGCAAGGAAGTTATGAAAGATGCTGTATTAACCAGTAAATGTTGTTTTCAGAGTTTTTGTGATAAATGTAAGTCTTGGTAATGTTTTGTACAATGGTTTTATTTGATTCCTCGTGTTATTTTGGTCGACGACTTGAAACTAATTTCATTGTGCCTGCAAACTATTGGGAAATAAACATTTCGATTTTTAATCCTTCTAACCTCTTTCCTTTAGAAACCTAGGCTTTTGATCTGTATAAATGATATATTAGGCCCTTCATTTGTCTATAAGGTTATTCTGTCTGTAAGGCATACATATATTGGATAGTTAAAGTGATCATTGATCACATAAGTTCTTGATGGATTATATTGCTAATCAACTTGTTGGAGAGACATAGTGTGATGGTTTCTGCAAACAAACAGGTGAAATCTAAGATTTGGTGTTAGTCTAGTGCCTCCAGTTGACCTACTTCTTATTGCTTCCATGTATCCATATTTACTGATGAATTTCTAATATGTAGATGCCATCAATCTAATGAGTTAATCCGTGTGATTCATACGATGAAGCATGCATATTGATATAGATCTAATAACTGTCTACATCTTTCTCAGGTATCAGGGACTACATTATGTCTAAGTCAGTTTGTGTGTGTGGGTTCAGAGATATACTTGCGGATGATCTTCTACCAAATAAAACTTTGAGGGATACAATTAATCGTATCTTGGAGTCTACTAATAGCAGTGGTGATAACGCTGGAAGTGCTCTGCAAGTTCAAGGTATTTTTTTTACACCTTAACAATAACATAATTCATGATTGTGAAATGCTGGAGTTGGACTTGGTCTATAATGTTGATGGAAGCAAAAGGCTTGCATTATCAGTTTAATAGTTACATGCTTTTTTGGCTTATCTTTCTGTTCTTTCCCTTTAGCTACTTGTTCGAATTTTATTCCTCCTTTTTTCATCACCTGTGTCATAGCCCTCTTCCTGACTGCTGAAATGTAATGCTATTCTGTCATTATAATCACTTGAATGTTATCATTTATCACTCCTTCAAATTTAGTTAACTATTCAAGTAAGAAGATATTCAAGTCAGAAATTGTTAGAATCCTAAGGATGAAAGACTTTTGAGGAATCCTCATTCTGTATTCAACTTCAAATTTAATGTCTGAATACAAATGACATCTTACCCTTCTTTTTTCTTTTCTTTTTTTTTCTTCAGAACTTACCCTCCTTTTTATAATGGAAAAGAATAGACATAACTAATTCTTGAGAATAATAAAAGAACTAATCTAAAAACCAGCAACTTACAGATAATTGGAATATTCGAAGTGGGAAAGCGAAATCCTAAAAAGTAGCTGGTGGAAAATAAGAAATTTTAAATTAAATAGGAATAGAAATTAATTTCCGCAGAACTAAGGAACGTATCAGAAATCTGGCATCATTTTTCAATCATAAATATTGATTTAGGATTGATTTCGGCTCATATGTATTTTCTCAGCACGTCAGCTCACATGATTCATTTACTTCCCAGTTTTTTAATATAGTGGGATGTCTATGCATCATTGCTTATGCATTGCAAATATTGTTTATTGTCTATCAGATATGGAATCAGCCAGGTGTCCTCAACCCAAAATGGCTTCACCAACACAGTCTGCTGCCTCCAAGGGGGAGCATGTCCCACCAGCATCTGTCAAAGAAACTCCTAAGCCTGAGGAGATTGCAAATGAGGAAAGGTCTGCTGGTCCTTCACAACCTTTAAATCAACAGACCTCAGATAAATTAAAAATGCCTAAAGTTCCAGATATCTCTGAAGCTACTCGCGAATCAGCTAGCGCCAGAGAACCTGCATCCCAGGGTAATGCTCCACCAGTTGAGGAAGAAGTGCAGCAGAAACTGGCTGCTGCTGAAGGTGTGTATATATTTGCATTTTACTCAAGAAGCATGAATTTAATCATGTTCTTCTAAACAAAAATTGTACACTCTGAACCAAATGTTTCCATCTACCTCTTGATTATACTAAATTAGGGAGAGGTAAATGGATCTATAGCTATAAATTTGCCTTGCACATATGAACTTGAGATAGTAGCTTAATGTTCAGATGCCATACCAACTTGCTCATCTGATAGAATGAAAATGATAGTGATACTATGTTATGCTATCGTACTCTCGGTATTATGTAACCTTTACCTTTTGCTCTTTCTATTCCGATGGGCTGTCTTTCATTGTTGGAGTTGAAGGCTCTCTTGGACTTTGCCTAGTTGGCTAGTTTCAAACCACTTTTGTATAGTCACTTTCTTAATCAATGCAAATTTACCTTTATTCAGAAAGAACTCTTCTGTGCTATTTGAACCCCCTAACTTCATCGTCTGATGATTTCTTTGGATGCTTTATCTATACAAATATGATGATGTGACGTGCTTCTCACCTGTTGCCGATAATTGATCATGCCATGGTATTTAGTCAAACAGAAAGTACATTTATTTTGTTGAGTAAATGAATCCTAGTACTTATGGTACATCGATGTCTAGACTCTATATTGTTCTATCACATAGAGAAGTCTATATTCAGTAAAATCTTTTTTAAAATGCTCAGATGATTATATACCAGCTCAATTGTTTTGATATGTTGGATGTCCTTTATAATCCGTTTTTCAGTTAAATGGTATTATTCTTAACATATTTCGTTCTCATTTTTCAGCAAAGAAGAAGAAGAAGAAGAAACCACGTTTGCCTGTAAATGGTACACTTGATCTTTTTACGTGCTCATGCTGTCGGTATTTTCTGTTGTTCTGCATCGCACGTGCAAGTTGTAGAGATTCAGTTCTTTTGCTTCTAACTACTGTCCTTGGCAAATGGTGACTTGCAGCCGTTGACATGCAATGGAGAAATCCACAAGATTATGCAGGAGATGGTTTTATGATGCCAATGGGCCCTTCTACCTATAATCCGTATTGGACAGGAATGCAACCTGGGATGCAACCTGGAATGGACCCGTATATGGGTTCATTTGGTGGTGGAATGCAGTATAACATGGGGTATGGTCCAGGGCCTATGGGGCCCATGGGGCCCATGGATATGCCTTTTATGGGTGTTGGACCCAATGATCCTTTTATGGCACAAAATCTCATGTTTCCTCCCATGATGCCTCCACAGAGGTAAATTTGGTCCTTCATTTTTTTACAGCTTTATTAGGACATCTTTTTTTAGCAAATTCACATTTTAGGTTTTTAGAAGTCTTTTTTTTTCCTTTCGCATCAACTTACAAGCTCAACTTTTATCACACATCAACAAACCAATTCTTAAATCTTAATCACTTTTAACAATCTCTTACTTTGTGTGCTTTAAAATGTTAATGCATTAAGAATGAAGCTCATGATAAGAAGGGCACGTGGATGGCGGGTTCCATCTTGTTCCCACATCAGAGCTCATATAAATAAGAGGGTGTGTTGAGCTTTGCCACAATTCGAAAAACTTTGGAGCTCTTGTAGAAGAGCTATGTGGAACGAAAACCACCCCTATCAGCCTGACAAATGCATGGAGAAACCCATGAAAAATTCTAAAAAAATGATGGATTCAGATGCCCTTGTATGGCAGTTGCTAGAGGGCTTTCATTCCAGTATATTCTATTATGGGACTACTCCGGTATAAAATACCTGTTTTTTCATTTTGTGTTGCTTCTGGGATTCTCTCTCCCTTTGTGCAGTAGGTACATCAATACAAACCATTGATATTTTATTTTCTTTTAATTCTCAGGGATCTTGCAGACTTTGGCATGGGCTATAATGTCAGACCTCCTTTGATGACAAGGGAAGAATTTGAAGCCAGGAAGGCTGATCTAAGACGAAAGCGTGAGATGGAACGATTGGGTGAAAGGTAGACACTTGAGATTATAGAACGAACTTAATTTTGAATTGGTATCTGTAATTATGATCGATTTTTTTGCAAAGAGTGTACTGTCATCAGTAGTTGTGTACTTGTGTTTCTGTTGATAAATTGTTTTGATTCCATATTATTGATTTTCAAATCCATCGGACATTATTAAATTGCCTCTCTGCTGTGGTCAGGAGATCTATGGACATTGGAATTCTTCAGTGACTAAACTTGTTTTGTATTTTCTCTTCTCCAGGGAGATGCCAAAAGGTCGTGATCTTGGTAGGGAAGTAAGCAGCAGTGTGAATGGCATGCCCATGAAATCAAAATCTGTATGTTATTGTGGACCAAGCTTATTGTTTTCATTTTTGCATCCAAAGGCTCTTTGCATGAGATCTTTGTTAGTAGAATGGATGAGGATGAGGATGAGGCTAGAACACTTACTTATTCTCTCTCAAGGGCATCCCTAGGGCTTTGCATCTGGTCTGGACCGGAATTTTTCATAAGTATGAACCAGAGACCAGATTAGGCTGACATGTATATTTTTTTTATATATACTATTAATAAAGTTTACCGCTTTTTTATTTTAAAATTATTTTTATATGAGATTTTATAATTTATAGGTTTTATATAATTTATGTATATTTCTAAATAATAGTTACTAATAATAAACTAAATAAACATATATATATATTAAAAATAGTTTTTCAGTCCATTCTGGTCCGACCCAGAAAATTCCTGGTTTGGACCAGACCAGAAACCAGAACCCTTGATTATTAAGGACCAAAGAATCACGGGTCCGGTCCAGATCATTTTTTAACAGCCCTAGGCATCTCTATATGAGTGAGTCTAAAGTTTGTTTAAGCAATCTTCTTTCTCCATCAGCCAAGCATAATATTCGATGGCCTAGTCCTCGTGCATTCAAAAGTCGCAATCATAATGTTTTGCCTTGATATGTAATCAGAGATGATTGGACTAATAGTGCATGTACATTTCTGTTTTTATCATGTTAGTGCAATACAATTCCTGGTGTTAAGAGTTAATATACCTTAGAAGCAATTGTGTTAGCATGGCCATACATTATAGATGCTGTATTTGTTCATAGTATTTAGTAGTTTAGTGTATTATTTTGGATACATATTGGTAATGATCCTTGTTATTGCAGATGAATATATTTTGCTCTCTTCAACTATTTCTATTTATAGTTTTGCGCAATATTGTTACATAGAAAATTATTCTATAGAATTATCTACTTTCTTAGACTGTTTGTGCATACTTGGGCATCTGCAGAAGCCAATCCCCAGCCGTAGAGAACCGAGTGAGGACCGCTATGACCGAGATCAACGGGACCGCCATCGAGAGGATCGTGGTGGCAGCAGTAGCGGTAGGAGCCACCACCACCGGATGGAAAGAGTTTCACCTGCGCCATCCCGTCCTGACACGGATTATCTCCCTCGTCCGCCCACCAAGAGGAAATCTGAACACCACTACCAACCCTCACGTGACACCTCCGACCACCACCACCATGCAACTGACCGCGAACGGTCCCGTTCCCGGGACCGAGACCGTGATCACGATCACCGCCATCACCGTCCCCGAAGGTCGGAGTCGTCTTCGAAGCCCTCGGAGGAGGCCCACCATCACCGTCCCCGAAGGTCAGAGTCGTCTTCAAAGCCCTCGGAAGCGGCCTCCGCCACCCTTGAAAAATCGACCTCGGCAGCAGCCGATGCAGCTGCAGCAGCAGCGGAACGGAAGCATAAAGCCAGCGTCTTCTCTCGTATCAGCTTCCCGGAAGGAGAGGAACCTAGCAAGAAGCGGAGAGTCTCTTCCGAGCCCAAACCCGCAACAACAACCAAGGAAGCCTCGGTTAACGGTTACACGGAGGCGGCATTGGCTGTGGCATCATCCTCAAAAGGAAGGAGTAACCACGGCCATAGCCACAGCCATAGCCAGGTGGACTACGAGTCGAGCGATGATGACCGGCATTTTAAAAGGAAGCCATCGAGGTACGAGCCATCTCCGCCCCCTCGACAAGAGGAAAGTAGGCGGTCAAGAGGGTCTAAAGACAAAGAACGAGACCGAGACCGTAGTAGCAGGCACCGGTGAATCCTCGGTACCCAAAGATCAAGTGATAAATGTGTACTTTCTTTTTGCTTGGGGGTGGCTAAAGGATTTGTGACCACCCAAATGTAATAGGAGCCCTTGGGTTTTTGGCTTAAGGATTTGGCTCGTATCTTGAAATTTGGGATCGAAATCAGTGAAATTGTAATATTATTTATAGCTTAATTTCACTATTCTTTTCCTATTTTGCTTTGGTACAAGAGTTCCTGTGAAAATTTGAGTCGTCTTTTCAAATATCAAAACTCTTTTGCAAGTTGCAGCCAAAGGAAAACTGTTCTATGTACGTTCAAAATATAAAAAGATGAGTTTTTGTTTCCATTGATTTTATGTATTCGTGTTTGTAAACACTATGTTTAGAATGGAAGATTCGTGCAATTCGGATATCTGAGGTGCAGTTTTATGTTTGGATAAATTTTTAATGCAAAATCACAATCCGGAAATGGTAGGACTAAGCTTGAGACAAGCTATAAAATCCGGATATCCGGAAACGTTTGGAGTGAGCTTGGAACAAAATTAAAACATCCGGATATCCGGATTTAACTGATGAGAATAAATTATAAAATCGGATTTCCGTAACTGGTAGAGCTAAGCTTGGAACAAAAACAGACTATAAAATCTGATATCCGGAAAGGTTTGGAGTGAGCTTAGATTAAAAAATTTACATCCGGATATCCGGATTCAACTTATTAGAATAATTTGTAAAAATCGGATATCCAAACTTTCTGGGCAATTGAGCTAAAAAGATCCGGATATCCGCATTTGCTTAGAATTAAAATTGTACAGATATCCGAAAATGTGCAAGCATTTATTCCGGATCGGATATCCGTTTGCAATAAACCGGATATCCGTTTCCAATATAACCGGATATCCGACTTATCAATGAGATTCGGTTATCCGATTTGTTAATTGGTCTGCGCATGAATTGAAACCGGATAGAAAATGTGCAAGCATTTATTCCGGATCGGATATCCGACTTATCAATGCGATTAGGTTATCCGATTTGTTAATTGGTCTGCGCATTAACTGAAACCGGATAGTTTACTTTGTCAATTTTACGCTTTTATTCCGGATCGGATATCCGGTTTATCGTTTAAGACATACAGCCTTAACTAGCTGTTTCGCGCAATAATCAAATCCCTATTTGGCATTTCATTTGACGAGCCTCTTTGTTACTTACCAACCAACTGGGCTCAGTTTATCCCACATTCCAGATCAATTATCAAGCTCATTCCGGATCGGAAACCAACAGGGCAAAACTAACAATTTATCCCTCATTTCCAGATCAATTATCGAGCTCGTTCCAGAAACCAACTGGGCAACCAAGTACCAAAAAAATACTACAGTTACAACTCGTGTACCAACTAGAGCAAGGCTGGCATAAAAAGGCATTGTCTTAACTTCAAACACCCATCTACAGTTGCGGTCATATACAAAACTAAATTCAAATTCTAATCTCTACTGAAAAAAATCCTAAAACAGGATCCAACTCTGATCAACCCAAGTTCATATCGAGATCCTAGGACTAGAGTTTACAGCTACAACCTCAACAGATAAATATACATAAATCATTTCCCTGCTGACTAATAACATGAAATCAATAGCCCGAAACGTCGCTCAGCACAAACCCCACATCAGCTACAATCATTTTCCTGACAGAATACAAAAAAAAGTGGATATCAGTTTCACAGTAATCAGCAAATGCTTTAACCCAAAAAAAAAAAGAGAATAAATAAGGTGTAAGTTTTAACAAATACATCTGGTTGGTGCGCTCTTAACGCGGCTCTTTTGGCCTTGGCCTTTGTCATTTGAGACAGAAGACATCTTGGGAATAACCAATGAACTCTGGAGTCCTTCTAAAAGCTGCAAGATAGATATGAAACATTGATTAATCCATCTATTTTACCACAATTTTGATAGAGTTCAAACTAATGCTGTGTTTGACATGGTCAATAAACTAGTTCATAAACTCAAACTAGTTGAAATAAATCTTAAAAATGTGTTTGTAATGCACCAATAAACTAGTTACTAATTAATTAGTTAGTTAAAACGATAAGCTAAAAAAACTAGCTTATTTACTAGTTTAAGGTAGTCTATTTGTGTAAAAAGATGAGACGAAGTAGTGGGGAGGTAGGAAAGAGGGGAGAGAGAAAAAGAGAGAAGGTAGTTTTAAAAAAAAAACTACTTTGATTTCTACCTAGGAAACTAGTTTACAAGCACAAACACAATTTATTAGTTTTAACTAATTTTATCCACTATTTTAACTAGTTTTTCAACTCTAATTAACTTATTAACTTTAATTAGTTTTTTTAACTACAATGACTCCTTAACTAACCCTATTCAACTGAATAGCCTGTTCATCATGAAAGGTAGTTAGTTCATCCCGGATACTTAATGTAGCTTGCATAATGCAATAGAAATTGAGTTTAAAAACTTACCCTATGAGTTGGCTGAAATCTGCGGTTAGATCTGCGAGGCTCGCTAGACTCAGCTGCTGCCTTTTCCTCATCAATTTTAGTCAATTGCCCACCAAATGGCACATGCTTTCGTTTATTAAGCTGCTCAGTTTTGGCACTTAATGAGGACTTCTTATTCGAACCATCTAACTGATTAGCAAATAAAGAGGAAAGAGGTATATCAGCTGTGTCATCAATTCCAGACGAAGACCCAGCCATATTTGATATATTTTCTTCGTGGACATCAGATTTTTGAACTTCTTCCCCAGTAGACGTTGGAGCTTTGTGATGCTCATCAGCTTTTGTGGTGCTGACAGTTTTACCCTTCTGAGGCACTGTTCTATTTGAGATGGGACGAGATTTGAATGTAGACACTTTTGGAGCTTGCTTCTCTTTGGAATCAACTCTAGATGGATTTTTCCGTAAACGTGCTGCAGCTCCCTGAGGCATCAAATACTTTGCAAACTTTACTGGATCTTTAGTTTCATTCTCCTTTCTATTTTGATTTGCAGGGAAGTGTTTGCTAACTTCCATGAATTTTTGCCTCTTCCCAGTCCCGGGCTTTGGAACGCCAAAAACCACTCTTGATTTTTCCTTCTGCAAGCCAGTTCTCAACGTTCGCCGCGCATCAGGTTTAGTTTCAGCTTTGGTATTCTTACCAACATTAAATACTTTATCACTAGCTGTTAAAGCTTGCAATTTCGATTCTTCAGTCTTTCCTGCACCAGGCTCAGCTTCGGCCAAGGATTGATTTTTCCCTTTTGAGCTTCTTATTGGACTTTGCAGCCTCGGTCGTTTTTCTAGCGGCATATCACTCTACACTCAGCAAACATGGATAACAGTCCATTAATGAGCAAAATGGGATTTAACTATATTATATACAGAACTAATGTCAGCAAAACAGAAAAATAGGGATATGAATCATTTGATGAATATCAAGGACCCAGAGTGAAATTGAAAAATAGATTATAGTTTTAATTTAGATAATACCTCAGTACTGTGGTCTTGCACTCTCAGTCTTGACCACTCCACCCAACTTCCATTGCTCCAAATACGTGATGGGCGTAGCTGTTGAACACTAACAGCTGATGTCTCTCCTCGAGCTGCAAATATAAAATGGTCACAATCATATCACAGCTCAAGTTTATGAATGCTTCTTCACTTGATTCACAAATTCAACACACCTGGAAAATGGACAGTCAATGTTGTCTCATCTTTCTCATTCTTTTCAGTTACAATGCCTTCCCACCAACTGAAAAGACAAGTTCAATGGGAAAATCAATTAGATCTAAAGAGATAATAAATGTCTAGGAGAAAAAGAGGAAAATCCATAAGAAATACATACACACATTATAAATTAGAACAAGGGAAGGGAGGTAAAGGACATCGCAAGATTACGTGTCTGAAAGATCTCTATGACTCTATACTAAAGTATCATTAAGTGATTAAAACACGCATTCCTTCCCCTTTAAAAAAGGAACCAAAATTTCCAAAATCTACTCACTATGTAAGAGCAGAAATAATGTAACATGAAGAGCAGGAAAGGGTTGGAAGAGATCCGACTTTGAAGTCAAAATCTTGACCATCTCACCATCTAGCTTACGAGAACCAAAGAGTTGGATCTTTCAAAAATATCAATACCTCACTGTCCTTCCCTTTTTTTTTCCCACTCTACCCATTCCAACCCTATCTAGCTCTATTCTCATATTATTATATTTTAAATTATCTTTGATACTTCTAGAATATTAATTGTAAATTGTGTTACTTCAATTCACTTTGCATAATTATATCTTAACTCCTAAATTTAATACACACTTCTTGCATCAAGAATGATAATCAACAAATAAATAAAATGAACATAAAGAGATTTGACAAACCTATCTTGAATGCTCACGTCGACCATATCTCTAACAGTCCAAGTATAACTTCCCATTGCTGACCTGCGTCTCTTCTTAGTTCCTTGCCAGTGTGAACCAGTTATTGGAAGGACAGGTCGTATTCTTGGTGCCTTTCCTCCGCCTTCTACTGCCACCCATTCCTTGAGGTTGTCATGACCTGTGACATATGTGCAAATAGAGTGTTTATTAAAATTTGTGTTAGTTACTATTTGAAACAAACACTCCGCGTACAACCAAGCAGTCATGGTCTAAGGAAAGGCCTAACAAATAACATTTTAGTTTCACTAGTGGTCGTTAGAGTAAAGAGGAAAGATTCACACAAGTTCACAACACAGAGGAAACCATCCTAAGGGAAATAAGCTGTTCTCAGGGGAGATATATCATTCACAAGAAACTGACATATAGTATTGCATACTGTAAAAGAAAAAGAGAGAACCTATCAACAAAGAAAACACCCACCCACAGATAAAATAATAAAAGCTGAAATGATGCATATCAGTGTGCTCAAAAGGCAAAAATACTAACACCATATGGAACATAATGACCCCAGAAGTGTATCACATGGAGTGAAAAGGGACAGAAAACAATATCAGAGAACTTTTGTAATTAGGAAATTTATTATAAAGATGTATTTTCATTAGGCAATACCTTCTTTTGATAATAGACTAGTATACTGCACAAAAGCTTTTCCGTCTTGTAATTTCAAAACGTTGGCTGAGAACCAGGCCGGCTTAAGACCATCATTATCCTTGTATACCTGAAAGAAGTTAAAAACAAGAGAAACTAGGGTAAGCCAAGCATAAAAGAACACTAGCAAGCAATCAGTAACATTAGTGACACAGTTACATCCGTCATTCATTATTTTAGATCCATCTTTCATTAAAGATTTTAAATCCATCTTTCATTAGAAAGTTTTAGAATACTTGCATATCTCAAAAAGTGACAATCAAACAGAATAACAAGATAAAAAGGTAAAAAATGCACAGACCTCAACAATAGATCCCTCCATGATGCTGTTTCCTTGTACTATACCCAAATCCTCAAGCTCGTCTTGAACACTTGCAGCTCCTGAGCTGTTTCCTTGGACCGTAGCAGAAAATTCACGGTTCTTGGCTACACCGACACCTGTTGATTCTGAGATCGTATCTGCACTTTTAGCATTATTATCAAATGGGTAATTTGAGAGCTCTCCTGGAAGAGTCTTACCTTGATCTGTGCCTTCATTTCCTTTCACACCTGAAGGACCAACCCTATTTTCCTCAATAGGAATCATAGCACCTTGAGCACCATCTATACTGATTTGTTCTTTATTCGCGTTGCCTGATTTTAGAACTAACTTAGAAGCAGCCTGGGACAACTTCCAGTAGCCTTCTGGGCCAGCATTTATTAATTCTTTCAAAGGCAGCGGGTCACCCATTGCAACAATTTTTCCTGCTTGAGATACAGCTTCAGCTGCAAGCTCAGCAGCTTTTAATATAGCATCCAGATTTTCAGCTTGTTTTGCAGCAGCTGAAGCAGCTTCTATTCTCCTCTTAGCTGCTTCTCTGGCAGCAAACAGTATGGAACTGGATTGAGTGTTCCCACCATCACCTGTTAAGATGGACGCAGGTGTAGCACTTCCCACACTGTGCACATTAGAGACTACATTCCCATTTTGAGCTCCACCGGAAATTCTACTAGGAGCCAATGCTTCATCAGCCATTAGTTTTGCCTGCAATGCAGCATTTGATGCAACCCTAGCAGCTGCTGCAGCAGCTTTTGCAACACAAGCTGCAGCTGCAGCTGCTCCTGCAGCAGCAGCTATTTTCACTTCAGCTTCTTGAGCTGTCCCAGGCTCCTGCTTAGCTAACTCACTCCATAAACCTTGGCAATGGCTTATAGCAGTAGCAGCTGAGACAGCAGCCTCCTCTGCCTGCAGTTTAGCATCTGTAACTTTGCCCAAGGTCTCCTCTGAGCAAGCAGAAACTGTTCCAGCATCCAAACGACCTACTTGCAGTAGAGGAGTAGAGCAAGCAGGAGAAGCATCTTTCATAGATGTTGCCACAGGACATGGAGTTGTAACAGGAACCAGTGGTGCAGGGGTTGGTAGAGGGGAAGCAACTATTTGTTCTGATTGAGATTGGGAAAGCAGAGAACTCTGGGGAATATCATTAGAGGCTTGAGATTTCTTTCTTCTTCTAGGTTTTGGGTCTGCAGTAGGCACTACTGGTGACACAGTACCTTTGGTTTGGTCAGGCACTTGGGAGCTCCCTGCAAGCACGGTGCCAGAGCCACCAGTTGGAACCAACGGAGTAGATGGGGCATCCTTGACACAAGATGGTGGTGCAGGCAATGATAAATCCTTTAAAGGAGTCAGTTGCATCTTTTCACTAACTGGTGTGGTAGTAAAGGGAACATTTACACTTATAGCAGGGGTTTGTGAAGCCCATGGACTGGGAGAACAGGTCACCTGAGACGGCCAAGTGGTGTGACCTACGATATTCCGTACAGATGGAATCTGATAAGAGTGCAAGGGAGAAACTGCAGACTGGTAATCCAAAATAGGCCTTCTCGGATGGCCACTCAACTGTGAAACATCATGGTAAGGTGTAGAAATACTCCAAAGTGGGGACGACAGAGGTATTATGGGACTTAAGATTGTTGACGGGTTAGCTTTGCTGCCAGTTCGGCTAACAGGCGACTGAAACACCTTACTTTGTGAGAAAACTTGTTTACCAGCTACCTCGGGCACTTTAGCACCTGAAAGATTCGACCAAAATCCAATCAAGAGCAATCATATAGAAAACCCACTCAAAACACAGCCAAATAACTGAAAACATAAATCTCTATCCACAATACCAGTCGAATGAGAGTTCATAGGGCTTTCACACATAGGCTGGGATTTTTTACCACGAGCCCTTTCCATGGCAGCTTGCCACACTGGCTCCCACACACCTCTTTCTCTATCTACAGTATGTTAGGAAACATGTCAGAGACAAAAGCATAATTGCACAAAAGCAATAATAACTTGCACACTTGTATTGGAAGCTACCAGATGGCCCAAAAGCTGACACCATGCAGGCTTCATCAGGGGCTGTCCCTTGGCTGCAAAAACAATGAAACACAATTTAGGCTCACACAACATATTTCAAGGGAATGGTGGATAATATATTCTAATTAGATGGCTTTTACCAAAATCCATGTGCAAAATTTTGAGCCAGACTACATATCAGGCTCCGATATCTTCTTTCTCGAAGAAGAGAATCCTACAGTCTATAAAATTTAAGCATGTAAAAGGTAGAAGGAATAGAATGTTTAAGAGGAGACGAACATTAATGATCCATAAACAAAGATCTGTGCCCGCAATTGAACTTGCTGCAAGTCAGTGAAAGACTGCTGAAATACTGTTGATGGGGACGCGTGATTCTTCAAAGCTGAAGCATTCAAATCTGGAAGTGCAGAAGTAGGAGTGGCTGCCGTGGTTGTTAGCTTCTTACTTTTTTGTTCTTTGGGAGTCGTCTGCAACCCTGCAAACTGACCAGGTAGACTGCTGCCGGGACTTAAAGAAACACTTGAAAGTTTACCCCTTTTGCGAGAAGGCTTATCTGGGGTTATTTCATTCCCATTAAACCCTGTCTGTGAATTCTCCTCGGCAGCTCCCTTCCCAGATCCACGTCTTTTACGTCCAGAAGTAGTTTTCGACACTCCATGAGCATGTTCTGCAGGACCAGAGCCTGGAATTTCGGGTGGCGCCTGTATCTTATCCACATCAGGTGTCGCCACTCCCTCCAAAACCTTCAGGAATTCATACACGTGAGTACAGAAAAAATGAACAGTTGATATGACCTTGTAGCAAGAAATATTTGCAAATAACATCCAGAAGCCAATCATGTATGGTGCTTATGTGTAAAAGAAGATAATCAGTGCTGCTTAGAATATACTTACCACTGAAGACTTGTGCATTGTAGCAATAGGGAATGGTGTCCAATTGTTGTCCTTTTCTTTTTCAACAACATCTGGTAGTGAATTGACCTTAAAAGTGAAGCTGTTATCATCCGCAGAAGTGTCTTTTACTTTCGGATCCTCAGAAGTTGAGGGCTTACTCTCAAGCTCAGAGCCTCCAAATCCCTCTTGCTTTCTTTCATCAGGAATTTGAGCATCAGAGCAAATAATGATTGTAGGAGAATTACATGCAGCCCTCAGAGGATCTGTAAAGATGGTTGAATTTAGCAAGTTGAGTTTTTTTTCCTGGGCAAGAATAGATTGTAGCTAGAAAGCCACCTTCAGAAAGGAAAGAAGTGCATCTAGTCTATAAACAACAAAGTGGCAAGCAAATCGTAATGGGCGTTTTTGGGGGACAATAACCCAGCAAAATCCAGGAAATAGCATGTATTCATTAATGAATGGAACTTGCAACAAATTTTCATGCATACAGAGCTTTTAATTTCCTGAAAGATTATAGAAATGGCATACTGCAGCTCTTTGTTATGTGGATTTTTCGACAGATTAAGGAGGGGACCTTATCAGACCTTACTCACCATAGAATTTTTCCAAGGCATAAGATAATAACTAGGATTTAATATAGATAGAAAAGAAGTAAGCACTAAAGCATTAATATAATACAACACAAACATGGGAAGAATTATCACCTGCGGCTGATAAAAATCCTTCTGCATCATTGCCCTTGTTCAGAAGTGAACCATCACAGCCAGGGAGAGCTTCCAATCCCTTTGAGCAATCACTTGAATTCGCTGTCTGAGATTCGCTCCCACTTGCAGTATTACAAGTCTCCATAGCTGGAATGAGCTTTCCTATGGTATCAGGAAGCTGAGAAGCAGTAGAATCATGGCGCTTGTCAAATTTAGCCTCACATGAACTGTCTAGTTCAGTTGCCGCATGATCAGCACTACTCAAAGTTGATGAACATGCACCAATTGGCATTCTAGCACCACTCTCATCTTCCTTATCTGAATGAGAAGATTTTCTTCCAAACGATCGTTCCTGCATCTCCTCGTTGTTTTCCTTTTCAACATGGTCATTGTTCCTCTTGCAAGGAACAGAATTGGTTTCTGAGTACAGAAAATTGTATAATCTAAGTCAATATAAGAGATGGAGAAGAAAGCTTAGCAATAGAATGAACAGATAATGTAAACAGACATAGTGCTCTCATCATATTAAGGACTGGTTTGGCTCAGTGGTAGAGGCAAAACTACTCCCATAATAATCATCAAATTTCACTACGTACCTGGCTCTGTCTCGGCCAGAATATCTGGTTGTGGTTGATTACCTATAGGCTCGTCATGAATAGGACTTTCCATTATGGTTGGTGACTGCATTCTCTGGTCACAAGCTGGAGCAACACAAGCCTCAGAACTTATGTCAGTAACATCAGTACACATCTTTCTTTTCTCTTCTTTCTTTGCATCCAAGGAAACATCCCCACTTTCATGGACATTAGAAAGTTGAACCGCTGCTTCATCCTCTAAAAATTTCTTATAACCATCGGCAAACCTGGATCCATCCACAATGACTGGCGAAGCATCATGAAGATCCTTCATATTTTCAACTCCACTTGTCTCCATAGTCAACTCAACAGAAGAGGATGATACAGGAAAACCCAAAGATTCAGCCACGTCAGCAATATTGGCATTTGTTATCTTATTTAATGAGTGAACATCCTCCCTTTTGATCAAAGTTGACGGAGAGAGACTCCCTGTAACATCATCACTTGGTCCGACTTCTTTATGTGAGCTTTCAGTCACGGTATCCACTTTGTCATTGCTCGATTTCTCATCTAATTGCAGAGCTGAATCAGTCTTTGGTTCTGAAATGGAATGGCTTTCATCATTAAGGCTGTTAAACTTAGTAGTGTTCAGTTCTGAATTATCTGTTAGTGTATCATTGCCAGTCAAAGCATCAGTCACCACTCTACTAGATGGCAAAACATCAGCTTGATGTTCCCCAAGTATAGTTGGTGATGTTAAAGAATTATCCCTGCCCACTTCCTCCTGCAACTGAGATTGAGTATCCTGTGTGCAAGACATAATAGAGGATTCATTCGCATTAATAGTAACTTCAGTACCAGTTCCCTTGTCTGCACGTTCCACATTCAAGCTAAAGCTACAAGAAACCTCTTCAGCATGCAAAGTGTGATCAACCTTGCTATGGTCCATTATTCCAGTATCTGCATTAGCCATCCCCTGTGATGAAAGCTGCTCGCTGGTATCATCACAAGCAACATTAACCAAATTATCACTGCCCTCAAGATCATGGCTGCTTACCTGATCAGGTGAATTTGAAGATCCTGGAATCCTGGTGTTAAAATTCACATCTTGAACTGGTACAACAGTGTGAGATGAACTATCTTCAGTTCTGTTCACAGATTCGGGAACAATACATTGAACCCCTGGTTCAATTTTATCATCACTTTCAGTGCCTAAAGGTGGATCTCCTTCAGTTACAGGCTCTCTACATTCTTCCTCAAGAATATCCACACACATTTGAGTTGAACTTTCATGATTTTGGACTAAATGCACTTGAGAAATAGTGATTTCCTCCACCTGTGATAACTTCCCTTCTACATGATTTTCCAAGCCTGAAATATCATTCAGCAGCTCATCCTGAGGCATACTGGCATCTGAAATTCCCATATACTCACTATCTATGTTATCATGCTCAAATTTAGGGTCCATTTTCTTTGTCAAGTCACCCAATTCATTAAAGGTATTGCTAATTTCACTAAAAGTGTCTCTAGGAACTATCTGCTCTTGCCCAACAGACTTTAGTAACAGTTCAACAGATTCTAATGATGTTGCCTCAGACCAAACATTATTACGTCGAGTAATAGAACAAGATTCAGTAGCACTAGAACTAAATTCAATCACATTACTTCCCCTGGAAAAGTCTTCTATCCACTGATTGTCTTCTTGACTTTGGATGCCAAGAAAAACCTCACTTTCAACAAGGCTGTCAAATCTTAGATGCCCCTGGAGGTTATCTTCGAAATCAAACCTAGGAAAAGCATATGGCCTCGACACTGATGAAGACTTGGATCTACCCTCGCCAGTTAGCTGAAGATTATGACCTTGAGTATCACTTCCATCATAATCCATCGGTGTATCCCTACACAAGATACAGTTGCACTTGTCAAATAGATGTTTGTATCAATGACCAAACGAAAATATTAAGACCCATACAGTAATGGAACCCCAAAACAATGTGCCTTTAGTCTTTAAGGAACCAAAAGTGAAAGGAAAAAAACGCATCACAAAAATAAATATTCATGAAGAATAATCACTACAAATATATAACAATATCTATTGAAAAAATCATTACCAAAAGAAATGGACAATAACGATTTATAGAATACCTGGAGTCCAAATCCCACGTATATAATCTGAAACACCTATATTCATGATTTACAAAAATAAAAACAACACTTGAATCCTGCATGCAAATACTAATAACTCTTCCTGTGGATGACGTAATTTTAATTGCTGAATCACAAGGTTTTATACTTACATTTCTCCTGTGTTGAGGACCATAAAATATTTAAACTCTAAGCATGTGATGACATGACAACCACAAATGCAAACTTTGACACACACACACAGATATATAAGATTTAAGAAAACCAACAAACAGTAAAAGATAATCAGGGAAACTATACAGGGTATCATAGGGTTTTGGACTTTTCTAGTCTCACTTGATGGACAATCCCAGTCTATATGATTTGGAAAAGTCTATGTGAGCCCTTCTCTACCAATTTTATCGAGCTTCAAACCACACATGGATCTCACATCAGAATTATTATAAAGTCACAAAAATCCAATTCACTCAATCAGATCACGCTTCTGTAATACATTTTACTATAAAATGCATTTATGTTTTGAAGCAAAAAGTTGCTTTAAAAAGCTTGCTATTATTGTATGAATATGTTTGTAAATGCTATACTAATTTTAAACTGAAACACAACAATTTATTTCTCATAGCTAATATTTAAATTACAAAAATACAAAATGCAATTGCCCATCACACTGAAAAATCTGAGCCTTAATGGTGCCATGTAAAATTTCTCGACCAATTATTAAAGATTAATCTTGTCATGATCAAGGTGAAACAACAACACAATAAAGTTTGCAAAATTTAGTGAGTGTATAAAATGCATCAGCTACATAATCACAAACCCCAATTTATGGAAAATATAATGATGAATATAATATAACTACACAGGTGCTTTTAAATTAGTTACAACCACTAGGCTACAAACAATCCAGTGAAATCCGTTCAACCCACTTGCAGCTGAGAGAGCTGAAACTCCTAAACACCAAAAGTTCACACCTTGAAAGAAAAATTAGCAACTAAGCAAACAAGTTAACTAAACTAAACAATCCGTCCATCCCTTGCAAGATTAGATAATGTAATCCACAAAACCGAGCACACTCCCCCACCTTTCCACGCCAAAGATCAATTGAAAGTCTAGGTTCCAACATTTTACAACAAATCTGTTTACCGACGCATCTACAAGCCAGAAGAAAGAACAAAAACAACACATTTGATACCAAAATGGAAAAAATGGAAAGTACCAGAGTAAGTAAGGCAGAAGAGACGCTACCTCCCTCCATCCGAAAAAGAAATCCCGCCAATCGATTCAACACTCCCCTAATCGAACAGTCATCACTTCTCCGCACCCCCTGCAGATCGAGAAACGAAACCCTAAGTTCAAGCCTCCGCGATTCGACCTCAATCACGCAGTCTCGCGCCACTCCATAAAAAATATATAACAAAATTGAAACCCTAATTCACTCACCTGAAAACACCGTCCACCACTGCGCTACACAGAGACCGCGAATTCGAAGTGCAAGCCCACCGTACAGAAGGAGGAGAGAAAGAGGGAGAGATGACGGAGGCGAAGCGACGGAGAAATAGAGACGAAGAGAAATGATTCGCTCGGTTTCAGAGGAAGAGAGGTGTATTCGTGAATGTGAGCTTCGTGTGGCGAAAAACAAATGGAACAAATACACTGTACAAAAAAGCACGAGGGGAATTTGATAAAAATGATTTTCGTATGTGTGAGCTTTCGAATTTTTAATTTTGAAATATTTTTTATTAAACAAAATCAAATTAAAATATACTGTATTTTATTTAGTCAATCAACTTTTATAATAATAACTCAAACCTTCAAATCCATTACATATTTAAATACGTTTCAAAAATCTGTCTTTATTATGAGAGAGCTTAAAGTATAAATTTTTTGCTTACTCTTTTTTACCGTAAAAAAAAGCATAAAATTACTATTTGGCATTGTTGTGGCCTGTGGGTAATTTTTATTTTTAAAAAAAAAAAGAGGGTTGGGCTAAACTTTGGAAGGTGTGAAAAGATGCATCAATTTTATTTTATTTTATTTTATTTTAACGATTAACTTAGATTTGGTGGTAAATTTAGGGTTGATAAACAACTTGTTGACACTTATAAATTAGTTAAATCGGTTTACGCCAACACATCTGGCTCAATGAAATAAAAAATTGTGAGATTTAATTTTTCATCCAAGTAAAAAAGAAAAGACAAGGACGGAACCTTGCAAAAATCTATGTACTTATGTTGTCCTATCAAATTATCATCAAGTGATTATCAAGTTTAATGCTTTATAGTCTTTATCTAATTAAAAATACTAATATGCCCTCGGAAATTCTTTAATACATTAGCCTAATTTATCTTCCTTATTAACCTAACTTGCATAATGCATTCACGTCTTCGGTGTCCGTAAACCTTTTTCATACATACATTCTAACTGTTTATAAATGCCTTCATTGATGTAAGGTAAAGTGAACGAAATATGAGAACAATATATGTGGAACAATCGATGGCCTACATTTCAAAAAAAAAATTGAGAATGTAAAAAAGTTGCAAATGACAATGCTTAATTTTGTTACTGAATATGCATAATTCTGTTATTGATTGTGCATGATTTTTTTTAAATTTCATGCACAATTAATTATAGATTATGCACAATCCCTTTTAAAATTATACACAATTAGTCACAACATCTAAAATATCATGCAGACTCAATGAAAAAAGTTATTACAATCATTTACAAATATTGTGCACAATTCGTTATAGGATTGTGTACAATCATACAAAAGTTTTGCTAAGTCATATGTAAAATATTGCACACTCGAGTTATTTTTTTTAATATGGCGATCGGACGGCCGAGAACCGTTCTTAGCTCTCTCCTAGAAGGGTGTTCTCTCCTGAACATGACCTAAAAATATATATATTATATGAAAAACTTTAAAACGTAGTATTTTTTTCAAATTGAATTGGAATGGACCTATATGTTAGGTCAAACAAATAGAGAAATTAAAGAAAGATGTTATATATAATACCAAAAAAAAAAGGCTTCTAAAGAGAAGGGAGAGATCCGAATTCATATCTTAATCAAATGATCGTAGAAATATTTCGAAAAAACTTCTATTTCAAGTCTAACAGTCTCATATAGCTGAGGAGGTTGAGATTAATTATTGAATCATTAATCCACCATTGTGGAAGCTTAATTGATGCTAAGTTGTGATTTCCTAAGTGGATCTTTGGGAGAAATTTCTGAAAATTTATGCAAGTTTTTAGGTTTGCGGTATCATTAGGGTTTGTAGTTGTTGTTGTCGCAGTTCAATTGTTAATTTCCTTTGATTTTGTTATGAAATGTTCGGATATCAATATCTTTGGTTTCACCCTGTTTTGTTGATTTCTCTAGCTTGTTAATGATGGTCTATCCGTCCCAATTTGTGGGCAATTTTTGTGTTTTGTCCAAAGTTTTCTTGTTTTTTACGGACTCCCGAGTTATGCCTGATTGACCGTCTTCTCTAACTGTTTGATTTTCGGTGTCGATGATGAATGCTTTTTGGATTCTATGGACGATGCCTACAGTTTTGACCACATTGTGAGTCTTCCTCGCTTGCATGAATTCGTCAATGTAGATTCTTGTGTGACATTCATGTTCTATGCATACTTTTGAAGCTATGTGGCACTTTATGTGTCACTTGTAGCTTTGTTGCTATTTTGGGTTATATAGCTGACTCGGCTAAAGTCGTCGTGCCGAGATAAAAAAATAAATTACCCTAAACTACAAACTAGTATAGCATGCAAGTAAGGGATCGAACCCAAGAGAATCGGGATTCTGAACAATCAGCAAATAACAAGACAGGGGTTTGAGAGTTTAAGCAAGTAAACAAATCTAAGTTTCAAATCAATTAAAGGAAAACAGAGTTTATTCAATCAATTCCACCTTTTTAATCATTCGATCATCGATTCATCCACTTTTCTATTAATTCTCAGGTTAATTCCAATCCTTATAAAAGATTTTCGCTTGTCCACGATCCAAGCGAAAGTATGATATGAACAAGAACGCTTAATTCAAATCATGCAAAATATTAAGGATAAAAGAAAATCAATTCATGCAATCAAACAACGAGTCTCATGCATAAAATAGTCATCAAATACTCTTTCTCAATTCCAGTCCACGGTCCTGGAAAAGAGTTGTTTCAAGGATAAATAAGATTGCACAGACAACAATCAAACCTAATCCAAACAGTAGATCTAAGTCAATCAAACAAGTTGATCAGGCTTATAAAATCAAACACAAATCATATAAATAAAAACAAGAGTTTTGATATTAACCAAAGGATAGAAAAGTTACCAAAATCTCACGAATTACATAAAAAGGCTTCCTTGATCAAACAAACTCCAAGGGAAATTAGTTCTCCATAATAAAACTGAAATAAAACCTAAAATATAAAAGTATACTCTGAATTGTGGTTCTAGAATCAACCGAAAACACGAACTAAACTTAAATAGTCGAAATATCAACTGAAACCTAAAAGATATAAATAATATAAAAAGATAGAAAATAACGAAAGTCGGTGCCTCGAATATAAGGCCACCCGCGAGCGCGGGCCCATCGCTCTCCCCTCGACCGCGGAATCTCATCGAACTGCGAGCGCGGTTCTCACCCACGAGCGCGGGTCCTCGTGTACTTCAGCTCTCGGATCTTCTCTCCACCGCGGGCTCGGGTCCAAACCCGAGGGCCCGGGTCCAAACCCGAGGGCCCGGGTCTTGTTTTCGTAACCTCTTCAACTCGAACTAGGACTTCTGTCTTCCAAATCTTTAAATGTAGGCTCTTCAGATATTACAGATAAACATCCTAAACTAGCCTAAAACACTCAGAAATCCTAATAAAAATACAGAATTACGCTGTACTAAAACCAGCGTATCAATAGCCCCGATATCAATTTGGTGCATTTTAACTAAATTCAATTATTACTGTCATATAGCTGAATTTCACTTATCATTGAGTTTATCAGACACATTCTCTTGACCATAGTATGGGTGCCCCCATTTTGATCCCCCATATCTTGCTTATGTGGGACTATATTGGGTGATGATGTTGTGATTTTGAAAGTGCATGACACTCTTTGTCTATTTTTCGCCCCATATGGAGGTTTTTTTCGAGGTTGGGATGTGGCCTTAGGACCCATGTTTCTAGCTTGTAGATTTCCTATTGTTTGATGTTTATTTTTGGCAGGTGTACATGATTGAGTTGATTGGTACCTTTCCAAAAAGTTGGACTTGAGTTTTGTTTTCGGATCGATTCGTTAAGGGCCAAGTTGTTTTTTTTGTATTGTGACTTCTGAAAATCATTCATTTTAGTAGAGGGAACGTCAATAGTTCTTTTAGCACATCCCAAGTTAGGTTGATATATTGCCAAGCGCTACATGTAGTGTTTTACTCATCCCAAGCTGGACTTGAGTTTTGTTATTGGACCAAGTCGTTTGGGCCATGTCGTTTATGTGTTTCACGACTTCTAAAGATCCTTCATCTAGGTGGAGGGAATATTAACAGTTCTTTTCGCATATACCAATTTGGGGTGATCTATTGCCAAGCGACAAGTGCTACGTGTAGTGCTTTACTACTCACCCGAACCTAAACTCGATTTTGGTCTTTCTACTTAGTTGTCTGTGCTCCTTGCTCAATTGTTATTTGTTAGTTTGTTTTTGGTCCTTGTCTTTTCTTAGCCGGTCTTGATTGCCATCTTATATATCCGCTCGGTTTACCAAATATATATGGTATACTTAAATTTCACCTTCTTAAAAAATACAATACAAACAAATGTTCCCCAAATATAACAAATTGAACACCGTAGTCAAGAAATTAAGGGTATATATTATACATAATAAAAAAATGATCCTCAAATATTACAAATTTAACTTTGAGCCTCTTTTTCGGGGTGGAACCTTGGTTTTTGACCTTGCCCTTTGCGCTATTTACATAACTAATAGTTGGAGTAGTTTTTTTTTTTTTTGATAAGGTAAAATTTAGGAAGTCCCTACGGAGGGCGTTTTAGAGCATCCTTGCGGATGAGAGCTTGAAGCTCTAAATTATCCAATAGGTTGTTGCTAGGGAAGTTGTGGCCCAACTTAGCAATTTTGTCGGTCACAACGTTACACTTCCTAGCAACATGGTTCACTGAAAAGGTCGAGAATCCCTGAAGTGATGCCAAAATATCTGAAATGAGCAATTCAATTTCCCATGGGCATTGACCATTACCTTTGATTGCGTTGATAACTGTGAGATTATCGCCTTCGATTTCAAGGTTTGTAATTCCTAGACGTCTTGCTTCACGAATGCCATCTCTTAGAGCTTGTGATTCCGCTTGAGCACGGATCTAGGTCCGTATTTCCTATTTCCTAGGGCAATAGGTTGGGTATTATGATCTCTAATTATAAATCCTGTTGTAGAAGAAGGTGTAATAGTCGGAGTAGTTACTTATGAGTTGGAAAGTTGGGAACTTGGGTATATGTTTTAAATGTTTAAATAATTCTCAATATTTTGGTTTTTATTTATTTGGTAGAAGGAGAGGCGGGACTCCCTGTTCTCTCGAGTTTTTATTATTAATAACATAAAACAAGCTAAGTAGTAAGTAAACAAGGATAACCCGGTCCCTAACATCATAATTAATCAAAGATAAAAACACTCTGAGGAGGGTTAAGCAATTCAAAAAGATCTATACCAAAAGAAAAAACTAGGTATGTGAGGCAATCAGAGATTGTGTTAGCTTCCCTGAAAATGAGACGAAACTAGACAAACCAATTCCTTCTTAAATGACCTTGGCATTGAGACACCGAGTTGAAGATGGGGGTGATAACGATCAATGGGTCTTCATAGCAACAGAACCACCAATTGTGAATCCATTTCCAGGACAACCCTCCTGCATCATCGGTTCAAAGCAATCCATAAACCTTAAAGAACGCCCACAACTCCGCCATAAGAATAATACATATACCAATATTATAGACAAAACCTACCTGCCAATGGTCGTAAGCGTGCCTTATCAAACCACATACCGCTGCTAATCCTCCATCTCTAACAAATTCGACTGTATTGATCTTCATCCAGTTCTCTCGAGGCCTCTCTCAAGCCACATATCTTTCCATCCAAATGCGTTTTCCATTAACAAACAACTAGTATCCCATAATTCTATAACTTGTCAATCAATAAAATCCACTTGATTTCCTACAAAGGCACCAATACCAAAAACGACATTATTGCGGCATTTTCAAATCCACCAAAGAGAAGTAACAAAAACACTAGTCCAAGGGATATCATCATAATAAAAACACATCACAAGTTAAATTAGAGCGAATCCACAAAGTAGAATTAGAGTTAAAGGAAAACTTCCTTTTCCAAAGGAATATTAAGCTTGTTCTGATAGCTCTTCGTGATCAGACATTCCCTTAGAAGATGAATCAGCGTCTCATCAGTAGACACACAAATAGAGCAACAGAAAGAGCTAACAAAATGGCACCTAAACCGCTCATTATTGGTCAAAATAACTCCTTTAATTACTTGTCAAATAAAAACCTTAAACCCTTCAGTAGTTCTAACTTCTAAAGGACCAAATATATTTTTCTCTTGGATTTTCATATATTTCTAGTTTTATTTGAGATATTTTCTAAAATAAAAAAAAAAACTTATTTTTAATTGAATAATGGATCCTTGCATACAAATTACGAGAATTTTAAATTTTTTGAGAGATGTGTAATATTCCGAATCCATATTAAATAATTTATTTAATATAATTTAATATATTCTTTGAGAGATGTTTTATGCTCGGGCACTTGAATAATTAAAAATCTTATCACTAGCTCTGACTATCAATATTTTGGAAGGAATAAACTTGGATTGGGCTTTATGGGCCCAATAAGCCCAACATAAATTTCAGAATCACAGTAAATGCACAATTGCACATTCGATCAAACTCATCAAAGCCTTTCCACCCACACATTATAATAACTAGCATGTATTCCCGTACCTTGTACAGGTTTTGCTTAAACAAAATATTAATAATAGTTTTTATTATTACAAAGATAACTATTCAATTAAGATATCTTAGTTAAAAAACGATTCTATCTAAAAATAAAATAAATATTCTAGAATTTGTATGATAGTGTAAAATAATATTCAATGATCTTCCTATCTATCATATCCAAAAATAAGAGATTGTTTAATAGGATTTTCTAAAAACATGGATAAGAATTTATTATATCCAAAAATAAAAGATTAGTTTAAAAAAAAAAGGTGGTGTGGTCCAATATAAAAGTGACATGTGTCGTTTAATAATTTTTTTAACCTCCGCTTTAGGTTATAGTTATGATTTATGGGCAGAATACATAAACAGCCCCCTGTACTTAGACCAATTGGTCACTTGGCCCCTTGTACTTTAGCCCTAACCGTTTGACCCCCTATAGTTGCACATTGAGACCTATTGAACCCTTATTGAGCCACTTATCCCAGCTTTTTTTAGGAGTGTAGTGCACGCGCGATGATGTGTGATATTATGTTGCCACAATGGCGATGACATGGATGTCATTGTGGCAACACAATATAACACATCATGTAATCGCCATGTCATCCATGTCATCGCCATTGTGGCAATACAATATAACACATCATCGCGCGTGCACCACACTCCTAAAAAAAGCTGGGATAAGTGGCTCAATAGAGGTTCAATAGGTCGCAATGTGCAACTATAGGAGTCTAAACGGTTAGGGCTAAAGTACAGGGGGCCAAGTAACCAATTGACCCAAGTACAGGGGACCGTTTATGTATTCTGCCATAATTTATGAGCATGTTATGAATAAAAAAGAATTCGAAAAGAAAAGATCACGTAAATTATGGAATCTGTTTCTTAGCTATTAACACTTAAAAAATCATGACACATAATTGTTTCAACCAAAAATATATATGATGAAAACATTCTTAAATAGTGAGAAACTGAGAATGTCTATTTATATATTACATTTGTTGATGCAAAATTGCAATGTTTTACTATTGGGATAAAGTACGTGCACATATAATCGAATCATCGAACAAATGCACTGAAGTCAAAAAGTATCAACTTTTATTCTTTTAGCGGACTATGGCTAATTTAGGTGTTTTGATTGCTAATTTATACTCCCTCCGATCCAAAATAATTGTCGTTTTAGCTTTCAACACAAGAATTAAGAAAAACATTAACTAAACTCAAAAAGGTAAATTTTTTATAAATTTTACCACTCATCACCTTTTTTCAACCAATGAATGAATAACATTAATTAATAAAAACACATTCTAATAACAATTCTCATAACTCACTCATAATCAATTGCCTAGAAAACCTAAAACGACATATAAAATGGATCAAATTTAAAGTGCTAAAACGACAATTAATTTGAATCGGAGGGAGTATAACTTTATACCACATGCTTTTCCTTTTGAAAGTCAAAAAATAAATAGTAAACAAAATAAAATGTCTTTTTTTTCTTCCAAAGATGCTAAAATCCTAATCTCCAAATTGCTTTAATCTCGCACCAATTTATAACTTTGTTTGGTTTTGTTTGGTGTGTTGTTGTTCATTTCGGTGTTTTATGTCGGTTTGTCCGGCTATTGAGTTCCTTCTCGATCTCTCAATTTTAAGCCCGGAATTTTAAATTCTTTTTTCAAAAAAAAAAAAGGTGCATACTATGTACAATTGAAAGAAGAGGTACAAAAGTGCGGAAATGTGTGATCTTGAAGAGTTGTGTATGATTTAAGATAGTGTGGTCCAGTGAGAAGTTATGTTCAAGTACTTAAGAATAAGAGTTCGTCACTAGAGGTTGTGTACTTCTAAAAACTCTCATTAACCTTTGTAAGTTCACGATTTCAATAGTAACAATAGTAGGTTTCTTTCGACCCAAAAAAGTAGCCGTGTTTTTGTTTTAGCTCTAATCCCGAGGAAACTATTCTCAGAAGATTAGTTTTCAGTATTTTACTAACGCATACAATTCAATAAGAAGTTGTTGGGCAACTGACTTGGCGCTGAACGGCCCTAGCCCATCTTACCTTCTATGCTTGACTGATCAACCATTCGAGCTACCTGGGCCGTTGGGCGCTAAACGACCCCTTTCCACTCAAAGTTTTCTTAGAACAATGTTTGCAAGGCTAATGTGCACTCTAGGCAGCTTTATATTAATTATTTTATATATTGTTTAAACACATGTATGCATTGGTTATAGTCTATGAATTAGAAAGAGGACATGCATAATATATACATGTTATCTTTCTCACGTACATGAGGATTGAGGGGGGTTAAGCTTGTCATAACCAATACCCAAATTTTTTTGTCTGATAGTATTTGTCAAACTTAAGAAAATTGCCGTTAGTTCATAATAAAGAACAATTTGTACACGAGCAAAAGTCATATTAATTGAGTGACATGAAAGGGAAATCTACAGATAATCCTAATTTCATGTTTACCGAGCATGTTGATCAGTACAATTTTTTACTTTTACACAGATTTTGTCCCTAAAAGCTCTCGGTAAAAGTCTTCTTTCACGTCACTTCTTCATATGCACGTTACAATTGGGTGGTAAAATAATATGGGCCACATAATATAGGGATCCATCTTTTATTAAAAATATTCATAGTTAATTATTTGTTTAAGATTAGCATAGAAGATAATCTTCCATCAAAAAGCATTACAAGATAATCAACATTAGTTTCTCTTTGAGTTATTGGATTTTTCTTTTTATACTTTCATGGTTTGGATAATGTGAAATTGAAATTTAAGAAAAATACTTTAGTTTATCTTTTGTGAGTAAGACTAACAATTTTATTCTTGCTTTGGTAGCTATGTTTAGTTTCACCTCATCTCTAACGGTTTAATTTTTTGGCACGTACGAACTCGACTATAAATCTTAAAGCAACCAATATATATCCCTAGCTTAGGACCATGGATAGCGAGTCAAGTATGCAAACTTGATCCTAGCTGATCATGATGGGATAACTTATGTAATGTAAACTAACCATAGGAAGTTTTTTTTTTCTTAATCGGCCGAGAGGTTGTACTCTCTAAACTTTTATTGATTATAAATTTATAAAAGGCTAGTTTATAATAAAAATGAAGACCTAACGAAAAACAAAGCACGGTTCACCCTGAACCATATTAAGTTCAGATAATCCAGTCCTTTGCAATAAAGTCAAAGTTCAAGTAAATCGGGAAGAAAGTGGGTGGACGGGCGAATTTCACTGTTTAATTAAGAAATCGACTAGTTGCATTGCCATCTCCGAGTCCAACTCCAACACCATTCTTCTATATCCCGAGTCATGAGGGTTATCTTGGAAATAGATTCAATTCAATCAATGCTTATCGAGATGTTTAATATATGTTTCTTGTTGGAACACAAATCCTAGTTCCCAATTCCCACATCGAAATTATATAGCAAATACCCACTAGCATATAAGAAAGGGGAAAGCTCTACCTATCAACTTAAGTTTTTGGGTTAGAAAATTGGATCCTCACCTTACATGCATGTGAAATGATTTAAATTTTCGACACGTTACCCGTCTAATTATAAGTGAAATGATTAGTGCCACCTTTGACACACATATAATTAGTGTCGCTAATTATATGTTTTACTTGATATGTTAGTACGTGGAGGTGCCTGTCCAACATATTTATGCTATAGTGTGTACATTCATGAGAACTAAGGTGATTAAAAAAAGTTGTAATTAGGTGTTTTAAGTTTAAACAAGTAGAAATAAATATCATATTTGAAGCATATAATAAATGTTTTAACCCATAATCAAGTTATCCCGACACGAAAGCAGCATGCATGTGTCCATCAACCACCAATATAACGTTAAACATGGCCCATATTTTGTTAGATTAATTCAACAAATATTAATATCACGTCCAACTTTATAATCACCACTCTTAATCAATAATATCACAAACGATTAAAAACAATAAAGCAAGTAATGACAAGCATAATGAAACACATAATAATGTGGATTGGTGGATTACAAATTAAGAAAATGTGGCCCCCCACGCCAACTTATAGCCGTTCCCTAGTAAATTTGGTAATCCTATTCCAAATTCGTGTTCTTTTGTCTCCAGGCAGAAACGGAATGATTCCGTATGGAAACAACAGATAGAGAGGGAAAGATAAGAAGGAAAATTACATTTGGTATCCCAGAATTCTTCACTTTTTTAATTGGTGCCCTCTAAGAAATGATTCTAAACAATATCTCTGAACTTTTAAATTAGTTTGGTTCAGTTCTAAGTTATGATTTTTTTTTGTTAGGATTATAAGAAAAAACGTTTATTTTCTAATAAAAATGATTTTATATATTTTTAATTTAAAACTCAATTCTAATTTTGAAACCATTAAGATAAATTTAAAAATATACGCTATAAAAAATATTTAAAATTCTAAATATATAACACTTGATAATTTAAATATATTACATGAAAGTCTATTTGACAAATAATATAAATCATATAATATATTTATTTAAAAATTTTATTTTAATATTTTTAGAGTAAATTTTGTTATTGTTATTGAAGTAGTGAAAATTAATTTATTATATCGACACATATATGAAAAGTTTGAATTAATATGATTAAATTGTCACAAATTACAACATAAAATCTGCTTGAAAATTTTAATTTATATAAAATATTTACTTAAATATGACTATTGAAATAGGTTGAGTTTTAACCTGATAAATTTAGATTTTATAACCTAGACTTACTTGACAAATCTAAATTCTATAACTCATTTGTTTAATTATTTTTATAAAGTATATTTTTAAATTTATTTTAATGGTTTCTAAAGTAGAATTGTATTTTAAATCAATAAAATATAAAAATTATCTTCGACCTGCAGATCTTTTGGTTTACTCTTGGGACAGAGGGAGGAACGTCTGCTTAGATGTTACATGTGTCTCTCCTTTTGCGGGGGCTGGTGTTGATGCTTTTGTTCCTGGAGCTGCTGTTTCTAATGTTGTTGTCCGGAAGAAGAGGAAGTATGAGTTGAAGTGTACAGACAATGGATATGGTTTTATTGCTTTTGCCTTCTCTACTTTTGGAGAGCTAGAGAGCGATGCCCTTGAGTTTTTGTCTCGGGTCACACGGGCTGCTCATAGTAACACGGCTAACTCTAATATTCGCTCTTTTATTTTTTAAAGCTTGTGCTTTGCCTTGAATAAGGGTGTCGGAGCCCAGTTAGTTTCAGCTAGACTCTCATCCAACTTTGTGTAATTTATTTTTAATATTAGTTTGATATTTAAAGTTTAGAAAACAAACTATTTTTCATTTAGGGCATAAATCAAACTAATTCAAGAGTTCGGAATACTATTAGTATAGTAATTTCTTTATTGACCCCGACTGGAAAAGTGAAAACTTTATAGGCACCAAACGTAAATTTCAAAGATAGAACTTGGAGGGAGTCACGTGACACGCAATTCCTATTTACTAGCCTAGCTGTGAGCTACCCCACCATAGTAATGGTGGGTACCACTCCACAAGAAAAAAAATGACCGTTACTCACTCATCAGTGTCACTTCCTTTTCAAGCGCATGCACCTTATAAATGTATTTCTTTTTCCTCCATAATCTTTCTCTTCTTCATCTATCTCTCTCATTCCATGAATTTCACGTAGCAGTTTCACCTCCATTCAGAAGAAATTAAATCAAGAGACACGCCAATTTTCTTTTCTTTAATTAAATTATTTTTCTGTTAATTTATAATTATTTTTTTATTATGGGTTTGAGTTTAATTAGTTTGAGATTTATGGTGCTTAATTTGTTAATTTTTGTAGGGTTTTTATTGGGTAATGTTAATGCAGGTGGCCGGCGGTGGCAACAGGAGGTGGCTGGAGCGAGGAAGAGGCACCGTAAGTGGGTGGGGCCCTCCGGATACCGCCACCTCAGCGTCGACGTGGCGGGCGGAGGGGACTTCGTGTCGGTGCAGGCGGCGGTGGACGCCGTGCCGGAGAATAACACGGTGAATGTGATTGTCCACATTGCACCCGGATATTATATGTACGCAAATATTTGCTTACATTTTTTGTTTCATTTATTTAAGAAGTTAAAATGAAATTAATTTAAGGCTTGATGAAACCATATAAAAAATTCTCAAATAATGAAAACGACTAAATTTTGGATATTTAGGTAGATTATATTTTGTACAAGGTATAAGCATGAAAAATGATTGGTCTATTTTTTACAGGTTTTGTGATTTTTTTTTTCAATTTTATAAAATTTTGTTAGGCTAGTTTGGATATGTAGGCTGGATGTTCTTTCAATTTTAGCAAGATTAATTTAACCCTAGAAGAAATGAAACCGGATAAAAATTCTCATATATGAAAATGTGATTAAAATTTGGATATGTATAGGATGGATTAATTTCTCTAATAACCGGTATAAGTATTTAGAATAAATATATTATATAAAGAGGCTTTGTGAAATAGAGTGTGGCCTTTTTTTCAGTTAGGTTTTATGAAATACGGAGTATATGTTATTTTATAAAATTTTCTCAGGCTAATTTTCCAGCATATTTTTTTCACTATTTTCATTTTTCAACCTAGCTTGAAAAATTAGGCAGGGTTAAAATTTCAACATTTCACAATTTTAGATATATGTGACATGAGATAAGACAAACAATAGGACAAGAAATTCGACTATTCACCCTGAAAAGTTCCAAATGCCACAGAATTATTATTGACTACATAGTATTCACTATTCACCTTAATTAATTGAAGCCAATAAACATAAACTTATATGATTTACTCATCCACAGAGAGAAGGTGGTGGTTCCGCCATTGAAGCCATACATAACCTTCCAAGGCGCGGGTCGAGCCGTGACGGTGATCGAGTGGCACGACCGAGCATGCGACCGCGACCCCAACGGCCAGCAGCTCCGTACCTACCGGACCGCCTCCGTCACTGTCTACGCCAACTACTTTTCCGCTAGGAACATCACTTTCAAGGTACAATATACATTAGTCATGTAATACTAGACATAGGGCTGAACATCGGTTCAAAAAACTAAACCGAACCGAAAACCGAAATCTGGTGTTAGATGAATTGAAAACCAAATTGGTTCGGTTTCGTTGGTTTGGGATGAATAGAAGGTTATTTTTTGGAAAATTTGAATTGAACCGAAAGTGAACTTTGAGAAATTTCTAAAACGAACCAAATAATATCGTTTTCGGTTCAGCTTAAAATTTCGGTTTGAATCTCCGCTCTCACGTGTAATAGCCTAATTGGTATGTTTGTGTTATGGATAGAATACGGCACCAGCGCCTATGCCGGGGATGGAAGGGTGGCAGGCGGCGGCGTTTAGGATATCCGGGGACAAGGCCTACTTCTCGGGTTGCGGGTTTTACGGGGCGCAAGACACGCTTTGCGACGACGCCGGCCGGCATTACTTCAAGGAGTGCTACATTGAGGGCTCTATAGACTTCATTTTTGGCAACGGCCGTTCAATGTACAAAGTAAGTAGTGTTCAGTTTTTGCATATGTTGTGGCTTCAATTCCTTGCAAAAAAGACTTGGGGGTAGTTTGGTAAATTGGTTCAAGCCTTGAAGGAATATTATATGGTGCAATTTTAGGGGAATATGTTAGTACTCTTTCCTGACCAAATAAAGTACTCTTTCGAATTTGGTAAAAGTCATTCATATGACACTATCAGATGAAAAGGCTTGGCACTTTGGCAGTATAAGAGGAAAAAAAAAATATATACCGTAATTATTTGTCATACAAAAATAGGTATATTATTTCAAGAAATCACCATTATAAGGCCTAGCTTCTTTAAAAAAACAATCCTCTTTCCAAAAACTTTTTTTTTAAATTAATCAGGCATAAAAGGGAAAATTTTAAGAAATTGCCCATAATAATGGGCATTTCAAAGAAACATCTTAGGTCTTCTATATTTTTATAGAAAAAGTACTTACTGTTAAAAAAAACTATTTTTAATCTCAAAATAATTAAAAAGTGAAATTCTCATATTTTAAGACAAAAAACAATACTTGATTACTATCTAACAATAAGTAATTTCCAAGCCCTTATTTTAATTATTTTTTCAGCTGGGTTTGGATTCTTTTTTAAAATGGTGGTTTTTGGAAAAAAGGCCCTACATCATGGGCGTTTTCTTGGGAACTCTTCCTTAAAAATTATTGGCTTCTTGTGAGTAATAAATAATCTTTTTTTTGGTAGAGAGTAGACCCCTCAATCGAGTTGAGTTCGGTCATTTCGGGTTTAGATCTCTACGGGTCACAAGTTAATCGAGTCGGATCGCTACGGGTTTTCGAACGGGTCGGGTTGACCAATTGTTCAAAAGATCAATTTTTTTTTTATGATTATTAAAATCAATTATTTAATTAATATTTCATTATAAATATATTATTTTTTATGTATTTTAATAATAAAATATACTATGAGTTTCAAAATAAATTTTATACATCTTATAAAAATACTAAATCGGTTTGGTTTATTTTAGGCTTTGGATTCAAATTTTCGTGTTTTAATCCTAAAATTTTCAGGCGGTTGGGGTCAGATTTGCGGGTCAATCACATATTCACAAACCCTTATCATATAAAATGACCCTTTTAAACCAAATTAAACTCATATAACATCTCTTTGTTCTATAGGAGTGCCACATACATTCCATAGCAACGAGGTTCGGATCCATAGCCGCACAAAGCAAGAAAACAAAAGACGAGAAAACGGGCTTTGCATTCTTCAAGTGTAAGGTAACGGGCTCTGGGCCGGTCTACGTGGGCCGGGCCTTAGGCCCATACGCCACCATCGTCTACTCCTACACTTACTTCGATGACCTCGTTGCTCATGGCGTATGGGATGACGTCAACTTGGACCCACACTATTCTACCTCTAAAAACGAGTAAGCCTCTCATTTTCATCTCCATCTCCTATCTCTATATGTGCAAGATTGTACGAGTTTTTGAAGTTTGAAAATTTGAAATTTTTTAACTTCATGTGCATGATGTTATTGGACGTACAAAAATGGAGTCTTGTGCTTCCAAAATATGTCTTTGTTATTATCTTAGGAGGGGTGTGCTATAATAAATAAGCTAGGTCTCGTGAAATGAGTGGGACAAATGTTTATAAGTGAGTCGGGTAACGGTTACATTTCATATATGAGTTTGGTAAGAGATTTTTTTTAATGAAAAATTCACGACTTTTAATTTTATAATTTTTATTAATTTTTGCATTTCATGTAAATTTAATTATTTAGAAGTGAGTGCGTAAGATTTTCTTTTCACATAAATTCCTATAATACATATTTTAGCCAAACGAGACCTTTTAAATTCTTGTGAAAATCTAGGAAATACTTTATCATGAATTAAATTTCTGAGAATTACACTCAATGCAGTAATCTACACTTATTTAGCTACATGATTTATTAGATGTAGGGCTTTATGTGAGTGTCTCCATCGGACATATTCTATAGTAATCTCCATTAATATATAACGGTCTTTTTATAATATATCCTAAGGGCATATTATAAGAAACCCAATTATGAAACTAAAACCCTAAAACGAAATATTAAATAGACTTTAGAAAAAAAATTAAGCATATCCTAAATAAAAAATTCTCAAAAATCTTTTTAAAATTGGATTTTTTAGGGCACATTATAGAAAAGTCCTTATTATAAAGGATTGTAAATCTATTAATTAAATTATCCTCTTATTGTCTTATGTATGTATTTAGTATAAATAATTAATAATTATGTTGTGTTTTTTTAATTTGTTTTGGTGTAGGACAAGGTTTTTTGGAACGTACAAGTGTTGGGGCCCTGGTGCAGAGACGATGTTAAGGGCATCACGGGCCAAGGAGCTGGACTACGACACCGCACACCGGTTCTTGGCTAAGAGCTTTGTCAATGGAAGACACTGGATTTCTCCTTCTGATGCTTAATTAATCAAACTTCAAATAAATCACAATACAATTTAAACCCACTTCATTAATGCATAAGCAAAGCAATTGGAGCTAGTTGGATGTATACAAAATCATTTATTTATTTATTATTTATTCATGTGTAAAAAGGATGTAAGTTGGTTGTATTATTTGGCTTTAACCTATGTATGTAACGATACCTTTATTGGACAAAAGTCACAAGATCGACTATAAAATGTTAATAAATCATTTTGTGTGTGTGTCTAATATCATTCATATATTGTGTATGCAGTATGCACATATTCTCGACGTAACTAATTGTGAGGCCTATACGCAATGTGTTTTTGAGCCAAAAAGAAAGTTGAGTACGTTCGTTTGTATTGAACTATATATGGACGAAGATAATTGCCCAAAATGGGCTCATGACTTCATGTTAAGCCAGAGAAAAGTTAACCCTTGTATTAATCCCCGTCATGCTGATATTTGTTCATTTTTTTTTACAGGACGTTACCTTATAAGTTGAACTTAAAAGTTCGTTCTTTGGGTATCAATATAAAGACAATTTTATACATTGGAAAAAAAATATGTTTAGTTGAATTGTAAACTTTAGAATTTAAAATAAAATAAGTTAAAAATTTACATAAAAACTAGAAGAATTAGAACTTATCAAGGGAGACTAGGTAAGTCAACTTCATACAAAACGCCAAAAGTTAAAATTCATAGGATTTTAAAATCATGTGATTCTCTATCATGATTTTTTAACCAAACACTCTACAAATGATAGCTAAATTCAAGCACGGTTTATTGTAGATTTGGGTATTTTAGTATTAGATAAGATAAAAAAAAGTTTCCTAAAAGCAAGATTTGAACCGGTTTACTTCTAAGAAGACAATGCAATGAGGCAAGACTAGAGGTGGGTTCGGTTCTCGTGGGACCGGGAACCGAACCAAAAGAACCGGAAAAAACCGTCGGTTTAGGAACCGGCGGTATGCCGGTTCCGGCCCCAGTTCCTCGTTCCAAGGAACCGGAGAACCAGCGGTTCCATCCCTTGAAAAAATAAAAAAACCCATTGGAAATGCAAAACCAGAACCTATAAAAATAACCTTAAGGGTCGGAACCGGACCCGAACCCGGACCCACATCTAGGCAAGACTAACCTGAAAGAACGCCTATCCTGAAGAATTATAGCTGATCTTCATTGGCTCTTCTTCTCGATTCCATTATGCAAACTTGTACACTTGCAAAGCTTTACTTGTTTGGTCTTTTCAAAATTACCCACCTATATATTATTACACATATTTGGCATACTCACTAAGTCCGGCCCTTCGGCATCCGAGTAAAAACTACAAATCCCATAACTCAGCTTACTTAACAACAGTAGAATATCATGATTCTTCTTCAAAATGATGATCTGTCTCATCATATATTTCCTCCTACATCGAAACAAACACAGCAATTTAGTAAATCACTTTTTATGCATATACTCATTACCTAAAATTTAGAAGGATTATATGAAACTTTAATTTAGGATTCGTTTAGATATTTTTTTTTTTCGGTTTAGGATATAGAAGGATAATATGAAACACAATAATTTAGGATATAAGATAGAAAGACCGAATTAAGAAAGCAAACCTGTAGAAGTTCTTCAATGACATCTTCCAATGTTATAATTCCGCAAGCTTCTTCCTCCTCGGGCAGCTTAGGTAGAGGTTTACCGTTGATCTCCAGTATGTCGGAATAGATGTCTCTGTTCCACTTTTTATGTCCTCGAGCTGATTTGTTACTATTAGGAAAGCTCTTCCACTTCTGAATGGACCTCTTACGTTGCAAACTCTTTGCCTGCTCGGTTTGTTCGCTGTCAATTGTTACCTTCACCTCTGGATCTGTCCAAAATAGAAACAATAAGCAATATCTTAGAAAAAGAAGCCAATAAATTAATTCAAGTTGTAAAATCAAAATGTGTGATACGTACTATCAGCTGAATCCCGAACAGCAGGTTCTCCATTTGGTTTCTGGCATTGTCTGATTACGACAGCCATGTGACTGTGACCCTTTTGGAACTCATTTAGTATGTCATACAATGGCAAAGTCTCTGGAACCCTGAAACATATTTATTGTATATGAATTAGCTATTAAGTAGCTGTATGATTATGTTAACATAAAGGGTTTACACATGCAGAAATTCATATCAGGGTGATGAAGATGCCAAATGTAATTTAAGAGTTCTACACTGTAAGTTTCAATAACAAGTAATGGGCTCCAAATGAATCAAATCAAAAGTTCATTATGAATTTTCTTCTTGAATGATCCATGTGTTAAATAAGAAAATGTTATATTCCTGGAGAACTCCACAGAATGCTAGATCAAAAAAAGGAGTCAACAATCCATTTCGCACATTATTTTACAAAGGAAATGGATACCTTGGGATTCTACGAATTGTGACACTCTTTACAGGCACTTCATCATCTGGATGAATGGTTAGCAAATTTTTCACCTAGAACATGGAAAGATCCATAGATAAAATAAATACCTTTAACCCAAGAAAAATAAAAAGGGAATATAAAAGGACATCTTTGCCTATAAATATTGGGGCACAGTTGGGTATATGAACTTCAACCTAATTTCAAGCCACAAACACAACACAGACAAATAAGGTAAAACAATCAAATCAAGTACGGGCACTCACCAGAATCAATCCAATGATATTGGTATGGTCCTCATAATAGACTGGCACTCTACTATGGCCTTTCTCCAAAATCAAATTCATGACATCCCTGTGATCAAAAAGAAAAAAAAAATTAGAACTTCCAATAAAGCAAACTTAGCAAACCTTGTGCTTCAATAATAGTTCTAAAATATTTTGACCTGTCAAGCTTCGAATTGATATCAACTGCAAAAGTATCAGATATAGGAGTCATTGCGTCACCAGCTGTTTTCTCGGTCAATTCCAATGCACCAGCAATGATAGTTGTTTCATCATGTGTTAATTCTCCACCTTTTCCAGCCTGGTCCCAAGCATATAAAACGATGTTTAATTAATAACAAAAAATGCCAATACAGCACCGTTTTAATGCAGGTAACAATATATACTAATTACTAGACTGGTCACGGCAACATGGCTGATGATGAAGAAAACACTCAAAAGAGTGAAAGAAAATGAGGTATGTTCTATCTAATAATGTGCTTCTGACAAGAAGCATTTTTAAAGATTGATATGCGCAACAGAAACTAAGAGACAGACAGAACAAGAAGGGTGATTGACAAATGACAACTCTGGAAGGATAAGATAAATACAAAAATGCATACCTCATTTCCATGCAAATTGACAAGCGTCTTCAACTCAGCTCTGCGGAAAAGGGCCACATGTCCTTCCCCTAATAAATAATCTAGCAGCTGGACAAAATTATACACTTCGTCAAAAAGGTGCTTAGAGGTTTAAACAAGCAGGAGGTACAAGGTCAAGTGGAGAAGGAAAGGAAAATGCAATGCCAAATATCGATAATCATTGATGCAGCTTCTTCACCCAATATATAAAACGAAGCAAAATATCACCTTACTTATAGGATAAGCTACAGGAAAGCAAATCCAAACAAGTACACGAACAACTGGAGCAACAGCTGCTCCAATCGCCAGCCCATATCGAGTACAAACTGATTGAGGTATGATCTGTAAGACAGAATTGTAGCAACTATCAGCTGTAAGAACTTCTAAGCAGTAAGGGTAATCAACAGTAGTAGAGTGCTGTCATTTTTTTCAAGGGATAATTGATAATAAATCTCCGCTCATATCTGAAAAATTGCATCTTGGTAAAAAGGGACTAGGATGGCAGAATACATTAGCACTACAAACTAGTATGCCCTGATAAATGACTCAAATATCATATATACACATTTATTGATTAGATTGAACTGAATCAATGTGTCCTAATTAACCCAAGACATAGGACACTCACTAGGGTAAACTAACAAGATATGCACAAGTAGAAGCATAATGAGTATGCAACAAAAAGATTTACATATTCAATAATGCCCTTTATTGCCTCTTCTCAGTTGGTTCTCTTTTCTTACAAAAAAATATGCCCTGATAATATGACTCAAATATCATATATACATGTACTGATTAGATTGAACTGAATCAATGTGTCCTGATTAACCCAAAAAATAGGACACTCACTAGGGTAAACTAACCAGATATGCACAAGTAGAAGCAAAATGAGTATGCAACAAAATGATTTACATATTCAATAATGCCCTTTATTGTCTTTTTTCAGTAGTTCTCTTTTTTTTTCCAAAAAAAAGTATCTTTCTCCGTCATTAATGTTTAATCTGCTTAGTTGAATTTTATTTCAAAATTCCAAATAAATAGAAATCATTTACAATTATATATAGATATAGATGGATGGTTTTAAAACTAAAAAGTATGGAATGGCATCCCTTTTATCTTGATTAACCAATCGGCAACACATATACCACCACTACAACAATCCTTCCAACAGCTTGCACCTCAAACAAGTTGATCATCAGTTTAGTATGTGTTCTCTACACCAAGGACTGGCTAAATTTTTTTGGCTGAACCAGAGGTATATTAGTCAAGCTAAAAAAATATCAGAGAACAAACATTTTCTATATAGAGGTTGAACCTACATCCTACCTACCCAAGCTAATCCTCTGTAAATGTTGTAATTACAGCTTCTAGATAAGAAGTGCAGAGGGCCAAAACTATAATGTTTCCAAATTTGTGAAAGCAGAACGAAATCCAATTTGCCACGAAATTTAACTTTTGATCAAAGCTGATTAATCCAGCTTCATCTTTTTGACTATCAAAGTTGCCACAAAATCCAATCATCTAAAGAAAACATCATACCTCACCAAACAGAAGTATCAGAGTGACTGAAATCAGAATGGCACCCCAAGCTGTAACCAGGCTGTCAAGGAAAATCGGAAGTGCCTGTCCATTGGCAAAGGAAGATGAATAACTAGATGGATACAAGAACTAATCAAAACTTTTGACAATTTCAACACTAAATACCTCCATAGCAGCTGCATTGCATATAAGAAGGGTACAGAGTAATAAATGTTGATTTTTGACAACTGGCAGTATCTTCTCTGTTGGGAAAAAAAATGCAGATATGAGTAGCTGCAACACAAGGAAATTACACAAAATAACAATCACAAATCGATAATCTGAAAAAAAGGCACAAGAAAGTTTTTGGAATAAAAGAAGGTGTTGTCAACAGGTGTCCCTGGAAGCTTGTTTACAAGGATCAGAAAAGACAATTTTACAAGCCGTGGATACTTCCCAAACTACAACAGCCCAATAAACTCGCTAGGGACATATAAGCCCGAATCTTGTAGCTTATATTACGAACTGCCAGATAAATGCAAACATTGGATTTAGTTACATTGGACAAACACCCATAAATTATGCACCATAATGACATATAAGAGAAGCGTTTTCAACAGCTCTGAAGATCAGGATAACCGTTTCCCAACTTCCTAAAAACATGTTCCAGAGTACGTAAGCAAACATAAGCAAACAAACTTAACAGGATATTTAAGACTTTAAGTTGCATGTTTCTAAAAAATAAATTAAAAATTGAAGATAGCCTTTCCTTCAGTTTAGTCAAATTTCCAACAAGGTTAGTTTTTTTATTACTGTCACAATTACCATACTTCAATGGATTTGGAAAGAAGCAATCATTAGCGGAGCCTAGAATACGCTGAAAAATAAAATAATTTCCTATTTCCTACTCTCCTGTTCCCTCTTTCTTAGGTCTCCTTACATCTCTCCTACTCCCCTTCTTTTTATAGGGCCTCGTTCACAGTTGTAGCTAATTTAATTTAGGATCCCCCCAGACTGATAACTTCTGAACAGGGAAATTTATAATTCCTTCTAACTGAGGTAAGAGGTAGTTTTACATTGTAAAATAGCATATGTCAAACTAACCCCCCTCTAGTGTAGTCATGTAAGGAAGGAAATCATCCTTTTAATATCTATGATTACGAAAACTAGAAGCATGCTTAAATGAAGCATTTTTGCCCCTATGTCCAAATTTCAATAAGCTACCCTCCTATAGTGATTTATGAATGGTCATAGTTGATGAAGCTTGTAAGGGAAGGAGTCAGATATCACTTACATCAAAACTCAAAATGTCATATCGTGTAGAGAGAAAATTAAGTTGTAACTTAATTCGACTAACCAGCTATATGACATAAGAACATCAATTCAACAAAAAATAGCCACCGTTCTAATGTAGGCACCAAAATTCAGAACGGAAAGAGGCACGGAGATAATAAGGGACTACTTTTTAATCAAAGATAATCAATGAGACATGTTTTACTTCAACATGGAGACACATGTTACAAAATACAATTGTGAAATCAGTGAATCAAGCAACTGCCTTTTAGTATCACTTTTCTCTCCTATACTTGCTGCACTTTGCAACACCAGACATGTCAAATTGCATACACCTATAAGGTACAAACTGAAGCATTTCACCATGACAAAGTTGGACACAAGACTTGCAATTTCATGGATATCGTTCCTAGATAAACCTACAAAGGTTAGATATCTCAGTGATTAACTCTCATTCTCAAATTTAGAAACTCAACTCCAGCAGCACATTTAATGCAAAACAACATCAAAAACAAAAACTTTCCTTTTTCATCTTAGCTATTTATCTCTATAGATAGAGTAAAATCTCAGCGATTTAAATGGCCGCATTGAGAGCATTCTTCCATTGACAATTAGTCGTCCAAAGATAAACCAGCCCTACGCAATTCAACCATGACAAAAACACACACGAAGACAGCACTAGATCGACCATGGCGAGGCAAAATCAGCACGTATCCCAACCGATCAACAACTCAATAGAACAAGCGAAATTCAAGAGCGACTAGTAAAGTAGAGTACAGTACCAGCATGTTTACGGTCGCTTGGGGTTCCAGACTTAGCGAGGACCTCGAGATCGACGAGGCTCAGCGACATGAGACCAAGTGTGAGCCCGGACATCATACCAGCAAACAACACCAGGAACACTATAATCCCTATGTTTATAAAGAAATGCGTTTCGCAACACGAGTACTCCACCGCCATTACTGCTTCTAAGTTCTACCTCCTCCTCCCTCTCGCTCTCTGTGCGATCGACAGCTCGATCAAATTGCCAATGGTGGAATTCTAGTTCGAGAACCCTAATTTTGAAGCCTTCTAAAAAAAGCACGGTTTTGTAGGCTGAAACTCGGAAAAACTGAAGACTACGGTGAGTGGTGACACTGACAGCGTGTTGGGGCGGTGGTGGAAGTGGAGACGCTAGGGGATTACGACGGGGACACGTGGCACGTCCGAGAGAATATTAGATCTGTTTTCTCTTTTTTTTTGGGTGGAAATAGATCTGTTTTCTCTAAAAACACTCGAAAAAGCACGATTTTCTATCTTTATTTTTGACCAGTGCCTTCTACAATACTCTATTTAATTATTTATCTAATCAAATTATAATAAAAAAGTTTTAAAAATATATATTTATATTTTAAATACTAATTCTTATATAATATTATATTTTCTATACAAATTTCTAACCAACTTTTTAAAAAAACTAAAAAAGAAATTATTCAACAATTTTAATGAAAAATAATAAAAAATGACTTTTTATTATAAAAATATATAAGAATTAATTTTTAGAACATGAATATATTTTTAAAAATTCATAATTTCATGAAATAAATAATTAAGTGGAGTATGATAGATTGTAAAAGCTAAATTCGGTCTGATTTTTTTACTACTATAGTTTGCATAAGTTTTTTTTAAGATTTGACATACAAAGAGTTTCGTCCAAAATACAAATTTTATTTTATACTCGTATTTTGAGATAGATATACATTATATCAACTTGTAGGATAATTACGGGCTACTTAAAAATTGCAAAATTTTCATGATTTAATTTCATTAAAAAAATGTAATTCCCATATTTAACCAATATGGCAATATCTACAATCCATAAAAGTCAATTTAGCTAAGATATTTTACTTATACTTCTATCATAGTGCGAGTGCTTGTACGTATGTCATCATATAATACTCTATTTTAGGTAGAAATTATATTATATTTCGAATGTGTTGTATATTTATCTACATGAGTCATATGTCACACGGAAACGTATAAGGTGAATATGTACGTGTGAAGAATTAACTAAATACGCGTCGAATGATATTCACTTTGGATAGTCTTTGGATAGTCTTTGTTACCCCAGTTCAGCAGAGAACTTTGTTCTATCAAACGCTTACGTTTGGAGTTCGAGTCTCGCAAAGGTCCCTTTATTTTGGGTGAGATCTGCTCTCCCAACAAGTTCATTTCTCCTCTACTGAGAATCGAACACTCGACCTCAACGAATGGAAGCTAATAATTAAACTAGTCATATGACAACTTTTACTTTTAGTATCATTTAACATTAAAAAAATTAAGAAATACAAAATAGTGTTGAGAATATAGGGTTTCATATCTAATATGAAAGTAATAAAATTTTGACCAAAAAAATATGAAAGTAATAAAATTCGATCAGAAAAAATATATGAAAGTAATAAAAAAAATTAATATAGAAATTTGTTGAACATATTATAATTATTTAATTTTTACTGGACTTATAAATCGAACTTATTACTTGTTTATTGCACTCGTAAGTCTCGTACGTCCACCACTTACGTAATCTCCAAGTTTTTAATTTTTCAATAAAATGCAAAACTTTATTAATTTCATGAATCATAAACCAACAAAGTAAAAAGTCAAGTAGTAAAAGTCGAACTTGAAATCTCATATTATGGCAGCTATTCAGCTATATATCATTTTTTTTTGGTCGAAACTATATATCATTTTTTATTTACAACAGAAATATATACGTAAAATATTCGATGATGACGTACATTGCGTTGGCTATCCAATAATTTAGATCAATAATTATTGCATAAAATATTCGAACTTTTATAGATATTTTACTACTATTAATTATTTTGTGGCTTTCAATTATTGTACGTTCAAACTTCAAATCAAATCTTGCTCCACTTGGAGGTGGTCTATCATCTATGGTAGATTAAAGATTGTTTAAAGATGAAGGATGGGCCAAAATAAATACGGATGGAGCGATTAAAAATAGGGTTTACTTTTGAGAGAATGTATGTTAATTGTAATTAATGGAAGATAGATTGAGAGACTTGTTGTACAATTATTCTAATTATAGAATTTTGGCGCTTGTTTAGTACATTTAAGCTTGTTTGGGATAAGGGATTATGTCATGTAATTTTTGAATCGTGTTCTTAACTGGTTATTCGTCTTTTCGGCTCCAAATTGAATAAGAATCACCCGTTTACTGTTGACCTGGTTATGTAATGACAAGGCAAATTAACAATGCCCTTAAAAAAAAATGGGAGCTCACGTAAATGTTGAGCACTTGAGCCTATCAAAGTTTTTTCCACGTACTAAATTAAGTACGTAGCCATATCAAAATAACAATTACTATTTACTAAACTCATTATAAAATAAAGTACTTAAGTCTGATTTCAAATGTGATCTCCGAGGATGATTATGTGACTTTTCCCAACACATTAATTTCAATGCTTGCATAATACGACATTTAATATCAATAATAATTCAACTTTTTTGATCCTGAATAGTAATTTAATTTGTTACTATTACTTGTCAGTAGTTGAATCTGAGGTAATTATATTCCTCAGGAATTTACAGGATTGGTTGGTAATTTGGTATATATATACTGGAATGGAAATCAATCTCATTTCATGAATGTGTCATTATCCAATTCGACGCTCAAGTGAAAACTTGAGGTATTGGTATTATTGTTGGTATAAATTATAATTCGGGTTTGGCATGGGTTGATTTTATAGGCCCAAATTATCTAGGAATGGGCTGATAAATTAAGGGAATATTTTAGAATTTGGGGCATGATTTTGAAAGTAGAAGTATATAGATCTTTTTAGAAATAGTAGACATATCTAGTCCCTGGGCAAAGATGCATGCTTGGGGGATTTTGTCGGAAGACACTTGTATGCTATGCAAACAAGGGAGGGAGGATAATGAATATTTGTGGTTTAATTGCCCGGTCACGAGTGAAGTAGCCAACCGAGTGTTTACTTGGTTGAATATTGGGGTGAGGAAGAGCTCTATGGAGGCTTGGTTACTATGGTTTCACGAGTCTCGAGCGAAGGAAGCGGTCTCCTACAAGGTACGCCTTGTAGCTTTCACATGCTTGGTCTACTTTGTATGGAGAATGAGGAATGAAGTGATCTATGAGGGGGTGGAGCCCAATGCAACCTAGGTGTTTTTTGAGCATCTTTGAGGCATGTAGAATGAGGGTGGCTTGCAAAATAGACCTTAATGGGAGGAATGGGAGGAGATGGAGAGGGTTTTTGAGGCTCTAAGATGTTAGTGTGTGTTGTTGAAGAAACGCGGGGGTAGGGTGGCTTTGTTTTGATCTTGTTAGCTTTTGTTTCTTGGTTTTTCAAAGTGGTCCTACCGAGTTGCATCTTGGTTAGGGGGCTTTGAGGGTAGTTGGGTTTTGCTTCCCCCTAAGTGAGTGCGCTTTACTTGATCTTGGGCTTTTGTGAGTATTTTACCATGAGCTTGTTCATGGTTGGGTTCTTAGTGAGACTTGGTTTACAAGTCTTGCTTTTGTATATTCTTAATTCTATATCTTTACCAATTCGAGACATATCTAGTCCCCGACTCCCTGCACAAATAGGATTACTAGGCACATGTATCCTGAACATATTAGAAGGATGTGGGCTAGTCTAAAATTAAGAAGAAACATCCCATTGTGAAATGTGAAAGTTAGTGTCACTAAGTGGGCAAGGCCCGAAATTTATTCAGATAAGAGTTAGTGTCACTAAGCGGGTTAAGAGGAGTTATCGTCTTTTCAGTCTGGCATCACGGTGCCAAGACTTCATTTGTAGAAATTGGTTAATCCAATTTCGACATGCTTGTGTATCGGGAAGCTAATGCGGTTGCGGACCAACTGGCTTCCCTTGTTTTTCATTTACCTTTAGGACTGCATGTACTGAGTGCCCCTCCAAAAGGGATTTTCTTATTGCTTTTTGATGATGCTAGGGGTAGGGCTATCCGCCGTTTGCTGACTACTTAGCCCGTTTTTTTTCCTTATTAATAAAACGCCCCTTTAAGGGGACGAAGAGTGTCGTCTCTCCTTCAACTAAAAAAAAAGAATTTGTGTGCTCCATAGAGGAGCTTACATCAGTAGCTAAAATATTCATAACAGAAGCCTTAACATCAAAAAATTCAGTAAAGGGTGCATCAAAATTGAATGCAAGCTGGCTGACAAAGCAATGATCAAGGAGCTCCCAACAGCAATGAAATCAGGTGGAGACGGGGATGACAGGGAATGGTCCTTAACTTGAGTAAATTACGTACATGCGATCAAACTATCAGTTTCAACGACGATTTGTTGGCCAATATAATAAGGAGGGTCTACACATCAGTCCACGTAAATATGCGGATTAGGCCCAATATACAGTTGATCCTAAAACCAATTAATAATATGAGAAATAATCCAAAAATTTATATACTAGATTTTTTTTTATAATTTCCAATGTGGGACATAATTTATTTCATTATTTTTCAACAATCGTACCACACATGCACCAGTCTATACCAAACATCACTTGGTGAAAAGGGGGATTCTTGGCTGGTTTTTGTTAGTGCCAAATTCAATGTTTTACAATATAATGATCTAGCTAGATAATGATGCTTCCTTCACAACTACAACATATACTTGTATGCAATCGAGATCAAATGTGTTTGGGTTTTATGGTGTAAAATGCGGGCATCTTACATTTGTTTGATCATCTTATATCTGTGATCAGTATCAACACACACATTTAAATGATTTCCTAAACAAAGGGGTATTTTCGTCACTTTGCTACTCACTCATCTCCCACCTTCTCCTTTTCCGTTTTGCTTTTTCCTACGCTTTTCTTCCTTCTTCGATATGCTTTTTCGGCTAATTCGTTCTCTGATCTAGTTTCTCCCACTTCCAATTCCTGGTTTAACCATGGAATTAGGTATTTGGGGTTTTTTCGAGTTGGGGTTTTTGGTTATTCTTAATTTTGAACTTGAGACTCCGTTTGGAGTTTTTTCTATTTGGGGGGTTTTGGTTTCGGCATTATGGTACTTCAAAATGTATAAATTCAACAATATTTTAGTGTTTTCATGAATTTTCTTGGCCTTCTACTGATTTTTGTGGTGATTTTAATTTGTGTGGATTGTTACCCACCCATAAGAGAATAATCTTCTCTAAAGGTGTCGAACCTCTTGCAAGTTGTTACTTTCTATTGTTCATAAATTATGAACAGTAATGACAGAAATTATGAACCTAGCATACCAAAATATGATCCCATGCCATTTATGAACTAAATGAATGACACAAGTAATAAGCTAGTATTGTGAATTAAATTTCATGAACCTTACTGATAATTGTTATGAACCTAATCGTATAAAGACATGAACCCACAAAATGCGATTTATGTACTAGATTACGTACGTGACAAAAATTACAAGTATTATGCATTAAATTTCACGAACTTTATTGATAATTATTGTGAACTTAACCTTATAAAGACATGAACGCACAAAATTTCATTTATGAATACTTGACACAAAATTACTAGTATTGTGAATTAAATTTAATGCATGACAATTATTATGAACCTAACCAAGGACATGAACCAATAGACCAATTTTTATGAACTAAAAGTCATGAATCATGAGATGAAATATTATAAACTTGTGCTTATATAAACATGAACCAAATGAACAAATATCATGAATCATAAGATGTGAATCAAAATAACAACTAGTATGACTTAAAAGACCTGAGTTGTAAGATAAACTATCATGAACCTAAGCATATAAAAACACGAACCAACAAAAAAACTACCATGAACCAAAAGACACAAATCATATGAAGAGTTAGCATATGTGGGTTGTGAACCCACATCTATGTGCACATATACATTGTTCTACCATTTGAGCTAATAGGCTGCCAAATATACTATTTCATTTCTCAAGTGTCAAATGCACATTTTCCATCGATACAACAAGATCTAGACAAACTTACATTGAGATTTCTCCCTATCAGACAACTTCAACAATGGTAACATATAATAAATCATGACTTCTATATCAAAAACATGTCATCAAAGAATCAATACCACTTTCAAATTACCGTTCTCAAATAAAATTATCCATAAGAGTAAGATTGAGAGCCTAAAACACTAAACCTTAGAAAATTAAAATACAAGTACACTATTTTTCTGTACCCTTCACCATTGTTGATTCGAAATTGAGTAAGATGGAGATCATAGAGTAGAGGACGACGGTATTGGGCGAAATCTGGCATGATTGAGCGAGATGGAGAGGTGGAGATTTGGGGTTTTTGAGAGAGACAATGACTTACGTCGTAAGAAGAGGAGCGCAGTTTAGAGATCGTGGGAGTTTGGCGTTTTGGGAAAGATTTAGCTCAAAGGGTAATTTTGTCTTTTGAAACAAAAAATTAATGTATTTATCCGTGTTGCCATAGTGAATGAACCGCTTATTTTTTTCTTATTTTCCACCAAAATCGTTGTTTCTAATCTCGATCATCCACGCGTTTAATCCATTGTCCCTGATTTACTCACATTTTTCATTGTATCAATTTAATATACCCGAGCGAGACTCTATCTGTATGCCCTAGTCCACCACATTCAAGTACACATGAGAAACCAGATCAACCTAAAACACGAGTAATTAATAATATCTCAAAATGTTCATCAACAACCAATATCGATTCCCATACAAAACACCTCGAAAAGAAGGAAGAGAAGCAAGCGAGAGAAAGGGCCGAAGTTTAGCCTAATTTCTTATTACATGATTTATTATGGCTGTCTAAAATTAGGCAAATCATCAAAAAATTATACACTCAAATCATGAGATTTCATGTTTGAGGCCTACTAATTTCTGTTTAACATAAATTTGTGTTACCTAATTTTTGTATTCTAATTTCATACTGCCCAGTTTCTTGTTATCTAATTTCTTTTTGCAACATAAATACATAATTTCGTGTTATCTAATTTTGTTCCGCCAAATATTTGTAACATTATTTCATTTGGCCTAATTTTTGGTAACGTTGTTTCATAGTATTATCTAATTTCTAGTACTATAACACCCAACCAATACTCAGTTTGTCTAGTGATAAAATGGTGTTAGACTTTGTAAGTGTTGTTCAGGAGATTCGAAGTTCGAATCTCACTGACATCATGTATGGAGAAACTAATATTGGGAGGGTCTTCTCCAAAATGGGACCACGAAGTACCCGATCCGGATGTAGAACGGTGTTAGACCAATCGAACCGTGCGAACCAAAAGGCAAGACAAAAAAAAACACAGTAACACCCAAAAAGAATTTGAAGCCACAATAATTTGTGGGATATCGTAAGCAAAAAAAAAAAAAAAACAGTTTTAGTTTCTTGAATTAATATGCTTATCATATGCCCCTAGAGTATAGGTTAGAAAAATCGTTATAAAAAATCGTTTATTTTTAAGGCAAAAAGCTAAGACATGTATGTGACATTTAAAAAAAAACCAAGACATGTAAATATGTAATATATATGTAACCTTATAGTAATGAGTTTCTTGTAGGTAACATGATTGAGGTGTGGAGGTTTCATGTTGGCATCCTGCAAAAATCATACAATGACCAATGCATTAGGATTAGTCATGCTCTTGAGCGTGATGTGGGAAATCGCACATGGTGTGTTTCGTCCATTGGTGTTGCATGTTGGGAGGTGTCAGATGTGATATCCTTCGCTCTCAAAATTATATTTCACTTGTAAAGTAGATTTTCTAACTTAGCGACACAAAGATCAAAATTAGAAAACTAAAAGGGAAAATTACATTTAATCACTTCTTATTTTACACATGTTATATTTAACCAATCTTTATTTTTTTTTCAACACAAAATCACCCCTTATTTCACAAAACTTGCATTGGACCACCTTTTTAACATATTTCTTTTTTTATCCGTCAAGTATAATAAATTACACTTCTACCCTTCATTTTTCATTCTTATTTACAAAAAAACCCTACTTTTGCCCCTTCTTCCCTCTCCTTTCGTGTCTTGCTCTTGTCCTATGTTACCACCATCCGCCAGATCTCACCAGGATATGCGGTGTGTTAGAGTTCTGTTGCTCGACTTGGAGAGTTAGAGGTAAATCCAAGAGAGCGATGAGTTCCTAGTCACCAGCGGAGCTGACCTTGCCATTGTCCTCGGCTTCAATTCCATTCGCTTTTAAACCATGGAGAGAGACGAGTGCCTATGGGTGGCCTCCAACTGAGGGTGAGTCGGTGATAAAACATCTAAGATTTGGAGGAGTTAAAATCTAGGGTCGGGACTTGTGCACGTAGATCTGAATTTATGTTGCAGATCTTAATTTGGGCATCCTAGAAGGTGCGGGAACCAGATGCGAGAGAGGCGAGCACACTCTCCCCTCATTCTCCGTTGTCGGCGTCATTGACTTACCATATGCTGCTCCGTCGGTCATTCCATGCCGCATCGCCACCGTCAAGCTCCACACTCGACCTCAAATAGATGAGTTTTTCTCCAAGCTCCGATTCTTCTACTCAACAATGTAAATTAGAGAGATGGAGCAAAAGTAGTTTTTTTTTGTAAATAAGAATAAAAACGAAGGGTAGAAATGTAATTTACAATACTTGGCGGATAAAAAATGGAATCGGTTAAAAAGGTGGACAATGCAAGTTTTGTGAAATAGGGGGTGGTTTTGTGTCCAAAAAAATATAAACGGTGGTTAAATGCAACAGGTGTAAAATAAGGGGTGGTTAAATGCAATTTTTCCAAACTAAAATCCTAAATTAGAAAGGGATATTTTATTATTTAAAAGTAATGGAAGAATTTTAAATAAAAGAATTCATAGTTTCTAAAATTGTATTAATACCAAGTATTCAATTTAAAGCAATAATAAAACAAACTTTAAAAATCACTAAATTGTATATAAACTTTCTCGATATTAATCCAAAACAATACGAAGTTGAAAAATGACTTTTAGTAATACTAAGTATCTACTTTGAACCAATAACAATACGAACTTTAAAAATCACAAAAATGTATACGGACTATTACCAAGCATCCACTTTACGCAATAGCCATTAGTGAAGCACATAGAGAGGGCATGTTGTAGAAGGCGGTGAATGAAGTTAGACATTCAAGAGGCGGCAATGATGGAGATAGGGACGAGGTCGCCGGACGTGGTGCGCGGTGTCAAAACATGCAACAAATTCGGTTCAATAGAGAGAGAGGCGAGAGAGAATGAGGAGTTGAGAAAGACGACCAATGAAGTGAAAAGAAGATGGAGAGGAGGATGGTTGGGAAGAAAGATGTGACATGTATACATTGCTTTATTTGATGCATTGTCATAATTTCGAGTGTCACGTCATAGGTTTCAGTGGAAAACTCACCGTTGTATTATTTAGTCCATTTATCTCAATCCTAATCATTTACACATCCTCCAATTCATTATAAACCTCTTCAATTTTAATCTCCCCACAATTCATTAAACTCCCTACCACTATGGATGAGTTACTTCCTCGGCCTGCAAACTCTCCGCCGTTGACCCCGTTGACCTTCCTTGAACGCCGCCGCCACCGTCTACGACGACCGCCCCTCCCTCATCTACAACAATGTCGACGTCGCCACATGGAGCGACACCCACCTCCGCTGCCTTCGCCTCGCCTCCACCCTCCACAACATCCTCGGCGTCCGTCGCTTCACCGTCATCTCCACCTTCCTCCCCAACCTCCCTGCCATGCTTGAGCTCCACTTTGCAGTTCCCATGTCCGGTGCCGTCCTCAACAACCTCAACACTCGCCTTGATCCCCGCACCATCGCCGTCCTCCTCCGCCACTCCGCCGCCGCCGCCCTCGTCGTTGACTCGCTCTCCCTCCCAACCATCCTCTCCGCCCTCTTCCTCCTCCCTCAATCCCACCCACCTCCGGCACTCATCATCGTCCATGATGAGCCCGATCGGAGGCCCGAGCCCGATACTAAGCTTGATCCGCGCTACACTTTTTATGACTACGAGGATCTGGTCAATCGAGGCGACCCGAGTTTCAATTGGGCCCGACCCGAATCCGAGTGGGACCCGATCGTATTGAATTACACTTCCGGGACGACATCGGATCCGAAGGGCGTGGTCCACACGCACCGGGACGCGTTCGTGCTAGCGATGGACTCGATCATCAATTGGCCGCTGCCGGAGACGTCGGTTTACCTGTGGACGCTTCCGATGTTCCACGGCAATGGGTGGAGCTTCGCCTGGGGATTGGCGGCAGTGGGCGGCGCCAGCGTATGCATGAGGAGGTTCGACGCCGGCGACGTCTATGCATTAATCCGACAGCACGACGTCACCCACATGTGCGGCGCGCCGGTGGTGCTCAACATGCTGTCGAACGCCGCCGAGGCGAGGAGGCTTGATCGACCGGTTCATCTCTTGACCTCTGGATCGTCGCCACCCGCCGCCGTGCTGGTGAAGACGGAGGAATTAGGGTTTGTCGTCAGTCACGGGTACGGGTTGACGGAGGTCGGCGGGTTTGGTCACTTGCGCCTGGAAAGCCAAGTGGAATACTTTTCCAGCGACCGAGCGCGCGCCTCAAAGCAAGGTACGTAATTGTAGGGGTGTCCATAAAAAACCGAAATCGAAAACCGGTTATTTTTTAGGTTAATCAAACCGATTTTTTTTGAAATTTCAGTTTAGTTAACGAAACCGAAAATATTTTTTGTTTATCAGTTCGGTTTCAGTTCACGAATTTACATATAACCGAAAATACGTGATTTTTTTTCAAATATTGGTTATCTTTGCTTTATTTAGTCGTTAAAATCTATGATCTTCAAGGTGTTGATCTAGTTTGAGTTTTTCCTTCTCCAATTTTAACAATTTACACACTATTTTTCCACTCCTCATTGATATAAGACGCTTATTAAATTTGATGAGATAAAAAATAATTATTGTGTTTGATTTCACACACTGTAGTATATACTCTCGATATTTGTTTACAACAACCAAAACAATATGGTATAAGTGCATATTTAAAATAAAAGTCAAGCTTGATCACTTTTTTATTCAAATTTTATTATTTTAGTTTTAATTATTTAAGGTAAAGTTACATAAATGGTTATTAGTTAACCGAGAAAACAGAACCGTAAAATTGGTTAACTGAACTGCGGTTAACCGAGATTCACGGTTCGGTTACGGTTCATGATTTTAACTAACCGAAATTACGGTTTTAACCGGGTTTGGACACCCCTACGTAATTGTGTTGAAATTTGATGATTTTGATTTATAATTTGAAGAATTTGTCACTTTTCTAAGAATTTAGTTTCAATGGTGTTAAGAAAAACTATATGGGTAGAGTTGAACAAATCCAGACTATTAAATGAAAATTTAACGGTTGAGTAAGATTTTTATCCGTCTATATCAAATTATTATTATTTTTCATTTTAAAATTTTTTCGGCAGATTTATTAATTTCTTATATGTTTTAGAACTTCGTTATAGAGTTTTTAACAAACTCCACGAGAACAAGACCGGAAAACAAATCAACTCTTATTTAATCGAAGTAATCTATTGATTATACATAAGTTCGATCAATTAGTATTGCAAGTCACAATTGTAGTGATCAATCATGAGTCAAGTATATTTTCTTCCTTTCAATGTACAATTTCAATACGCGCCAAAAAAAATCTAATAAACTTTAGGCTAAAATTGCTTATGTCACACAATTTATCATTCGATTGTGACCTTTTAACTATTCTAAAACATAAACGTTTTTCAATACATTGCCATTGATCCGTTCAAAAAGGTTGTGCCTTTAATGTGTATTGGTTCTAATCAGATCTATATAGTTTAGGAATTTCAATTTGTTTAACGTGTATCTTATTGTTGTGTAATAGGCAAGGAGTGAGAACGCTGGGATTAACTGAAATGAACGTAATTGACCCCCAAACCGGAAAACCCGTAAAACGCGACGGGCAATCGGCGGGAGAAATCGTTCTCCGAGGTGCCAGTGTTATGCTCGGCTACCTCAAGGACCCGACGGGGACCTCCAAGTGTATGGGCGACGACGGGTGGCTCAAGACGGGTGACGTCGGGGTAATGCACCCCGACGGGTACCTCGAGATCAAGGACCGGTCCAAAGACGTGATCATCAGCGGAGGCGAGAACATTAGCAGCGTCGAGGTCGAGTCGGTGCTCTACACCCACTCGGCCGTCAACGAGGCGGCGGTGGTGGCCCGACCCGACGAGCATTGGGGCGAGACGCCGTGTGCGTTTCTGAGCCTGAAGGCGAATCTGGATAAGAGGCCGACAGAGGCGGAGATCATCGAGTATTGTAGGGCGAATATGGCGCATTATATGGTTCCGAAGACGGTCGTGTTTAAGGACGAGCTCCCGAAGACGTTGACGGGCAAGGTTCAGAAGTTTGTCCTCAGGGAGGTTGCGAAAGCGATGGGCTCGACGAGGGCTAGCCGTTGGTGAAAGATTACCAAATTGCGTTTATCCATTCTAGCCAAACTTTGGGGGGTCTTTGGACATTGCCCATGAGATTCGAAACGGAAATCGCATGATATTATCTTGAAATTCTAATCGCTTGACTAGATGTCTAAGGACATCCATTCTAGTCAAATTGTCCTGGTTTCTTGTATGTCGTTGCCCTTATGTCACAATTTATCAATAAGACGAGGTTTAGTTTTTCTTTTCTTTTTTTCTTTTGTATTTGTCAGTTACGTGATTTGAAAGTTATTGATTTTTTTTTTTGGTAGAAATCAAAGGTTATTGTCAACCTTTGGAAGTTATTGTCTTGTTGAGCTGTGAGGAGGATGGGTCTAGACTAGACGGATCTAGTTTCACTAGTGGAGTTCGCAAAAAAATACATAGATATATAGAGTTTGAATAACTACGACCATTAAATGAAAAATCAAAGGTTGAGATTAGATTTTTATCTTTTCATATCAACTTATTATTATTTTTTTTTAATTATTTTTTCTAGGGTTTATTAATTTGTTATAAGATTTTAGTACTTCACCCATAGAATTTTTAATGAACTCCGTATAAACAAGAGCGGGTCTGGACTGGCAACTCCTCAGGCCATTGAAACTTCCATGTGAATGAGATGATGGTTAGATTGGTAGGCAAAATGACAAATGCACTGAATGAGTGGCAAAATGAAAAATGTGTTGAATGAGTGGCAAAATTTAAAATATAGGATTTGAGTTTTGGTGTTTGAATAGTACTTAAAAGTTGGTGTTTTAGTAGTGTAAATAATAAAATTCCAATTTTTTAATGGAAACTTTAACGAAATTGTTGAATTGGGTGGTCTTTTGCAACTGGAATATTTGTACAGGTGGATTTGTACAAATGAAATATTTTTACTAGTGGTTTGCTGAAATTTCAATTTTTACGGGTGGTTTTTTACAAACGAAATATTTTACGGGTGCTTTATTGAAATTTCAATTTTTATGGGTGATTTTGTGCCCAATCTATAATTCACATGTGGTTTTGTGAAATTCACCTTAATTTATATTTTAATTGGATTTGGTATGGGTTGATTTGTAGGCCCAAATTATATAGGAATGGGCTAGTAAACGAGTTGATTAATTCAAGGAATATTGTAGGCATGATTTTCAAAGTAGAAATATATGGATCTGTTTGGAGATAGTAGAAATATTTGGTCTATTCTATCACATTATCAATATCATTGTCCTAGTATAGTCTCTCCCATAAATAGGATCTAGAATGATCTAGATGAGGACACCTATATTCTAAACATATTAAAAGTATATGGTAGTAAGACTATATATGTGGGCTAATCTAAATTAAGTAGAAATATCTTATTGTGAAATGTGAAAGCAAGTGTTTAATTGATATGGCCATGTAAATCGATTTATAGGTGTGTAAATAGATTTGTGTGTAGTGTGTACTTCATTTTGAGTATGAAATGAAGTGTGAGAGCCTGAGAGCTAATGAGTGAAGTGTGAGGTGGGTGAGTTTGTCCCGTTTTAAAGAGTGTTCAGTTTAATACTCGTGTAATCTATTGTATATTTTCACAATATAATACAAAGCCATTTTAATAAAATTGCGTCTTTGTGTTGGTGGGTATACAAGACTGATACGGAACCTTATAGATCTCGTATTGAATTTAATGAATAAAGTAACCGGGTGAAGGGAAGAAGGGCCGAAACCGGGGATAAAGAGTGACTTAGATGAGATAGGGGAGAAGTCAGACGAGATGAAGGAGACGAGATAGAAGAGAAGGAGAATTAGGGGTTGGGGATAATTGTTTTTTTCATTGATTGATTGCTGATTTTGGAATACAAAAAGAGTATATATAATAATAAGCCTTGTCATTAAACCCTAATCCTAATCTTAATCCTAATCCTAACGGTTCAACAAACGCGTACCGGGAAAGAACCGTAAAAAAACCCGAGAAAAGGTAATTAAATCCAACTAAAAATTACAATTAATTAAAGAATATAAAAATATATAATATTAATGTATCAAAGACTCCCGGGAGGATTGATTTCTCAACAATCCTTATGATAATAAATGAAGTAAATAATTTATTATCATAAGTAAATAATTCAAGTACAATAAAATCCAATTGATCGATAATTTGAGGGTCGTATGATACAAACTTAATATATAAGTTTAATAAAATCTCAATTCAAATTAAACCATATGATAATAAATGAAGTAAATAATTTATCTCTAAGTTTTAAAAACAAAAAACAAAGTGCATATCAGATTCCAGATCAAACTAAAACACGTTGATTTTACAGTCTCCGGGCGATAAATCCATCAATCCGAGTAATTAATAATATCTCAAAATGTTCATCTACAACTAATATCATTCCCATACAAGGAAGAGAAACAAGCGAGAGAAAAGGAGAGTTTAGCCTAATTTCTTATTACGTGATTTATGACGTCTGCCTAAAATTAGGAAAATTATCATGAAATTATACACTCAAACCATGACATTTCATGTTTGAGGCGTACTAATTTGTTTTTAGCATAAATTCGGATTACCTAATTTTTGTACTCTCATTTCATTCTGCCGAATTTCTGGTTATCTGTTTTTTTTCCAACATAATTTCGTGTTATCTAATTTGAATTCAGCCACAATAATTTGTGGGAGGCGGCTAAAATTGATGATGGGCGATGTCATTTGTACATGTAGTATGCAATCTTCTAAAGAATGCTAGACGGATTCCGGGCAGAGAGGGGTTGTGTAGAGCCTAGGTAGTTTAAATAGTTGCTTAGACCAGTCTAAACGGACGCCTAGACGGTTAGACAAGCTCAAAGACTATGTATGTTGGGGCCTTACAACGCCTAGGCAGAACCTAAGCGAGATTTTTAAAACATTGATAGTACAAATAGTCACATTTTTGTTTTGAAAATTTAATTAGAAGAGGTACATTATTGTCCCGAAAATATTTTTTTGGTAACATGAGAGTCGAACCGCAGACCTCTGGGTACTACCTTTGAGGCTTAACCATTTGACTAGATGTTCGAAGGCTGTCCCGAAAATATTTAACCACAAAACAATATATGTCAATTAGGAAAGTGTATGTGTCATATATAAAATAATATATAAGTCTTGACATATATTACAATCCAACAATATAGCCTCTCTACAAAACTATAGTCCACAACTTCATAAAAAAAATACATTTAACAATGGCTAGATCGTCTAGCCCTCTAGTCTTCACCACAACTCGACGCGTGCCGGAGCTCGTAGCACCGGCGGAGCCCACGCCTCGCGAGCTCAAGCCCCTCTCCAACATCAACGATCAAGAGACCCTCCGCTTTAACGTCTCATTTGTGCAAATTTACCCAACAAAGCTAGTAAAAAAAGACGACAACAACAACAACAACCAGGACCCAGTGGAAGTGATAAGGAAGGCGTTGGGGAAAGCGTTGGTGTATTACTACCCGTTGGCGGGCCGGCTGAGGGAGGTTGGGCCCCGCCGGAAGCTGGTGGTGGATTGCACCGGCGAGGGTGTGGTGTTTGTCGAGGCGGAGGCCGACGTTAGGTTGGAGGATTTGGCCCCAAATCTTCACAAGTCATTGCCTTGCTTTAAGGAGTTGTTTTCTTATGATCATAAGTTTGGCACTTGTGACATAATTAACTGTCCTTTGCTCTCTATTCAGGTTAATTTAATTTAGTTCGATCGGTTTTATATATAGGTGTCATGCATGAAACTATGAAATTAATATAAGTGGCTACGTGTTTCGAATAAAACAAATTATTTTTAGAAATATTTGAGTTTAGCATGAGTAGTATTATGCAATGAGTGCACCTTCATAGTTAAGGTGTTCTAATATATACTGAGCTAGTTTTTTTTTCTTGGACACTGTTCGTAGGAATTGAAACATGTCTAGTTTTTTTTATTTAGTCTTAGGTATTGTTGGTAAATAGTAAGAGTTGAAATAGAAATTCAATGGTACAATTATAAATAAAGTTTTAACTACTTGATTAGATAATTGAAGACAATATTAAGCTAGTTTTAACTTGTAAGTGTTTAGCTTTGAGGTCGAGATTTGCCGCCAAAAATGGAATTTTTAATATTTTTTTTTTTTGATAAGGTAAGAATTCGGAATACCAAACAGGCTTGGTAATCCGAGAGGCCGTAAAAAACGGCAGTCGAGAACGGCTAAGATAGTAAAAAACAAGCAGGAAAAGCTAAGAAAGGTACAACATTCCGAAAAAATAAGAACTAAGACGAGTTTGAGATCGGGTGAGTAAAACACTATAAGAATAGCGTCGTAGCTGACAACAGGTCGACCCCACCTGGGCGTGCGAAACGGACTATTGACGTTCCCTCCACCGAGATGGAGGATCTTCAGAAGCCTCAAAGCACCAAGCGACCTGGCCAAATCAACTCGGTCCAAAGTCAAACTCAGCTCTAACTCCTCGGAAAAATAGTACATTAGATTTGCCTCGAGCTACCCTGCAAGAAAAAAGTCAAAATTGCCTCACAAGTAAAACAAAACGTTTTACTTGCAACGCAAGGAGACACAAAACTTGCTCCGCAAGTAAAAAGCTTGCCTCGCAAGTAAGAGAAAAATTTGCCACGCAAGTTTTATTTTTATTTTTATTTTTTTAGCCTTGCTATCCAAGCAACAATTCATTTTTCATTTTTTTTCCTTTTTTCCTTTTTTCCTTTTTTCTACTCTAGTCTGCAAGAAAGGCAGACAGGGACCAAAGGGGAAATCGAGTCGGAGCCGACAAGTTGGGCAAATAAGCCGACAGCAGATGACCGGGCACCCTAAAGCCAATGCCGGAGAGCTTGGCAAAACCGTGGCTTTCCGCCTCAAGAGGTGATTGTGCAGATCCAAATCGATTGTTCAACAAATTCTATGTCACAAATTTTATCCATAAACAATTCACAAACATTGGGCAAACATCATATAGAAGAACTTGGATGGTCAAGACACCATCATTATTGGTCTCCTCGACCTAGATGGTGTTAGGTGTCATCAAGATGGGTTCAATTTTCCATTAGAGAGTTCTTTAATTTTCCCCATTAGAGGGTTCTTTAATTTTCAAAAAAGGAATGGATTTGAAGGATTTTAAGTCCAAAACCCACTCCTAGGAACAACGCCATCAGAGGCTGGTTCGAGAAGGGGACGGCGTCGGTACACGCCCACGACCACTCGCGCACACACCCACACGAGCACCCTGAACCAAACAACACCAAAGTACCATTATCGAGTGACTTCCGACTTTGATTGAAGACAATCAAAGACAAAACAAAGAAGGAGAGACAATCATTAAAAAAAGGGGTACAGGGAAGAAATCTTGTCAAATTTTCAAGCAATGGCACTGGGGAAGAGTAGTTTAGGAGGGAAGGAGTAGAAATTTTGGTGGAACATTGGTGGATCTGAGGTTTAAAGGAGGCGGCAGAAACTTAGGGTTTTCTTGAAAAGGGAAAGGGGGCCATGGAATTTTCAATATTAAAAAGACAATATGTATTAATTACTAACCATATGCAACATTTTTAACACTTTCATTACTTTGTTTTCTAACATATTTACTATAAAAATTGGCTGACAATTTTTATATTTTAAAATAATATATATAAGAGCATTTAGAAATTCACTTAAGTCTACGCCTCATCAAGCGTTGAAAGGTCCAAGCCTATATAGCTTTTCAATTTATTTAGGGTCGCCTAGGCAATTATTTTGATCGTTTAGGTGCTAGGAGTCCTCTCTCCGCTCAAAGCTTGTCTAGCATTTTTTTTTAAATCCAGGCATGTAAATATGTGATGTAACCTTACAATAATGCGTCTCTTGTAGTTGACACGGCTGAGATGTGGAGGATTCGTGTTGGCAACCCGCATAAACCATACAATGACCGATACATTAGGGTTAGTCACGCTCTTGAGCACGATCTCGGAAATCGCACGTGGCGCGCCTCGTCCATCGGTGTTGCCTGTATGGAGGCGTGAGATCCTCGGCTCTCGAATCGAGCCACGAGTGACTTGTTCGCACCGGGAGTACGAGCTAGAGGCCGACGACACTACCAAACACCTTCATAATGATGAGAAAATGATCCATAAGTGCTTCTTTTTTTGGGCCCAACCAATTGTTAGCCCTCCGACAACATCTTCAACCTCATCTTAGGAATTGCTCTACCTTCGAGTTGTTGGTTGCATTTCTCTGGCGTTGTCGCACAATCGCTTTAAGGCTAGACCCCCATAAAGAGGTGTCACTTTTCTCTCCATACATAACTATAGTAAATTGAAAATTCTAACCTCTATATATTTCTACAAGACAAAAAAAAGATCGAATTTCAACTCCTTGTTGATTTTAAATGAGTTTTGATGACGAATTAATTGGTTAAAATTTGGCGATGATTCATAATTTTTTTCGGTTGAAAGGTGATGATTCATAATTATATAGGAATTTTTTTTGATGTCCCTTAGTTGTTGCATGTTCCTTTTGTTGTCCTAAAAAATTGTTTCTTTTAGTGTATAAGAAGTTTTGGCTTTTTCTATTGATGCTTCTTTTTGGTTTAAATTAGATAAATTTAAGCTCATCATTGAGTTTTCACTTTTAGAGACAAGTTCAGGTAAAACCATTCTTATACTGAGACCGTGCAGCCAATTTATATTTATGATTTTGAGTTGCATATTCATTGTAATGTATGATTGTATTCATATTTTTGAGCTGCATATTCATTCTTTCCATATTACACTGTATTCATGCTTATAAGTCGCATATTCATATTTTTATAATATTGTATTTTTGAAGCCTTCTTAATGTTCCATCTCTTTATTATACTTATAGAGTTACATAATCATATTTTTAAGTTGCATATTCATAAAAGTGAGTAATTCAACAGAATGAATATGCAACATAAAAACATGAATACAATCATACAAAATCATGCATATGCAATTCAAAATCATGAATATAAACTGAGCGCACAGTCTCACAATAAGAGTGGTTTTACTTGAACTTAAATCTACCTTAAATCAATAGGATCTAATCTTAAAACACTCAAATTCATAACAAACTACATCAATTCAAATTTTATATCAATCCTCTATTCAAGGGATTTGTTAGAAAATTGTTTACAAATTCAAATTAGGATGGTTCAGTTATAAATTAGGGTGTTTTAATAGTCAAATTCTAATAATTTAAGGGTAAGGAAAACATTGGTGAGCTTGAATTTACCTTATTTAAACCGAAGAGGGGCATCAATAGAAAAATTCAAAACCTTAAGGATACCAAAAAATCATAGTTTCTTTCTAAAGTTGAATTCTATGCATAAAATTTGAGTTTATCCTTATGAGTAGCGTTGGTGTGGATATTCAACGCACGTTTCAAGCTCAACCCACCGATCCCCAACGGCTACTACGGCAACACCATGGGGTTTCCGGCGGCCATTTCCACGGCGGGTGAGATCTACACCAATGGTGTCCACTACACATTGGATCAAGCCAAGAAAGCCAAGGCGCAAGTCACGGAGGAGTACATACATTCTGTGGTGGATTTGGCGGTGGTGCAAGGGCGGCCTCTTCCGACGGTGTTTGTGGATAGTTCTTGGACCATCACTGACCACACCCGGGTCGGGTACGATGAGATCGATTTCGGGTGGGGAAAGCCCGTGTATGGTGGGCCGGCAGCTGGTTTGATCCGAGACGATGGGTGCGATCGACTTAGTTTCTTCATAAGGGCAAGGAATGGAGAAGGTGAAAGTGGTGTTTTGTTTACAATTTGTATGCCTGAAATTGCCATGGAATGATTTGCACGAGAGGTTAACATAGTTACCGAGGGTTGTTCTAAGCTTTGAGGTACCTCTTTTTTTTATTGAGAGAAAGCTTAGAGTTACCTAAACTAGACTCTGTTCGACAATTCTTATTTGATTATCGGTTGTTTATTTGGATACTTATAAGTCTATAGGAATTTATCTGAAAAAATAGGCATCTTTATACGTGTTGGACAATACATACCTATTTTAGATAAGGAGCTTATTTTCGGTACTTATCCGAGAAAAGAAATCACCACTCCCAACCGTACAGTAAATAAGAAACTTATCTTAAAAAATTATCTTTAGGAGACTGACCCGTCAAAGCCAAGTGCGCGACTCGGGTCGAGCTGGACGTAGCCAAGACGAAATTCTTGCGAATCAGGAGGTAAATAAAAAAAAAGAAAAGAAACTTATCTAACCAAAAAATTAAGCTCGATGAGTCATATGTACATTTTTAAATAAGTACCTAATTATAATATCAACAACCCACTTTATCGAAAACATCCTAAGTTATTTATAAGATAAATACTTAAGGTACTCTAGCATCTAACATCAGTACCAACTATCATTGACATCAACTCTGATAAGTATCAATATCCGAACTAATCTATATCTAGCAAGAAAGAGTTTCATTAAGATGTTTTTTTTAACATGAATATGACAAAGAGATTCGAATCACCAAAGTATTTATTCCCATAAAAAATTGTATATAGCATGTGTAACGACCGTATGTAGCCCAAAAAAACCCACAAAACGTAGCTTGTAAACAACCGATATTCGTTACAAACAAAATCATTAATGTCGTGCTAGAGGAATCCTCAATATCAGGAATAAGGAGTTAGATTTTTTTGGTATTTGTCCTATGGTGTTCTCATTGGATATTGAATAGATTTTTTAACTTCATAACCAATCTTCACTCTTCCATACACAAATCTTCACTCTTCCATACACAAATCCTCCTGCTAATGTAAACGGGCAAAGTTTAGAAACAAATGTTTGGTCAAAATTTCTTGTCAACAAAGGAGAAAGGTGGGATCAAGCAGAAACCCTAGGTTGATTTCCTTGAAATTTGACTAAAAACACACATTTTTGATTATGGGGAGTTTTATCATGTTCCAGCTAAAAACACACATTTTTGATTATGGGGAGTTTTATCATGTTCCAGCTACAGATCAGATCTTCACCAAACCAGTCGTACGGTTCAAGCTTCTGGTCAGTCCCTGTCCTTCAGCTTGTCATGGGTAATTGATATCACCACGAGTGACGTGTCGAGGGTTTTTACCACTTAGCATATAAAGTCGGGGTTCACCCCTTTTTAACCAAAAGCTTAAGCTATTGGGTTGGATTTTCTCCTTCCTTATATGCTATTTATATTGGTGATTTGGTTATAGTTTTCAATGTGGGATTCCAACAATCTTGTATATTCATTTATGCTATCTTGTATTTCGTGACAAGGTAAGGAATGGCTCTTACAGTCTATAACATTTGTAATCTCTTTCATTGTCAATACAAGTAAGAAGTTTTTTTTTTTGGTAGAAAGTAAGAAGTCTTAATTAAACTCAAAGCTTATAGATTTCACTGTCTCTGGGCAATAAATCGATCAATTTGAGTAATAATATCTCAAAAATATTCATCTACAATCCCATACAAAGCACCTTGGAAAGAAGTAGGGATGAAAATCATCCATTGATGTTCAATTTATTCATACATCTGACAAAACTAGGGGCCAAGTTGGACTAGACCGAGATTGAAATTTGAAAAATGATTGAACCAAAAAAATTTCGTTCCGTTTTTCCCGCGGCCCGATCTTAGTCCGATTTTAGACCGACTCCGGACGGGATGAAAAAGTATGCACATCACAATTTGTATAACCTTCTAGTTTCCAATAAAATTAAACCAGATTCATGCTTGCAAAACTTCAAATTTTATCAACATTTTTAGCGTTCACATTAGCCAACTTCATAATTCTACAAATCAACACAAAACGAAGTTGTTGTTGAGGAAAAAAATCCAAAAGAGGTGGAGAGGAAAGGCCATAGAAGTAGAGAATCCAAAAATTTCATGGATGTGCTCATGTGCAACAAATTCAGGTTAAATTTTGTAGAAATGTTGAACTCAAAGTCAAGTGAGGGTGGGAGAGATCTCTCGGAAAAAGATGGAGTGGCTTGAAGGAGATAACACATTTAGGGTTAGGAATGTGTTAAGTACGTTTTTATACAATGTTTTTGAGATGGATATAACCCTTATATCAATTTTGGTGCATTCTAATTAGATTCAGATATTATTGTCACATAGCTGAATTTTAGTTTTCCTTGGGTCTTCTCGGCAATGATAATACATGGGCCTTCTTCATACACCCTCTTGATTTTATATTGGGGCAAGGGTGTGTACATTATGACCCCCCAGATCCTGCCTGAGGCGGGTTAACACTAGGTTGTTGTTGTTGTTGTTGTTGTAGCTTAAAAAACTACCGCCCAAATGATTAAGAAATCAACAATTGCAATTATATGATTTTTTCTACATAAAAGATCAGTCTAGATCAATTTTAGACCATATCAAAAGTCGAATTTTTAGATTGGACCAGACCGACCCGGTCCTGTTCAGTGCAAAAAAGTTGGTTGAGCCTCGTTACAGTAAAACCGTAATCTTGTTGAATCCATTGCCTACCATCGTTGATTTGGTCAGGACCGTGAATCCGATACCAAATGTTACAGGAAAACCGTAACTAAAAGCTAAAATTGATAGAATTTTGATGCAAAGATCAAGATAATGATTTGGAACTAATGTTCGAGGTGAACAACACGTCCACCTCTTGATTCACGAGTTTCTGAATTAAATGAACAAAAATCGGGCAAAATCAAGCTTTCATTAGATCATAGAGAGTTGGATTACAAAGAGAATTGAAGTTTAGTGAATGTGTTCTCAATTCCCTGCCTATGCTTATAAGTAGAGAAGTTCACGGGTGCGGGTAGCCCACAACCCGCACTGACCTAAATCATAGATAATGGCTCAGGCGACCGCGTGTCATTTTTTTATTTTCAGGTAGCGGGCCGGGTCGGGTTAAACCCGCCGGGTTGCGGGTCGACCACAACCTTGTTTTAAAAAATTTAATACATTATTTCGTTAAAATTTTTTAATAATAGATGATAGTGTTGTGTATTTGTGCAATTATCCCTAATTCAAAAAATATCAATCAATTGAGGTCTACAATTATTTAGAGGTGAATTGTCATTGTTATGGACTTATAGAGTTATAGTGTTATTGAAGTAAAATTTGAAGCATGTCAAGAAAGGGCATAAGAATCAATCAATCATTATATGGATATTTGAATTGTGGGTTAAACAGGTCGACCCGTAAAGCCCTCAACTCATGAGTCGGGTCGTGGGTCAATAAAATAAATTTTGTGGGTGAACGAGTCAACCTGCAACCGACAGGTCGGATTGCGGGTTGGGTCAGATCGCCTCTTTAAACACCCCTACTTATATCAAACTTTGCAGGTCGCGGGTCGTGTCGACCCATGGAGCACCCCTACTTATATACAAACTATCCCTTTCATCTAACAAATTTACATTTTAGCCCCCCAATTACACTTAATTTCACTTATATGCCTTATTTTTCAATACTTCACAAGTATGAAATTCATCAAGCCCTACCTCCGGCTCCCATTTTCAACAACCAAAAACAAAAGAAGAAAGAAAGGTGCACCTACCACGGATTGGAGTGTTGTTAATAAACTACTCATTATTTAATCGTTCAGTGGCCTCCTCCATGCTCCCGAAGACCCTAATTTCACCAAACCTCTCTTCCTTCCATTGAAGAGCCGTCCAACCACGCCGAATTCTGCACCTCTCCTAGTGCGATCGGCGACATCTTTCATTCTTTCGATTGTGTCTCTACTGTTCTCTCTCACGTTTCAACTTTCTAGGTATTAATTTCATCCTTCCTCAATCCTTTGTATCCATGTATGAATTTTGCTCTGCATGTACTTTGATCTGCTTCTGATTGAGATGTACTCGCAAGCGTCCTTCGAATTGTGCGCAAGTTGTGTGTACTGTGTTTGATTGATTGCTAGGTGGTTATGTTTGATTGGCCTATCTATTTTGTTTTCTCTTGTTTACACGGCTACAAAAACGAATCAATATTGATAGTTATGATGTGCAAATTTGAATATTAGTTGAAGTATTAGCATGCTGTAGGTCTGTCTCTCTGATGACTGGAGTTTTGATTTGTTTTTACTTCCATGCTCTGTGCATTTTCTTAAGCTTGATTTTTGAACGCATTGGTAATTAATTCTAAATAGATCTGGATCCAATATAGAATACACACTTAAGTTCAGATGCAATCATATTTCAGTTATTGATCCCATTTCAACATAAGATATCTAGGAAGCAAACCATGCAGCTATAAATTACAGGTTCTGTTAAATGGATTCTTAATATACTGTCAGTATGTCATAATGCTTAAAGCATACAACTCTACATCTGCTGTGATTTGTCTCCAGAGGCCAACCTTCTTGTTGAATTCCTTGAGATTTGATGGTAACAAACCTATGTTTCAGTGGTTTTAATTGGTTGGTTGATTATGATTTCCACTAAACCTCTGAAGAGGCTAACCTGCTTTTAATTCTTTCTTCTTTTTTTTCCTTGTATGTGATCCACTGATCCTTATGTGTTCTTTCTTATGAATTTATACAATTCCTAAATGTGTAGCAATAATGTATGAATTTAATACATTGATAATGAAAAAGACAATTGCAACTTCGATTGATTTCTTTGACAATGTGGTTACTATGAAATTAGGAAATAAGAAAAGACATCATGGCAACGATGTCAAAGATTTCAACACCTATTGGAACATCCGGAGAAGGGTTCAAGTGTCGAGCTTCTCAAGTTCCAAGGGTGGCTATCAGCATAAACAATGGTTATTGTGATTTCAACACTCGTAGCCTATCTGTTTCTTCCCGCTATGCTTCCTCCTTTCGCCCTTTGGTGTGAGTCATCCATTTATATTATCTCATATTGTTTCAGTTTTCTTCGAATTCATTTGTGGTTCTGGCTTGTTATCTGCTATATTATATTTCATTTGCATATGAGAATAGGATCAATGGAAAATGACTAATTGAATATTATTATTTTTCAACTAAAACATAGCTATTACAATTAGTTAATACCAACATAATTTCTCAACTAAAAATACAGTGTGAGATGTTCTTCGGCTGGAAATGCAAAGCCATTGAAGAGAACAACACTTCATGATCTATACGAAAAGGAAGGCCAGAGTCCCTGGTATGATAATCTCTGCCGTCCTGTTACTGACCTGCTTCCATTGATTGCAAATGGTGTTAGAGGTGTTACCAGCAACCCTGCGGTAAGTATTTGGTCCCTTTTACATCATTACTAGTTTCTTTATATTCTTGTGCTGGTTCTTTGTAAACTAACTTTAATTTTTTTGCTTACTGCAGATTTTCCAGAAAGCAATTTCATCTTCAGATGCATACAATGACCAGTTCAGGTTACATATTCTCATTGAGTCTTTCTCGTCATCTCCCTCTTTTAGTTATTCATCTTTCTAGCGTCTCTTATTTTTTCCTACTACAATAATAATTATGGTCTTTGTGCTTTTGCAGGCAGCTTGTAAAGTCCGGAAAAGACATTGAGTCTGCCTACTGGGAACTAGTCATTAAGGACATTCAAGATGCATGCAAACTTTTTGAGCATATTTATGATGAAACAGATGCCAGCGATGGCTATGTCTCAGTTGAAGTTTCACCTAAACTGGCTGATGACACGTTCGGTACTGTTGAGGCAGCAAAATGGCTTCATAAGGTAGTCAATCGTCGCAATGTTTACATAAAGATTCCTGCAACTGCTCCCTGCATTCCTTCAATCAAGGATACCATTGGAAACGGCATTAGTGTAAACGTGACAGTAAGTTCTCTGTATCTGTTGTGTTCTTACTTTTCATTCGATCAAGTATACTATAGCATTCCGCTACTGCATAGTTGGTAACAAGCATGCCAGTTGGATAACCATGCTAATATGCTGTGTGTGTAAAGTTATAGCTCTTTCTGGCTCTCAGAATTCTGATTTGTCACTGTTATCATGATTAATGATTATTATAAGTTTCTCTGAAAACTGATGGAGGAGTTGACCCTTGTTTTAATTTGTGCCTATGCATGTATAGCTTATTTTCTCTCTCTCAAGATATGAGGCTGTGATGGATGCTTACTTGGATGGGCTAGAGGCATCAGGATTAAGCGATCTCTCAAAAATTACCAGTGTAGCTTCCTTCTTTGTGAGTAGGGTGGATTCTCTTATTGACAAGATGCTTGAGAAGATTGGCACTCCTGAAGCCCTTGATCTTAGAGGAAAGGTAACAAAAATAATGCTCTCCATCCATTTCAGGATTGCCATCATTGTTTTTGTTGGAATTTTGACATGTGTCTGTCTGTTTCAGGCTGCTGTGGCTCAAGCAGCTTTGGCATACCAACTGTATCAAAAGAAATTTTCTGGTCCAAGATGGGAGGCTCTCGTGAAAAAGGGTGCCAAGAAGCAGAGACTGCTTTGGGCTTCAACCAGTGTGAAGAACCCGGCCTACCCTGATACCTTATATGTGGATCCTCTCATTGGCCCTGATACGGTGAGTTGGTTCATATATACGTTGCTTAACTTAAGGCCCTGTTTGTGTCTATACCTTTGGTATAGGGAATGAGTTTAGGAAAGAGTCAAACCCATACTAGTGTTTGCTAAACTAAGGGGATGGGAATGAGTGATTCCCATACCAGCAAATTACACTTGAGTTCATACGCAATTTAAAACTAGGGTATGAGCAATTCCCGATTCCAACCCAATTCCCGATTCCAAGCCGATTCCTGATATAGAAACAAATGGGCCCTAAATGTGATTGCTGACGAATAACGAACGTACTGGGGTTGCTGCTTGCAGGTTTCAACCATGCCTGATAATGCGCTCGAAGCATTTGCGGACCATGGTACTGTCTCGAGGACAATTGACCAGAACGTATCGGAAGCTGAAGGCATTTACAGCGCCCTTGAGAAATTGGGGATTAACTGGGGCGATGTGGGTGCTCAGCTCGAAGCAGAAGGAGTGGACTCTTTCAAGAAGAGTTTTGATAGCCTGCTCGGGACCTTGAATGACAAGGCAACTTCTCTCGAGTTGCTTACCTCATAAATTCAGGTCCAAATATGAGGCAGGCATCTTGATTCAAGAAAACTAGTACAATAATAAAATGGGGATTGTGTGATAATAATGTAGCCAACTGGTAATGGTATCCATCTGTGTGTGTTTGTGTCAAACTCGAATGACTGAGAGTTAGGTTTTTTGCCCTTTTTATTGCCCCTTCCCTTTTGTTATGATGTTATCTCTTTAAAACAGGTTGTGTTACTAGTTTGTCTTCATGTGTGGCAATTTTTTCCCTTCCAAACTGGCATTTTGACTTAAATGGAAATTCGTTTTCTACAAGGGCAAGGTATTATGAGATTATCTCATGTGTCACTGGGTGAACTAGACATGTAGCATCGAAAGCACATGGCAATTTTTCTCTTAATGAGTGTTGTCATTTTCCACCTTAATCTCTTTTAACGTCCCAAGTACATGAAAAGAATAGTCAAGACATGTAACACATCTGAAACATGAACAAAAAGGAAAAGATAAAAAAAAATAATGTATATTAAATTATCATCTTTTCTTTAGAAATTATTCAATCAAATTTTGAACCATTTTAATAATAAAACTTTAATTTTTAAAAAGTGATACCCACCTTAAAGTGACCATAACCAAGTCCATCCTAAGCCTATAAAGTTCAAATGCAAGATGGTAACTAAGCATATAAAAAGAGACGTCATATAGTATAGAATATAGAGTCAAATAAAGTCGTCCAAATCTTACATTATGAACTATGCTACCAATATTTCACTAACATTTTCAATATTTCACTAACATTTTACGTTGTGTAATTATTTTGGAAGTTGACTGTTGATTCTTGACGTAGAAGTACTGGGTCCTATTCATTAAGAGATTTTCCAACAAGAGATTTTCCAACATGAATAAGACGAGATTGGAATCACCAAAGTATTTATTCCCATCAAAAATTGTATATAGCATATGTAACGACGGCCGTAGCCCAAAAAACCCACAAAACTCAGCTTGTGTAAACAACCGAGATTCGTTTACAAACAAAATCGTTAATGTCGTCGTGCTGGAGGAATCTCCAAGATCAGGCATAAGGAATTCAGCTTTCTCTGGTATTTATTGTGTGGTCTTCTCACTGGATCTTGAACAGATTTTTCAACTTCATAACCAATCTCCAGTCCTCCATAGACAAATCCTCCTGTAAATGTAAACAAGCGAAGTTTAGAAACTTAGTTTTTGGTCAAAAATAGTTGTTGATCAACAACAGGTGGGATCAAGCACAAACCCTGTAATTGGCTTTCAGAATGTCTATTGATTTCCTTGAAATTTGGCTAACGAGTTCATCCTCCTCCTCAAAATGTCTACCACACATTTTTTGTTGCTCTTCAGGATTACTGCCTAGTAACTGTTATAAAAGCATAACGAATGGCAAACAAACCAAGGGTGGTCAGGAGGAGAATCAGCATAAGAAAAATGGAGTTTGTGCAAAAAAATGAATTAACTTAAACTTACCTTAATGGCAACCTTCTGTCCTTTCTTGGCAGTGTCAACTGGTTTGTGGTTATTTTCAATAGATGCAATCTTGCCAATACATATGAAGTCCCTCGAAGGAACACAAATTGGAGTTCCCACCTGCATAATGCAAAATAAATGAAACCTGTAAATTGAAAATGCCAAGCAGCAAGTGCAAGAGAACCTATACATTCATTCATCATATAAGACAGCAGCACAATGTAGCCATAGATCGAATAAAAGCAACTTATTTTTCAAAAAAAAAAAAAGTACTAAATTTACATAGCAAACTAAGAAATGTGTCTAATATACTAGGCAATAATAAAACATTGTCATCACGAAGAAATAAGTCATAATTAAAGCAAAACCACATACATGAAAACTTTCTGCCAAAGCTCAATGTCCCATGATAGCCTTGGTGACAGATAATTATAATCGTAGATTTAAAAAATGCATCCTATTTATGATGAAATTGGTTTTTTTTTTCTTTCTCCTCCCAACTATTAGGAGAAGAACTAGGGCAGGTTAGTCAACATAAAACAAGAAAGAAACTAAGGAAATAGCACAAACGTGATCTTAAATTAAATATACAGAAGAGATGTACCTTGGCAATGCCTTCGAGGATATCAACACCCAAAACAATGGGATCCTTCTTGTTAAATACGCAGTTGGGTAAAATCTTAAGAACACAAGGGAACACAGCTTCCTCAGCTGCTTCCTTTTTCTGTTCCTCCTTGAGGTTTTGGATATAAGCCTTGAACTGGTCGAACAAGTGGTAGATAATATCAGCAATGAAGATCTTCACTCCCACCTCATCTGCATATTCCCTGGCCTCGGGTGTGACTTTGACATCAAATGCCAAGATAGTAGCATATTCCTTCTTCTTCTCAAGCATCACACCAGCTCTCATTACATCCTTTTTGTGAACAGGTCCAATGCCTATGCCACTAACAGGTATATTCACTTCAGGAGTCTTCAAGAACTCCAACAGCGCCTCCAAAGAGCCAAGGGTAGAAGCTTGAACACAAACTCCCTCTCCACTTTTATCAATCCGGGTCATTACAGACTTCACATCCTCCATTGCTGATGCTTTAATATCCTCTTCATCATCATCAGGCCCAACAACATGTAAACTGGTTCCAGCAATGGCGTGCTCAAGCCCCTAATGAAAACAAATATCAGGTTAAGGATCACCTAATTATTAAGTTTAATGAATACACCATTCTCAAGAGATAAGTTTGGTTGCTAAATAATACCTGTCCAGCGATCTTGATACCCTGAGCAGCCTTAATTTCCTTGTGATGCAGATAGCTTCCCTGAAAACAGAACAGGGAACCACGTAAGAGACTGTTAATACTTATTAGGGTTACTATTTTTTTTTTTATAAATCAGGCCTACCAAAAGCCCCCCAAAGTATGTAGGACTTTTGATCAAGCTTCAGTTTAAAAGTCTGGAAATTCAGTTGCTAAAGGCTGTTACGTCTATTTCAAGCAAATATATCGAGAAATTCAAATGTGTTCAAGTTGAACATAGGCTTAGCTAAGCTCTCCTCCCATGCCCTTATATATCCATAAAGATGCACACTCAGAGCTTCTATAAACTAGTAAAAGAAATAACAGACCATACAAGTAATTTTTGGGGTTAAAAGCAAGATGATTTAAGAAGAATGGAGACTGCACCTTAATTCGTAGTTCTTTCATTGGATGGGGTGTTAGTAGAGCACGAATGGTGGTGGCAATGGGCCCCTGTCAATATCATTATATTAGCAGGTTAGCAACTTAGCATTATACATTGACAGACCAGACCAAGGGTCAAAGGGGCAACTAAACAGAGATAACTTGCCTGCATTCCACAAACAACAATCCTGTCTCCTTCACGAAGAACTCCATTAACTAGGATTACATCAATGGTTGTGCCATGCCCTTCAATAACCTTGACTTCCAACACCGTACACTGAAGAGGAAATAAATTGACAATAAAAAATTCAAAACATACTCAACATTGTGGCCTTCAGTTCATGGCTTATGCAGAAGTTTTCAAACATATACCTGTACTTCATCGGTGTAAGTAAGCTTTTCTGCCATCGTCTTCTGAGTCCATTGAACCAATAACAACAACATATCAGGAATACCTTCACCACTGTTTTCAAAACATAAGGATCAAAGAAAATTAGCACATCAAAAAGTCTAACCCAGTTGCATATACCAAAACAATATACAGCAGCAGCAGTGTGAAACATTAGATCATCTAATACCTGATTGCACTAGTTGGAACAATGTTGAAAGTTTCACCCATTTCTTTGTTCTTGTAGTAAAGTTCAGTATTCAAACCTTGTTCCTTGAACTGTGTAACAATCTACAAGCAATAAAAACACACATGAATAAATATTGAAGGAGCAGGACAGAGAGAGACACCCTATATATCTTACAAAAAAAAATAACAATAAAAATATATGTATTACCCCGGTAAGCCTATGATTGAACTCATTTTGTACATCTTTAGACTGTTGTTTAAGTGCCTTTCCAATTGGAGCATTCCGACATGTCTTCCACCCATAGAGCCTATCCACCTAACCAGGAGTAATCAAATGAAATCAGAAAAAGGGAGGCCCAAGGCAAATAACATGCACACATGCATTAAAACCATGAAGACACTTGAATCAGGTAGTTGGCTGAGATAGGACTTACCTTGTTCAAGGCAACTATAAATTCTGTGTTCCGCATCTTCAAAAGATTTAGAGATTCAATGGTCTGTGGCTCCAAACCATGCATGATATCCACAACAAGGATAGCAATATCACATAAACCTGAACCGCGGGATCTTAAATTAGTAAAGGACTCGTGTCCAGGGGTATCAATAACGAGAAGACCTGGGACCATCAACTTTGCATCAGCTTTAAGCTCCTTTGTTCTTTCTCTTATGTTCACTGCAGGGAAATAGGTTGCACCTATTTGTTGAGTAATTCCTCCAGCTTCACCTTCTTGAACATTTGTGCCTCTTATACAATCCAGCAGCTTCGTTTTACCAGTATCAACATGGCCCATGATGCAGCAAATCGGGGACCTAAGGCTGCCTTCACTTTGTTCAGACTGCAAAGCTGCAGTAGAAATTTCCTTTTTAATTTCGGACGCAGCAACATCAGCACTCTTTTGCTTTATCTCAGAAGTATGAGAATTGTTGGCAACAACTGCAGGTTGTACACTTTTTACCTCTTTTTTCACCAAATTTTCAGGCTCAGAATCAACTTCTTCATCCTCAAATGCACCTTTTACATTCAGATCAAGGTCAGCATCATCCCAGCTCTTTGCATCCCATTCATCATCATCCTCTTCTTCTTCTTCTTCAACCTTTTCTTCTAGTTCAGGTGGAGCTTTGCCCTTTTCCTCCTCATCTACCTTTCTCACCTCATCTACCTTTATACCCTCATCTATTGCAGTAGATTCTGCAATCACACTACTCTGCAATTTGGTTTCCTCTTCCTCTACCGTTTCAGTCTTGGAAGGCGCAGCACCATTTGTCTGGGAATGTTGTCCCTTAGATTTCTTCGTTGAGTAAATGGGTCGTTTTGCTGGAGCACCACTGTCAGCAGGCAGAGAAACTCCTTTACTGGAAAGGAACTGGTTCCTTATTGCCTCTAGCCGGCGCTGCTCTTCCTTTTGCTTTGCAGTTAAAAACTTACCTTCCTGCTTTTTCTTTAGAAGTTTCTCCTTTTCCCTTTCCTTTTTTTTACGCTTGGCCTCCTCTGCTTGCTTTTCAAGTTCTTCTTGCTTAAGACGCTCCTCTTCTTCCTTTCTTGCCTTCTCCTCCTCCTCCCTCTTCTTTTTTTCTTCAGCTTCCTTGCGCCTAGCCATTGCCTCTTGCATTTCTCTTACATGCTTAGGAACCTTTTTGTCATCCACCTTTGTCTTCTTCTCCTCTTTCACCTCTACTGCAGATGCAGCGGCAGCTGCAGCTGCCTTTTTCTCTTTCTCCTTCTCCTTCTTCTTTTTCTTCTTCTTTGCAGCGGCTGATTCCGCAACTCCATCATCTTCAGCTTCCTTCTCAGCTGCAGTTTCATCAACAGCAACAGGTTCAGGCTGTATCACGACTTTTTCTTCTTGAGAAGAGGCTGTAACAGGTGCTGGCATTGAAGTTGAAGGTCCTTCTCCCAACTCTGCCAGAAGCTTGTCCAACTCATCCTCTTCCTGTGCAGTTCTTCCACCCTTCTTTTTCTTTTTCTTACTTTTGGAAGTCTCCATGGGAACATCACCCTTCTGAACTTTCGGTTCCCCCATTTCAACACTAGAAATTTTGGGCTCATCCTCATCATCTGCTCCTAATGCAGCAAAAGTGGTGTTACTCTTTTTCTTAGAAGACTTCTTTTTACCAGAAAACTTGACAACAGTATCATCTTCCTCCTGCATACTAGGGTCAGCTAAAGATTCAGGTTCCTCTTCTTCATTCAACAAGGCAGCGCTAAACAAATTCCCACCCTTTTTTGAAGACTTTGAGGATTTCTTTTTCTTTCCAGAAAAACTAACAGGCTCTACATCTATATCATCATTATCATCATCTTCTTCAAGGGCAGAAAAACCTGATGCTGAAAACACACTCTCAGGATTTTTCTTGCCTGATTTAGACTTCTTCTTACCGGAAAATGAAATAGGAGCATCACCATCGTCATTTTCTGACTCATTCGAATCCTTTCCAGATTTCTCTTCAGTCAAGGAGCTATCAGCCTCATCCTCCTCATCATCACCAAGGAGATCAAAAGCAGAGGAAGAAAATGCACTAGCACCTTTCTTTGAACCCTTTGAAGACTTCTTCTTCCCCACAAAACTTACAGGAGGATCATCCTCACCTTCAGCATCCTCGCTTTGAGGATCCTGGTCTTCATCATTATCCTCATCATCTAACAACTCAAAGCTAGATTTACTAAACCCAGCATTCCCACCCTTTTTCGAACCCTTGGAAGACTTCTTCTTCCCTGTAAAGCTCACAGCAGGAGCATCATCCTCACTCTCAGCATCATCATCTTCTTTACCATTACCTTCATCGTCTAACAACTCAAAGCTCACTTTTTTAACAGCTCCGCCCTTTTTCCCCTTCGATTTCTTCTTTCCAGCAAAACCAATCTCCAGAGCTTCATCCTCCTCACCCTCTACTACACTCCTGTCCTCTTCCTCGTCTTTTGGTTGCACCCCTTTCAAATTCGCCTTTTTCCCTTTCTTCTTCCCACCACCAGGCGCCACCTTCTCTACCTTGGGCTGTGACTCTTCAGACAACTCAGTCCCTACTGAGTACTCATCGTCATCTATAACGTGATTCTTCTTCCTACCCATCTATAATACCCCAGTATATCTCGACAAATTATATCCTGCAACAGAACAAACTACAAATTATCGATCAATTGTGGTAATCAGTAGAACACCTAATCTACCAATCCACCGACTAGAACATAAGCAAAATCGCATCACGCAGTTGCCTTTTTTTTAAAAAATATTTCCTACTATCTAATCCACAATCATTGCATCAACTATATGTCAACAAATCAATTCATGTCAAGAACATTGTAAATAAGGTTCCAACAGCTAGGAATCAGATAGCGAGCGCCTCATATAACTTAATAGTAAATAAAATTGATCGAACTACAATGGAAAAAAATAACCACTGAGCCGCCGACCTGCGAAATCCGAACACCACTGAGCCACCGACCAATCGACCACGATGAATAGAAAAGAATCCGATGAAGAACGCCGACAAGGATGGCCAGACTGGAGAGGAGAGACGACGGACAAGGAGAGAGTCGCTCAGGGGCTGTTAGGGTTTTTTTGGGTTGGAGCTGAGAGCCTGAGAATGCTTTGAGGGATGAAAAAGGGGAGTGATTTTTTATTTTTTGAAAAAATGATTTAAGATTTCCGGTCCGTGTCCGGTTATTTCCCGGTTCGTTTCCAATAATACCCGGTCCGTGATCTAAAATCGCCGGTCCGTGTCCGGTGTAACTGTAAGTAACCGTGCAAGTTCGTGGTAATTACGGAGTAAAAAGTTTAATTACGAGGAGTATGAATAATGTTGTACAATGGTCAATAGTTGATTCATTAAATTAATTTTCAATACGCCATATAATATATAATCAGTTTTTTTTTAAATTGTAAATTATACATGGTTAGTCATATGAGGTTTTAGTTTTTAGTTTTTAGAAAACTGAAATCTAATTTCAGTTTTGAAACTTTGGTTTTGGAAAACTATTTTATTTACGTTTTAAGATATTATTATGATATAATAAAAAATAATATAATATATCCAAAAAATTAATTTAGCATTTACTAAATAATAATAAACATGATGATTTATGTGGTAGGGGTTGTGATAGTGGTGGTAGTTTTGATAGTGACGGATGTATTAATTGCCCACGACGACGTTGGTTATAAAGGTGATGGAGGTGGTGATGGTAGCATAAGATGTGATGGCGACGACAACAGTGGTGGTAGACTAGGAGGTCATGGTGGTGATGGTGGTGGTAGCGGTGGTGGCATCATTAGTAGAGGAGGTGGTGGTGTGGGGAGGTGGCGGCGGTGGTGGTGGTGGTGGCGGAGCTAACGGTAATAGTGGTGGTGTTGGCGGAGGGTAACAATGGTGGTAGAGGTGAGGGTGACAATGGTGGTGGTGGTGGTGGTAGTATTAATGGAGGTGGTGGTGGACGTGAAGGTGGCAGGGGTGGTACGTAGACGTAAAGGTGTTGGTGGTGGAGGTGACGAAGGTGGTGGTGGTGATGGCGGCGGCGACGGTGGTACGTAGACATGAAGGTGTTGGTGGTGGTTGTGGTGGTGGTAGGCACTATGAAGTTGAAGAAATCTTTAGTTTTTAAAAACAAGATTTTGTGGTTACATGTTTCAAGTGTAGAGTTTTCAAAACATAATAGGATTTTCATTTTGGCAACAGTTTTGTCGAACACGTTTTGTTTTATATTTATGAGTTTAAAATTATAAACTGAAAACTCATATGATTATCAGACAGGCTGTGATGTTTTTCTTTTCCATCGTGTATATAATTTCCAATACACAATGTGTTTTATTGTTGTTAATTATATAATTTTCAATATGATGTTTTCTTTTGCCTTCCAAGTTCCAACCCATTTTAATTTTGACATTTGTGTAATCTTCCATCGGAAGCACCATGGGCCACATACAATTAACCTGAGTGTCTAAAATTGGAAAAAAAAAATCGAATTTATTGAGTAATTTCACCCTAAAGTATCACAAAAGATTACAGAGAATGTATTTTTAGAGTGGTAAAAGAATATATTGAGAGAAGAGAACAAGTACAAAAATTCCAATATCTCTAAGGATATTGGCACAAAATACACTAGAGTACTAGACCTTAAAAACTCCAACACACTAGTAAGGGAGAAGGAGTTTTTCTTACAATCTACCATGAATGAAGCCCATAACCCAACTTCAACAAAGATAAACCATAGAAACTCTCCAACAACTAGAAAACTAAAGTCAAAACCTCCTAAAACTCAACCTCTAAAGAGCAAACACGTCAACTATGTGGGCCATTGCTAAAAATGCATCTTCATAGGAAAAAGTGATATCTTTTTTACCCAACAATATGCGGTTAAGGGAGGAAAGGACGGTAACGGGGTATCAAAGCTGAAGACATTTCCACATAGCATTCCCTCGTCTACCCGTGAGTTTTAGCTTGACAGTTATTCTGAGCTTACATTCCTCTTTAATCTTCTTGACACATAAGTCCACATTAGGACTAAAACTTCTGAAAACAACAATATGTTGTTGGTAGTCTCTTCAAAGTGGCAATCCATCAAATGATACTCCACTCCCTAGAGTGTATACCCTTCCAAAATCCAAACTATAGAGTACCAATTTTTACTTTTGAGTTTACCTTTGAAAGATCTTATTAACACGGTTGCGATTGCGATTAAACATGATTGCCCAAACAGTCCACCCATATTCCCTTTGTCATAGTGAATGTCATGTGTTGATAAAACACTATGCTTTTAGGAATACATTTAAAATTCCTCTCCCTAAATTCACTCCATTTCATACTCAATTATGTTATATTTGCCAATTTGTTTTGGAATTAAATTAACAAATAAAAATATCTAATCTAAATATTCAATAATAATTCATAGAAATAAAAATATCGATGGAGCAAAAACATTGGACACCTTGGGCCTTGCTTTGGTCAACCCTTGTTACTTCAACAGGCAAATATACTCACCTCCCAAAGTTACATTACGAGTTTGAATTATACTTGGTAAACTATCTTTTTTGGTAAAAAGGATGGCTTAAAGCCGGGTTTTAGTAAGAAATAATAACAAATGGTACATCCATAGTAGACATGTTCTTGTCATTAGCTAAAACAGACACCAAATAGGTTGGGGGAAATCATAACTAACATAATTAGCATCCAAAAACAAAGAATTAGATGCTAAGTCATGGGTTGTAGCTAGATCTGTCAAAAGCTGACCGAACCCGCTAACCCGACCCGACCCGTCCGATAATTTTAGGGTCAAGACCTGAAAATTTGAACCCGAAACCCGAAATCAACCGAACCCGATAGAACCTGAAACCCGAAACCCGTTGGGTTGACCGATTTAGTATATTTATAAAATTTATTTTAAAAAATGTAATATATTTATTATTAAAATACATAAAAATAATATATTTTAATTAAATATATTATTTAATTAAAAAACTATTTTAATAATCATAAAAAAATTCTATGTTTTTGACCCGCTGGTCAACCCGACTCGCCCGAAAACCCGCATCGACCCGACCCGGTTTAACCCGTGACCCGTAACGACCCAAACCCGATTCAACCCGAACCCGAAATGACCTAACCCGAACCCGCACGACCCGACCCGATTGACATGTCTAGTTGTAGCATTGGATTGTCGGTAGACATGTTGTAATTGAACATGGGATTGCACACTCAGCAGCTGGCGAATCTCACGTATACGATGAAAATCTGGATGCACTTGAAGCACACCTTTGCTATTGGCCAATTGACAAGCAACCAAAGAATCAAATTCCATGAGAATATCACATGTATTCATTGTAGACACAAAACGTAATCCATGAAGAATAGCCATAAGTTCAACTCGGAGAGGACTACATGCTCCATAAGTAAACACAAATGCTCGCACAAAATTCCTAGCTAATGGTCTCGAATAACACCACCACCACCTGCAGCGCTAGTCGAATGTTGCACAGACGCGTCAACATTCAATTTAAGATGATTAAAAGGTGGCCTAATCCATCTAACATGGGGACGGGTTTGATTCAAGGTGTGATCAGTAATCAGATTTGCATTTTGATGCGTTCCGCCTTTCGGGTGGATCGCACGGGTGCCCGATCTAGGCTCGGAAGGGCCTCGGATCTTCTCCAACGTATCGTAACCGGGATAAGCGCGAACCACAAGGTGGCTCGTGAAGGAAAACTCGACGGATCGAGTTCGGATGGCCTAGGGCCGAGACGAGGGCGTGGGGAAAAGGGATAGAAAAGGGTTCGATTCACGAACTGGGTTTGACGCCTAGGCCTTAGGGAAGAGAAACTCGATTCACAAAAGGCATTCTGTCTATAGCAAGGCGTAAATAAACTGATTACAAAGAGTTCTTTAAATAGAGAAAACTAGGTCTAACAAGGTTTAACTAATGCGCCTAATTAACTATTGGGCCAGTCTCTTAAGCATAAGTAGACACACGCCCAAAAATAGTAATAGCGGAAACATAAATAGAAACTAACTATAAATAGAAACATGCCAAAATAGGAAATATAATAAATAATAATAAATATAACAATAACGAGTTAGGTCGGAATCCAAGGCGGACGCCAAGGTCTCGGTAGACTCGGGCTCGTCATGATCGTTTTCGGTCTAGGACCGGAACGCATCACATTTGGTGTCTTAGTTTGCAAAAAAACATCATCAGCAGATCTGGTAGTTTGAATCAAATTAGGCAAGGAATTTCCCCCAAAGAAGACCAGATCATTACGGGCCTTCCAAATGAACCAAACCATGAAGCAAAAAGTAGTACTCCAAACATCACCTTGTCTGATGTTGAAACGAATCCAATCTCGAATTTCAGGTAGATAAAAGGATGGGGTAAGTGAATCACCACCCAAAGATCTCCAAAGTTTTGAAATTGCAGGACAATCTCGAAGCGTATGCAGAGTAGTTTCTGGCTGTAAACAACGAATGCAAGCTGGAGACAAAGTTAAATGTCTTTGAAACCTTTCTTGATTACACAAGAATCTTTCATGACTGGCCAAATAAAGGAAGGTTCTAATGCGCTGAGTAGTAGGAGCATGCCAATGAATCTTCCAAAAAGCATCATTTTCTCGAGAGTTAAAACCTTTCACCAAGTTGTAAACTATCTACTCATACTGAAAAGTACACGCATTACAATTATACAAAATTTCTTAGCTAGATAGGACTTAGGAGTGTAGGACTATAACCAACACTTGTTAATTCCCCAACAGTGCAAGTAAATATACTCACCTTCACAAACTTACATAACGTGTTTAAATTAAACTCCATACAATCTTTGCTATTAAACTTCATGATACAAAATCGTTCTTACTTGGTCATCATTTATCAAAATCCACATAAGCACACTCCAAATGTAGTGACAAAACACACTTATTGCAATGGTAATACCAAGCTTGAGGGTCCATCTTGTTAAAGCACAAATCACATAAATAATCCTCCATCTCTTTCTCCCTATGAAAAACCATCTTCAAATCATGTGTGTATCCGCCATGAACGTGCTCTAGCAAGGGAGGCAACAACGCACACTCGGGGTGATAAGTGCCGGGTGAACACTTCAAACAAACATACGCAACAAACGCACCATACTTCCTACAAGCCAAACATATGTATTGCTCGCGTTCCAAAGTTGACTTAGCGGCGAAGGCAAGCAAGTGCTCTTCGTGCGCCTCATGGCGTAGAACAGTAGGCAACAACCGAGATCTCAAGTGAGATTCGAACACACAAGGCCTACACTCACTCGAAAACGCCTTCCCTTCTTCTCTGCATTCGACGCACGGATGCTCCTCTGGAAACGTGTATGATACGTCTGGTTCTGTCTGGAGGAATTTGGGGAAGCTTTCCGGATCAAAGTGCACCCTTTGACCATCTAGCTCGGCGCATGATTTGTGGAGGGCCAAGGGACAATACTCGCAAGTGTAACACCCACCTGATGATTTGGTCACTTGGCTTTGGCAGACGGCACAGGTCGCATCATAGTCAATGCCTTCTTGTTTATACGCAATGACCAGGTGTATGCACCCTTTATACCTAGAAGTTTGACCATGTTCTTCTTTAGGACAGCTGGGACACTTGAATTGGTCTTTATTTTCCTTGTGGATGAAGTGCCATGTACTATCATACTCGGCAATGTGGCGGTCACCGCATGAAGTTACATCATACACGGCCGATATCATGTGACATGGCGAGTAGAAGTTGGTGGTGTTCACCACCAACTTTGACACCATCAGAGGGATATCATCGTCAGTGAAATCTCTTGTATATTCAGGACTCTTTAAAGGCCACTCGCAGGGCTTGTACCACTTGTTTTCATAGTTGCAAGAGTCAAGATCCTCGAATCGTATCTGCCAAACGTACTCGTTATTGGGCTTGCACTCGATGATCAAGAGTCTAGTGTCTGGTGAGATTAGGCCAATGAGCTTGTGGAGATGGGAGAGGCGGGAGAGAGGAGAGTCGACAATGACAGAGAGACCGAGAGAGATTTGGGTTTCGACGATTTGGCAGATGAGATCGAAAGCATGGGACATGAGGTTGTCTATTTGTATAGATGTAGGCCGTTGGGGTTCGGTGGGGTTTATGAGCTTAAGAATGTCGTCTAAACGAATGGTTGGCGATTTGAGCCTCTTGGCAAGCTCATTTGCTAAGGTGGTTTTGCCGGTGTAGACATTGCCTTGCATTGCTATAATCATTGGACACTTTCTATCCATAGCCTATGAGGGTACTCTTTGAATCTTCACCTGTTCAAATTGATGTAATGTGCTATTGTTAATAAGGTACTTGTTTGGGTTAAAAATGAAATGCAACTTAAAAATATAAATATAAAATAAACTTGGATAGAGGGTATGAGCGTAACCAAACTCAAATAAATTGGGCCTAACCTAACCCGATCAAATTGGGTATGACCTGGCATGAACAAATGGGTCGAGAATGAGGTTTAGTCCGGCCCATATCCAATTCGAGCCCACTTTTGACCATGTATTGTGCTTATGGATACACATGTTAAGAAGCAAAATTTAGAAATTATTTTCTAACTATTACTAGTTTGAAATGTAAGCCTAAAATTTTAATAATAAAAAAAATCATGAGGAACCCACCTTTGGTGGTGAATTCCGAGCTTGTGATCCAACTTTGGTGGTAAATCTCGAGCTCGTGACCCTATTTTGGTGGTAAATCCTGAGCTCGTGACCCAACTTTGGTGATAAATCCCGAGCTCGTGACCCGACTTTGGTGGTAAATTCCGAGCTCGTGACCCAGCCGACAAACGTCACGAACTAGGTAAATCGGTTTGTGTCGACTAACTCAACCCAATGGAAGAAAGGATGGTGAAACTTGATTTTTCACCTAAATGAAGGGACAAATGCAAGAATCGAATTTAGGATCTCCTAACATCACCCTCGTTTCATACCACCCGACCACCATACAATAAATAAATAACTAAAATACTGCCAAATAATTTATGTTTATTCTAAAATAATTTATGTTTAGCATTATGTTAATTATTTATTTAATAAATAGTAATCAATATATCCATAAACTCTATCACAAAAAGTAATCTATATACAAGTACAACTAGTCTAGAAAATCATTAAATTTAGTATTTGGCTCAAAAAAACGGAGGAAGTAACTTTTCAAGAATCTTCACTTCCTAAAAATCACAGAAATTACACTTCTCAACATAGTGTAAGCCGTAAGATGCACTTGAAAATAGAGGTGGGTTCGGTTCCGGAACCGCCAGTTTCGGTTCCTCTGGACCCCGGAACCGAGAACCCTCGGTTCCTTGTTTCGGTACTCGGTTCCAGTTCCAAGGAACGAGAAACCGTGACCGGAACAGACCGACACCCGATTTCGATTCTGGAACCGCCGGTTTTTTTTCCGGTACAGTTCGTTTCCCCGGTTCCTTGGAACCGAACCCACCACTACTTGAAAAGCTAGCTAAGATTTCGAGCACAAGATTTGATTTCAGTCATCAATTAAATTGCAATCATCAATTGACCGAATCCATAACAAATTCCAGGCGCACAAACACAAAGTTCACAGATCTCACTTTGGATTAAAATTAAAGAAATATCAAAGCATTCATACCTGAAGAAAGAGATCGTGAAGGGAATCAAATGGAAAGGAGCAAAAGAAACTGTAGAGAAGCAAGAGCTAATTAATACATAGTAGTACCAGCAAAAAAAAAAAATGGAGACTAGCTATTCTATCTCTTTGATACCAAGACTTTTTCTGTCCACAATACTCCAAATTGATATTCAAAAGTATAATGTTTTTCTTTGACTTTTTTTTGCAAATTTTTGTTTAGGGTTCTTGAGAGTTGTGGTTGTGATTGCATTGCATACTTGCACGATATTCATCCTCTCATTTATGGTATTCATCCACAATTCCACATACACGCCTAGCTTACAAATAGTCAGGGCTATCTCATGAATATTGAAGGCCTTGTTAATTTTGATAATTTAATTTGTCTTTAGACTTTTTTTTGGGTAGAAATTTGTCTTTAGACTTTTAAGTATATATTCTAATAACATTCGATCAATGAAGATGCATGTGAGCATGTCTAACAGAATGAAACAAAGATCCAAGAACCAAACAAGCAAGATTGATACACATTTGATTGAGTACATAATTCTCAAACACATCAACCATATATATACAACCATATATATACAACGTACACATACATATTTATACAACGCACATATCAATTAATTTTTTTAGTCGAAAGAGAGACGGACATATTAATTATATTTAATTAATATTAAATATAGCTAAAGAGCATAAATATAGTGAATTAATTAACGAGTCAACCCAGCAGAGAACTTAACACCGGTAGCAGGCAACCAAGACATGGCGTCCAGAAACCTAGCGGCAGTAAAGAAGGCAGCTTGAGAAGGATCCTTAAGGACATGAAACCCGGCCCACTTAACCCGGCCCGAAAGCCCGGCCCCAGGCCCAAAATTCCTGAACTCTCCAAAGTAACAAGTGGACAAGGCAAAGTCCCCGGACCACTCAAGCCAACCCCTCGGGTCAACCAAAGGCCCAAGAAAAGTATTCAAGTAAACCACTCTGGAGTACTCCTTCCAGGGTCGGCCCAGATAGATAGGGTCCTGGCCCCGGAGGGAGTACACATAAGAGTCTTGGATAGCGAAGCCAGTTGACTGATGCGGGCTCTTACGACCCTGGGCCGCCAGGGTCACCTTCTGTAGGGGGAGCGGGGTCCGCGGGTAGAGGCGGCAGTTCTGGAAGACGGCGGCACCGTTGCCGAAGAGGAAGTCGATGGTGCCGTAGATGTCGCACTCGCGGTAGAACTGGCGGAGGGAGTGCGCATAGAGTGTGTCTTGGTAGCCTTCCACGCTGCATCGGAAGAACGCGGATTGGTCCGAGTCCACCCGTAGTGCCACTGCTTGGCGGTTGTGTGGTCCGGCCGTGTTTCGGAACGTTATGTCACGTGCTATGAACCCTCTTCCCGACACCGCTGTCACACATATAACCATGTATAAATTAATTATAACACTGAAGAGCTAGATAGGTTAGCACCTAAAATATTTTGAACGATTTTTCGGATAAGAATCCTAATATATAAACTAAAACCCTAGATAAGAAAGTCTAAACCCTATTAAAATATAATCAAAAACTTTCTAAATACAAAATTCAAGATATATTTATAAAATTAGATTCTTGGGCATAGGATAGAAAAATCGTTTTCGAATAGTTTTGTAATATCTATTTTTGCAAGAATGAATGTACCTAGCTTGTATATGTTCTATATGTTATTTATAGGTTTGAAAAAGGATTTTATTCTCGACTTAGGCCCAAAAAAAAAATAGTTTTTTAGGACTTGATAACATTAGTTTTGTAAATAGTTTTCTAGGACTTGATATAACAATACGAGAGAGCTACAAAAAATATTTTATAAACATTTTTTTGAATAAACATATTTTTAAAAAATATTTCCTACTTACATCTATTTTATATTTTAAATTATTTTTTTGTAAAATATTTTGAATAAACATATATTTTGTCCGATCGAAAAACTTTTGTAATAAGCCTAAATTGAGAAATTAAATATTTTCCGAGCCTATTTTGAACAAAAATTCAATAATAAGTTGGCTTTTTTTTTGAGAGGCAATTACCGAAGGTTGGAGTCCGAAAGGTGGTCCAACCCTGCATAAAGTTCCGGTTACCGGAGATGACTGTAGCTCCGACGCCGTCGCCGATGAGCATGATATTCGTCTTTTTCTTCTTCATGTCAATGTTCTCATTATAAACCCCTTTCTTCACATGTATAATGTACCTCCTATTACTATAGCTAGGAGCCTGGGCGACGGCTTCGGCTATGGATTTGTAGTGGCCGCTCCCGTCCAGCGCAACCACCGCATCAGCCTGCATTCCCTTTTGAGGCGCGCCCATACCCACGCCCGCGCCCGCGGCTGCGCCCACAAGCCTCTTGTCTCCTTCGTCCATCCACACCGGAAACTCGACTGACGACGACGACGACGTTGCCTCTCCAACTCTACTCCTACCCGAATCACCATGACCGTGTGTTTGTGAGTAGAGAGTTAGGACATTGCTAACGAGTTGAGTTACCTGCATGGACGGGCGTAGAACGAATTGAAAATGGGCACAAATTGTACATATGTAGACAATGAGTTTAGTTGATCAATACTCTTAAATACGGATTAAAGCTATGAAGTATTGAACCTTTGATAATATTTTTTTAAATTTACCCATATTTAACCTAAAATTTCAAACACACATCAATATTCTTAATGTTCTAAAAAACGTTAGGCTGGCCTTGGACGGAGAGGGGCTGCCTAACGCCTAAACAGCCAGGGGCGCGTAGACAGGTTGGACGATTAGGTGAGTTGAGACCTTTCAGCACCAACGTGGAGCCTAGACAAGATTTTTAGAATAATGAATGTTCTAAGAAATGAAAGGCGGATCCTGGGCGGAGCAGAGCCGCTTATGGTCAAGAAGAAAAACACGGTTTCCTAGGTGGTCCTAAACATGCGCCTAGATGGGTCGGACAGCTAGATGGCCTAGGACCTTCCAATGTCTAGGCGGAACCTAGACGGGGCATAAGCACGATTTTTAAAACAGTGCACACTAGTAGCAAACCCGATCAAAGGAGGATGCCCCTTAGGTCCATCCATGGTTACCTGCATCAAGCTGCCTCTGATGAAGTTCTCCACGTGTCGGCTGGTCCCCTCGAACCCCTCTAGGCAGGTGTCTTGGTTGCTCAGAGCAGCACTCAGCCATGCTCTCAGATTCTCCTTATTGGACGTAGCCGACGTCGTGGCTCTTAACTTCCTCATCTCCGCCATGGACCAAGCTAGCTCGGTGACGGTGAAATCGAGAAGCTCCTTACAATCTTCGACCGCGATCTGCTCACGTGCGGAGGCCGAGTCGGCTGAGAAGGAGCTGACCCCCTTTGAAAGCGTGTCGATGGCGCGCATGGCTTCGTTCACCGACACTTCCATTGCGGCAGTTAGGACCGCGCTGGCGTTGCTGTGGTGACCGTTAGGATTGGGATGCCTTGGGTGTTGGAGTCTAGAATGTATGTTTAGCAAGCATGAGGTTTGGTCTTGGACGTGGCTACAGATTTGGATTGTCATCGATTCTATGGTTTGATTTAGTGGTGCTTCCATGGATGAGCCAATTCCATGGATGATGAGTTCGGATGAGTTGGCAAGGCAAGGTAGAAGGACAAGGATAACAACAAACCACATCTTGAATTGAGTTGAATGAATTGATCAAGGAAGGTGAATGTATATATGTTAAGTAAGAAAGTAAATTGATGTTCTCTTAATGTGGAAGTGAAAATGAAATATTGGGAATGTTTGGAGACAAAGGAAAGCCCAATGAAGCACCAAAAGGTTGTGCTTTTACCCATGCCCAAGTATGATGTTATTCTATTCTCATTTGTCAAACTGACAAAGTATAAAGTATATATACTCTGCACGCTTTGGGTTACGCTTTTCAGCACGTCATGTAGGGAATAGGGATATACAAGTATATAACCAATCATAGGAATAGATTTCAGCATGTCAAGAACATTGTGGCAAAGGTTCCAGCAGCTAGAAATCAGATTGCAATGCCATTGAGCTTGAAAGGGGCTGTCAGGGACTAAAATTATTATACGGTTTTACACATGAACTTGAAACTGATCGATCAGTCCAAATCGACAGTTGAAATGTGACGAACGGATTATCCGTCTTAAAGCAAGTTCTTATGATGCAAAATTCCAGACATTACCCCTGTTGTATGCCACTAGGCCATGTTTGGTTCTTTACAGGTTCGAGGATAGCTTTGATCTCGGCCAGTGCCTTTTCATCTATCCCTTCTGATGTAAGTTCTAGAGCAGCTTCTACATTTTCCTCCACCTTATGAAATCAAGACATTAGAGATGCATAAGAAAGATGACAACAAATCTGAAAGCCATGATCTAACCATTTCAAATCATTTTCAATACATGTTTAGTGTGATTTAGGTTTGGGCAATTTCGAGTTGTAAGTTGAATTAAGTCTAAAGTTCATAAATTTAAGTGGGACAAACCTTTCCATAATAACAAAAAAGACCAATTTTCTGTGTATTATCCCATTTTCTTTATGCCCATCCCTGAATTGAGGGTCATGGTAATGACACGGGGAAGGACGAATTAATGCGTAAATTGAACTAGATAAACAGATTGTTCAAGTATATTCATGAATATGAAGAAAAGCCATTATCAATCAATAGAACTCACCTGTCTAACAGAGTTCATACCAACAAGCACAGTTGAAATGTCTTTGTTTGTCAAGCTATATTGCATAGCCAACTTTGAAATGTTTTTTCCATTCTCTCTACAGTATGTGGCAGCAGCTTTGCACGCATCCTGAAATTAAAACTACAAATGAATGAACAAACAATATCTCCACTTCAGAAAAAGCTTACATTAAACATGAAATTCAGATACTACAACTTGCATCATCTCTGGAATTCATTCCACAAACACGCCTTAGATATTGATTTAGTGTGCAAACCTTACAAAATACATAGCTTCAATTGAAATTCATCAAAACTTAATGTTGTGAAACGGCACAACACCCTCATTATGACAGGCTAAAGGTCACATAAACATGTCTGCCAATTTTTGAAGTGTCTCTTCTCAAGTAGCAGTAGGATAAACAAAAGGAGAACATTATAAACAATCAAATAAACAGGTCACCTGGAGTTCTGGTGAAGCTGGATGCCACTCTGGAGGGCCACTCTCTGTAAGAAGCCCCATTGCAAGGGGTGAAGCACTAATCACACCGATACCCTTGCTTTTAAGGTAAGGAATCAAATCTTCTAGTGTTGAATCATTTACGGAATAATGGCAATATGACAAAATTACATCAATTGAGCCTGGTGGTACTAGATCAAGCACATACGTGAATATCTCCAATGGAAGTCCTGTTATACCAATGAACCTAGCCTTCCCAGATTCTTTTATTTTCTGAAGGGCAGGAATTGTCTCATTCACAATCTATTGAAAAACAGTAAATGGGAATAGTTTAGCCTTGATCAAGTTTATTAAAATAGCATATGAGCACAAAGGAGAAATAGGATGAGTTGAGCTTAAGCACCTGATCAAGCTTAGTAAACTCGATATCATGGCAGTGCAATATATCAACATAATCAAGCTGCAGCCTGGCCAAGCTTTCATCAATACTTCTTGTAACCCTCTCAGCACTGAAGTCAAAGCCATCACTGTAGCGACCACATTTTGTCGACACAATATACTCATTTCTTGGAACTTCAAGTGCTTTTAGACACCTCCCAAGCACTTTCTCAGACAAGGTACCTCCATAGTACCTAGAATTCGAAGTTGATAGCAGGTCAACACAAAAGCACAAATACAACTAAAGACAGCTCTTTCAGACTTCCACTAGTTCAAAAAATCTCCCATAAAAAACAAATAGAAGTACAGGAGTTAACTAAAAACATGAAAGAACCATCAAACAGGAAAAAAAAATCACCCAATTCAAATCATCCACTAATTGAGAGGCCACCTTTACTTGGGGTACTCTGTCAAGCACCTGGTGCAAACAATATAACTCTTTCACCAATAGGACTATAGGAATCAGTTATGAACCTAGGGTCAACAACCACATAAACATCCAATACAATCCCTTGATTAGATTAACACTAAAGCGGGAAAATAAGGTAAAGCTATACTCACAACAGATGAAATTTATGACAGTAGTAAGGTACCACTGAGATAAGTTTAATGTGCAAACTGATAATATCCTACCCTGCTCTCTGACTCTTCTCGACACTCTCCTTCTCTCACAATATTTTGGTGCCCACAACTTATTCTATTTTTCTCACAACTTCAATGTCTCTCCTTACTCTGTGGAGAACTGATTATCCTCCTACCCTCTTTGCAAACAGCCACTAATGAAAAAACAGCCTCACAATCAGGATAGGATGGGTAAATCTTCTAGCCAGATGATGCAAATTAATTCTCCAGCATTGACAGCCTACCCATGGCACCCATAGCTTGTGACCATTGACATCCACCCACAGAAACAAGATTCCCTTTCCTTGATTAAACTAAATCAAAATAATTTGAAGATATTTATGAAGCAAACCGGCAAGGAAAAGGGGGAAAAAAATTGAAGGCAACTGTAAGAAGAGATTTTAGCCAAATCAATAAATAATATTCTCATCTTGATACCCATATGAGCCTTGACAATTAAAAAACTCCACAATAAGAAAATGAAATAATGGGAATGGAAAAGCCATGTGGTGAATTAAACAAGTGGATAATGACTGATGTAAGATCCCTAAAAATACCATTTCACTTCCTCTATCTATTACTCCAAAATGAGGCAATAGGAATGAAAGAGCAATATGGCGAAGAGAGCAAGTAGATAGCAATTCAGGTCAGATCAATAAAAATATTATTCCATTTCACTTCCTCTATCATCATCGAAGCTCCATGCCATAATTCATAGCCTCACAGGCTCACTCGATCCTATAAGAGAGAAGAATCAACAACTTAACCCTAACCAGAAAAGAGAACCAAAAAAGCACGATTCCTAAGATAATGCATCAATTCCAGTATTCAATCTAAATCAACAGGGAAGCTAAATCAGTAAACTGAGTGCATAAAATAAAATCGAGACGATAACCAATCAATAGCTTCAGACAGCAAAATCCACAAAACAGAAGAGAAACACAGAACCATTCGTTCACGGATAAGCAAAGACACGACTCGGAAAACAGCAAAACTCACGGAGAAGTATCGAAGAAGTTAATGCCGAGTTGAATGGCGCGGCGGACGGTGGAGACAGCGACGTCATCGGAGACGGGGCCGAAGACGTTACCGAGAGGAGAGGCGCCGAAGCCGACGGAGCTGAGCTTGAGACCGGTTTTCCCGAGCTCTCTCCGCTCCAGAACCGGCGTGGGATGGAGATTGGATTGCGCTGCCATTGGAGTATCAGAGCAAGACGAAAACGGTCCAATCGGATCACAGAAGCTTTGGGAAAGGGGCAAAATGGCAAAATTCAGGATTTGAATCGGACGGCTGAGAATTAACAGTAAGAAAGTGTCGGATGGCACGTGATCACCCAAGCACGTGCATCCGAGATTCCGAGTATTGGTTGGAGTTGCCGATATGTGGCTTGGTGTTTGCTACTCCATACCAGTGCACCTTGTGTGTTTGTCCAAGGATGCTTCGCACACTTGCTTGCCTAATGCCTATGACTGCACCAAGTGGGCAATCTCCTCCGGTGAACCGGGTTGTGGGAGTTGCTTTGGTGATGGGAATCATTTTGTGCCGGTACGGGGGATTTTATTTTTATTTTTTTTTATAAAAATTGATTTATTTGATGGTATTAAGTGGTTTAAAATTGTTTGCATATTAGGTGTGGTTGAGACCAGATTCTCCAATGCCGCCTATAGTTAACATGTGGAGAGACCACCATGACCGTAGTGTTGACGGTTGGGACACAATATTGCTCTATGGACTCGGTATCGAGTTCAATATGGATATATGTCGGATCCTGTCTAATTTAGCTTTAGTTTTAATTGTTACATATGTTGTTATATTTTAGTTAGTCTTATTCCAACTACTATAAATGTTGGATGGAAAAGAGTTATATTTTCAATTTGTAAATCTACTCCTTTTCCACATTTCCACGTTGTTAGATCTTTATTTGAAATTAATGAACCTTTTTATTATAATATTTATTACATAAATAATTAAAATATCTAAGTTTGCAATAACATTTCATCAACATATCATGTGATGTGATATCAAATATCACAATCCTACAACATGTGATTGTAAATTTGAGGCAATGAGTGACAAATGACATTTAAAGAACATGATATAACAATGTCAAGAACTCAGATTTTACATGAACAGATACAACATTCTTCAAAATATAGAAAAATTAGATTGAGATGATCTGTCTCATTGAACTCTCAGATAAATTTCAGCATTTTCATTCAGAAAATGCTTCTCATTTATCCAAACCACACACATTTGGTTTATCCAGGGGAAAGTAAAACAACATGAACAAAAGAATCGATACGTGTATGTAACTAACATATCAAGCTCACAACAAATGCACTCTTACACAATCAAGTTAAAGACATCCATCAGAGCAATCCTACACAAATCAAGTCAAACAATTTAAAGCAATCCTTTCTTCTATCTTGTGCAGCTCTTGGGTGTGGTGGTTAGTTTCTTCCCAAGAGAAGAACATGCTTTGTCACATTTGGGTTTCGCCTGAGAAACCATTGCTCTGCCATTGACAATGAGAGAAAACTCAGCACTATTTTATTCAACAATTTAAACATGATATTTATTCACTTGGCTAAGAGGTCCTCTTGCCTTTGAGGAGTCTTTTGATCTTTTTTTTGAAGATACATCGATCTTGTTGGAGTGGAAATCTTGCTGTTTGCATCTTTTTGTTGAGATTTACATGATGCAAGCTTGTCCTTTCTTAAAGTTGATCTATTTGGAGTTTTAGTCCCCATCAAAACCTATAACAACAAAGAGTGTCAGAAAATATATTCAGCCCCATATGAACCACATATTCATGTAAACATGTTTAAGATAGGCTGAGCTACTCACTTCTTGATTCTTCTTGGACTTGTTAATGCCATTATGCAATCTCCCCTCAGATTGAACCTTGCCAGTGCTATTTAAATTTATCTGCATAAAAAAAAAAAACTATGAGTGAGTACAAAAGGGCTAATTTTCTCCAAGCAACAGCTTGCTTTCTTATATATATGTAACTCACTTGATTTTCATCTTCCTGTTGCTTTCTTTCCAGGGTTGCTTCTTTGAGAATGCTTCTTTCCTGTATTAATTAGATGCAAACAACTATCAGATAACAGCACAAGGCTAATTAAATCAGTAACAAGGTGATCAAAGATCTCATCTTACATCTGTTCTCAATCTGAAAGGCTTCGGATTGGTCGTTTTCTGTTTTTTGTACTTCACTCCCTGGATTCCCACACCGCCAGAGCGATTTTCTTTCAAGCTACTCTTGTTAGTCTGACATGTCTGTAATGTTTTCAAGTACATTGAGAATAAGAAACTGAGAAAGTTATACATAGATTTAAATAAAAAGCAATACTTTCTAAGGAGAAAAACTGATTAATACCTTAGTTTTCTTGGCTGTTTCATGCTTAACACCATTATCTCCCCCTGACTGTCCATGATTGACAGTGAAATCCCTGTAAATTAAGCTGAAGAAAATGAGTTTTCTCTTTACAAAATATGAATTGGATACTTGGATACAAGGCCAACCAAGATAAAAACTTTCTTCCACATGGATGGACCACATACCTATTGATATCAGAACAAGGAGCATTTTCCTTTTCATCACTGCTTGGATTTGGATCATTACCACTTCCTTCATTACTATGATTGTCTTCAACTCTTTCACCTTCTCTTCCCAAATTCCCAGCTTCTACTAAAATACTTTCCTCAGTAACTCCTTCTGAAGAGCTAATGGTACCTTCAACATTTTCTGGCTTTGATGATTCTGAACATGGCCCAGATGAACAGCTTCTTTCCTCAGTGTTAGAATCCATCTTCTGACTCTCGATATCTCCAATTCCAACTTCACAAAGCACAGATTTAGCGTTACCCTTTTTCTGTCCAATTCCCTTTGTCTTACTATCAACACTTCTAAATGACTTTTCCTTCTCTTCCTGACTTTTAGTGCTACCAACCACTTTTTTCTTGCAAGCAGCATTACTTTTCTTTTGGTCAGTAATCTCAAGCTTCTTCATTCCACTACATAGCTTCTTAATTGGTGTACTAATCTGATTTTCAACAGCTTTTGCCTTCACAACCTTCTTAGGTGAAGCAAACAAAGCCTTTGCAACCGATTTCGGCTTCAGAATCCTAGAGCTAGTACTTATTGTCTGGCTTCTGACACTGTTAAAGGGCTTGGAATCAGCTTCAGCTGGCTTCTTGGCCCTAGGAGTAGTCATATACTTTGCAGCTACATGCTTCACTCTTGCTTTAGGCGTCGTAGTAGGCTTTGAAGGCGGCTGAATTGTTTCCTTAGTCTCAACAACAAGCTTCCGAGAAACCGAAGATAACAATGCCAATTTGGGAATCCTGGATTTGGAAGGTTTTGGAGGTGCTGAAAGTGGGCATTTCTTGTTCTCACTGATAAAAATGTAATTTTATTGTGTCATGAAAATGTTAAGCAGAAGAAGAAGATTATCAAATATGTATTTAGGGGCTATGTTTACTTACTTCTGTCTCTTGCTTAGGGCTTTTTGAAATCTCAGATTTGGACTCCTAGCTGCCATGGCCTGCAATGATTTTAACAGAATCTCAAATCACAGGTTTAATGAACAGAAATCATATACACTGAAATGTGGAGAAGTATATAATTTACCCTAAGAGCAAAATTCTTGTATATTGCTTCCACATCCAACTCTTCTTCATGCTTTAGATCACATCCTGTTTGCCATAGACATCAGTTTCAGCAGTGGTGTTAAAATGGTGGGTTTTTCTTCAAGCATAAGATTAACAAAGCTTTGAAGGGTGCACATATCAATTGTTCTGATTATGCCATTCAATCCAAACCCAAACCGCTACTTGGGGATCAAATGATTCACATCAGAATTGCTTGCATACGAAACCTGATAATGGGTATTTATTGCACACAACGATCTAACATCAGTATTTGAGCTCCAAAATTAGTAACTTGACAATGCCCCCAAATCAGTGATCCGAACACTTTTCAAAATCAATAACCATCTATGGTCCGAAGTCCGAACAAAGTACCCTCTTTTCTAATCAAATTGGTAATTTTATTATTCAAATGTACAGATCTATGATTTTCGAATTAATCACCTGCTACTTCCTTTTTCAGCAATACACACCATGTAACAGAACCCTAATCCATCTAAAATACATAAAGTTTCGTTCTTTCTTTTTCTCCCATGAAACGCTCAGCCAAACAGATATCCCATGAGCGACACTATTGTTTGGAGTACAAAAATATAGCTCAGAAGCTGAAATTCGACAGAAATTGAATGTAATATGTACGGGAATAAGAAAGAAGGGAAGACACTGACCAACTCTAGAGCAGAACCAGTATCGATCGTCAGGTAAAAATCGATCTTTGCAGGTCAAATCTACGAATTTGGGAGCTTCGATCTCCTCGTAGAAAGGCTCCTCTTCAAAATCTTCAGCGATTAACCTAAGCTTCACTTTCTCCATTTAGCTCAATTCGAGACTGAAAAGGAAACTCTTTGACTATGAGAGTGAGAAAGAAAGAGACGAAGAAAAGTCTAAGATGGAGAGATGAAACGAGAGATTTGCATTTTGTATAAAAGGCCTTACCTGAGGATTTTTAAAGCAAACTAGCCGTTAGAGTGAACGGCTCGTGGAATTGTCTTTTCAGGGGATCTGAGGGGTATATTTGGAAAAATAGTTGAATAAATGTGACAGGCTGTTTATAATAGTAGCGTTATACTTCTAGAGTATATGTGGGCCGTTTAGTTGGGCCATTAAAGATGAGCCTTTTTTTTGGGTTTGAAGAGAGGAAAAGATTCAAAATATCAGACAAGCCCGATATCCGAGAGTCCGTCAGAGACGGTAACTGAGACCGGCTAAATGAGGCACAAGATTGACAATGTAAAACACGAGTAAGTAAAATATAAACAACAAAAAGTAAGATTGGAGATAAGTTTAGATTCGAGGTGAGTGAAGCACTAAAGAAAAGCGTCCGGCAAATGGTCAACCCCCCCAAAACGGAATGTGCAAAAGAGTTGTTGACGTTCCTTCCACAAAGATGAAAGATATTCAAAATCCGCATACAAAAACGACCAAGCCCAACAGACTCTATTTAAAGCCTAAACTCAAGTCCGACTCTTGGATAAGTACACACTAACGCAATCAGGACCTGTCAATTAAAGACTAGTCAAAAAAGCCAACATGTCAATAAACAATCAAGAGAAACAGAGGAAAAAATAATAAGTGGGCCAAATCCCAAAACAACAAAAACCACATAGTAGCCCATTTAACAACAAGCGGGCAATAGTAACCACGTAACCATAAAATAGCTCGCAGCATCACACGATGGACGAAAGTATGTGTCGTCTTCAACAATCACAAACGAAAGGAGCTGAAAATTTTCTAGCCTCGGCGGCCACCCAACGATTGGAAAGGCAACGATGAATGGAACAAACGTGGCCACGCTATTGTCCTCCACTGCACAAACGACCGGAAAAAGCTATTAAGGCCAATATGACGCACTAGAGCCCGAAGAGCCCGGATCTAAGAAAGGGTGAAAACGAGAAATATCATCGACAATCTCTCAAGGACTGTCTAAAGTGCTCACTAACCATGAAAGTTGGTGACAAAGGCAAAGAGAGATCCGACCGACGACTATGAGAGGACGGTCGTAAACGATCTCAAATCGAAGAACAACTTGATCAAACTAATTCCTTAGAGAGTATTGTTCAAGAAAAACAAAGTCATGGATCTTAAAAACAACTCATAATAAGTTCAGAGGTATTTGCATCCTCGGACAAGTTAAACTTTTGCTTTCTCGATGGCACCTTATCGGCGGGGCCTTTCGTCACTAGGCAACCTTTTTGAAACCACTAGTTCCATTATCCAAAACATAACATAGCATAGAACTTAAAGCATCACAAAACACAATCACATAATCACATATCAAATCCAAATCGAACTGCAATCAAGTAGATCAATTCATTACGCAACCTTTTTGAATTGCAACTTCAAGTTATAGATAACAAGAAATGGTCAAGATAGTAGTATGTTAGTTTGTACTGAATATTGCAGCTTGGATTTGCCGAGCTCTACCTGGATATAATATATTACTCCGTATCTTCTTACAACGATTAAAGTTATCTTCAAAAGCCAAATAATTGTCATAGTTTAATTAATGCATTCACTTGAATTTTGCTAATGTGTCATCTTAGACAATATTGTTAATAGACACATGTTTTAGATTTGATGTTTGGCTTAATGGGCTTCACAAAACAATATTTTATCAAAATTGACAACTTTTTGTATTTTTGTTAATATTTACAATCAACCTTTCAAATTCTTTTTTTAATGTATAAGATAAGATACATATTCTTTGGATTATAACATTATAAGAAGGAATAAATTTTTACAATCACCCTTTCAAATTAATTCTTTCACATATTAATAAATAGTCATGAAACTCTTTGAAGTCCCTCCTATAATGTATATATAAGGCCACAACATGTACAAACTAGCCATTATCTTCATACCTCACGTGCACGACCATTTGAAGAAGTGATATGGGTACCATTTTTCTCTCATACTAACAACTTTTGTTAACATGATAATATCCTACATGTATATAAATAGTCGTTATATTTTATATTTCACAAGAACATGCAAAAAATGGATTGCAACAAACCTGACCAAGAGGTCATATTTTACACTCTTGATGAATTGTATGATGGCGTTCAACATCAACTTGAAGTAATACTATGCATGAAGTAAGATGCAACAAATGCATATAGAAAATATTTTGGTACCGAATTTATTGTAGAACTTAAAATTCACGTCGTCTAAGGGACAAGTTAAGCATTGTAGTTCACAAAACAAATTACTAAGAACATGAATTGTGCAACACTTCTTCAAATCATAATATTCTCAATTAAATTTTAACCAATTATAATATTTAAACAGTAAGAATCATATGATTGATATTTTAATAAAAATGATATTAACTACAAGTTTAGAGAAATTCTAAAATTTTCATGATTTTAGAAAACATTCTAAATTGATATTATAAGTGTCTTATCCACTTTTTTAAAAATAAAAGTAAAAAAAAAATCCTTATTTATATTTGGGATAATATTACAATCACTATAAATAAAAGTGGACCAAGGAACTGGGAAGCTGGTGGATACGAGTGTTCTACTGGACCAAGGAACTCAGTATAATATGCTGCACAACTTTGAGATCCCAATCTCATTGACTGCACTCTAGGAGTTTTGTGGGCCCCTAAGGGCTTCTGTTGGATTTTTGGCAAGAAAGTCAAAAATTGAAGCTGAGATTGGGATCAAAGTCCCAATGGATGATGGAAGGAGGCATGCACTGACTTTGAGTGTGAGTGACTACAAGAGAAGAACGGGGTTGCTCTGATGTGTAATGGTTTGAAATTCAATACTTTCAAATATAAATTCATTTGGGTACTACTTGTCCACTCATGATGCACTTTTAACTACATAAAAATATTGTGCCATTTGTTGAATGATATATACTTTTCGATGCTAAACACTAAAGCATTATAATTATGCATTTTTGGGAATAGGAATCATAAGTTCTAAATAATATTTTTTTTGTCTTTTGTTATGAGAGTACACTTTTAGAACTTATGATTATGAAAGTCTTCTTTGGGATTTTTTATTTGGTTATCGTTATTGCCAGAAGTTTATAGAGGTTTATGCTTTATAATTTGTGTAATACACAAACCTTGAATAAAAAAAATGTAGGGCTGAGCAAACGGATATATCCGATCCGGTATACTCCGGATATCCGGTAATTTTTTCCTTAGAACTTCGATTTGTATCCGATCCGTTAATTGCCGAATATCCGGTAAGAAATATCCGTTTGGAACGGATATCCGGTAGCGGATATCCAAACTATCCGTTTTGAAAAAATATTTCTACTAGTTTTGATTTAGGCCCAATTAATATGCATGATTGACGGACATCGGAACCGGATATCCGCCGATCCGTTTATAATTTTAAGAGAAAGTTTACATGGTTGAGGAGAATTGAACACTTAATGAGTTGAAATTTTACAAAATACTCATTTAAACATCTATTCTACTTAGTATTAATATGTATTTTCCAAAAAATATATATAGTACCAGATATATCGGATATTCGGTTGCTTGAAAATCCTGATCCGTATCCGGTTCGGATATCCGGAAAAAAAACCGGATCGGATCGGATATGGATAAAAAAAATTGTGATCCATTCGGATACGGATTTTATTTGATCGGATAGGCCGGATCGGATTAACGGATCGGGCATTTTTGCTCACCCCTACAAAAATGTGTTATACACATAAGAATACAAAAATTTGTAAGGAATTATCAAATGTGATAACACAAAAATTTAAACATATACAATACACATAAGAATACAAAAATTGGTAGGTGAATTGAGAAATCGGAATGTGAGATTCAGTTCAAAAAATAGGGTTCTTTGAGGTAGGAAAGGGTTAGATTTGGGGAGAGAAGCGTGAGGTCGGTGGAAGTGAAGCCTCTCAGTGGTTGTGAGAGGAGGCAAAGTGGCGGATCTGGCCTCGTGAGATTCAGTTCGAGCGACACAATGGCCAAAGTTGGAGATTTGTTGGTCTGCGTGAGATTCAGTTCGAGCAACACGATTGCCAATGTTGGAGATTTACTGGTCTAGCTAAGGGGATTGAGGCAAAGAAGAACCGGTTTAGAAGGCGGTAGCATAGAGAGACGAATGAAGTATAGATTATTTTTTTATGGGGTAAGGATGATAATTACTAACCCAATTTTAATGAGGAAAGGGCAAATTGTTGCCCGTGTAACTCGAAACGGTGATCTTGCCAACGTCGGAGATTTACAAGTCTAGCTAAGGGGATTGAGGCAAAGAAGAACCGGTTTAGAAGGCGGTAGCATAATAGAGACGAATGAAGGTATAGATTTTTTTTTATAGGGTAAGGTTGAGAATCGAGTACTAACCCAATTTTAATGAGGAAAGGGCAAATTGCTGCCTGTGGAACTCAAAAACGGTGATTTCAGAGTACTACCCCAAAGTATGTAACTGCTGAACCAAATGTGTAAAGGTGGGATAGAGTAATTCATGTTAACTCTTTATCCAATTTATATCATTTCTTTTCATATTCTAATTTATTTATATTTCTCTTCCTTTCTTTTCTATACTTTCTTGATTACAAAACAAGGTGTTTCAGTTTCTATTCATATTCTCTTATTCATCCAAACTAATTTTTTTGTTGGATTCTATATAGATAAATCTAAATATACGATGAAGATTCTTATTCTCTTCGCCCTGTTGTTCGCTTTCTATATTACCCCTATTGCCTTCGCTTCTCGATCTATTCCTACGGATGTGAAGTTTGGAGACGCTTCAGATATTGTTGGAGGTAATACCGATGTGGACCCTACCTCGCAAGGCTTGAGTGGATGTGACACATGTGTCCCCCACCTACTAAGGCGAGCCCCTCCTTAGGTGGATGTGATTGCATCACCAGTATCCCTCACCTACGTCGTTCGGGTACCAGACTCGTACTTCTCCACGACAGGATTCTTCACCACATGATTCTTCATCTTCAGGAGTGGACATTCACATCCTTGGAGAGTGCGAGCTTCGTTGGAGTTTCTGGGCTCTAGCCATTGCGGGATTGCTCTCTATTGTAGTCGGTTTGCACTCCATACTTGTTGTATAGTATTATCTCGTCGTGCTCGGTTGGGAAGCTTCTTCTACTTCTTTCATTCCATGAACAAGCTGACCAACAATTGGAAAAGCTTTTTCTACTCCTTTCATTCCATGAACAAACTATACAACAATTGCAGCAACATTTTTTTCTGACTGTACAACAATTGTAGCAACATTTTTTTGGCCAATGCCAACAATTGAGTGCTTCCTTCACCTCTAGGTTTATTTAGGTGGTGTGGGCGGGGCGACCGCCTCCACATCGGGTCGGGAGAGCAATAAGTTTTACCAAAAGAGCTCGATCAAAAATTTGAGAAATTTTTCGCCCCCGGACGCCTCCACATTTGGTCAGGAGAGCGATAAGTTTTACCTAAAGAGCTCGATAAAAAAAATTGAGGCAAAATTGGGAAGAGTCGATAATATTAATTTGTACAAAACCTACCCATCCAAATAACCTTATTGAAGTTAATTCTAATCTATATTCTTAAAAGTCGGAAAAGATTGACTAAGGTGTGAGTATCTATAAAGGAAAGAATATCACATTCCTTTTTTATAGACTCAAGATAGAGTTAACATAGTTATATCTATTCGATGTGGGATGAACACATGATATAAGAAGGTACACTTTCTACGAGATTGAATCAAATGAAAATGGGGCTTATCATGAAAACTAAGAACAAATCTGGACCATCCGATTAAAACACTAGAAATGAATCTAGGTCATCCGATAAAAAAATAAAAAAAAAAAATTTTATTTTATTTTTTTACTTTATTTTTTTAAGTCTTTTTACGTATGTAGAATGTTGTAAATCGAGTATGAACATAATGCCATAAAACATGAACATGCAATACTAATATGTGAGCATATCTATATTATATGTGAACGTATACTAAATTTTCTGAAGTTAAAATGCAGTTATATGTGAACAGCTCTTGTAAAAATGTGAACATGTGTATAAAATATGTGAACAGAATGTAAAATGTCAACCGTCGTGTTTTTGACAAAAATAAGTGAAAAAATAAAATAAAATAATTTTTTATTTTATTTTTTTTGTCAAATTTTTTTTAATCCGTTTAACACTTTTATTATGATTTAATCGAACATGAACACATGACCATAAAACATGAACAAACAGTAATAATATATGAACACACTTGTAATATATGTGAACGTATATAAAATCTCTGAACTGAAAAATGTGATAATATGTGAACATGTCTTATAATAGTGTGAACATATGCATAAAATACATGAGCGTAACGTAAAAAACAAATTTCGTGTTTTTAGCAAAAACAAGCGAAACTAAGAAAATTTTAAATTTTTTTTTATTTTTTTATTTTTTTATTTTTGTCAAAATTACCATTTTGCCCCTATCTCTTCTAATCTTAGCCATCCATTTCTCAAATCCAAGGGTCCTCATTTGTTCTTAGTTTTCATAATAAGCCCCATTTTCATGTGAATCAACCTCCACTTTCTACGCCTTAATCTTTTTTTCACTTTAAACATTCTAAATTGATATTATAAGTGTCTTATATAACAAATTAAAATTTAAATTTCACTTTTAATTGTATTTGAGGAGGATTTAAAAAAAAGTAAAAAAAATCAATGTTATATATTTGGGATAATATTACAATCACTACAAACAAAGTATATAAGATGGTAATGTTTTTATAAATATATATGTAATCTTTTAATAGAATAAATGAGTTATATATCCTTTCAAGTATATCTAAATAATATTATTATAAGTAATATAAGGAATATTATTATACTAGCATTTAAGGGTTCTAAGTACTAAAAATAAATATATATCTTCTAAACCTGAAGCACTTTTGGGCAAATTTGTCATTTACAATTTATATTACAACCACCCTATTTATAATAATGATTTTTTAATTAATTATACATTATGTAATTCAATCACCTTATGAAATTACCAATTTTATCCACTCAGTTTATTTAATATTTTTTTTCAATTTATTATGAGAATGGATAAATTTTTATATTAATTATATACATGTAATTTAGTAACCCTATTTATAATAATAAATTTTTAATATTATAATACTACACTATCTATATATCATATAACTATAACCTAAAGCGGAGGTTAAAAAAATTATTAAGCGACACATGTCACTTTTAGATTGGACCACATCACCTTTTTTAAATAATCTTTTATTTTTAGATATGATAAATTCTTTTTCATGTTTGTTTATAAAATATAGGATAGAAAATCACATTATTAAATAATCTTTTAATTTTGGATATGATATATAGGAAGATTATTAGGATATTTTTTTATGCTATCATACAAATTCTATAATATTTATTTAATTTGCTAATTTGGTTATTATTATAATTCAATTATTTTTTGCCTTATAGGAAAAGATCTTGATTAGTTATATGATAATTGCATTATCTTTTTACGCTATTCATAAAAAAAATTTATATTTAAGCATTTACATTATTATTTTTATCGGATAATAAACATATTTGATTTCATAACTATAACCTAAAGCGGAGGTTAAAAAAATTATCAAGCGACACATGTCACTTTTAGATTGGACCACATCACCTTTTTTTTAAATAATCTTTTATTTTTAGATATGATAAATTCTTTTTCATGTTTATAAAATACAGGATAGAAAATCACATTATTAAATAATCTTTTAATTTTGGATATGATATATAGGAAGATTATTAGTTTTTTTTTATTCTATCATACAAATTCTATAGTATTTATTTAATTTGCCAATTTAGTTATTATTATAATTCAATTATTTTTTGCCTTATATGAAAAGATCTTGATTAGTTATATGATAATTGCATTATCTTTTTACGCTATTCATAAAAAATTTTATATTTAAGCATTTACATAATTATTTTTATCGGATAATAAACATATTTGAAAATATTTAACTATTAATATTTTATTTAAGAAAAAATCCGTACAAGGTACGAGAATACATACTAGTACTACTCTATATACACGTTAATTTTCTATTCATATAACTTTTCTCTATCCATATTTAAAATGTACATATAATTTAAATATATACACACTATATTATTTAGCCACGTGAATTTTTTTGAAAATTTGCCTTAATGTAATTTTGAGTTCGTATGATAGTTGAGAGTTATGGAGCATATTTTATTTACGGATTTTTAATATTATTTTTATTCTTTATATTAATTGTTTATATAAATATTAAAATGTTTCTTTTTATATGGTACTAAATTCTTACATTTATTTTTAAATTTTTTATATTAACTTTATATCCTTATGACAACTTTTTTTGCAATAATTTTCTATCAATAAGCATTATTTTGCTATATTATTTTATATACATAAATATGACAACTTCTTAATTATATGGTTAATTATATGGACCATATTTTTAAATAAAATTTTTTATATTAGTTATTAGATTATTTTATATTAACTTGTTTTACATAAGTATGATAATATTTTTAATTAATATAGGCCATATTTTTTGTCATGAATTTTCATAATAATTTTCAATTTTTACATTAATTTTCTATATGGAACTATGATAATATTATTTTATTAAGATGAAGGATATTTTTAATTAGAAATATTTTACATTAATTTTCGAAATTTTTAAATATTAACTTCCTATACATAAGAAACGATAATTCTTTTATATTAATTTTCTATTTATATATGAACATTAAGGATAGTAGGTATTAAATTTTAATGTATCAATCACCACATTTTTTTTACAAAATTGTTTATATTAGTTTTCTATCCGTAAGCATGACAAATTTTTAATTAATATGAAAAATATTTTTAATTATATTTTTATATTATTATTGAATTCTTAATAATAGTTTTCTATTTATAAGTATCAATTTGTTATCTATGTATCTGAAATATTCATTATATAATATTAAGCATATTTTAATTATGAGTTTTTATATTCATCAAGATTTATTTTATATTATTTTTCCATAAGTAAGCTATGTTTTAATTAATATGGTCTAAGTAATATGGATTTGTTTTTAATTAATATGTACCAGATTTTTAATTACATATTGTTATATTAATTTTATTTCTTATATTATTTTCTATTTAAAATTATGACATCTTTTAAATTTTTCTATTTATAAGTATGTTGATTTTTTATATTACGAATTTCCATAATAAATTGAAACTAATGATCCCTTAATGTTAATCAGGTTGGTTCGGTCATTTCGGTTAGGATCAAGTATGGTTCATATCATTAAATTTTATGGATTGAACTGATCAATTCTTTGATGTTTTTCTTGCGGGCTTTGGTTGACCCAACGGGTCGAGATCATTGACTTATTTATGTTTATGGAAATGATATTACAAATAAATAAAAAAAATTCATGATCAAATATAATTTTCATATATCATGATAATTAAATATATTATACGCATTAAAATAAATTTTTATATGTGCAATTATTTGTTTTATTATTTTTATTAATATTTTTTACTAATTAAATTATAATACATATATTATATATAAATTAACATATTAAAATTTTTATTTGAAAAAGTTCCCGGGCAAGGCCCGAGTCATAACTAGTAAAAAGATAAATGCAAAAATAAATATGCCTATATAACATTCCTAAGACGATGATAACACATAGAGGGATTCAAGTTTAATTATACATAGTATTATATGAGTCCGGTTCAGGTGCGAATGGGCGCCCAGGTGCGAAATAAGAAAGAACAGGAGCCGTTGGATCAAGAAAAATCAAAGGCGCTGATCATTTCACTTAAAAAGTTGAAAAAACGGCACGGGCGAATTATTGGCGAATTATTCGCGTATTTTTGAAAAAAACGGAAATAGGACACGCGCCCAGATTGTTCATCAATATTGTGGATTTGTTCATCAATAATGTGGATTTGTTCATCAAAATTGTGATTTTGTTCATCAAAACTGTGATTTTGTGCATAAATAAACTATTGCTTGTGCATCAAAAATCTATTGTTTGTACATAAAAAATGAACAAATGTGTATCAAAATTACATGCAATATGTTCATCAACATTGTGATTTTATGCATAAAAAAACGAAAATATTTGTTCATCGATTTGTGCATATTTGTTCATCGGTTTGTGCATATTTGTTCATTAGTAATATCAATTTGTTCACTGGTTTATGCATATTTGTTCATTGCCTTTTTCATATAATTGTTCATTACTAGATGCATATTTGTTCACTAGTAACCTCAATTTGTTCATTACTATATGCATATTTGTTCATTAATAACATCAATTTGTTCATAGCTAAATAAGGCACAAGCACACCTCTTCGATTTGTTGCTATCTCGTTCTCTTAGCCTACACCATATTATTGCAAAGTCAAATTCTTTATCTCTATTATCTTTTGCATTCAAGTTTCTACATCAAACTTATCTTATTTTGGTACTATATTGAGCACTTCATTCGTATTGACAAGTTAGCCTTAAAGCACTTCATTTGTATTATACTTTGAATTCAAGATAGCCTTAAAGCACAAAATAAATGCAAAAAATGCACAAATAGATAGTCCTAAATGTACAAGTTGATGGTATTAATAGTCCTAAATGTACAAGTTGATAGCATTGACACATAAAACATAAGTTTATTTCAATTCACAAATAAGGGTATAATAATGAACAAATAAGGTTATATCAATGAACAAATAAGGGTATATCCATGAACAAATAGGGTATATCAATGAACAAATAATGGTATACCAATGAACAAAAAAGAAGTATACTAATGAACAAATAATAGTATACTAATGAACAAATAATGGTATATCAATGAACAAATAGGGGTATATCAATGAACAAATACGACTATATCAATGAACAAATATGGGTATATCAAAACTAATTATATGTGCATAAAAAACTACATAATATTGTATTCCTACACATAAATAAGGTTAAAAAATAAAATTAAAAATTAAAAAAGTTCGAAATCGATGAACAATGTTATCAAAAACTCAATGCACAATTAGTTAGTATTGATGAACAATTGGTGAATATTGATGAACAAATCGCTATTTCTGATGAACAAACTGGGCGCGTCTCATAAAAACGTATTTTTCGAAAAATTCGTGAATAATACGGGAAAAATTCGTCCGTGTCGTATTTTATTGAAAAATACGCGAATAATACGGGAAAAATTCGCCCGTGCCGTATTTATTTTTTTTAATGAATGTTTAATCAGGGACGTTGATTTTTTGGAATGAACGAGCGGAATTTATTCTTATTTCTCACACAGGCGCTCATTCGCACGTGACTCTTTTTCAGATCGATTGTGTATTTGTGTGCTAAAAAAACATTAATATAGTTTCTATTTTTAAAAAAAATTTGATACTTCGCATCTAGAAATGGTAAAATTAAACAAGGTATAGTTGGCTTCATCACGCAAGGTATAACCATGGAAGAACGGACTATCGAAAGAAACACCGTGTTACACTGATATAGTCGTATTATAGTACGATTAGTGGCGACTTCGCAAGGCTTTGAGAGATTGATGGAAGCTTAATCCCGATTTAACTCCCCACAATTCCTCCGATTTGCTAAGTTTCATCCGGCGAGTAGAATGGCATCTTCGGAGATCGAAATCGTCTCCGACACCACCGCGCAAAGCGACTCCATAGCCGCCGAACCAGCAAAGCACACCAATACAGTGATTATAAACGACGTTTTCGCTGCCTCAGTTTACGGCGATTTCGAAAAACTGCGCAAATTCGTTGAGCAAGATGGCGCTTCTCTCTCTTCGCCAGACAATAATGGCTACTACGCTTTGCAGTGGGCTGCGCTTAACAGCTTCCCTGAAATTGTACAGTATATAATTGAGGTAATTCACTCGTTCTTATGATAAGCATAGTTTATTGGATTGTTTCCCTAGCTGTTCAATTCGTTTGGTAGATGGATCTTTGCGAATTTTCCTTTTCAACTGGATTGCTGGCTACCTGATTTTTCTTCTGATGTTTCTTTGTTTCGGGGTGATGTCAAATACAGCACGGCGGAGATGTCCATGCGGTTGATAATTCTCAGCAGACAGCGTTGCATTGGGCTGCTGTGAGAGGTTCGATCACCGTTGCAGATGTGTTGTTGCAGAATGGGGCGCGGGTTGAGGCTGCGGATGTGAATGGCTACAGGGTAATTAGTTGGTAGCTCTAATTCAGCATTTTGGTTTAAATCTAACTGATTATGCACTTCTGGTTGTTAGTTTAGCTTGTATCAGTCTGTGCTAACTTCTATAGAATATACAGTTATAAAACCACTATTGGCCTTTAATTTACTTAGTGTGCATTTAATCTTGAATTATTAGCTTTTGGAGTGATTGATGTAGCAATTAGAGATTCAGAGAGGACTAACTCAATCCTTGTCACAAGAAATTTCTGAAGTGGGAAAGAAATCACCTGAAATAATATGTGCAGGATAACCTAAACCAGAATGTGATCTGGAACCAAAATTAAAGCTGAATGGTTGCCACACTAGTTATGCGGAGATGATTTTATATAGATAGCCGTATTTCTGCAATCACAATCGCAGAGAGCATGTTCAGAAAGACCCTCAATTAGGGCGATATCCTCCGGTATGACCTCATGAACAGATGTGATGGTTTAGAAAAGAGTTATGTCTATCTCGTAATTAGGTCAGCCATAGTGATGGAAGATCGTTGATAATGGAAAGGTGCTATATGGATTAGAATAATTGCTAGTGTGAGGAGAAAGTGAACTTCTATAAAGAGTTGATTTTCCTGTTGCAGGCAGTTCATGTTGCAGCTCAATATGGGCAAACATCATTCCTGAACCACATTGTTGCCAAATATCATGCTGATTTTGATGTACCGGACAATGATGGAAGGAGCCCTCTACACTGGTAGGTCTTGTAATCTTTTGTGTTTGTTTGATGTGTCTTCCCTAATGAGTGCCGTCTACCTCATTCTCTATCTCTCCCTCCCCTTTAACATCATACGGTATTCTCAAAATGTTGGCTGTTGAATCATGTATATTGTCCTTTGCATCAACCAATAAAAGCTTTCATGGTTCGCAATCATGGGTTAAAGAGTGCTTTTACTTTAATTATTATTATGAGATACTAATCTAAGTTTTGGAGAAACATTTGGCTGGTAATATGTAATAGACGTTTTCGGTGTTTGTGATGGATTCTAAGTAGCTACTTCGCCCTAATCATGCAAGATTTAAAAAAAATAAAAATAAACAATGCTAATCAATGCCCCTTGGGCAATCAAGCATACTAAATATAGACTTACACATTTTTAAGCCTATTTTAAAGATCAAACACATCTTCCAACATTCAAGGAATAATTATGTTATGATGCACACATTCAGTCTTTCAACATTAATAATGTGGTATTCTATGTTTAGTATGCTCATTTGTCGCTATAGGGGGTGAATGGATGATGCATTGAATTATATATTATTAATAAATGTAATAATAATTATCGTTCTTAATGGTTCCACCTTGCCCTAATTATTTCTGCTATTGCCTAGTGGCCAGTGGGTGATGAGATCTTATTATAATTTCATAGTAGCTGAATTATATTCTTTACTTTAATAACGTATTACCTTTCTGATATATCATGTGTGATACATTTGATCTTAATACTTGGTCAGGGCTGCTTACAAGGGATTTGCTGATACCGTTAGATTACTTCTATTTAGAGATGCCAGCCAGCAGAGACAAGATAAAGAAGGTATTTTTAGCACTGCACTTGATTGCCCAGTTATTTTTTAGTACTTATTCCTGGTTTGCATTAGTTTTGTGAGGTTTCATTTAATAAACATATACATAGGAAACACCATCCTGGATAGCTTATATGTTGTTAAACGATCCACAGTTGAACTGAATCTTGTTCCTGTTCTGTTTAGAAATTTGTAGGTCTACTGGTTAATGGTTATGGATGCAAGTGTGAGTTTGCATAAATGTTTTTTTTTTGGTAATGTTCTTTGGAATCTCAACTAGCTGCTGGAAGTTTTTTTTTCTGTTTTTTCTATGCATCCCACATTTTTACTTGATGTATTTGCTATTGATTTGTTTATGGTGCTGAAGTCTTATTCTATGATGTTTATGGATTTGGCTGTTAGGTTGCACCCCTTTGCATTGGGCTGCAATAAGAGGAAATATAGAGGTTTGCACCGTACTTGTACATGCCGGTACCAAGCAAGAGATAATGGTGAAAGATAGGTCAGGAAATACCCCAATCCAACTGGCATCTGATAAAGGTCATCGGCAAGTCGCACTCTTACTTGTATGTAGTAAATACTATATTGGTCTTTATATTAAATTGTAGCAGCCAAATCATTAATATATTTGTGATTTTTTGAAATTTTTTGATTCCATGTACTTTTGGTGAAAAGTATGTTGTGTGGATGATTGAGGTCATGATTGTGATAAAAGCCTGCTTTTTATTTTATGTGGAAAAATTGCATTCTCACCCTTTGGGGTATTTCAATGCTTTTTTCTTAAAAATGTTCTTTTGGAAGGAGGTACGTAAGAAAGCATAGAGAACACAAATAATGTGGACTATAATTACGCAGTAGTCTCGTTTTGGACTTTGGGGTTGGATGCAGTGTCTGTCTGCATTGGCACTGTAGTAATGTATTCCCACGATTTTAACAGGAATCCTGAAAAAAAACTGTTAACAAATGAGATTATACCAGATTGCTAATTGCAAGTTTTCTAGCCGTGTTTTTGTGGGCACGTATGAATGGATGATTTTCTTAAGCAGGAATTTGTTTTTTTATTTGTATTTGTAGTCTAATGCTCTACAAGCTCACAACAAGCGTCTGAAAGAATCTAACATCATGGGGAAGGCGCTGCGTAGAGGTTATGCACCTATATTAATGTGCACCATAATCATTACAATGATTGTCTTCATCAACTCTGTGCTCTTAGGTTCGTAATGTGATTCATTTATTCAATAGTTAATTGTGTTAGGTACTTTTTCTTGGGTTATTTACAGTCTGCTACTTCCAGCTCCTAATCTCACAAGGGTGACTGCTGCTCTTGGACTTTGGGGTTGGATTGCAGTGACTATCTGCATTTGTGCTTTGTTAATGTTTTACCGTTGCAGCAGGTAATTTCTTGCTCAAATTAGTTCCCTTTTTTTGTCTTCATCTTGATTTCCTGCATTTGTTCTAGATTTTTCCGCTACCAGCACAAAAGTTTGTGGACCTTTTCTTATTTTAGATAAAAAAAATGTGGTTTTATTAAATTCTTGGATACAAGTTTAAAACTCTAAAGGTCGAGACATTCTGTTGATCTTCAAGGAGAAAAATGACTGGCTAGTCTAATCAGTTGACATGCGCCCAAAAAATAGCCATGTCAACATTGGGATGCTGCAGAGCATCAACTGGTGTGAACCATTTGAAGAAAATGCTTTTTAGTTCTCTCAAACCAAATGTTCCAAAGAATGACCAATTCCATGCATGTATCAAATTAAATGTGGCCTATAAATACACACGAGACGATCATCATATCCTGTTTCCTGAGCATATCCTGTCCTGCTCACTGTTATTCAGAATGATGTTGCCAAAAATTGGGCAAGCTCACAGGAAAGACTTTTGATTAATAATATTGTACAAATGTTTGGTGACATAGTTGTGTTAGGCATCATGTTTACCAGTTATCCTAAATAAAACCAGGAACAAGTTAGTTCACTGTTCAGAAGCCTCTGCTTGGGTAAAACCCAAGTTTCCAAATGAGATGAACAAACGATGTTGAATTCTGTTATTTAATGTGGATGTTTGGAAACGCATTCAAGACCTATGAATACATGAAATTTTATGCAACTTTATCTCGAGACTACAGGTTTGGAAAAAGTTTTCTTGGTATACACAAGTATATATATTATTTGATGTCATATGCATGGATGAGCTGCAATCCCCGAAAAAGCTGAGATGAAAGTTTTCCCTTGCAGTAAGGACCCTGGGTACATAAAAAGATATAGCAATTCTGACATTGATGGAAAGCCAGAGGTATGCCTTTAAGAACTTATTTTCACAAACATATTGGAAATATGGTGTTTTTTTTTTTTTTAAATTTTGGCTCTTTTACTAATGAATTTGTTTATTGGAAACATGGCATACTCTATATATGATAAGATCCTAGCTAAAATTAAGTAGTCTATTATTTTCTAATTGAGTCTATTATCTTTTATTTTAGGAAATATCTATATTATTTATCTTGTTTCCTTTTTTCTTTAGCATTAGTATTACGTATAATCCTTTTAGGGTTTAGGTCTATGGCTGCTGCTATATAAGTCTTTTCCTAGGGTGATTGTATTGACGTTTGAGATTTTAATAAAAACCAGAAGTTCTGTTCATCAATTCCTCAAGTGAGATCCTCCTTGAGTGGTATCTATCAATATACTAATCTTTCGGTTATGTGAAAATGTGGGTGTGGTGTCTGTGTCTAGTGTGCTTACATCTTTCATAAGTTGTTTACTCACCATGAATCTGTTACAGAAATCCTATTCTTGCTGTTTGTAGGATCCACTATTACATAACGATCCATGTACTTCACCTGTCTGGACAGGAAATTGGTCTCAACTTTGTCCAACATGCAAGGTATGTATGTACACTTGCAAGATTTCTTGGGCCATCTTTCAGTAGCAAATTAGCCCCTTCTAAATTTCATTTCCTCCTGTTTCCTAAATTTTAAGTTGTTAAAAAATCTACTTTTCTTCCCCCTTCTAAAACCCAGATCATTAGACCAGTTCGCTCCAAGCACTGCCCTACGTGTAATCGCTGTGTGGAACAATTTGACCATCACTGCCCTTGGATCTCCAATTGTGTAGGGAAGGTTAGTAGTAACTGATGTATTTTGTATCAGTGTTTTCTACAGAGAATACATAGGAGTAACAGTAGATGTGTTTTGTATTTGGTGATATTCTAATGTTAAGCTTATTATGATCCACTGAAACAAAAGGCTATTTAATGCTACTATTTGGCCTATCCCATCCTCTTTTGCTTCTATTCTCTTCTGCCTTTCTACTTAAATTCACCTTTTTATAGCATATTCCTTTTTGCAGAGGAACAAGTGGGACTTCTTTGTCTTTCTCTGCCTTGGATTTATGACATCATCTCTTGGGGCTACTGTTGCTCTTTTAAGTATGTGAATCCAAAAGAGTCAGGCTCCTGCTCACCTTCTAGATTTATTTAAATATCATTTACTCACTTTTGTACTTTTGTAGTAAAGATTATAAGCTTATTTCTGTGTCACAGGGGTTAAGACAGCTGTGCCTACTTTTCCTAGTAGTGAAAGCTGGATGCATAATCTGTTGGCTTATCATCCTGGTATCGTCATTTTTCTGGTGTTGGATCTCTTGATATTTATCGCTGCAACCACTTTAATGGTGGCACAAGCAAGCCAGGTATTTATTTATTATATCATTTTTTTTCCTAGTTCTGGCCTTCTGGGTGTACAATATCTTCATTATGTCTATTGCCAAACTAGCTTGAATTCAATATTGAACTTCTACTATGTAGTTAAAAGCATTAGAAACCTACTATTTAATTGTCTGGGTCCAAGCATTTATCTGCACTCTGATTGATCCAATCAAAGTAACACGGAAAAAGCTTTGTACATGGGAATAACAATGTATAGTATTGACATTTTTTTGCAATTTCGGCAATTGAAATGCTATAGGCAATGTTTTAAAAACGCTAGACAGACCCTGGGCAGAGAGGGGGCTGCCTAGCGCCTAAGCGGACTGAACGGTTGCCTAGGTTGTCCTAGACAGGCGCCTAGGGGAGCTTGAAGGCTAGGCGGGGCGGGACCTTACAATGCCTAGGCGGGGCCTAGACGGGATTTTTCACTGTAGCGAAACCTCACTGGGTCAATGTTGTTGTTGTCTTGCTTGTCAAATGTGATGTGAACTAGTGAAATGTGAGTGACTTGTATAAATTAGGATTCTTTTGTTTTATAGGGTAGTTTCTAAAAAGAGAACTCTAAACCTATGCCCTTGCACTTAGTTTTTAGAGTGACCGTTTTCATATTTGTTTCAAGCTAATGTGGTTTGAACTTTGCCATTGACATACACAGATAGCTCGAAACATCACGACAAACGAACTCGCAAACGCTTCTCGCTACACGTACCTACGGGGGCCCGATGGACATTTTCGGAACCCTTACAACCACGGGTGCAGGAAGAACTGTGCTGATTTTCTCACCCAAGGATACACCGACGATAACGAGATAGCTTGGCCGCCTCTAAGACACATTGCCAGTGGCTAGCTGGTTTTGAGTTCATGCATTTTGTGCAATATGATGCTATTTAACTCTCATTTAGGAAAGCTTTATTTTTTTAAACCCCTATTCAAAGCTTAAAGGCAAAAGCTCAATGAAGTATTTATGAAGAGGGGGTGTTTTTGGAAAGGCTCTATATAGATGTTTTTGTTTAGAAATTTGTGGGTTTTATATGACCAGTGTAAAGTCCATATTGATGGAGCTAAAGAGGATAGAATTCATGTGTTTATTGGTGGGGTTTTTTTATTTTTAATTTTGCCATGTGAGTTTGGATTGGCCAATAATTATCGGTTTGGTTTAGTTTGCAAACGTGTAACCTTTGTCATATGAAGTCCACCGGTTTGACTTATCATGCTGTGACTGTGTGGACGAGAAAAAAGAATCATATTATGGTTTGTTTTTACTATTCACATATTTTAAGGTTCTTGGCCTCTCGATGCACTAATTCTATATCATCGAATTTTTACCTTCGTTAGAAAAAATAATAAGTAGAATAAACGAGTACAATAAATAAATTAAATAATTCCTTATTCTCGAGTGATTGTTTACATGTACTTCCTCGGTTTCACAATATTTGTTTTTCTAGCAAATTGCACATTATTTAAGAAAGCTATGAAAAATACTAATATATCCTTATTTATTACTTTACTTTTTTACTTTATTAAAAATTACTACTAATAACTTATTATTAATTGTAAGGGTAAATATGTAAAGTAAAGATTAAAATAGCTAAAAAGACATATATTGTGAAACAAATAATCAAGGTTAAAAAGACATATATTAAAAAGATATATATTATTTTGGATTCATGGAGATCATTTTCGATTGAGCATTAATGATAATTTATTCTACATGATCGATTTATTTGATTAATTAAAATAATAGAAAATGGAAGAATACATATTAGACCAATAGATAAGATTTTATGAAACAAGAACAAGTTTATAAGACATGAATATTATCACCTAATGAATATCGCCAGTGAATAATGATATACTTTATCTAATTAATAAAAATAATAGAAAATGGAAGAATGCATATTAGACCAATAGATAAAAATTTTATGAAACAAGATAACAAATTTATATGAGACGAATATCACTAGTTAATAATGATATATTTTATCTAATTAATTAAAATAATAGAAAATGGAAGAATACATATTATACCAATGAAAAAGAGTCACGTGCTAATGGGCGCCTGTGTGAGAAATAAGAATAAATCTCGATCGTTCATTCCAAAAAATCAACGCCCCTGATTAAACATTCATTAAAAAAAAAAAATACGGCACAGGCGAATTTTTCCCGTATTATTCGCGTATTTTTCAATAAAATACGACACAGACGAATTTTTCCCGAATTATTCACGAATTTTTCGAAAAATACGTTTTTATGAGACGCGCCTAGTTTGTTCATCAGAAATAGCGATTTGTTCATCAATATTCACCAATTGTTCATCAATACTAACTAATTGTGCATTGAGTTTTTGATAACATTGTTCATTGATTTCGAACTTTTTAAATTTTTTATTTTATTTTTTAACCTTATTTATGTGTAGGAATACAATATTATGTGGTTTTTTTATGCACATATAATTAGTTTTGATATACTCATATTTGTTCATTGATATACTCGTATTTATTCATTGATATACCCCTATTTGTTCATTGATATACTCATGGTATATCATTATTTCTTCATTAGTATACTTCTTTTTTGTTCATTGGTATACCATTATTTGTTCATTGATATACCCTATTTGTTCATGGATATACCCTTATTTGTTCATTGACATAACCTTATTTGTTCATTATTATACCCTTATTTGTGAATTGAAATAAACTTATGTTTTATGTGTCAAGGCTATCAACTTGTACATTTAGGACTATTAATACCATCGACTTGTACGTTTCAAATTAAGATAAGTTTGATGTAGAAACTTGAATGCAAAAGATAATAGATAAAGAATTTGACTTTGCAATCAATGGTGTATGCTAAGAGAACGAGATAGCAATAAATGGAAGAGGAGTGCTTGTACCTTATTTAGCTATGAACAAATTGATGTTATTAATGAACAAATATGCATATAGCAATGAACAAATTGAGGTTACTAGTGAACAAATATGCATCTAGTAATGAACAATTATGTAAAAAGACAATGAACAAATATGCATAAACCAGTGAACAAATTGATGTTATTAATGAACAAATATGCATATAGCAATGAACAAATTGAGGTTACTAGTGAACAAATATGCATCTAGTAATGAACAACTATGTGAAAAGGCAATGAACAAATATGCCTAAACCAGTGAACAAATTGATGTTACTAATGAACAAATATGCACAAACCGATGAACAAATATTTTCGTTTTTTATGAACAAAATCACAATGTTGATGAACATATTGCATGTAATTTTGATACACATTTGTTCATTTTTTTATGTACAAACAACAGATTTTTGATGCACAAGCAATAGTTTATTTATGCACAAAATCACAGTTTTGATGAACAAAATCACAGTTTTGATGAACAAATCCACATTATTGATGAACAAATCCACAATACTGATGAACAATCTGAGCGCGTGTCCTATTTCCGTTTTTTTCAAAAATACGCGAATAATTCGCCAATAATTCGCCCGTGCCGTTTTTTCCCCTTTTTAAGTGAAATGATCAGCGCCTTAAATTTTTCTTGATCCAACGGCTCCTGTTCTTTCTTATTTCGCACCTGGGCGCCCATTCGCACCTGAACCGGACTCATATATCAATTACCAATAGATAAAATTTTTATGAAACAAGATAAAAAGTTTATAAGAGATGAATATCGCCTAATGATGTCACCACCAATGAATAATGATAAAAAATTTATCCAATTAATAAAAATAATAGAAAATGGAAGAATACGTATTAGACCAATGATAAGATTTTATGAAACAAGATAACAACTTTATAAAAGAGATGAATATCACCAATGATCAAATTTGGTAAAGATGCACATTATGAAAAAAGATAAGAAATTATACGAGGTGAAAACTGTTAAACCGTATTTATTTATTTTAAAAAAAATAATATTTTATAATTATTTCAACTTTATTTAATCATACAATTTTTTTTTATCTTATACTATATTCCAGGGCATATGCTAAACCGTTATTTATAATCTATATATTTATTTAATAATATTCCATTGTTCTTCCCATCTTCTGCATCTATATAAAGCGGGCAAGCAACTTTACCAAAAATTTAGGGATTTCTAGGTGGCAACATTATATCTCGTCATCATTGAAATCACCCTCTCAGAATCATTGCATTCCCATTCTCTTTCCCTCTCCATTGCCCTCACGAGTCAACCAATTTTTAAAAACCATCTTCAATTCTTCATCTCATCACTCTGCCCATCGCCATCAATTCCCTCACTCCCCAAGCTTAACAACTCTGTATAGAAACAGAGACAAGAGTTCAATTGTCCATTGAGAACGCCACTGACAGAATAAAAGTAGGGTACTTGTTTGTTTGTGTGTGATTTCTGTGGAAAGTTGTTTCAATGGGTAGCGAGGAACAGAAAGCATTCAAATTGGCCGAGGAGCAAAAGGCCGGTTTCAATTCTTCTGATGTGAAGACGAGTGAAAGAAAAGATGAAGAAAAGGGTTTGGCTAATGTGGTTGTTTCTGGGGCCAGTGAACCTCTCAAACCCTCGTGGTTCACTCCTATAAGGTATCTCTCTTTCTCTCTTTTTTTTCTTGGGTGACGTTTGGTTAACAATTGGGAATGGGTTTGGAATTATGATTGGAGTTTGATCAAAAAAAAAACGGGTTGGAAGTTGATGAATGATTTTAGTGTGTACACTTACTTGTTGAAGATTGTGTCTTTTTGATGTAGTTTCAGTGATTGGGGTGAGTTGGGTTATGTTTACTGAAGAATTGTAAACATAATGTCAAATTTTGTTCTTACTTTGATAATAGTCTGTTATGACATCTGTGAAGTTGTTTCTTGAAGTAAGAACACATAACACATAGAAAGTCACACACAATCCATGCTAAAAAAACAAGCTTAAGGAAACAAACTGGTCAGCAATTCCACTAAGCACCACCAGTCTAAACAAGTGCCTTTACAAATTACAACACCCACATCCCAACTAAACAAATTCTCTTTCCTAAGGTCTCCAATTCCTCAGCTTTGGCCTCGCCCATAAAAGTACATTTAGCTTCTGGTCTAACATAATTCAAAAAAGCTTGTTTTTTTATTTGACTTTTGTTGATCTGTGAATGGATTTGTATTGGAGTTCTGGGTTGGTTTCATTACTTGTTCTGTGATATTGATTGATTTTTGGTGTTATAATTATGAAGCTCAGACTTAAATGTGGACTCTATAATTGATCACTGATTCTGTTCCTGATTGCAGATTACTTGTAGTATTTTGCGTGATTAATTTGATCAATTATATGGATCGTGGTACAATAGCCAGCAATGGAGTAAATGGAACTCCTCAGATCTGTAATAAAAAGTCAGGGGTGTGTACTGGTGGAACTGGAATTCAGTGAGTCACTTGCCAAGATTCTCTTTGTCAATGCCTTTATTCTCTCTCAACTAGTTTGCTTGTTGCTTGGTTGTCCTCTTCTCTCTTCAGGCTTTCTTCTTATCCAGTTATCCCTTTCCACTTTTCAGGGGACAGTTTAAATTGAGCAACTTTGAAGATGGTGTATTATCATCTGCATTCATGGTTGGTCTGCTAGTTGCTTGTCCAATTATTGCTTCCCTGGCAAAGCGGTATAACTTTTCTAACTGATAGCTATGATTAATTCCTTTTCCCTAGATTTAATCTGATAATGTTTACTTTAATTTGTAATACGAAATTTGGTCTGAGTTGTCTTGTTCTTCGTCTGTGTGCAGTGTCAATCCGTTTAGGCTTGTTGGAGTTGGGCTGTCAGTTTGGACTGTTGCTGTGGCCTGCTGTGGTTTCTCATTTAATTTTTGGACCATTGCAGTGTGCCGTATGTAAGTATGCAAAAGAGAGGTCATCAAATTTACCTTTTTCACATAGAACTGGTTATAAATGTTATTCTTGTATGTATATGTAGGCTGGTTGGTGTAGGTGAGGCCTCATTTATCAGTCTTGCAGCTCCGTTCATCGATGATAATGCACCTTTGAAACAGGTTTTTCTTTTAACCTTTTTGTGCTGTAATCTTAATTTGCTTTTGTCTGTTTACACTTGACTTGAGTTTCCTATATGATCTTTGCACTGAGAATCATTAGTCTAGATCTTTTTTTGAGAAGGCTATTAGTTTGTTTTCACTTGAAATGCAATTTTGGTTTGTGTAGCTTCCATACTGTCGTCACAATGTTCTAAAGCATTAATTGATCTTCCAGAAAAATAATATCACTGACCATCTAGAGAATAGGACCTGGGTTAATAAATTAAATGCCGTGAATGTATAATCAAAGCATAAGGGCTTTATGCAGAATTTGAAGTTCCTTTCTGCTTAATTCTGCAAAACTGATTGCTACAGTTTTATTTATTTAGAGATAATATCAAGAGATGCGTTTTCATCCAAAATTTACTTCAAATACCTTTCGTACACTACAAACCCCGACTGTGCTAAATACACTTGATGTTATTTTGTAATAAGAAGCTCTTTATCTTCTTTCTGAAATAAGTTGTCCTTTTAAACCTGTCTATTTTGCATAACCATAGGAGTTGTAGTAAAGGTAACAAACATTTGCTAATTTAGTGAAATTATAGGATATTTGAAGTAGTTGATGCAACTGTATCTTACAATTGAACTTATTGATGTGCTCCAAGTATTTTCTCTAACATTGTTTAAATAATTATTACTACTATCATGCATATTCACGTTTTCCTTGCTGTTGTGCAGAAAACAGCATGGCTGGGAGCCTTCTACATGTGTATACCAACTGGATTTGCAATTGGCTACATATATGGTGGATTTGTAAGTTACTTCTATGATTTTTTATATGTAGTTTCTTGATCACAAGTTTTGTCATTTGTTCAAATGGATGCTATGGTTGTGGTGCGTCCTTCAGTGATGAACTAGAACTATGCCTTTTGTTTTTATCTGGAGCACTTCTAAAAGTTTTGTTGGCTTTTGTATTCGTTTTCTTCTATCTCTCTCGCTCACTCACTAGCTTATGCAATTTGTAATGAGTTTCCTTTGGTTTTTAGGTGGGAACTAGTCTAACATGGCAATGGGCTTTTTGGATAGAGGCGATGTTGATGCTTCCATTTGCTATATTGGGTTTTGTTATGAAGCCGTTGCAATTAAAAGGTGCATCATCCATCTTCTGTTTTTTGGTATATCCTGTTTTGTTTTTTCACTCTTTTTCTTACCTTTACCTTGCTGAATTTTGTAGGATTTGCCTCAACCGGATGTAGAAGAGTACAACCACCTGTTGAGACTGTGGTACCTGACATGAAAGGTTCTTTGATAAAAAAAATCTTTCTTTGTTTCTCCTTGGTGATATATTATAATTAAAATCATTTTTATTGGAAGAGAAGGCAGAGCTTATTATTTGTTCTAGATAAGGGACCCATTGGCGTGATTTATATTGGCATTAGAATAAGCTACCCTCTTAGATGCAAACAAAAACCAAAAAATTGTAAAAATTTATTTAGGTTTGAAATAGCATATTGGACCTTGTGATGGAACATTTACTGTAAAAAAGTATTTGGGTCATGGAAAGGGCAAATGCCATGATGAATAATTCATGGACTGCCCTATACCTTACTTTAGTACTTTACTAGGACTTCAAAAATGACTGTGTTCTTTGACACTGATGCAGAGATTCAAATCAGTAACAGCGGTGACCATTCTGCTGATGAAAAGATAAAAAATGAAAGTCTGGCAGCTGACAAGTAAGTTGCATGTCTTATACTTGATAGCTTAACTGATTGATGCAATGCATGGATTATTTCCATTGATCTAGATGGCCTGTTGTGTATTTTTAGAATTTGAGGCTCAATCTTGCGTTTGATTTCCAACTTATGGCAGGTCAAAACAGGCAAGCAATGGAAATCCGTTCTCGAGATTTATTAAGGATATGAAAGTGCTTCTGTGCAATAAGGTTTATGTTGTGAATGTCTTAGGTACTTTCCTTTTTTAAGCATGTTTCAGCTGAATGCAGAAACCTAATTTTACTTTATCAAGTATTCATGGGAAAAAAAATTGATCCTGTGATTAAAAAACATTGATGAGCCATCAAAATTATGCTATGTTAAAGTCGTATTATGCATTCAATTTGTAAATTTTGATGCAAAGTATCAAATTCAGAAATTCCCAGCAGAAGCTATTGGCAAATGATTTTTGATTAATTATTGCAGGCTACGTAGCTTACAACTTTGTTCTTGGTGCGTACTCGTACTGGGGACCAAAGGCTGGCTACGACATATATCATATGGTAAGTTTATAGATCACTTATAGCACATTCAAACAAATTCTATACTACATTTCTTATGGAAAGCCTGTAATGACTTAAATTTTCATGCTTTGGCAGAAAAACGCAGATATGACGTTTGGTGCCATCACTGTGGTATGCGGAATTTTGGGATCTATTGCCGGGGGAGTGATTCTTGATCGCATGAAGTCCACGATTTCCAATGCTTTTAAGGTGGGGGTTTATTATTGCACCCCTTTTGAAATTTAAATAAAGTATAAGTAAAAGGCAATAAATTTGCTTGCACTCTTTTCTGAACGTGTATATCCAATATAGTATGCACATGTTCCTTAGCCTCATTGCTGTTGTCTTTTTATGCAGCTTCTCTCTGTCGCAGCATTTCTTGGGCTGGTTTTTTGCTTTAGTGCCTTCTGTTTTAAGAGCATGACACTTTTCATTGTGTTTTTCTCCATCGGTGAACTACTCGTCTTTGCTACTCAGGTATGTGTCCCTTCTATTCCATTGATACTAAGAAAAATAGCTGAGAACTTGTGCAGATCAAATGATTCAGAATTACCAAGCTGAGAAATTTTGCTTCCTTTTTCAGGCCCCGGTGAACTTTGTCTGCCTTCACTGTGTAAAGCCAAGCTTAAGACCACTAGCTATGGCTATGTCTACAGTATCCATTCACATGTTTGGTGATGTTCCTTCAGCACCACTTGTTGGAGTTCTACAGGTACATACAACCTTTGTCTTTCGTTACTACTACTTCCATCCAGAAAAGATTGTCAATTTTAGCCTTCTAACTAAATTCAGTTATTATTGTCACATAGCTGAATTTCAGTTTTTCTTGGGTCTATCGGGCGTACCCCCTATCCCTTGGGAGGGGTACCCTCATCTTGACTCCCCAGATTCCGCTGTAGCGGAGCCTCACTGGGTCAATGATGATGAATCTTGGTAAAAAAAATGTCATTTTAGGGTTTTTGGTAATAATGATTTATTGGTGAGTTACGCGTTTTCAGTTTGAGCGGGACATGTTCAGGTTATTATTGTCACATAGCTGAATTTCAGTTTTCCTTGGGTCTATCGGGTCAGATTATGGGTGCCCCCCATATTGACCCCTCGGATCCCGCTTGAGTAGGACTATACTGGGCGATGATGTTGATGTTGTTAAGCGTTTTGTTATTGAAAACCGCACATATTAAGCTGTAACTATATGTTCATTTGACTAATCAAACAATAAACGCGTCATGCAGGACCATCTTAAGAAGTGGAGGAAGACAGCTTTGAGTCTAACATCAATTCTGTTGATAGCTTCTTTAATATGGTCATTTGGTAAGTTCAACTTTGCAAGCTGCTGCTCAGTTTTTTTACTGAATAGATAGAAAATTTTAACCACTTTGTTTGTGTTATGTTTTGTTGTTTTACAGGTATCTTTCTGAGGAGCACTGATAAATTCAATGAAGAAAGCGAAAATGGCGCGAGTCCTGCAACTGAAGTCGACACGAGGAATGTCCAGGAAACTACAAATGGAGCTTCATGGATATGATGATTCTTAATCTTATTAATCTTACTTTAATACGATGTGTTTTTTGACTTTTTTTCTATAGTAAATAGTTTTTTAGGCTTTGTTTTAGGCATATTTTTTTAGAATTTTTTTTTTGTTTTTGGGTTTTTATTAGGGCTTTTTATCTTCAATGTGTGGCACTTCTTGAGCAATAAAAATTAGGTGATTGATTTGATTTTCTTTTTATCATTGTTCTTATTCCTTAGTCGTTATCTTATTCTTGAGCACGATGTTTATCACGGGTAATTTTTGTGCTTGTTTCGACTATTATTGACTGTCCATGTGCTCTGCAAGACCCTCATACGTTTACACAATTGCACTTCACAAATGTTTAATCTGCAAAACACGAGTAATTTCAAATTGGGGTCTCCATTTGGACTGTATCATTGTATGCATGATACATTATATTATATTCTAATGTATGATTATTTGATGCAAAAATTGTACATATAATGTTTAATTTGCGATTCAACATGTCATTTTGTGACTAATTATGTTTTGCGAAAGACCCACCTTTGGTAGTGAACGCGGAGTTTGTAAATTAGCTGACAAAATGCATGACGAAATGTGACGAGATATTTGAACTTGGGTGGTCTTTTTTGCAAAGAAAGTATTTTTATTAGTGATTTAGTGAAATTCGGTTTTTGCGGGTGATTTTGTACACAAAGCACAATTTGCGGATAGTTTTGTGAAATTCACCCTATTTTTGCCCTTAATCTTTGTTTTTCTATCCAATGATGTTACTTGTTAGGATCCAAATTATCGATTCAATAAGAATTGGATTTTTGGATCGAATTGTAAGGTGTCTTTTGAATCAAATCGAAGAATGTAATGAAAATTTTATCAACATTGTTTCGTAGTTCTTACACGAAAGACACTGATTATTTCGTTGAGACAGGGAACAAAAGTACTATAACTTGTTTCTTGTAACCTGTCACTAAATGAAATATTTCAGAACTTCTGTAGTACAAGAAAACATCAAAATACTCCACATCTTCGTAGAGAAATTCATCACACAATTGAAAAGGATTAGATAACGATTATCGTGTGAAAACAACAAAAAGAATGGCTTTGAATTATCTTGTTTGCGAAATGCAAGTCATCATCGGCTCAAATTATTTCGATATATACAAATCACAAACAAATGTGTCAACATTCATCCACATCGAATCGAATTCCTCGATGCCAAATTCAATAATCAACTAACCCCAAATTCATCAAAACCCTAGATCCGATCGACTTCATCAATCCAGACATCCCGAAATCGAAATCGTTCGTCGCAATCCCATCGCCTCCATCACCACCAACGAATTCATCCAGCAACTGCCTCACTCCCCTCCTCGACAGCGGACGAAAATCGCCGCCCCAATCGGAGACGAACGCCGCCACCAACCCCCGCCGCTCCTCCTCCGGCATCCGCCTCCACCGCCGCTTTACCTCCTCCCTCTCCGATCTCATCTTCAAGTACCCACACAGCTCGTCGAAGAGCATCTCCGCGCTCTTCCTCATCGCGCTCTCTCGCTCCTCCGCGCGCACCTTCATCTTCTCCGCCTCCACCGCCAACTCCAGCGCGAGCTGCGCGTCGCTCATCACCGGCGCCGTCCTCGACGGCCTCTTCTTCCTAGGGCTCCTGATCGGCCTCCGTCGCTTGTCGCCGCCGTCGTTGTTGCTGTTGGATTTGTTGCTGCTGATGCAGGAGATTCGTGGCCGGAGATTGGAGGGGAAGTGGAAGCGGGAATTGGAGAGGGGGAGGATTTGATACTGGATTAATCGCACTGACATTTTGATTGGGGATTTTTCTAGGGTTCTTTGTTGTTCTTCGTAAGCTTGTTTTGGGGGTTTAGGTTTGCGAATTTGCGGGATTTTGAATCGTTAAGAAGAGTGGAGGTTCGAGTTCGTATTTTGGTTCGGGTATTGTATTTCCACGTGTCAATCTCTCGTTTTTTCCATGGAGAATGAGAATATAAGAAAAGATAAGAGTGGTTCAACCAAAAAAAGAAAAAAAAGACAAGAGTGGATAAAAGTCTGGATTCTGATATAAAAACATACAAGTAGATTATTTTTCAAACAAAAAAAAATATTTCGAGCAAAAAAATATTGTACGGGATAATTTTGCACCCAAATCAAATTTGCTTTAAATTTCAAATTGGTATAAAATGTATAAAAGTTCAAGTGATCAAGCAAAGATAATTATCAGTTTTTATCAATTAAATATATTATTTTTGGAATAATTATATATTCTAATCCTAATTTAATCGTATAATGAACATAAAACTAAATGAGGGTGATTTAATAAAATTGGAATAGAAATAAATGATATTTTCTGTAGAAAGTGAAATAAAATGGGATTTCTTTTTGCAAACGCTTTAAAAATTGATTTTCTATAAAAACAAGTTGATTTTTTTTGCAAATACCCCAAGTTAAAAGGTGATTTTTTTTGTATTTTAGCCTTATTTTAAATTAGTAAAATTAGTTTTGTGTCAATTAACTCATATTTTTCTCCAAAAAAATCAATTAGTGTTTTTTGGGTGATATATTCATGAAGTGTGTCAAACATTGTGGCAAAACATAAATGCAAGATCAATTGTGTCACAAAATAATTAGTATTTTTTGGGCGATATACATGATCAATTGTGTCAAAGCATTAGATCAGTCCAAAAGTCCAAAGTCCAAAGATAAATACAAGATCGTCAAAATGACGAACACACAGTAAAATCTCCAAGGCAAAAGGTTCATGGGTACATCCGTACATAATTTATTCATGTGTTTTTAACAATCTCATTAACCGACCCATCATCTTTAGCCACCCTAAAAATATTTAAAAAGCAAGATAATAACTTGATAATGTGTAGATTTCTCAACATAACCACCAATTATCATCATACTTCAAGGATCGAGTCTTTTAAATTCCTATATACCCTTCAAGATGTCATAGTATATTGCAGGCCTCTTCTTAGACTTCCAGCTCAGTTCCTACCAAAAGGAAGATAAACTTGTGTATCAGAAATAATGCATTTAAGGATCGTTTTATAATGTAGTATCTAATCTAAAGCAAACACACATGGTGTTTTGTATGTGATGCATTATATAATTCGGATATCCAAACAACGCTTATAAAAAGTGTCATTATACTACATAAAACATGCTGTATAAAGCAAGTTTTATGCATCCAAACGCACACTTGGGTAAACTCGGTTATGGCTCTATTTTGGTTATGTTAGTTCAATTTTCAGTTATTTCAAGTCTAGGGTGATTTATGGTCTGTTTGGAACGCACATGATAATGCATTATCCTGCATTATTATCCTGTGCAATCCAAACAGGCCCTTAGTTTTCAAATTTTATGCAAGGCCATTCAAATTTAAGTATATATCAACCATATTTGCATCCAAACACACACTTAAGCAAACTTGGTTTTGGCTCCATTTTGGTTAAGTTAGTTCAAGTTTCGGTTATTTCAAGTCTAGGGTGGTTTATGGTCTGTTTAGATCGCACATGATAATGCATTATCTTGCATTTCCTGTGCAATCTAAACAGGCCCTTAGTTTTCAAATTTTATGCAAGGCCATTCAAATGTAAGTATATATCAACCATATTCGACGAATTTCGCAAGTCTATTTAGCACAATCTCAAGTGTTAATTTGGGTACCTCGACAGCAGAAGCCAAGCGCAGAAGAGATGCTTCGGCCCAAGGACGCCCAAGTAATTGCAAGCCAATTGGAAGTCCTTGTTTATCATAACCAACCTGAAAATTTAAACAAAATCCAAAATCTCTCATCAATATAGAAAGAAGAAGCAGAAGAACAAATTCCATCTTCAAAGACATAAAATGCACAGCTCCAGAGCTCCTCACTCACAGGAACAGTAATTGCAGGAAGCCCAAGGAGATTTGCAGCTACAACGAATCGCATAAGGTAACCTGTATGTACAAGATAAGCTCTAAGATTAACAAGTTGTTCCAATTCAGAAAAACTTAAAACAGATATCAGCAAACTTCAAACAAGATTACTTGTGTATTAGATTACAAGATAAGCTGTTTTTAGTTCATTCTCACTCAACTAGTTTGAAATTTGTCTACCATGATAAAATTCTTGCAGGTAGAAAAATGAAACTTACCAGATACTTGCAAATTTGTCTCTCCATATGCAAGAGCACTAGAAGGTATTTCTGGAGCTGTCATGCTGTTTGGCCAAACAAAAATAACACAAAATTAGTTTTTGTCTACCACCAAACTAATGCATGACAAACGGTAATTTAATAGCCATACAAATTTATATGTATTTCCTTCATTATGAAATTGCTTCAGTAGTTTTAGTAGTACTGAATCAAGATCAATTTCAAGCTTTGTTCTTGAAAGCTAGATTCAGTGTAATTTTAGTGTTGTCAATCGTACCCGGTTGTAGGGGTCACAATGACATCAACCTTCTTGAAAGTCTCCATGAAAAAGTACATCATCCTCCTCCTGCAAATCAGTAAATTGAATTCATAAACATACTTCTAAGAAAATGACTAATTTATATATGAATCCTAATAATGAATTTGAATCATCAATGTTTCTTGGAGATTTCAATTTCTCGATGTCTTACCTCAAGCGTTGGGCTGCAACGTAATCAGATGCAGAGAACGACCGGAAAAGGGCCAGATTAGTACGAGTATCACACGTCAGCTTTGATCCTTGCCTACACAATGTGAAGAGAATGAAACAATGCTATATATAAACCCTTTGACTTTATGAGTTGACAATAAAGAAAGAGCATCAATGAAATTTTACCCATCTTCACAATGAGGCATCAAACCCGTCAACGATTCTGATCCAATTGAAACAACATGTGCAGTACGCATTTCATCCATCTCTGGAATTACAATCTCCAGAGTCTTATAACCGGCAAAAAGTTCCAGCCAAAGGAATTTATCCAAGTTAGAAAGATAAAAAAATCTACACCAAAAGGTAAAAACAAAATCAATGAAAAAAATGTACAAACTAATTTAGAAATATTATCTTACCTCACATCCATAACTTTCTGATAACAATTTAAGAGCATCCTCGCATTTCTCAGCAATTTCACTCGAGAAGACATCATTAAACCACTGCAGGGAAGAAAGAATAAAACATCAACATATATTTCTTCATATAAACCCACCATTTCTTAAGCAATTTTTCATACCGCTGTATATTTTCCCAGTCGTAGAGACCTTAAAACATCAAAACTGTCGTCTGATGACAAACTTGGTAAACATGGTGGCATCTGTAGCATAGTTGAAGCAGAATTTTACATGTTATATAAGGTTAAAGGGAACTGGCTTTAATAGGAAATGTAGAAAAAGCAAGTTCATCTTACTGGTTTTATACTAATTCTATCCGATAGAGATGATCCCAGTATTGCAGCATACCTTCAGATTTGGAAAAGCAAGCAGAATTTGTTCAGTTTTTTATTGATGTCAACTAATTAAAAAAAAAGAGAGAGAGACATGTATAATTCAATTTAGACTTAAAATACTTACGCTATCATAGCATCCTCAACACATGAAGCTAATGGGCCAATGATTTCGACAGTCCCAGCGTCGCACAATGACCTGAAAAAATAAATAATTTTAAATTATTTCCACCTGAACATTTCATTAATGAACAATCCCAAAAAGCCTGATGAGAATTTAATTAGAACAAAGCATACCCTTTCATATCAGTGCGACTGTATGTTGATTTCAAGCCCACTACACCACAGAGTGATGAAGGAATACGAACTGAACCTGAATATTATCACAAGGTATGTTATAATGCCTTAGTATGTTTGCCAGTAAGTGTCATGTTATAATGACTTAATCTTGCTTTATGGTATGTTTGAGCATACCTCCACCGTCTGTTCCTAGTGCAACAGAACAGAGTCCAGATGCAACAAGGGCTGCAGGTCCAGATGAAGATCCACCTGTGTACCGATTAAATGCATGTGGATTCCTTGTTGTTCTGTGTTTAGCAATGCACCAAATGCATTCATCAGAAAATATAGTGATTTCAAGAACTTTAGTAAGGAAAATAGGCTCAAAGATTTCCATTTTGCTTAAAATAATTCATACAAAAAAGTTAGTGGAAGATTTTTGAAAGACGGAAATGGATTTATCTTGGACAACAATTTCCTAGTTCTTCTTCCTAATACAATTTCAATCTTAAATTCAACATGCATCCAAAACAAAACTCACCCATGATTGGCGTTGTTCCCAGTTACCCCAAGCCCCAATTCATGCATATTAGCCTTCCCAATTAAAATTGCACCACAGCTACGCAGCTTTGAGACACAAACTGCATCCTTCTTTACAGTCCGAACCTCATGAAACCATGTTGTTGCACCTGATTAAGAGAAATGGGGGAGCTATAAGCTAATGCTTAATAGGAAATAAAAAGCAATTTATAACAGAATCTTACCCTTTGATGGATAGGGGAAGCAATCAATATCATCCTTGATTGCTATGAAAATTCCATCCAAAACTGATATAGGATTCCCTGCAGAACAAAGAGTTACATATCCAGGGTTCAGTAATCCTTACTTTCATTTTTAACTATCTAAGAGATATTTAATCAATTTTGTATTACCTTCTTCATGCCTTTGGGTAGAAGCAGAAGCTTGCTTTTTGATATCCTCGTAATCATATGCAATCAGAAAGGGAGCTGAAGGATTGTTTTTATTAAACTCTTCCAAAGCAGATATTAAATGCTCAGCAACCTATAAGCAAAAGGTCAGGAATTTGATCCAACAATGCAAACAGTTACATTAATGTCAATAAGGATTGAACAAATTATGATACATTGGTTAAAACAACATACCACCAATGGGGTGGCAAGCTTTGCCCGATAAGCGAATGCATAATCACGGATTTTCCAATATCTAAACGGTGTCTCCAAATCTTTGTTCCAACACTTAGAAGGATCATATTCTGGAAGACAGTTCAATGCAGCTGCCACGCGTTCTTCAGATTTACCGTCTTCTTCAACGAAAATGACACCATTTTCGGGTTCTAAATGCACATTTTAAAATTGAAACCGAATTTAGATTTAGCTATATGCACACAGTTTAAGATAAGAGGACAAATGAAAGAACCAGAAGTAAAAACCTTGTGGGGAAAATTCGGGTCTAAACATCGGTGGCTCTGGAATGACAGTATTCCTCAACATCTGTCAAAAGATGAGAAACAATACAACAGATTAAGAAAACATGCTGCTGATAGAAACATGAGTTAGAGTCAAAATCCACACATAAATACCTCAATCATTCTGTTCTGCTTTTTCAAGTAGTATGTAATTGAAGGTCCTATAACTGGACTTTCAAGAATATACACGAGATACTTGAGAGTCGATCCTGTGATATGGGGTGCTGCAAAGTGAAAAACAACTTTGAATGATTAAATTTATTATCCAGTTTACAAACAGCAAAGCATGATAACTCATGGGGTTATGAGTTACATCATTCCAAGCTTGCTCTTAGCCTAAAACCGTGTTACTTTAGTACTGATTTTTCAGTCTGTTGTGTTTTAACATTCTCAGATTGCATCTGAAAACTTGGTCAAACTATCCATAAACTAGCTGAAATTTGATCCAGAACTTCTAAAAGTTGATCAAATGGAAAGATGGGAGTTGGAAAGCACCTGGTTTTTACTTCAAACACTGTTCAGTAATCAAAATTGCATTTCCTTTCAGAGGAGTTCGACTTATCTTCAACAAACAGCCCAAAAAAGGCATTCTAAATACACCTAATTGAGCCTTAAATCCCAAACCCTAGCATCCCAATTGAGATCATACGTCTACAAGACTACAACTTTTTCCTCGCCTAGTTCAGCAACTAACCTAACAAAACTCAAAAATTCAAAGCAAAAGAAACTGCAAAAGCTGAGAAAGAGAAAGAGAGAGGACATTGAATTCGCTCATCTTTGTACTTGACAGCATCCAAGTCCAGTTCATGTGCCGGAACCATCACCTTCTTCTTCCCCATTGCTCAACCTGCCAAATCCCCAACTCAGAAAAAAACTGTTCTAAAACAACTCAGAGACAAAATTGAAGAGATGAATCACCAGTAGAAGAAGACTCGTTCCGGAATTCGCCCTAAATCGACAGAATTTCAGATCAATCGTGTCGAGCAGTAAATGAATTAAAGAGAGACGGGTGGTACAGGTAAGAGAGAGTGGACCTAAATTCAAGTATCTCTGATTGTCAAAAATGGAGTGTTTTGTGGGTCGGTTTCATCTTCTCGTCAAATGGGTAGAAATTGATTATATTTTATAGAAAGAAGATGGAGGAAAGACTGATTGCGACCGACGACGCCATAGAAGTGGAATTTTAGACACAGCTTTTCTGGGAGCGGTTGCAGGTTGTTGGCGTCTCTTAATTGAACATGACAAATCATATCAGTCTCACACTCTCACCACGTGAAGTTCCGTTACAATTCGAGGATTTTGAATTGGGATTGTAAACTAGATTGGAGACACGAATTGTGTATACGTTTTTATTTACGTCAACGAAAAAAATGCCTCGCAATGTAGAATGATAAGATGGACCCAAAAAAAATAGGTACAATTATTCCATTATTATTAACTAAAAATGGGTATATAAAATTCAACAAAAAAATGGGTATATAAAAATTAAAAATAACGAAATTAAATCTAAGTTATTTATTTCATATCAAAGAAGTAGATTTTATGAGTAGAAAAGTTAATTTAACTTTACTAGATTTCATTTTTTAAGTATACGTTATTATTTTTAAGGATCAATATAAAAAATTGACATGTATTTTAAATGTGTACATATGTTAAGAGGTTTTTAAATATAAGTGTATTTAAAAAAATCTGTCATTTATTATCTGTTTTTTATAAGGATTTTCAATTGAAAAATGGTATATGTTATTTTTTATTTTTTATTTTTTTTAAAAAAAGTATATCATTTCTCTTTAGGGTTTAGTTTTAAATTAAATATTCTTACTATAGCTAGTTTTGGATTCTTGGTTAGACGGATTTAGGCCTCGTTCGGCAGCAGCGTTTTCAGAGCAGGAGAGGGCGCGGAAGGCAGCGTCTCAAAGCCTCGACCCTGTTCGGCAGCAGCGGGCGATTGAAGCGGAACGATGGCACGCTAGCGTGCTCACACTCGTTTTCGCCCCCTCCCCCCCAGCTTCTCCTTGTTCCGCTCGATTTCTCCCCCCTAGCGTCCTAATTTCCCTAAATTCTTGCCCCCGATACCCCTAACAATCATCATCATCAACTCTCCGTCAAAAAATGGCTTGAGCGAACGATGGCTTGAGCGAACGCAGATCCGTCAACAAATCCGTCGTGATATCCAATCTCCAGCTCAGCGGTCACCGAATTCGGAACAACCGGATTGCAAATCGGGGAGGAGGTGGAGAAATTGGATTCGGGATGGGTGCCGATTTCGAATCGGGGAGGAGGTGGAGAAATTAGCCCGAATGCAAGCCGTGAGGAGTCTGAATAGGCGGGTCGACCCGAATCCAAGTCCGAATGCAAGCCTGAGGAGGAGAGTAGTAATCGTGATTTTTGTTTTTGATGAAAGTAGTAATCGTGAGATTTTAAGAGTATATGTTAGGTGTATTTTGAATTGTGATTTTTTGAATTTATTTTAGGGGTATTTTGGTCATTTTTTACTAATGTGCTTAGGATTCAGTTACGAAGTTGCCAAACACTTTTTATCCATTCCGCTCATAAATTCAGTTTCAACTACTATAAAAAATCCAGCTACCAGCTCCAGCTAGGTGTGCCAAACGGAGCCTTAATGAGCATTTGTTTAATAACGGGGTTGAATTGAAGTAGCTGGTCGGGACGTAGAGTTTGTGTAATTGTGTATCGAATCAGACAACTCAAAAGGCCAATAATAATAATAAACATTTGATTAATTGGATTTATATACTACATTCTTGTCCTTCAATATTACTCATCCAATCTTTTGATGAATCAACAAAACTTAATAAAGACATTAGAACCCTATATTGAGTTTGAAATTATTCATTGAAATTAAGCTGTTAGCAAAATCTCACCCAGAACAAATGCAAGGGTTTGATCACATTATTCCAGGGTTAATAAAGACATGAGAAGAACACAAGTCAATTTGAAGGTACCTTACTACCTTAGCAGATATATCTAATTCCTTTTTGGATTGGGCTGAATGAGTCATGATTTTGTCTCCATGGGATCAAGGGATATGGGCTTATCTATGCTGGGAACTTTGGTTAGCTCGAAATAACTCGATCTTTGCAAATCAAGACATTGATGTTGGAGATATCATACATAACAGCCTGTCTTGTTTTGCAGAATTCAGCAAAGCCAATGAGGTCCCAGCAAACTCACCTGTTTGTGTTCCTGATGAACTGAAAAAATGGAGCAAACCACCTTCAGGATGGATAAAGATCAACATAGATGCTGCTGTGAAGGATAACGAGGGTGGAATTGGCGTAATAGGCAGGAATGCAAATGGTAAAACTGTCTTTGATGGCGCTAAACGACTTCAATTTGGGGCAGAAATTGAAGTTGCAGAAGCTGAGGCGGCTCGATGGGGCCTTCAAATTGCAATGAATCTTGGCATTGAGCAAGTCCTAGTGGAATCTGATTCTTTGACTCTCATTCAGAAAGAAAACGCAGGAGACCTTCCAAACTCTTCTTGGGAGATGTTATAGCTTTAGCTGTTAATATTAGTAACTCTTTTCTTGATAGTAGGGTCTTTTGTCGGAGGGAGGCCAACAAAGCTGCTGATTGACTTAGTCAATGGAGACCTAGCAAACCTTTTATTGTTTCTAGCAGTCTTTATTTTCCGCTCGAATTTTATGATGTACTTGACTTTGATTTAGCTTTATAAAGTTATGTGGTTTCTATTAAATAGGAGACACTTTTTTTTATTTTAACCAAGATGGCATGAAAAAATATAGTGAAAGAAGACATGCACATTTTTATTAGTTGGTTCATCACTTGGTACTTGGTAGTTGCCCATTATTTATTGAGATTCAATGAAGTATAAATTAACAGCCACCTACCCTTACTAAATGAAAATACAATATTTAAATCCATGATATATATATATATATTCTTAGAAATGATTTAAGTCGATCGAGTTTATGAAATGTATAGCCTTCATCCTAGAGCATATACTATATTCATCAACGTTAGATATGTGCCTAGTTATAAATTAAGGTTGTTTTTATCGAATGATAGACATTTTGCTAGTTCAATGGATCGATGATCATTGATATATAGTTGCATAATAACACCAACTGAATTAGAAAATTTTGTGTTGCATCAATAGTTCAATACGCCATGATTGAAATACGTCCCAAAACCGTTACAAATTGAATTATGATATCTATAAAAAGTTGTTACGCACTTCACAAATTAACTCATACTACTTTGATAAATATATATTAGGGTGCAAAAGAGGGTGACGATGCATATTTACATTTTATGATATGAATTATGGAATAGAGTAATCTAATTTGTTCTTATATCATATAATATATAAATGATTTTTAGGTTAAGACCCTTGAAATGGAAAGATTTTATTAGTATTTTTTTATTTAGGATAATTTAATATTTTTAAATATGTTTATTTATTTCCTTGTATAATTTTAGTTTTTTTAAAATGAAATATTTTTGTAATTAAGTTTTAGGGAGTTTGAATCTATCATAAAAAATATTTTGTAATGATTGTTAGGATACATGTTAGAAAAATTGGTATATAAAATATTTTTGTAATTACATTTTAGGGGATTTGAATCGATCATATACAATATGTTTTTTATTTTATGGATTTTTTTTATCATATGCGTCAATGCGTGCAATGCATGCATAAAAACAATGAAACAATAAGCATAGTAGAGAAATATCAATGTCACGATGATAGCAATGTCTTTGATAAAAATGTAAGCAAGAGTGAGAGAGTCTGACCAACTTTGGGCTTAAAAACATTAATTATACTATGTGGTAACAACTTTATTTAAATTGATGCAATAATCAAATTACATTCTTTTAGAGAGATATAATTTCACGAAGAAATTAATTGCATTATTCATAAATTAGTACTTAAGCTATATGCTAAGTAATTATGTATATATCTAGCAAAAGCAATGGCAAACATGCTTATGGTTGCGAAGTTTGCACTCTCCACCCCTACACGAAGATGAACAATAGTCATTGCACTTGCTATCATCGTGACATGGTCCAGAGGCTAAGTTATGTTCTTGGCAACAAAGTGAATTTTCTTCTTGTCCGATTGCTATTCCAAAAAAACCTACACAACAATAATGAATTAAATTAAATAATAAGATTGTTAGAGGATAATAAGTGCTCTTTCCGCTTAGTTCTAGTTGTCTTTCTAATTTTTTCACATATATTAAGAAATTTATTGAAAATATAAAATATTCTATTTAAAATCCAAAATTTTCTAATGTAATAACTGATTTATTACAAACAATTATTTAGAGCTAATAGATAGAGAGAAATGCAAATCAATACAAACATTTTCCAACATATTAATTAATAAAAAAAATTTAAAAGACAAATTCTAATGAACAAAATTTTAAAGTTATAAAACTAAGTAGAACTAAGGTAAGAGACTATAAATAAACATATAAGATTGTGACTATTTACCAAGACACAACATGGCAATGAAGAAAACAACAACTGCTCTAGCCATTTTTATGAAATTTGATGATGTTTTGAAAATTAGGGTTAGTGCTCAAGTGCAATGATCGTGGTTTAGGATTGGAGGGAAAGAATGAGAGGGTATTTATATGAGTAAACATGATTTTTTCTTGCTAAAATTGAAACGACTCACCGTGATTATAATGGGTTTAATTTTAATTGCAATATCAATATTCCGTATTTTTTTTGTAATAATCAATATTCCGTATTTATTAATGGAATGTAGTCATATATGTAAGGAAATACAATTATATGTATATGGGTTCTTGTTATAAATTTAAATTTAAATTTAATAAACTATAATTTTAAAAAGGAAAGTTAATCTACTCATAAATTATCGATTTTTTTTCAAATATTTATTACATTTTTTTATTTATTTCTTTCCAAGATTAAAACCCTTTAAGATATCTTACCTAGCTAGTAGCAACGGTATTTTGTGACAATAAAAGTATGTTAATATTAGAGTATAAGGATTTTTCTATAATATGCCCTTAAAAAGAAGATTGCAGAAAGATTGTGTATTTTTCAATTAGGATTATCCTTATACTCTAATATTAACATACTTTTTCTTTAGGGTTCATTAGTTCTATTTTAGGGTTTTAGTTTTTTTAATTTATGTTGTTTATAATTCACATGCTAACTTATTCATTGTACAAAAAAATAATTTTCATATAGAACATGACTAATAACTTCCTGCATAAGATGTTAGATGTTTTCTCAATCCATTAATTGTAAATTTCTTTACTTTTATAAATTTCTTTACTTTTATCAAGTGGATAATATTTTTTTATTAATTTTTATAATAAGGGGTTTTCTCAATCCATTAATTGTACGTACATTTGTACTACATTAATAAATGTATTTGATGATGTAAAAAAATATTTTGATATATATTTTACAAAATTATTCCTATTTGAGCATAGGAAATATCTAGCTAACCAAATAATAGTACAAAAATGATTTCCAATGCACAAAAATGTAGCTATCCCATTTTTAATTTCTTCACCAATTTGCTTCTGTGAAATTAAATGAGGTTAATTCATTTAATATATAATAGTACAAAAGCAGATATAACGTCCATTCTCATTTTCTCATGGATATGTCAAAAAAATAGTACAAATGCATATGTAAAGGGAATTACGATCACATGCGTATTAACACTACAGTGTTTTATGCTGGCAATTGTGAGTCGTCCGATCGTTGTGTTTTAATGACCAAGATGTTTACACGTGTTTAAGTGAATTTTTATAAGTGGAGGACACGAAGGGTTATTTTCGTCTTTTCGCTATTCTATTATAGGTTGCTTTTAAATGATTTATATCAAATTTAGGGATTTTTCAAAGTTGTGAGCTTTGCTCTTCAAATTACATGTATTTGTGTTCCTTGCACCAATTTTTGTTGAATTTACCCAAATGTATGAAGATTTGTGTATGTTTTGCATTGCGATTTGAACTTTTGGATTGAAAACAAAGGCTAATGGCCATACTTTTCTTCATTGCCCACCATGTGTTCGATAAAATGCCTAAATGGTAAACTTTAGAATTTTGGGCTCTTTTTACCTTTTAAAAGTTTCTCTATTTTTATTGCTTCTTCTTTGATAAAATGTCATGAACCATATTGACATTCCATGTGTTTAAATTGCAATTAAAGTCATGACACTTACTACTATGAGCAAAAAGTTCATGAACCATAAGAACACTTATTATGAACCCTAACATTCAAATATATGAACCCACGAAATATCATTTATGAACTACAATATATAACACAAATAACAAGTATTGTGTGAATTAAATTTCATGAACCTTTATGACCATTACTATGAACCTAACCGCATAAGGACATGAACCCACAAAATATCATTTATGAAATACAATACATGACATATTTTATGAATTAAAATTTGTGAACCTTATTGACAATTTTTTGAACCTAACCATATAATGACATGAACCAATAGAATATTATTTATGAACTATATTATACATGACATAAAATAACAACTATTACAATTTAAATTTCATGAACTTTAAAAAATATGAACTAAGTAAGATGAAATATTGTTAACTTGTACTTATAAATATACGAACCAAAAGAATAAATGTCATGAACCAAAAGTTATGAATGAAAATAACAACGAGTATACTTTAAAGACATGAATTACAAGATAAAATATTATGAACTTGAGATTACAAAATCATGAACCAAAAGAAGAACTATAATGAATCAACCGTATGAATTATTAGCCTATGTGGGATTTGAACCCACATCTATGTGCACAAGCACATTGCTCTACCATTTGAGCTAATAGGCTACCAAATGACATGAACTATGAAATAAGCTATTAAGAATTAAAAGTCATGAACCATGTGAATTATAATGAACCTAGCTTACAAAAACATGAACTGAAAGAACAAGTACTATGAACCAAAAATCACAAAAGAAAATAATAACTAGCATGAACTAAAAGACATGAACCATAAGATGAACTTTGATGAACCTAAGTTATTCAAACATGAACCAAAGGAACAATTGTTATGAACAAAAAAGCATGGTACAAAATTTATGAACCATAAGAAGAAATACTATGAACCATACCTTAAAAAGTCATGAACTAATAGAGCAACCGATATGAACAAAAAGACATGACCGTATCAAAAATTAGCCTATGTGGGATTTTAACTCACATCTATGTACACATGCACAATGCTCTACTATTTTAGCTAATAGGCTACCAAATATATAATTTCTCAAGTGTCAAATGTAAATTTCTCATTTGTCACTAATATAACAAGATCTATAGAAACTTACATTGAGATTTCTCCTAAGAGGACTTAGTAGACAACTTCAACAATGAACTAACTATCTTCTTTTCACCGACCAATACATGTGAAAATCAACGAATACTTATTCTACTTACTAACAACAAAGGGCTAAAAATTGGGAATTTGGGGCTAATTGATTTTAGTAAAAAAAATTATACGATTGAGTTGTTTCTTTGCAACTTAGAATTTTAAACTAGAAAATTAAACAAACTTGCTATCATAAACATGGAGCACTTGTACATTGCAAGCAAATTTCTACTTGAACTCCCAAAAACACACCCTAGAAAATTAAAATCCAATTCATACATACCTTTCTTTGTTTCCTTCTTCATGCTTTTGATGAACCGAAATCAACACTTTGGATTGAGCTAGAGTGCAAGAGATCTCTCAAGTTGATGGTAGATTTCCCCCACAAATGTGTTTAGTTGCTTGAGGCGATCGTGCTTTGCGGCGTTTTGTTCTGAGAAGAAGGTTGAAGATGATGTGAGATGTGATTTTTAGGTGAGGGATATTTTTGTCTTGCCAACACAAATTTTATCATTATTACGTTCAATGCCATCAAAACTAACGCACGTCTCTCATTTGTGTTTTTTGTTGAATCATTTTGTTTTAATCAGGACCGTTCATACATGTAATCTAGCGGTCCAAAAATGTCTGCATTTTTTACCCTATCAATTAATGTCACCCGAGCGTGACTCTAGGTCCATTCACACGTGAAAAATAACAGTGTAGTAAGTTGTTTTTTTAGATGAAATAAATATAGATTTAAAGAACTGATATTTAAAAATAAGCTGAAATATATTTGATAAATGAGTTTATTTTCTAAAATTGAAGGTGGTAAAATGATGAAATTGGGTATAACATATGTTATTTTTGATTCATTCTTCCAACAAATAACACATGTTATTTTCTCATGGAATGATGTGGAGATCAACGCAAAAAACGCTCTCTTTTTGAATCTTCCTTTGCCGCCTAGGGTTTCTTAGTCGCCTTGAGCAACCTAAGCTGCGCCGCCTCATGGCGACGTCCTCCGGTGGCGCCAACCCACCACCTGCACCACCAAACGAGCAGAAAGCAAAGGCAATGAAGGTTGATAACCAATCCAACGCTCCTAATGAGAATCCTCCAACTATGCCTCCTCCGCCAACACCACAAGGGAACCCTACGCCTCATCCACCAACAACAATGTCCTTCAGGGACAAAGTTGCTGGTTCGTCTGCCACACAAAGCACGATCGATTCGCTGGTCTCAGCTTTGGAAGAGCGTCCAGAACTTTATGACACGGATGACGATGAAGTGTTGGAGCATGATGATCCAGCATGCCCGACGATAACTCTAACGAAACAGGAAAAATGTGAACTCAGGAGACCGTGGGCACACACGCTGATTATCAACACCTTCGACAAAGGGCCTGGATATGTGCTGTTGAAGAAGAAGCTTGAACAAAAATGGGCGTTGAAGGGAGCACTGACTTTGGTCGACATTGGAAATGCACACTATGTGGCCAAATTCTCGAACATAGAGGATCTTAACCATGTTCTCACTCAGGGACCATGGATGATTGGAGATAATTATCTCCTTATAAGAAGGTGGGTGCCAAATTTCGATCCCTATGAAGACAAGGCAAAAATTCTAACAGCATGGATTAGAATTCCGGGCTTTAGTATGGAGTATTTCAACTCAAAATTTCCGAGTCGCATTGGAAATGTGGTGGGCAAAGTTATTAGAGTTGATAAGACAACTGTCAATACGGATCGAGGAAAATTTGTTCGGCTCGGGGTAGAGATAGACCTGGATCATGCTTTACTTTCCAAGTTTCGGTTTCGAGGAAGGATGTGGTCAATACAATATGAAGGGATTCGTTCAATATGTTATGAGTGTGGAGTCATTGGCCACACAAAGGATTCTTGTCCTATGCTAAAACCCAATGAGCAAGAACAAGCTGAAGAGATTGAGATGATCACTAAGAAGAAAGACGTCCGATTAAATATGCCTGAAGCATCAACAACCGAACAGTTCGGGCCTTGGATGCATGTCAAGAAACCAAGTCGACGTCCAAAAACTCAAGTAAAGTCTAACTCACAAGGTTCTTCCAAAGATCAGGCTAGCCCTAGCTCCGGTTCTCGGTTTGCATCTTTGCAACTCGCCAATGAAGATGCTTATCCAAGTCTACCCCAAAGTCAGCAAGGAATGGTACCCAAACAGAATTCAGCAGTGAATGATAAAGGGAAATCGATCATGCAACATGCTAGTTCTGATGAGGGTGTTCGTGCACAACCACCTGCTGCCGTGAATCATGCAAGCCCTAATGTCAACCCTCACGTAAACCCTAATTCGGGTGGCCATGGAAAACCTAATTTTGGAGCAGGTGAATTTGAAAATCCAGTTGTTATTTCGCAGGCCGCAACATCAGCAGCAAAGGTCAATCCCAAGGATCTTGGGGCTAGAATTATGGAAGGCAATTATAAGGGGAGTACAAGCAATGAGATACGGGCTAATCGCAATCCAAAGAAAAAGGTTAAAAAAGATCCTAAAGATATGATGCTATCTTCTACGATTAAGCATCCAAAAAAGCTATCTTCTATGGCAATAGTATCTTCCAAAGATACGGAGGTTAGGAAGGCCCACTTAATAGCGGAAAGCGTGTCCAACACGTCAGCCTAGCCAAACCCTAAACAAGACCCACCATCTACTATCGTTTTGCCTCCTATTGTGCCTTCTCCCACCGCTCAAACACCAACTCCACCAGTACCCCCTCATGGACCGTCACCACCATCCTCAACTCCCGAACCTAATAGCTGAGTCCACACTTGTCCTCAACAGGTCAAGTTTGATGGTCTCAAACCGCCCGATGATCCCCAAACACGTGTGGCTGCCACGATTAGCAAACCGGATGATAATGGAGTTCCTTCCAATGCAAACAGAGACTCAACCAGTTCTGTGTCGAGTCTCGATGCCTCTTTCCACAACTCAGTAATGCGATGCGTTGCATCGCAAGAGCGGTTGTAGCTTATGCAGTCCGATCAAATTCAATGCATGACCCCATTTATGGGAACCTCATTAATTCAGTTATGTCTATGAAGAATCTCAGTCTTATTATCTGGAATGTGCGGGGGTGCAGGTAGCGCAAATTTTATGGCTTCAATCAGAGATCGGATCCGAATACATAATCCCTCGGTTTTTGCTCTCTTTGAACCAAGAATCAGTGGCGTCCGTGCTGATGTGGTGTGCAGACAATTGGGCTTCGATGGTGTGTTGCGGGTGGACGCTATTGGTTTCTCTAGCGGAATTTGGCTTGTTTGGAGGACTTCTGAAGTTCTTCTGATTCCTTTATCTGTAAATCCACAACATATTACAGTTGAGGTGTTACGTCGAGATGAAGAACCTTGGATGCTTACTGCAGTTTACGCATCTCCGGATCCTAATGACCGAGTGCATCTTTGGAATAATCTTTCTATTCTGGCTCGTACAAATAACAGACCCTGGCTTTTGGCAGGTGACTTCAATGCCACTATTAATGCTAGCGAGCGGTCTAGCTCTTCTGTGGGTTCTAATAGATCCTCTGTTGTGTTTGCTGAAAACATGGACGAGCTACATCTAGTTGATATGGGGTTTGAAGGCCCACGTTTTACTTGGTCTACGGGCAATTCTCCAGCCACATACAAAGCAGCTCTGCTTGATCGAGCGGTTTGCAATGGTGAATGGCGTCTGCAATTCCCTGAAGCATCAGTTAAACATCTTGTTACCTCTCATTCTGATCATCTTCCTCTACTCCTTAACACCTCAATTACTAAGTTGTCTCGGCACTCAGATCGCCTTTACAGATTCCAAGCAGCATGGATGAGCCATGACAACTTCGAGCCTTTTCTTCGGGCAAACTGAGAGTCTTTTTCTGAGAACCTCAATACTTCTCTTCACCAGCTCTTGTCTTCCTTGAGTCAATGGAATAGAGAAGTTTTTGGCAATATTTTCTTCAAAAAACGAAAATTATTGGCTCGTCTTGAAGGAGTCCGTCAAGCTCTAGGCAATCATATTTCTTCGGGGCTAATTTGGAGAGAACGAGAGCTTTGTAAGGAACTCGAACAAATCTGTCAACAGGAGCAGCTTATCTGGTTTCAAAAATCAAGATCAAACTTCTTAATCGAGGGAGACAAACACGAAATATTACCATCTCTCTACAGTTATTCGACGCAAGGCTAACAAGTTCACTACTTTGCAAGATGAGAGTGGATCTTGGATCACTGATGCAAATGCTATTAAATCTATGGTTCTTTCCTTTTTATCGGATTTATTTTCCGATGACTCTAGGGAACCGAATTTCTCGAACATGTCTCCTCGAATCAATTTCCCGGTCCTTAGTGACGAGTTATTGATTGACATTGGCAAGCCGTTTACAGCCCAATAAGTTTGGCAAACGATCCACATGATGGCTCCTTTCAAGGCTCTAAGTCTGGATGGTTTTCCGGCCGTGTTTTACCAGCGAAATTGGTCAATTGTTGGACCCAAGGTTACCGGTAGTGTACTGCATATGCTAAACAGAGGCGACATTGAACCAGAGATTTGCAAAGCTCTAATGCAGTTAATTCCGAAAACTAAATCTCCCTCTTCACCAGCTCAATTTAGACCCATCTCACTGCTTAATGTCACCTTTAAAATTGTGACAAAAATGCTTGTTAACCGACTCAAGCCAGCCCTTCCTCTTCTTGTTTTTCCGACTTAATCCAGCTTTATCCCGGGGAGGCAAATAAATGATAATGTAGTGGTTGTTCATGAAGTTCTACACTTGTTTGCTTTAGCTACTAATAGAGCTAAAATGATGATGATTAAGGTGGATCTTGCAAAGGCTTATGATAGAATAAAATGGAGTTTTCTTGAACTGATTCTGATGAGTGCTAGACTTCCTCCTCGGTTAGTTGATATTATTATTCAATGCCAAACAAGGGGTTCAACTGAGCTTCTCTGGAACGGGCAAAGAGTTGGTGAGTTTAAACCATCAAGGGGAATCCGTCAGGGTGACCCGCTTTCTCCATATCTCTTTGTTCTATGTATGGAATATCTGTCTCACATGATTCAAGATTTGGTTGAGTTGGGCACTTGGAAGCTGATCTATGAAGGAGGTGTTTGCCTTTCACATCTTTTTTTTTGTAGACGATCTCATTCTCTTCTCTGAAGCCACAACTCATCAAGCTAGAGTGGTAAGAGATTATCTTGATCGTTTTTGTACTTATTTTGGTGAGAAGGTGAACTATAGTAAAAGCACTGTCATGTTTTCTCGATTTGTTGATCAACATGTTCGAGAATCTGTTAGCTCTGTTTTGTCTATGCCTCTCACGGAAGACCTGGGATCGTACCTTGGAGTTCCTACTTTACGTGATAGGATGACGAATGATCGCTATAATTTTCTTCTTGATAAAGTCTCCTCTCGTTTGAGATCATGGCAAGCTAAGTACCTCTCTACAGCAGGTAGAATCAATCTAGCTAATTCCGTCCTTTCAAGTATACCGGTTTATACTATGCAATCAACTTTAATCCCCCGGGAGATTTGTGACTCGATTGATCAGCTTATTAGAAACTTTGTTTGGGGTTCAACAAGTGAGAGACGGAAAATGCATTTATTGAGCTGGGAGAAGATTGCACAACCGAAACGAATGGGAGGCCTCAGCCTCAAATCGATGCCGGATTCGAATTCGGCCTTACTTGCTAAATTGGATTGGCGTCTCATTAATGATGCTCAATCAATTTGGAATAGAGTAATCAGGGGGAAGTATGGCAATAACCAGTTGAATGTAGACATGTTTCAACCGAAGAGAAGCTCCTTCTACATGTGGAAAGGAATGGTATATGTAACACCCCGTCTTTCGACGAGGCACTACTAGGGAATAGACCTTACAAGGTACTATTATTTAGGTTGACAACTACACTGTAGGATCTTACAACTCGGGCACGACGAGAAAACATAATAAAACATCCAACCTTTATTTAATAAAACTTAGAAAAACGTATCATGCATGAATCCCCGAAAAATTATAAATAGTCAAATACGTCATAACGCCTACTGAAACTGAACTATCTGAACCGAAAGATAATAACCGAAACAAAATACCAACTCCGTCTAACAAATATTAAAATCAATATTCTAACTAATATAAATAACTAATATAAACCGATCCCACTATGACACGTGCTCTTTACCGCTCCGGCCCGCCATCTTGCCTCGGTTCCTGCACGGCTCCCTGATTCATACCTGGAACTGAAAAATGTTCCCCGAAGGGTCAGCGTCTAATCTACCAAGTTAGAAAGAATATGGAAACTGTAGAACGTTTTGAAATCATTTATCTATAGTCAGCATACAATTCCACAACCGCAATCATAACTCTAAAGGTCAATACCTAAATTAGTTATATCAGTCACGACAGTCATATACGCATTTGCAATCACAGTCACACAACAATGCAATTCTTCCTTTGTCCACAATCCGTCTTCCAAGGCGCTTCATCACCGCGCCGAGTGCAGAGGCAGGCCCTCCCACTCCACTTCCCAATCTCCCTTCTAACTCCGGGCTAAGCCTCCACTGGAGCGCTTGCCAAAAACACACAAATAATAATTTTCGTTTGAAGGGGTACGATTTTCCCAGTCACACGGGTCAAAGTAGCCAACTCTTCCTCAACACCAGCTACAATGGGTCGTGTCGGAAACGGTACCAACACAGAGAAAACGTTCCAAAATAATTTCCGATAAAACACATTTAAAATCATTAACGCACACAACGCACAAGGAGTTCAAAATAATTTAAAAGGTATTCGGGACTAGTCCCCAAAACCCGTCCTACAATATCGATACGCAATCTAACAAGGGAGAAAAGAACCGAGCAAGTCGAAAAACGACTTACCTCGAATGAAGAATCCTCGGAAAGATGAACCTACGATCTCAAACGGAACGATTCCCTAAAGAATTATTAAGGAAAGATTAATTAATTAATTAGAAATACGAGCCAAACTAACTAACCCATTTAAAAAGCCACCTTTAATTCCCTTAAGCAATCGAATATTTATAACGATTTTTGCTAATTGACCGAATAAGTCAAGCTACCTAATTTACCCACTTGTTTATTTAAATATTAGCCCAACCCAAATTGAATTAATGAAAGCCAGCCCAATTCCCTGTTATAAGCACACTCGATCTGGGCCCAATTTTAGCCCATTCACACGGATTTCGCAGCCCAGATCAATAGGAGAATTGCACTACCCAATATTGGGCCAACTAAACCCCAGCCCGTTTTCCTCACAAAACTAGCCCATTCTCCCTCTCCGTTTTTGGGCCGACTCCATGAGGCCCGTCTCCCTTCACTCTCTTCTTTGACCGGCCAAGGGGGTTTGACCCCGCGTGGGCCCCACTCCCGTCTTCAACCTGCGCGAGAGAACTCGCTCTTCGCCGCGCCTGTTCGCCCCCTCTGCCTCCGTTCGAAGACGCTTCCGGCAACGACGACCACCAATCGCGACTTCCCCCGCTCGGCCCCGCTAATCCCGATTCGACTCGCCCCTGCTCGACGCCCTCTCCCGCTCCTCTGTTTCGCGATCTGCAGATTGACGCCGGCGGCCCGCGACAGCAAGGCCACCGATGGTCCGACTTCCCCTCCCTTGCTACGCCGCCCAGCGATCTCCGAGGACGAGGAATGCGAACGACTTCGTCGTCCGATCGCATCCCCCTCCGATGGCGACTCCGCGACCCTCGTCGTCCCGAAATCCCGGCCACCGCGCGCTCCGACCCCCAACCCAGCCTAATCCCGGACCCAACAACCGTAAGGAAAACGGAGGAAGAGATGGCTTACCGGAATCCACTACCGATGCGATCGAACTATCCCCGTTGAACCAGTAACGTCGTGGCGATTGAGCGGTGGCGACGCCGAGACCCTATGCTCCGCTTAACGATCGGCGAGAGCAAGGTAGAAGAAGACCGATGATTTCGATCGGATTGGTTTGGATCTTCCCAGATTATTGTTTCGATCGGATTGGTAGAAGAAGACCGATTTGATTTTTATATAGGTATAATCAATTTAATATAGGGGGTTAAAATCTTATTTAATCCGGTTGTTAATCAATTTAGTCAAGATTTAGATATAGTTGGTTAGCTGAGGATAGATTTTATTTTAGATTTTATTTAGATAGAATTAGTATTAGATTTAGCAAATCTAATTATTCGAACGGATTATTAAATCGATATTATTAATTCGATTTGACTAATATTCGTTTTCTAACTCAAGTGACCTAAAATAATCACGGATATTACATATACGGGGCGCTTGTTCTTTCGAAAGGAATTGGTTTTTCTGTTGGAAATGGATACTCCGCTCTCTTTTGGCTGCATTCTTGGCTTATCGATGAGCCTTTGATTCGAGTGGCTATTGCTGATGTCCCTAGACATGATCAAACTAAAGTGGTGGCTGCTTATTATGGGGGAAATGTGTGGCATTGGTCTCTGTTGTTGCATCTACTTCCCGCGAATATCTTGCAACGGTTGTCGAGTGTTACTCTTGTCCTACAGAATGAAGCTGATGATCGAATTTATTGGAAGCCGACGCCATCTGGCTGTTTTTCTACGAGATCAGCTTATGATTTGGTGCGTAGCACAACTCATCAACAAGACCATCCTGTTTGGGAGAAGATCTGGAAGTTGGATTCACAACAAAGAGCACGCCATTTCTGTTATCTCGTGGCTAATAACTCTGTTTTATGTAATGAGAATAGAGTTAGAAGACATGTTGGAACCTCGAATGCGTGTCCTAGATGCGGTGACGTTGAATCACTACTGCATTTGCTCCGCGACTGTCAACAAATTCAGCTTGTGTGGAAGGCGCTAGCTGGTGGGGTACTACCTCAATTCTTTTTCACTGAGGCTGATTTTCGGGAATGGGTGTACTCTAATATTTGTCATCTTGATGATTGGAGTGCTATTTATGCTAATATGTTGTGGCTCACCTGGAAAACTCGGAACATGCTGGTTTTCGAGTCTAAAGATGATGTTAGCTGGCTGAGCTTGAAAGTGATTAATTCGGTTCAATCATACAAAGTGGCCAAAGCTGCTGATCGACTCAATCCATCAGGTCACGGTTAGCAAGCCTCTGTTTGCTCGAGTTTGGAAGGAGCCTCCGCTGGGCTGGATTGCCCTGAATACGGACGCCATCTCAAAAGGCAATCCGGGAATTGCTGGAGGTGGTGGGATCTTTCGCGATCATATGGGTCGATTTATTCAAGCTTACTCTTTTAAGCTTGGGATTACTGATGCCCTTAGAGCTGAATTGAGCGCTATAAAGCATGGGCTTCTGATTGCTAAACGCATGGCCTTTCCAAAGGTTTTGGTTCAATCTGATTCGGCCCAGGCTATCTCCCTCCTTTCGCAAGATGTGATTCACCCACACAGAGACTACTACTTAATTGCCGACTGCCTCAAGCTTATTCATGACCCTTCTTGGGAAATTAAGCTCTGTCAGATTTTCCGGGATGCAAACAAAGTAGTCGATGCCCTCGCAAATCATTCTCTAGCTTTAGATGTTCTTTTGATTGAATTTTTTTATGTTCATGCTAGTTTTGCTCATGCTTTATCTATTGATGTACACCCCTCTATGGGGAACTCTTTCTCTATCTAATCAATAAAACACCCCCAAGAGCTTAGCTCCGTTTCCAGACCAAAAAAATTAACACAATTGAATTGTACAAGGATTTGAGGGGTACTTCAATTCTCAAGTCGGATTAACAAACCAAGCTGAGGAATTAGTAGGCGAGTAGAACTGTAGAAGAGGTTAATTGAGGGCTAATTTTGATAAAGCAACAAAATATGTGACCCAATTTTTTATGATGTCGATTGATAAATAAATAGATAGTGGTTTAGTTCCAGTAGAGTGGATAAAATTGCTCATTTTCAAAGTGATATAGGGTTACCATTGGATTTTTAGGACAAACTAGGTTCAAATGTTAATTAAGGCCATATGAATTAAACTGATAAAGGTTATATACTAGTGAAGAATTAGAAATATAGGTTTTTTATAAAGTGCTAACCGGACGGGACAAATATTATATTTTATATTTTTTATTGTTTCAAATATCTAGATTTTTGGAAATTATAACAAATGATTAAGAGCACTAAATTCGAGTCTATTGAATTGCATTATGAAATATCATAACTAATTATATAAATAAAATAAAATAAAATATTGCAAATCATACATAAATAAGCTATTTGATTATTTAATCGGTGTACACTACATAACAATTTAAGATAAAATAAATTTATTTTCCATCTAAACTTGGTTTGTAGTTTAAGTATTATTTTGATTTTATTTGATCAATCTACCACCGATTATGCAGAGGAGGGAGGGCATGATGGAGGAGAAGAGATGCGGGCATGATGGAGGGCGGGCATGATGGAGGAAAAGAGATGCTCCATCAGAGAGTCGGAAAAGGATCGGGGAACACATCGGTGGAAAAAACCAGATCTAGTTGATAGGGCAAATAACGAGTCGATGGTGATGGATGGGACGCTATCCCGACGGGGGTTCAAGAGTGTTGGAGATTATTTCGATTTTTCATGGCTTCAAGGTACAAATGATGGTTAAATCCCTTGTTTCAGGAGAAAACATGATCTATTATGGTGAACATTTAGGCTTCCTCAACCATAAATTGATAAATACCATTGCTTTCTCAGCCATGTGTTAGTAAAAAATAAATGGCTTTCTCAGCCTAAAGATGGAAAAATATGACTTCTCATCCTTGAGTTAATTATTCATTCATGGTAAACAAACCGATCGAAATCAAAATTTGAAATCGAGAACATCGAATCTGAGAAAAGGCAAGAAGGGGAGCATATTAAATTTTGGGGCAAATTTTAGGGGCAAGTGTGAAGGCGCGTTTTTTTCAGGCTTTTCGGGGGTTCATATAAAACGTCTATTTGACTTGAGAGGAATAATTTTTTTTTGATATAAGTAAGAATTAGGAAGCCCCTAAGGAGGCCTTCCTAGAGCATCCTTGCGGATGAGAACGCGAAGTTCTACATTATTCATCAAGAGGTTGTTAGGGATGTTGTGGCCCAACTTAGCAATTTTATCGGCCACAACATTACACTCCCTAACAACATGACGCATTGAAATATTGTTAAATTGTTTGAGTGATACCATGATATCCGAGATCAACATCTCAATTTCCCATTGACATTTATTTGTTCCTTTAATTGCATTAATTACTATTAAGTTGTCCCCTTCAATTTCAAGATTGGTTATTCCTCTTCCCCTTGCTTCTTTAATGTCGTCCCGAAGTGCTAACATTTCCACTTGTAAAACTGAAACGGGTCCATATTTCTTTGTTCCTATACTAATAGGTTGTGCATTATGATCCCTAATTACATATCCTGTTACATCGGAGGTTGGGTTATTTTTTGATCCATCAAAGTTAAGTTTGTGGTAGTTTATGGTCGCTTTTTGCCATATTTTGTTTCTTTTCATCTTTCTATGAGAGGTTCTTTTTGTTGGTACAGGTGTATCTTCCTCCTCATTCCAAAATTTGGTTCGTTCTCATTGATTTATTTGGTTTTTAATGTATTGCTCTAGATTTTGAATGAAATCATTAGGTGTTTGCTGAAATACCAATATGTTTCGTTGATGCCAAATACACCACCAAAAATAGTTGATAATTCTATAAAGTCCGCTTTACCTAATGTTTGGTAAATTTCATTAAGCATTGTAGTTATACTTTTACCTGATGTATCATAGTTGTGTAGTGATGTCCCAATTTTGTCATTTATTTTTTGTATTAAATTCTGGGTGTGTGGGCATTCAACTAGAAGATTTTTGGTGTTCTCATGTGTACAATGACACATTACACAACCTGGGGGGTGGTAATTCGTTTTTGTAATAATCTTTCCTTTGCCGGGAGTCCATTTTGGGCAATCTTCCATAGAAAATTTTTAACCTTGGGATATGTATCTAATTTTCAAATCCAATCGTTAGGGAACTGGTTTTGTCGTTGGATTCCAGTAATGAGTTCAATCGCAAATTCTGTTGAAAACTATCCACTTTTACTTGGTGCCCAGTAAAGTCGGTCTCTTATGTGATTTTCCGGGATTTGGGTTGCCATGATCTTGGTAACTATTTCAGATGAAAGTACCATGCTCAATTTTTTATGGCACCATGGGAGAGGAATAATGTTTATAACTGTAGAGATAAAAACTACATAAAATACATTATCAACTACTCCGTATATAAAATGGACAACTAACTTGATCAAAAAGAAAAGACCCCTCAAAAAAGATCTAGAAACTTCACGTGTCGAGCCCTATATTCACAAATCACAAGCCCCAAACAGAAGGCCAAAACCCCCATTTCTCTGTTTCGGATCTCTTAAACCCTAAACCCTAACCATCGGCACTCGCTCCATCTCCCAATTACCTCTTTCCCACCGAAGCAAATCCCACACCTCTAATGGCGGCCACTCTCCTTCGCCGTTCTATTCAGAGCCGTCAACTCTCTACTCTCTCCTCCTTCGCATCTGTACGTTTGTTCTGATCTCTCGTTTGCTGATGTCTGTTAGCATTTTGCGTTTTTATAAAAATTGTTGCTTTAACGGGGGACGGATCGGGGTGTTGAACTCTTGATGGATGGAGGCTTTGTTCAATTTTGTATATAGTGTTTCAATGTGGTGCAAATCGTCCGAAGCCTAGCTTTACGATTTTGATTGGGATTTTGGGTGTTCCCTGTAATAAAATGGGTAGAGCTTTAATTCATTTGGAGATTGAGGCTGTGTTTGCGTTTATGCTATATGTAGCAATTTTGGATGATGAATTGATGATTACTTTTCCTAGTGTGCGCATCTGCCTCTTTGAATGCTACCATATCTGTGTTGGTGTTTGCAATTTCACTGCTGATGTTATAAGCTTAAATTTCATGTTTAGATTGCTGGGAAATCAAAGCTGAGCAGTCCTCTCCTTGGGTCCAAGTGGGCGTCCTTAATTAGGCCATTCAGGTGAGTAAAAATTTGTTCTTTTTTATTTTTTGATCTTTTGTTGATATCTGTTTTCCTCTGATGTTAAGCTAGTGCTTCTTCTCTGTAGTTCGAGGCCGGTTGGAAATGATGTTATTGGTATCGACTTGGGTACGACTAACTCATGTGTTGCTGTCATGGAGGGCAAGGTTAGGCATGCTCTATCTTGTATAGTTCTAGTTTCCTAAGGTGTTTGGTTATTGATTCCGTTTTGGCACAATATGCATTAGATTATATGTACAGGTTCAGTAATCAAGAACTTGATTTGTTAATTTTATTTGTTTGTAGAATGCCAAAGTGATTGAGAATGCTGAAGGAGCTAGGACTACTCCATCTGTAGTTGCCTTCACCCAGAAGGGTGAACTTCTTGTTGGTACCCCAGCTAAGCGCCAGGCAGTGACTAACCCAACTAACACAGTTTCTGGGACCAAGCGTTTGATTGGGAGACGGTTTGACGATCCACAAACGCAGAAGGAGATGAAGATGGTGCCATATAAGATAGTCAGAGCTCCTAACGGGGATGCGTGGGTTGAAGCGAATGGACAGCAATATTCTCCCAGCCAAATTGGAGCTTTTGTTTTGACTAAAATGAAGGAAACTGCTGAAGCTTACCTCGGAAAGTCTGTTTCTAAAGCTGTCGTCACTGTCCCGGCATACTTCAACGATGCGCAAAGGCAAGCAACAAAGGACGCTGGGAGAATTGCAGGACTTGACGTTGAAAGAATTATTAATGAACCCACTGCAGCAGCCCTTTCTTATGGATTGAGCAACAAGGAGGGTCTCATTGCAGTATTTGATCTTGGAGGAGGAACCTTCGATGTTTCCATCTTGGAAATATCCAATGGCGTTTTTGAGGTTTACAATTATTTTTCATTTTAGGCACTTTCTAATAGTTAATTGTGGAAAGTTTGCTGATAGATTATCTTATGCAGGTAAAAGCTACCAATGGTGATACATTTTTGGGCGGAGAAGATTTTGACAATACCTTGCTAGAGTTCCTAGTTGGTGAGTTTAAAAGAACAGAGGGTATCGATCTTTCAAAGGATCGCTTGGCCCTACAGAGACTGAGAGAAGCAGCTGAGAAGGCCAAGATAGAATTGTCATCAACATCCCAGACAGAAATTAATCTCCCTTTCATTACAGCAGATGCTTCTGGTGCAAAGCATTTGAACATCACGCTCACAAGATCGAAGTTTGAGGCTCTAGTGAATCATCTGATAGAGAGGACAAAGAATCCGTGCAAAAACTGTTTGAAGGATGCGGGAGTATCTCTAAATGATGTTACTGAGGTCCTTCTAGTTGGAGGCATGACCCGTGTACCTAAGGTGCAAGAGATAGTTTCTGAGATCTTTGGAAAGAGCCCTAGCAAAGGAGTGAACCCAGATGAAGCTGTTGCTATGGGTGCTGCAATTCAAGGCGGTATCTTGCGTGGTGATGTGAAGGAGTTGCTTCTTTTGGATGTTACTCCTCTCTCCCTTGGTATTGAAACTTTGGGTGGTGTCTTCACTAGGCTCATTAACAGGAACACAACCATTCCTACAAAGAAGAGTCAGGTAAGACCGCCAACTCATCTTTTCCTGTCATTTTACTATATGGACTAGCTTTTTGGAGAAGTACTAATTAATTTTGGCATGGAAATTGGAATACTACAGGTTCCTGTATATTTGTTACCCCTGTTGTCCCAAATGTTCTATTCCTGTATATTTGTTCAAAACATGACCTAATCGATTTCAGCTCATAATGTAACCATTAAATGCTCTTAAGCTAAACCTGAATAGTTTAGAACTTCAAACTACACAACCATAACCAAAAAAAAAAACCTTTTCAGTCTGGATACACCTGGTTATTTGATAGTGCATGCATCTATGTTGATTATGTTTGACTGGGGTGCATCCTCATGCTCATTAGCTTTTATATAGTGCCTTTGAGATAGATATAGCTCCTATATCAATTTTGGTGCATTATGACTAAATCAGTTATTATGGTCACATAGCTGAATTTCAGTTTTCCTTTGGTCTTTCGGGCGCATCCTCCATGCTATGGAAGCCCACATCTTGACCCCCCAGATCCTGCTTGAGTGGGACTTTACTGGGCAATGATGTTGATGTTGATTATAGTTTAGCCGTTTAAGAGTTAAAAGGCTGTTAGGTACACTGGATCATGCTGTGTGCAATACTTTGTATGTTAGTTTATTACTTATTGGGCTTCAGTTATTCAATTATCATGTTTAGAGAGCCGCCCTTGATTCATAATCTTCTGATGTCAAAATTTTTGTATTGTGCTGTCAGGTATTCTCAACAGCAGCAGACAACCAAACTCAAGTGGGAATCAAAGTACTACAAGGCGAGCGTGAAATGGCATCAGACAACAAGCTTCTCGGAGAATTCGAGCTGATGGGTCTCCCGCCTGCGCCACGTGGCATGCCTCAAATCGAGGTCTCATTCGACATTGATGCCAATGGCATTGTGACCGTATCAGCCAAAGACAAGTCCACCGGCAAAGAACAGCAAATCACAATCCGTTCCTCAGGCGGGCTTGGAGAAGACGAAATTGAAAGAATGGTTAAAGAAGCCGAACTTCATGCCCAAAAGGATCAGGAGCGGAAATCCCTAATCGACACCAGGAACACTGCTGACACGACTATTTACAGTATCGAAAAGAGCTTAGGTGAGTACAGGGAAAAGATCCCGAGCGAGGTTGCCAAGGAAATCGAAGACGCTATCTCGGATTTGAGGAGTGCAATGCAGGAGGACAATGTGGAGGAGATTAAAGCAAAGATTGATTTTGCAAACAAGGCTGTGTCTAAGATTGGACAGCACATGTCGGGTGGTGGCTCGGGTGGTGGCTCGCCTGGTGGCGATGAGACACACAAGGCTGAATAGGAAGAGATGCTGAATAGTGAACTGATATATGTATGCCCTATACATTTTGTCTTAGGTTAGTCTTTGTTTTTGAAACTGCAGAATTAAATGATATTTTCTGGGATTGACCCAGAAACGGAAGTGAGAATGTCTAATCATTGTTTGTGATTTTAATGTTTTCATTTTGATAATGGTATTTGGTTTGGGCCCGAATACAAGCCGGATATGTTGATGGGCTGTGAATTGGGCTTGTGATGTGGCCCATGTTCCTATATATAATGAATCCACAACATGTTTGAGGCATCACATAAGCTTAAAATTGATTTGCTTTAAAAACATCATTGGATATGTAGGAAGATGTAGCAAATGTAAAATTCAAAATGACTTGAATTAACATAGAAGTTCACCAACCCCATTAGTCCAAATTTGGTGGAAGATTGAAGAGGCTACAAGAAATACATTATTGACTAGGAGGGGGTCAATTTGAATCCCTCCTTTAAAAAAACAATTATAATGATTTTGTTAAAGCATCATCAACAGTTTCTCCGAAAATTTCTTCAAAATGGAAAGTAGAAAATCATACTTCATACTTCTTGTTTATGTAAGTGTTTGATTTAACAATTTCTCTATTTTGGATAATCTTTATATTATTTGAAGACTTTTCTAAATATAGAGATTTTTTTGTAATTTTTTAAAGGATTTTTCTAATGTGTGCCCATGAAATCTAATCTTGGTAAATCTGGATATTGTTTGTTAATTTTGATTTTTTTAAAAGGGTTCATTAATTCCAATTTAGGGAATAGTTTTGAAATAATTTCCCAAAATAACACTTTTATTGTGTGCCCATGAGCACACATTAGCCGAACCGTTTTTAAAATTCAGTCTTTTTATATATGCGGTTAGAAAGATTTGAGCTAAAACCTTTGGATAACTCAAGAAAATCTGACTCCTCTTCACGTTAGACTAGTAAATCTAGTACTCCATACTCTTAACATTTGCACTTGTTTTTGCTCGTGCAGTATGAACATCGAGAGCACTCCACTTGTGGCTTGCACTTGTGACTTGTTTATGACAGTTGTACACGTGACTTGATTGTCTTTAGTTGGACTAGATACATTGTATCTAGACTCCCTTAACTACCTTCTATATTCCTATACTAGGTATGAATGATCCACGAAAAATTTGTTTGATATATTTTCTCTGAGTAGGAAAATATTAGGCCGAGCCTTAATCAGCCTATGACATTCTTATGGATGAGGACGCGAAGTCCTGAATGAGTCTGAATCTGATGGGCACTACATGAATGGTGTAGATCGGTAATCAAGTCAGCCACCTTATTACAGTCACGAGTACATGAGCAAGTCTAACAACCTCAAAAGACTGCAAAATAACCGACGTATCCGATATTGACATCTAAATCTGCCATGGGCAGGAATTGTTTCCTTTCAATGCGTTTATCACAGTAAGACTGTCTCCTTCAATCTCGATCTTTGTCAAATTTCTTCTTTTTGCCTCGCACAACGCCTCGTACATTCCTCTTGCTTCTGCTTGATTATGGTCCCAATAATGTACCATGTGGTGGCCATACCATTACAATTTATTAATCCATCAAAGTTACTCTTTACAAATCCATATTGTAGTTTGGTCCATTTCTTATTTTTTCTCTTTGACACTCCTCCTATTTGTTTAGTTGGACTTATGAACACGTTATCATCTATATAAGTTTTCTTTTATGTCATGTCCTAATTTGTGTTTTTATAAATTCATCTATTGTTCTAGACTGTCCGATCCCTCAATGAGTTGATTGAAAATCGTTTTATTTTTATAAAACTAAATACTTCACCAGGCTATAATTAAATCATTGAATTTTTTAGTACCCAGTTGTTCTTTTAAATTCTGTATCAAATACTCCATCATGCAATTATGCAGTGAGCACAAAGAGAACTATTCTTTCGACTTTTACTAAAGAAAAATTTATTTGATATTAAAAAGGAAAAAAAATATTATGGACACTTCTACGTGCTATTTTTTTTTCTCTTGTTTGTCCATATTTGACTCTCTTAATTCAGTTTTTCTATACAGTCTCATCTCAATGTTCATATGCGATTCGATTGTGTACTTGAGTGTTTTTTACGTGGAAAAAAATTGTAATTTTTTCCACAATTCTGTTGATATTTACTTTGTGCATGTATACAAAGTGGACGTACAAAATCTAACATCATTCTAAAATCCAAACTGACGTTAAAATTATTCATTAATACAGTAAAACCTCTATAAATTAATAAGGTTGGACCATAAAATTTTATTATTTTATAGAGATATTAATTAACTGATAAATTAATATTTATTAATTTAAAGAGATTTTTTCATGATAGCTTTCATTCCTTTTAAGATGCACTATCGTAAAAGATTTTACCGTAAGATTTTATATGGCTATGAGTAGGAACGATCTGATCGAGATAAGATCTTGTGAATCCACTTGTGAAAACAATATTCATGAACTTGATCATGATTAATGAGCTTTGCTATCAAAAAAATGGATGTCAATATCTATTTATTACCTAGGTAGAATTGATACATGTTCAGAGGTCTAGAGTTTAAAAGAAATTATGGCTACTAGTTTCAAAATAATGTTGATGATTAAGTTGAAGACAATACAATATCTTTGGAATCAATTACTCGAAAGAAAGCACTAATCGCGTCTACAAACTCTTCACAAAATTTTGGTGCAATTCGAGAACACAACGCTAGAAATGTTAGATGACATAAAAAAGTTAGAGATGAACCTCAAATAGACTTACAAACACTAGAATCATATTTTACTAAATTATCTTAGTTATGTCTATGTAAGTTTATATAATTATTAATTTATGATATTAATGGGACCTTATATTTATATAGTGGTTTTTCGAAAATATATTATCTTATTATCTAATTTGTTAAATTTTTCACTGGCCCAAGTCAGGACCGGAGAAAAATATTATCTTAGAAAGTTTATCAATTTATCGGGTATTAATTTAGGAAAGTTTTACTGTATTACTGTTTTATATCATCCATACTATTATTATGCTAACTACTAGCCTAGACACCAATTTGGTCAAATGAATTAGTAGACAATAGGACGGACATTCACATGCTACAAGCTGTATTCTTCATGTGGAAAATCTCTAATCGTAAATCAGGGTGCAACTATATATATAGTCTTCTCGCTCAAAACTATATTTCTTTAAAAAAAATCTTAATTATGATAGAGTAATAGATTACAACCTTTTTTTTTTCTTTCTTTCTTAGACTACATTTATGATACATGGATGTGTTATGTTGATTGTGATTCCATTCCATGTAGCCTAAGCCAATAGCATTAACTCACCTCATCAAATGTTAATTTTCCAAACTAGTCCACTACTAAGACTTGACTTAGATTTATGCATGTTGGAGAGCAAAATATATCAATACCACTAATATATAAAAGAAAGTGAAATTTTATCTATTGACTTAAGTTTTTGGTTAGAAGATGGATCTCAAAATTATATGTAACATGGTTTAAATTTTCGACACATCACCCATCTAATCACCGGAATTTAACATGTCGTAGCCAGATTCGGTCCGGGCTCATTTTCTTGGATTTGAGTGTATAGCTAAAAAGAGATTGACACGTTAACGACCCGGTTCTAAATAAAAAAATTGTGGACTAGCTATAAAGAGAATGAGATGTTAGACCCGTCAAAAAAAATAATTTTTTATGTGCTAACTAGGTCAGACTAGTTACCAATTAAGGGAGTGTTTTGGAGAGCAAAATATATCGATCCCACATCGACAATCTGAAAACCACTAATATATAAAGGGAGGTGAATGAATCCATTGGTTTAATTAAGCTTTTGGATTATAAGGTAGATCCTATTCTTATATGAGAAATGGTTTAAATTTCCGAAATGTCCCATGTCTAATCACGACCCACCGATTTTTTAACAATGCATCTTAATTTACTCAAAATGAGAATTTGTTTGGTATTAATCGAGTCAATTTTTTTCAAAAAAAATCAACTTACAAGTCAATTTTAATTTTTAAAAGCTATTCACACTATATTAAATTTTCTTGTGAAAAGCTTTCAAATCAAACATGAAATTTGAGGAAGCTGTTGCATCAAATTTGTTATTTCTTGTCATTAAATTCTATGGGAAAAATGGGCAAGTCACATGTGATAGAGCCAATTGAGGGGAGAAAAAGATAACACAAATTGACATTGATATTCTTCTTAAATTCGGATTTGTCAAAGAAAAAGATAACACAAATATAACGAATTGAATATACTACATGATATAAGTAAACAAGGAGTGTAGTGTGAAAATATGAGATCAAAACAAAGTATCACACACGTTTGCATACGGCAAAAAGTCGCAAAATCCCACTAACTTTTTAACATAGCCAATAAAGTTGGAAGGGTTTTTTCTATGGATAGAGTTTCAAGATTCAAGCTTGAATAATATATTAGACTAAGGCACTAAAGATATAAAATATTTTTAATAAGGCTACAAAATTATTTTGGAGGATTTTTCTATGCTAGTTGGTATCTCATTGTTAAGGCTTTCTCGCTCGGGATTGGATTGCTCAAGTTAACCATGTCTTTAGGGAAGCGAACTTTGTCGCCGACTCCCTCGCCACTCTTTCTTTCTCTTTTCCGCTTGGTTTGCATACTTTAGTCGCCCCACTCGTGGGCTCGTTAGCTGTCTATTTTGTTGGACGATGTGAGGGGTTGGGCCCTCCCTCGTCTTATTTGTTTCTAGTAGGTTTGCTTGAATAAAGTTCCGCTTGGACGTTTACCCTTGTTTCGATAAAAAAAAAAGGCGCAGTTGACTGTCTCGTATGATTTTCCATTTTTAAAGGTAAATTTTATTTGCATTTGTAATGCCTAATCTGCATTTTTTTTTGTCATTCCTCGTTCGTTTATTAAGTTTCATAATAAAACTATATATAATTAAATTCAGTTATAATCTATTTTATATCAAGAAAATCTAATGAAGGTAAATTGAGTTTTCATGTGAATCATGTGACCAACAAACTGACTCAAATATGACATACATCATCAAATGCAACGTACGTACTCTCTAACAGGATCGGATTCGAAGTGTCAATAAAACTACCTAATTTGATCTTTCTTAAAAAGAGGAAAACCACTTCTATTGTGTTCCTATTTGAATTGCACAATTGCATTGAATTATCGGTTTAAATTTGGGTTGTTCAAATGACCCTGCGATCCGTAACCTGATCTGATCCGACTTGATTCGGAATTTACGGGTCGGGGAGTCAATATTTTTAGGATTATGAGTAGACCCGTAAAATCCGAAATCCGTAATATTATTTTTTCAATTTGTTATAACAGTATTTTGGAAGAAAGAATTCCCACATTGGAAAACTAAAAAGAAATTAGCCTAAATATATACCTATGGGTTACTCCTCCTATCACCAATTGGTTTTAGGATGGAACCCCATGGGCTTATGTGATGGGCCTGTTGCGCATGTGCGCTGGGACGGTCTCCCCCTCCGTCCGTATTGTGGCCCGCCGAACTTTGACAAGTATAATAATATTTACTCTTTATAATAATATATTAATACTATAAATCTTTAAACTAGTTGTAAGTAGTCATTTTTTTGTTTAAATAGAACAAACGAGATAAAATAACCCATAATCAAGCCAAATGAATCAAAAAGTTCAACGAGTCAAATAGATCATTTTGACCCATTTGACCTGGTCAACGGATCGACTCGTGACCCAACCCGTAAAACTCGTATTCCAATTTACGGATCGGGTCATGGGTCAACTGATTTTTTTACGGGTCAATGGATTGAGCCATAACCCGTAAAACGGGTCGGACCGACCCATTAAACACCCCTAGTTCAAACATACCATATATGTGTAAAAACTGCTTTAACAATTAGAAGAATTGATTAATCAAAGTTATAAGATAATGATAGAGCAAATTAAAAGTTACACAATATATGCAAATACAATCACAATATATCTCATTTCATCATTATTTTTCTTTGGTGGATCTAATTCATCATGATTAGTGGTATGAAGAAAGTGATAACCCACCTAGTACTATTATTAGTTTATTTTTCAATTTTCATGATTTTTCTCCCTTTTTTTATGGTAAAGAATGTAACCACTTGTGGGTTGTGAACGCAACTTTAATTCACAAACAAGTCCAAATTGACGGATGCATGACAAAATAAATATAAGAGGTTAGAAAAGAAAGTTCAAATAAGACATCACCAATAGTTTATAAAGTTCATTGTTGATAATGATAAGTCATCAATAGATTATTGCATGTGCGCAACTTCTAAAAGAGGATCATCATAATAACAAGTTCACACATTCATTATTTTAGGAGAACAAAACTTATAGGCTACATGATTTTTATTTAGAGAAAATTTATACTAACCATCTAAGTAGTTAATTTTAAAAAATATATATTTTACGTCTTTTGACATCTAGTCAAACAATTAAACCTATAACAAAAATATCTAAATATTAGCTGATTCGACTCTCATGAACCTGTCCGATTTTTCTACTCCCTAATCATACTCTCTCTTATACTCCGTTCTTTTAATTGGTTAGAAGATGTTTTTAATATTTTATTAATATTTAAGTTTCTTTTATAATGTAATTTGGAAATTCATCTCTCAATCACATCATACGGGAGTATAGAAGGGAGTAGAAGATTTGATTTGCTCATGAACAATGTCATTCACCAAATTAAAAAGATCCATATTTAATTGGTTCTAAAAATATGGAAATATATATAAGAAAAAGAAACCAATTGTTATACGATTTGATCAATAATATAGTACAAAAAGCGAAATAAAAGGTGGGTCAGTTCATGATCGAGATCTCCATTCACCTAAAAATATGTTTACAATTCAACCAAAAAAAAAAAGTGTTTACAAATACAAACGAAGACATATTATCTCATGCCTTAAACTAAAAAAGACATATTATCCGATTTTTTTGTTAACTTGTAACTTGCTAACATAATGCCAAATCTATCTCATGTACATTGAACCAAAACCTCAACTTACTCATATATATAGTTGGTACTTTATGATCGAGCAACTTGTAATATGCAAATATGTATAATTGTTTATAAATCATAAATCAATACTCCTTATTTGAAGAAAAAATCAGCATATTTGACCGGAATAATTAGTAGCCATCTATAAGCAATTAAGCATCAATCATTGTATATTGCAATTAATGTGGCCTTTTATTTTATTTTTTGCTTTGACCACGAGGGTTTTAGGTTTGACTTTGAAAGCCACCAATATCATCGCATTAGAGTGGAAAATCTAGCCGATTCGAGCTGGAAATGGCCCAGTTCACACATCGCTATTTATAGTTTTTTGTTTTTATTATTGGTAAACTAACCCTACATTTCTTACTCAATTATGGTAATTAGGAGTTGAATGAGTTTAGTTGGGTTTAAGGGCTTGTTTGTTTTTTGGTCAAGATAAGGGCTTGTTTGTATCATACTTCATAATACATTATCTTACATTATAATGTAGGATTTAATTTAAAATTTTATATTATAATGTAAGATAATGTATTATGAGATGTGATCCAAATATGTCCCAAGTTGATTTACTATTAATTTTTTAATTAGATATGTTCAAGCTTGACTATTATGAGTAATTAAGTAGCTAGGTTTTCATGGTTGCGAATTGATTATTTCAAAAGCTAGTTTGGTTTAAAATTCCTTACCAATATTTAATAATTTTGAAATTGGGTTAATTAAGTTGGGTTTATAAGTTAGTCGAATCCTATTTAAACAAGTGTAGTTTAAAAAGTAAGGTTTCTTCTTTGGATATTGTTGGTATAAAATGGGTACTCTTAGAAAAATTATAAAAAAAATATTAGCATATAAATAAAGTGAAACCTCTATTTATTGGCTAAGTATCTTGGATTGAAAGATAGATTCCGGCCTTATATGTAAAAATGGTTTAAATATGACATATCAACTGTTTAATATTGGCCCTCAAAAATTCTATATGGTATTAAAGCAGGTTTGTGTATCCGTTTTTTCTAGCTTTGGGTTAGTTATAAAAGAGAATGAGATATTAGACCCATCTTTAAATGTTTACTGGTCCAAGCCAGTTACAGTTGGGATAAATGTGAGTACTCTTCTCATATTAGATAAACCACAATAAACATACTAACATAAAAAGTAAGGTGAAATCCATTGACGTTAAATTTTTGGGTTGAAAGGTGGACTCCGATCTTATATATAAAAATAATAAAAAAATCTAACACGCCACCCGTTCAATATCGGCTCCCGAAAATTCTAAAGACATCGCCCGTATCATTGCATTATACAATATTTATGGAGTTCAACATGCAATAACGTAAACCATAAAACTGGAGTCGTCGTTTGGATATATAGTCAGGGTCAACTCCGTGCATTGGGGTTAATTTGCTCAATTAAAACGATTTGTATTTTTCTCATGTCCTATTCTAATCTATCTAAATTAATGTTTATGTGTTGATCCTAGTTTTGGTTTCAAAGACTCCTTAAATATTCAATATTCATGCAAATATCATGACATTATAACTATAAATTTCAATTTGATATATATTTTATCTATACTAATATACATGAATGTTTTCAATTAATCCTGAAATTGTTCAAATAATAATTAATTAAAAGCATCTTAAACTACCGATTTTTCATTCATCTTGGTTTATAAAACTTGCTTGATATATCGAATAACTTTTCTTATAAAAAAATTGTCACCCACTTCAAATTTAATTATATAATTTGTTGTATTTGAAGGTAGATTTCGATTTTATATGAAAAATGGTAAAACCCTTGATATGTCATCAGTTTATTTCGGTCTCAAAATCGAATATGATATCAGAGCAGTTTCGGTTCGAGCCTGATTTTCTTGGTAAAAAACGGGTATATGGCTAAAAGATAATGAGAATGCTAATAACCCGTCAAAAAAAAAGTGGGCTAACTATAAAGAGAATGAGAATGCTAGACACGTCAAGAAAAAAAATGGTTCGATCAAGTGCTAACTAGGTCAGACTAGTTTACCACTTAAGGGAACATGTTGGACTATTCCACATCAGTTTTAAAGGAAAAAAGACCACTAGTACTTTTCGAAAAAAGACCACTAGTAGTATATAAGGAAGGGAAAAACTCTATCTATTTGACTTAAGTTTTTAGATTAGAATTTGTATTCCGACTTTATATTCAAAATGATAAAAACCCTCGATATATTATCCGTTTATTTCGATCCCGCAACCTAACATGATCACTTTTCAATCGGATAAATAATCAACAAATCATCTTCTAACTATGGGACAATAATATATACCGAATCCACAACTTTTTTTATATGTTTATGAAAGTTTTGTGGATTCTTGAATGTCCATTAATTAATTTAGAAAAAGTGCATCCTCTATCCACTACACTCGAATTGATCGAAGAGCTGTCTTTTTATTTTGTGTCCCGTCTTAATCGACTCACAAGTCGTAAGTCTTCTTTGTCTGTTTATGTATCTTTTTCGTCTCATTTACACCGGGCCATTCAAAGAAAATGATCGAGACAGAAGATTTCTTAACTTATTCCAATAAATTTTGAAGCTTTGATCGAAAAGGTAATGTATTTAACTTTTGGGAAATTTCTTTTGGTGCTCCTAAGATTTTTTTTTTTTTTTTGGTGTCTAAAAAAAAACTTATTCCTCTTGGTACACCTGAGGTTTTGACTTTTCCTGTTGACGCCCTCCCCGGTTCAAATTAGCTAATTTCAAGCTTACCATTATGTTCATCACCCTTAAATTAGTAGGATTCAACTCTTAAAACACTTAAATTCATAACCAAATTACATCAATTTGAATTTTTAAACAATCCTCTATTTTAAGGGGTTGTTTACAAAATTGTTTAAAAATTAAAATTGATGTAGTTTGGTTATGAATTTTGATGTTTTAATAGTCAAATCCTACTAATTTAAGAGTGATGAACATAATGGTAAGCTTGAAATTGGCTAATTTGAACCGGAGAGGGGTGTCAACGGGAAAAGCCAAAATCTCAAAGGTACCAAAAGGAATAAGTTTTTTTCTTGGGCACCAAAAGGAAAAGGCAAAAACTTAAGGACACCAAAAGGAATTTCCCTTAATTTTTCTTAATTTTACTCTTTTTCGCTTGATCACCCTTGAAGCGTTAAAATTTGTTAAAAAGAGCCCACATTTATTACACTTTTTTAACATTTAATCATTTCAATTAAAATTAGCTTAGAACTCATTTATGATGGAACTCTATTAGGTATATGTATTGTGCTTGTATATCCGCACAATCCCCAATCCATTGGCCCATGAAAACTTAATATGGTATTAGAGTTATCCGTCTAAATGATCGTTTATTTTGTATGGGTGGTTTAGTATATAAAGATACGGATATGCCCCCACCCAAAGTTTTATTTATAAAAGAGATTGAGACGCCCACATACCCGTCCGATGTGTTGTTGTCCTAGTGGTCAATTAGGACAGGTCGATCAGTTGCATTTGTGGGAGCGTGTCGAAAATAATACATCTCCACATTTGAAAATTAGGACTAAATAATCTTGTATATAATTTGATGGACTACTTCAAGAAATCCCACTAGACGTGTACTAAACTTGTATATGCACGCCCCCAGTCTATCGGTCTATGAAAAGTTAATAAATCTAATTCGTTTATTGGTATGCATTGAAGTTCAAGTCTACCTAATGATGTTGAAAAGTATTTTAATTAATTTAATTCCAAAATTTTTAAATAAACATTTTTTAGAGGAAAGAATTAGGTTAATGCTAATATCGCGTCATCCTAAAACATCCTTACAAATGAGAATCAAGATAATCCGGTTTTTAGTGTAATATGATATCCGAAACAAAAAGACGAGAGTAGAAAGACGATCAGCTATACTATTCACTCTTACTAATCGATTTAATTTATGCTTCCACAAGTTCTAATTAAGGTGACCCTAAAGCAATCCGTGACGCACTTTACCTCTTTAATGATTCATTTCTTTTTGGTATATACCTCTTTTCTCTTTATTCATTAACACACGTTATCTATCTATAACTATATATTAAATCTATTCCTTTTCGAGCCACTAGAACGATTCTGGCCCCACCTCATATTTACAAAATTAATTTTTATTTCTAATATTTTAACTTTACCTATTATATTCTTCTTTTAAATCTATCTTTAACATCAAACAAATATCTATTTAGTATAACAATATCTTTTCAAAACTTCCTTATACAAATATTTAAAATTAAATATAACAAATTTAAAATATTTTTAAATAAGTATAAATATCTTTTGCCTTTTAGCATGATGTCTTTTCACGAAATTATTTATAGATATATATATTTTTCTTTTATAGTAAAAAAATTAATGATAAATACTTATAATCTTTAAAAATAAAAAAATAGGTAATATCTATAACTATATATCAAAGTTGTACCTTTTCGAGTCACCAGAATGATTCTAGCCCCACCTTATATTTAAAAAATTAATTTTTATTTCTATTATTATAACTTCTTTCTATTAAATTCTTTTTAACTATTTAAATTTATCTCTAGCATCAAAAAAATATCTTTTTAGTATAACAATATTTCTTGAAAGCTTCCTTATACAAGTATTTAAAATTAAAGATAAAATATTTAAATATTTAAAGATAAATATAAATATTTTATCATATATCTTTTGACGAATTTATTTATAGAAATATAGTGATTTTCTTTTATAAAAAATTACAGTAATGAATAAATAGTTAAATTTTTTAAAATTAATAAAAATGGATAATAAAATAGTTAATAGATATTGAAATATTTGATAAACTCTAAATTTACGTACATGAAAGTAATAAAATAGCAAGAATATAATATTTGATTAAAAAATTATATACATTCTACGAACAATAAATTACTCATTAAAGTTTATATTGTGTTTTTATTTATTTATTAATATCTTATTTATAATGTTTATAAAATATCGAATCGTAGTCGTACATGGTACGACGGATAAAACTAGTTAAATAAAATTGTCGTGCTAATTAATTGTGTTCCACAAGGTTGCCGATTATTTCATTTGACTAAAAATGTTTAATTCCTTGTAGGAGTCTCTCTTGCATATGGTGACTGAAGTCATTGTTTTTTGAACTTTGCAAGCTATTTTCTTTGTTAGGAATGACAATATTACTATACTATATTAGTTATTTAATTCTATCCTATGTTCTAAAAATCTTATTTTAAGAAAGTTTTCTATATCAAAATAAGGAATTGGATTTTCAACCAAAAAAATAAAATAAAATAAGGAATTGGATTTGGTAAGAATGGGCACCAAAAAAAAAAAAGGATAACTGACGACCGTTAAATATTAAAAAAAATTAACAACCAAAATTCATATTTTACTAAAAAATATGAAAAATGGGCATGATTGAGTTAAACTTAATTAGTTAAAGTAATATTTGATCTAGCGCACTTATTATATCATATATTGAATGTTTTGATTTACCAATCCGACGGGGTAGAACCGTCTTGATAAAGATAAGATGACATTTTGACTCATTGTTATCAAAACCAGAGTTAGCTCTTTATTTACTAAGAGTATCTCTAATAAATTCTCTAAAATAGAGAAATTTAGACTTTTAATGTATTTGAAGTGTTTTTTAATTCTCTAAATATAAAGAATTTTCTAATGAATTATGAAATCTCCAAAACAATAAATTGTTGAATTTTTTTTAAATAAAATAAAAAAATATGATTTTTATTCTCCATTTTAAAGAAGAATATATTCTTTTGGAGAAACTATTAAAGATGCTCTAAACATGTTTACTTCCTACTTAATCGACTGATTGCAGTACTAAAATTAATAATGGATCAATTAGTCTTACTCCATACTATTACGTTCATAAGTATAGAGTAAATTATTATTTCTAGAAACTTAAATATGCATGTAGACTTTTAAGTCGTCTTTTTGATTTTTAGCAAGTAATTTGAATTTTATTCTCTTTTGATAGAAAAGTAAAACCATGCCACCTTCCAACACTCATTAATGATCGAAAGAAATTCACAAGCTCCAATATATATAAGATTAGTATAGCTAGCTTCACTATTTTAAGAAAAGAACATAAAGAATTGTTAATTCTAACGTACAAATATAATTGACAAATTGACAATGTAGTGAACTTTGCTATCACATCACCACAATTTTAATTCAAGGTCCAATAAGAAGTTTGCAATGTATGCATGCTTATCAAGGATATACTCCAAATCATGTAGGTCCAATTATAGTGGTCATATTAAAAAAAGCTAGTCCTTCAAAAACATTTACAACTTTTCAAAATGTGAAAAATGCAACTTTGGTATAAAAATGCAACTTTTCGATAAACTTTTTCTAAAATGTGAAAAATGGTAAAAGACTATTATATTGATATAGAAAGAGTATCCAATGCAACTTTGGTATTCTCATTAGTTACGCCTTACTATCAACAAAGTATTGTGCCTTGAATACTCTAGGATTGAAATTGAAGGTGACAATTCCAGTCTCATTAATGTCCTCAATGGCATCTGGTGATGCCCGTCGGAAGATGAGATTATCGCGGCTTACATTTCGGTCTCCCTCCCGAGGTTTGTTGTTTGATTCACATCTTTCGAGAGATTAACCTTGAGCAGCTTTTGGATATCAAACGGACCTCACACCTTACGACACGAGTTGACGACATCCATGCACCACTTGTGTCCACATTCCCGAAGGCACCCATATCGGACTAAGCCGGAAGAGGGTTATATAAATCCAAATTCCTTAACTAAAGCGGATTTTTCGTGGATTCACCTAAAAATAAATCATTGAAGAATTGTTTTTGATCCAATCCGTAGGAATCAATAGAAATGTGGCGGACCACATCGTAGATATGGCACTCTCCCACCAGCTCCCACCGACTCATGTAGTGTTGAAAGAACTTAAAGATCTGTTGAGATAAAAAGCTATCCCACATCGTGATTTATGATAAAACTTGCCCACCATATAAATCCATGGGTTACTCCTCCTATTGCCAATTGGTTTTAGGATGAAACCCCACGGGCTTATGTGTTGGGCCGAGTGCGCTTTACGCATGAACCGACATGTGTACCCCCCACGTCATATTTGGCCCGCCGGAATTTAACATGGTATCAGACCCTGTTCCGTCTGGGTCCCGACTTCCTGGTCTTATTGGGCTAACCGACCTTAAGGCATGAACGTCAAGTGCAACTGGCATATTGCGAGGGCCAGACATTTGCACTTGAGGGGGCGTGTTGAGATAAAAAGCTATCCCATATCGGGATTTATGATAAAACTTGCCCACCATATAAATCAATGAGTTACTTCTCCTATTGCCAATTGGTTTTAGGCTGAAACCTCACGAGCTTATGTGTTGGACCGAACGCGCTTATGCCCATGAACCGATGTGTGTACCCCCACGTCATATTGACCCGCCGGAATTTAACAAGATCTCGTCCACACCTATACTCTAGGGCAACCAATAAACCGTTAATTCGGCCCCTCTAACTCCTTTCATTTAAAAAAAATAAATCAAAACCCAAAATGTACATTACATGTGCCCTTTTGTAAGCAAGTTCCAATAACGGGCAGTTTTGCATCATTTCCAACTTTTACAACCCCATCTTGTAAAACCTCCTTTACACACGACCCATTTCCAACTTTCACACTACCTCCCAACTTTCCCCCATAAATACCAAACTTTCGTCCATTCTCCCACCCAAACAACCCTCTCCCCCAAAAATGGGCACAGTCGAGCTCCCACCCTACACCCGACCCGACCCGGAAAAGCCAACCCTACCCGACGAATCCGACCCGGACGACATCTCCCCAATCGAAGAAGTCCGGCTAACCGTCACCAACACCGACGACCCGACCCTACCCGTATGGACCTTCCGGATGTGGTTCCTGGGCCTGCTATCGTGCGCACTCCTCTCTTTCCTTAACCAATTCTTCTCGTACCGTACGGAGCCGCTCATCATCACCCAGATCACGGTCCAGGTGGCGACTTTGCCGTTGGGCCACTTCATGGCCTCGGTTCTCCCGCGAACCCGGTTCAGGGTGCCCGGGTTCGGGTTGAAAGAGTTTTCGTTTAATCCCGGTCCGTTTAATATGAAGGAGCATGTGCTTATAACGATATTCGCTAATGCCGGTAGCGCCTTTGGGAATGGGTCGGCGTACGCGGTGGGGATTGTGGATATTATAATTGCGTTTTATAAGAGGAAGATCTCGTTCTTGGCGGGTTGGATGCTTATTATTACCACCCAGGTAATTTGAATTGATTAATTAGTTCTTTGAGCTTGTTTGAGTTTTGAGTTTTTAAGGGCGTTTTGGTGAATTTTATTTGAGGTTATAGTACTCTTTTTTGGGGAAGTTAGGAATTTTTGGTGGGAAATAGGGGTGTTAAGCCTGTTAGGTGAAATTAATTTTCGAGGTTTTGTCTTGTCTGTTTTAACGAAAATTAATTGTCCCTCCCATTAGAAATAAATGACCGTTTGAATATTTATATAAATTTTAAGAAAATTGTTAATTATATTTAAAATCTTAATATTTTTTAATGTCATCATCTTTTAAATATTTATCATATTTCTAGGTAAATAAATAAAAATAATGATTAAATAAAATAAATTTTAATGAAATTTTTAATTAATTATTTATAAAATTTAATCTAAAATTTCAAATAAAATTGATCAAAATTTAAGCATTAAAATGGCACTTATTTTTAATTGGATAGAGTGTTATTTATTGGGAAATAACTTTTTGTAGGAAATCAAGAAATGATGATTTTTTTTAGTGGAAGCGCAATGATATTTTTTATATTATATGATTATCATTGAAGCAAGCGTGACAGTACTGAATTATTATTGTGGTTTTGGCAATATCCCACGGACAATTTTGAAACGCTGAATCTATTGAAAACAAAAAAATAAAGTGTTTAAATGTATTTTTAAGAAACAATTGTTTTTTTCGTGCTCTTATTTTAAAACGAAACAAAAACCTCATAGTACTACTATAAAGTCTTAACCGTTTGACTAAATGTAACGTATTATTTGTGTTTAATACTTCAATTATACGCATGCAGGTATTGGGCTACGGATGGGCCGGGCTGTTGAGGAAGTACGTGGTGGAGCCCGCCCATATGTGGTGGCCTTCTACTCTCGTTCAGGTCTCCCTTTTCAGGTCAACTCTCTCTTTGTTTTAAATTTCTCCATTTTTTAAAAAATTTAATAAATATGGATTCATAAGCTATCATCAGTTCATCACATAGCAGAAATTAGAAATGAAAACTGGAATGGTGGACAAAAAAAAATTGATTATATACGTCCAAAAGTAGAGTAAAATAATACAAGTAGAGGCAAAATCCACCGCAGCCCACGATCTTGCTGATTTTTAATAACTTGCTGGTGTAATAGAATATTCAGCAACATCACATGATTCCCTTTAACCCTTTTTGGGGGCTACCATATTAAAAAGCAAAGTAAAATAATAAATAATCACATGTTTATCTAGCCATCTAGGCAACAGTGCAATACTGTTTACTGGTTAATTTAATTTTGTCCACAACTGCTATTTACCTAAGAGGGAAATATCTAAATCCAATTGAATTTCATTAGTCATGTGTCCGGTTTCATTGGAATCGAGGAATCGAATTGGAACCGAATCGGGAAAAAACGTCAATTTTTGAATCGGAATCAAAACCGAACCAAAATCGGTTGGTGAACCAAGGGGTTATTAGTTTCGGTCCTGGTTCCATAGTCCGGTAGAATCGGAACCGCTAGTTTCGATACCAGTTCAAACTGGACACATGACTAAATCTGATTTTAAAAATAAATATCTTTTTTTTTGTCTGAATTTAAAAATAAATATCTTAAAGGAATCTGATCTGATACTGTACTGAATTGAGCTAATAGTTTGACTTCAATTACTTAAGACTTTAATGGACATAATATTAATTAAATACAGCTCATTGACAACCATAATTTCATTGTCAAAGAATTCCCACTATCTTAAGTCAGCCATTTCCCTTGAATGGTTGTCTTCTAAAGTCATAAAACCTCCGAAAATGGCGCGAATTCTTACCTAACTTAACTACCGCGTGAAGTCACAAACCTCCTTGCCGTTAAATCAAACGGCCTGAATTGGGCTTTCATTTTTTAATGGATTGGGCCGGCCCAATTATATTCTGGTCCGTGAATCAAACATAACGAGCACACAAATTTTCACTCGTTTTACGTTTAGAATGTAACTTCCAGACCCTAGGACGAAATTACTTGTTGTGTAAAACATTGCTTTTTTTTTTGTTGAAATGTACAACAAGGCCTTACATGGTATCGCTATACTTAGGGACGAGCATAGGTCCAAAACCGAACCAAGCCGACAAAATCTGAACCGAACTGAATACCGAAATTTGGTTTAAGATAATCGAAAACGAATCAAATTGATTCAATTTCCATTTTGTCGGTCTGGGATGGATAAGATGTTATTATATGGAAAATTCAAACCGAACCGAACCAAAGTTTGAGCAATTCTTAAACCGAGAACTGAACCGAATAATTTCGGTCCGACTTAAATTTTCGGTTTGAACTGACTAATGCTAAACCTTAGCTGTACCCATATATAGAACAAGTGATTGTATATCATGAATTTCAAGAGAAAAAAAGTATTTTTAACAAAAATTACTTCTTTTTACATGTGTAACAAGGCCTTAATCATATTCTTTTATATAAAATCCAAAAAATATCAAATAACCTTAAACAATACAATTCAACGAAATTTGGTCATTTCAACCTTAAAACGTAGGTTAGAAAAATCGATAAAATATTCCTTAATGAATGATACATGTTTCATGCATGTTTCTAAGTAAGAAAACACCTACTTTTTTCACTTGCACTCTTTTCTACCAAATGTAGCTTATGATCATTTATCTCTATGGCATTACAAATGTAGTTTATCTAGCTTATCATCATGTTGTATGCATGTTAACTTCTAAGCAAAAAATAAATACTTTTCATCTTCAGATATCTAGTCAAGCAACTAAAAACTTTAAGACAATACCTTGAAATCTCTGTTTCGACTCTCATTAACAGTGCTCTTGATTTGTATTCTATTCTAACAAATGTGGCATATGATCATGTTTTATGCATGTTTCTAAGCAAAAAATTATACTTTTCGCCTTCTGTATCTAGTCAAGCAGCTAAAACTTTAAGTTAGTACCGTGAAGTCTCTATTTCAACTCTCATAAGCAGTGTCCTGTTCTGTTCTAACAAATGTGGCATATGATCATATCTCCAGGGCACTACACGAGAAGGAAGACAAGGCAGAAAAACGAACATCAAAGGCCAAGTTCTTCCTCATAGCCCTCTCCATAAGCTTCCTCTGGTACGCCGTCCCGGGCTACCTCTTCACCACCCTCACAAGCATCTCATGGCTCTGCTGGGTCTTCACCAAATCCGTGACCGCCCAACAGCTCGGCTCGGGCATGAGGGGCCTCGGCGTAGGGGCCTTCACACTCGATTGGTCGGCAGTTGCATCGTTCCTCTTTAGCCCTTTGATCTGCCCTTTCTTCGCGATCGTCAATGTCTTCTTTGGCTACTTCTTGATCGTCTACATTGTCACTCCGGCCGCGTATTGGGGCTTGGACGCCTATGGTGCTAGCAAGTTCCCTATCTTTTCGTCGCATTTGTTTACGGCGGAGGGGCAGCTTTATAATATCTCTGCCATTGTTAATGATAAGTTTGAGCTGGATATTGCGAGATATGAGGAGCAAGGGAGGATTCATCTTAGCATGTTCTTTGCACTTACTTATGGGTTTGGGTTTGCTACTATTGCGTCTACTATTACTCATGTTGGTTTGTTCTATGGAAGGTAAGAAATCGGATTAAGATTTTGAGTTTTTTCAATTTTTGGTTTTGATGCATTTTTTTTTATTTTTAGGACATTAGTTAAGGCCCTTTATTTGGAAAGATTTTGATAAATTTAATTTGTTTTGAGTTGTTTAAATATATTTTTATAGGGTTTAATTAGTTTTTTTAATTAAATGCGATATTTTTAAATTATTCTCTAAGGTATATGTTAGAGATATCGTTAAGTTCAAGCTATCATTACCCATGTAGTCATGTTGGTTTGTTCTATGGAAGGTAAGAAATTGAATTACTTTGAAGGGGTTTGTTTGGTTAAGCTTTGAGTTTTTTGGGTTTTTGGGTTTGAAGCATTTTTTTTATATTCTTAGGGTTTAGGTTAAGGCCCTAAATTTAGAAGGATTTTGATAAATTTAATTAGTTTATTTTGAGTTGTTTAAGTATTTTTTTTATAGGGTTTATGCATTTCTTTTTCAGGATTTAGTTTCTAAATACGACATTTTTAGGACATATGTCTAAGAAATCGAATTACTTTGAAAGGGGTTGTTTCTTTAAGCTTTGAGTTTTTTCAATTTTTGGGTTTTGAAGCACTTTTTTTATTCTTAAGGTATAGATTTGGATTCTTTTAAGGTTTTGCAAGCATTTTTTATAGGGTTTTATGACTTCTTTTTTCAGGGTTTAGTTTTTAAATGCAACATTCTTAACCTATATTCTTAGGATATAGGTTGGAAAGACTGTTATAATTTATACATATGTACAAGTAGTCATCTTAGTTCTCAAAACTGCCGACTAAAATTTAAAAATTAGAAAAATGTGTTTATAAAAAAATTGTTTTAGTTTTGAAAAAAAGACTGGAAATTGAAAATTCAGTATACTTATATGTTATATAGAACAAGGAGGTTTTTTTTATTTATATTGATATAATGAAAATCAACAGGGAGATATATGAGAGATTTAGGGCATCATACAAAGGAAAGGAAGATATTCATACAAGATTGATGAAGAAGTATGAAGACATACCTTCATGGTGGTTTCATTTGTTGCTGGCTGTGACATTAGCTATCTCAATGACGCTATGTATTGCCCTGAATGACCAAATTCAAATGCCTTGGTGGGGTCTTCTCTTTGCATGTGTTATGGCCTTCATGTTTACCCTTCCAATCAGCATTATTACTGCCACCACAAATCAGGTAAATATGGTTACATCTCTTTTCACATTCAATTCCATATTTGATTTACTATAGTCAATGTTCTAAGAAAACGCTAGGCAAATCTTGGGCGGAGAGGGGCCGCCTAGCGCCTAGACAACCAGAACAGTTTCCTTAGGAGGTCTTAAACGGATGCCTAGACGACGGACTGAACGGCTAGGCTGTCTGGGACCTTCTAGCGCCTAGGTGTGGCTTATACGGGACCTAGACGAGAATTTTAGAACAGGGACTATAGTTAGCTAATATTACACTTCAGTACATGCAAAAACCATCTTTAACTATTTCTAGTAATCTAGGGTGGCACAACGGGTCGACCCGTGCCCTGTTTTAATGGGTTATGAGTCGACCCGAATGTTTATAAATAAGAATTAATTGAAGCGTTACCCGACTTATAAACTACGAGTCGGTTTACGGGTCAAAGATTTTATGTGTAACCCTTTTGTAATCAAATTTTGGTTTTTGATCTAGAGAAGGACCAAGGATAAAGGAACCAATAATGAATTGTAATTGCAAATTTAGGTCCATATTTCATGTTTGATGTGACTCAATTATCATCTTATATAATGCTTTTAATGCAGACACCAGGATTGAACATTATTACTGAGTACATTATGGGTATCATACTCCCTGGAAGACCAATTGCAAATGTGTGCTTCAAAACCTATGGCTACATGAGCATGGCCCAAGCTGTTTCCTTCTTGAGTGATTTCAAATTAGGCCACTACATGAAAATCCCTCCAAGATCAATGTTTCTGGTTCAGGTAATCATCTATTCTACATAATAAAATTTACAATACTTCACAAACCAAACACATTGAAGGTGCGTTTGGATTATTCAAGATAATGCATTATCTCGCATTAAAGTGCATTATCTTGGAAATTCATCCACACCCTTAAGAGTGCGTTTGGTAATGCATTATAATGCATGAAATGTAGTTATCTAAACGAACCCTTAGATTATCTCTAACAGATTTTCTAAAATAGAGAAATTTAGAATTTTGAGGCAATATTCGAGGTGTGTTTTAGACTTTTAATCCAACAAATTCCCCATCGCATTCTCCGAAATAAGAAAAAAAAAACGGAGAAAAAAAGAACGGAAGATTCCTTAAATATAGAGAATTATCCAAATAAAATAAGGATTCTCCAAAAAGGAAAAGTTGTTAGATTGAAAGGTTAAATAAAGTGAAAAGTACGATTTTTTATTCTCCATTTTGAAGAAATTTTTGGAACAGTTCATAGGAACTGTGCTCGCAGGAACAATAAACCTTACTGTTGCGTGGTGGCTACTACACTCCGTAACAAACATATGCAACGACACTCTCCTCCCCTCCGACAGCCCCTGGACATGTCCAGGGGACCGAGTCTTCTTCGACGCGTCGGTCATATGGGGCCTAGTGGGCCCCAAGAGGATCTTTGGCCACCTAGGAAACTACAAAGCCATGAATTGGTTCTTCCTTGGCGGAGCGATTGGACCACTTATTGTTTGGATCTTCCACAAGGCGTTCCCCAAGAAGTCATGGATTCCGTTGATCAACCTTCCCGTACTCTTGGGGGCGACAAGCATGATGCCACCAGCGACGGCATTGAACTACAACTCATGGATTATAGTCGGAACAATCTTCAACTTCTTTGTTTTTCGGTACAGGAAGAGTTGGTGGCAAAGGTACAACTACATTTTGTCGGCGGCTTTGGATGCTGGTGTGGCTTTCATGGCTGTGGTCTTGTACTTCTCGCTTGGGATAGAGGATAGGAGCTTGAATTGGTGGGGAACAGCGGGCGAGCATTGTGATTTGGCTAAGTGTCCTACGGCTAGAGGTATTGTGGTTGATGGTTGCCCGGTTCATTAGTAATTGTAATTACGTAGGTAACTATAGACTATGATACAAATGTTGGCTTCAGCTTGTGTTCAAATGCCAAGTGAAGAAGGCCAAAGAAATTGTGGTGAAATTGAAATATGTTGTGTAACCTTTTGTATTGTTAATGTATGAAAAAATAGTGCTTCTTTGGTGTACAAGTGCAACAGCAGAGTTTAGGAATGTTCTAAGGTAGCTTTGATTAAGGAATGTTCCTTACAACTAACTATTAAGACAACTGTGATTAAGGAATGTTGTGTAACCTTTTATATCCCCTCTTTTTTGGGCCAACTGTGATTAAGGAATGTTCTAAGGTAGCTTTGAGTTTGATAAAAGAAAATTATTGGTTTGTATCTCAAGCCAATCTGATTGATAAGTACATTTCCTTACAACTAACTATTAAGACAATTAACCCAAGTGGAAAATATTCAAATCCATCAACCACCCAAGATTATTAAAATCGGGATTCTAGGATCGGATCACGGAAGGTCTCGTAGATAGGATTGTGAAATCGGAGCGCAGGATCGTAATAAACCTTACAAAACTTAATAACTTAGTTTATCGTACTTTCGTGAATTTCATGCGTTGAGGATGCTGTATGAGAGAACCGTCATAAACCTTGCAAATCTCGCAGCCACGAAGTCCTGTCTCTGCAAGACAAGATTCACAAAAACAGGGAAAACAAAAGAACACATTATGATCAAGATGCAAGACTTTAATCATTATTTAGAAGAATAACAAACAACAAGTTTAGTTTAGACAGAAAACCAATAACAAAAGAATGATTCAACCAAAACATTAACTTGAACCAGACTAGCATGCATAGTATATTAGCATCACTACACAGAGTCAATATACATACCAGTACCAGCTGGCCCTAGAACGCTGTAAGCGGAGCTAGCAACATCATGATCTTTTTCTAACTTCACTTCTGCAAAGAAGAGTTTATTCTTAGCTTCGCTTCGCCTTTTCAGCCTAGCAATGAAGTTGAGATGATGGACACCTGGCCTTGGAAGGAATCCACTCCGCCTACCCTTTAGAGCTTTTATAAACTTATAACCACAACCCTGATCAAAATTACAACACATATATTATATAAAGATAGCGTCAAGAAATGAGGAGCTATAGGCGGTTTTTCAAATGGAGTCATCAATTTGAAACTAACCCTTCCAGATAGACCAATCTTCTTCTTGTAACTAGATAAGGCATTCTTTGCCATTTTATGAACTTCACTTTCAGTTAAGAGTCCAGGGTCAAAGAATGTTACATTCATAGCCGACGAGCAGCTAAAAAAGATGCAAGAGTTCATCACATCAGGCACAAGCATAAAACAGAAATTTAGGAGATAAAATGGTAAAACCTAGCAACGAGTAATACCCCGATAGCCTAACAACACCCTCACGACGAGGCTTCTTCAAATCTCGTGGCTTTGACTCCCCGTCCTTATAATCAGCAGGATATCTATCAAGCATCTCGTATTCGACCTTGTCAGCCATATTTGCACCGTGGCTCATTAACAAAAGAGCAATCTGTCAGCAAGTTACAGATTATGAAAACAGAAAGCTTCAGAATGACTCTAAATCAGAATACATACAGTCTGAGCCACATGCAAAACACCTAACAGATGACTTCATAACTAACCATCTTAAACTCTTGTCATTTTCCCTAGTATACTTTTCTTAAGACATATAATATAATGCCCAATTAAGATTATCAAGTGTATCATTAGAATACGTTATTGCAGGATCATATCTCTCAGTCGATGTCGCAGCTATGCCAAAAGATTTCAAATACCTCTTTGTGATTGCATATCACTGCATGTGTAAGAGGAGTTTGGTCAGCTTAATCAACTACATCTATCTCTGATCCAGCACTGATTAAAAGTACACACATTTCAAATTCCCCTCCGAGGATTGCTTTATGCAAGGGGATGCACCCTACCTGAAATATATATTGGATCTTTAACTAAAAAATATATGATATTCATGTACAACAAGGGGAAACATGCACTAGCAACATGAAGTTGCAAACCTTGTTCCTGGCATTAATCTCGGCACCCAAACGAATCAAAGCCTGGGCCACCTTCAGCCGTCCAAAATACGCAGCTAAGTGAAGAGGAGTATCCATCCTATGAGTCTTTAGATTTACATCAGCTCATGTTACAAGTGTTTAGCAATTGTCAATAACTTTAGTAATATCCGCCATATTCCAAGGTTTTCAAACCAAATATAATATATTATTTATTTTAATAAATACTTTTCTCTAAATAAAGAGGGAATTTTTAATAGATCATAATAACCTTTATTTCCTCTTTTAAAAGAGAATTGTCAAGTAAATTAAATGTAATAAATCCTAATAAAATGTTGTAAGAATCTTGAATAAATAAAAAGGCATTAAATAAAAATAATATTTCATAAAGGTTGATTTTATTTAAATAAAAAGGTATTACATTAAAGCATAAAAATTCCGTTAAAAATCTAGCAAAAAGAATGCAAGAGCCGGGACTTGAACCCGAGACCTCTTGCATCACACTCACACGCCCAACCCCTCTAAATCCGCTAGACCATTTGCACTTTCTTACTCAACTACCCCACCCTTATTCTTTTATGTCCACTCTATCTTCTTCTTCTCCAAAATAGCCTGCAGGCTATGTCTGATGCACTGACGTAAAAGAAAAAACAAGGCCATTGCATGCCTTCTTCCACCTCTAGTCTATGGTACTAGCCCTATGACATCACAACCATGACATCATCATCCAACTAGCACAATTGCTCCTCATCCATTGGCCCTCCCCCATTGCCATGGATCTCAAGCTCCACCCACTTGGCCTATAAAAGGGGCATCAAATCAGCCATGGAACTCACACTTCTCATTCATTCTCCCTCTTCTTACAAATTGCTCTCAAAGCTCTCAAAATTTCAGCCCCTTCCATTCAAATTTCTCCATCCAAAGCCTCTTCCTCCTCCCCTTTGGACCACCGGCCGCCGCCCTGCCCACCGGAGCCCTCGCCGACGACCGCCGCCTCCTTCCTGCCGCCGCCACAACCTCGTCGGAGCCCCTGCCGCCGCCGCCCATCACCGCCGGCCTCCCCTGTCTTCTCTTTCTCTGTGTTCTGTAACACAGGAAAACAGTATAAATTCTAAAACCCTTATTTCTAGTTTATTTGATTTTATTAAGTTAATTTAAGTTATTAAAGTATGCTAGTAATAGTAAGAAGACTAAATAAAATTGTTTTGCAAAGTTTTAAGACTTATAAAAATATTATGTAAATCTTGTTAGTTGAAAGAAGGGGATAAATCCATTAAATAAACTATGGTTAAATTATTATATTGTAGTATGATTAGTAAAGACATGATTATTTAAATAAATTTTAAGAAGATCTTATAAAAGTATTTTCATAAATTTATTAGCTTATGATTTTGTCTCTATATTAAATATTACCCTTATAAAAGTATAATCTTTTCCAAGTTATAATATTACTTATCCCTAAGAGTAGAGAATATCAAGTTATATGAAAAATAAGTATATTAATGATAGTTATATTAATCATTTAATATAATAATAGTTTAATCTAACTCTAAGTGTAGAGAATTACTACAAGGCATAAACTTTTATTGTAAGTACAAGGGTTGTGACCATAAGATAATTATAAGATAAATTATAACATTATATTGCTAAGTATATAAAAATATCTCACATAACAAGATATTGTAAAGTATAGAAAGATATTATTTTGTGACTTAGGATATCATAAAAGTATGCTATAAGGAGATAGTTAGATATTTTAAACCATGATCATATAACTATATATATAAATTATGGGAAGAAACTTGGAAATAAAATAAATAAGAATATTTATTTTATATTATAATAATTTTGGAAATCTTACCTTATAAAATAAATAGAAATTTCTATTTATGTAAAGTTACTAAGAAATAGTCTAGTATTATCCTATCTCCATTTAATATCATCCCTATAGTTAAATAAGATTTTATTAAGAGAGTATCATTAATAAAATATTCCTTGTAGAGAAAATAACTTTAAATTAACATTTTGAATATCGTGAAATTAAGGAAATTATTTTTAATAATCAATGAGTTTTGTTTTAAAGGAATAAAAGGATATTATGAAATTAAAATAATAAGCCTGCAGGAAACCGCAAGTCTCTCGTAGACATAAAGGAATATTATTATTTTAATTTAGCCACCTAAATTATTATCATAATAATTTAGAATTCCATTCTCTTATACTAAGTACATGTGAGAAATCCGAACCTTAAAAGAATTCGTATTTAAAAGCCGTTCATGAATTCCGTGTCAATAGGTCGGGATTCTCATTCGAAGTTGCGAACCACACCTCCGTCTTATCACTAAATCCGTTATCGTCGGAACTAAGACAAGTGGAAATTCCCCCTTGTGACCTTTTATCGTTTCGTGAAATTCTCGATGTTGGGAACAACTTGTGTGCTAAGTAACAAAAAAGGAACATAGGAAATATCAATTGTTAGATATAACGACCCCATTGTTAGTCCGTTCTTTATTATCAATAGGATTATTTATGCTAGTGTGGTTGTGACCTTGATTGTTTACGGCCTCGTTAAGAGGTTAGTGTCGAACAAACTAGTGAGGGGCGCGAAAGTAGTCGACGCCTCTATAAAACTTATTAAGTCGTAAATGCCTACGTGTTTGAAGTACGACTTTCAGGATCATGATCCTATCCGCTCCGATTGGAAGGAGGGATGAGCGCACTCTAGCTAAGTGCCGGGAAACTGGGTTTCCCCTTGGTGGATCGGGCCATCCTAGCCCCCACCCCTTTAAAGAATCATTAATGAAATCAAATACTTTTCGACACCATAAGATAAGTGCCCAAGGCACACTTAAGATACCAGAACCGGACCGGTCTCAAATGATCGATCCGGCTCTCGGTCCGCTCAGGGCGCGAGAGGTTTTTAACTTGTATAAATTGATAACGTTCCCAACATAATCTCTATTCTAAAAGAAGTCTACAATCTGGTAGTTCTTCTCTTGATTGACGATCTATCTCCGCTTAAGATACGCTCTCCCTCGTACCGTTAAACCCCACGTAAATAAACCCTATCTTAAAACACAACCTGTTGTTATCTTCTTCGTTATTACTCAAATTACCGAATTACCCTTGGGAAATTTCCGTTCCCGCTTGCTTAGTCTATTAGACTAATTCTTCTTTTCCGCATGTTTGCCTGGCATATTCTCGCCCCTCGCGAATTATGTCAGAACCTAGGATTAATCACAAGGCGTAAGGTGAAGGGCAAAGGAAGGGCAAGAAGTTCCAAGATGTATTCGAATCTCCTTTTGGTTTATTTTCACTTATGCTTCAAAGACGGTTTCTTTTATGAATTGTAATTTCCGAACAAGCTTTTGACAATGTGATTTGGGTTGTAAGAACAAAGTCTTCTTCGGAAGCACCTTTTATTTATATGAGTATGTTTAATTCCGCATTTTTATTATTCTATATTATTCTAAAAGCCTTGGGTGACTTTGGATGGTAAAATCCGAGTCCAGTGGCGGTAATACCCAATGTTGTAAAATAGGGGTGTTACAATTATGGTATCAGAGCCGAATGTGATTTGGTTGACTCAGCATGGAGTGGTAATCGATTTCAATACCCGAACCGTAACCATCAACTCCAGAGGGAAGCACGTATGTAAATTCAAAGGAAAACGAGAAGAAGAAAATGGAAAAGTGATCAATGCCATGAAGGCCGGGAAGCTACTCCGACAAGGCTGCATTGGGTATCTTTGCTACCTCGAGTCGAGGGAGAAAGAGGTCATGGATATTCAAGAAATTCCAGTGGCCAGAGAATTTCCCGACGTCTTCCCAGAAGAGCTTCCTGGATTATCTCCACGATGAGAAGTCGAGTTTACAATAAGCCTCGAGCCTGGAACCGCACCAATCTCCAAGGCCCCCTACAGGATGGCCCCGCTAGAGATGAAAGAACTCAAGAGTCAACTCGAAGAACTGCTCGAGAAAGGATACATCCGACCAAGTGCTTCACCTTGGGGCGCACCCGTGCTATTTGTGAGAAAGAAAGATGGGACTTTCCGCCTATGCATCGACTACAGAGAGTTGAACAAGGTTACCATCAAGAACAAATATCCTCTTCCAAGGATAGACGACCTCTTAGATCAACTCCGAGGTGCAAAAGTTTTCTCCAAGATCGACCTGAGATCAGGCTATCATCAACTTCGGATCCGCGAGGAAGACATCCCGAAGACAGCTTTCCGCACCCGCTATGGCCACTACGAGTTTATGGTGATGCCATTCGGACTAACCAATGCATCTGCGGTGTTCATGGATCTGATGCACCGATGCTTCCATGAATACCTCAACAAATTTGTCATCGTCTTCATCGACGACATCCTAATCTACTCCGGAAATCAAGTTGAGCATGAAGGACATCTCCGGACGGTGCTACAGATTCTAAGGCACAATCAGCTTTACGCCAAGTTGTCCAAATGCGACTTATGGCTTAAATAAGTGGCTTTCTTAGGCCAAATCATCAACCAAGAAGGAGTTATGGTAGACCCGAAGAAAATCGAAGCAGTCTTAGAATGGAAAAAACGAAAGAATGTAAAAGAAATTCATAGCTTCCTAGGACTTACAGGGTACTACAGAAGGTTCATCGAAGGATTCTCAAAGATTGCCCTCTCGATGACGAAGCTACTCCGAAAGACCCATAAGAAGTTCGTGTGGGATGAGAAGTGTGAGGAAAGTTTCCAAGAACTTAAGAAGCGCCTCACGAGTGCACCAGTGCTAACACTTCCAGATGGACACGAAGATTACGATTTGTTTAAGTATACCTTCGACGTTATAAAGTTGAGGTGAACTAAATATGAAGTTTGAAGTTGATATGAGCCGAAACTGAAAATTATTTAGTAGCTGAAATTCAAACTTATTTTAACAAATCCGCCTTATAGCCTCAGGTAGTTGAGAAATATATAGATTTTTTTTTAAAAATTATTGATTGAAGATTTGGTTATTTAATCGCTTAATTTAAAAATATTGAGCAACCTAACTTGCCAACAATTCCCAATCTATAACTATATATTAAAGTTGTCCCTTTTCGAGCCACCAGAACGATTCTGGCCCCACCTCATATTTACAAAATTAAAATTTATTTCTATTATTAAAATTTATTTCTATTAAATTTTTTAACTATTTAAATTTATCTCTAACATCAAACAAATATCTATTTAGTATAACAATATCTTTTGAAAGCTTCCTTAAACAAGTATTTAAACTTAATGATAAATTTTTTTAAAAATATTTTACAATAAATATAAATCTTTTAGCATATATCTTTTGACGAATTTATTTATAGATATATTGATTTTCTTTTTGCATATATAGATATATATTTATAATGTTTAAAATTAATAAAAATAGATAATAAAATATTTAATAGATAATCTCTAAATTTACGTACATGAAAAGTAATAAAATATGACTAATATAATATTTAATCGTATCTAATTTTTACTTATTTTTTTGTCAAGAGTACTACCTAATTTTTACTTATTAATATCTTATTTATAATGTTTATTAAATATCGAATCGTAGTCGTACATGCTACGACGGATACAACTAGTCATTAATTAAAAGAAGGGATAAAAAATCCCAAAAACATTTTTTTAAAATCCTATAATTTAACGCCTATTTTAAAATCCTATAATTTCAAATTTCGTGCATCACATATGCTCCAAACTAACGCCTATTTTAAAATGCTATAATTATTTTCGATTCATTTCTCCTCAAACCTTCTTCGTATGGTGATAATTAAAAAGAGATCTCGAAAGATGCTTATAAGCACAAATAAAAAACTCTGAGCAACACAATTTGAGGTACACTAGACGAACGACCCAAAACTCGAACGAGGTACTGCATCTTCTACAACTTCAATTCCAACCTCTCTGTCATACTGAAACGATATTGATGACAATATTTGGTTTAAATCACTATATTTGTTGGCCAATATACCAAAATAATAACCATATGTATACTTAAGGACCGATTATTTAGCTCCGTGCGTATGCACGGACATCACCACTACTAACTAATAAACCCTTACTAAGTAATGTAATATTTTACGAAATAAAATCCTACTCTAACTATTAAGAGGTAAATAGTTTGATGTCACTCGGAGAATGTCCTGCACACCCATGAATGAAATGCTTGTTGAAGTGGTGAAAAGGAAAATGAAGAATCCCTTAATGCTAAAGAAATCACGTACTCCATAAAAATGTGTTGGAACAATCAAGAGAGTTTACACAGATAAATCTCTTATAACAATTTTAAGAGAACAAACTCACACAACATTACAATCTAAACCGGCTATATATCATTACGTAGTACAATATACCCTGCAACTTATTCAAAAGTTTCAAACCATTTCATAAAATATGCAAGATGGCAAGTTGGTTATGAAGTGAAGATGAAGTAGAGGAGGCTTTGGATTGAAGCTAGTTGTTTTGGCACTTTGGCATTGTTGTTCGACCTTCTCCTTTGTCATTTCGTATAATTTTCCATTAATAATGATCACTAATTGTAATGGTGGGGATGTGTTGCACAAGATGGAAATCTTCTCCTCCTTCACTAGCACCATCCTCTCTCTTTTCAAGCCTCTTGTAAAACTCTTTGGGCATCCAACCAACATGGAGGAGTTGGAGAGTTTGGATGTTACATATTCCGTCCGGAATCCTTTCCAATTCCCTGCATGATACAATATTAAGATGTTGCAGTTTAGGCAAGGCATCTTGTGTTATTCTCCATTCCTTCAATTTCGTCAAACCTTTCAATGTAAGCTCCTGGAGTTGCGGAAATCCAACCATATTCAGTGTATTCCCATAGTATGTGTTTGAGAGTAAATATAGTTGCCTTAGGTGATCAAGTGGAGCAATGAATTTGACCATATCTTCCTCTTCCTCAATCTGACTCTCCACTAGCTCCAATGACAAGAGTTTAGGAGGGCACAACCATGACTCCTGTTGCTTTATTATTAGAATCTTCCCGTCCAACACAAGCTCTTTCAAGGCTCGACAACTTCCCCATTTCATCTTACGCTGATCAAATCCCAATTCGTCGCCACAAACTTGAAGGTTTAGGGTTTCAAGATTGGGTAAATTGTTGCTGACACAAACACACAGAGCATCCACGCGTTGTTGAGTGCCTATTCTGCACAGCGTTAGTGCCCGCAAGCACTCTTTGTTACTAGCCTGTAGCTCCTTGACCAACTCTTCACAAACTGGAGATTGTGCCAATCTTTGCAACTTCATTAAATTGGCCACCCCTGATATTGCTGCACTTCGGTCTCCTTCATTTAGTAGATATAGTTCAAGAACTCTAAGCTGATCCATGCTGCCTACCATGTTCTCCGGCAACATTGAAATCCTCGAGGGGTCAAACGACGTCATATACCACTCAAATCTGTTGTCCATAACTAAGGTCTCCAAGTTTCTTAGTTTCTTTATGAAGTAAACATGCTCACGTTCGAACCTAAATCCTCTCAACCTCAAGCATCTTAAGAGAACCATATTTCCTATATGGTTAGCTGAGTCATCCAATGCAACGCCTTGAAGACACAAAACCCGGAGTTGTTTGAACGTTTCAAATGGAAATAACTCTTTGATTGAAGGAGATGAACCACCACGGGAAGTATCACGAATGTAAATCAAGGTCCTTAGACGTGGATTGTTCAATACCAAGGACGACTTCCTGTGTATGTAAATCAATAACAACAACAAAAAATCCGTCAAATTCAAACAATGCAATATTTCAAACCTCCAAAACATTACAGTTTTCAACTTTAATTATTTTTCTAAACAACACAGAAGAGTTGAAATTTTTAAGTAATGTTAATAAAATTAAAAATTAGCAATTAGAACAGGATTTGAATTGAATAAAACGATATATACTTGAATTTAAAACTACAAAATACCAATATAATACCTGATTTGAATGGTGGATTCATGTACTCCAAACCATATCATATTACACTATGAAACCACCATGTTTTATGTTCAATTAATATGTGTGATATACACTTAGCTAAGCAGTAAGCACTACATTCTTTCAAGTTATCATTACATTATTGATTAATCGAGCCTATGTGCAATGCAATGTATATATATATAATATTTATCTTTATTAGAGAATCTTTTCGTGCCATACTATTTTTCATCTATATACTATTATTACAGTCAAAATGTTCTCTCATGTGTATCATTTATTCAGCTATGCCACATAGCCACATAGGCAAATTTAAATATTCATTTACCCTTAATTTTTTTGTCTTTACATTTACTTATATATTATAATAGTATTATCCCGTTTATTATTCCTTGCCATATTCAACTATTATTAACTATATTATTAACTAGTTAAAGTCTCGTGATACTCATATGATAATTTTATTAAAAACTATACAATATTGTAATATTAATAAATTAATAAATACATATATATAATATCATAATTAAAATTATGTTAGTTACAAAAATTATTGTTTTTAGATCATACTGCATAATGAATAAGATAATGTTTGTAAATATTATTATATTAATAAATTATTAAATACATGTATATAGAGCTGTCAAAAGCTTACCTGACCCGAATCTCCCGGAAATTTTAGGGTCAAGACACGGAAATTTGAACCTAAAATCCTAAACAAACCGAACTCGATAGACCCGAAACTCGTTGGGTTCAAACCCGAAACCCATTGGGTTGACCCGATTTATTATATTTTTTAATATATATAATATATTTTTAAAATTATAATATATTTTGTTATTAAAATATGTAAAAATAATAGATTATTATTAAATATCATTTTTTAAATAAAATAATATTTTAATAATTGTAAAAAATTTGATTTTCTTGACATGTTGGGTCGACCCGACCAGCACGAAAACCCACAATGACCCGACCTGATTTGACCGATGACCCGTTACGACCCGAACCCGACACAACCCGACCTCGAAATAACCGGACCCGAACCCAATCCGACCGACCCGTTTGATAACTCTACATGTATATGATATTTAAAAAAATATTTAAAATAAATTTTCTTAAATGACTAAGTTTATGTATTAGGTTTTTTTATCTTTTATTTCGTAATGAATAGGACGAGGTTTGTAAATATGAAAAATATTAATATACCGATTGGTAGAGAAGATAACATAGAGAAAAAATACAATATAATACTGATAATTAGGGTTGGATATCTAGCAAGCATAATATAATTTATTAAGATACTTATTGAAATAGCCTACAGAGCCTGAGTGAGGAGTGGGGAGACAGAGAAGGAGGCAAGGTTAGCAGAGTACAAGGCAACAAAGAAGGTAGCAAGAAGGGCGAGGGCAGCCGCGAAAGAGTCAGTGTATGAGAGTTTGTACAAGGCACTGTACGAAAAAGGGGGTGAGCGAGTTCTTTATAGGTTGGCAAGGGCAAGAGAGAGGAGGATCAGGGATATAAACAAGGTAATGTGCATCAAGAACGAAGAGGGACGTGTACTAGTGGAGGACACGCATATTAGACATAGATGGGAGAGGTACTTTTGTGGTCTTCTAAATGAGGGTTGCGACTTGCGAGTCGGTGGAGAACATGCAGGTGTATAAAAACAAGGGAGATGTGCAGCAGTGCAACAGTTATAAGGGCATCAAACTTATCAGCCATACGATGAAGGTGTGAGAGAAAGTTATAGAATTGAGATTAAGACGGATGGTCGTGGTGTAAAAAAAACAGTTTGGTTTTATGCCGGGGAGGTCGTCCATGAAGGTCATCCATCTTTTGAGGAGGTTGACAGAGGCGTACATGGAGAGGAGGAAAGATCTACACATGGTGTTTATAGACCTGGAGAAAGAATACGACAGAGTACCACGAGAGTTGATCTAGCAGTGCTTGGAAGCCAAAGAAGTGTCATGCACGTTTACTAGAATAGTCAGGGACATGTATGAGGGTTCAAGCACCAGCGTCTGCACCCCGGGTGGAGATATAGAGTACTTTAAGGTAGGAGTTGGCCTACACCAAGGTTCAACGCCAAGTCCCTTCCTTTTCACGCTAGTATTGGACGTTGTGACTAGAGAGATCCAGGGGAGGTCCCGTGTGCATGTTGTTTACATATGACATCATCTTGGTGAATGATTTCGGAATGGGCGTCAGTGACAAACTCGAAGCTTGGAGGGAGAAGTTCGAATCCAAGGGCTTTAGATTGAGCAGGTCCAAGACATAATACATAGAGTTTAAGTTCGGGCAAGGTCGGAGCACCAATGAGGAAGTACGACTAGGAGGGGAAGCAGTCACGAAAAAGGAGAGCTTCAGGTATTTGGGGTCAGTCATGCAGAGCAACGATGGTATAGAGGAGGATGTCACATCTCAAATTCAAAGAGGGTGGCAGAAGTGGAGAGCAGCCTCAAGAGTAATGTGCGATAAGAAAGTACCTCTTAAATTCAAGGGCAAGTTCTACAAAGCAGTTGTTAGGCTGGCCATCCTCTATGATGCAGAATGTTGGCCGACTATAAGAGCGCAAGAGCAGATGTTGATGGTAGTGGAAATGTGAAACCTCACTGGGTCAATGTTGTTGTTGTATACTTATTGAAATAATTTTTTGAAGTTAACTTATTAAAGTTATGCCACATGTTGCAATTCTTTAAACACAAACGATTTCTGCTTTATAATGTATTAGAGCATTTGCAATGATGAGTAAAGCCTAGTTTGTGCGTGACTGTTTTTAGAGGATGCTCTTCGAAGTAGGTATGAAGCTTGTTAGAGCACATGACTAAGGCGAGTACTATCTTTTCTAGGGAAGTGTGGTTGGTCTCAACAGAGAGGAGAGGTCAACTCACGAAGTATACGGGTTGTTGTTGACAGTCATGTTCCCTAACCAGAACCCCACTGATAGTGTTCTCTGTCACAACCATGTACAAATAGAGTACTTCCGCGTCTTCTGGTTTTGCAAGGAGTAGGGAGTTCGAGAAGTACTTCTTTAATTCTTGGAAGGCCTCCTCATGTTTCGGTGTCCATTTAATGCACTTATTTTTTCAGAGCACCTCGTAGAACAGACGACAACGGTCAGCTGATTTAGAGATAAATCTATTTAATGCGACAACTTTCCATATGAGCTTTTGGACATCTTTCACACTTATATGAGATTTAAAAGAGACAATTGCCCGCACCTAATCCGGACTGGCTTCTATCCCCCTTTGGGTGACAAAATACTCGAGAAACTTTCCAGATTTTACACTAAACGTGCATTTATGAGGATTCAACTTCATGTTGTATTGTCTCAAGATCTCAAATGCTTCCTCCAAATGAAGATGATGATTAGAAGCTTTTTTAGATTTAACGAGCATGTCGTTTATATATATATATATATAAACTTCCATCGTCTTTCCTATTTGCCTCTAGATCGAACATCTTATTCACCAATCGTTGGCATGTAGCCCTTGCGTTTCGTAAGCTGAATGGCATTACTTTGTAATAGTATGTACCTTGACTGGTGATCAAGGTGGTCTTTTCCTAATAGCCCTCATACATGCGAATTTGGTTGTATTCACCGAAGGCGTCCATGAATGTCAAGAGCTCGTGTCTAACTATGGCATCAACCAATGCATCAATATGTGGGAGTAGGAAGGAATTCTTGAGACAAGCCTTGTTTACATCCGTGAAGTCTACATACATTCTCCACTTCCCCTTTTTCTTTGGTACGACCATGACGTTCGCTAGCCATTCTGGATACTTGACTACTCTGATCTTTCCAAATTCCATCAACATGCCTACTTCTTCATCCACTAGCTTATTTCTTTATGTTGTAAATTTTTTTGTTTTCTACTTCATTGGAGGATGACTGGGATCCGCGTTTAACTTGTGAGTGATGACCTCTGAGTCGATACCCACCATATCTACATGTGACCATGCGAAGCAATCTGTATTTTTGTGTAGGAATGTTAACAGTTCGTCTTTCATTCCGGTCGTCGTGGGACGAATTATTTTTGTGTAGGGCCTGTACCAATCCTTACGGGTCGTCGTGGGACGGATTCGTCCAAGGTCACTTCATCCACCTGACGATCATCTTCCCTCTAGCGCGAGGTGGAATTTGTGGTTGTCGTTAATTGCTACGTTGATTTTTGGCTAGTTGAAGGCTTCAACGCGGGTCTATAGGATTCCCTTGATGAATTCTGATCCCCTTTAATCTCTTGAATTCCTCACGGCATCGGGAATTTTACAATCTGGTGATACGTGGACAGAACAACTCTCATATCATCGAGCCAAGGTCTGCCCATTATGACATTTTAACATTAGGGGCGATCTATGACCGAGAACCTCACGTGAATGTTCACCCCCTTTGCATACGTGGATAGTGTTGAAACCCGAATATAATAGCGCTAAGTACGAGATTTTATTAGATATTAACTCTCGGGTTTTATACAACCAAACTGATTTTATACATAGATTATTCCTCCTCCCCCACCCTTCATCTAATTATTTTTGTACTCCTCTTTACAAATAAAGTTTTTTGGACTTTATACCGTAAATAGCACGATCTCACTCGAAAATCTAACACATCGAATCTAGGTACATGAAAAGATCCCGACCCGGATAGGTTTTTTGATCCATTATTTTGTATTGCTACCTTACTATTTATAGTAAATGGAGCTAATTGCTTGAACTTTGTTTGATCGATGTGGAAAGAGCCACAATTCGCCTATGAGACTATGGTGCATGGCCCTACGGGGAGACTTGCATGAATAGAAGCTTCCTTTTTATTTCCATCTTTTATGGTTGGGCCAACTTCACATATTTAGCTCATGGGAAAGGCCCACTTGTATTTCCATCACTCCCACTAAGCTTATGCATCAATGCTTCCGTGGATCCCATGCAACCCATAAGTGGCATGTCGCTTTAAACTGTTCACTCATTCAAATTGCATTTCAATGCGTGCATGCAACACGACATTTTATCTTTTCTTACTTGAATACTAAATTGTCCTTGGTTATATATTTAGCCGTTATTTCGCGCACATTATCTCTCCAACGGTGTGCTTCACCTATCTGGTGAACCCTACTAGAGCGATGGATTGTTTATCCACGTCATCTTCACTCAGCCACATCTCCTTTAATGCCCCAAGTGTCATTAGATTCGTGGAACCGCCAGTGTCGATCAACATTCTTTTTACTAGCACATTCCCTATGTACAAGGATATCACGAGACCATCATGGTGAGGTCCTTCTAGACCATCGGTGTCGGCCTCGTCGAAATAGATCATGCGATTATAACCATGTTTTTTCGAGGGCACTGACCGATGGAAGGAGTTTTCTCTAGCATTTTTGCTTGGTTGATGAGTATGTGAACCCGCATATGTTTGATCCCTCAGTTATGACATTCACCACACGAGATGGTACTAGCGACAAGGGCCTTCCCGCTTTGGATGCTTCTATCACCCCTTGGGGAACCTAGGCATTCGGGGCGTCTTCTGTTATCCTTCCTCTAGATACCAAGAATGTTATTTCCCTTTTGTGTGCCACACACTCGTTTGTCACGAGACCATAGTCGTCGTGAAAATCACACAACTTGCTCATATCTCTATTCGGGTGCGGCTTCTCATTCCTTTCCCACCACCTGATGCTTCTTCCCAACTGTGATAGGTTTTTGATGAGCTCCTCTAGGGATATTCCCAAATTGAACTCTTCATACTTGGAAGGCAATGGCTTGACCGCATTCGGAGACGAAGGCCTTGCATCGACGACATTCACTTTGACAACCTCTAAATGAAAGCGACGATAGGGTTGGTCTTGACGCTCCCGTTGATGGTCGGTGGTGACGTTTTTCTCTATTCGTTCCCATACGCTTGCTTACTTCCTCAGCTTCAGATCTTCCTCGAGTCGAACTTGGACTAGAGCTTTGGTTTGTACGTCTTCAAAGTTGTGACAAGGGTGCCTCGTAAGCTCTTTGTACAAATCTCCCTCTTTGACGACCCCCAATCGGAAAGCCTTGATGTTAGTCGACACGTCGTAGTGCAGGATGGAAACCTTCTCTCGGTTAAATTTATCAAGGTATTCCCGGGTGGATTCTTTGGGTTTTTGCACTATGTGGTAGAGATCACTCGACTGTTTCTCAAACTTTTGGCTACGGGCAAACTGCACCCTGAAAGAATCCATCAACTCGGCGAAAGACCTTATACACCCCATGGGGAGTTTCATGAACCATTTCAAAGCTGGTCCCGCGACAGCTGCACCGAACCCCTTACACAGCAATGCTTCCCATGATTTTTATGGGTCCATGCAAGATTGCAAGTCATCACCTTCTGTTTGAATTTATCGAGGTGTTTGTCGAGATCACTTGTTCCGTCATAGGCAACCATGGAAAGAACCGAGAACTTCTTTGGTATTTCGACTTTTGCAATTGAGGGAGCGGACGGTGATTCATCATACCCATCCATAGCTTCCCTTTCTATCGGTCGAGGGACCTAGGGATTCTAGCTATATGCTTAGTGAACATCTTGAAGTGATCGCGGATGATCTCCTCCAAGTAAAGAGGACGACGCCTATCTTGATCATTGTCGTCTTCCATGAAGGTATCTTCGGGATAATGCGGGTTAACCTCCTCTGCTAATTGGAGGTGAATAGGAGGTCTCGTTCTTCCCCCTGTATTGTGTCCTTGCGATGGAAAAGTGGACGGTACCCTTGGGACGGTGTCAAGTGGAGTTATGAACTCGATACTAGTGGCTCGGGCACCATGGCCTGTCGTATTCATTGATGTTCACTCCCCACCGTCGAGACGAAGCTTGGTGGCTATGCCTCAGTATCTCTCGTAGTTCCGGCGCATGGGCCTACCGAGGACACCGAGCGCAATTGTAACTATAAGCCCTCGTTGTCGGAGGTGAGGCGCGCAATGCTTGCTTTGTGTTTTTTGTTGCAAGCACGTTGATCGGACAATTCTTTCTCCAAGTTATGGAGCCTCTAGGCGAACTCTGCCAACTTAGCTTGGTAATCGACTGTCGATGGTTCCTCGCGACGGTCCTATTCTTGGAGGTTATTGTGCTGCTTGTATGTTTCTTCTTCATGATTAGCCATGGTGACAATTGTTTCGTTGAGCCTGGTGTTCAAACTCTTCCGATTATTCCCCACGGTGGGCACTAATTTATTTTGGGTGAAAATTATGAAGTACTTAAACGCTCTAGATTTGGGTCACAATCGAATCAATCAAGCGAGAGCAATGAAGATTAAAAGTGAGAAGATGAATTTTGTGTTTATTGACCGAGGTGCTCCTAGATCAGGACTACAAATGACCAATGTTCTTTCATTTCTTTTATTGTTCGTACATACCTAGAATCTATCTCCTTTGCTACTTTTCTATCTCAAACCCCCATTCCGTTACCCCTGAAGCCACGTTTGTGCCCTTGTTAGCATCCGAGTAACCGTCGCCCCACTATCCACGTTGTTGGAAGTGGAGGGCAAACATTGCAACTACTTCGTATCCCGTTTTCTTCGAAGCCGTCAACGATCGTCTTCAACGTAGTCAAATGACCACGGTCTTCGCCTATTCATCCATCATTGGTTATGATCTGGGCCGAGATATCTAGGCAATTGGGTCTTACGCTCGATGGGCCGAATGAGAAAAGCTTAGGCCTAGAAAGGGAGGATCCAACAACGATGACCAATGGCAAATAGGTTTCATTCGTAATATTGGTTCATGTACGATGCCTATGGCGGAACTTTGGGGTGTTTTACAGGGTCTTCACTTAGGTTGGAACAGGAGCTACAGGAGGGTTTGTTTGGAAGTAGATTCGCAATTGGTGATTTTATTTCTAAACAAGCATGTGGATCGTTATCATCCCCTCTTTATCTTGCTAACTCAATGCCAAAGCTTAATTTGTAGGGATTGGCACTTTCACTTCTGTCATATTTATAGGGAAGCTAACATAATTGCATATTATTTAAGCTTTTTTCGCTTTTTCTATTGAACTAGGTTTTCATGTATTGTTGAGCCGCCTAAGGGTGTTTTATATTTGTTTTTTGCTAATGTTAAGAGGTCAGGCTATCCGTCGTTTGATTACTACTTAGCCCGCTTTCCTAGTTAATAAAAACTCCCTAAAAGGAACGGAGAGTACCGACTCGACAAAACAATGTATAATCATGCATAAAATCATTATGGTAGCTTAAAAAACAAGGTACATTCCATACCTATCGTAGACTTCGAGTTGAAAGTCTTGGTAGATGATAGCCCGATAACTTGATGGTTTTATATAGGTGGTTGTGGTTGTTGTTGGTGACCATGATAATACCTTAAAGAAGTCCCGTTTATCTGCTTTATTTATGCAAAGATCCCGTATCAAATCATGAATGCGGACTTTAATTAAATCTCCACCGTAATCCCTTTTTGTAGCTTGAATAACGCATCGTTGGACCAACTCTTCCAAGTAATTCCTCGCTACCTCCTCGAGTCCCTGACTTTCATGATATTGATCCGGCTTCACAAATCCTTCGCTTATCCACAAGTCGATTAAATCGTCAACCCGTATTTCTCGATCTTCTTTGAAAGAGCCGAGATAAAGAAAGCATGTCTTTAGGTAATAAGGCAAATCGGAATAGCTTAACTCCAACACTTTCTCAACCGCTTCACTATCATCTCCCAATATATTTGATACCACACGATCTTTGATGTTCTCCCATTTTTGTATGGTGCTCTTGGTTCCCAAAAGTCCAGCAAGTGCAACGATGGCAAGGGGCAAGCCGTCGCATTTTTCTAGCATCTCCCTTCCTAGCTTCTCATAATCACCATCCTCTTCAAAATTGACACTACCTTCAAAACCATTGCCAACTATTCTTGAAAATAGCTCCCAACTCTGTTCTGGTGTGAGGCGACGCGCTCTGTGAACATAGAAAGCACCGAATCTCGGAAACATAACAATTTTTTCCTTACGAGTCGTGATCAAGACTCTACCATTCCCTGCTAGTAGCGATGGGAGTAACTCTTGTAGAGCATTTTTCTCCCACACGTCATCAAGAACAACCAAACACGAACCACCTTCCTCAAGAAACTCTTGAAGCTTAATATCAGGGATCGACTTTTCAGCTTCCAAAAGCGTAACCCCAAGCATTGCACATATTTGAAGTAGAAGATCGTGAGCATTCCACTCTTGAGAGACACAAACCCATGCACGCCGACTTCGAAAGGCCTCCTTAATCTTTTCATGATTGTAAAACAATTTCGCAAGAGTGGTTTTTCCAGATCCGCCCATGCCAACAATCGTTGAGTTAGCCCCATGCTCGCCGTCCTTTCCGAGGAACTTATCGACAAGAGTGTTGGCATCTTCCTCTAGACCAACGATGATCTCATCTCTCGTTATGATTGGGCTAGTTAGAAGCCGCTTCCTCTGATATGTAACTTGGTGAGAGTTGTTTGGCAAATGGTATCCTTCCGGCCTCTGGAGAGTCTCGCGCAATTTTTCTCTAATCTCTGCGACCCTGTTTGCTAGGCGGTGCTTGCGGATAAGAGGATTTGAGGCGGGGGAGAAGAATGATTTGAATCGATTCTTCTTCTTCTTCTCCTTCTGGGCTTGCTGCAATTTTTGGTCGATCAATTGATCAAGGAAGTCTTCAATCTCGGGGAGAATTTGGATGAAATGCTCGACTTTAGTTTGCAAGACATGGTTAAGGGTTGCTTGGCGTTCGATTTCATCTATGTCCTTGAGATAACTCTCAATGAGCTGAAGCTCCCTTTGAAGGCTTTGGATTTCCTCCTTTTCGTCTACAAGCAAGATGGTGGCTTCATGCTTTAAGAGATCGAACAATCGCTCAAGAAGAAAGCTTAAAGGCTCAAAACTCATCTTAGTTCATTTGGAGGCAAGAGAAGGATGAAGGCAGGCTTGTAGTAATGGAGCAAACTAAAACAAAACTGGAAATTTTGGTAAAGCTTCTTATGGAATAATGGAACCCAAAGTGTAGAAAGAATCTAGCTTTTACGTTTTCATTTCCAACAAGTCAGTAGCCCCACCGTGTGATGTGAATGTGATCGATAAATGGCCAGGAACTAAGGAGAGACTGATTATATTTCAACAAGTCAGTAGCTTTTACGTTTTTTTTTGGTCCAAGTGATTAGGCCTTATCACACAAAACTTATCTAGCTTTTGAAAATGTGTGATACATAGGCCTTCAAAAACTGTGGCAGACTTTGATGACCGGAAACAAGGCATGTGATCATATTTTTACGTTTTTATATATTATCAGGAGGATGGATATGTAAAATTAAAAACTAAGGAGAGACATTATATTTACAGTGAGATTGTATGCGCAAGTAAAAATAAATTTTATTTTATTTTATCTCCAAAGCTTTAAAATATGAGAATGATTGTGCATTTTTACGACTGTGCCTTTTTTTATTAATATGATTGTGCATTCTCTTATTTTATTGTGTTATTTTTTTCATGTGAATGTTTAATATGTGACGGATGAGTGTATATTTTTATTTAATATATTATGTATTTTTACTTGATATAACTGTGCATGTTCTAATTTCAATGTTTGAATTTTTTTCATGCTAGTCTTTAATGAGTGTAAAATATATAAAAAATGATTGTGTATTTTCTTATGTAGTTTTTCCATCGAAATTTAATAAGCGGCAGTCGGAATCATGAGGGTCTGTTCGGCGCTTCAAATCTGATACGAGTTGATGTTGATGATGATGATGATTTTATGGTTGATGCTGATTTTATAAGTTAATTTTAGGAGTTGAAATTATTAGCTTATTTTTGTGAAAAATTATGTAGGTGTTCGATAGATTAAATTGATCGAGATTGATTTTATAAAACATGGATGCAAAATTATCAAAAAGAATATATTTATAAATTTATAAAGAGAAGAATTTAATTATACTGTATTTGCATTTAACTTATTTAAGTAGAGAGACACGTAGCTTTATATAAGTGGAGGCACAGCCTTGGTAGCATATTTAGCCACGGAGGATCCGGACTGAATAAGCGGTGGTTGCTTGTTGACGTTTAATTTTGAACATTAGCATTCTTCAATTGGACCACTTGAGATGTGAACGATCAAGGATACGACTCAAGGACAAGGGTCCATTCAATGGTCCCAATTATTATTAATTCACTGGTCCCATGTGTGATTGATCCATCCCGGCCAAAAAACAATCAACATAAATTGATCAAATTTTAAGGCTAAGACCAAAACAACTTTTGAGTAGTAGGCTTACACATCTTTTGAGATTTTTTTAAACGGTAAGATTTAGGAGGTTTCCATCAGGAAGTACGTCCTAAAGCATTTGAAGGATTACTGATGAAATGCATTAACGAATTATGACCTAGCTTAGAGATTTTATCGACCACAATGTTAAAATTCATGCTCACATGATTAATTCGGATAGTCTCGGACCAAAAAAACAAGACCGGAAAATCTGAAATAACAATATCTTTATTCCATGGGCACTGGCCCGTTTTTTGAACATTTAGGATTGTCAGGTTGTCTTCTTCTATTTCCAGATTTCTGATCCCCGTGTTTTTAGCTTGGATTATTCCTTCTCGTAGTGCCAGTGCTTCAAATTTAGCAACTGAAACCCGACTGTAAGTTGAATCTGAGGCGTACGGGGCCTCACGAAAATTTGATTTTACCATTTTATTCCTATTTGTCCCAAATCTATTTTTTAGTTCAAAGTTTGAATTGGCGGCGGCGAGGCAGTAATGACTAAAGGGGCTGCAATTTTCATGGGAAGATTGGGAGGAGATGCCAGCGACAGAGAGAACGCTTCGTCGATAGTCTCCAAGCCACCAACATGAATGCCGAAAAGATGGTCAAAGGCTTTGGAGCGTGGTGGGTGTCGTCTCGCTTCTGACTGCGCCCTGGTCTACCCCCGACAGAAGGAGGATCCTTGGAACTCAGTCATCACATGCGCCTCCACCTTCGTAATACTTTCGCTCTTCCAGGTTCTCGGTCATGCCTCCTGTAACACCTCGTCTTTAACACCGGGATGATACTTGATAGTAGACCTCATGTGTGTTCAGTTAGGCTAGCATGACAACAAATTCACAGTACGAATCTGATACGGCAGATATGGGAAAATCAAGACCGGTTCGAATTCGGCATCGTCCGAAGAGATATGAGGATTAGTATTTTAGATAATTTTTAGATTTTTGATATTTCAGACATTATTATTATTTTATGTAATTTTTTATAAACTAGAGCTTTGCTCTCTTCTCGGGTTTTCTTTACGATTCTTTCCCGGGATGCCTTTTTTGAACCGTTAGGGCTTAGGTATAAATACTCTTGGTTTTACTCCTTCTAATTTATCCAAGAAAATAGTTTGCCCTAATTTCCTTTAGCTTCTTTGTTTACTGCTATTGCTTATCCGAGTCGGATTCCACACCGGATTAGGCTCAACCCCCTTGACCAACAAGGGTTCGATACGCGGTCCACATCAGGCTCGTATCAACTGGTGCTTTCATCTGGAACCACCATGTCTACACCGACGGATGACTCCGCAGCCACACCCGATTTGCGTGAATTGGTTCTTCAATTGACCGATCAAGTTCAGACGCTTCGTTGCGATCTCGATCTGCAGAAGGCTAGCAACGCGAACTTACGCGAGTTCGTGCAGGGACGACCGAACCCTAGCATCGCAATCGCAGCCACGCCCATAGCCGTCGCACCGTCTTCGCACCCGCTGGAAGGCTGGCCGCCAAACCCGAACCCTAATTCCGCGTCGTAGAATACTGCGGGTTGGCTACAGCCGGCGTGGGTCACCAGCAGCGCCCCGCCTCCTTCGCTGGGCTGGCCGCCACCGAGTGCTACGCCATGACCATCAAACCTACCTTCGGCGTCGGCAGATTGGACCGCGCCCCAGATCCAAGGCGCGAACAGATTTTTCCACCGCGACCCATGTGCGAACCCTCGTTCTTTTACTCCGGACTCTCGGGTTACGATTAGAGCTCCGCCCGGGCACGATAGTCTTCCTAAAATGAGGGTTGATCTGCCTCGCTTCAATGGCACGGATCCGAACGAGTGGATTTTCAAAGTACAGGCCTATTTCGGTTACTTTTCTACAGCCGATCATGATCGTCTGAGGCTCGTCGGAATGATGTTTGATCACCCTGCATCCGATTGGTTCCTCTATCAACGTCACAATTATTGTGGCGAAACATGGTCTGCTTTCTTGCGCTCGGTCCAACAGCGCTTTGATCCGACGTATTATGAGGATTATGTCGGCCTTTTGGCCAATCTGAAACAAAAAACGACGGTCATTGATTATCAATCTGAATTTGAGGCCTTGTTGAACAAAGTTACTGGCTTATCAGAAACCACACTGATTTCTTTATTCAAAGCAGGTTTAAAGCAACCGATCCGCCGGGAGTTGAATTTGAGGAATCCGGTGGCATTAGCGGAAGCCTTTGCGCTCGCGCGAGAGCTCGCGGCGTCGTTCGCCGAGACTACAGCACCTTGGACTTCGAACCGCCGCACGTGGTCCCCAGCAGGAGGCCGCCAGCCAACTACTCAACTACAGTCGACGCCTACACCGACCCCAGGCACAGCAACTCCGACACCGCCTACCTCTAACGGTAATTACTCCACTCTTCCAATTAAGCGTCTTACTATGGTTGAACGTGATGAACGCACTAAAAAAGGCTTGTGTTGGAATTGTGACGAGAGGTACACACGGGGACATCGCTGTACACCACGATTTCTGGCGTTATTAAGCTGTGATGAAAGCGAGGGAGAAGACAGTGAGGATGCACATGAAGAACTCGCTGTCACGGGGGATATCTCAAGCCTTAATTCTATGGAAGGCCCTCCCGAATCCACGCTCTTTGAAATTATCCGAAGATATTAAGGGCGTACAGGTTCATGTTCTGATTGACGGTGGAAGCACACACAATTTCATTCATCCGACACTGGCCGAATCATTGCACTTGTCGTTGACAAAAACTGCACCATTCCGAGTCTTTGTTGGCAACGGAGCTTATCTTTTGTGCACCCATCAATGTCCGAGCACCGCCATCTGTTTGCAAGGGCACAATTTTTCTATCGATTTATATGTCCTAGCTGTTCATGGACCGCAGGTTGTTCTCGGAGTTCAATGGCTACAAACACTGGGTACCGTCGCTCATGATTACGCTAAATTAACTATGCAGTTTCAGTGGAATGATACTATTGTGTTTCTGAAAGGTGACAGGCAGTTTCCGAAACAAATTTCTATGTCTGCCCTTCACTCTTTATGCGCTTCTGACGCGATCTTAGAGTGTTTCGAGCTCCTGAGTATTTCGACCACTGCAGCCTCGGTGACGGACGAATTTCCGGCGGATCTCATTCCGGAATTGCGCGCCGTCCTCGAGCACCACTCCGCCGTGTTCTCGGTGCCGGATGGCCTTCCACCGCCGCGGATTTGGGACCATCACATCCATTTACAGCCAGGTTCTAAGCCCGTCAATGTCCGACCCTACCGTTATCCACACTTTCAGAAGTCCGAAATTGAGCGACAGGTGAAAGCCATGCTGGATCAGGGAATTATTCAGCACAGCACTAGTCCGTTCTCCTCTCCAGCACAGCTGGTCAAAAAGAAAGACGGCACTTTCCGCTTCTGCATCGATTAAAGAGCACTCAACAATATCACGGTCGCAGATAAGTTTCCTATCCCAACCGCTGATGAACTTTTTGATGAATTACGACATGCGGTTATTTTTACTAAGCTTGATCTTCGATCCGGATATCATCAAATCCGTATGCATTCTGCTGATATCTAAAGACAGCTTTTCGGACACATGAAGGCCATTTCGAGTTTTTAGTCATGCCATTCGGACTGACTAATGCCCCGTCCACTTTCCAAGCGGCTATGAACCACTTGTTTGCTCAGTATTTACGGGATTTCGTTATTGTCTTTTTTGACGATATTCTGATTTATAGCCCATCAGTTGAAGATCATGCTAATCACCTGGTGACTGTCTTACAGATTTTACAGGCTAACCATTTCTTTATCAAAGGTTCCAAGTGTTCTTTTGGAACGGCAAGCGTGGAGTACCTGGGCCATATTGTTTCTGCAGGCAATCTATTAGCAGATCCGGCCAAGCTGTCCGCCATGTCGGATTGGCCGATACCCCGTTCGCTCAAGCAACTGCGCGGTTTCCTTGGTTTGACAGGCTATTACAGAAAATTCATCCGCAATTATGCTTTGCTGGCAGCTCCTCTGACTGATCTTTTGAAGAAGGATAAATTTCTTTGGTCTGAATCAGCTGTCGTAGCCTTCCAGCACTTGAAAGATGCCATGCTGAAGCCGCCTATTCTGCAGTTACCCGATTTCTCTAAAGATTTTGTTGTAGAAACAGACGCTTCTGATGCTGGTGTGGGTGCCGTGCTTTTATAGGACGAACGACCACTAGCATTTTTCAGCAAGAAATTGGGTCCTCGACGCCGCCGGTCTTCCGCTTATCATAGAGAGCTCTTTGCTATTGTTTCCGCTGTTCAGAAGTGGCGTCAGTATTTTCTCGGCCGTGAGTTTCTGATTCGCAGCGATCAAAAAAGTCTTAAAGAGCTCCTCACTCAAGTTATTCAGACCCCGGATCAGCAATTCTTTATGCGAAAGCTTATGGGGTACAAATTTCGCATCGAATATAAACCCGGCGCTAGCAACCGCGTGGCGGATGCGCTTTCGAGAAATATGATTGATGATGACGCCGTGATCTCTCAGCTTTCAGCATTCTCCGCGCCTCTGCCAGACATACTCCAGCGCTTACGTTAGGAAAACGCGGATTTACCGGATTTGCAGGCGTGGCACACCGAGTCTAGTGCCGGCACTTTAGCCGCTCCTTTTCGAGTACATGCAGGGATTCTGTACTATGGCCATCGCTTAGTGGTAGGTGCGGCCTCCCCCCTCAAGGCCGAGATTCTGGCCGAATTTCACGCCTCCCCCACCGCCGGACATCCAGGCGTCGATAGGACTTTCCGTCGCGTCTCCGATGTATTTTTTTGGAAGGGCATGCGCGCTGATGTCAAGCGCTTTGTGGATTCATGTTTGATTTGCCAATCTACCAAGTACAGTACTAGTAAGCCAGCTGGATTACTTCAACCCTTGCCTGTGCCTCAGCAAGTTTGGGACGACGTGTCCATGGATTTTATTACGGGATTGCCTCCGTCCCGTGGTAATACTACTATTTTGGTCGTCGTTGATCGACTCTCCAAATATGCGCATTTCGGAGCTTTGGGGACATCTTTTGACGCACCTCGCGTGGCTACCATGTTTGTGGATCTTGTAGTTAAACTGCGTGGTATTCCGACTTCTATTATATCCGACAGGGATCCGATTTTTCGTAGTGCATTTTGGTCGGAAATACACCGTTTGAGCGGCACTAAATTGCGTCATAGCACAACTTATCATCCACAAACGGATGGCCAAACGGAAGTTAAGAATCGAGGTTTGGAGCAATATCTCCGCGCGTTTACACAGGGACGGCCGCGCCGCTGGTTTGATTTCCTTCCATGGGCCGAGTTAGCCTTGAATTCTATGTTTCATGAGGGTCTCGGCATGTCTCCCTTCAAGGCGTTGTATGGTCGGGACGCACTGCCAATTGTGCGCGCCACTATTCCCATGGGTCCTCCCACGCCGGCGGCTGAGGCGATGCGCGATCGGGAACAAGTGCTTGAGTTAATTCACTCCAACCTTACAAAAATGCAACAGCGGATGTGCACTCAGGCTAACAAGCGTCGGAAAGACGTGAATTTTGAGGTTGGTGATCTCGTCTTATTAAAACTGCAACCGTATCGGCAGCATTCTGTCAGCCGGCCTCTCTCCGCCAAACTCGCTCGACGTTTTTATGGTCCTTTTAAGATTCTTGAGCGGATTGGTTCTGTTGCATATCGCCTTGATCTCCCGGCTTCAGCTCGCATTCATAATGTATTTCATGTGTCATTGCTTCGGCCGTTTGTGTCGGACGGATCCCAAATTTTGCCCGCCTCCTTGCCTACTGAATTTCTATATGACCGGCCGATCTCACGACCTTTACGCGCTACGGCCAGCCGTGAAGTCCTCGCTGACGGACAACCTCGGGCGGAGTGGTTAGTGGATTGGGACGATGGCGCACCGGAGTCTTCTACATGGGAGCCTGTCGATATGTTGAACCGTGTTTTTCCTGATTTACGGCTTGAGAACAAGCCTATTCTCATCGGGGGAGAGAATGATACGGCAGATATGGGAAAATCAAGACCGGTTCGGATTCGGCATCGTCCGAAGAGATATGAGGATTAGTATTTTAGATAATTTTTAGATTTTTGGTATTTCACACATTATTATTATTTTATGTAATTTTTTATAAACTAGAGTTTTGCTCTCTTCTCGGGTTTTCTTTACGGTTCTTTCCCGGGACGCCTTTTTTGAACCGTTAGGGCTTAGGTATAAATACTCTTGGTTTTACTCCTTCTAATTTATCCAAGAAAATAGTTTGCCCTAATTTCCTTGAGCTTCTTTGTTTACTGCTATTGCTTATCCGAGTCGGATTCCACACCGGATTAGGCTCAACCCCCTTGACCAACAAGGATTCGATACGCGGTCCACACCGGGCTCGTATCAGAATCTTGCGATAAAGACACGATGAGAAAAGGAACAAAACATCCAACTTATTGATTTAAAAGAAAATATAATGGTAATGAAACAACGAATGCACCAAACCAAGCTTTCAATCTCATCACCATCTCACAAATCATAGTCTCAGGTCCATCATAATAATATCCTATGAAAAGAAAACTACTCTATAGCACCCACTCAACCCATCTTATAACAATCCACGTCGAGTCGTCCCACCATTAATGTTCTAGAGTTTCTGCCCAGAAGCCTCGTTCATACACGGATCATAACCTAAAAACCACAAAATCTCAAACAGTTAGCTAGCAATCCTAATATCGTTTCGAGCTAGCAATCCTACTATGAACTAAATTGACAAACATAGTATATAGAAGCAAAAAAGTTTATTCAGATAGCATTTAAAGAGTATATAGATATTCAAATAAACACAATAATGAACTAAATAATCATGCAGTAATCACAACATATAACAAGGAAGCACAAGTTCACCATACAACACACATGCTCGATCAAATCAGTCCATTCCAATCTCTATCTTCATCACAATTCCAATTATCGCGAGCAAGCCAAAAAAAAAAAAAAAAAACTCACATTAGGTACATGGCATCCTCTAGCTCTAAATGGTGTAGTGGTTGGCACCTGGCAGCCTCCACTATTAATCTGAACCACTCATCACCCTCATCTTTCACCTTTGTTTTTCCAGTTAAGCATCTACTAGAGCAGTTGTAAAAAAATCTTATAATTTTTAAAAGGGTTCTTCTTGCCATACGACCATGACTGGGATGTCTCCACCTTCCCAACTATCCTGCAATTACGGTAGTACCAATAGGTGCCATTGAAAATTTTCAGAAATCTTTTTCATATGATTGGAAAACAATTTAAACAACAACAACCGTACGCAGTCACTCTCACTGGCGTGAGGTTTTGGGGTTCTGGATGTACGCACTACCCCGAACACGCCCGAGTGTGTTTTGAGTAGAACCACGATGTAAAAGTGAAAGCTAAAAATAATAACTGCAATAGACAAGGCCAAAACATTAGTAATAAAATAGCATAAGTGTTTCCCAACACTCCACACAACTTTCAACGGTGTGTATTAATTTTGATTCCAATCAAACTCAAGAACAAATATTAGCTTTGCTTTGCTACATATGTGCTTGTATCATCCCCGACCAAAGTAAATACGTCATTCTGCATACGTTATTTTGGCATGACATATGCTTTAAAAAAAATTTAACTAAAAATTAATTAATAATATTTTAGGATAAAATTTGTAGGAAAGGAGATTTAAGGATGGAAATTGTAATTTATAAAAAGTTTGGCCGACTTTCTTACCGACTTTAATCCATATATGTGTGTGTCTCTATGCAAGATCTTCATAGTTAATTAAATGCCAACAAAAAAACGAGAGAGATGGAAAAAAAAAGAGGAGAAAAAGAAAAATGAGATCTTGTTGTTTTTATTGGTTTTGATCCAAGATTTCTTCTGTCGGGTTTTAATTTCGAAGTATAAGTGTGGTTTGTTAAGTTTTAATTAGTTAATGGTCTATTTGAATTTTATTAATTTTTCTAGATCTAGATTCCCAATATATGGAAAGAGACCATAAAAGTCCATATACAGGAAACCCGGACAAATTCAGGTTTGAACATTTCACAGAATAATAAATCGGATACATCGGCATTTGCATAGTAAATATATGACATATATATAATATGTATATGTACACTAAATGTTTGTCTTTGTGTGAAAAATTGATGATGGTTTATATTCACTAAGTATGCACTCACGTAAATCGCAAAATAATTTTTCAGGTTCAGCTACCAAGATGTGTCTCTTTTAGAGGTGACATTCATATTAAGGTGGAAAACCAAGATGTGCCAAAGAGTGTGGTAAAGAGGCTGGAAAAGCTAGGATTTGACTTCTTCTCACGGCCATCTTGGGAAAAGCAACAAGCTGGATCAAACAGCCACGTTGGCCCGGTCAAGTCCCTGACTATGCCTGCAAGAATATTGGCTTCAATGGTGACATGGGTGAGCTTGAATTTGTTGAAAAAGATATTAAGCTCACTTATGTCATCATTAAAGCCAATATTCTTACAGTCATAGCCAAGGGGCTTGACCGGGCAAACATGCCCGTTTGATCTAGCCAATCCTCCTAATGGTTTTGAAGGGGCTCTCTAGCCAACTCATTTGAAGAAATGTGCTGATTTCAACAACAATCTGATGCCCAAGTGGGCTTTGGGCCCAACACCACCAGGTGGGCTTGCACAAGAGGCCCAAACTCACCACCATCAGCTTTGAATGAAAAGCTACGCGAAAGGATTGTAATTTGTAAAGGCCAACGAGAACCCACCCAAAATTACACAAAACACCCCACAAAAACACAAAAAACTACAGGAAGACACTGAAGCTTGGAATTGATCCTAACATTATATCTATTACAAATTGGCATATGATAATGGAATATGGGTTCATCATCAATGATCATCAATGAGATTTCACTAACAAGAAGCATTTACAGACAGCCATTGGTTGTACTCATCCATCCTTATGATAAACGAGCTAGCACTTGGACAACCACCTCCACCATAAGCCTGACCAATTTATTAGAATAAGAAACTAATTTTACCATCTTGATTTTGATTTATTACAGCATAACAAACTATATTACTTTCTTAAATGACAAGAATAGATGAATCATGCAGTCCACCAACACACCTTTGCAATTTCAGATGTGTCCGTTGAGGAATCCATACTCCTCAAGCACATCTTCAAATTGTTCCTTTGCATGTAAATTACTGCACCTATTGGCCTGTAAGATAAAGAAGAAGAACTGATAAAACTCAACAAGTATATTCAATTGCAAGGCTAGGAAGTACAAATGAAAGGGAACTGAAATGTAAGAGTAGATAATGGTTTCACATTCAAGTACATTGCCGAATAGACAAGTTGAATAATCATAATACTACTTGTAAATAAAAGAAAAACTTGGAAAAATACCAAAAGATTGTCAAGAAATCCATACCTTAAGCCAGCTGCAGAACTTCTCAAACTAAGTTGTTTCCCAATTTCATCACTGAGACTAGCATTGCCATCAGCCCTGACTCCCTATGAAATCAAGCAAACACATACTTATACAGAAGTGTCAGATTTAACGCCGAACTTTATTAGTTATGGCAGTGAATACAGAATTTTTGCAAAAATGGAAGATGACAATTCAGGGCTAACTTACAAGACATTCCCCATATATTCCTTTGCCTAGTCGGAGTTTGAAAGCTTTAGCCAACATGTTCTTTGCACTATCCTTGCAAGGTTGAATCAAAGAATTTCCTTTGGATACTAATTCATCAACTGTTAACTCCATCAACTGCCCTGACAAGAAGAATAATGGAAGTTCATCAGGCAAACATATGAGCTAAGGAAGATGAATTGATCATCAATTTGAACTGAATAACACGAAAATTGATATGAAATTGGTCATAGCTCCAAACCTCATCAAACATGAGGGGGTTAGTGATGCAATTCATCCTCGATCTCCATTCACCAATTCCATATTTAAAGGCATGAATGTCAGGCAGTCTAAATCTGCGAAGATCCACATCTTCAGTATACTTCAAGAGTAATTCCACACGATCATGATCTTTAACTTCTACTAGGCTACTACCAACATCCTACATAACCATATAATTCATCAAACTAAAAAGCTAATGCATCATCCATGGAATCCCATTCAATTTTTACCTGTTTCTGTTTAAGTTCATTGGAGAAGTGCTTGTACACTGCACTAGAGCTACTCCTCTCCACATCAACATGAAATTCAACCTTTTCAAGGCAGGATTCAGGTGATGGTAACCTTGAAAGAATTGATTTCCGATGATCAAAGCATATCACCCTAAATAACAAAAATACAATTGCAAGCCATCATTTATAACCAAAGTTGTCTTGATCATTAGAAACAAACTAAGTGTTCAAATTATAGCTCACTCGCAATTCATTCTCCGAGAAAGCTCCATAGGGAAGCCCTGTGAACCAACGAAATCGAGCAAGTAGCATTTCTCAAGTCTTACGAAGTCAAAATCTTCAATCCTGTGTAGAGAAACAACCAGAAAATCAAAAATTAAACTACATGGAGTTCTGAATAGCTTATGAAGAGAGTGAAATTAAGGGAGGCTGAGAGAGAGACTTGAGAGGGACGACGGAGGAGAACGGCAAGATGATGCAAGGGACGCTGAGACGAGAGTGGAAGAGGTAAGCGAAGAGCGCTGACAACACTCCGGAGAATGAAGGGTAATGGTAGAGCGCCATGAACGGAGTTTGATCTTCGGAAGCTTTGGCTATGGCTTCCAACGCTGAATCCGACCGAAGGCTGCGACATTGCAGCGATTTCTGAGAGGAAATCCGGTTTCTAATGCTTCGGGTGATGGAAAACGCCATGGATGCAAGCTGGGGAGCGATGGCTGTCTGAAGGATACTTCACCAAAAAATGAAAGCCTGATTCTTATGGGCCGGGCTTAGAAAGTATTGGGCCGGGTCTATTTAGCCCAACGGGTATAACAGGTATTACTTAATACTTATCATTCTAAACTAAAACCTGAAAAGAAAAAAAAAAATCTTATTAAAGAAATACAATAGAACCTCCTTAAATTGATACAACGTAAATTAATAAATTTTCTACGATAATATTTTTCTCCATTTCCGACATAAACCAGTTGAATATATAACAAATTTTGATAAAATAATAATTTTTTTCAAAAAACTTGTTTTACTTGTTCTTGTGCCAAAGGAATAGCCCATTAGTCTACCTAATCTATGTATATATATAAAAGACGCAAGAAATAAGGCCACCACGTTGCGCCACCTAGGATTTTCCTACGTGTCATTCCCACATTAAACCACCCAGGAGTTTGCCACATAGGATTTTTTATTTTCACTACTACAATTCAAGCCTTTAGTAGCGACAGAATGCTTTCTCTATATAGTCATCTACTCCTTTTTCATATTCCTTAGTCCATCTAGGAAACATCCACCACTTCAAGTTACTTTTATCCATTCCTAAAGTAAATTAAACAACCAAAGTGCAATTATTACTAGAAATTATGAAGATCATCAAAATAATACAGTAAACATAAATAATGACAGCTTTTTGAGTTGTGAATTATACTCCTTTGGTGCTTTTTTGGCCATGATATGCAGAATCTTCCTTTGGTGCTTTACTGATTTGCTTACTGTTGTTTTTTGTGTGACCATTAATTAACAACTGCTAATGCTTTTTTTTTTTTGTACCTTTCAGTTGACAACTTGACATGGATCTTACTCAACCAAATCCAGAAGTTTCAAATGACTAATGGGCTATAAATCAAGTACTCTTTCTGTCTTGGATTCTCAAATTTTTTATGCCCAAACTAGTTAAACATGGTAATATTATTCACAAGGTTTGGGTAAGATTAGGCCATTCACAGGGCTGGTTTGTTCATAATTTTTAAGTCAAACTGGATTTTAGGAGAGAAAGAATGCAATGCAGATAAATTTCTCATAAGTTATGGTTGACAGGAGTATCTAATATAGCTAATAGGTAACATGTTTTCCTTTTACTTATTCAAAATTCAAATGTAAGTTATTTTTAAACTCTATTGTTCAGCATAATATACAACAGTTGTAAAACAACTCCACAATATGACATGGCCATAACAAGTGTTACAGAAAATCTTTCATATTATACCAAGCTCCAGATTAATTATATTGTAAATGGGTTAAACAAGCAGCTCATGAAATTTTGACATATAAAATGAGGAGTGTACCTTTTTAGCTTTCAAAACTTGATCCCTTCTGGTAGACTCTATCCTTGATCCAATGTATGAAATCAAATAAAATCTGATTCTTGTTCTCTGAAATGAAAACATCTAACAAATGTTATTTATAAACTAAAAACTTTATCATACAGAGAAAACACATCAAACTACTACTACCCTTACACATATACTCTTTTTTATTTTTTGCAATATTAATTTTTTAAACTTACATTATATTTTATGAAACCCAAACAAATGGGGGTTTTGATCGATCGATAAGTGTTTTTCAACCAAATAAAGAAACCTATTTAAACCCAAAACCAGAATTTATATGTTTATAAGTAGTATTGCATTGAATTTTTACTTTTGTCGAAATAGTATTGCATTGAATTGACATGACTTCCATTTGGAACCTTGTTCTTGTTGCTGTAGCTCAGCTAACTAAACAAGCTAGAGTTGCAAATCTGATACTATTCAATTAAGATAGAAATCGACCTAATTAACCCATAATTGCCTAGTACTCTAAATTATTATAATTACCCCCAGGGTCGATTCTATTCCACCAAACTCAACCTGACAAAATTTATATTCCTATTAAAAAAACCTAGCTAGAAAAAAAATGAAAAAGTAGGTATGTCTCCATTGTGTGAAATGTAAATTTCTATATGTACAGAGATACATTACAAGCCAAAATGTGAATTCAGTGTGTTGAAGACTTGTAGTATACAGTAGAAATTAAGGCATTAAGCTAAGACACATTACAAACTAAAACAAAAAATAAACCTGCAATTAAGGGATTAAGCTAAGATACATTACAAACTAAAACAAAAAATAAACCTAATTACCTCAGTGACAGTCCTGTATGTGCAATTGCTGTAGAGTGTCATTTTAATTTCTAATTTTCCCCTTTCTCTCTCAGTTCTTGATACATTGTACTCTTTTGCTTACACTACACCAGTTTTGTGCCTATCAGAGGTGTACATATCATACTAGTTTAAGCAATTCACCAGAAAAATACAAATGAAGGCATGCCATTCAAACTGGGAGTTCTATGAAATGTTTAAAAAATTCAGATCTTGGGTGTTGCAACTGGAGATGGTTTGACAGACCCAATTGAGCAAATCAAAACACATGGTGATAATGCTTACTTCACAGGCTTGATCAATGACAAAAAGAAGAGCAGGTTGGAAAAATTGCATAAACAAGCAATAAAACATCATTGAGAAACAAAGCCAGAAGACTACACTAATCCAATTTTAGCTTCTTATAAGTAAAATTACCGTTTTTCAAGCAAACATAATACTCCACTAATTTGTCTTTATAGATGTATAGATAGGAACAAAGACCATTTCACAAACAAAGACCATGGTCCTAAAACATGAAAGAGTGTAACCACTCAATACTATAGTCAGCAAAAACTTATGTATAGTATCAACTCTTGTTTAGTCACAAAAACAACAGGAAGATAAATGATTTATACTACAAATAAAACCTACCAAATTCATCCATGACCGGTTCAAAATGCAAAAGCATATGCTGCACTTAACACATAGGCAGAGGAAGCAAATTCAGTGAGTAGCTTCAGTGATAGACCTATCTTGGGTGCATTAATCTGGAAGAGCTTAGACAGATTTTAGCATGTGAATCCTCATGAAGATCACCAATGCATAGTGTAGATGATAGACAAAAATCACCAAAAAACTCACCATGAATCTGCCTCGATTTCTTTATTTAAGGGTATCACATACACTACTAGCAAATCCAGAAAAGCATACTACATATGATTTAGAGTTTTTGAGATTTTTTAGGGGCTTTTCTCATGTCCATTGTTGCAAGGAAAGGAGTAATACTTCTATGTGCAATGTTATGATGTTGCAGGATAAGCAACAACAACAACAACATTTACCCAGTGGAACTTCCCTTACGGGAAATCTGGGGGGTCAAAATGGAGGCACCCTTGGCTTAAAGCAACGGGGGAGCGACCAAAAATCAGAGTTATTCTTGGTCTTAACCCTAGCCTATTTTTTTCAAAATCAGAGTTACAAACCCACTTCCTTTAGCAAAATTAAGCAGCAACCTAGCCTTAATATCAACGTGATTTTTTTCTTTTATCAAAATTCAGAACACTGCATACAAACAACAGGCACTTTCTATGAATATGGCAATGTCGCCTTTGAAAATGCTTTCAGAAACAAAAACTAAGTTGAGAAGAAGACAAGAAGAAACATCAAAAAATAGAGAACACCACGCACAATACATATAGCCAAAATTTAACAAAAAACTAAACACACAATACAACAAAGTTTCAGAAGAAAACGAGAAAAATTAAGCAAACTTACCTCCAATATATAAGAAATTAGGTAGCCGGATTCAAACACCCAACTTTCCTTCCTCTTTCAAAGCTCTAACTCATTCCAAGTATTCTTCTTCCAGATCACTTCGATTTGTTCAAACGTAGAACAGGAAACCCTCTTTCGAAATGCTTTTTCTTAATCGAGAAATATGTTCTCCCTGTTGTCCCTCTCCTAACTTTAACCGTAATCTCTCCTACTGAAATGATGTATCTGTACTGATCGAACCCTAATCTCTCCTAGCTCGAACTGTTGTCTCTCCCCTCAGCTTGAACCCTAATTTCCCTTATTGAGATGATGTATACTGGGCTAATTACTGGTTGAATTACTTGAATAAGTTTAGCGCAAAAATTATCTCAGCCCCGGCCTGAAAATTAAAATTGGGCCGCCAACTGTAATACAGTCGCGCGCCTTCTATTAAAAGCCCACTGCCCACTTGCAACTAGGGGTGTCCAAACCCGGTTAACCGAGATTTCGGTTAACCGAACTTCGGTTAACCGTGATTTTGGTTAGTTAAAATTATGAACTGAAACCGAACCGTAAATCCCGGTTAACCGTAGTTCGGTTAACCAATTTTTCGGTTCAGTTTTCTCGGTTAACCGATAACCGTTTATGTAATTTTACCTTAAATAATTAAGACTAAAGTAATAAAATTTAAATAAAAAAATGATGACGCAAGACTTTTATTTTAAATATGTAATTATATCATATTGTTTTGGTTGTTGTAAGCAAATATCAAGAGTATATACTATATTGTGTGGAGTCAAATATTGTGTGTATAAATTTTTATCCCATCAAATTTAATAAGCGACTCTTATATCAATGTGACTGGAAAAATAGTATGTAAATTGTTAGAATTGAAGAAGGAAAAACTCAAACTACATTAACACCTTGAAGATCATATAGTTTAACCACTAAATAAATCAAATATAACTAATATTTGAATAAAATATTAATATTTTTTTGGTTTTTCGGTTAACCGTTATATGTAAAGTCGTGAATCGAAACCGAACCGATAAACCGAAAATATTTTCGGTTCGGTTAACCAAACCGAAATTTCAAAAAAAGTCGTTTTGGTTAACCTAAAAAATAATCGGTTTTTCGGTTCGGTTTTTCGGTTTCGGTTTTTCTTGGACACCCCTACTTGCCACTACACCGCCTCTATAGTATATAAGAGCACCGCAATAGCTATCGCCTATCAGAGTATCGGCTGTATCAAGCAATAAAACCGCCACTTTAATCGCTGCCATATAATTGACCGCTACCAAAACCGCCATCGTTTCACAACCGCCACAACAGCGCGCTACAATAGGCTTGAATTGTAGTAGTATTTGAGAATTTATATATGTTGATATTATCTTAGGATAATATAGAAATAAGATAAATTAATCTAGGAAATATTCTATAAAATAAAGATATTATCTATTATATATTAGGAATTAGAATAGATTTAAAAGATTTTATCTAAAATTAAAATAAATTATAGAACATTAAATGTTATATATTAATATAGATATATTAATTTAGTTTTTCCAATTAAATTTCTATCTATTTATATGAAAAAAATTAAATTCGAATTTTATTTAAAATTAAAGAAAATTATTTTATCTTTATCTTTTATCTATTTATGTAAAAAAATTATCTTAAATAAATTTTTGATAAAAAATAGAACTTTTAATCAAGATAATTACTTGCCTAAATGGCTAAATTGGCTTTTGATAAAAAAAAAATTACATTATCTTTTCCTTAATTTTCTTTTTGAATTATTTATGTAAATATAAATGATTTTCTTATCATTAAAATAATTCATTCTTTATTTATATTTTTTCATCGTTTATTATTAAGTATATTTTTAATTTTTATTCAATTTTTATAATAATTGAATTTGATAAAAAAAAATTACAAGAATTTAGATTATTTTTATATTTTTATATTTTTTGTAAAAAAAATAAAAATAAGACCATGTGGCAAGATTTGACAAAAATAAAAATAAAAAGAAATGACATATCATACTATTTGTGACGGAATCAATCGAGAATGATTTTGGGTGGTTAAAAATTAACGGAGCATATGATATGGGTGGTTTTCAATAATTATTCAAAATACGGGTGGTTAAGTAAAATTTGCATATTATACAGGTGGTTTTCAGCCAATTCCTCATAAAAAAAGTTTTGCATCGAGTTATCATAACAGTCGTATTTATCCTTAAAGATTCATCATATTGCCATGAAAATTCTTGAATATTTATCTGTCAAACTCAAGTCTATAGAACTTAGAGATTACATCAATAATTCCTAAATGAAGTCTAAGGGAGCTAAGCTAAGCAAATTGTAACCTTTCCTACGGAAAGTTTCGTGCCGACGTTTGGCCTAGTGTCAACAGAATTATCGTTAGCTTTAGGTCGTGGTGGTTTTTTGTCGACGTCGTCATGTTTGCAAACGGCGCTATTGACAAGAAAGGGTAGAGTCTTGATCACCACTTGCAAAGAAAATTCGACCGTCAAGCAACCTAGGATAGGTGCATTTTGCGTACATGGAGCGCATCTGCTCACTCCGGACCAAAGCCGAGCTTCTTGTGAGTTGTTTCTTCACCATCTACAACAACCCACATAAAACATTATCGGCTATTGTTTTGGTCAAAAAATCAGTGAAGATTCTCGACCCCAGATATTAAATGTAGGGCTTAATCTAATCGATAAGCTGGTTTCGATCAAAGTGTGGACGAAACAGCAAGAATTCGATTGTAACTCTGGTGTATTCAATTTGAGAATTCGGTTACAATTTGAGAATTTGGGTTTCAGTTTTCTTTCTAGGATATTCCTTTTCTTTATTCTTTGAACATTCCAAATCTTATGTATTCGATGAGCAGGAGAATTCATTGTTAGGGTTGAAAAGGTGACCAGTTGATCGATTTCAAGCACATAATTTCTTAGTTCGAATCTATTCACGTAGATAGTAATGTGATTTAAGAATGATATAAACAAATACTCCGTAAAAAAAGAATTATGAGATTACGAGATATACGAATTTCTGATTCTCAACAAAATTTCACGTTGTTATTTGTATGAGATATTCGACTTATTGTGTTTGTACATCACATAGTAAATCCTAGGGTTGTAATCGAACCGAGCCGAGCCGAGTTTTCAAATGCTCGAGCTTGGCTCCATCATTCAAAGGTTTGTTCGGGCTCGAGCACGGTTCGAGCCCAAATTTTTGTTCGAGCTCGAGCTCAACTCGCGAGCCCGCTCGTTTGTCTTGTTTACGAGCATGAGCTCGACGAGTCCGCTCGTTTATCTTGTTTACGAGCAAACTAAACAAGCTAACCCAAAACTCATTTAGTTCGTTTGCGAACAAATTAAACCTGCTCATTTAGTTCGTTCACGAACAAATCAAACCTGCTGAAATTAAATTATAAAAACCTGCAGGACTCAAACATTTTTTAACAAACCTGCTCAAACATGAAAAATTACCAATACAAAACATAACCTGCTCAAACATTACCAATACAAAACAAAACCTGCTCAAACATTACCAATACAAAACACAAAACAAAACCTGCTAGTGCTCAAATGTCTTACAAACCCCAACTAAATGAACCCTGATGTCTTTGATATAAAACATATAACAAACATTACCCATACAAACTGCAAAATGCCTTGAAAAACAGAACACAAACAACAACTTAATTGATCCCAAAAGGAGCAAACTACAACTAATGTCAGGGGCGACCAATGGATTTTCAAGGCCTTGTTTAAGAGTAATTTGAGGCCCTAATTACATAGAGATTCAGAAAAAAAAAATTGGAGTTCCAATACTCCATCAATGCAAGCTTTTTGTTGAATTTCAATGATAAAACACGTTGCTTTTACCTAGAAATAATAAAAACGAAGATTTTTTTTATCTATACTATATTTATTGGGCTTTAGGCAAAAATATTGGGCCCTCTGAAACTGGGGGCCCTGTGCAGGTGCACACCTTGCACCTGCTCAGGGCCGGCCCTGACTAATGTATTGCAAATCTTCAAGTCGTCATCAAAGAGGAAATTCAAATCTTGTAACTTCTTCTTTCCTCACATTCTACAAAAGAATGAAACATATAATCAAACATAATATATATATATAAATATTCAATAGATAAGTTATGAAATAAACAAAGACATTATCTCTTTATCTCCATTCATTCCATAGAGAGCTCTACACCGATCAGCACCACACATCAAACTGTAAAAGATGAATTTGCAGCTGCTCTTGCAACATCATCCATTTATCTATAAAAACAAAAAACAGATATTGAGATACATACGAACTGTAAAAGAGAAATTTATAATTTATTAACAACATTTACTCTTTTCAGATATAGATAGGCAGAATTATTGCACACATTGTGAACACAAGAATTTTCGATCTTGACTCCATCAAACAGCAATCAGACATACAACAAAACTAAATGACTTTTGGACAAGCTAAATTTTGATCTTGTAAAGTGATAACAATGCATATAACAGCAATCGAACATGTTCACGAATATATAATCGAGATTGTTCATGAACAAACGAGTCGAGTTCTCTTGTGTTCAAGCTTGGTTCATTTATTTTTTGAGCTTGCTCATGTTCGGTTCGTTATAAATCGAACCGAACACGAACGGACTTTAACCGAGCCGAATGCCGAATTTCTCGCGAACGGCTCGGCTCGTTTACAACCCTAGTAAATCCCGCAAGAATATTATTGAGAAGTTTAGATTGTATACATAGAAATATATATGCACCCTACTCGAGTAAAGGTGAGATGGTATTTTCAATTGCATTATCTCAAACTTAAGAAAGAATAATTTCAAAGATTCTATTTCCTTGTCCAATGAAATTAGAAATTAGTAGACTGAGTTTTGCGCCATTAAAAACCATTTTTGAGCAGTTGTATGATCTTTTGAAGAATAAAGATACCATCTTGCAGGTGGATGAATTGAAAAAAATTGGGAGTTTACAACGGGGGCTTGAGCTTAACTTTGATGACACAGAGTAATATACTTTACTCCGGATATAAGGTACATTACTCCGGTTATCTCAAGTGTGCATGTATTTGTACCTTATTATCTCACTCGTCTTTAAGGAAAAATTTCAGAGAGTCGTTCAAAATTTACTTCTTATGCGACGTACATCCCAATTTTTCAAAAAAAAATGTATTAGGTTTTGGGTTGATCAACACCTTTCTAATTATAATGAATGGATGTTCGGTAATTTAAAAACCTTAATTAGGACACTTGTATGGGTGTCCAAAGTTTTTCCTCCAAATATAACTTGAAAATATTATTTTAACATCAAGAAATCCATTTTTCTCTTAACAAATTTGAGCGCTATATAAATAGTGATAATACAAAATTTTAGTTTTTTAGAAAATCTTCCTTTGAGCAGGATTGAATTGGAAGTAATGATGTATGAGTGTTATTAATAAGGCCAAGCATATAAAGTTTTGGTCGCTAAATCGCCTTTTTGTAGTGAGTTTTTTCGAGACATGGATGATAACCAACAACAAGCAACACTTAGCCGTATCTTGAAGATATTCAGATTTAAAATTTTCATCTTTACATGTCGATTACTCTGTTGAGAAAGGAAAATATTTGATTTTAAAAGAAATGAAAAAATCATTTTCTTAAGGGCACAAACTTTTAATTAGCCAGAATCTTGTTTCTTAAAAAAAATAAGTCAGAATCTTTTTATTTTCCGTTTAAAAACATATAAATGAATTTCTGTATTAGTGAGAATCTTAACAGTAATATCCATTCACTCTAGTTATGTCCTGAATCGCGTGACTGTGTTGATTGAGAATAAAATTTAGGGAAGAGAGAATTTGAGAAGAGAAGATGGAAAGAAGAAGATTGAATTGAAGAGAGAGAAGAATTTCATATACATCATCGGTGATCTTTTATGTTACAATTTCAGCTTCTTAAGCCTATCCACTTCATTCTCTCTATATTACTCAAACTACCCTTTTTCTTGACAAAATTACACATTTAACCCCCAACTTCCCATCCATTACAAGTTATTGATACAACTTGAGCCCATAATCAATTACATCATTTCATTTCATCAAAAGCCACTAAAAATAAAAAAAAGGGACTACGGTGTTTTTAATAATAGTCACTCCGGATTTTGTATGAAAAAACCTACAAACAATCGGCCCAATAGGATTTGTGGTTCATATTTTTGGTATATAGTTCGGAAATATAAAATTTGTGTTGATAGACGCAAAAGTTGGCATAACCATCATATTTATCCCTATGATACATCATATTGCAGTAAAATACCTTAAATATTTATCTATCAAACTCAAGTACATGGAAGTATGCAGACTTTCTTACTTTTCGTGGAGGATTAGACCCAGTAACTGGGGTGTTCAGCACTCAAACACTAGGCTAATGACACGAGGCATTAGGTACTTGACTACGTGTCATTAGGTACGTGACTAGCTAATAGAAATCACTAGGCTATTTTGTGACTTCTCCTTTAAAGTTCAATGCTAGTTGGCACTTGTTGTTGCATGGCAATAATGTGAATCCTTTGACAGTTCTTGTGAATCCTTTGACAGTTTGACCAAAATGTTATTGAGATACGTGAATTTCATATTGTTGTATCTGGTGCTTATTGAATGTGCTGATATCCTTTGACCAAAATATGATTTAGCTGTTAAATTTATTTATTGTTGTATACCTAGATGAGAAGCTACAAACAGGATGACAACTCTGGATAGTTTGCAACAAAACGGTGTTAATTCACTCAATGAGGTCAAATACACATACACTTGTAAAATAAAATGGAATTAAATGAAATTACTATAAGTTGGAATCTCTCAAGAATCAAATGACAATCTTCAGGGTTCACTAGCTTCCACAAGCAAACTTAATTCAGTAGACACGTAAATATAGAGTGCAGTGGATATATATCACAAAGGAAAATAAAATACATTGATGTAAAATTAACTATAATAAAAGGGAGGTGGGCTTGAATTACGCCATGAAACTACTCTAGATCACGTATATCTTTGAATCGGGACAAGCCTCGGCCATGGCATCCTCCTCCAATTGAATTTGAATTTGTTGAACAAATTTAGCATTCTCCACATTGCCCAAATATTCGTAACCACCAGCGCACTCTAGATGAGCGGAATAATAAGGGCAGTCTTTACAAGAATAGATCGAGCCACCCTTGTGGATCCATGTCCTCGTAGCAGACCTCGCACTAGTAGGATTCCTCGGGCTCCATGTCCTCATCAGTATCATGGTGTGAATACAAGAGCTTCATGACATGCTCGTGTCCACCATGCTCGTGCTTGAGTTATTCCAGAGGCAATAAAGCACATTTGATGCTTGTGTCCACCATGCTTGTACTGAGAAGATATTTAACAACATCCATAAAGTCATTGGGGAGGGAAGTTAATGAATAACCGAAGATATCAACAAGATCGATCCACAATCAGCCTTCGGGGTTGGATTGGGATGGGAAGGCGGGAAGCCAGTAAACATCCCACGCATTGAGAATGCGTTCTTAAGCTTCATAGTAATCATCCGCCTTCTCCATCTCCTTCCAACTCCCGGGCCTACACCAACGTGTCGCTTCCAAAGGTACTCATTTGTGAAGCGGCAATCGATGATTAAAAGTGGCGACCTAGTAGTAGTGACGAGTTGTAGAAGTGTTGGAGCTCGAATGTGGAGTTGAGATGGGACTTGATCACCACCGTGGAATTGACGCTGCACAGGTGGAACTTGGCCACTTTACAAAGGTTAGTGAAGACCTGTCGTACCACCACTTCATTAGAATCGTTGGCATTCTTCTTGATTTTGAAGAAGTGTTGTATGCATAGCACTGGACATTTTGTCTATCTTCCTATTCTTTCAGCAAACTCAAGTACATGGAAGTATGGAACAACATTTTCTCAGAGTCATGAGATATAAACAATACGATTGTACTCCCATCTCCGCATTCATACAAGGCTATCGGTGTTATCACAATACTCAATTTATGGCACCTTCTACACGACTTGTCAATGGTAACCAACTTCATCCAAGACTTGTTAAGTTGTTTGAATACCCACATATGAACTACACCGTTGTGACCAACCCAATAGCAAAAGTTGTCCACTTAATCCATTCACGTAACCCAAGCCATTAGCCATGGGTGGGGTTGGTATTTCCCTGAGCTTACGAGTACGAAGATCATACGTAAGAATCAGAGGCTGAAAGCCATTTATTTTTGTAACAACCCAATGAAGGACGCCATTAAAGGAGTAAGGTTGAGGTTGTCATGTCCAACTATATGAAGCATAAGGGAAGTTATGGAATCCCTTCCAAAGATTATCTCTGTAGCTATAAACCCAAAATAGAGCGTTGTCGATGGAGTTATCGAGCCATCTTCGACCTTGTCTATACTTAGGGATGCAAGCTCCGAGTTTGTAGTCGTCCTGATCACAATCATAACCGAATCCATAATATATACGGAGCCTTTTGTTGATACCGTGTGCGTCCAGGGCGTAGGAAGCTCTGGTGAGCATATTGTAGAAAAGCAAGTCGCCGTTTTGGTGCAGAGAACACAAGCCATGGCGCTGGGCGCTTCCGAGAGCAACTCACAGGCGCGCCCAACCAGGGCTGGAATATTGTGCACCGTGAAGGGAGGATGGCGACACCCAGACCCGGCCACATTGTTGTTGCTGTTAAGAGAGGCGTTACTCTTTGTCCCCTCGTGCCTTATTAATAAGCAGTAGAGGCTCCTTTCGATAACGAACAAGGCCAGAGATGACGTGTCACGGTAAAGCTTGGAGAATTTGGGATCGTTGATGAGATTCTTCCATTCCTTTGACACGCGTTTACATTGTAGAACGGATTCGAATGGGAGGAGGAGGAGACTGCTCGTGATTATGTCTTGAGGAATTACAAGGTAATTGTTGCACTGCTTTCTCTTCATCTTTAACTTCTTCTTTAATTCCATTCCCTGGCACATTAGTATGATAACGAGAGACATTGACAGACCTAGGGGTGGGCATGGGTGGGCCCGTGCCCCTCCTTCGGTCGGACTTGTTAATAATATGTATGTAAATTTTAGATTTAAATATGGATAAATTTAAAATAATTTGTATTAAAAACATGAAAATTAACTAGTTAAAATGGTTTATTATTCAACTTTATATGCAATCAACCAAGGTTCAATTCACATTTTAATACTTTCCTCAATAAAATAAAATTTTATTATTAAATAAGTATAAATTTTTCATATTAAAGAAAATTGAATAACTAAACTCGTAGACAATTCTCGAATTATAGTTCTATTTTAGTTTTTTTTCATTCACATTTAATACTTTACTCCCTTTTATAATTAAATAAGTATAAATTTTTCATATTTAAGAATATTGACTAACTAAACTAGTCGATAATTCTCGAATTATTAACTTCATAGGAGAAATCGTGCCCCTCCTTGAAATTTGTTATGCGTCTGTCGTCGAGAGACGATTGCCCCTTCGATTATATATCTACTTACTTCGAATATATCTAATATACTTGCCAAGATTTTTTGTAATTATCTATCTATATATCTTTTTCTTAACCTACCAGGATTTAATGAGCTAATTGTCACTAAAATTATTTGGGTGAGATAAATTATCTTAATTTAACTAATTTAACACTAAATTTATTTTTTTATTTTTTATTAATAAATTTATCCTTTTTTTATTATTTAGTGCGGGCTGGACGCTCCAGCCCACCCTTCAGTCCGTCCCTGTGATTGAGGATAAATAATATATTCCTTTTAATTTTATGATAATACAAATAGAGGCACTCGGATTTGCAAACTTTGACAGTAAAACCACGCAAGTCGGAAGACAACAAAATTGAAAATAGTTAACATTCATAAATTCATAGTATTGGGTCGGGCCTTTTGGCCCAAACTGAACCCACAATTGAAGTGGGCTAAACTGTTCAATAATCTACAGTCACCTATACTCCATGTCACTCTGTAGAAAGTATGGTCTACTCATATTGACAAATTTCATATGTGCATTATCCAAATACTTAAATCATTATTAAAACAAAAACAAATCACTATGCTGTATTGCTGTGTCATCATCCACATCAAGAAGATTCTTTGCATCTGTCCTCTGTTAAATTATTAATTAATTAATTTTTACTCTAATCCCTATCTCAGACTTCCCATATACTGTAGATTTGATTATCGAAATTTTTTGCTCAAACACATTGGCAGTAGCATAATTTTAATTTTACGTTTCGAGCATAACTAGAATACGTACCCGTACCATGTGCGGATTTAGTGAAATATAATTAAAATATTTTAATAATAAATTAATTTATAAATATTTTAAATATTTTTATACGAATATGTATAAAATTTGTCAATTATTTTGATTCAAGATCTAATACTTTTAATTTAAAAAAACCTAGAATAGTATATAACTACTCCGTAATATAAATATAGTGAACATAACAATGTACAATTTTTTTTATGTGAAGGATATTAATTATGTTATAATTCTTATTAAAAAATGATAACATATCATTAATTAAGTGTATTAGTAAATAAGGAGAAATTAAAGATTTGAGTAGATAAGGCCAAATAAAATTTAGGTAATTAAGAAAATATTTATTAATTAATTCAAGGAAAATAAGATAAGAAGGAATCAAATATTTAGTTATTGTATTTTAACAAATTTATATAAAAATACTAAATAAGTTTTGAATTAATTTTTTTAGAGTCTTGATGACGTGGCGCCACATATGCGAATTGAATATAAAGTCGACACATAGGCGAAATCAACCAGAGGTTGATATGTGTCAAAAGGCTTCTTCTTTAGTATATAGATAGATTTTTATTTTCATTCTACTATAAAAATGAAACCACTGAAAGATGGCTGATTGACTCAATTTACGTTCCAAGTTCCAACAGCTCACAGCTCTCTCCTCATCTGCTCTCTCTCGGCAGCCATTAACATCTTGCTCCAAAGATGATGCAGTTTTCGCTCCGGCGGGGTAAGCACCTTGGAGACTTTAGTAATCCTGTTCTTCAATTCTCGATCTCTCTATGAAATTTTTCCAGTTGATGTTTTTCTTCCTTTGTTCGCTTCGATTTGGTGAGAATGTCATCCAGACATTGATTTCAATGTTGCTCTTATAATTTAATTCGCTGTTGTTTTTCTCGATTGTGCTTTAGCGGCGAGCATCAAATCGCTGCGGCCCCAAGCTTTTGCTCTGAGGGATTCTTTCCACTCAACTTCCGTCGATCCTTCTCAGCACAGCAATCCTTCGGTAAAACCCCTCTTTAACTGATTTATTAGCAAGGATGAATTGTGGCATGTTAAATTCTGTTTGATTAATATCTCCAGATTGTTGCTTACACAAAAGACCTAATAGCTACTTGATAGTGCAAGTCGTCGTTCTTGGCTTTGTTTGACTATCATAATCATACTACTACCATGTAAAATACTTTCAATTCTAATGCTGTTAGATTTCACATGGAGCTTGATTGCGTGAAATTGTCTCCATAATCCATCTTACCTGTAGAAATCACTCCTGTGGATTAGATAATGCAAAATATAACAGCTTTACTAGAGTGATCTCATTCTGTACTGTTATCTCTCATGAGTTTTGCTGAATGTTTTTCATCAAATTGAGATTCCTGATAGATCTTATCTCATTATACTCGTGTTTGAACATAAAGAAGAGCTGATTAAAATTACACTATGCATTTTGAAGGGCTCATTTCTCATTTTACCGCAGAGCTTTGAACTATTGATTTGCCTGCATCTGCTAAAGGAGTTGCAGAAACATGTTGCATATTGAATAATATTTGTATGCCACTTTAAGTTTTGAGATTGTATTAATCGTATGATGTTGTTCATTGTTTGTGTCAGAAAGTACCGCTCCTGATTGGTGGTAGATTTGTTGAATCACAATCATCTGAAGTCATTGATGTTATCAATCCGGTAATCTTCTATAAAGCTTTGCATCTCTATTTTATCATTTTGCAACTGAACTGGTCGCTTCAAAATACCTTATCGTGTTCTATTTGCATGCTTGATAAAATGGTTCTTAATTTCTGATTCAGGCAACACAAGAAATAGTCTCTCAAGTTCCTTTAACTACTAATGAGGAATTCCAAGCTGCAGTTTCTGCAGCCAAAAAGGCTTTTCCATCTTGGCGAAACACACCAATAACAACTCGCCAACGTGTCATGCTGAAGCTTCAAGAACTAATTCGCAGAGACATGGTAGGTAACACTTGCTGAGGTTCCCATTAAGCTAATTGAATTTTTAGAGTTACGGTACCCTTTTTGCAGGATAAACTTGCCATGAGTATTACTACCGAACAAGGGAAAACGTTGAAAGATGCTCAGGGTGATGTGTTCCGTGGATTAGGTGAGTTTTATATGTTCATTTTCTGCTGCAGCCTGTATGTTGTATAATATTCGAACTGTGTTTTGATATTCTGGACTCTCACAAATTTTGTTTTTCTTATGTAGAGGTGGTGGAACACGCTAGTGGAATGGCAACTCTTCAAATGGGAGAATATGTTTCCAATGTCTCCAATGGGATTGACTCTTACAGCATTAGAGAACCCCTTGGTGTCTGTGCAGGGATTTGCCCCTTCAACTTTCCTGCTATGATTCCTTTATGGGTATAATATGCAATCTTGAGTGATGACAATGACTTCATTTTTTTGAGCATATTCTCTTGCCATTACTCCTTTATCAGAAAAATATTTTTGAAGTCGATCCTGGATATGATGTTTTTGCAGATGTTTCCAGTTGCTGTTACAAGTGGAAACACATTTGTATTAAAGCCATCCGAGAAAGATCCAGGTGATTCTTTCCTTCTGCAAGGGAGTTAATTTGAAGCTTTTTTATTTACAATTTGGGGAAGACAACAGGATAAAAAGTTATGTAGTGGAGGTTAGTCTCTTGGTGTAAGGCATTGATGGGAATTCATGACAATCAGTGTCTTCAAAGCTTGTCTCTAAAACCTTTAGCATGCTATTAAGTCTTCTATTGGATAGAAAGAAAATCTGTAAAGTAATCACCGACCTCAGCTCATTTATGCTTCAACTTCTAAAGTCACATTGACCTATGTTAACAATCAACTCTTCTACTTCACCAAAAAAAAAATTTAACTCTTCTAGAGTATTCTTGAAATCTTCCCCTTCATCAAATGATATCTTCCAGCCTTTCATCCTTTTTGATACTATCAATCTCACAATTCTTCTTTAAGTACCTCTGCTTTCTTCACCTTGTTCCCCCCTTGAACTTATGATTTTCTGGAAAATCCCCTGAAGTTGTATAGTTATTATTGGGTAAGTAGTGGTGGTAGTAATATGGCTTTTAGTATTCCACTGGGTTGTGGTCTCATATAATAGTAGCAGAGCAATATAGATGTGATAGAAAATAAGTACAGGAATAATAAAACCAAACCCTATACTCCAATGTCAAAGTTTGGTTAGAATAGCAATATTGCATCCTCTTTTTTAAGAATTTCTATATGTTGTTGACGAGGTCTATATTGTTTCAAGTCAACCCATTATTTTGATAAATTGTACAAAAGTTTTGCGTGTGCATTTGACAGGTTTTCTGTTAAAATTTACAGTTTATACACTGTTGTGTTTTCTTTCAGGAGCTTCTATTATGCTTGCTGAGTTAGCAATGGAGGCTGGTCTACCTGATGGAGTCTTAAATATTGTTCATGGAACCAATGTATACTTTTTAGCATTGTTTTATCTTATGTTTTCTGCTCTAATGACAAAAAGTTTATGAAGTATGACAATAGCTCTCTCTATAGTATTATATCTAATGAAGCTGTCGTGGTTTGTGTTCAAATGCACATCTGATTTAATATTTCTTTGCCAAATCTTGTAAAAAAAATGTTCATATACTTTTATGTTTTATTATTCTAAACATGCATTTAGTTGAATTTTCTTGGGTCTGGATCAGGATGTTGTTAATGCAATTTGCGACAATGATGACATACGGGCTGTATCATTTGTTGGCTCAAATACTGTAAGTTACTTAACCCTCCATCAGCTGATTTCATTTACTGGTTGAATGTGGTGATTGTTAAGTTGATTAAATTTTCAAATCATTTATATTATTTTTTCAATCTGTGGTTCCAAAACTCATCTTAGCTTCCAGGAACTCAAACCTACTTGATCAATTGATTAATGTGCTTGGTGATTGGCTGTGGCAGGGATGTGTGTGTTGGTGATGCTTGTTGGGGGGGGGGGGGGGGTTCAGGTTAGAAGGCTCTCGATTCTGACCGTAAGATTCTTATGTTGAACGGGTCGTTTGTTGGTTGTTTTATAGGTTTCACAATTCTAAACCTAGTCCATTTTGTGTTTTGGGTATTCTGGATTGGGATGTTTCCAATTTGGGCCGATTGGGTTTTTGGTTTTTGTAGGTCACAGGTTGGAAGTGCTGATGCTAACTGCAAACTACTTAGTTTAGGTCAAAATATGGGTTTGGTACATTTCGTATTTTGACCCAAACTAGTAAATTGAAATTGATTAAAGTTTCTGCATCCACTCGAGATTTTTGTGTTCCAGGCACCTTTAGTATTTCGAAGTTGGGATGACTAATTAATTGCACAAATCCCCATTTTTTCACACTAAACAATATATCCTGTTGTATTTGTTCTGCTTGGGTGAAGGCCTTATCTCTACAATCTGATTTCATGAATCCTGTTTGATTTCTTTTTTCTCTTGCAAAGATTTGACTTTTATCTGTATGGTTCTTGTAAAGGCTGGCATGCACATATACTCCAGAGCAGCAGCAAAAGGAAAGCGTGTTCAGGTAAAACTAAAAGCAGGTTATTTTCTAGTAGAATAATTTTACTTTCGAACTTTTTTGCAGTATAAATATATGTAAATGAGCTGACTCTCCAATCCATTGTTGACAGTCCAATATGGGGGCCAAAAACCATGCAATTGTAATGCCGGATGCAAACATTGGTGCAACGTTGAATGCCCTTATTGCAGCAGGATTTGGCGCTGCAGGGCAAAGGTGCATGGCACTAAGCTGTGTAGTCTTTGTAGGAGACTCCAAACAATGGTATTTAGTTCTCTACTATCTTTCAGCTTCCCTTGACGTCAAGTCTAGTTTAATTATTTTTGCAGTTTATTTCTATTGGCAACCTAGTATGCTTGACTGCTTGTTGAGGATCTTGTTTATATGTTTGAACCTAGTTTTCTTGGTGAAATCTTGTTTAATGTTCAAGCCTGTTTATAATTACTGAAGAAAAGAAATCTTGCACTCACACTTTTAATGGAAGGAATACAAATAGATATCTAGGTGCATGTGAGGCCTGTTCTACTTGGATGTCACATTATTCTGCTTTCTTACTGCTAATAACTGTCTCTGTGTCTTTCTTTCAAGGGAAAACAAGCTACTTGAGCATGCCAAAAAACTTAAGGTGAATGCCGGAACTGAACCAGATGCGGACCTTGGTCCAGTAATAAGCAAGCAGGTACGTTATCATTAGCAAATGAAGTCATTGGTGTCCTGACATTCCCAATGACAATAACGTACGTATGATTTTGATGAGAAGTTCATACACTTAAAATAACTAATTAACTATGTCATGTTGCAAAAATTATCGAGGGGATTTCTAATATGTCTGCAACTTGACTAAAATTGCTTTCATTGTTTGACATGTAATGTTCCATTCATGTCTTAAATTTGTTAGTTGTTCCATTTTAGGCAAAGGAAAGAATCTGCAAGCTAATCCAAGCTGGAGTTGAAGCTGGGGCCAAATTACTGCTTGATGGAAGAGACATTGTGGTTCCTGGCTATGAGCATGGTAACTTTGTTGGTCCGACCATCTTGTCTGATGTCACCACTGACATGGAATGCTACAAGGTTCATTCCTTGTATATCTGCTACCTTTTACAGCATAATAATCTTGGTTCTTGTCTCTAACTTTTGCTATCAAAATTGTGCAGGAGGAAATCTTCGGACCAGTTCTTGTTTGTATGCAGGTATGCTGGAAATTAACTCGGTCTAACTATAGTGTAACTTCTCTTGACTAGTCATGGGAGCAACTAAACTGTTTTTTGATAATCTATCTGCAGGCTGGCAGCTTGGAAGAGGCAATGAACATTGTCAATAAAAATAAGTAATTAACTTGTGAATCTCTCATTCGACTGAAAAATAATGTGTTTCCAATATGCTTTTTTAATATGGAAAAATGACATGTCTTGTTGTAGATATGGCAATGGTGCATCAATCTTTACCTCATCCGGGGCAGCAGCCAGGAAGTTTCAGACTGAAATCGAGGCTGGACAGGTAGTATCAAATCAACTGTTTTGCAATTTACTGTTCCTTTGGAAACAAAAACAAGTGAAAAAAAAATCATTTGAAGGATCTTTTAGAGGCAATAGATTCACATTACTAGTGGTGATACAAGTAGGCCAAGATGAGATCCTAACAAAATATCATCTCATTTACAAAATAACATGAACATGTTAGTAGGATCCGGCGTTTTTTTTTTTATCCTTCGCCTTGCTTCTATGCTTTCTATGCCTTCTAAGCTCTCTATGCCTTTTCTTCTCTCTGCTTCGTTTTTGTTTTTGTTTGTTTTGTTTTTGGTCTTGCTTTTGGTGGCTTTGTTTTCCTACCTTTGGTCTGTGGTCTGTCGGGTTTTTTGGTCGCTCCCCATTGCATTAAGCCAGGGGTGCCCCCATCCTGACCCCCCAGATTCTCTCCATAAGGGGAGCTACACTGGGTCATTGTTGTTGTTGTTACTACTAAAAATTCATACTGGTCAATTGCTTTGGTGGATGTGAAATAAAAAAAATTGTTGAAAGAAGCGTACATTTAACAGCTTAATTACAATATTAGACATTGATCCCTTATTTTTTTTCTTCAGGTCGGAATCAACGTCCCAATTCCTGTTCCTCTGCCCTTCTTCTCATTCACTGGGAACAAGGCGTCTTTCGCTGGTGACCTCAATTTCTACGGTAATGCATTCCCTTTCTTCATCAATCATCTCGGCTTAACTAAAAGTAACAGAACTGAAGTACATAACAATTCCCAGTAGTGTGGTATTTTTGAGGCACTGAATGTTTAAGAAATTGTTTAATTTCAGGCAAGGCTGGAGTTCAATTTTTCACCCAGCTGAAGACGGTTACTCAGCAATGGAAAGATTTACCAGGTGGTGTCTCTTTGGCTATGCCCACTTCACAAAAGGTTTGAACCATGTAAAAGATTTTAACTTTGCTTTTGTGAAGAATGAAATTACTATCGAATAAAAGGCAGTGGCTAGTTCTCTTTATTTTGTTCTCAAAAACTCTGATCCATAGTACCTATGTTTTTATGATAACAAGATGCTGTCTAGGCGATAAAATGTGCATGGGTTAGACAAAAAGATAATTTAAATATTCATTTCCACCACCTAAAATTAATCTCAGTTTCTTGGTAATTTCATACGTTGGGTAACTTTCTGAGCCTTGAATGTGGGTTAGGGAAACTTTTCTCATCAATTGGGCCTATTTGTCTACTATGGAGTACGGAGTAATTTTTTTTTTCTATGCTTGAGTTAGCGACACGTTAGAATGCAATACTCCTAATTTGACGAGTTAAGGAAAGGCTAAAGTGAAATTTGAATTTCAACATCCGTTGGCCAAGAAATTAGTGTCCTGCCCAATGGATCAATGTTTAATTTGACAAGTTAAGGAAAGGCTAAACTGAAGTTTGAATTTCAACCTCTTGTCCATAGGTCAAAAAGTCACCAAAGAGGAAGGTACATATATAAATACAGTAGAACCTCTCTAAACTAATACTCGGTAAATTAATAAGCTCTCTAAATTAATATTTTTCTCCGGTCCCGACTTGAGCCAATGTAAAATTTAACAAATTTCGATAAGATAATAAGATAATATATATTCAAAAAACCACTATATAAATATAAGGTCCCATCAATATCATAAATTAATATTTATATAAAAATTTACATAGTCATAACTAAGAAAATCTAATGAAATATGATTGTAATGTTGTTTGTTTTTTCTTAGCTCTATTTGGAGCTCATCTCTAACTTTTCTTACTAGATCCAACAGTTCTAGCGTTGTTTTGAAAACAAATTTTGCAATGTCTAAAACAATTTGCTATTGCATCTTGCTCAACATTAACTATCTAAGTCGAGACTACAAGATTAATAGCACCCAAAATCTTACATGGATCTGGTTGTCCCATCTCAGAGCCTTCTAAAATACTACAATAAAATATTGTATGATAGTGCATTTCGAAAGTTCTTATTACAAAAATCTCTTTAAATTAATAAATATTAATTTATCGGTTAATTAATATCTCTATAAAATAATAAAATATTATGGTCCCAACCCTATTAATTTATAGAGGTTTTACTGTATGTGTTTGGCTAAAGTGTGTCCATAGACACACAATAAAAATGCTAATTTTATAAAATGAAATAATAAACCAATTTTATAAAATTTCCCATTTGTAGGTGAAACAATCAAGTAACCGTAGCTTACTAATAAATTACCAAAAATATCTTGCTGATTTGTAAGTAAATTGCTAAGAAATTGGAATGAATCAAACTAAATGGTACTTTTTTATTTAATGAGATGACAGATAACATTTGTTTGATAGTTTGCAAGTAATCGATAATCAATAATTAATAAAAAAAACTTAATTGGTTGTTAAGAGTGGTAAAAACTAATAAATAAAATTAATTAAAAATCATAATAAGATTTAGATCATGTATAAAATATTTTATTTTTTTATATATAAAATTTTCAAATGAATCAAACGAATCAAAACTTTTTGTTTTGTACGTAAAATTTGAAAAAATGTACTAAGAAGATATTTCACACATAAAATCAAATAGTTGTTATTAAAAAAATTATGAATTCAATCAAACAAATATACTCTTTTATAATTTCCAATTTGTTCTTTAATTGAAAAGTTGGAAAGAATATATATTGATATGGCTTGATATGGTTGTTGTACATAAATTGCCTAAAATTCTTCTTGATTTTATTATAAATTGCCATATATAATCATTGTAGTTTTTTATTTGAATTATTTATTATTTATTAATTATAGTTAAATATGACATGTTAATGATATGGCAGAATATAATATGACGTGGTATATGACGTGTAAAAAATATAATGACATGGCTTAAAGAAAATGTGACATGTGGCAAAATCCAAGGTGGCGTATTCTCGAAACGACACGTGGAAAAAGCTGAGGTGGCGCAACGTGGAGGCTCTAAACCTTATTGCTTTTATATATATAGTAGATTACTCTATAGTATTCTTAACCTATGCCCTTAAATAAAATTAACAAACTTAGTATTCTTAGTGTGGGGGCCATGGACACACATTAAAAAATTTGTATAAATAATTTTGATAAGAAAAGAATTTAATTTATCAGATAGACTGGTAAATCAAGAGAGGCGGAAAGAATTGACAGTCAAGCAAGAGAAAGCAAGCATATATATTGTCTATGGAAATGATCAAATGAGTATAAATAGTTCTTACATAAACAAGACTCCGTAGTAGTCCGAAATTTGTGGATGTTCATTAGAAATCGTAATGGATACAAATATTTTCTCTGTAGTGAGAAAATATATCAATAATTCAAGTACAAAAACAATTACACATTTAATGATGCACCAAGAAAGTAACCTTGTGAGTTACTAACACGACACATATATGTTGTTGTAGTTGGATTCCACCCTACAATTTTGAAGTGGAATGTCATGTAGCACCTAAACTAGAATAATGCACTCAACAAAGAGATAAGCCATTAAACAAACTTTATTTTCCATTGTTTTTAAAAGTAACGTATGTGCATTGATGCAAGCACATTAATTAAGCCTTTTCATTATAGTCACTTTTCTTAAATGTGCACACTAAGGAAACCTTGCACGTGTATACAAACCATAGAGATGAATACAATCTATATGAACCAACAAAATTCAATCAATCATACTATTAGCTTAGTAGATTCTATCCTAAAGCCAATTGATAATAGGAAAAGTAATTTATTGTATTATATACTAGTTCAGTTTAATCCTAACTTTCGAATGTGAGATGGACACTCTAACACATACCCATTGTCCATAAATTTACAATGACAAATGCGAAACTTATTGAAAGCAAGGACACAAAAATTGGCTGTAAATGAATCGAGATAGGAGTCACGAATAGGGGATAGAGTGTCATGGTGGTGGTCGGTTGAATAAGGTCGTTGTCTTGAGATTATAAATTGGTTAAAATGACATTTAAAGGAGGTTTAAAATGACGTTGTTTTGACCATTTTTTTTAATATTACAATGATATAAGTACATATTTAAAATTCTATTTCCAAATATACACTTCAACATGATTGGCATATTTATATTTGTTTTCAAATTAAATAAAAAATAATTTCATCCTTTAATAAAATAATGAAAATATTAATTCAATCAACTAAACTAAGGGTGTGTTTGTTAGGTACCAAAAACTAGTTGGAATTTTCCAACTAGTTGTGAAAACTCGTATAAACACTGTTTGTTTGACATAAAAAAACTAACAACTAGTTGTAAAACTAGTTTTTTGAAGAAGCTAGTTTTTAAAGCTTTTGCACTAGTTTTTAGTAGTTTTTCGAATTAAAAAAAGTAATTATTTCCTAAATAAGAATAACCCTATTATAAAATAGAATTTAAAATTATTAATTACTACAATAAGATAGTTGAACATTACCAAACAATGTTTATATATTTTGTCGAAACTTCAACTACTTTTACAGCTAGTTTTACAACTTCAACTAGTTTTACAACTCCAACTAGTTTTTTCGGTGACTTAACAAACATAGCCTAAGGAAATCAGTGTTAAAATAAAGTCATGATGTAAGAGATCTTGATTGCTTTATTAAAATGGATTTTTATTAGTTGAAACTTCCAGCTATCTCTTCTACTTTTTATTTTTTCTATTAATTATATCAGCCCAAGTATTAATTATACGACTCTCATAATCTATTTTTCTTTCGGAGAATTCCGTGGAGTTTTTTACGGAGTATTATATATTATTCATATGGTTTCATTTTTTGAAATGAATCTAAGACCAAATTAACTTAGATCGGATTGTTCCTTTTTATAAGAAAAAAATTAAAAATTGACATGTTTTTAAATGACCAAATTGAAAAAATAATGTAAGCCTGAATGGTGACCAAGCTATCCTAATTAATCCCGTCGATCCTCCTAATTTTTCTCCTTATAAAAAAAAATCTCGTCGGTTCTCTAAACGAACCGGGACATCGACACCTCATGCTCCATGTTTCCGTCCCTAATTACCAAAACTCGATCGATAATTATATGATAAGACTTTTTTAAATAAGATCCAAAGAAGACTCAACTCGATTGGGAACAATTTGTGATATATAGTGGAGTAATATAGAACTATTGATAATGTCTTTTTTTCGATAGATACTGGGATTTCGATTTGTACAATGTCACATTGTCACATTGTCACCGGCCTATGAGAGTCGACTTTAAAGCTCAACATTAATTAATACGTTCCTCGATCATTTTCATCCACCCTTCTGTGACTAGTGAGATCAACAATAAACATGCATGTAAAATCCCATTTTATGATGTCATGCAAACAAAGGAAAATTGGGCAGAATACTTTCCCCTTTTTTTTTAAATTAAATTTCCAACCTAGATAAAACAATATGTTAGCCATTCAAGCACCTTTTTATTTGATTTAGAAGTAACAAAGCACGTAGCTTAAACTAATAAGTTGGACAGAAACAACAATGTATACGAAATGTCCCATTAATTAAATTAATATAATCTATTACGTACCATGTGAAAGGATATATGATTAGTAAGTTATTTTATCATCATAAGATTACGACTCGGCAATGTCAAAAAAAATTCAACTACCCCCAAATTAACTACATCAACTACATAATGTACCTCCCCCAACCTTATATTTTTTTGTAAAATATCAACTACTATCAACTTCATAAACTCAAATCAACTACATCAACTACCCATTGCCGAACGGAGCCTACATTTTCCATACAGCTAACATTTATGTTTATCCTTTTTTATCGGGTAGATTTTGCGCACTCTGTTTTTTCGGATGCGCACTCCACTTTGTGCGGATTCTAAACCCGTCCATAAATATACGGGTTTTTTTTGTACGGGTTTGAAATCCGCCCATGTTTTGTGCTATTTTTGTTGTGCGGGTTTAAAACCCGCCCATAATTTTTATCCTTTTTTTGGGCTGGTTTGGAACCCGCCCATAGCTGAGTGCGAAACCCAAAAATAGGAGTGCGCAAACAAATCGCCTTTTTTATAGGTAATATTTATGTTTATCATCTCAAGCATTAAAAATAAAAAATTGTAACCTGTTCAGTTTTCTTATTTTTATGGAGAATTATCATCATTTTTTATGAAGTATATTTAATCAGCTCTACAACTGAAATTTTAATAAAATCCCATTGAAAAATTGACTTTAATTTTTATAGAAACATCCAATATAAATTAAAGTAAACAAGTTTTTCTTCTTCTTTCGAACATCTAATCAAGCGGTTAAAATTTCATGTTTCCGTTTCAACTATAGTATACTCCATTGTTGTATTACGTACGTGCATATTCTACACGCACTTAATCAAATTAAACTTGTGGAAATGGTGCACAAATGAATAAAACCAGTTCTATCTATGCACGAAAACGTGTACAAAACCTATAATCTTATCTTATAGGTTCTAATAGAACCGTTCTATTCTTTTTTTTTTTTTTAAAAAAAAATTCTAGGCTCTATTCTTAATGACTTGGAAGTTGGATCTACGCATAAATAAGTTAATTAATTAAATCTAGTTGATTACTAGTGCTACTAACATATAACTACTTTTTGAAATAATGGGACCAATTTATTTGAGAAGGGCCCTTCAATTCCTATTAACAGCTAAACTTTTTGTGAACCAAGTACTATTTTACGTCCACATTCAGCATCCAATTACGATGAAGAATTAATTAGCTATCTAGCTAGCCAACTAGGTACTCTCCGTATTTATTTGCCCCTTCTATTCTTTTTATAATATTTTTTTTTCAACTCTACATTCGTCAAAATCCATTAATTCAAACGAAAGTTAATTACAGATTTCCAAGTTCCAACCCAATTCCCCCTTGCCCGTAAAAGTGTACCATGGGAGATTTTTGAACTCTTCAAGTTCTTAATTATGTTACTCTCTCCATTTAAAAATACACTTAAAATAAGGTCCGTTCAACGAATGAGCACTTATCGATACTGATACTGATATTTATCGGTGGTGATGTTCAAATTAGGTGCTGAAAGTTGGTACTTAAAATAAAATTAGGTGTTTATTTTTCTGACAAGGTAGGGGGTGTTTGTTAGAGATTTGATTAAGGTGTTTATTTAATTTGAATATTAAGTTAAAAAGTTCAAAAAGTAACTATAAATTCTAGTTCGATAAGTCCGATAAAGTTGATAGTGCTGATTATCTTTTGAACTTGAGATAAGTCCGATAAACTTTCATAAGTATGCTTTTGCCAAACCCATGCAACCAAGCCTATTTTCTCGAAAAATAGGATAAGTTCCATAAACTGCTAATAAGGAGGAGCATGAGGAACGCACCCTTAGTCTAATTTTTGTTCAATACTCTGTAGTACTTCTCATATAATATATTTTACCAATATTATTTTTATTGATTAAAAATAATTACGTAAATATATAATACAAGAGAAAAGATCTTCCCAAAATTGAGAGTATTTAAGTTAAAATATATGACATTTTAATTTTTAAAATAAAATTTAAACGATATGTATTTCTGACAGATAAAATATTTTTTAAATACGAATGTAATAAATCTTTGAGCAACCCATTGATCTCTGTCAAGATTACGAGTCAATTAGTATTTTTTGGAATCTAATCTACATATTCTATTTACAATGTAAGAGAATATCTTGATATTAGAGTGGAATATTTAGATTAATGTGAATAATATTATTAAATGATATCTTAGAAAAGTATGGCCGAGTATCAAAGGAAACTATTTTTTCCCAATTGTATTGAATACAGTATAAAATACAATCAATATGCATATATGATCGCACATTGTCCACACATTACCCTTTGGATCACAAAAATGTTTCCATTTTTGTGCTTAAAATAATAGTTTCACGTAATAAAGGGTTGGAATATATATTAAATCAATCTTTAGTATTCTAATGCGGATTATGAACTAGTTAAAAGAGTTTTTTATTTCTACTTAAGACATGTCCAAAAAAAAGTGTCATTTTAACCAAATAAAAAAGTGCCATTTTATAAAAAGTTGATTTCATTGAGTCATTTTTCAAAAATATTTTATATTTCAATCAATTTTTCAAAATAGCCTAACCTAGAATAATGTTAATTTAACCCAAAAAATACAAAAACCAAATTATTATTTTTTGGTCGAATACAAAAACCAAATTATTTACCTAACTTTTCAAGAATGGTCCAAAGAAACACCATACACATTTCCTTTGTTCCTATTGGTGAGAACTGAGAACAAATATTGGACACCGTGTCACTCTACGCGGGATTACAAATGGCATGTACGTAATTAAGTCATCTAAACGTGCCCGTTTACGTAATCCCAACCAGTTTAAAAAGAAACCTTCACAACCCCCTTTCAATCGCCAAGAGCTCTTCGTCTATCTCTCTCCTTCTTCTCCGTCTGGCACACACAGTGTGTGAGAGCTAGAATCCACGAATCAGGCTCAAATTCACAAAATCAAACTGTATTTCGATTCAATTGAAATCATGGAGAAGAAGAGATTCGCGGTTTTGCTCTGCGCGGAGGACTCCGAGTACGTGAAGAAGAAGTACGGCGGTTATTTCGGGGTTTTCGTGAGAATGCTGGCCGAGGAAGGCGAGATCTGGAGCGTGTTCAGAGTTTCCGCCGGCGAGTTTCCCGATGAAGACGAGATCGGAGAGTTCGACGGCTTCGTTATCACTGGAAGTTGCAGCGATGCGCACGGAAACGATGGCTGGATCTGCGAGCTTTTGAAGCTTCTTCGGAGGTTGGATTCGATGAAGAAGAAGGTGCTTGGAATCTGCTTCGGTCACCAGGTATGGAAAATTTTCAAATCTAATCTTATTTGTCAATTTGCTAATAGTTTATTTCGGCACTCGGCAGTATCTCTTTCTCTACTAATTGAATGATTTTGACATTGGTAGAAGACTGTACTTCTGTAAAACTCTTGTGAATGATTGAGCATTAGAAATGGCAAGGGGCATATTTTCAAACAAAGTAAAAATGACAATATAAGATTGTTGCTGTGTGCTTTGGACTTTTGGTGTGCAAATTGGCCATTTTTGGTTCGTTGAAGTATGACACAAGAGACAGTAATTGAAATTTAACAGAGTAGTCCAAATTGATTTGGTTGTGTTTCTACGACATTACTATATAATATTAATATTAATATTAATGAGATTGTCATAAATTGATTTATGTTCCTACTAAAAAAATGGAAATTTAACAGAAAAATTTACTGAAATTTTTTGACTTTTATTTAGAAAAAGAGGGAAACTGAAAGTTGGGGTTATGTGACAATTTAAGAAGGAGAGTATGATCTGATTTCCTGCTTTTCATTGTTTATAATGGTGGTGCCTGGTCCACACCAATATAGGGCAGAGAAGAAAATGGCCCTTTTGTATGATTCTGACTATTTAATTGGCTTATTTTTTGGTGTATCTATAGTATTTAATATGCTTGTACGATTTTATTTACAGCAGCTGTGTATAGCTGTATACTTTAGAAAGTTGATATGATAATTTATTTGGCTGTGTAGCCTTGTCAGCGGCTTTGGTGTATTTATTTAATTGATATTATATGGTATACTCGTCAAAGATATTGTTTGATATTTTTTTTCATTTTTGGGTGGACCCATTTTTAATTATGTGGCTCACAATTTGTCTTCTTCACTGATTTGATATTAGTGCCCATGAATTATAATTCTACATTCTTATAAAATGTTCAGTTTATGAGTGCTTTATTGATTAAGGGTCTGTTTAGATCGTAAATTAAATACAGTAAATTATGTATTTATATATTAAATTGAACAATTCAAAGAGACCATAAAAAAGGTTTCATTCTTCAGTCAAAAGAAAGTCATGCAGTTTCTTTTGAAAATGTCAACTGTACAAACAATTAATCAAAAACTGTGGAGGCATTATCTGAATTAATCTTTACCAGCTGCACATAGTAACATACTCTTGTTTATGGATTTTGCAATGATAGCAAAAAAATATTATGGTTGGTGACACACTGACACCGGCCAAAAGAATCATAATTTTTGATGTGGGCAGTGGGCTCATGCCAGATTTTGCCAGCTGGTGACGTGTCACCTTTCACCTGTGACCTGGCTCCCCACTCCATTGCTGAATCATCTTCCTTTTTCACGTGATGAAAGAATCATCTTCATTCTTCACTATTGACTAAACAATAATGCAAACCGACCAATAAAAAGCTAAACAATAATGCAATTATATGTATGATTTTTTTTTTGGTCAAGACAATTATATGTATGATGTATGTCCTACAATCTGAAAATGCCCACTTCTTGCATTGTCACTTTTGTCATCTTTTTTGTTAGGTTAGGCCATGGCCCAATTTAGTAATTCAGTAATTCAGCATACCTTATCTAGTTATCTTCCATGGTATATTGTTACAGATTTGGTTATATATAAGTTTTAACAATATAATATTTTTACTCTTTTGTTACATATCATTTTTGGATCTATTATTTTAGAATTTCAGCTTCTTGATTTTGTTTCTTTATAAACTAAGATTCTTTTCTTCATGCATTGTTAGATACTTGGGCGTGCACTTGGAGGAAAAACAGGGCGATCACAAACAGGCTGGGACATTGGAGTAAGACAAATCCATATATCTTCTTCCTCGTCGAAGCTTTTGTCTTCCTTCAACATCCCGAGCACTCTCTCCATCATCGAATGCCATCAAGACGAGGTATACACCAAATAAAACCTACTTAAAACTTACATCAACACTTAATATGTTAGTCTCTCTAGTCCTCTAATCTTCTCTTTGATGATAAAAAAAAAAGGTGCGCGAGCTTCCTCCTAAGGCCGAAATCTTGGCTTGGTCAAGTAAAACCGGTATAGAAATGTTTCGGTATGGAGATCATATGATGGGTATTCAAGGTCACCCTGAGTACAATGACGACATTCTCCTTCACCTCATAAACCGCCTTCTTCAACGTAAACTTATTGGGGTATGTCACAAAGATCCTTAGGGCTTGTTTGGATTAAATAATTTAATACATTAGGTTACAGTAATCAACTTATAAAAATTTCAAGCCAAACACACCCTTAAAATTGATTTTGATGTTTGTCGGTTTCATGGCCATTTTAGGAAACTCTTGCTGATCAAATGAGGGTGAAGTTTCTGGGGTCACAGGCGCCCGACAAAGATGCATTGAGAAAGCTCTGCATGAGCTTTCTTAAGGGAAGATTGTGATGAAGAAGACGACAATGAGATCAAACTGTCATTTTCAACAAGATTAAGGAAGGAGAAGAGTATTATTATGAATAGATGGAAAGTGTAAATAACGGAGATGGGTTCTATCTAGCTAACATGCTAAATGAGGTGATATTATTAGTCACCTATCCGGGTTAATTAGTTTGGTTAATTGGTAGGTTGTGTTGTTGGGTTACCTAACAATTCATCCAATTATGATAATTAAGGAATAAGTGAAGGCTGTAGTAATTATTATTGGTAAGTAGTAGCTGATTCCTGGCCTTAATTTGAATGTGGCATGATTCACATATGCCACTTTGTATTGTAATAGTTTCAGCTACATTTTAATTAATGAAAGTATTCAATGGTATTATTTGCTTTGTTTATATATTTGACCTTGTCAAATGTTGTGTCATGACTCGGTCCAATTTGCTCTAAAACTAACTTAGAAGTGAGACTCATTGGAAATTTTGAATATCATATTTTGAATTTTTTATACTGAATCCATTTGTCAACTTGATATTAATATATACTCGAAGCAATGTCCTAGTTGAAACTTGAAACCGGAGCTCAAAAAAAAAAAATTGAAACTTGAAACCAGACTAATTCAAATTGACCCAAAGCCAGTTTTTTTTTTTTTTTAAAACTCTTTTGTACTACGTATATCTTGTTGAGGTATTCTCACATCGGATGAGTGAGGCCAATTACCACTAATAAATATGGGGATGTGAAACTCTATTTATTAACTTAAAAATCCGACCTTATATTTAAAATTATTAAAAAAATCTCGACATGTCACACATTTAATATCACCTCAATTGATTCGAGAGTTGACACTAGTATAAACCTGATTAAAATCAATAGATTTTCTTAATAAGAAAAGGAATTAGGAAAATCCATTAAATATGTATGAACTGTCCTAAATTATCCTTGTGGATTCCATTAAATATGTATGAACTGTCTTAAATTATCCTTGTGGATGAGGGTACCTACGGATCGGGTCGGGAGCGATCGAGAAGGATGAGACACGTTAAAACGATCGAGCGATGTAGTCCGCGTGAGATAGATTCCAACTTTGAAAGTGGTCTAGCAGATTCTGAATAACCGTTCGAACAAGGTCAATCTCCCAAGGACAGCTACAATCTCCCTGCACGGCTTTGACAAGCTACAGGTTGTCGCCTTCAATCTGGATGTGGGAAACGCCACATCGGATGGCCTCAAGAATCCCCTGACGAAGTGCAACGATTTCAGACATCAGAACGGAATGACAACCAAACAGTCCACCGTCCATGCTGATAGTTGAGCCCTGGTGGTCATGAAGGATGAAACCGAATGAAGAAGCACTATCATTATTCACTACGCCATCAAAATAGAGTTTGATTTGGTTTTGTGAAGGTTTTACCTATCTAGTTTTCGCCCTTTTTTTCCCGCGGTTCTTGATCCCGATGGTAGGGCTCTCCAGATTAATTTGTAGTATTCGTATTTTTCGAATCATCCATTTGATTTTGAATTAACTCGTATATACTATTTGGGCTAAATTAGGTTTGATCGTGTTGGCTGGATCCATTTTTAATTATGTGGCTCACAATTTGTCTTCTTTAACTGATTTGATACTAGCGCCCATAAAATGATGAATTAATTCTACATTCTTATAAAAAGTTCACTTTATGAATGTTTTCTCAATTCCATGTGACTCGTCCATGAATGATTTCATTCTTCAGTCAAAAGAAAATCATAGTGCGTGAAACACAGTTTTGAAAATGTCATAACAACTAATCAAAAACTATGGATGTTTAATCAATTTTCTTTGTAAATTGATCTTTACCAGCTGCACAAAGTTACATACACGGTTGAGAATATACTCTATCATACATCTGAAATTCAAATAGAATCAGCCTACTATATAAGTTTTTGAGCTACTTCTCTTATTATCAATTAATTTTAGAATAGAACCCCACTTATTTATATGCTACGCCTATATAAACGCGTAGTGTGCACGTAACCGACACGTTCCTAGTCTGCTACGTATCGGGCTCACGAACATTGACATGGTATCAGAGCGAGTTTAGTTCTAGGCCCATTATCTACCCTGGGTTGGACTTAACAAGTTGCTACTCGCCCGTTATCTACTCTAACCCCACTGGACTTGTGTGTTAGGCCTATACGCGCAGTGCGCACGTACCCGACACGTCTCTAATCCGCCTACCTATCGGACTCACGAACTTTGACATACCTTGATACCCTCTCTAATCCCACTGAACTTGTGTGCTAGGCCTATACGCGGGACTGGCACACGTACACGCCACGTCTCTAATTTGCTTATCTATCGGGCTCACGATTTTTTTTTTTTTTTTTTGATCTGGTACAATTTAAGGTATCTCAAATATTATTTAGACTAGCCTAGAGCACCCGTAAACGGGCTCACGAACTTTGACATACCCTGATACCCTTGTTAATGGATTTTACAAGTGAAGGAAACTAGGTATTATACAAAATTTGAAATTTTTATTGCCATTCAATTACGGATGTGAAATGGTTGGTCACCGGCCAAATAAATCTTGTTTTTGGGCGTGGGCTCGTGGCAAATCGCCTTATAAATGTTGGTGGTTGCTAGCTGGTGACGTGTCACCTTTCACCAGTGACCTGGCACCCCAATCCATTGCTGAATCCTCCTCCTTTTTCACGTGATGATAGTAATATTCTCTTCGCTATGAAATAACTGCGAAATTTTGCGCACTCTATTTTTTTATGATGCATACCCCAATCTGTTAGGGTTAAGCATCCACACATGTATTTTTTTTTAAAACCGGGTTTAAGTTGTGCGGATTCAAAAACTGCCCATAATTAAAAAAAACCCGTCCAGTGTCCAGTTCAATCTTGTGCTAGTTCTGAACCAGCACAAAAGTGTCTGGTTTTTTCAAAAAATTATGTGCGGGTTTACAACCCGCCCATAAATTATGTGCGGGTTTACAACCCGCCCATAAATTATGTGTGGTTTGTTGTGCGGGACGAGAACCCGCCCAGGAAGACCGATTTTTTATCCAACCGGATGTCAATTTTTGTACAGGAGTTCTGAATACGTTCATATGTGAGTGCGCAACACAAATTTGAGAGTGCGCAAACTAAAAACGATAAAATAATGCAATGATATTTATGATGTATGTATGTTATGACTTGCCATTTTTGTGGATATAGCACTGCAATCTGAAAATGCCCACTTCTTGCATAGTCACTTTTGTCATCTTTTTGTTAGGTTAGGCCATGGCCCAATTCAGTAATTGAACATACCTTATCTTCCATGTTACATTGTTATAGATTTGGTTATATAAGTTTTAACATATAATCTTTTTACTCTTTTGTTACACGCCATTTGGATCTATCATCTTAGAATTTCAGCTTCTTGATTTGGTTATATACAAGTTCACATATCTTCTTCCTCGTCGAAGCTCTTGTCTTCCTTCAACATTCCAAACACTCTCTCCGTCGTCGAATGCCACCAAGACGAGGTATACACCAAAGAAAACCTAGTAAAACTTACATCCACACTCAAAATGTTAATCTCTCTGGTCCTCTAATCTTCAACTTAAACTCTTTCATTGATAAAAAAAAAAGGTTTGCGAGCTTCCTCCTAAGGCAGAAATCTTGGCTTGGTCAAGTAAAACCGGAATAGAGATGTTTCGATATGGAGATCATATGATGGGAATCCGAGGTCATCCTGAGTACAACGACGACATTCTCCTTCACCTCGATCATAAACCGCCTTCTTCAACATAAACTTATTGGGGTATGTCACAAAGATTCTTAGAACCTATTTGGATTACAGAATTTAAGTTGCATTAAATTGTGCGATTATTTGATTCAAACAAGGCTTATAATCAACTTATAAAAATGTCAAACCAAACGCGCCCTTAAAAATTGAGTTTGATTTTTTTTTTCTCCGGTTTGATTGCTATTTTAGGAAACCCTTGCTGATCAATTGAGGATGAAGTTTTTGGAGTCGCAAGCGCCTGATAAGGATGCATTGAGAAAGCTTTGCATGAGCTTTCTTAAGGGAAGATTGTGATGAAGAAGAAGACGACAATGGGATCTAGCTGCCATTTTTAACAAGATTAAGGAAGGAGAAGAGTATTATGAATAGATGGAAGTGTAAATAAGGGAGCTAGATGGGTTCAAGCTAACATGCTAAATGAAGTGACATTATTAGTCACCTATTCGGGTTAATTAGTTTGGTTTGGTAGGTTGTGTTGTTGGGTTACCTAACAATTCATCCAATTAATTAAGGAATAATTGAAGGCTGTAGTAATTATTATTGCTAAGTAGTAGCTGATTCATGGGCTTAAATTGAATGTGGCATGATTCACATGCCACTTTGTGTTGTAATAGTCTCAGCTACATTTTAATTTATCAAAGTATTCAATGGTATCTTATTTGCTTTGTTTCTAGTAATATATTTGACCTTGGGCAAATGTTGTGCGGGTGCATGACCCGATCCAATTTGCTCTAATTAATCTAACTCAATTTACTCAAAGTGTGACCCACCGCAACTTTGAAATTTTGTTTTATAACTTCATTTACCGAATCCAATTGACCTCAACTTTGATACGTACAATATCCCCGTTGAAACCTGCTTTTACCGACCAATTCAAAAGGTATCAAACTAAGAGCTTGCTACACTTATCTCTAAAAAGTAATTTTTTTTAAAAATCAATGCTTATTCATTTTGAAATAAGTGAAGAATACAGTAATTACTTTTTGAGTATTCCAAAATAAATAAGCATTTCTTTATACTAAAAAATACTAGTACTTTTTAGGCATAAGTATAACAAGGCCTAAATTCTTTTTACGGATTTTCTAGGCTATGTCCTTAGATAATCACCATGTTTTAGAAATATGTAGTATTTTTATTTGTTTAGTAATTTACGACGGATTTATGTATTTTTTTTAGACTTGAGTAGATGGTATATAATAAAAAAAGAAATTTATTAAGTAAAAATAATGTCAAAACAAAGGAAAATCCAAATCAACTATACCAAAATTGATTCAAAACTTGACATTAGTAGAAACCTACAAGAGCAACTTGAATAATATAAGTTATCTCCATATATGATAACTTGATTAACTAACCCAGCCGTGATAATGTACCACTTGTAATAGAATTAGATTTTTTGTTTTTCCAATTGTTTTCACTAAAACGTGTCTTTTTTCCTCCTCACAAAGTCACAACTAGCTCATCGGTTGATTACTTATATTTAAAAAAAAAACTAAATTTCAATTAAAAAACATGTTTTTGGGTCAAAAATAAAAAAACATTAAGTTAAAAAGTCGACAACCAAGTAAATCGGCATTTGAAAACAAACAATCAAAACAACAACAAACAAAGGTTGTGAGGAGCAAACTCAAGAATTGCAAGAGGAGCAAATTGTGCAGTGTGCCAGTGTCATGAGAAGAGTAAAGAATACGTTAATTGGAAAAAGAATGCACAAAACAAGGTCCTAGAAAATAGTTGTGGACACTTCATAGTCCTAACTAGAAAATAGTTGTGGACACTTTATATTTGGACTTTTTAAAGAGCCTTCAATGTTAGTTGACTTCTTGATAGATCAAACATACAAATATCATTAGAGAAAAAACCTTAAGCTTTCGGGCATCTAATTAAGCGGTAAAGCCTCCACGATAATATCCTAAGGCCTCTGTTTCGACTTTCACGAACAATGTCCATCCAACCCTAAAAAAAAATCTTAAGACCGAAAAAATAATAATCTTGAGTTGATTCTTCGCAATGAGTCAAAAGTAAAAAACGTAGGGGTGAGGAGTCCAGTCCAAGTGGTTTGGTCCTTGGGAGGAACCCTAAGGTCACCATTTCGACACCCACCGGTGACGAAGCCTCCGAATTTGTTTTCCTAGAACTTTTTACAATTTTCACTCATTCATGAGTTTTCTAGGCTAGGCCAAGTTAGTACTTGGACTACCCTAAATCTTACTAGATCAAAAAAAATGGTTAAAAAATAGTATGAAGTGAAAATTTATTTATTTTTCTTTAAGATTCGGTGACTGTATTGAATGAGTGTTCATTTATTTTTAAAAAAAATGCTCTCATTACATGGTTATGGGTTGGGTTTGGACTTTGGACTTTGGAGCAAGTCTTTATAAACAATGGTGTTCTTGTCTTGGTAGAGATTGGTTTGAATTAATAATTATTGTTGTTTCTCCCAACTTGAACTTGAATAGACATAAAATGTTAAAATTGGACAAACAACTTTTAAAAAACAAATTGAAGTTACACAACACGAAACCTATAATCCAACCAATTTATCACGATCGCATTATTGATGAAAATGTGACAATTAATTAGGTGTTTTGTTCTTTCATAGAGCTACTAGGCTCCACCATGTCTCCATATTTTTTTTCCTCTTTTTGGTCAATTGTCACTTTACTTATATCCTCAATGCTTCATTGTTGTGCAATATCGATTGGTCAAATGCCATTGTTTGTCATCTTTAATTTCTCTATCTCTTGATTTATATGGGCCACATAAACCAATACATATTTGCTACCCAAACTTTCCATATTTATGTTTTTGTTTTTATGTAATTTGGGCCATGTAAGATTACTACTCCCTCCGATTCAAAATAAGTGTCGTTTTAGATTTTGACACTAATTTTTTTTTTGGTTGAAGGAGAGGTGATACTCTCCGACTCCTCAAGGGAGCATTTTATTAATATGGAAAAAGAGGGCTAAGTAGTCAGCAAACGGGGGATAGCCCGACCCCTAACATCATCAAGCAAAAGGTTTATAATCCCCTCAGGAGGGCAAACAATACATGAAACCCAACAGGATAAAGAAACGCAAGGGACGCGATGCGATCTGCAACAACGTTGGTCTCGCGGTAAACATGGCGGAATCGGATAATCCAATCCCTACTAATTAAGTCATGGTATCGAGATACCAGACTAAAAAGCGGGTGACATTTGGTCACCCTAGTACCTAACAGACTAATAACTAACTTAGAATCAGACTCCAAAAGAACTTTCCTGTAGCCTTTCTCCCACGCCAACTTTAGTCCGTTGAACACTCCCCAAAGCTCCGCCGAAGGAACGGTACAAATCCCAATGCGATGAGCAAATCCACCAAGCCAATCTCCTCTATCATTCCTCAACACTCCTCCCGCTGAAGCAAGCCCATCATCTTTAACAGCCCCATCCGTGTTCACCTTGATCCAGCCCTCATCCGGCATCTCCCACGAAATATCCTGTAAAACTTTGGAACTAGAACGACTAGAATCGACAAGCTTACCCGCAGCCTGACGAGCTTCCCTTGTTTGATTAATAACGAAGACCGTTTTGTCGGTGATCGAAATATCATCTTTGAAAACTTTTAGCGTTCCTCCACTTCCAGCACCACCAAAGAACCGTCGCGAACAACGCGTTCCATTCAACATTCTCCACTAGCCTATCCTCCAAGATATTCCGACGTATCCAAACAACAAACGGATCCTGAAAGAATGAAGGGTAGAAGTTAGTAACCCGCAAATTAATCCAAATATGCCTTACATGCGAGCAATCACGGAACAAATGTTCGTGTGATTCACTTAAAATACAGCCATGAGGGCAGCGATCGATTGAAGCTATGTGACGCCGACACCGCTCGAGATTTGTTAGAATGCCACCTCTGCTGGTCAACCAAATAAAACCACGAATTCTCTCCTGGACAGTCAGCGACCAAAGACTTTTATAAAACTGCCCATCAGCATCCTTTCTCCCAATATAGCCTCTGATGAGATCGTATCCAGATTTTGACACTAGTTTTAAGAAAAGTATTAATTAAACTCAAAATCTTAAACTTTTTCTCAATCTTATCACTCATCATCTTTTTGGACCAATGAATGAATACTTTTAGTCAACAAAAACACATTCCAATAAGCATTTTCATAACTCTCCTAATCAATTGCCTAGAAAACTTAAAACGACACTTAAAATGGATAAAAAATAAAGTGTTAAAAAACACTTATTTTGAATCGGAGGGAGTATATATTTATACACATGGTTTTGTTCTGATGGAGTATCATGAAAATTAACTCAAGACTTATTTACATATATACCTCATTGCATATTAATAAGTATGTTTTAAAAATGCCTATTTTTATTTAGATTTACAAAGATACTTCATTTAGGATATCCTTGTAAATATATTAATAATAATACACATTTTTTAACTATAATATATATAAAACATGGAAAGAGAATACAATTTAAAAAAGAAACTAACATATTTTGAGGAAAGTTTATAGAGTACTCTTATGAAACATTAGCCATTTAAAAGTCAAATATGGTATATTTGCAAAAACTTAAAAAAATAGATATTTATGCAAATGTATTATAAAATAAGGGTATGTGGTGCTATTGTTTCAAAACTCAATGGGTAGATTATAAAAACTCTTTATTGAATAAGTAAATATTATAAAATTAAACAATGAAATAGATTGAAATTAGATTTGAAGAGACATGAAATTGATATTAACATTTGAATCTACATAATTAATGAATAATGATCACCAAGATTTGATCAAACTATTGGTACATGTTTTTCTTTTCAACCCACTCAACTTATCATTTGTATTGGTCACTCTAACATGATGTGAACGATTTTGTATATGATCTTATCTAACTTCGTATGTTTGTATAAACATATAATGTACAACATTCTCATATCTGCCATAATCAACACATCTTTGTAATAGGACTTTCGATGACCAACCTCCCTTTTTGTCAACCTATTTGGATCTGATAATAAATACTCTCGTCTATCCTTCTATATATCACTCTTCATGAACGATCATAGGTACATGAACTCTTCTTCTTCGTTACAATGTCCTCACCAAATATCACTTTTATGTTTCATTCTTTTGCCTAATTGTCTCTAGCTGAACTCCACGTACTCCGTCTTAAAAAGTGAGAATGATAAAACCCTATCACAAGCCTACTAATTTATCACGATCACATTATTGAAGAAAAAAGTGACATGTAAGTGTTTCAATTATTTCATGAAGCTAGCTAGGATGCATGGGGGTACGTATGTATATGGACCACGATGTCTTCATTTTTATTTCTTTCTGTGGTCAATTTTCACTTTACTTACCTTCATTATATGGTGACAAATGCTTCATTGTTGATCAATCTCATTGATCAAATGCCATCATTTGTCTTGTTTCTTTTTCTCTCTTGATTTTTTTTTTGAGAAAAAAAATTAGATTAGCCTAACTACTAACTAAAGAGTCATTCTAGAACATTCTTATGGATGAGGCCGGATCAAGAAATCTCGGTCTTCCGTGAAAATTGATAGTCATGCCGAGCCAACCAGAGCTGCGAGATATTCCGCCACACGATTCATATTTCGAAAGATACGTTGCGCTCGAGAAGGAGTGGATGTCCACTAGACTATTCGCCACACGATTCACATCACGATTTCCCAATTGATTAATTATGGCAAGTTTATCATTGTAATTTTGAGAGATATTCGATTAAAAATACATATTTATAATTATTATAGGATATATGAAGATCCCATTTTAAAGATGCAAACATCCCAAAAATTAGAGATCTTGGTGAAAAAATAAATGTTCAAATAGGCTCGAGATGTGTATAGTTTATTGTATTTAAGGCATTTTACAACCCAATTTCATTCTCTTACCCACAAATTTAATTTTTTACCATAAGATCTTTTCATATTAATTAGGTTTTTGCGTATAGCCATCCGCTAAATGGTCAAAATTGCAAAAAAAACCACCTATTAAATAACTATTTCTTTTAACACACTCATCAAATGTAATTTTGTAACGGAGAACCACTCAACCGTCTATTCCATCAACTTTCCCGTTAAAGTGTGCAATTTTACATATTACCCCTTCGATTTTTAAAAAAAAAATACAAGATTTACCAGATTTTCCTTGAATTACAAGGCTCCACTAGCCTACTACATACACCTTTGATATGTCCAAATCCAAACGAACCCGTCTAATCCAACAGATGGTGTTGGTAATACAATGGAAAACCCACTCCCCACTCCAAATCTAAAGTTGAAGATTATGAATTGTGTGACCTTCCCACTCACAAGCCATTATTAATGTAGCACACTTTGATTGATTGATTGCAACAATTCATTGCATTAGTAGTTTTCATTATTAAGATGATTGAGGGGGAGATCGGCACATTGCAAATTCCTGAACATATATAATCACTTTATTTTGATTTGGTCATGATACAAAACAGATCTAATCTTATTATCAGTGTTCTAAAAAAACGTTAGGTGGCCGCTGGGTGGAAAGGGGCCTTCCAGCCAGGGGCGGACTTACATTAGGTCCAGTGGGGGCTGTAGTCCCCACTGGGATTTTAAAAAATAATATTTTTTTTTTAAATATATAAAAAAATGTATTTCTCTGATTTTTAATCTATTTTTTAAATATATAAAAAATGCATTTTTCATAAGTTTGGATGTGATTTACTATTCTATATTGTGCATTGATTTTTGTAATATATTGCAACTGGTGTGAATTTCGTTATGGCTTATGGATTGATAATTTGATGTCCACGTTCTTTAATTATTCCGGAAATGAAGAGATTTTTTCCAACTGTTGGGGTTTATAAAATATAGGTTCTAGAGTTCTAATCCCGTTTCTACCAAAAAGAGTTCTAATCCCGATCCATTAAGTGTTCCGAGTTTAGCCCCCACTGACTTCGAATCCTGGCTACGCCCCTGCTTCCAGCGTATAGGTCCTTTATACAAAACCTAGGCGAAATTTTTAAATATTACATAATTATTGTTGATTAAAACCATAATAGTCCCCTCTTTTCTTCTTTACTTTTTTTTTATTCACGAATAAGTAATATTTTGTCTAACAAACAAACTAGTGAAATGAATTGAGTTTCTCATTACTTTTTTTTTTTAATAAAGAGCAATGTTTATTGGAGACGAACCAGAGACTTCTGGGTACTATTCTTAGAGGTTTAATCGATTGACTAGATATCCGAATGGTGAGTTTCTCATTACTATGAACCACTTATATATATATATATATGTTTAATTAAAACAACTATTATTGTGAGACCATACGTCCAATTTGCATTCAAAATTTTCACTTACTTACATATGCTTGATTTTGTATTATATTCATATTTTTTTACTTACATATTCGTTCTGTTAAGTTACTTACTTTTATAAATATGCAACTTAAAAATATGATTATGTAACTCTAGAAGGATGATAAAGAAATTGAATATTAAGAAAGTTTCAAAAATAAAATAATATAAAAATATGAATATGCGACTTATAAACATGTATACGGAAAGAGTGAATATGCAATTAAAGAATATGAATAAAGTCATACAAAATCATGATTACAAACTCGGTATACATTCTCACAATAAAAGTCGTTTTACTTGAACTTAAAGTACAATAGTAGATGGATAAAGGTATGGGCCGATCATTTGATATAAAAGGTGTAGGAAGTCTTAGAGTCGTGTAGGCATGCAGAAATTAATCCCCAAAATATCTCATTAAATAGAAAAGGCATCTTGAACTTGAAGTAAGAATTAGGAGGACCTTTGTAAAACCTAGAGCATCTTTATGGATTAGAACTCAAAGTTTTATGTGATTCGAAAGTTGTTTACTAGGAAAAACGTGTCCCAATTTAGCAATTTTATTATCCACAACATTGCATTCCCTAGTAAACACATGAAGCAAATAGACTGACTCAAACTCTTGAAGCGAAACCAAGATGTCCGAGATGAGTAGTTCAATTTTCGAAGAGATTGTGAGAATATGAGGCAGATTGAGACATGCACGAACTCAAGGGTGAGCTAGGTTACCCTAAAAAAATGAGGTAAATTAAAAAATTAGAAAAAATAATATTATTATTTGAATTAAGGTAATATAGTCTACCTAGAAAAATATTAGGCTATTTACCGCAATGGTCTTAAAAGGTTAGTCAATATTGTTATTTTACTTTGTTTCAAACTAGTTAAAGTTGTTGGCATCCCCGCGTTCCGGCAAAGAAACTCGAACGTTAACATATAAATCGTTGTTACTCATCGCTAAATCGATCACAACACTAATTGCAAAACCCTAATTCCCCTTTCTCCTGCCTCCTCTGTATAATTGTTCGACGATCGACTCCAGAACACACACGCCGACGCCGGCGATCGACTCCCAGGCTTCCATGGCTTTCTCTCCCGCCGATCGTTTCTTTCTCCGGCGACACGGTCAGTTCCAATTTCGTTGCCAGAAAGGTCGAATCTCAGTCTCCCGTTCAGGCTTCCAGCGGCTTACCCTCCCGCCGATCGATCTTTTCTCGGCAACGGCCAGTTCGAATTTCGCTTCAATCTCGTCTCCGGTTGCCGATCGATCTTTTCTCCGTCGACGGCGTGTTCAAATTTCGCTGCCAGATAGGTCGAATTTCACTATAGTTTGGGTTTCGGCGACGGCCCATTCGAATTTCGCTGCCAGAAAGGTCGCATCTCGTCTCCTCCAACGGAAGGCGAGGAGGGTTTCGGAGAATACGTAAGTGTTTTTCTATTTTATTTTCTTTTCTTTTTTTACATAGGGTGATGTGATGATTTAAATTTTATGGAATTTTTAGTTTATAGAATTTGTAAATGTTTATGGAATTTGATTGTAAACGTTTATGGAATTTGTAAGTATTTAGGGAATTTGTAAACGTTTATGGAATCTTGATGATTTTGATTGTAAATTTGTAAATATTTATGGACTTTTTTAGTTTGTTAGTGTAGAATGATATAGGGATAATTTTCCCTTTTTTTAACCTTGGACCCACTCAATAGAAGCATTGATTTTTCAAAATGTTGTTGTTGAACATGCGCAAGCTCAGGATGTGCGCGAGCCCAAAACGCACGGCTAATTTGTACGTCGAACGCCGTAATTTTCTTAAATTTCGTTTTACCCCTCAACGAAGGCAGAATTCGCACGCATCCAGCCTTCGCGTAAATCTCTGTATTCTTACAAACTTCTCCGTGTGAGCAAATGAACATCCTATATATAGCACAAAAATAGAAGTTACCTAAGATCACATGTCGCTTCTAAAATAAGCCACATCTCTATGTCACGTGTGTTACTCCTAAAATGAGCCACATCAACTATGGAGTTTATTATTCTCTCTCCAAATCATTTTTTGTTTTATACTTTTTTTATGGAGTTTATTATTTTCGTAAGAGGGTTTATAAATCTATCTGTAAAGTTATTCACACAACTCCACCCAAACAAGACCGAAAAAAAATATATAATTCAGTTTTGTCCACCGAATCCAAATTAACGTCTACTAGTGTTTTCAAGTTTCCTAGTCCCGCTTCTTGGTAAGTTTTCAAGCACACTTCTTTATTTGGCCTTACAAATTTCCGACTCTTTTTTTTTCGAGTGGGTAAGAATTCGGAAGATACATGAAATTTTAAGTTACACCGAATCTGATTTGAAGTAAACTCGTGCGTTAAACGAGCCACAGAACTCTCCATTCAATCAACTCCACTATCTCAATCAGAGCAAAAAGACTTGGCCAAGGCACATTACAATGTCAATTGGTGAAAGACTTTGCAACAGCATATTCAGTCAAAAAACAGGAAACTACCAAAAGAATAGGGAAAACAAAAACAGTGCCAATCTTCACGTTTTTGATAGACTTGCCCTTAATATACTATCACAATGAAAAAGTCATGCCATGCCCCCCAAGAAAGTTTCGCCATGGATCTTGTATGCTAGTTATTGATACAAGCAATGTAGGCAACTAATAGCTCAAAACCCTCCACGAACCCGGTCAAAATTTGGACAAGAACACAACAGGCTAACATAGCATCGTGTACACGTATGCCTTGCCGATCAATCATGACTTACAAATGGTTTTATTTTTCCTCCTTTTCACCTTCATTTGCCCCCCTCTATCTTTGCTTTTTCATGAAAGAATCCAATCAGGTTCTTGTGTCAATGTTGTCAACTGTAAAGTTTCGTGATGAAAACATTGTGCAACTTCCATATTGTGTGGTTTACCTGAAAAGGGCACAAAAAAGTGAGTATACATAAAATGCATAATCTAGAATGTTTCACCTGACAAATACACATTATTAACCTTCACACCATATGGCACTAATTCTACAGAAGGCATCACAAACCAGGTCAATGAGAAGAAATAGAGTGCAAACACAGTAGGATGAGAAATAGTCTATTTTCACTCCACTCCACTGATATGAAAAAGAAAAAAACACTATACAGGAAAGAAACAAGTTTAACGAATATAGGAAATTTTGATGGAAAGGAATTTTATTACAGATCTAGATTATCAATGTAGAAGATAAAAAAAAACCAAGACAAGAAAATAAATATAAGTTTACAATACTCACTTATCAACAAGTGTAATCCCACTTTGAGCAGGGTCTGGTAGTCAAGATGTACGCACCCTTATCCCGAGCAACTCTAGAGTATGTTTTCAAAAGACCCAAAAATGAAAAGAGTGAGACAAGAAAGTTAAATTCAACCATGTGACAAAAATTACTGAATTTAGTTAAAATGCACCAAAAAATTAATTTAGGGGTTATATTTCCCTCTCAAATAAAATATAACCTCCAAAATCAATTTGGACTTTCCACCTATTTCATGGGAGTTCCAACATGGAAAATGCTGCTACTTAGACTTTCTGGGCATATGTCATAATATATCTTCAAATAGTCAATCTAACAGTAATGCGAGTAACACTAAAAACTTGCTATTTTTTCTAAGCAATGCTATGGATACAAACTAGAATTTGTTGAAGTGTCGAAAAAGGCTTTCCTCAGGTGACTTCCAAATATAAAAAAATATAAGACCCTATCAGAATCAGCAGGTAAAAGAAAGATTTATATATTATGTTATTTGGTCCCGTCGGGTCTTTTGGTCGCACCCCCGTTGCTTTAAGCCCGGGGTGCCTCCATCTTGACCCCCCAGATTTTCCGTATGGGAAGCTCCACTGGGTAAATGTTGTTGTTGTTGCTGTAGTATATCATGTTATTTGTTTGTCATAGATATCCTTAATAAGAAGCTTCTCATCAAAATCCATGAAAAACCAATGTCTTGTTATTTATTGGGACCTTACTTTTAACTAAATAAGAACCTAAAAACAGATAAAAGAATCAACAGCACTCCTTTCTAAAGACAACAGTTGGCAGCATAATCATAGCATCTAACATTGACATCATTTCACCAGCTAAAATAATGTCATGATTATGCCGAAATAGAAGCAACAGAAGTCTACATATGACGTGCAAAGAAACAATGCAAGATCAATGCATAAGCGCTTTAGGTACCAAACCAAGTCTTCTACATTCTTCCTGATAAAATCATAATATGAATCCAGCTGCAACTTTGTAACAGCGACTTCAATAGTCTTATTGTCTGAATGGCTTTCTAAAGATCTCAGTATCGTTGGAACCTTTGTAAAGAATTGACTCACATCTTAGACAGGGCCGGTCCTTATAAATCGGAGGCCCCTGAGCGAAAAAAAAATAAGGGCCTTGTATGATAAAAATTTCATCATTATGAATAGGGAAAGATATATGTTAACTTATCTATATTTTTTAAGAAATAATATTTTCTTTATTTATCTACAAAAAAATTGTATTTACTAGGACATATGAAAAATGGACAATTTTTTTCCAAACAATACAAAAAGGAAATATAGCAAATATATTTTTCCCCCAATTTTCTAGTATATTCTATCTTAAATTTTACCTACAATCCCACACAAAGTTTGATGATGGAATCCCAATTTATCGCTTTGCACCATAATCCTGAATTCAATATGTAAAAGATGTACAATAATTAAGGAAATCAAGAAAAAAAAATTGAATTTGGAGTCAAATGAACTAGGTAAGTTTATTAGAAACGGGAAAAAATGCATCTAACTAGAAAGGGTCATATGATCCGTTATATGGGAATGAATTTATAATGGTCAGAAGGAGGTGAATTTATAGCTTAAAAAAATCAAGGGGCCCATACAAATATACAATATAATTACGTGATACTGTTTTCATTCCTTTTATGTTTTAAATTCCCTAAATTAAGATTGCATGGCTTCTGTTTATCAATTGGGCCTCGTTTTATGGATTTGGGCTTTGATTTAACTAACTGATTTTACACATATTAGATGCTCTTATTAAAATTTCGATTGGGCCCCCCTAAAGGTTGGGCCCTAGGCCAGCGCCCAGGCTGCCCCTGCCTTTGGGCCGGGCCATTCTTAGAGGCTCAACACATGAAAGTGAAAGTAAAACTAAAACATAACCAAAGGATGAAGAACAATTTATACCTGTTTCACATGACAAGGAAAAGGAATGCTCCGTGCTACAAACAGGTTTGCCCACCAAAGATGGATCAAATTTCCAACTAGAATTTCAAATGACACATTTGTTGCAGTTTCTCTTGAAGAACTGCGATTCTCAACAGCACCAAAGATGGATCAAATTCCCAACTAGAATTTCCTGTTGCACCTATTCAGTCAAAAACCACAAATTAGCACTGCTATATATGATCTGCACATTACAGGTCATCAACACTTGAAGAAATAGTGCAGCAATTATATCCTGAAAAAAATCCTATAGCTTCTATGATGCGTCAGTGTGCACCAAGATTAAAAAAGACATAAGATGTAGTAAGAAAAAGGCACATGCAATAGGCTATGCCCCTTCAGTCTCATTAATAAACATGAGCAGATGCAAAGCTCATATCATTGCCTCTCAATTAACTATAAAATTCAGGGAAAAAATATCCCAACAGAAAAACTACCAAAAAATGCAAGTTTTTCAATGTCTGTTGCCTTCTGACCAGTCAACCACCCTATGACTATTCAAACAACATGACAAGACTGGAAAGGTTAAACAAACTCCCACACCAAATCATGCAGAAAAAAAAAGCCTAATAGGCAAATTTACAAAAAACCCTGTTACTAATGATGCAGTTGAAGATTTCCACTTTTCCAGGCAAGTATTGAGGTACATTTACATTACAAACCTAATCAGAAATCACTCCATTGGGTGGTCTAGTAAGAACGGAACGAGATTTCACACCTATTTCCCAGTAAGGTTCTACTCCATCCTAAAAGACCAGTGCATATTTTTTTAAGCAACAACAAGGGCATATTAAGTACAACATAATAAGTAGAAATTCCCCAAAAAGAAAGAATCAAACACTAAATTGCAATAGACAAACCCCACCAATTAATTTTGGATCTGAACTATTTATGTAGTCCATCTGTAAAATACATAGCAACAGCAAAAGTATATCAGTTACAACATAAAAAGATTGCAGATAAAGGTTACAATGCTTTGCAGGAAGAAGAAAAAAAAAAGCACGTTGAAGTGTTCAAATGTTGACAAAAAAAAGAAGCAAATTATGTCAAGTGATTTTCTCTTTGCATTAATAGCATATCAATAATCTGACTGACAGTCGATTTTCTCTCTGGTTGAAATAGGAACATCACACTAGAATAGTAGCAATTCAAAAATCTCCCTAGAAAATATTTAAAATTATAATCACTGAGCACCTATGACTATGAACAATTATAAACTACATGTGAACTAGTCTTATTAACCATGACACAACATCAAAGCTCCACAACTAACATGGTACCAAAGCTTTTAGGCATGAATCCTTACACAGTACATAATGAGTGGCCATTTTAACTTTGTCCTTGTGCAATCAATGTAGTAAAAGCAATATAAATGTTTCATCCGACTTGTGACGTTCACATTGTTGGGAAATCTATTCTACTTCTAAACTTGGAACTATAACAGCCTTGCTAAACATGCTTCATCAAAAACCCAACATTACGGTCTATGATGTTGCAACTAAAGGGGTGTATTTGGCATCACTGTTCATGACTTAAAACAGAAATAAACTAATCAATAAGAACGAAATTTTAGAAATTCGTGTCCGTCTAACACGTTTCCAAAACTAAACCTAATATCTCCCACATTGTCATAATGAAAATTACACCAAACAAGAACAAAATCTATTTTCTTAATCTAGTTATTAGCTAATGGCATTGAAATGTAATAGTAACTCCAATCTGTAACTTAATTCCCAAATTTCGCACAAGGAAGACAGAAAATCCGTAAATTTATTAAAAAAAAACAATCAGATGGAAGTTCACATGGCCAGGCCTAAATCATGTGGAGTCCTACAAATTACAACACAATGGTTCTAAACATACTTTTTGAAGAATTAGTGATGCATTGAATGCATACGGCATTCTTTGCAAAGTAGCAAGAAGACAATGGAACCAATATTTATATGTGTATCAAGAAAATAGTCAACATACACGCAAGACACCCCCCTATGATATGCATAATGAGCACAATTCCTAATATCCAAGATTGAATCATATCAGTTGGACTGCCTATATATGATCATTGCCATATGAAGAACACCAGTCACCAGAATATTCAGTAAACTCAAAATACCTCCATTTCAATGGTGACTCAACCAGTGCACCTTGCAAGTCCCCCTTTTATTTTTAATGTGTCAATATTTTTCTCTATCAAGCTAAGAGTGACAAGAATGAGTGTCCAATTAGAAGTGGCAAATGATGAGTGATGACTTGAAAGTGCAAATCAAGATATCGGATCTGGATAGGCAAATTCAATAGGCAAGAGTGGAAAATGCATAATCTAGTTACGTAGTCAAGAAGTTCACAACAAAAGAAAATCCAGAGAAGAAGAAGACTAGAAAATAAGAAAACATTTCATTCAATCAACAATCTCCATGATGTATATGAGCAGTCATATTGCAAAAATATTTCTACTTCAAAAGAATGAGTACATGATAAGAGGGTATCTTCAAAAAAAATAGACCATAAAAGGGTAACAAATTTCATACAGGTAATCGGATACAAGCTAAATTCAGATTATCTGTTCAATCTCTATCATTCCTAGCATATTTAAATAATAATTCCAACAAGAAACTACTTAAATGTCAAGACATAGCACGACTGAAATAAATTGGTTGAAATATACTCCTTAATATTTTGCCTACTTCCTTTTAGGATTAAAAAGGTTGGCCTTCTTGTCAGGGGGCAACTCCATGTAGGAGTATGATTTGCCTGCTACAAACTCTTCAAAAGAATCACTTGAGGTGTTGTTGAGCATAATATTTGAAGGAGTAAACAAGTTGGAATATCCATAGCAGCGCGAAATGGGGTTCAGCTGGCCACCACCAAGATGGAATACCTCAATTTCCTTGTGTTTTGGAAACTTCATGTTCATCACAGAAGGACAAACACCTTCGGTGTCAAGAACAACACGATTCCCTCTCCATGGATAAGGAAGATGTTGAGCCGACACAGAATAAGAGAAATCGGCAGTGATGAAGAACACTTGATCACCCAGATTTTCAACATATTCCCATTTGTAGAGGCGCCTCAGTACATCATCATCATCACCACCACCGTCGCCCTGTATTACAACTAACCGGTAGACAACACAGGCGTTGAGTGGGGGGGCGTGAAATAATTACACTCATAGAATTTCGCAAACATATACAGCTCTCCGTTCGACACTATCAACCGTTTACGACCACTAAATATCGGCCAGGGCATTTCCAAGTGACTATCATCAATCCGAGTAAGCAAAAAGATTTGGGGGTCAACTGAATAAACACAAGCATTACAGTCTATAGCGAAAATGCGTCCGTTGAAATTCACAATATCCTCACACTTGTATCCTTGAATGCGAACATGTTTCAGTACTTCGGTTTCATCATCGCTTAGCCGTAGAGCACTGACGCGCCTAAAGCGATTGTACATCACCAAAGCTGTGAAATCGCAAATTCTTCTGCGTTTTGTGGCAGGAGATGGACAAGGGGCAGGATTAGAAACCAAAATTACCTTCCCTGTAGTTGCACTCTTCGTGTTAACTCCGCGATATTCGGGACATATAGGTCTAGTCCACCAATCGTCGAATCTCAACACTTCAGCGGTGCCATCAGCGAAGCACAAGCTATGCGATCTAACAATTTCGGTTACACTCCATTCCGACGACGGCAAATCTGGCGGCGAGATGTCTACAATCGGCTCATCCGTGATTGCGTGGCGTAGACGGAGTTTTCCGGCGTTGGCTTCTTCCATGGACACCATCCAAGCGTTTGAGGGATCGCTGCGGGATCGGAGGAGGTAGACGGCCTTTGTGATGAGATCGATTGGGCGGTCGCGGTTTTTATTGGCGGTGAAGGGAGGAGAAGAAACGGAGATTCGGTGAGGGAAGAGTGGGGATAATACCTTCGCTGGAGCCGCCACCGACGATCGCCAGGAACGGCAGACGGACCGAATTCGCCGGACATCGTACGGATATTCCACGCCGTCGCAGATGAGTTCTAAGATTTCCGAAGGTAGTTCCGACCAACTGCTCATCGTTTTTGTGGAAATTTGTTTTCTGTAGAGAGATTTTTAGGGTTTACGTGATTCCTTGTACAAATCTGGACACTCAAGAGCACCTTAATTCTCAATATATCCTTTAGCATAAGATAAAGAATCGATCTTTCGACCAAAAAAAGATAAAGAATCGATCTTTAAAAAAAAACTCGTAAATTTATCGGATGGCTATAAAAATTAGGCTCAATTAATTAAATAGTAAAAAAAAATATACCTAATTAAGGGGATATTATGAGTGATATAAAAAACATTACTAGTTTTTTTTAACAAAGGGTAAATAAGGAGTGATTTTCTTATAAATTTTTTTATCAAATTTTTAGGAAGGTTATAAAATAATTGCACAAAAGTGATGGATTAAAAAATAACTCTATAAAAATGCTATAAATAACGGGTAAATAGGGAGATTTAGATTTTTTTGTGAAAAGTTGTTTTTAAAAAAAATTATAAATAATTTAATAACTATTAAATTCATTAAGAGGGCAATAAATATTTATAACTCATCTTTTATTTTTCAAATTATGTTTTTTTTATAAAAAGTACTATTTTTTGCAACTATACAAATTCGTAAGTATGAAATGTCTTAATTTCAAATAAAAACTCACTTTTATTCCAAAATAAGCTGAGGGCTTACAATTGTCAAAAGCTGATCTGACTAGTAAACTCCACTCGAACCATCTGAAAATTTTAAGGTTAAGACCCGAAAATTTGAACCCGAACTAAACCGAATCTGATAAGACCCAAAACCTGTTGAGTTCATTGATTTATTATATTTATAGAATGTATAAATTTTATTTTGAAACTTAAAATATATTTTATTATTAAAATACATATAATTAAACAAGGTTTGTAAATATTAATGGAATCTTGTTCTTTGATCAAGTGTATCGTAATCTTTGTTCTTTGATGTATCATAATCTTTCCAATAAGGTTTGTAAATATTTATGAAATCTCTTAAAGTTTTTTTTTTGTTATGAAATCTCTTAAGTTTGTTAGGGTAAAGTAATTCTCTCTTTTTGGTTTGGTCATAGTAGCGTAATTTAAGAATGATTTTTTTTTGAACCCAACTAATATTAGATTTGCACCTAAACTAGTCTTGTTAAATCTAAGAATAACATTAGATTTAGATTTGCACCCACTCAATACCTTTTATTATTATGTAAATCCTGTAGAAGCATAACATTTATAGCCAGCCTGATAAATTAGTACATATCAAAGAAAAAGATCATCTAAGTTTATAGCGGTGCAGTTTATAGCGGTGTATAACATTTATAGCGGTGCAGTTTGCCTCTGCCCCTCCCCAAAAAAAAGAAAAAGATCATCTAAGTTTGTAAAGAGTAGAATGAGCAATTAAAATAGAGAATGATCATATATGAATTGCTCATCATAATTCGAGAATGAATAATTTTTAGGATTTTATTTCGTATTTTTTTATGAAAAATTGGTTACGCTCTCTAAGATCCTACCGTAAATGGATTTTGAGCTTATTTCTTTCTTTTTCTTTTTGCATATCTTTACGGTTTTTTTTTAATGAAAGATTGGTGGATGTTTGCATTTTGTACGGTCCATGACCTTGATGTTTGCATGGCATTGTCACTTGTTGGATCCATTTGTGTGTGATAAGCTTTCTATTACCATTGGAGAGGCTTTGGATGGCAATAGGGATGGGATTCCCCAATTTCCGTGGAGATTTCCCATTGCGGGTATGGAGATGAAGATTTTTAATGGGGATGAGGGCAAGTATGGAGGTAAAAGTAATTCCCCATTAGGGTATGGGGACGGAGACGGGGATAGGTGTCCCCACCCCACCCCACGACCCAACCCCATTGGAGAAACCCGTGGGGAATCCCCATTAGGAAACCTGTTGGAGAACCCCGTGTGGAATCCTCGTCAAGGGAATCGTTGGGAAATCTCTTGTTAAATTATTGGTAATTCAGCTATCCTTATATTATGTACCATGAATGGTATGATCATTGGATTAACAAAATTATTATCTTGTTTGTTTTTGGAAGCTCTTGTTAAAGGCTTGTTAATTATATAAGTTTGATTGATGATTTTTGATAATGGTGTATCAATGTAATTTTTTAAGAAAGTGTACATGAAAGTAAATGGAAAATAAAATGAGTAACCGTAGGGACTATAAAAGGTGGAAATCAAACGGGAATGGGGAGTCCTCGATAGAGATTATAAATGGGAAAACCAAACGTGGATTGGGAATCCTTGACGAGAATTATAAATGGGGAAAATCAAGCGGGGATGGGGACCCGACAGGGATGGAGACGGGACAAATTTTATTACCCGATGGGGATGGGGATGAGGAGGGTATTCCCCGCCTTGAACCCGCCCCATTGCCATCCCTATGAGAGGCCCGATTTGAATCGATAAATATGAAATGCGACCTTGAAGAGAGAAAGTTTGTATAAGATATTATTGGTCATGATTAAGTGGAGGTCAGATGGGATATTGTTTTGTGAGTACCACTTACTTAGATAATCAAGCAACGTTTGAATTAGAGGTATGATCTTACCACTCTTCTCAACTAGAGATAGATAATCATTACAATATGAATCTGATGTTTATTTAGTCCCGAATCCCACTAGGGTTAAGTGATATAGTTTCCCGGTTCCACCACCTTGAATTTGAGAGAAGGAAATTGTGGAGCTTCTACAATGATATGGTGGTGTTGGGTAGTGAGATAGCAACCGTCTTATCAAGGAAAAGAGGTATGATTTGATTTGATTTGAATTCCTTATACTTATCTAGTAATTTTTCATTTACAAATCAATGTTGTCTTATATATAATAGTATAATACATGCCACAAGATTTAATATAGATGAAGCAATTGGTGGCCACTCCTTTGGTGATGTTGTTGTTGAGGAAGAAGACAATGATGGAATTGCCCCTTCAGAACCTATTTCAAGAGAGGTTGGAAGAAGAGGTGCCTCAAGAGAGGTTGGAAGAAGAGTTAACCCAAGGAGTTTAAGGATGAAGATTTGGAGGGGTGGCTATGAAGATGAAAAACGTAAGTTTTAGTTGTATAGTAAATAACTAGCTATGTGTATGATTACTCATCTAAATTTATTGTGCATGGCATATATTATTTTGGTTGTATAGTAAATAACTAACTTTAAGTGCATTAAAGTTAACTGGATTCAGGAAATCAATCTTAAAACAATGCGCCTCAACAGCCTCATTAATCACAGCATCTAGCATTGACATCTTTTCACCAACTACCATCTAAAATAATGCCTTAATTTTAAGAAACAGAAGCAACAGAAGTCCACATAAGACATGCTAACAACAATGCAAAATCAATGTTTCTATGTACTGCCTCTAAGCATAGATCAATCTAGGACAAGACGTTTTAGGAAATAGTTTAGTTACCAGAAAATGCATATTTGCTTTAGGCACCAAGTCTTGGTATTGGCATATATTCTCAAGTTGGGTTTTATATTTTATTTTTCAAGTAAATCGGTATTAAGCACATTGAGGTCAACTGGATTTAGTAAGTATTAAGTACATTGAGATCGATTGGATTCAGTAAATTGATGATGTGATAATTTTTAAGGAAACAAATTAATAAATCTTTATTACCACAGAACTCTCCATTCAATCAACTCCACTATCTCAATCAGAGCAATAAAGACTTGGCCAAGGCACATTACAATGGCAACTGGAGAAAAACTTTGCAACCGCATTCAGTCAAAAGTAGCCTGGATACTATACAGTTACTATCACAATGAAAAAGTTACTATCACAATGAAAAAGTCATGCCATGCCCAAGTAGTATGGATCTTGCACGCTGATTATTGATACAAAGCATATAACCTGAATGTAGGCAACTAATAAGTAAAAAAAAAAAAAAAACCCACGAACCCGGTCAAAATTTGGACAAGAACACAACAGGCTAAAATAACATCGTGTATGTGTATGCCTTAGCCGATCAATCAGACAACAGCATAGAAAGAATATTAGAAAAGATGATCACTTACAAATGGTTTTATTTTTCCTCCTTTCATCTTCATTTGGCCCCCTTTATCTTTGCTTTTTCATGAAAGAATCCGATCATGATATGCAAAGATCAAAATCTATAGAAAGAAGCATGTTTTGTAATTTCTAGTATTGAATGAGACATCCATTTCAATCTACACTAGGGTATAGAGGTGAGTGTAGTTCACCAGAGTGGGATGATTTACGGGATTTGCTGTGTTTCGGAGATGAGGAGTACGAGTCGCTTGAAACGCTGGTTGAATAAAATGATGATGTCGGAAGGCCGTGAATTCTGGGCAGTCCAGTAGAATCTGTGCCAAAGCTGTAGCCCTTCTCCACGCTTTCGGCTTCCAAGGGCATTTCATCCAGCACCTTTCAGTAAGAATGAAATCAAGTTAGAGCATGTTCACTAGCCAAAAGGCAGCATTTCCAAAGAATGTCAGAAAATAACAGAGCAAAATTTGTTAAAATCCAGTAAAAGTCTGTTACTGCAGAAATAAACCTGTGCAAAATGAGAAACTTGCATCTGAAAATCTGTGATACTTTCCCAATTTAATAATAGAGGATGAAACATTTGAGTTTATGGGAAACAAAATGCTATAGTAGTCTAAGGATGCAAGACTAGAAAAGGCAACATTGAAAGAAGAAAATATGGTTCGATGCTCTTTTCATTTAACAAGCAGGATAGTCTATTATTATTTCGAAAGTAAAGAAGAATCAAGAACCAGAAACCAACCCGTAGAGCCTGGCTTAAAACACGCAGTTTTTCTCGGGAATGCTTTCTCCTCATTGCCACGTCACCAGGTTCTTGTAGCATCTCTTCAAAAAGGTTCTCTCTGTATAGTTTTGATATAGATTTGAAACATGAGAAATCAGCAAGAAATGCAAAGAACTTTTATATTCAACAAGAGCTGATTTGGAAGTCTGAATTGATGAGGTTTTTTGTGTCAATGTTGTCACCTGTAAAGTTTCTTGATGAAAACATTGTGCAACTCCCGTTTTGTATGGTTTACCTGAAAAAGGCACATAAAAGAGAGTAAACATTGAATGCATAATCTAGAATGTCTCACATAACAAATACACATTAACCTTCACACTATGACACTAATTCTACAAAAGGCATAAGAAATAGAGCGCAAACACAGAGGAATGAGATATAGTCTAGTGTCACTACACTGATATGAGAAAGGAAACAACACTACGCATCAAAGAAACAACTTTTAGACATATTGGAAACTGTGATCATAAGGAAATGAAACCATAAGCAATATGTTCTATTACAGATCTAGATGATCAATGTAGAAGCAAAATCCAAGACAAGAAAATAAATGAGTTTTGAGCCAGTTACACATGTCATAATATATCTTCAAATAATCAAGCTAACAGTAATTGAGTCTTGCTTTGACGGATCATAGTAACACTAAAAACTTAGTATTTTTCCCAAGCAAGGTTATGGGCACATACTAGAAATTGTTGGAGTGTCGAAAAAGAATTTCATCAAGTGACTTCCAAATCAAAAAATATAATACCCTATCAAAATCGGTGGGTAAAATAGAGATGCAAATATGACGTCATCTGTCTGTCAAAGATATCCTAAATAAGAAGCTCTTATGAAGCTTTTCATAAAAATTTATGAAAAAACAATGCCTCATTAATTTGAGATGCCATTTTCAACTAAATGAGAACCTAGAAACAGATGAAAAATCAACGACACTCCTTTCTAGATACAATGCCATCTAGCATTGACATCTTTTCACCAACCACCAACTAAAACAACGCCATCATTATGTGGAAATAGAAGCAACAGAAGTACACATAAGACATGATATTTCGGTACTGCCTAAGTATAAGATCAATCTAGGACAGAAAGTTTTAGGAAATTGTTGGGCAGTTACCAGAAAATGCATAATTGCTTTAGGCACCAAGTCTTCCACGTTCTTCCTGACAATATCATAATATGACTCCAGCAGCAACTTTGTAATAGTGATTTCAATAGTCTCATTGTCTGAATGGCTTTCTGAGGGTCTCAGTATTGTTGGAGGCTTTGTAAAGAAATGAATAACATGTTAGAGGCTCAACACATGAAAGAGGAACTGAAACATAACCAAAGGATGTGCAAAGATTTATACCTCTTTCAAATGAATCATGGAAAAGGAATGCTCCATGCTATGAACAGGTTCGCCATATGGCGCATTTGCTGCAGTTTCTCTTGAAGAACTACGATTCTCAGTGGCACCAAAGATGGATGAGATTCCCCAACTAGAATTTCCTGCTGCAACTATTTAGTCAAAACTAAAAATTAGCACTGCTATATATGATCTACACATTACAGGTCATCACTTGAAGAAAAAAAAGCAGCAACTATAGCCTGAACAAATTCTATAGCTTATATGATACATCAGTGTGCACCAAAAGTGAAAAAGACATTTAAGATGATAAATCAGGATGAAATACACATTCAATAGGCTATGCCCCTTCAGACTCGTTAATAACCATGAGCAGATGCAAAGCTCATAAAACTGCCTTCCAATAAACTATAAAATTCAGAAAATAAAAATCTGTACAGAAAACCTACCAGAGTTTGCAGGTTTTTCAACGTCCGATGCCTTCCGACCAACCGGTTGCTATTCAAACAACACGAAAAGACTGGAAAGTTTAAACAAACTCCCACACCAAATCATGCAGGAAAAAAAACTAATATGCAAATTTACAAAATGCAGTAGAAGATTTCCAGGCAAGAATTGAGGGACATTTATATTGCAAACCTGCTCAGAAATCACTCCATTGGCTGGTCTAGTAAGAATTGAACGAGATTTTACACCTCTTTCTGATGAAGGTTCTACTCCATCCTAAAAGACCAGTGCATATTAAGTACATCTTAGTAAGTAGAAATTCACCAAAAAACAAAAGAATCAAACACTAAAATATAATGGACAAACCTTCATTTTTGGAATAGTTACAGAAGCTCCATAAGACTTGATACTTTTGGAGGCTTGTTCAACAGCTTTACTCCCACCAATGAATTTTGGATGTGAAGTATTTATGTAGTCCATCTGTAAAAACATAGCAAAACCAATAGAATATCAGTAACAGCATAACAAGATTGCAGGTCAAAGTTAAAATGCTTCGCAAAACAAAAGAAGCAAAATATGTCGAGTAATTTTCTCTTTGCATTAATTGCATATCAATAATCTGACGGGTCTTTTATCTCTCTGGTTGATATAGGAACACCAGAATAACAAAGCAAAAATCTCCTTAAATATATTTATAATAATACTCACTGAGCACCTTTGACTATGAACAATTATAAACCACAACTGAACTAGAATGATTGAACATGACACTACAGCATAAATCCTTATTAGTACATAATGATTGGCCATTTTTATTTTGTGCAGCATATACAACTATACAAGTACATGACAATGAACCTTCAAATCATGCCAACTCCAATTTCTAAATGGTAACTACCATCATCATCATCATCATCATTGACCCAGTGAAGCTCCGCTACAGCGGAATCTGGGGGGTCAAGATGGGGGTACCCCTTCCCAAGGGAAGGGGGTACGCCCGATAGACCCAAGAAAAACTGAAATTCAGCTATGTGACAATAATAACTGAATTTAGTTAGAATGCACCAAAATTGATATAGGGACTAAATCAATTTTGGTGCATTCTAACTAAATTCCATACTGATTCAGTACATTTTACCGACAACAAGAACAAGGCCTTATATCAGTTTGACTACATATGATCATTGTCCAGTGAAGAATTTTAGTCACCAGAATATTCAGTAACATAAAATACCTCCATTTCAATAATATGTCCAATCATCGCTTCTGCAGGCTTGAGTCCTTCTCTTAAGAAGTTGCCTACAACTTCATCTATGCGCTTTCTAAGAATAGGAAATCGCTGCAGTTCACTAACCAAACAACGGTGACTCATCTGCAGGGAAATCAATCAGATGAGTAAACCAAAAAATACAGATGAAATCATTTTGAAATTTTAACATGAATACATTTTTTCGTCACCTTCATCAACTCATCATAAATGAACTTTGCACATTGAAGGCCAGGATCTAGCAGTCGAGATATTTGCCTTCTGACAAGAACTTCAAATGGAACCTGTATATATTCAGGTTGAATCATATTAATAGTTTTAAATAATCAGCAAGATGCAAGAAGCCTAAAAATATGGATTATGAATATGAACCAAACAGATATGTCCATAAAGTACCATCAAATCCCAAATAACTGCAAGTTCAAAAAAAAAACTACAACTGCAAAAAGATTGAAGGGGGAAAGCATTGTTAATGAAATTCCGAGCACCTACTTCAGGTACAAATAAAGCAGATCTTGGTCCAGTTGCATTCTGAATAGCTGTGCGGATATCATCATCACTCAAATCTTCACATGGATCCACTTCCTACAGGTTTCAAAAAAACATATGCAAATTATCAGTATACAACCATACATGAGATGGATACAAATTTGTTCTTGAGCAGTCATCAGAAAATCATAATAGAGGGTGAAAAATGAAACAGGTAGAACATACCTCTAATTTCTTAACAAAAATTGACTGGAAAATGTAGTGAATACGAGCTCCGCCAGAAAGCTCAGTTGTAGATATCTCTTCATTTTTGCCTTCGATCATTGAAGTGAAAGCTGTTTTAACATCACAAAAATAAACCAGACGTTTTAGATGGAAAAGATGTCAGAACAAGAACGAAAAAGGCAACACATTCTGAACCTTACCTTCTGAATATTTTGAGAGAATGTTTAGGATGACAGTTCCCTGAGTGGCCTGATAATAAGGAAAATTTTAATACAGTCAATAGCATGTACTTTAAATTAACACAAAGCTTTGAGTCAAAGCAATTAAAACATTTAAATTTTAAATGCCTACAGGAAAAGTTTATAGTCATACTAGAAAGCAGTATTACAACAACAGTATAACATACTTATCCAGCTTCTTCCGATCAACAAAGCTGTCTAAGTATAAAAACTTGTGACCCAACAGAATAAATAGAAAATGAACAATCAAATTAAAGCATTCAAAAAACCCTTCAAAAATTAATAATAAAAATTACCTTAGATTCAATAGTTTCACCATAGCTAGCATGCTCCTTACTAACAGCAAAAAGTTGAGCACTTATTTGGGCCTTCAGATTAGGAAGGACTGATTTGATATGTTGCACCAAAATCTGCCATATGTAAAAAAAAAATCATAATGTTAGATGTTCTGAAAAGAAGATAGAAGTTGGTAACCTCTAAAGAGAAATGGGTAAGTCATTAAAGCGCATGCTACCTGGTTCAACTTCTTCGCTAGCTGAGGGATGCCACACCTATCTGCAAGATCATTATACACCTGAAAAAAAAACTATATTAATTATAAATTGGCATCACACTATAAATTTCAAAACTCATAGGTTATAATGCTTCACCGGGCGACTCCTGAAGAACTTCTCCTCTGCCAATAAAGCATCTTTGATGCTCCTGTTGTATAGAATGTCCTGCTCAAATAATATGAAAGATATGTCATAAATATCTATCCATAATATAAAAACAAAATCAGACTTTTCACAGCCACTAATCTGAATACAGATCTTGCAAAGCTTCCCAAATAAAACATTCCAATAAAAATTATATTTCATATTAAGGTTTATTTCACAGATATGTATTACTTTTTACTGTTAAAAAAAAAGAAGAGTGAATTATATTTAACATAATGAGGTTAGCACTTATCAGCGGATATATTTGTTGCATCAAGCATTGAGAAACTGGGAGAATTAAAACCTTGAACACAATAAGTAATAGCTAATAACATCCAGAGACAATATTGACAATGAATATTATTTTTCAGAACTTGAATGTTAACCACAATAAAAATAGACATAAGACCTTAGCCAACTTCTAATGATTAATCCAGACATTTCCAAACACAATTTTGCAGAATATTACCTCTTGACTACGATTTACAACACCCACGTATCCAAGTTTTAAGGGTATAACTTTCCCGAGTAAAAAATTCCGAGCATCAGTCCCTCTATCCATGATATCCAGCTGAAATTGCAAAAGAAATCATTAATTTGAAAAGCTATAAAAAAAATTGAGGGCCAAAACATTTGGAGTATATATCAAAACACTCCTACCTTTGAGATCACACCAATTGTTCGATGTCCTAAAAGCATAGTCATGTACACAAGATATGGTCAAACACTTGGACAACCAAATGGTCTAATAAAAAAAGTTGAAAGAAAAGATTCTGAAGCAAATCATACCATCAGGATCAGCAATTCCAGCCATTTGCAGAGCATCGGAATTAGCTAAATCAGAATTTGCTGGGGTAACAGCAAGTATCAGACAGCTTTTCACTTTGATGTAGGACATAATCATTGTTCTGATCCGCGATTCAATATCAGAAGGCTGGTCACCAACTGGAACTTTCGTTATACCTGGCAGATCTACTAGGGTAATATCAAGGACATTAGGTGAGAATATCTTCAGACGGATCTGCTTGTCTGAAACTCCTTTGTTTGTTCCAGTTTCTCTATCTGTCTCAGCCTGAAAACAATTATGAAACCGTTATGTAAGCAAGAACCTAGGTAAATCTTCTTATCATGCATCAGTTTGCCAAACTTTTCAAATGTGATGAGAAATTTAAATAGATGCTTGCAAAATGAATAAATATTAAAATTTCAGATGATTACATAATATTGAATCCATGATCAATAACTGTAGTGAAAAAAAGTCCTTGCTCAATCAATGTAGTAAAAGCAATATCGGATGTTTCATCTGACTTGTGACATCTATTTCTTTATCTCTCCATGAATTGCAGACATCCATTGTTCTTCTAAGCTTGCAAAGATAACAACCTTACAAAACATGCTTCATCACATAGGTCTATGCTGGTAAAACTAAAGGTGTATTTGGCGTCAACTTTCATTAGTTAAACCAGAAATAAACTAATCAACAAGAAACATATAAGCGACAAAATTGAAGAATTTCATGTCGGTCCATTAAGTTTCCAAAAACAACCCCATTTCTCTCACACAAATCGCCAGTATGAAAATTACACCAATCAAGAACAAAATCTGTTTCCTTAATCTAATTAGTAAATCTAATTAGTTACTAATGGCATTGAAATTCAATACTAATCCATAACTCAATTGCCGAATTGAGCATGGAGGACAGAAAGTCGCACCTGAATCTCACTACGGATTTTACCGAAATCATAAAACTTCTCCCCAGGCAAGTGCAAAAACTCGCCCCATTCCTCCTCCTTCCCATCGGCCTTCCTCGGAACCTGCACCAGTTGCAGAACGAGCGGGCGCCGCGTACAGATATCCGAACCCCGGGGGAGAAAATCGCGGCCGACGAGCGCCTCCAGCACGCTGGATTTCCCGCTGCTCTGACTTCCGACGACGCAAACCTGAGGGAGGTCGAACGCCGAATTGCTCCCGAGCTGCGCAGCGATGTCCTGGAGCTTGTTGACGATAGGAATCACCGAGTGGCCCAGCGGCGGCGCTTGTGTTGAGGGAATCGGAGCCGACGAGTTCTGAGGCTCGTCTGCCATTGTCGATGAGATAGAAGGATCCAATCGATCGCGGAGAGGGGAGATCGATGATGAAACCCTAGCGCGAGCGAGAGGAGGTCCAGGAGGTGTTTGAAATGGAGAGGTGAGAATTGACGGGAAGGTTTTAACAGAGAGAAGATGACTAGATGAGGGTTTACTCTTTCTTTTTTACCAAGAAAGTACGAGAAAATTAAGTTGTTTTACCGAGTTTCCTAGTTAGTTTAAAGAAGATGGGAGTGGACTGGATCCCAGAGCGCCAAGCACCAAAGTAGTTGGGCCAGGAGTTGGGTTAATAATTGGTTCTTCAAATGTATGCTGGCGGAATATACTCAAGAATCACATATCATGATGTTTTTTTAAGCGATGGATTTGGTAAACTTTGAGTCGGTAAATTAGTTATTAAAGTGTGCAAACTAAGTAAAATGGATTGCACCGATCGACTCGATCTAGATAAATTGACTTGCATTCCGACCGGCTCGACCTAGTCGTAAGATGAATGTTAAGACTTGGTTTTTCACCAATTGAAGAGACATAGGTAAGGATCAAACCTTAAACCTCCTAACATATCCATGTCTTTTACCATTAGCCCATCCTATATGGAGTGATATGATGTTATTTTTTTTTTGTTCTTGATTTAATGTTTATTTTTCTATTTATTGGATACAAGTAAGAAGAGGAACACATAGAGTTGTCAAAAGCTGACTTAACCTACAAATCCGACCTCAACTATCCGATAATTTTAGGGTCAAGACCCGAAAATTTGAACCCGAAACTCGAAATAAACTAAACCTGATAGAACCCGAAACCCGTTGGGTTAAAACTCGAAATCCGTTGGGTTGACCAATTTAGCATATTTATAGAATCTATAAATTTTATTTTGAAACTTATAATATATTTTTTATTAAAATACATAAAAATAATATATTCTGATTAAATATTATTATTTAATTATAATTGATTTATAGTAATCATAACAAATGATATTTTAGATCCGCTAGTCAACCCAACCCGACCGAAAACCTGCAACAACCCGACTCGATTAACCCGTAACACGAAACGAAATCGAACCCGATTTAAACCTAACCCAAACCCACCCAACTCGACCCGATTGATGGGTCTAGTAACACATATTGACTTCTTTTAAGTAAATTATTCTTATTTATTGACTACAAATAAGATGAATAATTTATAATCTACTCCGTATTAGTTTTAGAAAAATACTCATATCGGTTTTGCTTAATTATTATATCCCTTACCAATGGTAACAAAGATATAAATGACTAGAGTCATGAGTAGGGTTGGTAGCATCTCCAACGATTTCTCTATAATTTTCTCTAAAATAAATAGTCAAAAGTCACAGAGAATCTATTGGACTATAAAATTTCTAAAAATTCAAATATCATCGTATATGAGGAATCTCTTGGAGATACTCTTCTTAATCTTTTACCCGATGAATTTTTGATTTACCTAACATGAAAAAATGGATGAAAGATCTTCATTCATAACCCAACCTGATACACACAGATCACGCATATAGTTGTACAAGACATGGTTCTGGTGTTTTTCGGTTTCGGAGCAGTTTCGGGTCCAGTCAGTTCCGGTTCTGAACCTTTAAAAAATAAAAATAAACGTTTGAAAATGCAAAACCGCGCCGTGTTTGCGGAGTCGGCTGTTCTGGTTCCAATTTCAGAACTGACCAACCCCTGGTTCCACCGATTCGGCTACCGGAACCGTTGGGTTTTTTCCGTTCGGTTTCCGGTTCCGGACACACCTCTACATAACATTATTTGTGGCAAAATACATCAACAGACCCCTGTACTTACACTTGTTTTCCTATTGGACCCCTGTACTAAAAAATGTTCAAACAGACCCCTGTACTGCCCCCAATTTTGCCTATTGAACACTTTCAATCTTATTCTCCTTCCAGTGTACATCACGCACCTTATGTGTCATGTTATTTTGCCAAATAAGCCAAAATGGTCAAATACATACATGTTATTTTGGCAAAATACGTACATGTTACATAAGGCGCGTGAAGACTTGAAAGTGTTCAATAGGCAAAATAACATGTACGTATTTGACCATTTTGGCTTATTTAGCAAAATAACATGACACATAAGGCGTGTGATGTACACTGGAAGGAGAATAAGATTGAAAGTGTTCAATAGGCAAAATTGGGGGCAGTACAGGGATCTGTTTAAACATTTTTTAATACAGGGGTCCAATAGGAAAAAAAAGTGTAAGTAGAAGGTCCGTTAATGTATTCTGCCCATTATTTGTGATACAAATAATGGACCCATGTCCATGTGAGAAAAAAAAAGGCATAGGACTATAGGAGGCTATCAACAACGCATATACATATCAGGTTGACTCTTCTCCATTTCCAACCACGCTGAGCTTCCTGATCAGGATCTTGATCTTAGCCGAAATCAGAGAAAGGGAAAGATGAATGTAGAGGAAGAGGTCGGGAAGCTCCAAGAGGAAATCAAACGACTTGGTCAGATCCAGGACGATGGCTCTTACAAGGTATTCATATCTCCGCTTTTCTTCCCCTCTCGCAGATCTTCTCTCTTTAAATCAATTCCAATAACTACATACAATGTGAAGAACTAGATGATTTCGTCTTCCAATCGATGTCTTCGATGCCGTTTACGAATGTCGATGCTTGTAAATCTGAACATTGACTGTCCTGATTTGGTTTGCTTATGTAGTGAAATTGTCGATCTTCTGCTACTGAATTTAGTTGATTTTTGTTGCATTGGAAGTTCAGATGGTTGATTTCGCTTTCGAATTTGTTTTCTGCGTGGATTGATTGAATTTACAGTTTGAGTTTACCTTCGAATCCCTAACTTGAAGCTCTTGATTTTGAACCTAGTTTGCTGCTACTACACTTCCTATAGTCCTCAGTGTGACTAGATTTTAATCGGAAAATCCCTGCAGAGATAACAATTTCCAGTGAGGGACTATTGTTGAAATTTCAGGATGAATTGATGCCGTATCAAGCAGACAAAATCTATAGACTATAGCCCCAATGTAGTAATGCTTAGTATGCTTTCTGTGAATGTGTAATAGGATCAGAAATGTTTGTGTGGAAAATTCATTTCATGTTTGAGCGCTATACCGCTATGGCGCTATTGCTTCTGTGATATTCAATCAGTTACTAGATTTCACAAACAAGCATTCCCCAACTAAATCCACATTCTTCAACTCTGATCTGACTAGTCAGTACAAGTGTACAACTAATATGGATAATGGTGGTTTCATTTTCTTAATGATCAATAGGTTCAGCAAACTCAAAACACTTTAAAATCACAATACCAAACCAGCAATCACCATCATAGTTATGTGCAACTGGCATGGATGACTGACACCCTGTGTATTCTTGTGGCGATTTTTGCTTTTGGTTCTCTCTATGCTTAATGTATGTAGAAAAACCGTTTCATATTGTCAAATATGCAATTTGGTGGACTTGCTATTTTTCTTATGGTGCCGTTTTGAAACCTTTATCAGCTCAAATATTCAATCAATGGAGCCTTTAGATATGATTTTTCGTGATGCTACTAAGGGAATTTCTAGTTCAATGCCTCTGCTTTACTTTGCCATCTTTTCATAATTTGGTTTTTTCTTTACCATGCCTTTGAAGTGGATTTAGACCCTATATCAATTTTGTTGCATTCTAACTAAATTCAATTATTATTGTCACATAGTTGTAGTTCAGTTTTTCTTGCTGGGCGATGATGTTTGGTTTTTTCTTTACCGTTTATAATGCATATGAACATACTCTTACCATCTGTGAAGGTCACATTCGGCGTCCTCTTCCATGACGACCGCTGTGCAAACATATTTGAAGCTCTAGTGGGCACTCTCCGAGCTGCCAAGAAACGGAAGCTATTGACTTATGACGGGGAGCTTCTTCTGCAAGGAGTCCACGATAACGTAGTGATCACCCTGAAAGCCTTGCCATCCGCAGCAGCTACCTAGGCACAGCACAGACAACGAGCTAGCTCAATGAGCTTTTTCGTCATTTGATATCCTGTGTAATGAATCTGTTCTTCCTCTGCAATTAAGTTGCTTCATGCAGTATTTTGTGTGTAAAAGTACGAATGTATTTTGTTTGTAAGCTTATTTACTGTTGATTTGGTTTGATAAGATGGGCCTATGGTAATTGACAGTATTAGAGCCAGCTTCAAAAGGCTCTCAGAATGCTACCAGGGTAGCAAATGAGGCTTTGAACTTTGAAGCTAGCTTTTCAAGTTCGAGCCCGGATAATTGATCAGTTCCATTAAATGAACAAAATTAAATCTCCCTTTTCACATTTTTTTCCCTTTTTTTCACTATTTAAAAAAAAAATCCGTAGCTAGTTATGGAACATATTTTTTTGATGAATTTCACAAAACCACTCGTGAATTATAGGTTTGTTTACAAAATCATCCGTAAAAATTGAAATTTCAGTAAATCACCCACAAAAACATTTTATTTGCAGAAAACCATTTATAAAATTTGAAATATCAGTAAATCACCCGTAAAAATATTATGTTTGTAAAAAAACATCCGCAAAAATATTTTGTTGCAAAAAACCACAATATTCCGTTTGCAAAAAAAAACACCAACAAAAATATTCTGTTTGCAAAAAAACCACCTGTAAAAATATTTTGTTTGCAAAAGACCACTCAAGTCAATAATTCCGTTAAATTTTCCGTTAGACCAACACCTCTGATTCTTTCAACCGAGTCCAAACACGAAATACCAATTCATCTCACTGGATCGGAGAATTCAGATTGATTGAAGTTCATTCGTCTTCCTCGTTCTTTTTCACATGAAAAATGGAATTTGAGTTTTTATTTTTACGATACTAAACAGATAGGAGCATTTTTGTAACTTTCTTAGTAGCTAACGGGAAATGTAATTGAATTATGGAGTTGGTGGTATCTCGTTCTTTAGATCCAGATAAAAAAACATTGGACAAATCACAATCTCAAGATCTAGGGTTTGAGTTTTTGTGTTTGAATTATAGAAATTGGTGTTTTAATAGTGAAAATAATAAAAAATCCAATTTTTAATGGGAAATTTAACGAAAATTTTCATTTGGGTGGTCTTTTGCAAACAACGTATTTTCACGAGTGGTTTTTTACAGATGAAATATTTTTATGTGTGATTTGCTGAAATTTCAATTTTTAGTGGTGATTTTGTGCACAAATCCATAATTTACGAGTGCTTTGTGAAATTCACCCATTTCACTTACCTGTATTCAAGTATTTTAAATTAACATCTATCTATCTATCTATCTATACAACTATAAAAGTTGTCCCTCTCAAGTCAAATAAGTGCACTACATTTATGTATTGATTTTCATCAATACTAAAATAAAATAATTATTTGAAAATTTATTTGAAGACATTATATACATATTTACAAATACTATTTATCTCCTTTCAAAAAAAATTAGATTCTTCTTTTAGAAAAATATAATAATAAATACTATGTATGATATAAAACATATAAAGAAATAATATCATTTTTCTTAAAAAATGACAATATTATTGTTGGCTATTCACAATTTCATATGCACAAGAACCACATTAATTTGAATTTGAAAAAATTAATTATAAAAAATGAACCGGCGAAGTTGATGGTAGATTGAACAAATAAAATCAAAATAATTCCAACCAAATTTAGATGGAAAAGAAATTTTTTATATCTTAAATTGTTATGTAGTGTACACCGTTTAATAATCAAATAGTTTATTTTTGTATGATTTGCAATATTTTATTTTCTTGTAATTTTATAATTAGTTATGATATTTCAAATGCAATTCAATAACTATCATAACTATAACCTAAAGCGGAGGTTAAAAAAACTTATTAAACGACACATGTCACTCTTAGATTGGACCACACCACCCTTTTTTTAAAATAATATTTTATTTTTGGATATGATAAATTCTTATATATTTTTAGAATATAAGATAGAAAATCCCATTATTAAACAATCTTTTATTTTTGGATATGATAGATACTAGATAGTAGATAGGAAGATCATAAGAATATTTTTTTAGAAATTGACAATTAATTATCTATAGTTAATTTTGATAAAAAAAAAGATTAAATGTAAATTATATTATTTTGATAAAAATAAACTTTTCCTAAAAAACTTAATTATTATATTTTTTTCTAAACTATTAGATAAGAGATAGATAAAATATTTTATGTAAAGATAAATATTAGAGGTTAAAAAAATTATTAAACGACACAAGTCACTTTTAGATCGGACCACACCACCCTTTTTTTTTAAATAATATTTTATTTTTGGATATGATAAATTCTTATATATATTTTTAGAATATAAGATAGAAAATCCCATTATTAAACAATCTTTTATTTTTTGATATGATAGATACTAAATAGGAAGATCATAAGAATATTTTTTTAGAAATTGACAATTAATTATCTATAGTTAATTTTGATAAAAAAAAAAGATTAAATTTAAATTATATTATTTTGATAAAAAATAAACTTTTCCTAAAAAACTTAATTATTATAAATTTTTTTCTAAACTATTAGATAAGAGATAGGAAAAATATTTTATGTAAAGATAAATATTAGAATAAAAATAAATGTACAATATTCTTTTCAAATATATGACTCTTCAAAATTAATTTTTCCTTGAAAAGTTATAAACTTTTTCAATTAAACCATAAACGTTAATGAATATTAGTTTTGACTCTATGTTTTTCTAAGAAAATAAATACAAAATTTTCTATTATTTAACTATTTATTTGTTTTAATTATATTCAATAAAACCCGCACAGGGTACGGGCCCTTACACTAGTAATTTAGTAAACTTGTATATGTTATAATTTTCAAACACCTAGACATTTGAAATAATAACATACATAAAACATAATTTTTTACCCGTCCAACGGACGGGATTAGGTCTCTAGTTTTTAATAATTTTTGTACTAAAATCTCGCCGTACAAATAAGTTATGGTAATTGGCAAATCAAACGTAGTCATGTAGATATAAATAACATTGATTAATCCTACTAATAAAGCCTTGGTATTGTTTGACTCTCGCGAAAATGTTAGGCAAAATTGCTTGAAATAACACAAACTTTCACCTTAGTTGCTAAAAATAACACAAACTTTCAATCAAGTCAAAATAAACATAAACTAATTAACACTATGTTTGGTACATGAGTAATAGAGGGGAGGGATATGAGGGTGAGAGGATTAAAGAAAGGGAGAGAAAATTATTATAGGAGAAAATTTAAATTTAGGTTGTTTGGTTGAAAAGAAAATAAGAGGGAATGAAAGTTAAAAATTCTTGTTTGGTTGGAAGGAAATGAGAGGAAAAATGTGTTTAATTAAGTGTATTATTATTTATAATTTTTTCTATTTTTTTTGTCAGAAAAAACCTCGAGTCACACTTTCCTTCCAAATTCCACCAACGTACTTATTTTCCATTGTATTTTAACTACGATTTTTCTAACCTATGTCCCAAGGGCATAGGTTAAGGAACTAAAAATGGTAATATATTTGGAATTTGTATTTATTTAGATTTAATTATTCTTTCAATAGGGTTTATTAGTTTCTTATTAGGTTTTTAGTTTTTTAAATTAGTACTCTTAACCTATGCCCTAAGAACATAGGATAGAAAAACCGTTTTAACTATCCAAATAACGTACTTATTTTCCTTCCCATCCACTCCATAAAAATCCTTCCATCTCCCCCAACCAAACACACTGATGTTGCTGAAAATAACACAATATTGACCTTTTACCTAGATCTACCGGTTACAAGGCAACATTATAAAAATAAAAGAAAAATACAAAAAAAAAATTAAATTTTAAAGGCTGAGACGAAGACGAGGCTAGGGTTTTCAGGCCTCTTCGACAATTTGTTCCAAACTCAAAGGAAAAGCAATTCTGATATCGGCCGCTTCTGATTCCAGCCATCTCCGATAGAATCTCTGTGCTAATTGATCTATTTATGCCTCTCAAGAACCAGGGATTGCGTTTTAGGGCGTCAATTGAGATCTGTCGGCTCGGATCTGGTGTGAGCATGACGAGTTTTCTCGCTATGTGATCGGGAAATCCGGGACGGAATTCATAATCAGCCTTGATCGACCTTCTTCTAGAACATCATCAGAAGGCTCTCGTCCTGAAGCGGTATAGCTCCAGAGCGAAGAGGATGAAGTCGCACAACTAGATATCCGCCTTGGCGCCGATGTCGTTGGAGAACATCCGACACCATATACGCCGGCGCTCCATAGACGGTGTAGAGGAGGTCGTCGCCCCAGTTTTGCTCCGTTGAAGCCGAGAGCCCGAAGTCGGCATCGTTCTCTTCCACGCCGTCGAGGAGGAGGTTTTCAAGCTTTTTTTTTATAAGGAAAGAAATTAGGTTAACCGCTAATAAGGTAGTGATCGCCCTAAAGCATCCTGACGGATGAGGGTAAGAAGAACCGAATCAGCTGCAAATGGGACTGAGGAGACACGCCTAAACGATGCAGCGATGAAGTCCGCCACAGAATTACACTCCCGCACAATGTGAGAAATGCTCCAATCCTAGAAGCGAGCCAACAAGCAATGAATGTCCGCACGTAGCAACTCAATCTCCCACGGGCAGTGTCAGTCACTTAGTACGGCATTGACCAGCTACAAATTGTCGCCTTCGATCTGGATCCGGGGAATACCCCGTCTAGTGGCCTCGAGAAGTCCCTGACGCAAGGCGATGGTCTCGGATATCAGCACAGACTGTCGACCGATCAGTCCTCCGTCAAAGTGGATGGGAGAGCCACCAGAGTCCCTGAGAATGAACACAAATGAAGCCACGCCATCTGCATTAACTGCACCATCAAAATTCAATTTAAAGTCACTTTTGGGTTTTCAAGCTTTTTTTTTTTATATAAGGTAAGGATTAGGAGACCCTCTACGGAGGGCGTCCTAGAGCATCCTTGCGAATGAGAACCTGAAGTTCTGAGTTATCCAAGAGGAGGCTGGTAGGGATGTTGTGGCCCAACTTAGCGATTTTATCGGCCACAGCATTGCATTCCCTACCCACATGTCGGACTGATACAAAGTTAAATTGTTTAAGGGATACCATAATATCCGAGATCATTATTTCAATCTCCCAAGGGCATTACCTATATTGTTAACAACATTTATAACTATAAGGTTATCTCCTTCAATCTCAATTTTTGTGATTCCTTTTCTCTGAGCTTCTCTGATTCCTTCTTTGAGTGCAAGAGCTTCCGCCTTCACAATTGAGATTGGTCCTTGTTTCTTAGTTTCTAGACCGATAATTCTTGCCTCATGGTCTCGTATAACAAAACCCGAAGAAGCGTGGTTGGAATCAAGTTTGGATCCGTCAAAGTTCAGTTTGACTACATTATCAGATGGTTTTTCCCATTTTTCTATTCTTTTCTTCCTTTTTTGTCTGTTTTGGGGTCGAAGTTGTGTTCTTTCTTCATCTTCTTCCCACCTCTTTGCTTTTTCCCATTGTTCAATTTGGTTTTTCGTATATTGTTCAAGATTCTGAATAACGTCATTGAGAGTTTGCTGAAAAACTAGTTTATTCCTTTGGTGCCATATACACCACCAACATACTGCCAATTTCGCGAACTCAGTGCTCCCCAAGCTCCGAAATAAGTCATTCAGAATGGTACTTGCTGACTTATTGGCCACGTTATAGTTTCTGATACAACTTTCCAATTTTGTGTTAATTTTCTGTACTAGTTTTTTCGTATGTGGACATTCTATAAGGATGTGTCCTACATTTTCATGGGTGCAGTTGCACATTAAACAACCCGGAGGAGTAGCTATGCATTTTTGTAACAGTCTTTCTTTGGTAGGGAGTCCATTGCAGGCTATTTTCCATAGAAAATTCTTAACCTTAGGTTGTGTGTGAAGTTTCCATATCCAATGGTTGGGATGGGGTGTTTGATAGTTAACGCCCGTAATGAGTTCAATAGCCGAAGCTGTCGAAAACCACCCATTTTTGCTTGGGGCCCAGTACAAACGGTCCCTAATCCAGTTATCAGGGATTGGGATCAGATTGATTTGGTTAACTATGTCAGTTGGAAGTAAACAGCTAAGGATATCTAGTCGCCACGTTTTAGCACTGGTTATGAATTCGTCAACCGTTGTTGATTCATTTATTGCATCAACGTTCAACGCAAATTTGTCTAGTGTTTCCTGAAATAGCCATTTGTCTGTCCAAAATTTTATGGTTCTCCCATCCCCTACCTGCCAGATAAGGCCTTTGTTAAAGTCGTCTCGTAAGTTCATCAATTTAGTCCATTGCCATGAGGTATTATTCTGCTTTTTATATGATAAAATTGAAGTGCCCTTCAGGTATTTTTCATTCATGAGCTTAACCCAAATGTTTTCTGGTTCTGCTAGCAGTTTCCATAGTAGTTTCATTTGTAATGCCTTGTTTACATGTTCTGTTTTCCTAATTCCAAGACCTCCAAAAGGTTTAGGTTTACAAATTTTGTCCCACCCAATGAGTGGTTTGTGGTGAATATCCTTGTTCCAAAGAAAGTTCCTATGTATTTGGTCCAATTCTTTATGAACAGCATTTGGAAGCATGAAACTTTGCATTAGATAGTTAGGTTTTGTAGCTAGATTAGATTTTAAAAGAACTGCCCGTCCTTCCATAGAAAGGCCATTGGCCCTCCATTTAGTCAATTGTGCCTTTTTTTTTCCTATTGTGCCGTCAAAGGTTTGTCGATTAACCCGACCATTGATGATTGGACAACCAAGGTATGATTCCAGATTAATCATTGCTATGATCCCTAATGTTTGTTGGATTCTATTCTTATGTTGATTGTCAACATTTCGTGATGTTTGAAAGGCCGATTTATGGTAATTAACTCTTTGACCTGAGATTGCGCAATAATCCTCAACTATCCTTTTTGTTCTAAGACATGCAGTTTGATTTGCTCTAGTAAAAATTATAATGTCATCTGCAAAGGCAAGAAAGGGAATCTTCGTTCCGGCTCGGGTGAGAGGGAAACCAATAGTGTTTTTCTCCAAATTGCTAGTTTCTTGAAGCTTCTTGGCTAGAATTTCAGTCGCAAGAATAAATAGGAAAGGTGAAAGCGGGTCACCTTGTCTCAGGCCGCGTTCTGGGAGAAATAGTTCTGTTGGGCTATTGTTGACTAAGACCGAGAATGATACAGTTTGAACACATTGTTTAATCCATCCTACAAACTTGCTGTCAAATCCAAATTTTTCAAGAATTTCAAATGTAAATTCCCAATCTAATCTATCATAAGCTTCCTCCATGTCTAATTTTAATGCTATCCAACCATCTTTGCCTTTTTTGTTTTTAAAAGAATGGAATATTTCGTTAGCAATCAGAACATTATCTTGAATTGATCGTTTAGCAACAAAGGCTCCTTGCAGCGGGTGAATAATTTTGGGCATAATTGTCTTAAGTCTTTCCGTAATGATTTTCGCGATAATTTTGTAAATGGTTGAACATAGGCTAATCGGTCGGTAATGATTAGTGGAAGTAGGATTTTCTTTTTTTGGAATTAAGGTAATGAAGGTGTGGTTGATTTGTTTCAGAATCTTTCTAGAATGGAAGAAACTTTTCACTGCTTTGATGACATCTGGTCCCACAATATCCCAGTATTTTTTGTAGAAGCCAGCCGACATTCCATCTGGTCCAGGGGACTTGTCAGAGTTGATTTGCATTAAGGCTTGTCGTATTTCTTCATTGGAGACTGGTTTTATGAGACTTATATTGTCTTCATCCGTTATTTCTCTATTGATCAAGTAGGAATATTCTCTAAACTTATCGAGGTTAGTCTGCTCTTTCATATATCTAGTTTTGAAGTCCTTTCTAATCTCTTCTCTGATATTTTCCTCTCCTGTGATTCGTGTTCCTTTCGCTGATGTGATCTCTTTAATAATTTTCCTGTTTCGTCTTCCGCTAGCAATCTTATGAAAATATCCTACATTTGAGTCTACTAATTTGATGTGTTTCGTTTTTCTCTCTGCTTCCAGTATGTTTTATGGAAGTTTAGAATTTTTTCTTTCTTATTTAATATTCTTAATTGTTTGTTGATGATTGTTTGATCAGGAGAAAGTAGAATTAACTGTTGTAATTCCAATAGCTCTTTATCAATTTGTTTTAGTTGTTCGAAAGTATTGCCAAAAGTTTTTTTGTTCCATTGTTTAGCTTGACCTTTCAAAAGTTGTGTTTTCTTTACCAGTTTGAACATGTTAGAGCCGTCAAAGGAGACCCTCCATGCTTGCTTGACAACATTCCTAAAGTCTTTCCTTTGCATCCACATATTTTCGAACTTGAAGGGTTGAGCTTTAGAGATTGTTCCATTATTTAGTTCAATAGCTATCTTACTATGATCAGAAGAGGAGAAAGCATAATTTTTTGTTGATATGCTAGGGAACCACTGAAGTATTTGGGGGCAAACCAGAGTTCTATCTAGTTTTTCATATATGTTATCAATTTCCGTCTTATTCTTCCTCCAAGTGAACTTACTACCAATTACCGGAATATCAAATAGATTACAACAATCCTTAAATCTATGAAGTCTTTCAAATCTGTTGTGGTCCGGATAAGCACCACCCTTCTTTTCACTAGGTTCTTGTATTTTATTTAGATCTCCCATGACAATAGTGGGTAAGTTAGTTTGTTGTATAGAATTAATTAGGTGTTGCCAAAAGCTATCTTTTTCATTTTCTTGAGGAGGAGCATAGACTAAGAAGATTGCTAAGGTGTATTTAGTTGCTAGGTTGGTATAACGTAAGGCAATGAATCGGGGTTCTTGGAGAAGAATCTCAATCCTTTCATTAGTAAATTGGTGTTCTTTTCAAAGCACACAAACACCACCAGCTCTTCCATTGGCTGAAATTGATTCGTTTTGTAAAATTGAGGGTATACAAATAATGGCTATAGTTAAAACTAAAACCGACCAAATCCCCTCTGATCAAGTTTGGAGACGAGCTGGATTTGGGTTTTCAAGCTTTTGTTTCTTCGTCAATGCTGCCAATGTAAATTCATTGATTTAATTTTTTTATTTGTGTTTTCTTTTAGTTTTAATGTTTTATAATGTTGCCATGTATTTTTTTTTAAGAAAATGTTGCCATGTATTTAAATGTCATCTATTGTAAGTTTGTAACCGGTTAAGTAAGAGGTCAATATTGTGTTATTTTCGGTAACACTTATTTAGTTTATGTTTATTTTGAATTGTTTAAAAATTTGTGTTATTTTTAACAACTAAGGTGAAAGTTTTCAAGCAATTTTGCCAAAATGTTACGGAAGAGATCGGACTATATTTCATTTATTAATATTTCTTGTTCTTCAACCCCAAAAAAATGGCCAAAAAAGTTCTACACGGCTATAAAGGGTGCGTTTGGTTCTACTTATATTGTGTGCTTATAAGCACAAAAATGCTTATATGCAGAAATAAGCACATAAGCATTGCCGAACACACATTTCTCCCATATTTTAAGCAACGTGTAAGCACATGCTTATAAGCAAAAAAAAAATAATCAAGACCCCCCATGCTTATCGATTTAAGCATGCTTATCCCCCAAAAGTGTAAGCACATGGGGCCCACGTCTACTTTTTCCACTCCCCCCAATACCCTTCTTCTACCCCTAATATCTCTCTTCCTTCTTTCTCCCACCATTGACATTTCCATCTTCACCACATGCATATCTTCTCTACCTTTGTCAATCTTCATTGAACTCCTTCATTCAATTGAAATTTTTTTCCAACCATTGAACTTGTCCCACTTCTCAATTGAATTTTTTCCAAATATCTTTAGGTTGTAGTTTGTATTTCTCAATTGAGAAAGATAAAAAAAAATTATTCACTACAGGACCACACGACAAACGGAACGACGAACTCGGGAGACTGAATTCTTCACCGTTAGCGGAATGGACGGAACGACGGACTGGACGGAACGACAGACGGAACGACGAACTCGGGAGACTGAATTCTTCATCGTCGGCGGAATGGACGGAACGACGGACTGGACGGAACGACGACGACGGACTCGGGAGAAAGAATCAGGACGGACGTAGGACTCGGGAGAAAGAAATCTACACCGTCGGCACTTGCCTTCTCTGTCTCGTCAATTTTTTGATAAACATCCCTAGGAAGAAGAAGAACCAGGGAGAGAATCCGAACAAAGAATTTCACCAAAGGCCCAAGTTTATACAGGCCCAAATTCTTTCATATAGCCCAAGTTCATATAAAAATTGAATTTGTTATATTTCTATTAAGGGTAATTTGGACAATTTCTTATTCTCCTTTTAAAAATCAGCAAACCCTCTAACCGAACACCACTTGCTTACAGCGGAAATAAGTTTTTACTTATCAGCATCAGAAATAATTTTTTACTTATCAGCATAAAAAACTTATAAGTAACTTATCAGCAAAATTTATCCGAACACACCCAAAATCAACCGTGGACCTTAAGTTATGTATCTCGAAGTGACTTTTTTTTGGCTGGAAGTGATGATACTACAAGTTATGTACCTAATGAAGTAAAAATTAGAAAGTACCACACAAAGTTTAAAATGCGCGACACACTGACACCTACAAACTGCACACCATCACATTCACCATGCACAATTATTAATATCCTCTTCATTCAATAATTGCCCTTTTTCTTCAACCAAAAAAAAATTTGATTGCCCTTTTTAATCATATACGGAGTACATACACTGATAGTCTGGTAGACTGATACACATGACACCATGCACATTTATTAATCTAAAGGATACTATTTCATAATATAATATTTTTAAAAAAATTAATAAGAAAACAATTTCAATATTAAATAATCTTGATAAATTGAGGGACGGAGAAAAGCTCAATAATTATGATAAATTAACTAGATAAATCAACAAACAAAACAAGAGAATCAGACCAAACAACATGAAAGCATAAGAGACTCCTAGATGGGAATAAGTACAACACGAACGCAGATTACAAGAAACTAACAACGACAATAATTTTATATCGCTGAAGAACAGGTCAGTAAGACTCTCCTCTGTAAGTGTGTTGAAACTCTTGAAAATCTTCCGATTAAAAAGAGCTATCGAGAATCACATGACCACGACCTCGACCTCATTTGAAACAATAACTCGGTCCAAACTCTTAAGATCAGATCCACGTTAAATGAATACATCTCAAAATGTAATTAAAGGGAAACTAACTGACCTAAAAACCGAAGCTTATGGTCAAGACTCAAGAGATCCAATTAAGAACCACCATTTGTTTCTTTCTTTTAAAAATATTTTTTCCTAGTAAAATTAACTTAAAACGAGGTAACATTAAGCCTGTTAATCAGGTCGGTCGGGTTTGAGTTAAGTCGAGATCGGATTATTACGAGTCTGGATTAATCGGGCCGGGTCGCTATAGATTTCTCAAACGGATCGGGTTGACCATCGAATAAAAAATCTCGATTTTTTTGCGATTATTAAAATCATTTTAATTAAAATATATTATCTTTATATAATTTAATAATAAAATATATTAAAAGTTATAATAAAATTTATACATTCTATAATTATACTAAATCAGTTAATTCAAAAAGTTTCGGTTTCAATCCAACGAGTTTAGGATTTATCGTATTCAGTTTATTTCGGATTTCAGATTCAAATTTTCAGGTCTTAACCTTAAATTTTTTAAATAGTTCGAGTTGGGTTTGCGTGTCGGATCATCTTTTGATAACTCTAGATATATACATGCAACTCATAAGTAATTATGTAAATAATATGGTTTACTGAAAATACAAGTTTTTAGATATAATTTTTCACGTGTATTAAAGATAATTATTATTTTATTTAATTGGATAAATATCTTATTATAAAATAAGATTAAAATGATCAAATTAACCTTACAAGACAGTACTTTATGAATAAAATACGAAATTAAAATAATATTATTTCACAATCAAGACCATAATAAAATACACGCAACTCATATTTTAAGCTTATAATAGCATCTTCGACCAAAAAAAAAAGCTTATAATAGCATAAGTTATCCCTCCTCTAGAGTCTTCCACAAATCAGTATTATTTTCCCGCCCAATCCCAGAGTGAACGACAGTTGAAAAACCAGCACCACCGCCATGCCACCACCGCCGTCGACGGAGCCCAATCCCAGACTGAACGACAGTTGAAAAACCAGCACCACCGCCATGCCACCACCGCCGCCGCCTCCGTCTACGGATCCCCGGAGCGGCTTTTGCTCCGCCAACTCCACCTTCTACAGCAAACGGCCACCGATCTCCCTCCCACCCAACCCCAACCTCGACCTCACCACCTTCATCTCCTCCCACTCCCACCACGGCACCACCGCCTTCATCGACGCCGCCTCCGGCCGCCGCCTCTCCTACTCCGACCTCTGGCTCGCCGTCGACGCCGTCTCCTCCGCGCTCTCCTCCCAATTCTCCGTCCGCAAGGGCCACGTCATCCTCATCCTCTCCCCCAACACCATCCTCTTCCCCGTCGTCTGCCTCTCCGTCATGTCCCTCGGCGCCGTCATCACCACCATCAACGCCCTCAACTCCCCATCCGAAATCGCCAAACAAATCGCCGACTCGAAACCCTACCTCGCCTTCACAACCCCCGAATTGCTCCCCAAAATCCCCAATTCCGGCTCCAATTTACCAATCGTCCTCATCTTGGACCACAAAATCACTAGATCTGGCGCCGAATTCGAGAATTTCACCACATTGCAGGAATTGATGGAGCGGAAACCAGACGGAAGCCGATTGAAGGAGAAAGTAACGCAAAACGACACCGCATCGCTGCTTTACTCTTCCGGAACAACCGGACCGACCAAAGGAGTAATCTCCTCTCACGGAAACCTAATCGCGATGGTCCAGACGATAATCCAAATGTTCAAGATCGACGGAGAAGTTCATCCGCAGACGTTCATCTGCACGGTGCCGATGTTCCACATCTACGGCATGGCGGTGTTCGCGACGGGGCTCCTAGCGACGGGAGCGAAGATCGTCCTGCTCTCGAGATTCGAGATCCACGACCTCTTCTCGGCGATCTCCAAGCACAAGGTGAGCTACCTCCCGGTGGTGCCGCCGATCCTGGTGGCGATGGTGAGGAACGCGGCGGAGATTCGGCGGAGGTACGATCTCGGATCGCTGAGGTTTGTGTTGTCGGCGGGGGCGCCGATTGGGAAGGAGGTGATTGAGGAGTTCGCGGAGAGGTTTCCGGGGGTTTTGTTGATGCAGGGGTACGGGATGACGGAGACGGCCGGGATCGGATCGGCGTCGTACTCCATGGAGGAGAATCGGAGGTACGGGACGGCGGGGAAGCTGAGCCCGAATATGGAAGCGAAGATTGTTGACCCCGAGAATGGTGGGGCCCTTGGAGTGAATCAGGCGGGTGAGATTTGGCTTCGTGGTCCCACCGTCATGAAAGGTACGTGTAGTATTAGTGTATTAAATTAAGCTAGATTAGCAAATGGATTACATTAATAAGAAATTTAAGTTATCATTTAATCATTAAGGGTTGACATCAATCTTTTTTTTTTTTGGTAGAAAGTTGACATCAAGCTTTTAGAAAATGCTACATGCCTCTGGCCAAAATGGTTGTCTTAGTCTTGTCCTAGAAGGATGCCTGAACGAGTTGGACGATTAGGCGAGCTGGGATCTTTCAGTATCTAGATAAAATTTAGACAGGATTATTGAGATAATAGTTAAAATATCTTATTTAATTTGATTCAATTTTTTTTGAATAGGTAAGAATTCGGTTTATCGGACAAACCCGATACAACTGAGAGACCGAGTAAACGACATTCGAAACCGACTAGAGCATACAAAAGCAAAACAACAACACGTAAGTAATTAAGTACAACAAGCAAAAGGGGAAAATGGAACCTAAAGGGTAGTGGGGAAAGTGAGGGGCTATTTAATTTGATTCAATTACGTGTATAATTGGTCTTTATTCCCGTTAAGGATCTATTTGTTTCTATAACATGAATCGGGTTAGAATAAGTTTCACTTATACTCATCTCAAAAATAATGCACGAGAGAATGGTAATGACTAATGAATCATGCATAAACCTTATTTTACACAAAACACCTAAAACAAGAAAGACAAAACCTAAACAAGAAAGACAAAACACCTAAAACAAAAACAAGAAAGATCAAATATTTTACACAAAACACCTAAAATGATGTATGGAATCGGATTCCATATACCTTAGGTACAGAATTAAACAGGTCCTTCCACCAAAAAAAGAATTAAACAGGTCCTAAAATTCTTATGAGAAAGTTGGGTCATTGATGTAAGAAAAATCATTTATAAGGAAGTATATAATTTTAACCTAATTAATTGTTGGCTCGAAATATTTGATCTTAGGTGCATTTTCGTTACTATCAATTTAATTGCTAGATAATTGTTATATAACTTATAATCCTTTTTAACGAATTATACGCTTGAAAAGAAGGTTAAAAATTAAATCATGTAATAAGTTGGCTGAAATGTTGAACGTAGGGTATTTGGGTAACCCGGAAGCGACGGCTACGAGTCTGGATTCAGAAGGATGGCTAAGGACGGGGGATATTTGCCGCGTTGACGAAGAAGGTTACTTGTTTGTGGTTGATCGATTGAAGGAACTGATCAAATACAAAGGATATCAGGTGCTTCATGCTCTAATATTTTATTTGTTAATTGTTAATACTTTAGTTATTATTTTATTTTTAATTATTTTCAATTGCACATGTACCTGTCAAGCTTTGAAATTGTCAAATGTCAATGGCATCCTTGGCCTGTCCAGTCGGTTCGGATCAATATGATTATATGTCAATTTGGGGCGGATCAACCCAACATATGTTGGGTTTTTATTTCAATTGAAGGCCTGTTTGGATCGCGTATTATAATGTGTAAGTTTCTGTATTATAATGCGCGATCCAAACAGGCTCTTTAGTTGTGTTGGGGTCTTTTATGATCTATTAATTTTCGAGTCGGGTTTCAATTCTAAAATTTTTTAGACAATTTCGATCGAGTTTTAACAACTCTAATAACACACCGTTTTAAAAATTTTATACATAAATAAGCAACGCAACTTTTTTATACTAATTTTGCAGTTAATTAATAATTACATGTGTAAGTGCAGGTTCCGCCAGCTGAATTAGAGGCAGTGCTTATTAGTCATCCTCAGATCGTAGATGCCGCTGTTATACCGTAAGCACCTTATTTATGTTTTCTTGTATACTTTACTATCACATATCTCGTCGATTATTAATTAGATTTAAGTTAAAAATGTATGCATCCATAAAATGACAAAAACATAAATCTAATTGATTAGAATTGTAGACGATGGAAGAGAACTGAGGGAGCATGCAAATTTGAACTCTCTACTCTAAATAAATTATCTAACTAAATTAAATGACATGTTACAACATTAACGATATACTTATAGAATTGATGTTAATGTAATTGATGATATAATCGATGTTAAAATTATGTATCGAAATGAGTAGTTGAAATGAGATGTATTTTTTTTTATATAAATTACATAATATTCAGAAAAATAGTATTTTACGAGAGTTGAAAAGAGGGTAAAAAGGGTAAATTAAATTTCAACTAGCTAGTTTAAATAAACGAATTTCAATTCTATAAGATCCTACCCCCTATCTCATTTTTTCCCAAAATTTCAACTAGCCGGTATCAACTAATATAAATGCATTTCAACGACCACTCCCGAACACATATGTAGTTGAAATAAAACCCATTTCAACTCTAACGAACGAATCAATCGATTAACCAACTTCGATCACTTGTGAAATTGGCATAATAAAATTGCAGAGTCCCAGACGAGAAAGTAGGGCAATATCCCATGGCATATGTGATCAGGAAACCTGGTAGTAGCTTAACACCAGATGCTGTCATGGAGTTTGTGGCTCAACAGGTGAATCCTCTAATATATTTTTTTAGCACTTTTTTTTAATTTATTCAAAATTTCTGCCGTTCTTAACTGGCCCATGTGTGTGTCTGATAATGGATTATTGGAATTTTCTTGATTGGGCGAATATAATTTGATAGGTGGCCCCATATAAGAAAATCAGAAGAGTGGCCTTCATTAATGCAATTCCCAGGAATGCATCCGGCAAAATTCTGAGGAAGGATCTCATCAAGCTGCACTCTTCGTCTGCTTCCAGCCTATAATAATCATCATAATAATAATGCACTGAATATATTACATGTGCTTTTCCTGAAAGATTCTATCTCGCCTAATCTTCTAGCCTGCTTAAGCATTCCCAATGTTCTCTGCTTCCGGCCTATAATCATAATAATAATAATAATGCACTAATAGATTACGCGTGCTTCTAGCCTCTGTTTAGGCCTTACAGCCCGCCTAGACACTAAAAGATCTCAACTCGCCTAATCTTTCAGCCTACCTAGGCAGTTATTTAAGTTGCTTAAGCGTTAGGCGGTCTTTCGATCTCCGTCCAAGATCCGCTCACGGTTTTCAGAACATTGCATGTGATTCGTTAATTAATATTATGTCCTTGTTACAAATTATAATGGCCAAGCCAGGCTCATTTTGAAATTTAGCCATGCATGTTACACACTTATAGACATGTACAAGTCCGGGCCAGCCCGCTCGGCCCGTAAAATATAGGACCGGGCTTGGACAACGAAAAAAGCCCGTATACCCGGCCCGGACTGTATATATTATATATATAATTTATATAATATATATTAATATATTATATCATTAATTTATATTTTATAATAATATTAATATTATTTATAATTTATAATAATATTAATATATTATATATATAATTTATATTGCGAGCCGGGCTAGCCCGGCCCGTGTTTGTGGGCGGGTATGGACAAAAAAATAGGCCCGAATTACCGGGTCGGGCTTGGCCTGGCCCATTGATGTGGACAAAAAAAAAATATTTGGCCCGGCCCGAACCCGCCCATGTACAGGTCTGCACACTTACACCTATCATTTGGGAAACTATTTGTAGTGTATATTATTGTATTTTAATTTGGACATTTCATTTCTTTTTAACGTAGGTTTTATAACTTTTTTCTTAAGAAACTCAAAATGACAGCCCGACCTTCGATCGGATTTACATACTGATCTATTTGAAATTTCTTAACAAAACTATTCAAAAATCTATCAAGTGTTTGTTTCGACTCCCATAAACAATGTCCATCAAACCAAAAAAAATATCAACTATTGACCTAGAAGTTTGCCGTCGTTTAACCAACTTATATCACGGTGATTGTACTCAGTTTCGACGATGGCGCACCCTAGGTTTGGGTTGACCAGTGTGTGTGTTGCGTAGGAGTGTATACTAGTATTTGATTGTTGGATTCGAGCTTTAGTCTTTCATTTCGGATAGTGTCAGTTTTGTAGCTATTGATAAGTTCTGAGTCTTCTGACATGAATTATTCAAATGAGTTCGATATCCCAAGTTAAAAATGTCTATTTGGTATTTTTGGTTGCCAAACTGCTTTAGGCTTCGTTCAGTTGACCCTAGCTTTCTCCATCTAGCGGGAACAAGCTAGCGGAAAAGTTTTCCCCTTTGGGGTTGGAAGGTGCTGGATTTGGCTCCATTCAGCCTCCATCTAGCGGGAAAAAGCTCCCAAAACGCGTGACGAACGGGCCCTTAGTAGGCCATGTGTTGTAGCCTACAAACACTTGGAACATCCCAGATTTTTGGCTGGGATGACAAAAACATCTACGTCTGCAATTTTGAACAATACATGTAACTACCAAAACTTTACACCTAAAAACCCTAAGGGTCTGTTTGGATCACTTGTGTTAAATCCTGCATTATAATGCAGACTTTTGCATTATAATGCGCGATCCAAACATGCCCTAAAATGAGAACTACCTGACAAAGTTATAAGGTCAAAATTACAATATTTTATGGATGGAGGTAGTAGAAAGACTGAAATCTAACGTTTGGAGACAAAAGATTACAAATCTGATCACCTTAGCCCTCTTATTTCCAAAATTACATTTCAAAGTAGGTAGAAATACGAAACCATACAAAATAGCCCTAGAGAAAGGAAGAGACATAACAGGTAAACAATGGAAATTTTAATAACAACACATATATAAGGAAAATAAATAAATTAAAGAGCCCCATGTTTTTAGGGCTTGCATAGGTGGTTGTCTGGTTGGATCATGGATGGACCTGTCCCCTAATGGAACCTGAGAAATTATGATACATAATTTGACAAATGAAGATGAACTTATCTGGTGTTTCGTGACGATGAGTATATAATTTAGGAACAAAGCTGGTCACAAATGCCCGTTTACAATGAATGCATGGAGTAGGCTTTGAGCTGCTTGAGTTTGATCATGTGTCCCTGAAAACACCATAGTCCTTTCTCGTACTCCAGGATGAGATTCACGTACTTCGATCTTCGCACCAGAGATCTAAGAGTCAAATTAGAAAGTAGAGTTAATCACAAGACTAAGCTATATGATGGCTTGATTTATGATGAACGGGAAAACGATCAATTGGAACGTTTTTTTTTTGCCCAATTGAATACAAGCACAATTCGGCAGACCAAGTTTGCAGATCTTTAACCATAAACTTCAATTGGTGCACAAGTATTAATAGTTAAAAGAGAATAAGAACTAGTCTTAATGGACTGCAAAAAGTCAATGAAGATAACACTCTTGAATGTCATGAAACTTTAAAACTTATCAGTCTTATTATCACAACAAATATACATAAGACGAAGTACAGGGAGCATATAAAAATCAGCTTTAACAGTCTTCGACAGTATATCGCCACAAAACATAATAAGCATAATGTTTGTGAGCTTAAAATGACTATAGCAGAAAACTTGCGTACTTATGCAATAAAGCCTTAAGTAACTTCCAAGAGCAACGGGGAGAAACAAAATATGAGTCATATGTATATATTGAAGAAAATGACAATTTAACTGATAGTATGATATGGATTTATGGATGTCAGATCATGTATGTCATACCTCTCTCAAACGAGCTAGACTGACTCTATCACCATAAAGAGAGGCAATTACATCTTCAGAGACCAAAATCTCCACACTTGTATTAGTTACAACAGCGGACATCCTTTCCCTGTATTGATGAAAGAAGAGATAGGCAGATTAACTAGATATCTTCATAAAAATAAGGAAAGCACAAACTCATGATTTTCAGTCCTTCCACAATATGGATAGACATCAGCATTGAGCATTCAGTAATCAGACTCAAAAAATTATTGTTAAAAACAAAACTCAACTTGAATGCTCATCTATGGTGGCACATAACAGAATTTTGCATCTCAAACATTAAAAGACGTCTCTCAAGAAACTTCATGAACTTTTAAAGTAGGCAATAGTTGATGGAAAGACAAAGACACAGGGACATACTCGAAAAGAACAAGAAGAAGAGTGGACACCAAAATGAGCACTTTCATTTATCTGCTAATATATTCCAAGTCTGAAAACAAGTATACAATCTCTCAACAATCAAAAAGAGATCATTTTAGGGCAATAGGCCTCAGATTTAAGAAATTCTTATCATGCACATGCACTTCTTAACATTTACTTTATTTTATATACTTTTGACACCTAAAAGAGGGAAACAACAATACACAGGCTACAGGAACAATGTCCAACTCGCGTTTCATAAAAGAGAGGCAAATATAATGTTTATATGCACAACAAACCTGCCAAGTTCACGGCTGCCACTAACAGAAGTCAAATCTCTTTCAATATCCAGAAAACCCCTGTGCCTAAGTCCAGATGTCTGCAACATTCACAGCCTAATTTAAGGTCGCTATAATGCAGACAAGCAAAGAAAGTATAGAAAGGAGAAAGCCATATACAGAGAAGCAAGGCCGGGATTACCTGTGATGCCCATACACTTGATGGAGGAGAAAGCCCTAATTTATAAGGAACTCCAGGATAATCCCTACTCTCAGTTAAGCCACTATGCCGATGAAGTGACTGAGAATCCGCAATGGATTGGTGCAACATAGTTGAAGAATCTCTAAATCTCCCATCAAGACTAGTGTTGTACATCGACAATGAGTCATTACCATGTCGTGCATAATCGGGAATGTCACTATCATACATAGAAGATGACATGATGTGATTTCCAGCAAGAGAAGGAATATCACTGTTATAAATTGAGGAGGGAGTCATCCTGTTTCGTGCAATGTCTGGAATCTCCATTCCGTACATAGATGAGGAACCCATGCTATTTTGTGCAATATCTGGGATATCAGTCTCATAAGTTAACGTAGATGTGGACCTTGGTCCAGCAATATTTGTCCCAAAGATTGACGAGGAACTGGTTCTGTATCCAGCAATATTAGTGTCAAGGAACGAAGAGGAACTGATCTTAGGTCCAGCAATACTGATCATTTTAGATGGGAAGAGGTTATCTCGAAGTATACCCGTAACTTGATATAATGCATCTTTTACGTTCGAGATCTCACCAGAGATCTACATTAATTCAAGACAACACACAGAGAAATAACTGAGAAAAATATTGCCACATCCCCACAAGAATATTTATGTGGTCATGAAAAGTCACATACAATGTCCTCTATAAAAAAAAATTCAATAATCAATTTTCATTTATAGTGTGTGTCCCATAAACAACAAATAGCGGACAGAAAAATAGCAGCAAGTCCATGTTCGGGCAGCATCATACAAATTTCTGCTCCTACGAGTTGAATTGACTAAGAAAAGATCATATTAAAACATGTATATCCAAAACACGAAACGGGAAATATGGGTGTGCACTGTGTAAGAGACATCCTCTTGGCTGGAAACTACTTCAAATTTCTCAAGACTAATAACGCATGGTATTAGTTAATTTAAATAATAAATACATTGGAGAAGCAAATGTACAGTGTACTCAATAGTCACTACTAAGATTTAGTATTCGAAGTGATAAGAAGTCTTTGTTTTAGTTTAAACAAAAGTCTAATCTATGTAATCACAACATTCAAGCCTGTGCGCAATAGTTATATATACTTCCACATATCAGCTATCCTTAGATTTCAAGACTCAAGAGGAAAACATCTTGCTTGACTAGTCAGACAACTAGGCCTAAGAAGCAAACATTTTAACAGCAATTAATGCAATTCGTTTCTTCCCATGGGAAAAGAGAGCACATTACTTCCCCTCATTCGGAAAATCAGCAAGTAAAGATAGAACTTCATTATAAGGAGACAGAAAGGAAGGAAGAAAGAAAAACAATGTATGAATTGCATCGCCATTGGGGCAAGTGGGATTACCTCAACTACTTCATCTTTATCTGAAGCACAACTCGGCACCTGGTTGCCTCTGATTATATGTATTTTAGCACCAGTTGATTTCCTCAACTCCGAAATCGTAGCCCCTCCTTTGCCAAGCAAACAGCCAACTTGATTTTCTGAGACCACAAGCCTTGCTGTCACATGTGAAGACTTCAATGAACCCGGTTCTACCAGTTTTCCTGTTCCAGCCTCAATAGATCTTGAAAAAAACAGAACTGTAGCATGCTGTGCTTGAGAGTAATGCGATTCCAGCGTCTAAACATGATGAGAAAAATGGAACAGAGGTCAATAGCCTTGTAATGTTGAATTATTTAATTTATAAGCATTAGAATTATCATCCATAATGAACAATACAATTCACTTACCCCCTTTGAAGTAATGATGACCAACTGCTCTTTACAACCAGCAACTGCAGGCCCGATGTTTATAGTAACACCTGTCTCCTCTTGAAGAGCCTTGATAATAGAGCCACCCTTGCCAATAACACCCCCAACCCTATCACTGGCTATGAGAAATTTAAAAACAATTCCTTGATTTTCTGTTTTCAGGTCCACAGAAGAACCCTTTTCAATATCATCTGCCGAGGACTGAACTTCTAAAGAGCAGTTGATAGAGCTTCTTGCTATTGTTGGTAATACTGAACTGTGCGTCGGAACAATTTCAGGTACAGGACGACTTAAGCTTGACTGAGAACTAGGCTCCAGTGGTCTGTTGTTCATTTTCATTGACGTTTGACACTCTTGTAGGCAGCCAGAGACAGCAATTAGAGCTTTTTTGATTGGCAATATCCCACCCTCTATCTGTCATTTTACCAAATAATGTTCATAAGGAACCTAAAACACAAGCTTAGACTACAAAAGTTTTGAAAGCAATCCAGGACACATAGCCAGGATAAAATTGATTCAATCCCAATGAGTCATAAAATATAGTTTCATCACTTGCACGCATAATCTTATAAAAAACGATCAATGTCTGCAAGCAAAATCTTCCTCAATTTCTGTTTTTGGTGTTAGTACAACCAATATTTGCATGCATAACTTTTTTGTATAGTGTGCAAACATTAAGACTTTTACATCAATCATACATCAGGGACTCATCATTAAGACATCATCGTTACCAAGAAAGGAACATACTGAAGCTTTAATTGCTGTCACTCCTATGCAGCTATACTATAAATTCATGCCGAACACTTCCAATAATAGCCAAAAAAAGTAATGAGAAATCAGAATGACAGTGCATTAAGTTCCAATGTAACTCACCTCCACTATTTGATCACTCTCAGCAACACCATCAGGTAACTTATCGCCAGACAAAACCCTAATTCGACATCCAGACTCGCGCTTTATCCTCTCCACAACCTGTCCTCCCCTTCCAATCACCGACCCCGCATGGCTCGCCTCCGCCAACAACCTACACGACAAACTCCCTCCCCCCAAAGTGGCCGCCGAAACCCCATCCGCGGCCGCGGCCACATCCAACACTCTCTCGAAAACCCTAACCAGCGCATCCTGCGCATCCGACACCGCATACTCGTCCACCAAGGACTCCCCCAACCTCATCATCTTCGACACACTGCTCGCGGCGACGATCACAATCACGCGGTCATCGGATCCAGGCAGCGAATCTTCGATCCGAATCTTCGAGGCGGTCTCGGACTGGAGCTGCTTGATTGCGGAGCCACCCCTCCCGATTACGCCGCTGACGCGGGACGAGTGGCAGAGGAATCGGAAGGTGACGTGGCCTGGAGGAACGACGAGCGCAGCCTGAGGCTTGGAGCGCTTGTTGGAAGCCGCGGAGCCGTTTATTGAGGTCGGATCGACGGATTCCGCCAGCGTGCGCTTCGCCTGCGGCGAGATGAATGCGCCGGACATTTCAATTTCACACTCGATATACCTAGTCGGAGGAGTGGCGACGGCGGAGAAGGCGGTGGTTGTGGTGGTGGTGGAGATTGGGTAGACTCGAGCAGAGAAGAAGAGAAAGGTCGTCGTCTCTGAGTTTCGACCCCTTTTTTGAGCTAACGTAACTTTTCGTAGTTACGCACGTGCTAAATGATCTATACCTGGTCAACTGGACGTGCACAGCTAAATTATATTGGGCCGACGAGTACAGCTAAATTTTGGGCTGGTTCGGCCCAATAAAATTTTGAGCGTTTTGTTAAATTGTTTAGAAAAAAAAGTGAACTATTTTTGCACTTCTAGCCTTCTAGGAATTTGTATAAGTTCCAACTGGAAACTTTAAGCAATTAAGCTACATTAATCAACTTTATTCACTTGGAATTACAATTTCAAATTATTATTTTTTTGATGTGCTGGGGCCGGACCGGAGTTGGGTTGGACCCCGTTAGGGGTGTTGCTCCTCCTAAGCCTCTCTGCTGTATACACACCACCAGAGAGTTCGAGACTCTCTGGACAAATGCTTAAGCGACGTAGTGTCAATTACCACTAGACCAAGAGGTACTTGGTACAATTTCAAAAGATGACCGAACCTGAAAAACCGACCCAGTTAATCTACACTTAAATCCAACCCAACTGACCCAAAACCTATTTCTAATTTGAAATTGGTTATTCTAACTCGGACCAGAGACTATAAGATGCGAATCTGACCGACCCGAGATTTGAATTGATTGACCTATAAATGTGAATTTTTATTAATATTTTATTTTTACAACAACAATTTTATTAATTTTAAATAATCATATTATTTTAAACAATTTTAAAATAATTTAATATTGAAAATAAAATTTACAAATGACGCCATTGACTCGTTGATCAACCCGAACGCACACGACAATTTACCATAACCTGACCCAATTTGACCAGTAACCTAATTAACCCGAACTTAACCCAATCCGAAATAGCCAAACCCGAACCTGAACCCGACCGAACTAATGCGATTGCCAGGTCTACTTACAACATATCTACATCGGGCTTTGGACACTAGTATACTCATATGAATGAATATAAGAAAATATTTTCTTTAGTTATTTCTAAGTGTTACACGTCACGATAACCTCCCATTGTAACAAAATTTAGACATAAATGAGATTTTCTGTGTATTTTTTCAATCCTCATGAAGTGTTGCGTCCATTAGCTGAGGAGTAGGTCAAGAACAAATATGCCAAAATGTTCTTGTAGTCCCCCATCTGAATGCCAGTGTTGGGGTCAATTATGTAAGGAACCTGCACAAAACAAAGCAATACAAACAAACAAGTCTTGGTTCTTCCATTTCAGAATCACAACAATGAATACTTAATGTGTACAACTATCATAATGTGATTCAATTACAAAACACAAATCAACTTGATGTGTACAACTATCATAATATGGGGAAGTTGTTGGGGATGCTCTCAGATTTGACAAGGAATTTGAATCTAAAACCAAAATGACCAAACACGAGAAGAACGAAAACTAGGGAAAAAAAACTAAAAAATGACTCAAATTTACCTAACCTGAACATTAGCCCTATTGTGAATTTGTGATAAGAACCTGTAATGAGCGACTTCATTAAAACATGTATTCTTCGAATATGCCCAATGTTCTAAAAAACGCCAGTGAACCCTAGCGGAGAGGAGCCGCCTAGCGCCTAGACGGCTAGAACGGTTACCTAGGCGGTCCTAGACGGGTTGGGGAGCTAGGTGGGTTGGGAACTTCCAGCGCCTAGGCGGGGCCTAGACGGGATTTTTAGAACCGTAAATATGCCTAAAAACGACTATTTTGGAACTTTCTCGGAAGTTTTATAATACAATCACAAGCAAGAAACAAGCGACATCAAAAGTAAAGCTAACCTCAGTAGATCCAGATGCTTGAAGAAGTGACTTCATTTGATTTGAACCTTGTCCCACATTCTGAAGGATGTATGGGAGTTCCAATTCACAAAGTGCCTCACGAACAATCCGTGCATACTACATAGCATATGTACCATATGAAACAAAATGACCATTAGCTGATATCTTGATACAATCCGTGCATACTGAAAACAATGAAATAACATACTGGATTATTTTCATAAGAGAAAAGCTCCAGCTTTCGGGGTGGTGTTTCTCGCTTGGCCTTTTCCCACAATGTCATACCTCTACCAGCTCGAAGAATTGTGGGCATCCATCCTGTGAGCAAAGTGCTGGTTGATGAACGATAATTAGAAGAAGAAGAAGAAGATAGATGACACATAATACTTAAACTGTCATCAGTAGGTGAAAGGTGATACCTTTCTAATAGCCCAATTGAAGGTTGTCTTCCATTACCATACTGAGAAAATAGGTACCTCACGATCTGATCTATGGAAGATGATGCAAAGACGGATCATGAAATGTAAATATGGATGGAATTAAATAGGAACAAAGTATCATAAGAAAAAAAAAAATCAAAGAAAGGAATGTAGACTAAGCAAATAGAAAGATTAGGTCAATTTACTATTGGCAATCAACATCAATTTTTGGATCCATTGGGGCCTCTTTGAACTGTTCGAAGGAATTTCAATATCTGACTTCATTTCTATTGGGAAATATTACTTGGTTTTTCACTAGGGAGGTTCAATTTTATGCCTTGTGTGCATCAGTATCTCATTTCAATAGCAAAAAAATACAAAGATCCAAGGACATAATGAAAAAACAAACAAAATTACTCTAGAACTCTAGGGAACATCATGCCATTTTTGGGCTATGCTCACCAAGAAAGTTGGAAAATCAACATTACGTCACTAGAAATAAAAGAACACAGTAAAAGAATTCATGGAATTCTTAGTCAATATGTCTCATTTTTTGCCATGATTAGGAGGAAATAACATGATTAAATCAAGAAGAAAACACAAAGCTTACCACTTTCATACATTGAAACACCTGTATTTGGATCCACGAGATAGGGAAATCTACATCAAAAAGGCATTAAATGAGACTTGATAAAACTGTATAGAACCCAATATCAAAATACATTATAAAATAATTATTTTCTTTCGTTTGAGTGAGGGCATCAAATTGAGCCCAAGATGAACATGAGGATATGATCAAAATTAGTTTATGATAACATAAACAGCCAGTACAGCTCTTAAACCAATTCAATTTGGCAAAGTATATTAATAGTTATTCAAGAGTAATAATTGATATTCGACCAAAAAAAAGAGTAATAATTGATAACGGGGTTGTTGTCAATTGTCATCGATTTCTGTTGTTCCCTTAATTTTTTAAATTCCAAAACTATCCATTAACTTCAGTCCTCACTTTCCAGGTAAACTTAATTTCCCTGTTAACTAACCTTTCTCATTCTTAAATTTGAAAGTTGCACATTCATTAGAGATATCTGAGTACTACTCCCTCCGTCCCAATATGTATGGGGTTTTAACCTTATGCACACAGATTAAGAAAACCTTTACTTTTGTTTTAAAATAATATAATTATTTCTTTTTTTACTTAAAAAGTAAATTTTGTTTACTTCAAAAATGTACCATCCTCATTTCTATTGGATTGAATTGATTAGAGTGACAATTACCAAGAAAAATAAGCATAGAAAAATTCAAACCCCCATATAATATGGGACAAGAAATTTGGATTAATACCCCATATATATTGGGACGGAGGGAGTAGTATTTTACACTAACAAAGATAAATTAATCACATACTGCTCTTTGCCTCCAGATGTTCTAACAACTTCTCTATGCCTTATTGAACCTTTTGGACAAGGGTAGACCTGCTTGTTTATACACCATCATTAGTCAAAAGCAAAAAAAATTGCAACAGTAGCAAGTACACCTAGCAGACTCAACAATTGGAAAATTTCCTATCATGAAAATTAATTCACTGCAAGAAAAATGAAAATAAAGAAAATGTCAAAATATAAACTATAATCCATGCCATTAAAAAAGAAGAAGAAATATTGGCATATAGCAATCCTAGAAACATAAGCCCAAGAAAAGAGTGACGAGGATTCTTCTTGATGTCCGAGTCAGTAAAAGCTCAAGCTCAGAGCTAACTAGAAACCTTAGATACTTAACCCATTTTAGGAGACTCGACAGCTTACCTCTACTGATAGATCAAGCTCGGTCAAGGCTTCTCGAACTCTCCTGCAAAACGGGCATGCCTCTGATGGAAAGCCATTTTCACCATTCAACAAAGAATGAATATTTTATTATTCAAATCATAACTTACAAAAAAATAAAAACGAAAGAACAGCAGCACAAATGAAACATAAATAGAAATTGAAAACAATTAGCTTGCATATGCAGGGCAGAACTAAGAAGTTGCCGCCAAGTTTATCCTAGATTCAATCTACAGTAAGAATTCTAAACAGAAGCATGTACATTAAGCATGATGACCTAAATCTAGGAAGCAATTTTTAAATGCAGAAATGAAGTTTTAATAGATTGGTATCATGATGTTAGAAGAAATAATCACCAAACTCATAGAGTTGTAATGGAACATTATGGCTCTCCTTAACAACACTTTGGCTGCCTGAATTATCTGGCTTTGATTTTGAGCCCCATGGGAATCTTGCCAAGGAGGACATGGATGATGTAGTAACCTGTTAATGGCCAAAACTGATCAACAGATCACCAGTACTCATTATGCATGAATTGAGCTATTGTGCAACATAAGTCTTGTTAAAAGCAAAGAAAAAAAATTGATACAGTAGTTGTATTTGCATCTATTAAGTTCACACATTTGATCCTAGACATAAGCAAAATGCAAATAACAATTATTCAGTTGTATTATCCAGTATTTTCATCTATCGCCATGAAAATCTTATGCTTTCAAATGAAGCTCTCAACAAGCACATCAGTCAATTTCAAACTATCCATCTCCTATACCAAAACTTTGAACTACAAGGCATGTAAATTGAGTACCTCAAACGCGTAATTTCGTGCTTGAGAAGGATCTGTTGCCTGCAATCATGGGATAAAAAGTAAGCAATTACAAACTTCATAACCTAAAAGAAAAACGATGAATCGATGATAGGTAAGTGAAAAAAGTAATTACGGAGAAGAGCTTCAGCAAGGGGCAGAGGAAAGACAAGAAACTGGTGGAAGATGAAGGGGCGCCATTACTAGCGGAACTCGCTAGCTCCGCTTCTTCTTCTACTTCAATTGGAGAAGCTTGAGTGGAAATTTGGACATTACTCTCATCCGAATCCCCAAATTTGGCTTGAAAGTGCAAATTACGAGCTCTGGAAGTAGAGTGGAGTCCGTTCGCACAGAATTTCATTCCGGGAAATGTTGAATTTTGGCGGCTTGGAAATCTGGGTTTTGGTGTTGTGAGGAAATCGTGTGGATTTGGGATTATCTGAGGAGGGCAACATGTTGCGTAGGATGAAATTGCCATTTTTTTTTTGGGTTCCTTGCAAATTTTCAGTCGAGTATTTTGCTGTTCATGGAATATATGGTGGCATCCTTACTTATCAGCGTTTTTTCATAGCACCCACAAAATATCAGTCCTTTTTTTTACCATTTTGGGAAAATAATTTCTCTGCAAATTGCTTGCATGAATATGAATTCATAATATAATATGAAGATGAAGATTTACTAGTTTAATATTTCCATCCTAATAAAAACATGTAGCAAAATTGTTCTTCAGTGCTCCTGCTAAGAACACAAGGTACACATTTTCAGTATTATCAGCTACAAACTGATTTTCATAAACTAAACTAATCAGCTTGTTGTATTGCCAGACAGATAAACAGCCATCTCAGTGTTCTGACATGATTAAGTGACATTATTCATCAGATTCAGTATCCTAAACAAAGCATGTCTGAATCTCTAGTCACATTTTTAGCCCTTTCTCAAGGAGGAAAAACTGCTCCCTCTTTATACATGTCAATCTCAACTCAGGATATTCAGAGAGAGATTATAAGAATATATTTGCACCACAAATCTCATGCTTCCCGCAACACTTTTGCAGCGTCTTCTGGGAAGACGGAGTTAATATGGCACCCGGTGCCTACTTCAAAGCCTGCTGAGACAGTTAATTGAGGAATTATCTGCAGAAACCAGTGAGCGCTTGGTAAGTAGGAATGGTTAATGTTTAGTGGTGAAGTATGGATCATGTAGTTGAAAGGCGGGTCGTTTAGCTGCACTGAAATCTTCTGAAGCATGAGTTTCAGCAAACCGCCAATATCAGCTGCCTGCATTAGTCAACATCAGATAGCACATCCTTTGTTAGTCTGTGTATGAGCATATAAACATCGAATTGCACGAATGGGTTGACCACACCTTTTTAGGGTGCGATGGATTACCCTTATTTAAGTTTATTTAGGTAGTATCACAATCCTGTTTCCACAGAGACAGTTATCGACAATTGGTGAAATTTTGTTTGATACTCTAGTCCTAGTTTCACTTAAGACAGTAAAACCTGTTTAAGATGCACACTGTCACCATGAACTAGTAAGGAACACACAAAGAATATCAGATAAAACTACGGTGCTCCACACTAAAGTCTACTTATTTAACAAGGCAAATACTCAGAGAATAAATTGTACTAAAGAACTTGTCATTTAATCTCAGACAAACAACAGCCAGCTACTTGTTCCCATGACAAAGGAGTCACACTATATAACTGAACTTTAAGTAGAGAAAATTTTGCACCATATATTGTGAGCATACATGATGTTGAGTTATTGTTTACTGACAAGAAAAAAATATGCTAGCAAGCAAGAAGACAAGTGTTCACCTTTTCCTCATCTATATCGTGAAAGTGAGAGGAGTGACTCCGGGGAACAATCCATATTTCGAAAGAATAGTTTGCAGCAAATGGAACAATTGCAACGAAATGTTTTGACTCATCAATCACTAATTCTTTGGGAGGAGCCTCACAGAGAATACATTTTCCTTTCTGATCAAAACTACTTTTCATAGCCTCAAGGCGATTGGATAACGTGGGAGGAATCAATGGAAGAGCTACCATTTGAGAATGAGAATGGCTCATTGATGCTCCAGCTGTAGCACCATGATTCTTGAAAATCTGCATTCCACAAAGTTAATATCAAACAAAGACATTTTTGAATTTACACAACTAGATTAAACAAAGTTCTAATGCCAGTGTCTTGCCCAGAAAGAGAAACCAAGAAAGGTTAAAAAAAGTACATATGTCTAAAAAGATATAGCTGCCTGCAATATCAAAAGACAAACCCAATGAGGTATTATCAGCTTAATTGACTACAATGCCATCTCTTGCCCCGAAAGAGAAGCTGAGATAGGTTTAAACAATTATATGATTTTCATTAAGTATATGTTTGCAGCTTTTTTTCTTAGGAACCAAGGACAACCTCTAAGGTCATGTAATCAAGCAGTATGCACACTACAAAATGCTGACAGACATTAGTGAGCAGACTAGAAAGATTCACAGAATATGAAATTGCCAACATCAACTCCGAGACATCATTGAAACCTCTCAGATGCCTTCCAAAATCAAAGACATGTACTTCCACTTACATTCTTACAGAATATGAAATGCTCAGGAGGCACTAGACTATCTTCTACAAGTCATAACACATTTAACCTGTTTGAAATTTCAATACCCAAAACTAATGGCTTGTGCCCATGAGAACTTGTTAAAGCTTAAAATTGCTGCATCTTATCTTATAATACCTATTTGGCTGGATGTGTAGGTGAAAAAAAAATCCTTTCTTTGTAAACACAGAAGTAGTAAGCGGATGCAAAGAAAGGAGGAGAAACCTGAATGTATTTGATTCCCTCAACAGAAGCAAGCTGGAGCACCCTTTGCTTATAAGCCAAAATCACATCCCCAACCTCCTTCGCCGGAAGATCCGAGAGATGAACCGGGTGAGTCGGCGTCTCGATCACCACATCGTGGAATCCGAACCCGGCCCCACTCAAAGCCCCAAAATTGGGGTCACCAACGCCCGGATCATATTCAATTTCCCTGCTAAGAGCCGGATAGAGGTTCTGGATCACCCGAATTCTCCAATCGGATTCGGATCGGGGTGGGACACGGAAGATTTCGGGCGCGCACTCGTGCTCGTGGCCGACGCAGAAGGGGCATTCGTGGATTTGGTGGTTGGTAGCTGGGGATTTGGATTTGAGATCCGATGGACGCTTGGATCGAGCGGGCGAGATTATCACCCACTTGTTGTTGACTAGGTCCTTCCTGAATTGCGGGTCTCGAGCTGAGGATGAGGAGGAAGATGCCGCCATTGTTGTCCGGTCTGGCAATGGAATTGGGAAGAGCTTCTTTTCAAATATCAATTAATAGCTTATTGGGCTGGACTTACTAAATGAGCCCGGCCCATAATCAATGCGTTGTTCAGTTTCGAAGCCCATTTGTATTTGGGATTTCTAGAATTTTTTAGCTTTGACGCTTTGACTAAGATAGAGAATGGCGTTTCCCGGGGCTTGAGAGTTGAGAGTCGTCTGAAGGTAAAATTCGAGAATGGCGTCTCCCAAGGCTTCTGAACCTTCTCGCCCTTCTCCCGATAACATTCATTCGTCTCTCGAATCCGGTTATGGTTGTTTGTCCTCGGAGGTTGAAGGATCGACGACTGGAAACCCTAGCGTTCCGATCCCCATCGATATCCCTGTCAAGGACTTCTTCTATCCCGTTTCGTCCGGCGGCATCATTCTCTGGAGCCTCTCGCCGGAGCAACTTTTATGGGACCTCTCTCTTCGCGACAAGGACGGCTGCTCTCTCCTCCATGCCGCAGTATACGCCAACACCAAACGCATCGAAGTCTATCTCTTTCTCCTCCGACCCCTCTATTTTTCACTTTTTTTTTTTAATGTATGTTAGACGTTTCCTTAGTTGAATTGATTTTGATTTTGTTCAGGTTGTGAGGTATTTGGTAGAGACTGATCCGTGGCGAAGCCTTGTCAACATTCAGGACAATATGGGATATGCGCCGATTCATGCCGCCTGTTCCCGTGGGCATCATGATATCGTCGAGTTATTATGTGTTAATGGTGAGAATATTCCAAATTGAAGCTGTTTGTCGTGTGGTTAGAAAGGCTGACTGACGAGTTCGACCTTTGATTTGCTGAATGATTCAAATCTCACATTGAACTTGAAATTTATCTTCTTGCATTGTATCAATCAGTAGACTTAAATTACAACACTTTAAAGTAGAACTAGTCTTTGCAGTATAATAATAGTTGATTGATTTGTTTATGCACTGCCCTTGAAGTTTATCCTCATGCTCATTGGATTTAGTCCCTATATCAATTTTGGTGCATTCTAACTAAATTCAGTTATTATTGTCAAATAGCTGAATTTTAGTTTTTCTTGGGTCTATGTACCCCTTTCCCTCGGGCAGGGGTACCTCCATCTTGATCCCTCGGATTCCGCTGTAGCAGAGCCTCTCACTGGGTCAATGATGATGATGATTGATCATTGACATTTGCTAAACACTTGTACCAGGAGCTGATGTAAATCTAAACACTCATAGAATGGATACTCCTCTTCACTTAGCTGCGTCTTTTGGACGGCTGAAGGTGGCCCAGGTTTTGATTCGTTTTGGTGCCGAGATTAATGCCAGGAACAAGGTTTGCAATTTCATGTTGCTAGTGCATGTTTTCCCCTTTTTTTTTTACATGAATATCATATATTTTTTTAGCTAAAGGTCCAATATATATTTCAGGTAGGGTGCATCCCCTTGCATGATGCAGTCGTCGGAGGGGAATTTGAAATTTGTGTACTTTTAATCAGTGCTGGATCAGAGATCGATGTAGCTGATCAAGCTGACCAAACTCCTCTTACACATGCTGTGATATGCGATCACAAAGAGGTATGTGATCCTCAGAACATATTGATGGCAAGAAACATTTGTATACTAATTTGAAATCTTATGACATAGCTGTGACATTGACTGAGAGATATGGTCCTGCAATAACGTATTCTAATGATACACTCGATAATCTTACTATTATATTATGTCTTAAGAAAAATATATTAGGGAAAATGACAAGAGTTTAAGATGGTTAGTTATGAAGTCATCTCTTAGGTGTTTTGCATGTGGCTCAGACTGTATGTATTCTGATTTTTGGGTAGTTCTCAGGTGAAGCTTTCTGTTTTCTTAATCTGTAACTTGCTGACAGATTGCTCTTCTGTTAATGAGCCACGGTGCAAATATGGCTGACAAGGTCGAATATGAGATGCTTGATAGATATCCTGCTGATTATAAGGATGGGGAGTCAAAGCCTCGAGATTTGAAGAAGCCTTGTCGTCAGGGTATCGTTCGGCTATCGGGGTATTACTCATTGCTAGGTTTTATTTCTTCAATTTCTGTTTTATTCATTGCTAGGGTAATAACTATCCTAACCATGAATAGAATGTCTGATATGGTCGATGTTAAATGCTATTCCATTGAGAGACAAATTTATGTGGTGAATGTTGTTCTATTATGTATGCTAGTGCCTGATGTGATGAACTCTTGCATCTTTTTTAGTTGCTCAATGCCTATGAATTTAACATTCATTGACCCTGGACTCTTAACTGAAAGTGAAGTTCAGAAAATGGCAAAAGTGGCCTTATCTAGTTACAACAAGAAGATTGGTCTATCTAGAAGGGTTAGTTTCAAACTGATGACTCTATTTGAAAAACCGCCTATAGCTTCTCATTTCTTGACGCTTTCTGTATATAATATGGGTGTTGTAATTTTGATTAGGGTTGTGGGTATAAGTTTGTAAAAGCTCTCAAGGGTAGGCGCAGTGGATTCGCTACAAGGCCAGGTGTCCATCATCTTAACTTCATTGCTAGGCAGAAAAGTCGAAGCGAAGCTGAGAATAAACTCTTCTATTCAGAAGTGAAGTTAGAAAAAGATCATGATGTTGCTAGCTCCGCTTGCAGCATTATAGGGCCAACTGGTACTGGTATGTATATTGACTGTGTATGATAGTGATACTATCACAACTCAATGTTTTGGTTGAAATCATTCTTTTGTTGTTGGTTTACTCTGTAAACTTGTTGTTTGTTATTCTTCTAAATAATGATTGAAGTCTTGCATCTTGATCATAATGTGGTCTTTTGTTTTCCCTGTTTTGTGAATCTTGTCTTGCAGAGACAGGACTTCGTGGCTGCAAGATTTGTAAGGTTTACGACGGTTATCTCATACAGCATCCTCAACACATGAAATTCACGAAAGCACGATAAACTAAGTTATTAAGTTTTTTCTGTGTGTGTTTTTTAGATAGTATGAGAGGCGGCACTTAAGTGTTTATATTGTATAGCAGTTAATTATTGTGTATTTCTGACCGGATTCAACTAGCGTAAGGCCAGTGTAATTTACAAAAGGCATAGGAATTTATGCATTATCATGTAAAAAGAGTTTGAGAATGGTGAGAGCCTCTGTCATAAGAATTGATACATGTTCATATCGTCTTATCAACATATCAATTACACGTCCTCATGGTCTCTTATAACTATTCCTCGAAACGACTGTCCACTTTTTAATCTAGGACCATCTACGTTTACTTTGACGAAACCTTGTTGTGGTTTTTTGCAACTGTTCGTTTCTCCTCTTTGTATACCTTTTATTTGAAATTTTCCTTGTCTCTTCTATCCATTGCTTTGCTTTGTCCCAAATTTGAAGTTGTGTTCATATATAAAGGGGCAAGTCTTGTATGAAATCATCGGGAGCTTGTTGGAATACGAGTTTATTTGTCTGATGTCAAATGTTCCACCAAATTACTGCAAGTTCAGTTAAGTCCTTTTCCCTTACCATTTGGATTATTTCTTTTAGAATCGTTTTTGGTGCTTTGTTATCCGAATTGTAAGTTTGCACTTTTAGTTCAGTATTAGGGTTAATTTATTTGTCACTCGCAATATAAGGACATTTCACTAACAAATGAGACATATCTTCCATGGTACAACTACACATGATGTAGCTTGTCGATGTTATTACATGCTTTTTCCTGGCTTGGGTAGGTAGTCTGTTTGCATCAATCTTCCATATTTTTTTTACTTTTGGACAAGTGTCAAGTTTCCATATCCAGCTATTGGTGTTTGTCGGGTAATATTCTATTCTTGTTATAATTAGTTCTATAGCTTAGGCAATTGAGAACCATCCGCTTTTACTTGACGCCCACTACAACCTATCTCTAATATCGTTGTCAGGAATCGGAATAAGTTCTATTTTGTCCACAATATCCTGTTGTCGCAACTCATTTGTTTTCCAAGTGCGATTATCCGAGATGAATGTTCCAACTTTAGTTTCATTAACTAGTATGTATTCCCGTACCATGTACGGGTTTTTCTTAAAGAAAATATTAATAATAAAATATTTTGAAATATATTTATTATCCGAGAAAAATAACCATGTAAATGCTTAAATATAAATTTAAATAAATATTTAAAATCAATAAACTACAAAAGTTGTTTATTTGAAACAATAATATTTTATTAGTATTATGAATTAAACTAATATCCAAAATAATAATTTATTTAATTATGAAAATAAATAAGTAATAAGATAAAAAATTATCAATTTAGTATATACATGGGACCGTTCTAGAATTTGTATGACAGCATAAAAAATATACTATGAACTTCCTACATATCATATCCAAAAATAAAAAATTATTTAATAATAGGATTTTCTATCTTATATTCTAAAAATATGGATAAGAATTTATCATATCCGAAAATAAAATTTTTTTTTTTTTAAAAAGGTGGTGTGGTCCAATCTAAATGTGACATGTGTCGTTTAATAATTTTTTTAACCTCCGCTTTAGGTTATAGTTATGATGTCCTTTGAGTTAAGCGCATACCTTTGTAATGGTTCCTCGAGTGCCCATTTATCTTTCCAAAATTTAATAGTTTGTCCATCTCACACTTGTCATCTTAACCCTTTCAAAAATTCAAGTATCAGGATTATTAGTCTCTTTCATTGCCAAGACGTATTTCATTTGACCTTATAGGTGAATAAAGTGTCATCATGTAGGTACTTCTCTTTTATAAATTTACTCCTATATTGTTAGGCTCCACCAACATTTTCTATAGTAGTTTCATTTGAAGGCTTTGTTCATATGCTCCATTTTCCTAATTCCCAATCTACAATGCAATTTAGCTTTACATATTTTTATCTCATCCTACCAAGGCTTATAATTTTGATCTTTGTACTAGAAGAAACATTTATTGATTCTATCCATCTCCTTATGCACCTTTTTAGTTAGCATAAAGCTTTGCATTATGTAGTTTGGTTTTGCTGTCAGATTAGATCGTATTAAAGTTGCCTGTCCTTCGATCTTGTGATAAGGAGTTAGCCTTCCACTTGGTTAATTATTCTTAAGCCTTTCCAATTGAGTCCCTAAAAGTTTCATTTGTTGCGACACCCTTAATAATAGGACATCCTAAGTATTTTTCTAGGTCTGTCATCGTAATGATACCTAGCATTTGTTGTACTTGTTGTTTTTGTTGGTTGGTTGTTCACGTTTTGATGTTTGGAATACCGATTTATTATAGTTGACCTTTTTGTCCTGATATTTCACAAAACTCTTCAACAATCCTGGTTGTTCACGTTTTTAATATGGCCTCTCAGTTCATCAAGCTTATTTGGTATCCGAGTTCTTACCTTATCAAAAAAATATATATTTAATCATTAAATTTGAAGATAATAAATTCTTATTACTTTTATTTTTAGCTAATCTTAAAAAATGTGAAGAATGGAAAAAAATCACCTATTGTGAATCAAAAAGAGTATACTACGTAATTAAATCACTAAATAAATAAAAGGAATTTTTCTTTTGGTACCCTTGGGGTTTTGTCTTTTCCTTTTGGTGCCCAAAAAAAAGTTATTCCTTTTGGTACCCCTAAGGTTTTAAAACTTTCCTTTCCGTAGCTAAGACTTGCCATTTTACCACTTCCATACAAAAAATTTAAAAAAAAGAAGAAAAAACCTAAATTTTTGCCATCATTTACATCCACATGATCCTGGGGTTTTGTCTCTCTACCATCTCTCCTCTCTCGTCCTCCCCACCGCCCCTCCTCCTCCGCTCTCCACCAACGCCGCCGCCAATTGCTGGTTCCACCGCCTCCTCTCCTCCGCCGACCACGCCCCCGTTGGCCGGAGTTTTTTTAAATGATGGCAAAATTTTAGGTTTTTTCTTTTTTTTTTAAATTTTTTGGATGGAAGTGGTAAAATGACAAATTTTGGCTACGGAAAGAAAAGTTTTAAAACTTCAAAGATACCAAAACTAATAACTTTTTTTTGGCACCAAAAGAAAAGACAAAATCACAAGGTAGCAAAAGAAATTCCCTAAATAAAAACAACAAATTACTAAACCCCGTCTCCCACCCTTTCTCTGTGGGTAACTGTGTATCACCAACCGTCTGAAGGTGGAAATCGAGAATGGCGTCTCCCCAGGCTTCTGAACCTTCTCTCCCTTCTCCCGATAATATTGATTCATCTCTCAAATCCGGTTATGGCTGTTCGTCCTCGGAGGTTGAAGGATCGACGACTGGAAACCCTAGCTTTCCGATCCCCATCGATATCCCTGTCAAGGACTTCTTCTATCCCGTTTCGTCCGGCCGCATCATTCTCTGGAGCCTCTCGCCGGAGCAACTTTTATGGGACCTCTCTCTTCGCGACGAGGACGGCTGCTCTCTCCTCCATGCCGCAGTATCTGCCAACACCAAACGCATCGACGTCGATCTCTTTCTCCTCCGATTCCTCTATATCTCAGTTTTTTGACGTTTCCTTTTTGAATTGGTTTTGATTTTTTGTTCAGGTAGTGAGGTTTTTGGTAGAGACTGATCCGTGGCGAAGCCTTGTCAACATTCAGAACAATAAGGGATGTGCGCCGATTCATACCGCCTGTTGCCGTGGACATCTTGATCTCGTCGAGTTATTATGTGCTAATGGTGAGAATACTCCTCCAAATTGAAGCTGTTTTCCCTGTGGTTAGTAAGGCTGACTGACGAGTTCAACCTTTGATTTGCTGAATGATTCAAATGCCACATTGAACTTGAAGCTTTATCTTCTTGCATTGTATCAGTAGACTTAAATTACAACACTTTAAAGTAGAACTAGTCTTTGCAGTATAATAATGGTTGATTGATTTGTTTATGCACTGCCCTTGGGAGGAGGAATATGTGCTTTGATTTCTCAAGTTATTGATAATTGACAATTGCTAAACACTTGTAACAGGAGCTGATGTAAATCTAAACACTCATAGGATGAATACTCCTCTTCACTATGCTGCGGCTTTTGGACGGCTGAAGGTGGCCCAGACTTTGATTCGTCTGGGTGCCGAGATTAATGCCAGGAACAAGGTTTGCAAAATCATGTTGCTAGTGCATGTTTTCCCCTTGTTGTACAGGAATATCATATATTTTCTTAGTTAAATGTCCAATATATATTTCAGGAAGGGTGCACCCCCTTGCATAGAGCAATCCTCGGAGGGGAATTTGAAATGTGTGTACTTTTAATCAGTGCTGGATCAGAGATAGATGTAGTTGATCAAGCTGGCCAAACTCCTCTTACACATGCAGTGATATGCAATCGCAAAGAGGTATGTGATCCCCAGAACATATTGATGACAAGGAACATTTATATACTAATTGAAATCTTTTGACATAGCTGTGACATCGATTGAGAGATATGGTCCTGCAATAACGTATTCTAATGATACACTTGATAATCTTAATTGGGCATTATATTATATGTCTTAAGAAAAATACACTAGGGAAAATGACAAGTGTTTAAGATGGTTAGTTATGAAGTCATCTCTTAGGTGTTTTGCATGTGGCTCAGACTGTATGTATTCTGATTTTGGATATAAAGTAAGGTGATGATTTAGAGTCATTCTCATTCTGAAGCTTTGTGTTTTCTTAATCTGTAACTTGCTGACAGATTGCTCTTCTGTTAATGAACCACGGTGCAAATATGGCTGACAAGGTCGAATACGAGATGCTTGATAGATATCCTGCTGATTATAAGGACGGGGAGTCAAAGCCACGAGATTCGAAGAAGCCTCGTCGTGAGGGTGTTGTTCGGCTATCGGGGTATTACTCGTTGCTAGGTTTTACCATTTTATTTCTTAAAAGTCTGTTTTATTCATTGCTATGGTAATAACTATCTTAACCACTAAAGATAGAATGTTGTTCTATAATGTATGCTTGTGCCTCATGTGATGAACTGTTGCATCTTTTTTAGCTGCTCAACGCCTATGAATGTAACATTCCTTGACCCTGGACTCTTAACTGAAAGTGAAGTTCGTAAAATGGCAAAAGATGCCTTATCTAGTTACAACAAGAAGATTGGTCTATCTGGAAGGGTTAGTTTCAAACTGATGACTCCATTTGAAAAACCACCTATAGCTCCTCATTTCTTGACGCTTTCTATATAATATATGTGTTGTAATATTGATCAGGGTTGTGGGTATAAGTTTGTAAAAGCTCTGAAGGGTAGGCGCAGTGGATACCTTCCAAGGCCAGGTGTCCATCATCTCAACTTCATTGCTAGGCTGAAAAGGCAAAGCGAAGCTGAGAATAAACTCTTCTTTGCGGAAGTGAGGTTAGAAAAAGATCATGATGTTGCTAGCTTCGCTTGCAGCATTCTAGGGCCAGCTGGTACTGGTATGTATATTGACTCTGTGTGTGATAGTGATATTATGCATGCTATAATCTGATTCAACTCAATGTTTTGGTTGAACTCATTCTTTTGTTGTTGGTTTTCTGTCTAAACTTCTTGTTTGTTATTCTTCTAAATGATGATTAAAGTCTTGCATCTTGATCATAATGTGTTGTTTTGTTTTCCCTGTTTTGTGAATCTTGTCTTGCAGAGACAGGACTTCGTGGCTGCGAGATTTGTAAGGTTCGTCACGGTTATCTCATACAGCATCCTCAACACATGAAATTCACGAAAGCACGATAAACTGAGTTTAACTTCATTATGATGATAAATTAAGTTATTATGGTGGTGTTTATCCATATGTACTAGGTAATTGTTTGGGACTTAATACATATGTAAACACCTAAACTTGTGCATAATAGTCATTTAGGCTCCTTAACTTTGAGTTTATTCTAGTGTGCATATGATGAACAAAGGATATTGCACTTTTTGGCTGTTTTAATGCACACGATTAATTTTGATGTACGTGCATAAATACAACGCTTTTGTTCACAAGTTTTGTTTTGTATGTTCATCAAACCTAGCTAACTATGCATCGGTTTTATTGATACATATTGTGCATCGATTTCGAACTTTATTATATTTTGATGTACATTTCGCCAATTTTGATGTACATTCTGCCGATTTTGATGCACTCATAAACACTATACATTTTTTAGTTGTGTGATGCGCATAAGGTTCGTTTTGATAGGTGACGATGTCCGTAACTATTAGGTTTTGAGGTCGAATCCCCCTCCCTTGTTGTAATTGCCTAAGTGCCTTCAACCCAAAAAGGAAATAAAAAGTGCAACATTATTTCCATTTACAATTTTACTACTAGCACTTGGCACATACAAAATACCATAAATATGGTGAGCTTGGAACAGCATGATTTTAAGGTTTCCTATAATCATGAACAAGGGCCATGCTTTTAAGGTTTCAGCTTAATGAAGTTTGGATGAGCTGAAGCTAAGTTGAAGCAATATGAACTATCTAAAAAACAGATTCGTAACTTGACTTCAATAACTTCATCAAACAGATACTAGATTTGCATTCAAAGGAATAGTATCTTAATTCCCCTCACTTTCCCTTTGGTTTAATTCTTGCAACATGATTATGAGAGGGCAAATTCTGGATGGGAAGTGTGTGCAAGAATTCACAAACAAAATTATCAGAATTTACAACAACATCAGAAAAGCATGTATTGAAATTGTCATTTCACATAGAATAGAGCCATCTCAAGCAGCATAAAACCTTGTTTCACTGCATAGGAGTTCCAAATTATTGGCTAAAAGGAGTTAAAGCTATGCATGAAGAAATACAAAACATGACTATTAATAAAATTTGGACCTTAGTGCCTAAACCTGAAAAGGCTAAACTTATTGATTGTAATGGATATACAAAGTTAAGGAGGGTGCAACTAATCTTGATCTCCCTAGGTATAAGACTAGGCTTGTAGCTAAAGGTTTCGCTTGGAAAGAGGGTATATAGACTACAATGATATATTTGCCCCTGTGGTCAAGTATAAAACCATGCGTTTGCTTCTTGCTATGGCTACTGTGTTTAACTTGGAAATTCAACAAATGGATGTAAAAACTACTTTTCTTCATGGAGATCTACAAGAAACCATCTATATGAGGCAACTTAAGGGCTTTATAGATAAAGATAAACCTAATCATGCATGTCTTTTGAAAAAGTCTATATATGGTTTGAAATAGTCTCCTAGGCAATGGAATAAGAAGTTCAATTCCTGCATGCTATCTCTGAATTTCATTCGAAGCAAATATGATACTTGCACGTACTATAAGCATGTTAAAACCAAAACCCCTTTGTATGTGCTCTTGTATGTAGACGACATTCTCTTGATGAGTCCTTCTATGATTGAAATAATTGGGATTAAACATGACTTAGAGAGGCATTTTGACATGAAAGATCTTGGCCCTGCTCAGAGGATTTTAGGTGTAAAAATTATCAGAGATAGAGATAAGAAGGTCATGTGGTTGTCTCAGGTTGATTATTTGCATAAACTCGGACATATTCTCTATGCTTAATGCTAAACATACTCACATACCTTTAGGAGGGCACCTAGAACTATCTAAGAAAGGTTGTCCTACCACTTTTGCTGAAATTGATGAAATGAAGAATATTCCCTGTGATATTGATGTGGGCTCTTTAATGTATGTTATGCTATGTACTAGACCTGACCTATCTTTTGCTATAAGTGTTTTAAGCAGATACATGTCCAACCCTGGTGAAATTCATTGGACATCTATGAAGTACTGTTTGAAATATGTATCTGGTTCTAGGAATATGGGTCTGAAGTATATTGAGCATAAACCTAACACTGATTTGATAGGTTATGTAGATTCTGACTATGCTAGCAATAAAGATAATAGGAAGTCTACTATTTCTTATTTCTTCACTTGGGCAAGCAAATGCATATCTTGGAAAGCACAAAAACAATCAATTGTAGCTCTGTCTTCCACTGAGGTTGAATACATTGCTGTAGTTGAGGCTTCTAAGGAGGCTTCTTGGCTTAGGGGTATTCTGAAAGAAATTACTGGTAACGTCTATGTGCCCACCCTCTCAATAGATAGTCAGAGTGTCTTATACTTGCGTAAGGACCCTATCTACCATGAGAGGACCAAGCATATAGATGTGAGGTTCCATTTTATCACATATGAGGTAGAAAAACAACAGATAAATGTGGTGAAAGTTGCTGGAGAGACTAATCCTGCAGACTTTGGTACTAAAGTTGTTCCAACTAACAAGTTTGTTTTCTACAAGAATGCTCTCCACATCAAGGATGTTGGCTGAGGTGTGGAAACATGGATCAATGATGTAGAGGCTACTCGACAATGAAAAATATGCATTTAAAGTGTCGAAGTTCATGGTCAAGTATCATATGTAGATTAAGAGGGCATTTGTTATCATGTGTTAATCTTCATATGATATCAAGTTCAATGTATAAAGTGTAAATGTCACATGTAAAGGTAGAGCTTTAGACTAGAATACAGAACTGAGTTCAGAAGGGTTTTTAGGCTTTATAATCCGGGTGAACCGGTTGAAGTAGCCACCCCGGGGAACCCGATTTAGGAGGTAGCTTCACGGTTTAATCCTGGAGAATGGGCTTTATCTGATTAATGGCTTGGGCTTGTCTTGTTTGATTGGCCAATTCCAATGCTGGAGCCCAACGTGCCTTTATGAGCCGCCTTATGTGGAACACTGCGTTTCGAGCTTGACCTAGCTTTATATACTTGCTACTCCTTCAAAGGAGCTCATTCACTCTGCAGCGCAAACCCTAAAGCTTCCAGAGAAAGAGAGGAAGAGGAAGGAGCTTGCCGACGACACTTCTCTCCGGTGGTCCTTTGAAGTCTAGAAGATTTCGATCTAGTCTTGCAGCCATGAAAGGGGGCCGAAACCCTTTCGTTTCTCGATCCTTACCTTTGCTCTTGTTTTCTGTTCTCCAATCTTCTTGTCTCCTTTGTTTTGGTCTTTGCTTTGCTACTTGTGTCATTCCTTGTACTTGAACACCATGGGCTCTAATTTTATTGCATATTTGAGCCGGGTCTCCTCCTTTGATATCCCCCGGATGTAGAGTGTTAGTACTCGAACCGGGTCACCAAATCTTTGAGTTCATAGCTTCGTTCTTGTCTTTTGAGTTTGCGTTTGTGGTTTTGAGATCGATCGGATCTGTTAACTTTGTGGTTGGCTTATTACGATTGATTACAAAGGTTATTCTAGAAAATGGACATATAAAATGCTAGAATTAAAAACAAGAACAAAGATTGCATGAACTTTCTATCAAGAATGATAAATTCACCATCAACGTTAACTCATCTACGACATGGAAACTAGGCTGAAAAAGCCTCTCTTGTCCTTTGCGAAATCAGGAAAAGATTAGAAAAAATGCCAATTATTTTTTTAGAGGAACATAGTGCATATTATTAAAAATCAAGCTCCGCTAAAATGATTATACCTGACGGAATATCCATAGTAAACACTTGTTACCAACAAGCATGGAACGTAGTGGTAGGGTCGACGCTTCCCTTCGCTGAGGTCGAGAGTTCGACTCTCAGTAGAGGAGAAATGAACTTGTTGGGAGAGCAGATCCCACCCAAAAATAAAGGGGCCCTCGCGAGACTCGAACTCCAGACGTAGGTGTTTGATGGAGCAAAGCTCTCCGCTGAACTGGGGTGGTAATAACCAAAAAAAATAGTAAACACTTGTTCACACCCCGACAATAGACTTGAGGTATGAGAATTAGGGTTGAGCATGGGTCGGTTCCAACCGAAATTTTAAGCCAAATCGAACCGAACCCGAAACTGATATTATTTGGTTCGGTTTTGGGTTTTGGTTCGATTCGGTTTTAGTTAAATTCTGGTTCGATTTGAATTTTCCAAAGAATAAGCTTCTGTTCATCTAAAACAGACAAAAACCAAAATCAAATCGAACCAAATTTTAAATGAAATTTTTGTTTTCGGTTCGGTTCGTTTTTATCAGTTCGGTTCTGAACCGATGCTCAGTTATAAGGAGGAGACTCTTTTCAAATATCTATGAGTCGCTTATTGGGCTGGACGTACGAAATAAGCCCGGTCCGGAATCAATACGTTGTTCAGTTTCGAGGCCCATTATTTGTATCTGGAATTTCTAGAATTTTTTTTTAGCTTTGACGGTTTGACTAGAGATCGAGAATGGCGTTTCCCGGGGCTGGACTCTTGAGAATCGAATCGTCTGAAGAGGTGGTGGAATTCGAGAATGGCGTCTCCCCAGGCTTCTGAACCTTCTCCCCCTTCTCCCGATAACATTCATTCGTCTCTCGAATCCGGTTATGTTTTTTTGTCCTCGGTGGTTGAAGGATCGACGACTGGAAACCCTAGCGTTCCGATCCCCATCGATATTCCTGTCAAGGACTTCTTCTATCCCGTTTCGTCCGGCGGCATCATTCTCCGGAACCTCTCGCCGGAGCAACTTTTATGGGACCTCTCTCTTCGCGACAAGCACGGCCGCTCTCTCCTCCATGCCGCAGTATCCGCCAACACCAAACGCATCGAAGTCGATCTCTTTCTCCTCCGACCCCTCACCCCTCTATTTCTCAGTTGTTGGTTCTTATATGTGTGTTAGACGTTTCCTTGTTGAATTGGTTTTGATTTTGTTCAGGTTGTGAGGTTTTTGGTAGAGACAGATCCCTGGCGAAGCCTTGTCAACATTCAGAACAATAACGGATATGCGCCGCTTCATACCGCCTGTAGCCGTGGACATCTTGATCTCGTCGAGTTATTATGTGTTAATGGTGAGAATACTCCTCCAAATTGAAGCTGTTTGCCGTGTGGTTAGTAAGGCTGACTGAAGAGTTCAACCTTTGATTTGCTGAATGATTCAAATGCCACATTGAACTTGAAGCTTTATCTTCTTGCATTGTATCAGTAGACTTGAATTACAAAAGTAGGACTAGTCTTTGCAGTATAATAATGGTTGTTTGATTTGTTTATGCACTGCCCTTGAGAGGGGGAATATGTGCTTTGATCATTGACAATTGCTAAACACTTGTAACAGGAGCTGATGTAAATCTAATTACTCATAGGATGGATACTCCTCTTCACTTAGCTACGTGTTTTGGACGGCTGAAGGTGGCCCAGGTTTTGATTCGTTTTGGTGCCGAGATTAATGCCAGGAACAAGGTTTGCATCTTCATATTGCTAGCGCATGTTTTTCCCTTGTTGTACATGAATATCATATATTTTTTTAGCTAAAGGTCCAATATATATTTCAGTTAGGGTGCATCCCCTTGCATAATGGAGCCAGCAGAGGGGAATTTGAAATTTGTCTACTTTTAATCAGTGCTGGATCAGAGATCGATGTAGCTGATCAAGCTGACCAAACTCCTCTTACACATGCAGTGATACGCAATCACAAAGAGGTATGTGATCCTCATAACATATTGATGGCAAGAAACATTTACAAAATTGAAATCTTTTGACATAGCTGTGACATCGACTGAGAGATATGGTCTTGCAATAACGTATTCTAATGATAGTATGATACACTTATAATCTTAATTGGGCATTATATTATAATATGTCTTAAGAAAAATATACTAGGGAAAATGACAAGAGTTTAAGATGGTTAGTTATGAAGTCATCTCTTAGGTGTTTTGCATGTGGCTCAGACTGTATAGGGTAGTTCTCAGGTGATGATTTAGAGTCATTCTGAAGCCTCGTGTTTTCTTAATCTGTAATTTGATGACAGATTGCTCTTCTGTTAATGAGCCACAGTGCAAATATGGCTGACAAGGTCGAATACGAGATGCTTGATAGATATCCTACTGACTATAAGGACGGGGAGTCAAAGCCTCGATATTTGAAGAAGCCTCGTCGTCAGGGTATCGTTCGGCTATCAGGGTATTACTCATTGCTAGGTTTTATTTCTTTAATTTCTGTTTTCTTCATTGCTAGGGTAATAACTATCCTAACCATGAAAGATAGAATGTCGGATATGGTCGATTTAAATGCTATTCCATTGAGAGACAAATTTATGTGGTGAATATTGTTCTATTATGTATGCTAGTGCCTGATATGATGAACTCTTGCATCTTTTTTAGCTGCTCACCGCCTGTGAATGTAACATACATTGACCCTGGACGCTTAACTGAAAGTGAGGTTCGTAAAATGGCAAAAGCTTATCTAGTTACAACAAGAAGATTGGTCTATCTGGAAGGGTTAGTTAGTTTCAAACTGATTACTCCATCTGAAAAACCGGCTATAGCTTCTCATTTCTTGACGCTATCTTTATATAATATGCGTGTTGTAATTTTGATCAGGATTGTGGGTATAAGCTTGTAAAAGCTCTAGAGGGTCGGCGCAGTGGATTCCGTACAAGGCCAGGCGTCCATCATCTCAACTTCATTGCTAGGCTGAAAAGGCAAAGCGAAGCTGAGAATAAGCTCTTCTTTGCGGAAGTGAAGTTAGAAAAAGATCATGATGTTGCTAGCTCCGCTTGCAGCATTCTAGGGCCAGCTGGTACTGGTATGTATATTGACTGTGTGTGTGTGTTATAGTGATACTATGCATGCTAATCTGGTTCAACTCAATGTTTTGTTGTTGGTTTTCTGTCTAAACTAAACTTGTTGTTTGTTATTCTTCTAAATAATGATTGAAGTCTTGCATCTTGATCATAATGTGTTGTTTTGTTTTCCCTGTTTTGTGAATCTTGTCTTGCAGAGACAGGACTTCGTGGCTGCGAGATTTGTAAGGTTTATGACGGTTCTCTCATACAGCATCCTCGACGCATGAAATTCACGAAAGCACGATAAACTAAGTTATTAAGTTTTGTAAGGTTTATTTTCGTTTTAGAGCCTATATTTTTTGCATAATGTCTATATTATATAGATTTATTACGATCCTATGCTCCGATTTTACAATCCGATTTATGAGACATTCCGTGATCCGATCCTAGAACCCCGATTTTAATAATCTTGGGTGGGAGGATGGATTTGAATATTTTCTACTTGGGCTAATTGTCTTAATAGTTGGAATTAGTTGTAGGGAAATGTAATGATCAATCAGATTGGCTTGAGATACAAACCAATAATTTTCTTTTATCAAACTCAAAGCTACCGTAGAACATTCCTTAACCATAGTTTACCCAAAAAAGAGGGGATACAAATGAAATATGCTCTATTTGTTTTGCTACTTAATTATTCTTAACCAAAATACCTTCAGGTGGTTAAGAATTCATGGCAGTATCATGAGGTTTCCGTTTCGACTCCTAAGGTTTCCGTTTCGACTCCTACTTGTACACCAAAGAAACACTATTTTTCATACATTAACAATGCTAAAAGTTACAAAACACATTTCAATTTCACTACTTCTTTGATCTTCATTTGACATTTGAACACAAGCTGAAGTCAACATTTGTATCATAGTCTATAGTTTTACCTACATACTGACAACTAAAACCTCCTTGCTTCTCGTACCAAACACCATTAACTTCTGTTTAATGTGCATAATTACAATTACTAATGAACCGGACAGCCATCAACTACAATACCTCTATAGTTTTACCTACATATGCGTGTTGTAGTTTTGTTCAGGGTTGTGGGTATAAGCTTGTAAAAACTCTATTTTGGCTTGCCCACTTGGTTGATTTTGCCTTGTCTTTTTTAGTCTAGGCTTTGTGGAGCAGGACGACACATGCTTTTTTTTATAGTTCTTATAGGTTAAAGAAGGCGGAACTGAATTTGGAATTAGACCGAGTTGTATTAGGCTTGGTAACTTGGTGTCATTGTTCTAAAAATCCTGCATGGGCACCATATAGGTCCCGTCTAGGCGTTGGAAGGTCCCATTCCGCCTAGTCTTCCAATCCACCTAGGTGTCCGTCTAGGCCTACCTAGGCAATCGTTTAGGCCATCTATGTGCTAGGCGGACATCTAAGTGCTAGGTGGCCACTCTCCGCCTAGCGGTTTTTAGAACATTGTTTGGTGTCTTATAGCTTCTGAAGATCCTTCATCTCGGTGGAAGGAACGCCAGCTGTCCAATTCGCACTACCATTGATGGGTTACCTTATGCCTGCAACACTGTTCTTTCTTTTTAGCGTTTGTACTCATTCTAGTCATCTTTACTTTTGTTGTGTGTTTCTCTTTTGATACACTTAGCCGTTCATGATTGTCGTTTTAATATGGCATCTCGGTTCACCAAGCTTGTTTGGTATCCAAATTCTTACTTTTTCAAAAAAAAAATATTTAATCATTAAATTTGAAGATAATAAATTTTTTCACTTCTATTTTAAGCTAATCTTAAAAAGTGTGAAGAACGGAAAAAATCATCTATTGCGAATTAAAAAGAGTATAATTATACTTATGCCTACACAACTCAACCAAAAAATTAGGGTTGAATAGTTTTTTCAAATAATTAATGTGTAAGTATGATAGGATAATTTAAGTTATAAATTTATAATATGTTAAGATTTTTGAGTTTGGAAAGAATAGTATTTATGGAGCTAATCAATTTAGTTCATTGAACTAAAATCATTTTTTCTACTACATGATAGTGTGTGCAATCAGATAAAAAATAAGGATTACAAACATATGTTATCACATGTGGCCAAATTTATAATTGTCAAGATCCTCTGTGCACTAGTTGTTCCCAGGGCATAGTTTTGTGACGCTATCTTTGGTTTAAAAGTTGTCAATGATCATGAAAAAAAGAAAGCATTAATCACTATCTCAAATCTAAATTAGAAGAATAAATATCTCAAATTTAATAAGACAAAATCCTACTAATCTACCACCACTTTCTCACCATGATATGTCGTAATATACCTCCACCACCTTTATCATCACCACCTCATCATAGTCATCGCTACAATATTGTACCCCACAAGAGTTTAAATACCTCCAAAAATTTTTGTTTTCTTTCCCATGCACTGCACTCGAGCTCCATCCAGTCAAACAAACGCAATGCGTTGCAGAACGGCACAAAGCCTTGCCACAAGGGATGTACAAATGCAGTTTGTTCGCGTAGTTAAAAATACATTGTCAATGAAGGTAACAAAGATCCATTTCCTTCATAGAATCTTTTATTGTATTGTTTGCTTCTTAAATATCCTTCCTCTTACTTGACTTTGCATAAATACTGCAAGCCGAAACTTCTTCTTCTTCCAAATAATATTTTGTAACCAGGAGAAAATTATAAATAAAACAATTTTTTTATTATCAATTATTTAAAAAACATCAAATATCAAAGCGTTTTTTCTTACCCCTTCAACATCACACTCATTGTGATCGTCTTCGCCTACTACGTTGAAATAAAGTTCTTCGTCTTCTACTCCAATCACATCATATTTTTGAACTTTTTCAAGAAACATTATTATGTTGTTTTTCACGTTTCCAATAGTGAACAAGCAAATTCTTAAAGAGACCATTGATCGTTCCTCTCGTCCAAATTTCTATTAATATACTACATCATGTTATACTCTCAAAAAATTTCAATGTGAGATCCACAATTGTACTCAATGATCTCCTCCTCATTTTGAGCTAATTAATTTAGTTAGTTGAGCTAAAATCATTTTTTCTACTCCCTCCGTTTCATAATACTTGTATTTTTACCCATTTGCACACTTATTACGAAAACTATCAAAAATATTATTATGCCCTCAGAGTTTGGTTCCCATAAAACATCCCCTTAACATGAAATGGAAGGAGAATTTTGGACCCTTGGATCAAGGAGATCCAAGGGCTGATTTTCTTTCCCCTTTTATTAAAGGTAGGGGCAATTATGTCTTTTCCTTCTCTAATTAATAATCCTTTTTTCTCTTTTTTGTTTTGTCTAGGGTTCGTTCAAAAGCAGATCGAAGATTGTGCCATTCGATTGAAACGGAAGGAGATCGCACGGAAGGAGATCGCCATCGCCGAATCCGAAATCCAACGAGTTTGAATCTGCGAGTCTCGTTCCAACCATGGCAGAAAGTGGTAAGAGGGATTCACAAATCCATTGAACGAGATCGAACTGTGTGATTTTTTCGGAATCGATTGAACTGGTCAATCGAACTCGTTGAACGAGATCGAACAGTGTGATTTTCGGAATCGATTGAATTGGTCAATCGAATTGTGTGAATCTAGTTGGATTTCGATTGAACTGTGTGAATCGAACTTAATACTAGGCCAATCTTGAACTGTGTGAATCGATTGAATTGTGTGAATCGATTGAACTGTGTAAATTTTCCTGTAAACTAGGCCAATCTTGCAAAATTCGACGTTGCACTTTTCGGACTTAATACTGCACTTTTCGGACTTAAGAATGCACTTTTAGGACTTACTAGTGCACTTTTCATACTTAAATAACGCACTTTGCACTTCTCGTTGATAATGCACTTTTAGGACTTAATAATGCACTTTTCATACTTACTAGTGCACTTTTCATACTTACTTGCACTTTTCATAAAGGAGTATAACTAGTATATGACAATGCACTTTTCAGCCTTACTAGTGCACTTTTTATACTTAACAATGCATTTTTCATTTTTGTTTAGAGAACATATATTTGACCTTATAGAGAACATATTTTTATTGCACTTTTCACAGTTAATAATGCACTTTTTACACTTAAGAGTGCACTTTTTCTACTTAATAGCACTTTGCATATCTTTTACTTTTCACTGATTTAGTTAGTAGTTTAGGTAATGCACTTTTCCTAGTATACAATGCACTTTATTATACTTTCAATGCACTTTTACTGATTTTCAACTAACACCTTTATATTTCCCTTTTATGTTGTTGTAGTGTGGACATCAAACTCTTCTTCAACTACTATTCTGAATGAGGAATCACCTAAAAACAGTGGTGAATATTTCATTGAGCTATCTCAAGGGGGAACGACATACTATTTGCCCACATGTCCATCCGAGTTGAAACCATATGAAGGTCAAATTTTTGTTTTAGTACAAGTAGCCTATTAGCTCAAATGGTAGAGCGGTGTGCTTTGTGCACAAAGATGTAGGTTCGATTCCTACATGGGCTAATATGATATCTTACAAAAATTAATTCTTAACACATTTATTCCTAACCTAACTACCTAGGTACTAAAAGAAGTTATATTTTATCGTGTGTCAAATAACTAATAAACCACTATTTTTCAAAGAAGATCATGATTAAATTAGCTTATGTGGGATTCGAACCCATATCTCTGTGCATAAGCACATTGCTCTTCCATTTGAGCTAATAAGCTTTTCTTAAATTAATGCACTTTTACATGTTTTTAATGCACTTTTACATGTTTTAATGCACTTTTTGACATTATACTTGCACTTCTTTCTTATGCGCTATTATTAGTTTCTGGTGCACTTTTACATGTTTTTCATGCACTTTTTGACATTATACTTGCTCAGATTTCTTATGCGCTATTATTAGTTTCTGGTGCACTTTTACATGTTTTTAATGCACTTTTACATGTTTTTAATGCACTTTTTCACATTATATTTGCACTTTTTTCTTATGCGCTATTATTAGTTTCTGGTGCACTTTTACATGTTTTTAATGCACTTTTACATGTTTTTAATGCAATTTGACATGTTTTTAATACACTTTTTGACATTATACTTGCTCACATTTCTTATGCGCTATTATTAGTTTCTGGTGCACTTTTAGCTGTTTTTAATGCACTTTTATATGTTTTTAATGCACTTTTTCACATTATACTTGCACTTTTTTCTTATGCGCTATTATTAGTTTCTGGTGCACTTTTACATGTTTTTAATGCACTTTTACTTGTTTTTAATACACTTTTTCACATTATACTTGCTCAGATTTCTTATGCACTATTATTAGTTTCTGGTGCACTTTTACATGTTTTTAATGCACTTTTACATGTTTTTAATGCACTTTCATGCCATGTACTCTCTTTTTGTTTTTTCACAGGCAAACATCCCATATTTTCTCAGATAGATAAACTAAAGAACTCCAAGACTGAAATTTCCAACAACACTGAAATTAGCACAAACCCTAGACCAATCAAAAGTTCAAGCTACACAATTCTAACTAATCTAAGCGAGAAACACAGACCCTAAACAATTAAGCAGAAATCAAAACAAAAGACACGCATACAAATCCAGCAATTTCACACACAGATATAGCGATTCAGACATACGACCCGCCAAATTGAACCAGAACATGAACCCACAAATTGGGATCGTGATCGTCCTTCGATCGTTTGGAGACTTTGAGCGTCCTTCGATCATTTGGAGACTTTGAGCGTCCTTCAAGCGTCCAAATTGAACCAGACTCGATCGTCCTTCGATCGTTTGGAGACTTTGAGCGTTTGGAGTAGATTGGGCTTACAAAATTGAGCGTTTCGATTTCGTTTGGAGTAGATTGAGCGTTTCGATCGTTTGAGCGTTTGGAGTCTATCCAAACTCCTTATTTTTGATATTTTAGGTTAAGGGTATAGGAGTTGGGTGTATTTACAAAATTGTCACCTTCCTGATTTGTTTTATTTTTTTTTCAAAATCACAGAAGTAATCTCAGCCCTTGGATCATGTGATCCGACGACCCAAAATTCTCCTTCTGTTTCATGTTAAGGGTTGGTTTCATTTGAACCAAACTCTATGCCCTCATTTATTACTTCAGTTTTTTACATTTTTAAAAACCGCTATAAATAATATATTAATAATTATAGGGTAAATATGTAACGTAAATATCAAAATAATTAAAAAGATATGTATTGTGAAACAAAAATTGAAAGCTAAAAGAACATATATTATGAAACGGAGGAATTACATGATAGTGCGTCCACTATTGAAAAATTGGCAATTTATATTATATTTTAATAAAAAAATTCATGTGTGCAAAATTTCGGAGTGTGTGTGCAATAAGATAAAAAAAACAAGAATTACAAGCATACATTATCACATGTGGCCAAATTTATAATTGTCATGCTCCTTTTGCACTAGTTGCTACCAAGTGCATAGTTTTTTTGACGCTATCTCTTGTTCAAAAGTTGTTTTGGTGATATATATTGTAACACACTTACAATGCCAAAGATCATGAAAAAAGAAAGCATTAATTACTATCTCAGATCCAAATTAGAAGAATAAATATCTCAAATTTAATCAGACAAAATCGTACTAATCTACCACCACTTTCTCATCCTAATGTCGTACACATCCACCACCTTTATCATCACTACCTCACTATAGCCATTTCTACCAAACTCTATCCCATAAGAGTTTAAATATCTCTATCATGTCTGTTTTCATGCCCATGTACTGAACTCGGGCCCCATCTAGTCAAACAAACGCAATGTGTTGCAGAACGCCACAAAGTCTTGCCACAAGGGATGTACAAATGCGGGTTGTCCACGTAGTTAGAATACATTTTCAATGAAGCTAACAAAAGTTCATTTCCTTCATAACTTCTTTTTATTGCATTGTTCGCTTCTTGAATATCCTTCCTCTTACTTGACTTTGCATAAATACTGCAAGCCGAAACATCTTCTTCTTCTTACAAATAATATTTTGTAGCCTGCAAAAAATTATAAATAAAACAAATTGTTAATATCAATTATTTAAAAAATATCAAATATCAAAGCGGTTTTTTTTCCCCTTCAACATCACACTCATCGTGATCATCTTCGCCTACTACGCTAAAATAAAGTTCTTCGTCTTCTACTCTAATCACTCCATATTTTTGAACTTTTTCAAGAAACATTATTATGTTGTTTTTCACGTATGTAATAGGCATAAACATTTTGAACAAATGTCTTAAAGAGACAATTGATGGTCCTCTCGTCCAAATTTCTTTTAATATATGTCATACTCTGAAAAAAATTTATATGTGAGATTCACAATTGTACTCAATAATCTCCTCTTCATTTTGAGCTAATTAATTTAGTTTGTTGAGCTAAAATCATTTTTTCTACGCCCTCCGTTTTATAATACTTGTCTTTTTACCCATTTGCACACTTGTTACGAAAACTATCAAAAATATTATTATACCCTCATTTTTTACTTCATTTGTTTACTTTTTTTGAAAACCGCTACTAATAACTTATTAATAGTAAAGACCAAAATAATTTAAAGGACATCAATTGTGAAACAAAAATTGAAGGCTAAAAGAACATGTATTATGAAACGAAGGGACTAAATGATGGTGTGTCGGTGCGTCCACTATCGAAAAATTGGCGATTTATATTATATTTTAATAAAAAAATGTATGTGTGCAAAATTTTGGAGTGTGTGTGCAATTAGATAAAAACAAGGATTACAAACATATGTTATCACATGTGGCCAAATTTATAATTGTCACGCTCCTCTTTGCACTATTTCTAGTTCAAAAGTTGTGTTGGTTGTATATATTGTAACACACTTACAATGTCAAAGATCATGAAAAACGAAAACATTAATTACTATCTCAAATCTAAATTAGAAGAATAAATATCTCAAATTGAATCAGACAAAATCTTACTAATCTACCACCACTTTCTCACCCTAATGTCGTACACCTCCACCACCTTTGTCATCACCACCTCATCATAGTCATTGCTACCAAACTCTATCCCATAAGAGTTTAAATACCGCCAGACTTGGTTGTTTTCATGCCCATGCACCACACTCGGGCCTTATCTGGTCAAACAAACGCAATGCGTTGCAGAACGCCGCAAAGCCTTGCCACAAGGGATGTACAAATGCTGGTTGTTCGCGTAGTTAGAATACATTGTCAATGAAGCTAACAAAGATCCATTTCATTCATGAAAACTTTTATTACATTGTTTGCTTCTTAAATATCCTCCTCTTACTTGATTTTGCATAAATACTGCAAGCCGAAACCTCTTCATGTTCTTCCAAATAATATTTTGTAACTTGGAATAAATTATAAATAAAACAACTTGATAATATCAATTATTCAAAAAATATCAAATATTAAAGCAATTTTTCTTACCCCTTTAACATCATGCTCAACGTGATCGTCTTCGCCTATTACGCTGAAATAAAGTTCTTCGTCTTCTACTCCAATTACACCATATTTTTGAACTTTTTCAAGAAACGTTATCATGTTGTTTTTCATGTATTCAATAGGCTTGAACATTTTGAGCAAATGTCTTAAAGAGACCATTGATGGTTCCTCTTGTCCAAATTTCTTTTAATATACTACATCATGTCATACTCTAAAAAAATTTTGATGTGAGATTCACAGTTGTACTCAATAATCTCCTCCTCACTTGTGAACCCTCACAAGTCTGACTGGAGTGGCACATCCGGTTCCTAAGTCTAACCATTGGCTTTGAGACCATTTGGAATAAAAAACTAGCAATAGGTTAGTAGATAAGTCCTTTTTATGATAAAATAAAAAATTATGAGAATTTTGATTTAGTAACATTAGTCAAACTTGCATTGAATTTCGGAAAGTGTGTTGTTCATTTAGATTACTTCATATTTCAAAAAGTTTAGGACATGTACTTTGATCATAAGCTCACAAGCGCTTAATTATAGTACTTTGTTTCTCTTTATGTTGGAATATTTAAAGTTTCGTTGTGTATCAACTCTGCGTACTAGTTAACAACGAAAAGTAACAATGTTGTAAGAGAAATAAGTTAGTAAAAGGTTCAAAATAAAAGTTCCACTAATTAAGGTGTCGAACTCATACAATAATGAAATTGATTACGTTCACTAAATTTCTTTCAAAAAGTGTGATAAGTTTGGTTTAAAAAATGTGATAATAATCTAAACTAGAAGAGTAAATATTTAAAAATATATCACTTAAAGTCCTACTAATTTACCATCAATCTCATCACTCTTGCACCTCAATGGGGTACAAGTGCACCCCTTTCTTCATGACCACCTCACCTTATCCAACGTCCCTACCAAAACCCTCTCTACAAGTTTAAATACTCTCATACTTGTGTGTTTCCGTGGCCAAGCACCACACTCGGACCCAATTCGGTCAAGCAAATACAATGCAATACGGTAGGCAGGACCTTGTTGCGGGGATGTACAATAGAAGATTCTCGTTCCCGTAGTTAGGATGCATGGTCAGTGAGGCAAACAAAGGCCTCATTTCCATTAGATAACCTTTTATTGCATTGTTCACTTCTTGAAACTCCTTCGTTTTTGTCTATGCATAAATACTACAAGCATTAGGTTGTTCATCGGCTGACAAATAATATTTTGTAACCTAGAATAAATTATAAACAACAAAATCATTAATACTCCCTCCATTTCACAATACATGTCCACAGACAAATTTTCACACATATTACGAAAAATATTTTTCCCCCAAATTATCCCTAATAAATGCTCTTCCTATTCTCTCAATTACCTTTTGTACTTTTGGCTCAATTTTGGGAGAAGTGGACATAGAATTAATGTGGGGTATAAATATTAGGGTATAAATGGAAGAATTAGATAAAAAATTTATATGGACATCTATTGTGAAACAAACAAAAATCATTGTGGACATGTATTGTGCAACAGATGGATTATCAAATATAAAAAGATATTTAATATTAGAACAATTTTTCTTACCCCTCCACATCTTGCTGATCGTGATCATCTTCACCTACTAAACTAAGTAATGTTCTTCATCATTTAAGTAATTACACCATTATTTTGCAATTTTTCTAATAAAAAGTGTTATGTTGTTTTTCTAGAATCCAATTGGCTTGAACATCTTTAGCAAGTGCCTTAAAGACACCCTTTATGGTTGCTCTTGGTTAAATTTCTTTGTCAAATTGAATCTGTCACGTCATAACGTCGTACCAAGTATGTGGAATGCTCCTATCCCCTACAAAATAAATAAAATAATAATAACATTTTAATAAAATCATCGATGGTGTTAGGATGAGCCTTCCATCATAACTCTCTATTATCTTTAAACTAGTTTGACTCACATTCTTCCTTACAATTCACCCTAAGACCCTCCTCACCAGAACCCATACTATCGTAAAAACATTTTTTTTTATCAAAAAAGATATTTTTTCACACTTTTTCAAAAATTCAAGGAATGTGAGAGGTTGCATATTTGCATGTCGGGTGTTCAGGTCGAAATATTGAATTCTTATTTTATTTTCAAAAATAAAGGAGCTATTGTTTTGTTGATAATAATCCAAAATTGCAAAGTATCATAAGTATCTAATCATTTTCAATCATTTTTCTTTGGGTCACTAAGATATTTTTTCCCTCTAAGGCCTAAGATACAATTTACTTTCTTGTTTATCTCTTGTATCCTTTCTTATCATGTGAGTGTTGTATTTTTGTATAATTATATAACTTTCCATCAATACAAGTCAATGAATTATTCATTCAATTAATTTTTCTTGTATGGTATCGATCATTTGCTTACATTCCTGGGGAACCGTTAAAATGCAAAAATAGTGTCCAACCTATCTTCCACTATTCCAAATCCTCACCAAGTCTAGCATCCATTTTTGCATGTTCAATTCCCTAACACCATCAAATTCAACTCTACCAACCAAATTGGTTGGAAAAAACAAGTATAAATCACTCTCAGAGGGTATAATTTGTTTAATTATCTTGACAAATTCACTGCTCTTCCATATCACTTTTCTCGGTGGAACATGACAAGTGCTCGACCCAACGTACAATACTTCACTTGAAAACAACAAGACAAGCTTATCCATAATGAAATTCTAGGCACTCTCTTTGCCTTGGTTGTCACTATGGTCACAAAACAACCTCGAAGGCCATTTATAATCTCTTAAAGCAAACCTATCTTACTACTTCAAAAGGTCACAAACAACAAACTTATGCTACTACTCCGCCATCTACACCGAGGCACCCGATACCTTCTCCAAATCCACCATCCTCATGTATAACCAACCCCTAACAAAACATGTTAGAAAATAATCTTACTCAACCCTACTCTGCCAACCAACAAAAAATGTTCAAGGGTCGATGCCACACTATTGGACACATCCTGACCTAATGCTTCATCTTCAAACAACTCCATCCAAACTTACCCTTACCAAATTCCAACAAATTTCATCCACTCAACCGTATCCACAAGTTAACACAATTCAAACCGCCTCTTCTTCAAGCTAATGTCTTATTGACAACGGTGTAAGTTATCATGTCACAAACGACTTCAATAAAATGCTCATATGTACACTACCCAAAAATAGACAAAACTGTTTTGTCAGTGTCTCAATTTTGTAAAGAAACATATTATGACATTATATTCTCATCCAATTGTTTTTTTTTGGTGAAGGACACTTCGAGCAAAACAACCCTTAAAGGGCCTTGCAAAGATGGCCTATATTTTGGCAAACCGTCGTTTCCAAATGTCCATAATGCTCAAATAATTAAATTGGCCTCCCTCCACCACAAGCTTGGTCATCCTTCAACTAAATTCTTCGATCTTCTATTAAGGCATTTTAATTCAAATAGTTATTCTTTTCAAATGTCATAATGCACTTCTTGCCAAATTTTTGGAAACAAGCCTCCACCATAGGCTTGTTTTATAAAAACCCTCTATGGTATCCTCTGAGTCACGCTCGGGTGCAATTTGACGCTACAGTAAAAAATGCGAGCAATTTTAGGACGTCCAATTAATACCACGAACAACCCAGATTAGAACATAATTATTCAATAAAAAGGAAAAAAATGGGGTTGATTTGTTTGAATGACACGAAAGGTAATTATATAGTAATTTGATCCGCGAGACAAAAATACCCTCAAATCCAAAAATTCAATCGACACTTTTTATACTCTTCTCCTTCCCATAACACTTATCCCCGTCGACCCGAACGACGTACAAAGTCCCGAATTCACACACATCACTAATCAAAAGAACAAAAATTGCTCCCACCACTCCCTATCTCACTCAAATCACCAATTGTTCATAAATTCTATGGAGAAACAAACACAAGAAGGTATGTATAAAGTTATAGGATTTTCTAATGTTGATTTTTATTTTCTAGGGTTCTAGGGTTTGATTTCGAGTAATGGAAGTATTTATGGATTTTTTTGGGTGATTTTTCATGGTTTTGATGTGGTGAACTATTATTGCTCACTTTATGTTTATTTTTCAATACAAATGGTTGCTCATTGATGTATTGTGATGCTTAATTTGAGCTTGTGGTTCATAAGTTATCAGAAAAATGGTTAATTTAGAAGTGAAATTGATTCTTTGATGACATGTTTTTGGTATAGATGGCACGATTGATGATATGTTGCCACTGTTGAAGTTATCTACAAAGTCTTCCTAGGAGAAATCTCAATGTAAGTTTGTCTAGATCTAGTTGTATTAGTGAGAAATGAGAAATGTGCATTTGACCCTTGAGAAATAATATATTTTGCAGCCTATTAGCTCAAATGATAGAGCAATGTGCATGTGCACATAGATGTGGGTTCAAATTCCACATGGGCTAATTCTTGATACCGTCATGTCTTTTTGTTCGTATCGGTTGTTCTTTTGGTTCATGACTTTTTGAGGTAAGGTTCAAAATATTTCTTCTTATGGTTAATAAATTTTGTTACATGCTTTATTGTTTATAACAATTGTTCTTATGGTTCATGTTTGAATAACCTTAGGTTCATCAAAGTTCATCTTATGGTTCATGTCTTTTAGTTCATGCTAGTTATTATTTTCTTTCGTGATTTTTGGTTCATGGTACTTGTTCTTTAGGTTCATGTTTTTGAATGGTAGATTCATAATAATTCTTATGGTTCATGACTTTTAATTCTTAATAGTTTATCTTGTAGTTCATGTCATTTGGTAGCCTATTAGCTCAAATGGTAGAGCAATGTGCATGTGCACATAGATGTGGGTTCAAATCCCACATAAGCTAACTCTTCGTACGTTTATGTCTTTTAGTTCATGGCAGTTCTTTTTTGGTTCATGTTTGTATATGCTTAAGTTCATGATAGTTTATCTTACATGCAACTCATGTCGCATCCTAGTTGTTATTTTGATTTACATCTTTTGGTTCATGATATTTGTTCATTTGGTTCATGTTTTTATTAATACAGGTTCATAATATTTCATCTCACGGTACATGACTTTTAGTTCATAAAAGTTGGTGTATTGGTTCATGTCCTTACATGGTTAGGTTCATACCAATTGTCAGTAAGGTTCATTAAATTTAATTCACAATACTTGTTATTTTGTGTCATGTATTTATAAATGATATTTTATTGGTTCATGTCTTTATACGACTAAGTTCATAGCAATTTTCAATAAAGTTCATGAAATTTAATTCACAATACTTGCTATTTTTGTCACGTAATCTAGTACATAAACTTATTGTGTGGGTTCACGTCTTTATAAAATTAGGTTCATAACAATTATCAATAAGGTTCATCAAATATAAATTCATAATACATGTTACTTGTGTCATGTATTCAAGTTCATAAATGGTATAAGTTAATAATTTTGGTATATTAGGTTCCTAATTTATAAACAATTGGTAAAAAATAACGATCTAAGCGATAAGGTGAACATTTGGGCATTTTGTCGAACACATGGTGTGCGGTTAAATGTGCATTGGTCATAAACTATTGTTTTCAATCAAAAACTTGAAATTGTAAAGCAAAACATGCACAATCTTCATAGGTTTGATTATAATCAACGAAAATCAGTCCAAAACACACAAAAACATGTAATCGAAGTACCAAGCTCCAAATTTTGAAAAACCCCCAAAATGTGAACTTGAAACATAGAAAAGAGATCTATAGCAAAATCTATGAAGAGAGAACATAAATTCGGGCCGAAATCAACAAAAAAAGAGTGAACCAAATTAGAAGAAGCAAGAGGCAACAAGAATGGAGAAGATTCTATCGAAATAGGAGAATGAAACCCCACTTTGAATAGGAAGAAGAAGAACCCATGCAGCTTGTGTTCTAATTTAATGGGTAATAGACAAAAATGACCCTCTGTTTATAATATCTCTGAAACGCGTGTACACATCTTGGCTGTTAAAACACAGCGATCGAACGGCTCACATGTGCCCGCATAAAACACTCTAGCAATATTATGCATCTGATCGCAATTCTGTATTTTCATATCATATTGAATAAATATATGCTCTAATGTTTGGAAATCTCTTGTACGTAGTACTATTTTATGATGGATACAAATACTATATTGTGTATATAGATTATTTTACAAAATACATATGGCTCTATCATTTGAAAAGGAAATCTAACACTCAAGTCTAAAGATATCTTCACAAAATTTCATGCCTTAGTTGAAAATTTCTTTTAACTATAATTGAAAATTTTATACTCAAATAATGGAGGTGAATACATTGCTTTAAAAATAATACAAATAGAATCTTCTATTTCACTTCTCTTCATATTCCAAAACACAATGAAATATTTTAAAGACGCCGTAGACACATTGTTGAAACCAATCTTTCTTTTCTTACTCATTTCCAAATGTAGATCAGTGGACACATGCTTTTAAAACTGCAATTTATCTTATAAAAAAACCTCTAATGACTATTCTGAAGAATTGTTCACCATTTTAAAAATTGTTACTCAATGAACCAAATTATTATAAGTTAGAATTTTTTTGGATGCCTATGTTTTCCATAACTTCGCTCTTACATCACTCACAAACTCCAACCAAAATTCATCTAATGCATCCTTATTAGCTATTCCACCTCACAAAGTGTTTATCTTTGTCTTGATCTCATAACATGGCAACACCTCCCACCACGTCACTTTAAATGATGACATTTTTCCATACAAAACTGATCCAAAAATGACCTTCCTATATCAATCAACTAGGGAAGAGTGGGGGTTCAATCTCTTTCCTAGTTATTGATCTTAGCGCTCTAATTCAAAATCAACAAAATAACCAATTCACTCAACCCACCATAATAATCCTCAAAATCAAGAACCAAATCCACCCAACTTGCCTAACTGATAGCTTGCATTTAGGTAGTGTTTAGGACGCATATTTATATTTTATATTGCATGGTTTTAGTTTAGTTTAGTCTAGTTCTTAGATTTTTAGGTTTTCTAGGAAATTCGGATTTTGCGCTTGTTTTGTTCGGTTTTGCAGATCTTTAGGTAAACAAGCATGGACGAGATGGGTCTTAGAGGACTATAGTCGAGTTTGATGAAGATAATAAGTGGTTCAAGTGAAGATGGGAAGAGCTAAGGCCCAAAGGCTTGAGGGATAAAAACGCTTAAATCCGGGCTATGCATTGGAGTTCTTGTTTTGACACCTCTATCTTGCAATGCTTGGATTGGGAGTTATAGTGATCTGATGGAGCTGAATTTGTTATCATTGGAAAGCTAATTCAAATAGATATAATTCATGTTTTTACTCCGAGTCCAAATTCCAAATCGAAGGGGGTTAAAACAGCCTTTGAAGTGTTGTCTGAATGCTGAACCGAGGGTAAAAGCGCGGGTTAGAATGTAAAAGCGCGTCCGCGCTTTATGATGTCAAGCCGCGCAATTGGCCTTCTATGCGGAGGTGATTTGGGCCGACATTGGGTGAAGTTTTGGGCCAAGATCTTTATGTTTCCGACTTATTTCTCTTGTGTGGCTTTGGGAGATTTGTTTCCTTTGTTATCTTTAATAGTATTAAGAGATATTAAAAACTCTTGTTAATTCTATCTCTTTTATACCATTGATCATAACTTTTGGAGGCTAGGGTTTTTCTTTCTAGAGGCAAACTTAAACCTTTGTAAGTTTTCTTAATTTCAATTATGAATTGCTAAATTTTATTGTGTTTGGCTAGTTATTGAAGTCTTGATTTGCATATTGTTGTGAGGTTTGATTGATTCTCAACAAACTTGAATAGAATTTGTTCCCTGTGCTTAATTGAATCTAAACTAGGGTTTTGTTAGATTAGCTACCTAATTGAATTTCTAGTTATAACTGAATTTGATTAATTACCGGTCGAAGTTAATTTGATCAAGAGTATACTTTAGTCAACTTAGTACCGGTTGGACTAGTTGGTTAAAGAAGGGAATAAATTCACAAGTCACTTAGATGTCTGGTTGCTCTAAGTGCTTGTTTCTATTGATAACTTGAATCGTTATGTTGTTGTTTAATTGAATCTAGAAGGTCTTCTAGGTTGTTAGATGATTAGGGTTGTTAGACTGGTAGTTCTATCAACTAAATCTGAAGTTCGGGTCATAATCCATAGTAGGGTCATAATCCACAATAGATTATTCAAGTGAGTAGAGAATCAAGAGAATCAATGATCAACAAAACAATGTCATGATGAATTTAACTAGTTGAACACGCTTGTCTCTTATTGATTTAAATCATCTTTTGCATTTATATTTACTTTTATTTTGCATCTTAGATTAGACTTTCAATCATAAAACCCTCCTCCTTTGGTTACTTGGCATTCAAGTAATAACACACTTACACGAGTCCTTGTGGGATCGACCCTTACTTGCTGCTCTACTGAGTTGGTAAAGCTAAGGTTTCTTTGATAGGTATTAACGATCACTAAAAATACCTCATCACTAACCCGGAACCACGTTCAAATCCCATCCAAATTCTCACCCATGCCCTTCCACATCAGCCTAACCCTACTCCATTACCTTTGTTGTCTGCTCCTACCTAAAAAGCCTTCCCATGCAATATTACATGCAAAACCTGATCACCTCACTGACTCGCAACCTAATGTCAACCTACTACGCGTTCTTCAAGATACACTCCATCAAGAGGTCTGCATGGTTCAACCTCCTATATTTGTTGACAATGCCTTCCAAGATCATGTTTTCAAGCTAAAGAAGGCATTATATGGCCCAAAACAAGTTCCTCGTGCATGATACAACAAAATCAAAGGATTTTATCTTCAACTCGGGGTTTTAAACTCAACTGTTGATGCTAGATTATTTATTTTTGTCCACATAATATTATTATCTTTCTATTAGTTTGTGTTGACGACATAATAATAATTGGAAATCAAGCTTCTATCACTAATGTTCTCATCTATAAATTGGGTTCTTAATTCTTCTCTCGATCTAAAGGATCTTGGCCCTCTTGCTTACTTTCTCGAAGTTGAGGTTATTTCAACACCTACGAGTTTACTCATCTGTTAGCAAAAACACATTACTAATGTTCTTACAAGCGCAGGTATGAGGCACATCAAACCGGTCTCCACAACACTGTTGGCAATTGAGTTGCTTGTCAAAGACTTCTATTAGACTAGGGGTAAATTATTCATGTACTTATTGTGACTTATCATGCAAGATACTCTATGCAATCCCTATATATACCATACATGTAAATCATAATGGCAAGGAATTTATTCCCTCAATCTTTTGTTACATAATTCTATCATGGTATCAGAGCGGTTCAATCCTGGGCCCATTCTCTACCTTGGGTTGGGCTTAACGAGTTATTGCTGCCCGCTTGTTATCTACCTTACTAATGTCCAAGTGTCAACTAGCCATCCCAGTTGCACTTGAGGGGGCATGTTGAGAATAATAACCTATCCCACATCTAAAATCTAAAGATCGAGATCCAACCTAGTATATACATACCCTTGGGTTACTCCTACTATCGTCAATTAGTTTTAGGACGAAACCACATGGGCTTATGTGTTAGGCCCATAATGCGCAGTGTGCACGTACCCGACACGTCTCCAGTCTACCTACCTAACGCCCCACGAACTTTATCAACTTCGGGTCACCTCTTCCAAGCCCCACCTATTCAGTAGTCTATAATTTCTCGGTCTCACCTAACCCAATATGGCCTTCTTAGTGAATAAGTTATCACAATTCGGGTGCAAACACCCACAATAAGCCACTGGTCTACCCTAAAACGTCTACTCCGCTACTCATCAAGTGCACTTGATCTCAACATTGTTATACCGTCTTCCTCTTTTTCAGCTCTACAATGCTTCTTTGATGCCGAATGTGTCGCAAACAAAGACGATTATATTTCAACTACGAGCTATCTCATATGTATACTATGGCTCTACACCGATTTCACAGAGTTCGCTAAAACAGAATACAATTGTAAGATCATCAACCGAGGCTGAATACAAGGCTCCCGCTAACACTTCTTTAGAGATGCTATGGATACTTTCTTTCTTGGATGAGCTTGGAACTCGTCTTACTCGTCAACTAGTATTGTACAACGACAACTTTTGGGCTACAATTCTTAGTGCCAACCCGGTGTTCCACTCCCGCATGAAACACATAGTACATGAACAAGTCCAACGTACGTGATACATATTGGGTTGCTCATATTTCCTCTCCAAGACAACAATTTACTTTCTTGTGTATATTGTCTTAACAATATTAGGCTACTATCTTTTATAGGATTTTTCTAGTGTATGTCCATGGACACACAATAACAATGATTGTGGTTTCTATAAGTAGAAGTTTAAAGGTAGATTAGTAATAAAGAGAAATATTATCCTTCTAAAATTAAATGAATGACTTCCTTATTTATATGGTTTCCTCCTTCTCAATTTAAATTCTTTATTCCTTTACCTAATTAAAGAAATCTAATCATTGTTAGTGTTATATTATCTCTCATGTAAGTGCATGTTGCATATATAGTTAACTATGTCCTAAGGGCATAGGTTAAACATTCTTATTTAAGAAACTAAAACCCTATATGGAAATAAATGAACCCTATTAGAAAAAATTAAATTACCCCATATAATAAAAATCAACAAAATCTTTCCATTTCAAGTGTCTTAATTTATACCCTTGGGGCATAGGTTAGAAAAATCGATAGTTATATGCTACACTCTCGGTCAATACAAGCTAGTCACTTGATTACTCATTCAATTAATCTTGCTTATAATAAGATAAAATTTGTGTAATCTTATTGATGACCTTAATTAGACTACTTAGTAGAGTAGTTATACAATAATACACTAACAAACCCTGTCCTCTTTAACGACTGATGTGGGGACTGTGATTTGAATGTATGGGACTGAAGTTAAGATGTCGGCCGGCCGACATCTCGTTTGGTTTATCTTTATTAAAATGAATTTACTTTTTTGCCCCGTAGTATATCTATTTGTATTTCTTTTAACTTCTATCATAGTTTATTGAATTTGTGTGAAATGTAGGTTTAATCATTTAGAATGCTTGTTATGTTTAGGTATGTTTAATTTTGAATTGTGATGTTTTTGTAGTAAGTTATGGATGCTTTACACGTTTTGTATGTTAAATGTAGGTTTTTATATGTATTTTGCTAATTCAAAAAAAAATATTGTACTAGTTATTCTTCTACCAAATTTCTTTTTTTTTTTATTATTTATTCACCTAACCGAACAAAAAACACGATGAATAATACATGGATTGAATGCGGGTGATGAGTTTGACCAAAGATAGAGAAATTGATCGAGTGGAATAGTTGCCAATTGACATCCAAAAGCTATTAGTTTCAATACATTTTTAAGATATATTTTAGTAGTTACAATAAAGTATTGTAAGTTTTTTTTTGTGATTTTTTTTATAGTGAATAGTGTCTTTTGAACAAGTATCATAAAATTAACATCAGTCTTATGTTGATATAAAAATTAAACATGTAAGATCTCCTAAGAGTTAAAGACTATCTTTTGAATATTTGGTTGATAATAGAAAAAGTTATTACCACAACATGTTAGTTACTAAAGGGGAACCCTTGCACTCAAGAAAGGAATTTACAAGACTATCAAACTTGACATCAATTATTGAGATTATTATTAATGTCATCAATACTGTATTATTTGTATTTATCCATTAAGAAAATTAAAAAGACCATATCAAAATACTTCTTCAATCATATTTTTCGCATCTTGAGTGAGGGAGATTAATACTAGATTACTAGTAGTCAATTCAGATCTTATCAAAATAGATGCCCTAAACAATACATTTTAAGATGAGATAGTTCTCCCAACTCAATAAGAAAAAAAAATATGACAAAAAGTCGGTAAAATATTAGTCATGTAATTTTTAAATTTGTATTATTTGAAGTAAATTTAGTTTTTAAAAGTACACTTTTGATGAAAACCTTATTGTGAATTTCAAACGTTGTTGTATTGCATTGACCATATTTTTTAAGTTGTATTTCTTTTCTCGTAACAAGAAAGAGATTCGATCTACCAAAAGCACATATTATCTTAAAATAACGAAATATTAAAACTCATATGATTAACAAACATAAAAAAATTAGCTGAGTAGTAAGAGGTATGGAGGATGTTGGAAGGTCCATGACCTGTCTCCACCCATTCACTTAAGTGAAAAAACTAAGTCTCTAACATTTTTTCTTTCATTGGATCTAATCGAACGACACAAACTTATTTATATGATTCGTGGTCCTTAACTTCTTAAAAGAATTTGAGAGGAGGTGAGCTAAGCTTATTTCCTCAATACTACATTTGGTATATATCTACATTTTTTTGCTCTTGTCTTTGGCTCGCTTTCGGTTGATTAACACCGCTGTAAGTCTGGATCAGATACTTTATAACCCTATTTTAAAAAAGACTCTTCCAATATCAGTTTTCCATACATATCGCCAGAGAATTCGAACTCAAATCTTCTCAACAATACTTAATGAGTCTAATATCACATGAGCTAAGCTTATTTCCTCAATGCTACATTTGGTATATATCTACATTTTTTTGCTCTTGTCTTTGGCTTGCTTTCGATCGATTAACACCGCTCTATGTCCGGATCGGATACTTTGTGGCCCTATTTTAGAAAAGACTCTTCCAATATTAGTTTCTCCATATATATCACCAGAGAATTCGAACTAAAATCTTCTCAACAATACTTAATGAGTCTAATATCACATGAGCTAAGCTTATTTCCTCAATGCTACATTTGGTATATATATATATATATATCTACATTATTTTTGGTCTTGTTTTTGGCTCGCTTTCGATCGATTAACACCGCTCTAAGTCCGAATCGGGTACTTTATGACCCTAGTTTAAAAAAGACTCTTCCAATATCAGTTTTTTCCATACATATCGCCAGAGAATTCGAACTCAAATCTTCTCAACAATACTTAATGAGCCTAATATCACATGAGCTAAGCTTATTTCCTCAATGCTACATTTGGTATATATATATATCTACATTATTTTTGGTCTTGTTTTTGGCTCGCTTTCGATCGATTAACACCGCTCTAAGTCTGAATCAGGTACTTTATAAACCTAATTTAAAAAAGACTCTTCCAATGTCAGTTTGTTCATACATATCGCCAGAGAATTCGAACTCAAATCTTCTCAACTTGATGAGTCTAATATCACATTCGATATCTACATTAAACATTAATATTAAATTGTGTTAAAAAGGATAAAATAGGGATTGAAGAATATTTTGACACACTCCAAATCCAATCAACAAAACCACTACATGTCCAACACCACCTATCACCACATTTGGACTGGTAGTTAGCCTAGCCAGCTAATAGCATATAGAGAGTGTACTCTTTATTGCTTTTCATTCATTTGATTTGGATTTTGTCCAAAATAGAAAGAAGCTAACTTCAATGACGAGGAAGAACGGAAACGGCGGGGAAATCTCCCAATCAGAGCCTCCTCACACTCCATCCCCACCGGAGTTGCAGAGGCGTTCGTCTTCCGGCGATAAGGTGATCTCGCGAGCCGATCCCTTCCTGGTGGTTTGCAGGTGCTTCAGTGTCATCACCGCTTTGACCGCCCTCCTTTGTATAGCCGTCAACGTGCTCTCCGCCGTCCAATCCTTCAAGGACGGATCTGACGTACTGATTTCTCTTCTCTGATGTGAAATTTGTCGATTTTGTTTGTTGATTTTGAGTTTGGGATTTTGAATTTGTCGATTCGCAGGTGTTCGACGGGATTTTCCGGTGTTACGCCGTCGTTGTTGCGATTTTCGTTGTTCTCGCTGAGACGGAATGGGGCCTCATTTTCCGATTCTGGAAGGTTCGGTTCTCTTCTCATTAATTCATGTCAGTGAGTCAGTGACAATCTTATGACTCTTGATTTTGTGGTGGTAGTTGAATTTACGCGATTAATTGGGGGAACTGTGCATTCATTGTTGATGCTGAAACTTGAAACTGCTCGCAACATATTTGTATCTGTAACCTAGATTACAGAATCGGGGAAAAATCCAGATACATGAAAGAACTCTTCACATATTTGCATCAGAAATCAGAAGCATTGAACAGATACAGTGACAGTTGATATGTGAATAATTGTACACGCATTTTTTTTTTTCAGTTTTCATTCTGTTTACCTTCATGAATTTTTGCCTTGATTGTTCAATTCTTCAGACTGATGAATTGTGCTTGTATTCTTATGTGGCAGATGCTGGAGTATTGGGTTGGTAGAGGCATGTTGCAAATCTTGTATGTATACTTATCCATTGAAACATATTCTTACTAAAATAGCTTTTCTAGCTGGTTTATTTACTGTTTGTCTTGCATTTTTGATGGAGGTACCCCTAATTTCATCTTCTATGTTTTGTTTCTAATGTAGAGATGATATAAATGTAGGTGGTCCCTCAAAGGAGAGGACCCTAGTAGTCCAATGCATTATTTAAAAAACTTCAAACACCTTCTTCTAGTTCTACTGAATTCAATCACCCTTATAGAATCAAGACTCACAACAATATGTTGGACATTAAGCATTTACTAGGAATAATTGGATAGGATCAAGTAAGCATCTCTCTAACATGATCCCAAGTATGCATAATTTCTCTTGAAAAGTAAAAAAGTAGAAACTAATGCAGACTGATAGTGTACAAGTTATTTAGAATTTGGAGTAAACATTACTTAAAAACTATTACCATAAACATGCCTTAGCAGGGAGAGTTTTTGACAAAGTGAGAGCTCAATATATAATGTAAAAAGGTAATTTAAAGTATCCAGGGGGCTACATTTATTAAAATTGTCAAACTTCTGAACTCTCATTGTTCGTTTGGGCAACCTCAAATAACTTCTTACTGGTACAATTTAAGTTAGTTAATATCCCACTTAACAACAACATTTGTTTTTGTTGCAAAGTATGCTTTTTAGTCATTAAAAAAGCATTGAGCACTGTCTAATGAACTAACAATCTATTTTTTTCAGTGTTGCTGTCATGACCAGGGCATTTCCTGATTCAGGAGAAGAGACCCTTATTCTACTACAGAATATATCATGCTATATGTTGCTTGCTTGTGGTGCCGTGTACATTATCTCGGTAAGATGAAATTGGATCACATGATCATTATGCATATCCCTAAATTTTCAATAGGCAATTACTCTGCCCTGTCTTCATGTTTATATAACTAACTGTTCACTCATGTAACTGTTACTTTCAGTTAAAATTGGTGTATATCCATGCTCCATTGTTGTATATGGTTAGGTTGAATAATTAAAATTCAGGAATTAGCCAATCATGTCGTAGTGGAGTATATTAGGAAGCAAATTTAGGGAGTGGAGAATTTTAATTCATCTTGACAAGTATAAAGAACTCCAATCAGAAATCGCAGTGTTCCTGACCATTTCTTATTTCTTTTGCTTTATATGCTCTTAATGATATGTATTTTTTTTATAACTTAATGTAACCTACATTTGCAGGGATTTCTATGCATGGGTGTTCTCAAGCGTGCTCGCCAAAAGAAAGAGACTACAAGGGGTCAAGCAATTAATGATCTAGAGGTATTCTGCCTATTGTCATGATCCTACTGCTTGGATATCATATAGCTTTGGTTACATTGATGCTCATTCTTGCTTTATACTACATTTTTCTTCTTCTAATTGCTTACTTCATTCGTCAAAGGTACAAAGAGCTATGAGTCTATGATATTCATTCCAAACCTTTGCACATTGTTAGTTGTTACTGCTGGTTCCTCATTTATTTCTGATTTTCTTACTGATGGTTCTGTATGCACAACAGAAGCAACCTATGCATTATACAAGCTCCTCCTCAAATCCTTTTGGCCTGCATATTGTACAAAGTTTGCATCAGTCCGCGTTAATCAGCTTTAGCTATGACATTGATCATATTAAGTGTCATTTGATAGAATTCATCTAAATAAAAAGATGAAATATTATTGCTTACATACTCCTATTTGCACATATACTAATAATGAGTAAGAAGTGAAACATCTCATGAAGCTGCAACCTTAGTGTACCTAAACTTAACTGATTTTGTGGCTCTGTGCAGGAGTTAGAAAGGAGGCGACAGGAACTCGAAGCCTTGTTACTTGAGAACAACCCTTGAATCAAAATTGAGGTGTAACGTTGCCTCCAAGGCTTGACCGTTAAACAAATGAATCGTCCGAGAGCAAGGAGAAGCCGATCCGATCTTGGATTTTCATTTCTTTCTTTGATTTCATTATGTTTTTCAACCAATTGAGTGTGTAGCTAATGCGTGCAAAGTGAGTTCATTCTTTCTGTAATTTGATTTGGGTGAGCAAAAATGATTGTGCGTTTTATGGAGTGGGGAAAGCGTTGATTGTAAGCTCTTGGGCTTCGTGGAAATTAATGTTTTTCACTTTTCTGATGTATTTTTTGGCTATCCTTTCTCTATAACAACGAAGACCTTCCATGGAGCTATTGAATTTTGTTGATGATCGCGAGAGAGTTACTTGAATACATGGAGCTATCTTGGATGCTATCCGTGATGTTGCTCTTTATGTTCAAGTTCACGTCTTGCTCATCAAGACCTTCCAAGCAAGTTTGATAATCGGTTAGGGCGGCACTCATCCAAGTCTTCATATTGGACAACTTATCTCCATCAATGCTCGTGTTCTTCAGGCCTCCAAGCTCGCCCATCGAGTCTTTGATCTGCGCTACGCTGTCCTTGACCAGCTGAACACAATCCTTGACGGCCGCCTTCTCAGACGAATCAAGCCTGTTCTCCTTGGATAGGTTGGACACCGTCTTGGACGAGTTCTTGGCAGCCCCTAGAGCCACTTTTAGAGCGTAACTTTGACATCTTTTGGAGGTCGCATTTGATTCGTCTCGCATACGGTAGGGAGATTTTGTCACATAGGTTGGGGTATGTGGTAGTGTTGCAGGTGGATTTTATGAAGGTGGTGGCGACGCAAGAGCAGGTGGAGGCGGCCATGGCCGCCGCGGAAAGGAGTGTGAGGAGGATCGAGGATGAGTGAGACCATGAGGAGTTGCTTCCGTTGCTGGCTTTAATTTTTGCAAATGGTTTCTTGTGGGAATATAGTTGGATATAAGTTGTATGTTGACACCCCTATATTTGACCACATGTTTTTTATTTTATTTTATTGTTTTGCATTATTGATTTTATTATTGATAATTATTGGCATGCTACGTATCAAATATATTTTGATTGGAGACACCTAATAAATGAATGGGATCAAGTTTTTGTTTTTATTGAGTTATGATTGGAGACACCACTCCTATGTTGACCACAAGGATTTTTTAAAACGAATATTTCAATATTAGAGGTCGGATATCTAATCCAATCAAATATCATTTATCTGATACATGGATAATAATGGATCAAATACGGATTGATATTTTATAAGAAAAAATATCGAATATACTCTATTTTGGATCGAATATGGTCGATAACTAGCTAAGAATGAAATTTGCATTTAAACTATATGGTAAAAATACTTCTTCATTTAATATTCTTTGTTAATATAAATAAAAATTTGTATTATAAGTGCAAAATTATATCAATGTTTATCAAATTTTTTACTCTAGTATCAAATTATAATTTGTTATCACCCGATTTAGCCAACCATACACTTTCCTTTTTAAAAAAAAAAATTGTATACACTGACCCTTTTACGAATACAGATGTATTTACATTTTGCAGTTCACTCTTGAATTTCAAAATCTCTCTCCCGCTCCAACGCCTAGCCAAGAAGAACACTGTTGCTTACAGATTTTCTCTCTTCTTCTTCATCAGCACTCGTCTCGTCATCCCATTAGCGACTCTCTCCAGTCTCTCTCTTCAGGTACTTTCTCTCTCAGGCTCACAGATGATTCCTGCTTCTGCATTTACGGCCTCTCTGAACCCTAAATTCTGGGTTTCATCAATTATAGCGACTTTCTACAATGTGTTGAACGAAGTATCTTGAAATTAGGGTTTTCTGTTTCAGTTGCACTCTTCGGGATTCTTGTTCGATCCTGGATCAGTTTATCGCAGACCTTGGCTCCGATCTATTTCGCTGTAAGGTCAGTTTTCTGCATTTGTTCGGTATCCAATTTATGAAATGGACTGGATTCGGAAACTGTAGATGAACAAAGATGAATTCTTTTAGGGTAAATCACACAAAACCGCCTTTAATTTAGCACAATTTGCAGTAATCTGACCTTTATAAGCGTAATTGCAGTTGATTGCCAGTTATTGATACGTTGCACATGAGATTGCTTCCTGTATAGCAGATTATGTAGTGCTAGTTTGATTGCAATTTTTAATTTCAGTTCATGGTGTATCTTTAGGTTGATTTGCTAGGAAAGAGGCTCCTTGCCTCACAATGGATAGTCTGTGTAAAGAGTTGGATGAGGTGAAACTGGAACTGGATAAGATGAAGGATGAAGACCGAATCAAATCAGGATTATTGGAGAATCTGAGAAAAGTTAATGATGATCAGGCTGTTAGATTTCAAGAAGTGAAGTTGCAAATGGAGAAGCTGGCTCAGGAATTGAGAGCAAAAGAGGGAGAGGTGGCAGAGTCCAGGCATTTCTATGAGGATGTGAAATGTAGGCTGCAAGAAACTGAGTCGTCTCTTAAGCAAGCGAACTCAGTCAATGAGAAACTCCGTGTTGAATGTGGAGAGAAGGTACAAAGGCTGGAAGCGGAAAACAGGAAGTTGGTTTTCGCTTTGGATGAAGCTACTTTGAAGACCAATGAATCGGAGAGGCAGCTTTGTGCGTGCCGTGAAGAGGCTGCAGGTCTTAAAATGCTTTTATTAGATTCAGAAAGAAAGTGTTTAGAAGCAGAACAGAAGATTGAAATGAAGAAGGCACTAAGTAATAGAGATGATGTTATAATGAAATTGGAGGAAGAATGTGTGGATTTTCAAGATCGATTGAAATGGAAGACAGAACAGTTTGAACATCTTGAAGAAGCTCATAAATTGCTTCAGGAGCAGTTCCAAACAAGCAAGCAGGAGTGGGCATCAGAAAAAACGACACTCTTACAAGAGATATCTTCATTGCTGTGCAACTTAGATACTCAAGTTAGAGCGAATGAAAGCCTCCAAAGTGAGTTAAAGATGTGCAATCAGGCTTTGGCCCATGAAGAAAGCAGGAGAAGGGCACTAGAAATTCAGTTGTCTGAGTCCAAAGAGTCCTTTGAGAATGTTTTGGGAGAATTCAACGAAGCAAAATCAAAGATGGAAATCTTGAGCATGGAAAGAGATGAGAAAGTAGCATCTTTGAGAAACACTCTTGGTACGAAGAATGCCCATGTTAAGGAGTTGGAGTACAGGATTTCTCACCTTGAGCAAGATAACAAAGAACTTCTGCAATCTGTCAAAGAGCTTCAGGAAGCTCAGATTGGCAGGAAGAAACCTGATTCATCCTTCATAAAACTCCGGAACAAACTTAGGGATTTGGAGCAGACACATAACCGTTGTTCAGTGCTTATGGAGGAAAGAGAAGCTGAATGGAACTTGAAAATGGAAAAATTGATAGGGCAGGTTACCAAATGTGAGTTTGATTTAAAGACAAAAACTGAAGAAATAAATCAGCTCAAAATGCAGGTGGAAAGTTGTCAGTCTTCCATTGATATTTCTGGCGAGGAGATATCCATACTACTTATGGTGCTAAAATCTGGATATTCTGAGGTTTACTCAAATATGATGGATTTGAAGCTTGAAAGTGACACAAGAAAGGAAGAGGGCGAAGACAAACTTGCAGTTTCTGGTAAACAGGAAATGGAAAGCAAATCTCAGTTGAAAGCTCAATTCCATCTTGATCAAGCAAGAGAGGAGATAACATCATTGAGCAAGAAGCTTGGGGCCCTCGAAGTAGTGGAAAACAAAAACAGGCTATTAGAAAATGAGCTAGAAAAGTGTAGGAAAATGCTTGATGAATCGTCAATATGTCAACTTCGTTTGGAAGAACATGCTGCACTGATGGAAGCTTCTGCTAAACAGATGAGAGATGAGATAGTTGATCTTCAAAGAGAGAAGGATCAGCTAGCAAATGAGTGGAAGAGAATAGAATTGTTAGCGAGATCAGACACAGAGAAATTGAAACAGGAAATTGAGACACTTTACATGATTGCAGAAAGTAAAGATCAGAGCACAAGGGATCTTCAAGCACTTGTTTCAACATTGGAACAGAACTTCATAGATGAAGCCATTTCTTCCTTCTCAGAAACATTTGAATTGCTCATTAAGAATGGTGCACTTAGAGAAGCTGTGGAAAATACTGAATACATGATCATTGCAGAGGTTCAAGAGAAGAAAAGTCTAGTTTCTGCATTGAAGAAAGAATCTGTTGACCTGCGTTCAAAATTTGCACAAGCTGAGGAATCACTGTTTACTGTACAAAATAGAGAGAAAGAACTAGAGTCTTTGCTGGAGCACAGAACACTGGAAATTGATAGTTTGAAAGATGATCTTCAGAACATGCAAGGCAAGTACAAGAACTTAGAGAAGCAAGTTGAAGAAAAGAAAAACTCGATTTCTGCTTTCGAGAAAGAATCTGCTGGCTTGCATTCAAAAATCGCTGACTTTGAGGAATCACTGCTTAATTCACAAAGAAGAGAAAAAGAACTTGAAGCTTTGCTGGAGGACAAGACACTGGAGATGGACAGCTTGAAGGATAATCTCAGTAACGTGCAAGGAAAGTACATGAAGTTAGAAAATGAAGTTCAAGAGAAGAAAAGCTTAGTTTCTGCATTAGAGAAAGAATCTTCTGACATGCGTTTGAAAGTTGGGCATGTTGAGGATTCACTGACTAATTCGCAAAATAGAGAGAAAGAACTTGAAGCTTTGCTGGTGCACACTAAACTAGAGATGGACAGTCTGAAGGTTGATCTTGGTAAAGTGCAAAGCAAGTATGAGAAGGAAATTGAAGATAAGAAAAACTTAGTTTCTGCATTAGAGAAAGAATCTACTGATTTGCGTGCAAAGATTGTGCATGTTGAGGAATCCCTGCTTCATTCACAAAATAGAGAGAAAGAACTAGAAGCTTTACTGGAGCAGAAGACGTTGGAGATGAGCAGTTTGAAGGTTAACCTTGGGAAAGTGCAAGAAGATTATGAGAAGGAAGTTGAAGAAAAGAAAAGCTCGGTTTCTGCGTTTGAGAAAGAAGCTGCTGATTTGCGTGCAAAGATTGTACAAGTTGAGGAATCACTCCTAAGTTCACAAAACAGCGAGAAAGAACTTGAAGCTTTGCTGGAGCAGAAGACGTTGGAGATGAACAGTTTGATGGTTGATCTTGGGAAATTGCAAGGCAAGTATGAGAAGGAAGTCGATGAGAAGAAAGAATTGGTATCTGCATTGAAGAAAGAATCTGTTGATCTGCTTGCAAAAATTTTGCAAGTTGAGGAATCACTCCTTAATTCACAAAATAGAGAGAAAGAACAGGAAGCTTTGCTGGAGCAGAAGATGTTGGAGATGAACAGTTTAAAGGTTGATCTTGGGACAGTGCAAGGCAAGTATGAAAAGGAAGTCGAAGAGAAGAAAAAGTTGGTTTCTGCATTGGAGAAAGAATCTGCAAAGATTGTGCACATCGAGGAATCAGTGCTTGATTCACAAAATAGAGAGAAAGAACTGAAAGCTTTGCTGGAGCATAAGACAATGGAGATGGACAATTTGAAGGATGACATTGAGAAATTGCAAGGCAAGCACAAGAAGGTGAAGAATGAACTTGAAGAGAAGAAGAGCATAAATTCTACATTGGAGAAAGAATCTGCTGATCTGTGTGCAAAGATTTTGTTCATTGAGGCATCACTCCTTAATTCACAAAATAGAGAGAAAGAACTCAAAGCTTTGCTGGAGCATAAGGCAATGGAGATGGACAGTTTGAAGGATGACCTTGGGAAATTGCAAGGCAAGCACAAGAAGGTGAAGAATGAACTTGAAGAGAAGAACAGTTTAAATTCTGCATTGGAGAAAGAATCCGCTGACCTGCGTTCACAAATCGTGCACATTGAGGGATCACTGATTAATTTACGAAACACAAGGAGAAAACTAGAAGCTTTGCTGGAGAACAAGACACTGGAAATGGACAATTTGAAGAGTGAGCTTGAGAATGTTCAAGCCAAGCACAAAAAGGTGAAGAAAGAGCTTGAAAAGAAGAAAGCCTTAGTTTCTGCATTTGAGAAAGAATCTGCTGATCTACGCTCACAAATTGTGAATTCACAAAATAGAGTGAGAGATTTAGAAGGTTTGCTTGAGTTGACAAAGCAAGCACATTCTTCTGAAATGGAGTGTTTAGTTGCTTGTATTGAAGGAGTCCATGAACAGGTTGGAGGATTTAGTGAAGATGATGCAAAGCTTATGGGCATGTTGGAAAAGATTTTGGGTCAATGTGAAGAAGATGGGGTAAAGCTAACAGAGATGAAGGATGAAAGCTTCATGAACAAAGGGAAAGTGAAAGGAAATCTTGACAGAAGAGTTGGTCCATTAAGGGAGCTCAACTAGTAGGTAATTTCAGTATTGTGCTGTTTGATTTCATCAATGCTTGATTGTAGTTTCGTGCATCAAAAGATGCATGGAAATTCTTGTGATCTTTGTAGACTATGTTGCGACTTGCAACGTATTCTTTGGGTTTGTATGTGTTAATTGGTTCATCTGAAATTTTTAGATTTTGCCTAATGAATATTGGATAACATGCTTCAGAACTTCACTGTAGCAAATCTTAGCCCTTCATTTCAGTCGCAGGCTTGGTGGGATCATTGGCCACTATTTCAAAACATATATAGTTAACATTTAACTTATAAAATAGTTGGGTGGTTATTGGTTAAGCACTTAGTGTTGTTTCACCTAAAATATCTTTCTGATAAAATTTTGACATTTTATAAGTAACATTATATTACTTTGTCTTTTTTGAAAAGTTTTATTAATCTATTCGTATTGTCTTATCTTATTTTTTATCATATTATGTATATCTATATTCAATCCATAAGTTTTTAGGTGAAAAAAAAGAAAGGGAAATTTTGCATAGTTTCCCAAGGTATTGCGAATTCCACACAATAGCCTTAGGTTTGCAAATTCCGTCCAATATTACCTAGTAATTAAAAAGTGCAAAATTTTAGAGCTATGAAAATTGCAAAACCTTAAAAGTCACTATACGGAATTTGCAAAACTTCAATGCTATCATCTAAATTTGAAAAAAAAATCTGATTTTTTTTTCTTGACGCGTGAATTGATAGTTTAGACAAAACGAAAAATAAAAAGGAAAGGAAAATACTACTTTCAACCAAAAAAAATAGAAGAAAAAACTACTTTGATTAAAAAGAAGATAATAATCAACATTCTTTTTTTTTGGTTTCTCATCCGGTTCGCCCTGCCCCAGTGGATTCGGGTCAGATTTAAGCCCAGGACTACATCTAGATTCGGATCGGGATAGGAAATTACGGCTTTAAACTCCTCCCAACGACGTTGCGGGGGATCGAACACGGGGTTCGCCCTTCCAAGTTTTACAAATTGTGTACAACCCACTTAATTTTTCTTTTCTCTAGACTAATTGTGTACAACCCACTTTTTTTTTTGATATAGGTAAGAATTAGGAAACCCCTAAGGAGACCTTCCTAGAGCATCCTTGCGGATGAGAACGTGAAATTCTGAATTATCCATCAAGAAGTTGTTAGGGATGTTGTGTACAACCCACTTAATTGTGTACAACCCACTTAATTTTCCTTTTCTCTTATAACTCAATATTAGTCCAACTTTAACTAAAAACTCCTTTTTGTAAAACTTTTTTAGCTAATAAAAAGACACACACTCAAATTCTTGCTCGGACTTTCCCTGATTCCCTCACTAAAGTCAGATAGCCAGCTAGGCCCATGAAAACCGAAAGACACGTGTAACACGTTCATCACTACTATAACTACTCACTCCACTGACGAGTCAAGCGCTCCCCTCTCCGTCAAAATCCCTAAACCCTTCACCCCAAGATCTCGATCGAATCATCGAAAGCTTCGCCACCGCCATCAATGGAGTCCTCCACCACGGCGCGAGCCGAGGCCGATCGCTGGCTCACCACATCCGCCAAGCTCCTCAACGGCCGCGACCTCCTCGGCAGCAAGACCTTCGCGATCCGCGCTCGAGACGCCGATCCCTCCAATCCAATCGCCGACCAGATCCTCGCCGTCGTCGACACGCTAATCGCCGCCGAGAAGCGCGTCATCAACGCCTCCACCTACGACTGGTACTCCATCCTCCAGCTCCCGCACCTCTCGCGCGACCTCGACGTCGTCGCCGACCACTACGGCCGCCTCATGATGCTGCTCAATCCCGACCACAACGGCCTCCCCTTCGCCGATTTCGCGCTCCGCCTTGTGGTTGATGCCTGGTCCGTCCTCTCCGATCCCGCGAAGAAGTGGATGTTCGATTCCGAGCTCTCGATTTGGCTTCAGCGGAATTCGAATTCCGCCTCTTCTTTCCAGTTCTTCGAACAGCCGCCTCAAACTCAAACTCAACCCCAATCTCAGCAATGGCAAGCTCGATCCGAGCCCCAACGGCAAAATCGAGAAGAAGAGCAACCAATTCCTCCTCCGCCACAGAATCAGCAACAGCCTAATCATGAATCTGGTAAGGATTGTGGTAATGCTAATGTGAATAATGATAATTGTGATGATGATGATGGTGTTGATGATGATAATGAGAAGATTGATAGTTTCTGGACAACTTGTCCTTATTGCTACTACACATATGAGTACCTTAAGACCTTCCAAGATTGTACTCTTAGGTGCCAGAATTGTAGGAGAGCATTTCATGCATTGCAGATTCCGAATCCGCCCCCAATTGGTCGCCGTAAGGAGGAGACAACCTTCTGTTGTTGGGGGTATTTCCCATTAGGGTTTAACATGGCGACGTGGAAAAGGAACACTCCATTTGGTGTGAATGGTGCTGGATTGGGATCTAGTCCAATGCCCTTTACTCCTGTGTTTGGTACTGCTGGTGCAGGGGTGAAGAAGAAGAATGCTGTTAGGAAACCGATTGTGTATTTTGACGATGATGATGATGAGGAGTTTGATGATCCGTATTCGAGTGATGATTCGGATTCTGAATATGATTGGAATAGTACGAGGAAAAGCAAGAAAAGGAAGAGTGTTAAGAGGTAGTGGGAATGTGGGAGGGGTATGATGATGAATCAGAAGTCTGATGGAGTGGTTGATTACAAGAAACCCACTAAAGAAATGTGAAAGGTAGAAAGAAATTGGATTTGAATGTGGAATTTAGTAATGAGGTTGAGGAAAAAGTTGGGTTCTTTGAAGGATTGGATGCCTTTCTAAATTCTAAGTACCTTGCCAATCTTACATGTTGTGGTTGATAAAGCTAAGCCTTTTTAGTCAAGTATTAACAGTTTTAATCTTGCAGTTTAATTATCCTTGTACTTGTAAGTCTGTAGCCCTTGTATGTAACTATGTAGTTGATAAAGCTAAGTCTTGTTAAGTCCTTTTAAGGCATATCTTTGAAGCCTTTGTTCCTGGATTTTGTCTTCTAAGTCTACTAAGAGTCCCTCTCTGAGAATTTTTAGTGGATACAAGACACCTTGAACATCAAGGAGTGTTTATCTTATGCATTTTTGTTGATCTTATGTTTGATTTGTTGTGAAAATGACATGTTCATATCTTGTGAAAGTGACGTATTCATTGCTTCATTTGCTTGTGAAAATGACAAAAGATGACAGTATAAAGAACAGGTTCAAGCCAATTCAGAACAAAATAAGTGTACTTTCAATGTTTAATCTTTTACTACTATTTTAACTTGGCCAATCCATACCAAAATTTTTGCTGTGTTGTTGTGTCTTTTTTTTGCTAAGCCATGCTTCAAATCTGAAGGCAAAATCAGCCCTACAAGTGTTCCTAAATGTCACAAAGACTGTAATGAAACAAAGGACTCGAGTAATTCATAAATTTAGGATCTTTTAGCAGATGAAGTTGTGCCCACCATGTGTTGATTGAAAATGACATCTGAACATGTTGGCCAATTCAGACCAAAATACTACTGTTCTTACTATTTTAACTTGGCCAATTCATACCAAAATATGTGCAACTTGATGTTGCTGATCTTATGTGCTGTTTTTACAGTGTTTAATTTAACTATTTTAACTGTTTCTTTTTGCTAAGCAGCAGCATCTAAAGAAATCTTAGGCAAAGTACTTGTACATTTATTTTAGCCCATGTAAGCAGAAACCCATGCGTCAAATCTGAAGGCAAAATTGCCCCTGGAAGTAGGGCTGTAATCGAACCGAGCAGAGCTTCTAGTTGCTCAAGTTCGGCTTGGTTAAAAATAGGCGAACTTGAGCTCAAATGCGAGCTTGGTTCATTTAAATGCTCACCGAGCTCGAGCTTAGTTCGCGAACCTCTCATTTGTTTCTTCCGTGAGATAAATCTGCGAACAACTTGTTTACTTGATCAATTATACAATCAAATGAAACTAAAACTTAAACTATGTAGTTTGAGAAAAACGACCAAAACTATTTAATTTAAAATAATTTATATATTGTATATTATTATATAGTAGAGCTTATTCATGAACGTATAATCTAGTTGTTTATGAGCATATAATCGAGCTTGTTCATGAGCGTATAATCGAGGTTGCTTATGACCAAGCGAGCCGAGTTATCTTGTGTTCAACCTCAGTTCGTTTATCTTTCAAGCCTTAAAATTTTGCTCAAGCTCAACTCATTTCTAAATCGAACCGAACACAAACAAAATTTAACCGAGTCGAATATCAAATTTCTCACAAACGACTCTGTTCATTTACAATCATACCCGCAAGTGTCCTAAATGTCACAAAGATTGTAATGAAACTAAATTTAGGATCTTTTAGCAGATGAAGTTGGCACACCTCATGTTGACCGTTCCCATACACGTGTCTATTAAACTAGTTAAATTTTGAAACTTTTTTTGGGAAAATTCCACGTCATCACCATCAAATAGTTGTTCTCTGCAAATTTCGAGTTCAGTCCTGAGAGCCCTGACATTGTAAACTCCGCCTTTTTTGGAGCACAAAACACAAAGAAGCCTGATTTATAACAACTGCCCTGTCCTCTTTCTCCTTCTCATTCCCTTTATAGCAAGCCCCCTGCCCCCACCTTATCCATACTCCTCTACTTTCCATCTTTCACCTCCAATGGCGTCTCTTCAAGCTCGCTTCATCTCCTCGTCCCTCGATCGTACCAGGGCTTCTCCGGTAATTTCTCTCTCTGTCTCAATTGTTCCTGTTTTTTTTTAAAGTTTGGATCTTTACGAATTCGGAGTTTCTGCTGGCTGATCTCCTCGTTCTTATAGCAGATCTCGTCATCGACGCCGCAATCTCGCGAAAATGTGGATAGTCAAGTCAGATTATCGACTTCTTTCAAGTATGATTATCGCTTTCGCGTTCAATTTTTCATCTGGTTTTGTTCATCTGAGCTACGCACGAGCTGTGTTTGCTTAATCGTCTGAGAAAATGTTTGCAATTTCACCTTCTGAAAGGTCTCGATCTCAATTTAGGGGAAGGGAAGGGTGTTGATTTGATAGGTTTGATTGATCTGTTTGATTGGGTGCGAATTGAAATCAATGATTTGAAGGACAATCTGTGATCAGTTCTCTTGTTTTGTAAGTGCGAATTGCAATCCATATCCAATGGCTCCATTTTTTGAGATCAATTAGGGATTTGGTTTTGAATGTGTGGGATTGATTGGAAACCCTAATTCCTAATTGATATAGTAATTGGGAAGGGAAAAATGCAGAGAGAATATTCAGATAATCAGATATGTCATTCTCAGCTTGCTTGATAGAAGTTTTGGCACCTGCTTCAATGGATCAAGGGCTGGGGGATTCAAATTCACAGGCTGCTTCTGTTTAAAATCTTTAAAGTGTCAAAATTTGAAATCTTTATGACTGTTTGATTGAGTGTGAATTGCAAGCAATGATTTAAGGACAATCTGTGATCAATTCTCTTGTTTTGTAAGTGCGAATTGTAATCCATTTCCAATGGCTCCATTTTTTGAGATCAATTAGGAATTTGGTTTTGAAAGTGTGGGATTGGTTGGAAACCCTAATTCCTAATTGGTATAGTAATTGGGAAGAAAAGAATGTAGAGAATATTCAGATTATGTCATTCTCAACTTGTTTTATAGAAGTTTTAGCACCTGCTTTAATGGATCAAGGGTTGTGGGATTCAAATTCACAGGCTGCTTCTGTTTAAAATCTTTAAAAGTGTCAAAATTTGAAATCTTTATGACAGTTTTCAATGCATACATGCTATGTATTAGGATCCTTAAAAGATACATATACATCATGCATGTGATTATGTTCTGATTTTGGTTGCTTGACATTCAGGGGTGGCTCAGGTTTAAGATTAAAAGCTTCAAATATTCCGGTGGGAAACCCGAAGGAGGAAACTGTTGCAAATTCTGAAATATTGTTCAGCGAAATGAAACATCGTTTCATGCGTTTCAAGAAGGATGTCTACATGTAAGCATGTTTTTGTAATTTCTTCTGTGACCATGAGAATAAAAATTTGTTCTTAGTTGGCCTTTTATTATCTTCCGTGTTTCACTCGCCCGTTTTGTCTATGAAGGGAAGACATAGAACAATCTCAAAGACTTGCTGAGCTTCAGGAGCCAAAGGTAATAAGTATTTTTTCGTGTTTTATGCCTTAACTATCATGTATGCTTGCTTTCGTGAGATCATACTTGGTTTTTTTTTCCGTCAGCACCTTTTTTTATAGTGCCTTCGAGATGGATTTAGCTCCTATATCAATTTTGGCGCATTTTAACTAAATTCAGTTATTATTGTCAAATAACTGAATTTCAGTTTTCCTTGGGTCTATCGGGTGCATCCTCCTGACATGTTCAGATTATGGGTGCCCCCCATCTTGACCCCCTAGATCCCGCTTGAGCGGGACTATACTGGGCTATGATGTTGATATTGATGTTTTGGATGTTGTTCTAAGTTTGATTTTGATCTGTTGCAATTTCGAGGCAGTTTATGATGATTGCTTGTGGAGATTCTAGGGTTTGCCCTTCCACCATCCTCGGATTAAAACCCGGAGAAGCATTCACTGTCAGGAATGTGGCCAATTTAGTCCCTCCTTTTGAGGTTATTATCCATTTCATTCTCTCTTTTCTTGAAACTACTGTTAAAAGAAAAGTCTGAGTTCTTATTAACAAGTCTTTGTAATAACCTTTTGCTTACAGAATGGGCCAACAGAAACTAATGCTGCACTAGAATTTGCCGTTACCGCCCTTGAAGTAAGTTTTTCTGGATTATATCTATAATAGTACATGTATTCGTTCTTCAGTCATAAGAATAATTGAAACAGTTAAGATTTTGGTTGAACACTTCCTTCACTTAATTCTTTATGGATTTTTCGGTTCTTATGATATTTTCGCACTTCTCTTCCTTGTAGGTTCCAAACATTCTCGTTATTGGACATAGTCGCTGTGGTGGAATCCGTGCCCTTATGAGTATGCAGGAAGAATCAAATTCAAGGTTCCAGGTCTTATTGAACAAATTGTGTACTTTATGTTCTCTATTCACACGACATCCCAAAATCACTAAAATTTATGATTTTTTTCTCTAATTATGTAATTTTATTTCCCATTCATGCAGGAGCTTTATTAGAAGTTGGGTTACTGTTGGAAAGAAGGCTAGAGACAACACTGAATCTGCTGCTTCTGGTCATGGCTTTGATCAACAATGCCGATACTGTGAGAAGGTATTCTCATTTTGTGATCCAATTGTTCAGGACTTCATTTTGCTGACAATTTTCTATGTCTATTTAAACCAATCAACTTGTCCAAAAGTACTTGAAGTAATGGTAGAAGTTTCTTACCTATGACATCTTTCTTCCTGCATTTTGCATTTAAAACACGGTCTTTGGTTAAGAATTCTGTTTAAAAAAAAAACACCCGATAAAAAACTTAAATACACCTAAATGAATATTTTTGGTGCATTCTAACTAAATTCAGTTATTATTGTCACATAGCTGAATTTCAGTTTTTCTCGGGTCTATCGGGCGTACCCCCTTTCCCTTGGGCAGGGGTACCCATCTTGACCCCCCAGATTCCGCTGCAGTGGAGCCTCACTGGGTCAATGATGATGATGATGACACCTAAATGAATGATATCTAACTGAATCTTTCCAAACAATGTTTCCAAAGATGGTACTTTTGATAAATCTGTTGCTGATGTCTCGTTTTCGTCACAGGAATCTATCAACTTGTCATTGCAAAATTTGCTCACATACCCTTGGATTGAAGAGAGGGTGGCGAAGGGATCCCTCTCTCTTCACGGCGGCTACTATGACTTCATTGATTGCACATTTGAAAGGTGGACTCTTGACTACAAAGGAAGAAACAGCAAGAACAATGCCAGATTCCCCGTTAAAAACCGAGAATTTTGGTCTTAGGTTCTTCCTATATATGCCACTTGACTTTCTTTAATTTGGAATGTAATTTGTTTGTGATCATAAACTCCTGCAATGTGATGCAGGGATTGTGAGATTCTGATCTTTCTGTTTGTTGGCCTAGCTCTGTGTTATTTAATCAGGCTTATGAGGAAGCTTTGTATTCCTCTATGATCATATATATGGTGTATGGTATCAGATTGTCAAATGTGTGTGTATAATTATAAATTGTATTAACTTCTGTATCATTTATGAGTTTTGAATGGAATATGATTGTTTGATTGATTGTGAGCTTTTGAGTTGAGATGTATAGTACAAATGCATTGACTTGTAAGGTCTTCAATTGAGATTTAGAAAGAAAATGGTATTTATGATAGGATGGGGGAAAAACAAATCCTCTTTTTGCATTTAATGCAATTGAAAATACTTCCTTAGTTCCATATTAGATGAGGTTTTAACTCTATGCATACTTATTAAAAAAATATTTAATTTTATTTATCTATCCATAACTTTATCTCGTTTTCTACCACTCTAATAATTTTTTTATTTAATTTTTAAAAAATTAATTTAGTTCACCCAATGACTACAAAAACTAACCAATAACTTCTTTTACCAAGATTATAAAACTTTGAAATTTGAAAACCATAAATAAAAAATTATACATATAGTATCGAAAAACTAACAAGAACATGCATTATGGCCTCTATGGAAATTTTAGCCTAAAACTCCATATAATATAGAACAGAACAAATATAGTTTAATTCAACTTATTCTACTAAATGTGGTAATTCAAACGCGTCCTTAATGGATGTATACATAATACATGTTGCTGATTAAAAATCATAAAATTTAAGATGACTCATCCTTGCTCGAAAATAAGCACTTGCTATACAAGCTTCAAAGTGAAAATTGCACAATAAAATCTTGCTTTGTTCTAGCATTCAACATCCTCCATTATTCTCCTCTTTGTTCTCTTGGATTGATTGTGAAACCATGAAACTATGGTAAACAATTTGCCCTTGTATTTTGGCAAGCTCATACTCAGCTTGAACAATTTGATCATGCAACCTTGTAATGATTCCAATACACCCATAAACCGGATCTTGTATCCGCCAAGTTGCCTCAAAATCCATGCATTCAATTGCATCAGCTCGTAAATGAACTGGAATTTGCTGAGATCACACCACATGGTAAAAAAAAATAATGTAAAATATAAGATAAATTTATTAAGAGTTTTTAAATTCTTGAAGAAAATTAGGTTGTTTATTATTTCCATAATTTTACACTAACAAACGGGTTTTTGGATTTCCGTTTTTCGAGTTTTCAACATAAAACGAAAATGGAAAACGTTGCTCTATTAGAGTTTTCGGGTAACATATCTATTGTCTTAGGAGACGAGGATATGGACATGGATCAAGATAGAAGAAAAGAAGGCCCTATGTTTCATAGAAACGACACAAAACAGATTTATGAAAAAAATTACATTGTTTATTATTTCCATAATTTTACACTAACAAATAGGTTTTTGGATTTCCGTTTTTCGAGTTTTCATCATAAAATGGAAATGGAAAACGTTGCTCTATTAGAGTTTTCAGGTAACATATCTGTGGTCTTAGGAGACGAGGATATGGAAATGGATCAAGAGAGAAGAAGATGTCAAAAGAAAGATTTGTGTTAGATTCATGAGATCTTGGTGGATTAAGAGATAAAAACATAGTAGAAAATAACGCGTTTAAACCTCGAGCATGTTGGAAACATTGTTGGCTCCATAGATCTTGTGAACACGAGCAAACTTGTTGGGATCGGATGGTGGAAAGTATGAAGAAAAAATGCAATGCGAAGAGCATCTTCTCCGAAAATACTTGCAAGCTGAACACCTTGTGGAATTCGACATCCTTTTCTTGGACAATATGATTTTTGAGAAATCTAATGGTTAGATTTGTGTCATGAATTGTAATCTTTGAGAAGGTAGAAATATAATGTCAAATAAGTGGAGTGCTAGTGTGCTACGGCTAGTTTTCTCAAAATGGAAGCTTTTTTGAATTTTATGGTAAGTTGAAGAAATTTAAATTTTGGTTGGATATGATGCTCTTATATAGAGAAAGCTTTATGGGACATAACGTTCAAGTGATAATTGAAAAGTAATTAATTTGTATTTATTTAACATTATGTCACTTATTTGTGTAGGGAGTAATTTTTAAGGATTCAGGACATTATGGGTTTTTTAATTCCTGTATTATCGCTATTTTAAAGGGTAAATTATACAAAAATTGTCCTTAATTCAGATCATTTTTTCTTACAAAATCCATTTCTTTCAATTAAAAAAGGTAGTATATTTTACAATTTTTGTTTTATCAATTTACTCTACTGAATTGCTGACAAAACATTAATTGATAATTTGATATGATTATACTCGTGGAATGGATCCAGTTACCGTAGAGTTATTATAATAACTCTATATAGAGTTGGGCCATTTGTAACCCTTGATTTGTTTTAATGGTCAAGATCTAGTAAGAATTTATATTTTTTAATGGATAAAATTTCAATAAAAGAAAATTACAAAAAAGGAAAATCAAAACTTACGCATTTCCTTCTCTGGTTTGCAATGAAGAATCACGACGAGCAGAACTCTAGTTCCACCTCTTCCTCCTACCGGATAGCGATCATCCTAATCGTCTCTATTGTCGAAGGAGATTTAAAGTGCTAGATGAGATCAAGGAGACGTAATCAGATTTTTTTTTTGAAGGATACGTAATCAAATTTTCATGATAATGGGTATTTGATTTTGCAATTGATGGTATTTGGTTGCAATCAAGAATTTTTTTACCATTAATTGACGAAATTTGATTACTTGTAATAGTTATTGATTAATTTCGTTCTTCTTAATTTGACACTAATGAAGAAATTAGGGTTCTTGTGCAGAACCAAATGTTGATTATTGGGGTTTTGTGCTATTTTGGAAATATTACCAATTGTTAATAAATTTTGATATTCTCACTGGGAACTAATTTTTTTTTGCTGAACAATCCTATGACTTTATTTGCTTGCAGTTTGGAGTTGATATCCTCAATGGAAATTGATTAGGGCTGATTTTTGGTTGTCCTCATTGGACTTCAAATTCTTAGGGAGAGTCACCTTTGCTCATTTGTGGTGGAAACTAATTATATTGTGATGGTAAACTTGTTGTCTCAGGCCTTGCCCCTCACTTATACAGACTGAACTTTGTTCTCACAACGCTACTCCATGGTTCGTGATCTTGGTTGGGACTTGGGAGATCAAACTCAATCATGTACCCTGTCGCTTTAACTTCGTTGCTGATAACGTAGCTAGTTTGTCGATCAATCATAATTAGGGAAGAGTTATAATGTAGCTTAAGTTGTGCTGGCTACTTGGGTATTGCTATCACAAAGTTGTTCTGGTTTGAGTTGTGCTGTAGCTTAAGCTGTCCTACTATAATGTATACAATTGATCAGATTTTTTGTGTCTTACGTTGTCAATTGTTTCATTTAAAAATTGATTGATGTATCTGTTAGGAAGGTTGTTTGTCTCCTTAAGCAAGCCTGTTGTATTTTACACTTAACTTTCTCTTAGTTAAGACTTATGGATTGTATACATTTACCCATGTTGAATAAAATGCTAGTACTTATTGAATTTCATCTGAGTTTAAATATTTTATGTCTTGCTCATTATATATAGTATTGACCTATAAATTTATTTGTTATCATATGAAAAGGCAACACACTGATCTTCACTCTATTTAATTTTATAAGAGAATAGTTAAGAGTCAATATATTCAAATAACTAATGCAACATTCTGAACAGCATTGATGTTCACTCTATTTTAAGTAGTTTAAGCTTGTCATTGAAATGATTCAAAGAGTTGGAGGTTAACAGGATCCATATGCTACAGTCCTACTTGGTGCTCCTGGATCTTATTGCTTTGAACAAAAAATGATTACTTTCAGAAGTTCTAAGTAGATGATAGTTGAAACTTGAATATACTTTTGTATTTTTAAAAGGGGAAAATGAACTGAAAACTTCAAGCTAGTGTGCAGTAGACTAACTTTCACCATCTAATTGTTTTTTGCATTTTATTATGAAAGAGAGAGTAGCCAGTAGGGTATTTCTATTTTTAAGGTCTTAGTTGAAACTTGAAAATTTGAATATATTTTGTATTTTAAATGGGAAAATGAACTTAAAACTTCAAGTGCAGTAGACTAACCTAAGAAGTTATTAGTCTATTGAATACTACAAGCATTCTCCAGTAGACTAACTTTCACCTTTTAGTTCCTATTAATTTTTTTATTTTTTATATGTATTATCAAATAAGAAGTCATTTATAGGTTCTATTGAGTTTATTAAATGCTATAGAATAAAATGTTATAGAATTGTATAACAGTTCAGAAATTAAGAATATGTTGAGTTTACTAAATGCTATAGAACAAACAGAGATCTATGACAGTGAAAAACAGAAATGGAAGACATCAGTCAAGCAAAACTGTATGACAGTAAAAAAAACTTAAAGACATCAATGCTAAAATTTTGACAGCATAAGCTTGAAGACAGCAACTCTATAATTTCATGATAGCAACACTTCTTCATGACAGCAACACTTCATTGGCACCAAACAACACATTGCACAGAAGCTTTATGAATGCAAAGAACACTAGATACATCAGCAACGAGCCTTTATGACAGCATCACCTCCTCCACGAATAACTCAGCCGAAAATAGATTATGACAGCAAGCACATGATCAACATTCATAAACCTACAATAATTTACTTTTGATGTTAGAGGTAAAGCTTACACGTTATATAAATAAAAAGAAAAAGCAAGAGAACTATTATACATACCAAGGTCAATATTTGATGTATCCTTGGAAACATTTTGATGAATAAATTGAGTACAGTTTAGATTCATATCCTGTAGACAAGCAACTCTTATTATAACCATTATAAATATCTTATAATCAAATATGCACTAATTATGGTGAAATTATACCTGACTTAAAAGATTCTCCTCTAAGAAATGTAAAGTGGGCTGTGTTACAAGACCTTCATTCTTGACCCATACAAAATAAATGGTAAACTTTGTTAACAAAAATTAAAAGTAAAGAATTACGAGGCTTATTTTTAGTAGATAGATGACATACCTCAGCCAATTGGTGTTCTTTGTTATGATTAACTTGTTTCTTCTTTTGTCTCGGATTTGGGTTATTCTTTCTCTGCCTCTTATGTAGCTTTTCAGTCCAACTTTCTATTCTTTTTCCTCTTTTCTTACCCAGTTTTTTCTTCAAACTAACATTCAATGGGACTGAGGTACCTTCCTGCTCAACACTTTTATTAAGATCGGGAACTAATGAAGCATGAACCTGGGCAGATTTTGTCAACAACATCTTATCAACCTCATCAATAATAATATTCAACTTGTTGTCTAAAAACAAGAATGAATCTTCAAAATTAGCTGCTCGAGAAGCTAGATTGACAAACTTGCGACATAGAGATCTATATCTTCGTGTAGCATTCAGCCGAGGGTCCTCAACAACATTGCTCCCACAAATATTCACTATACCACTTCGCGCTTCTTTAGTCCAACGCTTTAAAATGTATTTATCAGGAACTAACTTGATATTCATCGTATCAAGGACCTTTAAAGCATGTGCACATAATATTCCCAACCTCTCAAACATTTTGCAACTACAGAACACTATTTCCACTGAAGGATCACAAAAAACTGTATGCTCCACATCAGCAAAATCACCATCACCATCACCATAATTGGAAATTGCAACAACATACGTATTATTTGATTGGCCTTCAGTTGGTGGCTTGATATATGTAGCAGTAGACCAATCATACTCATCTTGAAATCCTTCAAAAACCTTAGGAGTGTATAGCTGACCCGCTTGCTTGAGTAATGGCGTCCTCTTCATCTTCATTCTAGGCAGTTTTTCTCGACAAGAAAATTCGGACTTGATCTCATTTTCACGTTTCTGCCTAACAACATGCTCAAAGTGCTTAAAGAAGCGCATTATATCCATTTTGCAATGCAAATAATCTTTCAAATCTTTGTTGAAACTTTCACTTAATTGTGTGCTTCGCATGCCCAATGACAGTACATCTTTCATATAGCATTCTGCCCACTTTTTCTTCAAGGCATAAATACTATCCAACCAAGAACCACTTTTCACCTTTTCGCGCAATGCACTAAATGCTTGTTCAAACTCAACTTCTTCACTATAGTCATACATACAAGCCTTGAAATCTTGAAGAACACTTGACCCATCATGAATCAAATGCTTCATTGCATTTTGCATTATGTGCCATGTACATAATCTATGTGAAGTATCCGGCATAACCTCACTTATTGCCTTTCCCATAGCAATATCTTGATCTGTGAAAATGGTCTTTGGATGCTTCTTATCATGTGTTGCAAGAAAAGTTTCAAACAACCATTTAAAAGATTCTATGGTTTCATCATACATAAGTGCAACTCCAAATATAACAGCTTCCCTAAAGTGGTTAAAGCCTACACAGACACCAAGAGGTCTGTGTTCCTTGTTTGTACCAAATGTAGTATCAAATGCAACAACATCTCCAAAAGAAGAATAATCTATCAACATTCTTGCATCTGCCCAAAATATGTTCGTTATCTGTTCCTCATTATCCAACTGAAGTGAATACTGAAATGAAGGATTCTCTATTGTTTGCATATGAAAGTACCTTAATAAGCTTCCAGCTTCACCATACATCAGATTTCTTTGACGCTTTTTTTGTAGATAATTTCTATGATCTTGATCAGTATAACCTAGATTAGTTGATCCCCCGACATGTGCACCTATAAACTCATGAGCTGCTCTAGGATTAATTCCATAATCATCAGCAATCTCAATTTCAATTGCTTGGACTTCAGAAATATTTCTTTGTGATGTTAACAAGTAACTGGTCTCTGGTAGATGAAGTTGATGGTTGTGCTCGGATACAAAATCATGTATTTGGTATTTTTTTGTCGCCTTGATCAATTGAAATCCAATCCGTGCTTTACAACCAGTTCTAGTTTCAGCCTTATTGCGTTGGCCTAAGTTTATTCCGTTACTAACCACACGATGACCTTCTTTAGCACAAACAAACCTCCTCGAAGACACATCTCCATTCTTATTCTTATTTACATAAGCCTTACGAACATTAAAACCCATTTTCCCTCCATATTCTACCCAAAATTTCCAAACTTCATCAACAGAATCGAATTCCATACCTATTCGAGGGGACTGATCAGCCATTGCCTCCATGATTGTAGATGAATGCACTCCAAAATTTTAACGGGATCGATTGAAGGAAGGAGAGATAGAATAATTAAATTTTGGAAATGTAGGGTTGAGTAAAGATACGTATATTGCAAATTGGCGGGATTGATATGAGCAAATAATATTTTGGATAATTTATATTCTTTATTATATTAATTTATATCTTAATGAGAGATTACAAGATCTTAACCATTAAAACAAATCAAGGGTTACAAATGACCCAACTCTATGTAGAGTTATTATAATAACTCTACGGTAACTGGATCCTCGTGGAATGGGCAGCATTTGTGGACGGTAACTTGTAGCATAACATTTCAAAAGAATTTTGGTCTAATAAATCCTCAAATTGTTCTTATTTCCACCAATTCACGCCAACTTCTAGCATAACACTTTCAAAAATCAACAGCTTGTTCACAGCAATAGACAGACAACAATAAATTGGTGGCCTCTTGCAAATGAGAGAGTCCAATCTCAACAAAAGAAATTCAGTTAATTGTCACTCTCCCTAAATAAAAATTTAACCTGTAGATGAGCAAAGTAAAATCTCTCAAGCTGTTGTTTTCTTCTCTTGTTCAAGTTGTTGAAGCTCAGCTAGCCTCTGTGCCCATTCTCTTTCCCTGGCAACCTGCGCCATTTTACGCTCAATCCTCTTCTCCCTCTTCTTCCTGTTGGCCTCTTGCATCAGAGCCTTTCGCTTCTTTTTTTCAGCCTGCACAAGCCACAGCAAAAGTATATCAACACTTCCATAAACCCGAAGAAACAGAAAGGCTATTGTACACAAATTAATGAGAACATGTCTCTGTAGGGATTAGTTTTCTTTTCTGTGTACATTTTAACTGAGTGAGTCCAAGAAGCTGCTACAAACTAGGGTTTGTTCGCTTGTATACATATTATAGATGATAATGCATTATTTTGGAAAAGAGATTTCTAGAACCCCTAATCTATTTTATAGGGTAAAATAAGCAAGTGTTTGGTTCTAGAAATCTCTTTTCCAAAATAATCCATTATCATCTATAATATATGTTCAAGGGAACGAGCCCCTAGTGCCTATGTTACCCGGAAATTCTAATAGATCAACATTTCCAATTTCCATTTTGCATCAGAATAAGGTACACAGATCGGTAGCTCGTTTCCTAGCGTGAAGTTATGGAAACTATACATTTTCCCATGTTCGTGTCATTTCCATTTCCCGTGCCTGTTTAACATAGAGTAGTGCTAATTCAAGAATGAACAGTATAATGCAAAAGGAAATCTGCTCTCTACCCTGCTTTTGGAATGCAACTTCAGTGTCATACCGGTATAAACTTGTTTTTATCTCAAGAGTATAATCATCTCAAAATTCTACCAAAAAATGAACATATAAGCAATAAAGGAAAAAAACAACTTGCTTTCCTTCCAAACTCTAATGGACAAGGAAAACCATTTCCAGTTCATGTCAGAAACTTTGAAAGCGGAAACTCGTGCCTAGTGTAGATTATGGAAACCTATACATTTTCCGCTTCTTGTTTCCGTCTAACATAACCCACCACGCATCTTTCTGGATTACAGGCAATGTGCTTTCTCAATTCTAATTTCATCAAGCCATGACTATGAATATAACAGGACACTTTTGAATTCATGCCATCTCTCATAATCCACTCCCAGCAATGTTTAGAATTGTCAATTTAAACCTAAACCTCAGTTCATCAGTTCCACTCGTGTTACAATGTTACATAACCCACCACGCGTCTTTCTGATTACAGGCATTGTGCTTTCTCAATTCTAATTTCATTGAGCCATGACTATGATAATAACAGGACACTACACATGCCATCTCTCATAATGGAGGTGATACAAAAGCATTTTCCTTTGGATTCATGCCATCTCTCATAATCCACTACCAGGAATGTTTAGAATTGTCAATTTAAATCTAAACCTCGTTCATCAGTTCCACTAATGCTACTGTGCTAGAGTCAATTTGTGAATTTCCATCCATGACATTGTCAATAACAATAAGCAACTGCTGAGAAAGAATAAACTCTAGTCTAGCAACTCACCAGAATAAATTCACGGCGTTGTCTACGGCGCTTCTTTTCATTCCGGAGCTTCACGCTCCCTTGATTCGGCTGGCTCGGAAGCACAGGCTCCCCAGGAACATGATTAACCCAAGCATAAGGACCTAAAATCACATAAAAAAGCCCCAATTTTGATTCAAATCAGATAATCAACAATCCAAACCCTAGCTCATAGAAACCGCAAATCGAACGGCGAAACCAGCTTACCAGGGGGCTTAAGGCTGGCACGCTTTCGCTTGTGCTTGTCGCTATGGCGGCGCTTGGGCAAGCGAGTATCAGTGAGCGCATCATATGGCCTGGGAGCTAGAGAGGCGAGAGATTCCAGGTGGACCGAACGGAAAATGGAGAGCGATTGGGGAGTGTTCTGATAGAAATGGTTTGGCAATGGCGATGGAGCAAGGCTGGTGAGGGAGCCATTGGCGGCGGCGGCGGCGGCGGTGGTGCGAGAAGAGACGGCTCTACATAGTGGTCGGATCAGATTTCGCAGGGTTCCGAATCCCATTCTTCCGATCTAGGATTGATTGTATGGATCGATCAACTGGTTGAAAGTGGAATTTGGGTTTTAGGGTTTTGGGAGGATTCGGAGAAAGGAAATGATTGTATTGTGCAACGGGCGAAGAAGAAAGGCGAAATCTTGCCTAGCGTATCAACTGAAAACCCGGTTGGACCGGACCGAACCGGGGCCGAAATTCCAAAAATCATGGGCGGTTTATCGAGAAGTATTTTTCGGTAGATAAATAAGATAATAATTGGGTTTGCATAAAATAAAAATTAGATTTATATATATGTAGTGAGTTTATTCAAATATTAAAAAATATATTTCTTTTTAAGCAGGTCTAGATCGGAGTGAGAACGCTTTTGAACCGGACCGAAAATCAATATACATTTTAGAGGACTAGATATCCGTAGGCCTAATTTAGTTTGACCCAGTCTAAAAATTCGACCAGGATCGGATTTTTCCAAACCCTAACTCTAACCACGAAAGGTAAAAGGCCATATAGTCGATGTTAATATTCTAAAAAATGTTAGGCGGACCGAAAAGGAGTTATCTATCACTTAGATAACCTAAACAATTGCTTAGATAGGTCCAATTAACTGTTTAGGTTTACTTAAAGATTACACGAATTTTCTACCCAAAAAAAAAAAAAAAGACTACACGGATTGAGATCTTTTATATCAACGAGGAAACCAATATTTGGATTTTCAGAGCAATAGATATTATGCATGTTAATCTGATTCAAGTCATATTTTGGTTGAAATTATTCTTTGTCCGACATTTGGTTTTTGGTTCATTCTTTTGTTGTTGGTTTTCTCTTTAAATTTCTTGTTTGTTATTCTTTTAAATAATGATTTGAGTTATACATCTTGATCATCACGAAAGCAGTTTAGGCCTGTTTGATTTCTAACCATGAAAACCTAAACAAAAAACATACGAACATAGTTCATTTATGTGTTACAATAAATTAACATCAAAATTTATCTTTAACTAGAGAATAATATTTGTGGGTCTAGAAAATGGGGAAAGAGAAATAGTTAGAGGCCGGATGGAGGATATACTTACCTCTTACGATACATTTTTGTATAAAAAATAAGGTGAGTCAAGACAAGACACTAATATAGACCCGCTTCTTAATTGGTATCCATTATGGGTAAATGTATTTGAGTTCAAAGCCCTACGTACTCTTCATTTGGAGGATTTGCGAATCCCTCCTGTTTATATGAAAACTTTTCAAGGGACGCCTCATGATATCCAAGTTGAGAGAGATAAATTGAACAAATATGGACGTTCCCTATTGGGATGTACTATTAAACAGAAATTAGGGTTGTCTGCTAAGAACTACGGTCGAGCAGTTTATGAATATCTCCGTGGCGGACATGATTTTACCAACGATGATGAAAATGTGAACTCTCAACTATTTATGTGTTGGAGAAATCGTTTCTTATTCTTTGTCGAAACTATTTTCAAATTACAGTGCGAAACAGGTGAAATCAAACAAATCCTTAGTTTGGAGGGCACATTGTTATGTTGATGAACTATTTGGTTTCCTAACAAGCAAACACGTACATGGATTATCTAATTAAGTTGCTATGTTGTTGTTTATCCGTAGGTACGTGTTTGCTTCGATCTTAATCATATTTGTTAATTAACGTGTTTTTACTATTAACACATATGTTGCATCTTACGATTGTATTAATCTTGATTGCTTTCATGACATTAAAATCAAGTGAGTGGATTAATCTAGTATAAAAATAATTGATGCTATTTTATGCAATTAATCTACAATTTTTGTGAAGTTTGCTTCCATGTTTGCAAGCAACTCGCTGGTTGCTAAAGATCAATGATAACAACACTACACGAAACTTATGCTTGCAAGAAAACATTAATTAGTTAGCTACTAAAAGGATGCTTTAACGTACAAGATGAACTCTTAAAAAAAGCCTTTCTTTGTAAGTTACAATTTCCTTTACCCATTATTTGTACCCTCTCCGTTGAAAAATACTTGTAATACCAACATTTTTTTAATAATACTTGCTATATTAAGGAATGAATTTTTTTTACCCAAGTTAATGTAAAAAAATGTGTAATCTAACTCCGATCCTTTCTAGAAAATTGTTAAGAATAATTATTACTCTTATAAAATGAGGACAAATTTGGAAAAAATAAAAAATATTAAAAATAAATATTTTATGAAAAATAGACTAAAGGGATATGTTTCAAGAAACATAGAGAATATATTATTAATTTTTCTCTCAATTTTGTCCCTAAAAGAAACGGAAAAAAAGTAAAAACTTTTCTCCTTTTCAAAAAATAAAACTAAACAAATTAATTATTGAATAATATTATATATTAAATAATAATTTTTTAATATTTTTATTAATTCATAAAATGATAAGTATTTTTTAACGGACCTAATATTTATTGGATTTTTTTTAATGTGTGCCATGGGCATGGGCACACAATAGTGATACCAATTTAGGTAAATTTAGTAATTAATTATTTGTTAATTTGATTTATTGGAAATGGTTCATTAATTCCAATTTAAAGAATAGTTTTAAATTTTTTTTCCCTAAAATAACACTTTTATTGTGTGTCCATGTGCACACATTAGCCGAACCGTTATTTATTAATTCATATGCATATGGTAAGTCATGGCTTTTACGTTTTGACAAACGGTTGATATATAGGTATCTCCACACGCAAAATGTTGACTAGGATAATCATCCAATAAACTTTATCTTATACATATCTTCTATAATATTTCATCGTTCTGTTACACATATAAATCCTCAGAACTCCTCATCCTACCGAAATAAAAAAGCTAGCCAAATTACAGACCTCGATCGATTAAGCACTAGCAAGTTAAGTTATGGCGATTTACAAGCTTCAAGGTATCGTTTTAGTTCTAAGCCGTTATAGATCGAAATCATTGTCATCAGCAAGGAGATTTGAAGAAAATGGTTCGAGCTTGTTCGTTGATCGATTCAGGAATAGCTATTCAAATCATGTGCAAGGACGAACGCTTAGCAAAACTCACATTCCTATGTAAGTTTGTAGAAGATTTTCATATGTTTTCTGATTTGCTTTTTTTTTTTTTTGTTGATAGTCTAAGTAATTATGTTATACGGAAACGGAAATGAAATGGATACACAGAAACGTATTTGCGAAAAGTGTGTATCCTATATTGGGATTTTAAAGTAAAAATAAAAAGTCTAGTATATATTATTGGATTACACATTCTATTGTCAATTGGTTTTAGGATAGAATACTATCGGGCTTATGTGCGAGGCCCATACGCGCATGTGCGCATAGACGAGCACCCCCTCCGTCAGTATTGGCCCATAGACTTTGACATGATATCAAAGCAAGTTTGGTCCTTGGTCCATGCCAGTTCCTAGCTAGTTGTTTGGGTTGGGCTAGAGCTAGGTTTGCTACCCGTCCGTTGTTGTGGCTTGCCGACCTTATTCGCTAGACCCACAAGTTTTAGGATGGAACTCTACCGATCTTATGTGCTAGGCCCATGCGCGCATGTGCGTATAGACCCACAAGTTTTTTTTGATATGTAAATAAAATTTGAATTTGGCGCAGTGCAAATGACGGGAAGCAACCGCCACCAAGAGCGCCCCCTGGCCCTAAGCAACGGTTTCCAGTTTGGTAAGTTGACATTACAATTTACAAGTGTATTAGGGGCAATGATCATCACTTATATAATGTGGTAGCCAAGTATATATGATTTAATCTTAAAATGAATTAGTGATAATTAATTGAAATAGTTTACCAATTTTCCATTGTTGTAATTGACCCGATTCATTTAATTGACAATTGGATAATAGGTAATGGTCTTATTTGGTGGGGAGTAAACGAATATATCTGATCCGATTCGGTATATTGAATATACGATTTTTTTCCGACGGACTCGATCCTTTATTGGCTAGATATTCAATACGAGATATTTGATTGGACTGGATATTTAAACTATCCGTTTTGAAAAATTATTGTTACTATCCAGTATGAGATATTCGATTAGATCAGATATCCAATATCATGTATTTTTTTTTCAAAAAATATATATTTTAATTATATAGTATACTAAATATATCGACTATCCGTTTGCCTCAAATCCTCTATTTGTATTTCTCGGTTTGAAAAAAAATTCTCGGATTAATTCCAAATAACGAGTCGGATATTTTTATGCACCTCTAAGTTCAAAAAATAATTCCAAACAAACTTTTAACAAATTAACTCTTTTATTTCTGGTAAACTTTTAATGAACTCTTTTTGGAATACATTACTAAATCTGTATGTATAATGCATGGTAGGATAAGATGGGTTGCTGGCTCCATTTTATCCCTACTTCTATCGATGTGGATGCCAAAATGGAGCACTCTTATTAGAATTGGAGGTTAGTATATATTCTATTTATTTCTTTCTTTCTTTCTTTTTGATAATATATAAATTGGAGATCATAGTATTAATTCGGTATATATAATTGTAAGGAATTTTAGCTAGCTCTCTATAATTTTTTTCCCTACCATACACAATTACTTACTATAGAGTTAAACATGGGTCGGTTCAAACCGAAATTTTAAGCCGAACCGATCGGTTTTCGATTTAGGAATTTCGCAAATTTTGGTTCGGCTTCGATTAAATTTCTATTCGGTTCAAATTTCCATTTGATTTTCGGTTCACCCTAAATCAATTTTCGGTTCGGTTTTAAACCAATTTTCAGTTCGGTTTGATTTTGAACTGATGATCAACCTTATTGACATATAGTTAACTTAAAGTTGCTATATATATACCACAGGAGAGGCAGAAGTTGTAATGCAAGAGGTAGAGCAGGTGGCGGAGGTGGTGGAGAAGATGGCGACCATGGCAGAGAGGGTGGCGGAACAGGTGGCGGATCAACTTCCCGATCACACTAAGCTAAAAGAAGCTGCCACATTGGTGGAAAATATATCAAAGGAGGCTGCTAAGGATGCTCATTTAGCAGAAGAAATCATCCATCAGGTGAACATTTTATATGTAACGTATATATAAAGTTACTTATATTCGATGCATTTGTTTATAAATCTTGCTTGGTAATTAAATATCCATATTGAAAAAATAAGTCCTCAGTTAAGCCAAGTCTCATGACATCAGCCTTCGGACATCTACTCAAGCGGCTATGACCATAAAATAATATCATGAGATTAATAACAATATTAATTATTTTAGAAAATAAATATTAGAGATCTCCCAATACTACAATAAAAGCTTATTGAAGTGGTTTTTAGTTACTTCATCCGCTCGAGTTACATTAGGTCTTTTGTATCTGCCCTGCTTTAGGCTATTGCGACGGTTTTGCATGTGTTTACATAGAAAAACTGCTCCCTTTCGACTCTCATGATCAGTGTTCTTAAGAAGACAAAAAAATCTCATGACCTCATCGTAATATATAATGCTTTTCGCCATCTTATCTAATTAATATACTTTAGACCATGTATAGAAACATGTTCGAGTCGGACTTGACACATAATTTTGGCCTATGAGTATGAACCGTTAGCGGGTTTGAGCCGGACTAGCAAGCAATCTTTTATAATTTTGTATATTTTTCTTGTCAATATTCGACCTACAAGTAATTAATATCAATAAATAAATTTAATTTTCAATAGTTTAATCCATAAAATTAGTTATATTTTTTTAATGTTGGATCTGAAATTAATTTCTTACTTTTGTTTTCTCAATTAATCTATATTTATAGGTTGATTCTGTGGAGAAGGACCTAGAGAATCTGGAGACATTGGTTGAGCCACTAATCAATAAAATCATCCATGACAAAAAGTCATAACTCAAAATTTCTTCAATTTGGTTGTAACGGTCGAATTCGATCCTCTAAATATCAACCCATATCATGTTAAATTCAATATTTTCATATTTAATTAACATTTGTAATTAAACAAAGAATGGGATTAAAATTTGTAATTTTCATATTTAATTATCAACTCATATCATGTATATATGCTTCGTACGTACGTACTTAAGATTTTGAATTATTCCACCCTTGGCGCTAATATATTATTCAATTCGTACGAAGATATAAAAATTGAATTCATATAATAGATAGTAGATATACATATTTCGATCAATTTCGACTTTGGCAAACTTGTATGAGATCATGTATACTCGTATTTGTCAATTTGTATGGTGAAATCCATTTTTGGACCGTACGTGTTACGCGTTATTATGACTTCTTCCTTATCATTTCCTATCTAAATCGATTAAGATAGGGAATGATAAGGTTTGAAGAAATGCTAATAAAGAGAGAAGTATATTAGTCATTAAAATTAGGTGAAGTTAAAACGTCATATACTTGCTGGAGAACCGTAATTTTTTTATAAATTAATTGAATGTTAGACTTGCTAATTAATTTACAATTAAAATGGGGTCGGGTCAAGATTAACTAGAGAACTTACATAAGCATTGAACGGTAGTACGGTACATGTGGCTCTATTTGACTAAATAGGTGCTTTGATCCAGCTAGTTTAGTAGGAAGATTTTTTAAAAAAGGTCAAGATTTTGGGTAGATTTTGGAAATTTTAATACTTTTTTGGTTGAATTTTGGAAAATTTATTTAGGTCTTCTAACCCATACTAATTTATTAAGATTTTCTTCAACCAAAAAAAATTTATTAAGGTTTTCTAAAATATACTTCAGTTTTTTTTTTGTTCCAAACATACTTGAGTATTTGACATGAGATTTTTTGGTATATTTAATTTTATAATTTTGAAAAATGACATTACAGTTACCATTAGTTGACGTAAAATTTGAATACAAATTATCAAAACTCGTAAGAACTTATTCCACGGTTTCTATTTTGAGTCTGTATGAAATTAATATGCAATGATCCGATCCGATTGACTTGTAAAAATTTACAATCCGAACTCGAAATAACTAATTTCAAAATTGACCGAATTGACCTGTATATATTGTAAACTCGTGCTCTGTATATATTGTAAACTCGTATCCACGTACGTTTTGCTTGACCAACTAATGGAACAGTTAATCAGATTGATTATTCCACTTCTGAACTCAAACACAACAGATTATAAACATAATTAAGGCTTGATGTAATTAAGATTGTCCGTAATTAAAAACCCAATTTCAGTTATCTTTAAAACAAAAATGAGCTAAAGGGACATACAAGTAAGAAATTGCTATGGTCCGACGCTGAGAATAATCAAACCAGTACATTAATTAATATCAAATGAATGTCACAGAATATATGACTTTATTACACATTATACTTGAAACAAAACTATGATACTAGAACGTTGTTACATAATGATAATCATATCCCAATCTTCAAACAATATTTATTACCGGCAACTATGTGCCTGAATATTACAAAAACGGCCTCAAGCTAGGCAAATATAAGTCACTCCGATGAAGATGAATGGATTTATTTCTTCTTGTAGTAGGGAGGTGGAGGAGAGTTATAGTATGAAGGCGGTGAGTAGTACTTAGGGGGCGAGTATGTAGGAGGAGAGTAAGAGTACGAAGGTGGGGAGTATGTTGGAGGTGAGTACGTAGGTGGAGAGTAATATTTCGGGGGAGAGTAGGTAGGAGGAGAGTATGTTGGAGGTGAGTAATATTTTGGCGGTGAGTATGTAGGAGGAGAGTAATAGTATGGAGACGGCGAGTAGTATTTGGGCGGTGAGTAAGTTGGGGGAGAATAGTAATATTGAGGTGGGGAGTAGTACTTGGGCGGTGAGTAAGTCGGGGGAGAGTAATACTGAGGTGGGGAATAGTATTTGGGCGGTGAGTATGTTGGGGGAGAGTAGTACTGAGGTGGGGAATAGTATTTGGGCGGTGAGTAAGTCGGGGGAGAGTAGTATTGTGGTGGAGAGTAGTATTTGGGCGGTGAGTAAGTCGGGGGAGAATAGTACTGAGGTGGAGAATAGTATTTGGGCGGTGAGTAAGTCGGAGGAGAGTAGTACTGAGGTGGGGAATAGTATTTGGGTGGTGAGTATGTTGGGGGAGAGTAGTATTTGGGCGGTGAGTAAGTCGGGGGAGAGTAATATTGAGGTGGAGAGTAGTATTTGGGTGGTGAGTAAGTCGGGGGAGAGTAATATTGAGGTGGAGAGTAGTATTTGGGTGGTGAGTAAGTCGGGGGAGAGTAGTACTGAGGTGGGGAATAGTATTTGGGCGGTGAGTATGTTGGGGGAGAGTAGTATTGAGGCGGGGAATAATATTTGGGTGGAGAGTAAGTTGGGGGAGAGTAGTACTGAGGTGGAGAATAGTATTTGGGCGGGGAGTATGATGGAGGAGAATAGTAGTATGGAGGCGAGGAGTAGTACTTAGGAGGAGAGTATGATGGCGGTGAATAGTAATTTGGAGGCGAGTATGAAGGCGGAGAGTAGTATTTTGGTGGTGAATAGTAAGTTGGAGGTGAGTATGAAGGCGGAGAGTAGTATTTCGGTGGTGAGTAGTATGATGGAGGCGAATATGTAGGTGGAGAGTAACTGTATGGTGGAGATTTGTAGTCGGGTGAAGGAGAGTATTCGCCAGCCATGGCAACGGTTGCCACCAAGCTCAAAGCCACCACATAGGCCACAATGCTCGAAATTGTGGCCATTATGCCCTACAACCGACGAACAAAGAGACGGTTTTCGACGAGGAAGAAAATCTTTGAAGTTTTAATTGATGTGTTTTTGTGTTTGGAGTTGGTTTGATTATATGATTTTGACAAAGCTTGAACAACTTATATAGTGGTATTTGAGCCTCTCTAACAATGAAATGGTCTTGTTAATGTCTTTTCATGTGACATATGCATATGGATATTAAAAATGGGAATTTGCAAATATTAGGCATATTAACATGACTACTTCTTGATGTTGAATTGGCTTAAGATCTTGCATTGATCTAGTTATAATTTATTGAAGATGTTACGTACATCATAAACAAAGTCAAATATAATTATTAGTAACATAACAATGTCTACTATCATTATTAATCTCTACATCTTTCTTTAATTACCTATGTATCATCGCTCTTCTCGTCCAAAAATATATGAGTTTAAATTTTAATTAGATAACAAAACAGTTTTATAGAGATTTAATATTAATTGCTTTTTTTTTGAGACGCTATGTGTATTGTTACACCTTATAATGAATTGAAGACTTTGTGCAATTAATGTCAAAAATGCTAAATATCACACATTGAAGTTGTCCAAGAAACTTGATTATTTTTTGTAGCATTTTTTTAATGTTTATTTTGGATTAGGTGAAATTTTCCTATGTATAGATCGATTATTTGGTACATAATGTTTAAAATAGTCGTCGTACGTGATGATAGAGTATAAGTTGAAGTTGTCACTATTTGATTAATTATTGCAGAGTTTGAATATGAATAAATTCGAAATGGAGATGTGTCTAGATTGAATAAACAATATTTTTCAATTTATTTTTAATCAAATAATTTATGATAGATTTAAGTATTTTTTTTATAAGAAATACATCCTAATTTTGAAAGATATTTAAATAGGATAATAGTATTATAATTTCTCTTACGAAAATGTCTAAAAATGATATCTTGAATTCAAACTCCCTAGTCCGTACCTCAAAAAAAAACTTTTTGAGTATACGGATTCCGGGTCGGATTTTTTTGACTATACGGATTCCGGGTCGGATAATAAGTCAGACTTTTTTAGTTTACGGGTTACGAGTCGACCCATAACATTAAAAAAATAAAAGTAAAATATTATTATTGTAGTTAGTAAAAGGAAGAAATAGAACTTTACGGATCGAAAATGATCAAACGGGTCAATTTAATCGAGTCAAATGGGTCAAACAAATCGACCCATAAAACGGGTTTCGGATCACGGGTCAACTTTATTTTTACGGGTCGGGTCAGATCGACCCGTTGGACAGCCCTACAATTTCGTGTTCTCAAGACTTAATTTGATTAAGAACTAGCTAATGAATTGTTGACAGAGCACGCTAAAGATTAGAGTGAATCAGCTGCAAGAATGCAACCACAGAAGCATATTACAATAGGCATCAATTCATGGCCTTGAAACTCATGTAAAGTCGGCATCTTCTTTGTAATCTGAAAATGAGTGAAAAGAGAAACTTACTCAACTAGAGTTTTAGCTATGTAGTACCATTAGCAATCATCTGAACTCTACAGCTCTTGCCTTCTCACAACATTAGATTTATCCTTAAAATGATTGGTCAATTTCATTAATCTAAAGTATATAATAAATAATTACATTACCAACTACCAAAAGAAGCCATTAGACATAACATCAAACAAAACATCTGCTTCCACTCTACTCATCTCATTCAAAACACTCTCTATCCGCCCAAGAGCTTTCAGCTTATTCATCACCAGATTGCTCCTGGATCACCATAGCCAGGCGATCCGTATCAATCAAGCTCTGGACACAACTATACTAGGAGGACTACTATGGATTACTAAATCACACTCGTAATCAAGCGAGAGATTAGCCAATTCATATGCGACGGCATTGGCCTTCCTGGAGACACGTCGGATGCTAATCTCCCCCGGATATTCCTCGAGTGCTTGCTGGCATTTCTTCAGGAGCAAGTAATCCGGGTGTGTAGCGGGGAGAGCATTTTTATTGTTCAGGAGATTCAAGCCGAGTCTGGAATCGGTTTCAACAGTCACCTTGGGAGCAGGATCTCCTTGATCGCGCAAAACCATGATCCCCGTGTGGATCCCCATTAAATCCGCCTTGAGATCCGAGCATTAGGATCCCAAGTTCAAAGAAAAGGAAAGCTGAAAAACGCCCGTGTCGTTTCTAAGGACTCCCCCAGCCAGCCTGGGGGCGCGAACCATACTTGATGATGAGTCTTCCTCTTTTGATCTTCTTTGACAAAGGAGGACGCAATCTCTGTTGCCCTTTTCAATAAGCTATCTGCGTCTTCTGAAGCGTTGTTGTACACTTTATTGTTCCGATCCTTCCACAGCAGCCGCGCGATAACTCCAAACAGAGTCGCCCATTCGTCATTTTCCTTCAAATTATTGGACAACCAAGCTTTGATATCCGCTATGAAGAAGTTTGAGACTCGAGTACTCCCTTTGGTTTTCGGCCACAAGTTTTTAGAGACTGCACAGTCACGCAAGGCGTGTAGCACGGTTTCATCTTGCCCGCATCTTGGGCACGCAGGAGAAGAAGTGAGATGGCGATGGAAATGGACCGCATTTCACATTATCTTTTCGTGGCCTGCTACTTGTAGACGAGGGCTTTCCAGATATGGCTCCATTTGAAGTCAGAAGCTTCCGCTGGAGCTTTCATACAAGCAAGCCAAAATGCAAGCAAAGAACCAGTAAATTCGAAATACTATAGTTGAATACTTGAATCTAAACATCAGATTCATATATATACATATAGGAGTTGATCATCAGATGAAGAAATGATAATTTGACGAGTCCAATTCCAAACCAAGGTTCTAGGGCGTCTGAAATGAAGTTAATGTTTTCAAGTAGCTAGAGGTGGTCATATAAGTGTACAAGTAAACACAGCATTGATCATCAGATGAAATCAGAGAATGACTTCAAATAGACTGTTGCAATCCTTAATCTATCTATATACTAAAGAAGAAGTCTTTCTGACACATGTCAACCTCTGGTTGAATTCGCCTATGTGTCGGCATGTGGTTCATTTAACATATGTGGCGCCCGCGCCACATCATCAAAATTTTTAAAACATATTTAAATTAATTGTTCATGAAAGATAATCATAACAAAATATATCCATCCTTATCTAAATTTGTTTAAAAATAAATAGAACTATATCTACTCAAGTCATTAATTCTTCCTTAATTAATTACATTGTTATGTTAAATGTATTTGCATAATTAGTTAAATGTTATCCTGAACCTTTTTAAAATTTTAAAATAATAGGTCTTGCATTAAAATAATTGACAAATTTTGTTCATCTTTACATAAAAAAATAAGAAATAAATATTTTTAAATTAATTTATGTTAAAATATATCATTTATATTTAACCAAATCCGTACATGGTACGGGTACATATGCTAGTTCCATACTAAAAGCAAGCCTACTTTTTTGCAATTGGGAGAATCAAATTAGTACAAAGACACAGGATTACTTCTTTCAGCAAAACAATCTCAAAAAAAAATCCAATCGAATAATGCAAGATAAGAATGATATGTTTGTACCTTGATTCTCTGCAGCAGGAGTACTTGAGATGCCCACAATCTCCTTCTCCTCGGCCTTTTTTTCATTCAAATTCTTCTCAAATGTCGTATTCTTCTCCTCAAAGACCTGTCTTGTCAGCCTCTCCACTAATCTTCTCCTTCTCAGTGTTTGCTTGAGAAAGCTTGGGCTTAATTTCGAGCTCCATTTCCCATTTCTCCTTCGCCAAGGCCTCAAAGGACCTCTTCTCAGCTTCTGCCGCAACCTTTTCTTTCAAAAGCGCGCCTTTCTATCTTCGCATCCTTCTCCGTGTTTGCTTGAGAAAATTCGGCCACCATCTCCCTTTTTTCCCTCTCCAAGGCCTCAATCCTCTTAAAATGCACCTCAGCCTCAGTCGCCCTAAGTCTTACCTTGAGATCAATCTCAAGCTTCCTCTTCTGCGCCTTGACCTGCCTGCTGTTCTCCCTAATTTTCCCATTGTCATCCTTCCACTTCCTCTCCTCCAAAACAAACTTATTCTTCATTTCTCCGTACTTTCGCTTCACTCTCATACACTTGTCCTTCATCTTTTCTTCCTTGCATCTCACATCTATCACTTTCTCCCTCAACTTGACGAGTTGGATTTGGCTAAAAGGATTGTGGAATTGGAGGTGCAATGTGACGGTCACATTGCGCCTCTAATTCCACAATCCTTTTAGCCAAATCCACAGGGCTTCCTTCCATCTCCATCTCGCTGTTTCAACGGAGGCACTTCTACAAACTACAACACACCAAAAGTACACAGAGTTAGTGTGATGAAGGCAATAGCATATTAATCTGTTTTACAAGCAATTCTAACCATGGTTAACTTCATTATTTGTTACATCTCCTTGATTTGGTAACTCAACTAGACAAAAGAAAAAAAAAATTATAAAGTTTTCTACAAAACTCAAAAACAGACCTAACCCATTTTTCACATGCCGTTGCATTTTTGTGCTAATTTCAAGAATATCTGAATAGGGGTTTTGTTCTTTGGGTGGAGAAAGAAAAAGAAAGCCCAGATGAAGAAATCTTCAAATCAGAACCCTAATCACCCATCTCCTTCAACTCCTTCATCACCCATCAAGCGATCAGCCATTGAAACAGACAATTCCTCAGCAATGCACTCAAAAGGGGAAAACAAAGTTAACGGTTTATTGAGTGCTAACACTGGTAAAGCGATCGCCTTTCTTGCACTTACAAGTTCGAAAAAACGTAAAAGACATGAACTTTTCATACGACAGATGAAATCATGAAAAGGGTCGACTGATCTGATATTACAAAGGGCAACAGAAGCGTCAAAATTGAGTAACGAAGAGACACTACCAGAAGATCAAACCAAATGCCCTATTCTAATTACAGATGCTTGAGAACAGAGATTTACCTGGAAATCAGCCACAAATGAAGTCGCTCGATGGAAGAGCGCCTCGTAAAATCAGCGAGCGGCTCCGGTTAGGACATGTTGACTGAAACTTGGACTGAAATTTTGGAGAAAGGGAAAGAGGAGGAAGAAGGGTCGGACAGAGTCAAGGGTTTTAGGGTAACAAGATTGGATATACTAGTAAGTAAAATAGGGTAAAATACAGAAAACCACCCTTTATTTAGTGTTGTTTGCAAAAAATCACACTTTATATCACATTTTATAAAAAATCACCCCTTATTTATATTCTGTTTTCCTTCAACCACCCTATTTTATTTTCCATCCAATTTAACGTTAAATAAAAGATCAAAAGACCCAATTGCCGGAAAAAAAACTCTCGAATTGACAAGGGAATTCACGATTCTCTTCGAATCCTCTGACTTTAATTTTCAATGAAAACTCTCACTATGGAGTCGAGAACCCTCGGTACCCGTTCGTCTCCCTCCCGATCTCCAATTGGCGAGCGAATTCGAGATCAAAGACGTATCTAGTTTTTAGATCTGACGATGGTTGAACAAGATCGATGAACTCGTAACTTCTGGCGTTGAGGTTTCCGTTGGGATTGAACGCCGACGTTATAGCCGATTTGCTGCAACTCGCATGTAAGCCAACACGTTGCGATTGATTGCCGATTTGTTCTGGATGAAGAGAGAACGCCACAACCACTCTCGAAACTCATCTGATCAGATCCGTACGGAACATACCGAGTACCGCCATTAATCCACATCGTCGGTTTGATTACATCTTGGATCAGAGAGGTAGTATCGGAGGCTAGCTAAGAATCCGGAATTCGATTAACCGTCTTCTAGAAAAGTTGAAGAGGAGATTCGGAGTATGTGGATGAAGAAGAAGATGAAACCAAAGGTCTCTCTTGAAGCTTCCCGTTGAAAGGAGTTGAGGAATTTGCCTGTTGTCATAAAGGGATGGAGAATTTCAGGGAGGAATTTGACCTCCTTCGTGCACCAGGGGCAATTGTGTCTTTGTATTTTCATTTAACGGTAAATTGGATGGAAAGTGTGGTTGGATGAAAACGGAATATAAATAATGGGTGGTTTTATGTAAAATGTGATATAAAGGGTGGTTTTTTGCAAACAGCCTAAAATAAAGGGTGATTTTCTGTATTTTACCCAGTAAAATAAGTAAAATAAGGGTATATTGTAGTGTAATGTAAATGCCAATCGGGTGATGCTCTTGCACAATGGGCGTTTAGCCTTAAGCCCTTAATTCTCTCCTTACTTTTCATAATGTGTTGTCTAATAATTTATATGTTTTAATCTCTTCTGATTTCATAGGTCATAACGACCAGACTCCTAATGTTTAAGCAATAAAATATGCTCTATCGTTTGCTAAAAAAAATAGTGTAACAAGTTTCAAATAAAAAAATTTGATAAGAAAATGTTTCAAATTAAAATTAAATAAAATTATCATATCTAGCTATATAAGTCTTGATGTAATTAAATGTTGATGATTAAAAACCCAATTTCAGTTATTTTTAGAGCAAAAATGAGAGTTAATGGGACGTACATACATGTAAGAAATTGTTGATGGTCCGACGCTGAGAATAATCAAACCAGTACATTAATATCAAATGAATGTCACGGAATATATGACTTTATTACAACATAATATACTTAAAAAACAATGCAAACTAATGATAATAGAACAATATTGTTACATTTTCTACCCAAAAAAAAAGAGAACATTGTTACATAATGATAATCATATCCCAATCTTCAAACAATATTTATTACCGGCAACGATGTGCCTGAATAGTATAAGAACGGCCTCAAACTAGGCCAATATAAGTTACCCGGATGAGGATGAATGGATTTATTTCTTCTTGTAGTAGGAAGGTGGAGGAGAGTTATAGTATGAAGGCGGTGAATAGTATTTAGGGGGCGAGTATGTAGGAGGAGAGTAAGAGTACGAAGGTGGGGAGTATGTTGGAGGTGAGTACGTAGGTGGAGAGTAGTAGTATGAAGGCGGAGAGTATGTTGGAGGTGAGTAATATTTCGGTGGTGAGTATGTAGGAGGAGAGTAATAGTACGGAGATGGGGAGTAGTATTTGGGCGGTGAGTACATAGGAGGAGAGTAATAGTATGGAGATGGGGAGTAGTATTTTGGCGGTGAGTAAGTCGGGGGAGAATAGTAATACTGAGGTGGGGAGTAGTATTTTGGCGATGAATAAGAAGGGGGAGAGTAGTAATATTGAGGCGGGGAGTAGTACTTGGGCGGTGAGTAAGTCGGGGGAGAATAGTATTGAGGTGGAGAGTAGTATTTGGGTGGTGAGTAAGTCGGGGGAGAGTAGTATTGAGGTGGAGAATAATATTTGGGCGGGGAGTAAGTCGGGGGAGAGTAGTATTTGGGCGGTGAGTAAATTGGAGGAGAGTAGTACTGAGGCGGAGAGTAGTATTTGGGTGGTGAGTAAGTCGGGGGAGAGTAGTATTGAGGTGGAGAATAGTATTTGGGTGGGGAGTATGATGGAGTAGAATAGTAGTATGGAGGCGATGAGTAGTACTTAGGAGGAGAGTATGACGGCGGTGAATAGTAAGTTGGAGGTGAGTATGAAGGCGGAGAGTAGTATTTCGGTGGTGAGTAGTACGATGGAGGTGAATATGTAGGTGGAGAGTAACTGTACGGTGGAGATTTGTAGTCAGGTGAAGGAGAGTATTCGCTAGCCATGGCAACGGTTGCCACCAAGCTCAAAACCACCACATAGGCCACAATGCTCGAAATTGTGGCCATTATGCCCTAAAACCGACGAAGTAAGAGAGGTTTTGGACGAGCAAGAAAATCTTTGAAGTTGTAGTTGATGTGTGTTTGTTTGATTGTAAAATTTTGACAAAACTTAAAAGAACTTATATAGTGGTATTTGAGTTTCTCCAACAATGAAATGGTCTTGTTAATGTCTAATTGTCTATTCATGTGACATGTGCATATGAATATTAACGTGACTACTTCCCGATGTTGAATTGGTTTAAGATTTTGCATTGATCTAGTTATAAATTACAAGGTGTTACATCATAAACAAAGTCAAATATAATTATTAGTTGTAAAGCAGTTTTACAGAGCTTATATATATATATATATATATATATATATTGGTTCATAGGAGGCACTCATGCCATTACAACAGGGAGGAGGGATTCGAACTCATGACCTAATGATCACGGACGTCATCACCTACCATCTAGACTGGAGAGGCTTGACACAGAACTTATATATTAATTGCTGTTTTTTTTATAGATATTGTGTGTTGTTATGCCTATAATGAATTAAAGACTAAATATCACACATTGAAGTTGTCCAAGAAATTTGAGCTATTTTGTAGCATTTTTCTATGTTTGATATCGATTAGGTGAACTTTTCCTATGTATAGATTATTTACTACTACATAATGTTTAAAATGGTCGTCGTAGGTGATGATAAAGTATTAGTTGAAGTTGTCACTATTTGATTATTGCAAAGTTTGAATATGAATAAATTCGAAATGGAGATGTGTCTAGATTGAATAAACAATATTTTTCAATTTATTTTTAATCAAATAAATTATGATATACAATTAAATAATTTTTTTAAAGAAATGTATCCTAATTTAATTTGTAAGATATTTAAATAGGATAATAGTATTATATTTGGGATTTCTCTTACGAAAAAGTCTGAAAAAATGACATTTTGAATTCAAACACCCTATTTGAAAACATCGCGCAAGATTGTATTTATATATTTTTGGCTGAAAGATTGTATTTATATTAATTACAAGCTTATTCAAAAGAAAAATTCTTAGCTCAATTTTTGAAGCTAGCGGTGCTAAAAATATACTCCCACTATTAAACTAAACTTGTCGTTTTACAGTTTATCTTAAAAATTAACGAAATTGTTTAATTTGACTTAAATATCCTCCATTTTTTTAAGATCTTTTATCATATTTTATAGATTTATGTAAATATTTTTAATTAGCAAGGATATTATTAGAAAAAATGAGCTAAATAAGTTAAATCACAACTTTTATCGAACAAAAATGTACAACTAGTTCCTGAAGTGATCACGTTTCTACCATATTTATGTAGTAACGTACAAACTTATACCCATTCTGAACTTCGTGTCTTTATCAATAAAAATGTCCTAATCTGATTTTTGGTCAGCTTAATGTTCCTACTCAAAAAAAAAATCAACACACTCATTTCTTTAAATGGGCCTAAATTAATTTTGCATATATGTGGCCATGGATGGAGCAGGGACGGACAACCGAGGTTATTTAGCTATAGAAAATGGGTGGCTCAACCGCCTCAACAGGTCGACCCGTAATTCGTCAGATCAAATAGGTTAAAATAATTCATTTGACTTGTGATCTGCTTGATTCTTTTAATCTATTCCGTTTGATTATGGGCCATTTTAAACCTGTTTATCCTATTTAAACAAAAAAAAACCGACTACTTACAATTAGTTCAAAGATTTTAAGGTTTTAATGTATATATTATAAAGAGAAAATATTATTATACTATTATTAAAATATTAAAATATAATACTACAGGTCGAACCGTAACCAATTCCAAAAATGTGACCAACGTACTCGTACAAGTTGGGTCGGATTACGAATAATTACGGGTTAGATCGGATTATGAATCATTGGGTCATTTAAGTCACCCTATGAAAATCAAGACTTCCATAAGTGTTTAGCGTGCGTAGTTGATGGGGACTTAGGAACCCTGTCATGTACGTGTAAGTAATTATGGTGATTTTGAGTCTATTTAGGGGTCATGGTTTCATGTGTTTTCCTAGGAAAATCTCACAAATCTACCCTTTGTTTTTTTTAACACGAAATAGCTTGTTATTTTTAGAAGTTGCATCATATAAAAACATGAGCTCATGAGAGAAATAAAAACATACGAGGGGTCGTCTGATCTTGAAAAATTAATGGACAATTTTCATTCATTTTTAGTTCCATGGTTGTTCTTGCTTGATCCTGATCTTTATTTTTAAAATAAAGTTACCATTTTTTTTGTCAATTTATTATATAACGCTTCAATCTTTGATCTATTATATGACACTTTTGTTTTTTTGTGTCTTTTTATTCGTATATGTGTGACATTTTGTTTATGATAAAGTGTCTTATAATAGATCAAAGACCGTGTCGTTATACATGAAGCCTATAAGCTAAAACCATTTTCACAAGATTATGCACACACTTTATTCATATTAACTAACTCTTAGTTTATTATAGTGACTAATAGTAAAACTACCAAGTAGCACTGAACTTAACCTCAAATTGTCAATCACACTCCATGATTAATTATGGGGTTCATAATTCAAAAAAAGAAATAAGAGAGGGATTCAAAGTCGAGTATAATTACAACATTAATTAAAATATATAATAAGATACAATATATGACTTTCATATTAATATATCAAGTACATGAACACAAATTAAACTACAATACTAAGGTATAAAATGCTATTACACAAACATAATTATCTCAATCTGCAATCAAGGGTAACTATATATCAACAATGGTTAATTGAACAAGTTTGCAACATACGCGACCTTGTTGTTATTTCATCCAAACTAAATTGAATAAGTTATTTCTTCTTGTAGTAGGGAGGTGGTGGAGACGTGTAGTAGTATGGAGGGTAGTATGGGGGAGAGTTATAGTATGAAGGTGGAGAGTAGTAAGAAGGCGGTGAGTAGTATTTAGGAGGAGAGTATGTAGGAGGAGAATAATAGTACGAAGGAGGGGAATAATATGTCGGTAGAGAGTATGCAGGCGGGGAGTAGTAGTATGGAGGAGGCGAATAGTATTTCGGTGGAGAGTATGTAGGGGGAGAATAGTATGTTGGAGGTGAGTAAGTGGGAGGTGAGTAGTAGTATGGCGATGGAGAGTAGTACTTGGGGGGTGAGTATGAAGGAGGGGAGTAGTATGTCGGAGGAGAGTATGATTTGGGAGGAGAATAAGTCGGGGGAGAATAATAGTATGGTGGCGGAGAGTAGTATTTTGGAGGAGAATATGTGGGAGGGGAGTAAGAGTATGATGGCGGTGAGTAATACTTAGGAGGTGAATATGTGGGAGGATAATAGTATGTTGGAGGTGAGTATGAAGGAGGAGAATAAGATGGCGGTGAGTAATACTTGGGTGGTGAATACGTGGGAGGAGAATAGTATGTTGGAGGCGAGTATGAAGGAGGAGAATATGCTGGTGGTGAGTAGTACTTAGGGGGTGAATATGTGGGCGTTGGAGGCGAGTATGAAGGAGGAGAATAAGTTGGCGGTGAGTAATACTTAGGAGGCGAATATGTGGGAGGGGAATAGTATGTTGGAGGCGAGTATGAAGGAGGAGAATATGCTGGCGGTGAGTAATACTTAGGAGGCGAATATGTAGGAGGAGAATAGTATGTTGGAGGCGAGTATGAAGGTGGAGAATATGCTGGCGGTGAGTAATACTTAGGAGGCGAATATGTGGGAGGGGAATAGTACGATGGCGGTGAGTAATATTTTGGAGGTGAGTATGAAGGCGGGGAGTAATATGTAGGAGGAGAATAGTAGTATGAAGGCGGTGAGTAGTATGGCGGCGATTTGTAGTAATATGGCGGGGAATTGTAGGATGGTGGTGGTGGTGAGTAGTAATAGTATGGGGGCGAATAGTAGCTATATGGTGGTAGGGATTTGTAGTCCGATGGAGGGGAGTAATCGACGGCCATGGCAAAAGTGGCCATGAAGCTTAGAATCATAGCAAAGGCCACATACCTCAAGATCGTCGCCATGGTGCTCGTTGATTCACGAGCGAGGAGGAGATTTTTCGATGATCAAGACAATGTTCAATTTGTTAGTTGATATTGTCTTTGTGTTTGGAAGTAGTTTGATTGTGTGTTTTTGAATGAAGTTCCAATGGCTTATATAGTGGTGCTTTGAAACTCTAGAACAATGAAATGGTCAAATTCATGTCCATTCATAATACGTTGGATAAGGATATGAAAGATTAGATATTACAAGTAGTGTGTGAAATGTGTATAGATATAAGAACATTTCCACATTTTAAATTGGATTGATATTTGCAATTGATTTGGTTAATAAATTGGTGAAGATGTTACATCATGATAAGCCAATAATTATAACTAGTCGTGAATTGTGTGAGGTAATATGTACGTTAATACATGACAATGTAATTTGATGATGAAATCTTTCTCAACATTGTTCTCATCGTTGTTTCGGATTTCACATTCAAATTTGAAATTTCAGATGATAAAAAATTATCATTTTGTATAAATAGTACCTTAATTATTATTTAAATTCGGATTTGTAAACTAGTCATAAAACGAACAAACTAGATAAATTGGTTTGCGCCAACCAGCTCGACCAACTAGATAAATTAGATTAACTTGACAATTTACCGTGTTTAATTTGTACAAACAAGGACTCAACTTTAGTGTGTTATTTTTATTAATTTAATAGTTAGTAAAATAACGCAATTAATTAGATGAAATGTCAGGACTTGTCCAAGAAATAAAAACTTGGTTGATTAACATACTTCTATGGACTCAATAAAAAATTGGCTGATGTTGCAATTTTTCACAAGCTACATATAAAAAATGCAAGTTTTATTGTTTCAAATAAAAAGTTTTGAAGGTAATTTTAAATATAAGGTTATCTTGCATCTTCATACAAACCCTATTGGATATATGACTTTGTAGTAAACTAGTTCTAATGTAGATGAACAATATTTTTCATTTGGTGAAAAAAAGTGAATTGAACCCAATTGAAAAATCTCATTATAGTAAAAGCTCGGAGAGGTAAGTTTTTAAATAAAGCTAGTTCTTTTAAAACTATTTACACAACAATTAGATATTAACTAATAACAATATAATTGTATAAAAATATATAGTTAGTTGAAGGATCAATTCACTCATTACATGTAAACATAATTCATCATATATCTATGATTAATTATAAGCTAATTTTCAAACAATATAAAAGAAGAAATGACTTTTTCTACCAAAAGAAGAAGAAATTAGTTGAAAAGGCCCTATAAAGAAAAGGTCAACCACAAACTTCAATCTATTTGGAATATGACATCACTTTTTTTTAATAATTATCTATTTTTAGTAAGAATCGATTAGGTTTATAACCTTTTATTTGAAAGATAGACGAAGTTAAAAAGTTTGAAGCTCTGACAATAGATGAGGTTATATCTTTTTAAAAAGTAAATTGATTAGAGAAATTGATATTGAGAGATTCTATTTTAAAATAGGGTCACTAAGTGTCCGTTCAATCGTAGAGCGGCAATGGTTGATTGAACCAAACGAGCCAAAGGTAAGAAAAATAAAATAAAATAAAGGATATTAATTCATTTAACAATATAAAAAATGTGACAAATCAGTAATCAATATAGTATATCATAAGACGGCTAGAATGTTCACAATTTGATTTTCAATTTTTATTTTACTATACAAATTGGGTGGTATCAACAACCACTTTGTCTAGTAGAATGAGATACTAGGTCTCTTAAGCGTTTATTCAAAAGGCGCGAAGTTTGAATTTTTCTAACGACGTGTACAGAGAAAGTGAATTAGAAACATCTCCCCCATCAATAGACCTTTGCAATACCCGAAATGAATTAGTGTTCAATCCAAATGAATCGGGGATATATCTTGGAAAACTATAAAAATAACTTGGGTGGTGGTGTCATAACAAATCCCCAAAAAAAATTATTTAAAAACTTTTAATTTTACAGACTATTATTAGAAAAATATGTTTTAATGAGTGGCTACTACTTTCATGCAATTTGTCAAAATTTTACTTTGTAGCTAAGCCAAAAGTATTATGTAATATATGATGCTTGACAATGACAATTGTCTTTTCAAGGTTATAACAAATTAATATATTGGTACAAATATAGGAAATGTGAATAGAAAATTTTACTTTGTAGTTTATAATACACTCTATATTAGTTAAAAAATTATCTTATCCACCTCATTTTCCATATAAAAATAGACTTGTAACTACCTATTTTTTTTTCTTTAAAGTGCTTGTTTGTTTAATGCAGAATGTATAATTCCAAAGTATTTAATTCATGTGAATTAATTATAAGAATTTGCAAATAATAAGAATTTATAAAACATGTTTGGTAAAAAAATTATTTCCTAAAAAATTATGTAGGAAGAAAATCTTACCCACTCTCCCCTATGTAATTAAGTTAGTTTAAAATGCAAAAATTGGAAAATCCATTGAAGTTAAAATTCACGTGGGTTTTCAACCAAACACATGTATTTTATTGACTTTTTTGGAATTTTTCCATTTCATGTGAATTCATGTGATAACCAAAAATGCATTTTCTTTCACTCCCTTATAGGAACACAAATAATAAAGTTGCAAGTCACCAAGAAAATTTTTCGTCAATACATCATGGTAATAAAGTGGACTACTTTTATTAAAACGTACTAGGTGAGCAAAAATACATGATCCATTGATTCGATCCGATAAAATCCGGATCTGAATAGATCACATAATTTTCTATCCTTATCCATCTGACCCGGGATTTTTTTCCGAATAGTTGGACCGAATACGGATCGGGATTTTGAAGTAATCGGATATCCGGTACTATATATATATTTTTTGAAAAATGCACATTAATACTAAGTAGCATAGATGTTTGAATGAGTATTTTCTAAAATTTCAACTCATTAAGGGTTCAATTCTCCGCAATAATGTAAACTTTCTCTTAAAATTTAACCGAATCGACGAATATTCGATTCCGATATTCGTCAATCATGCATATTAATTGTGCCTAAATAAAAAAGTAGTAGAAATATTTTTTCAAAACAGATAGTTCAGATATCCGGTACCGGATATCCGTTCAAAATGGATATTTCTTAACGGATATCCAACAATTAACGGATCAGATACGGATCAAGATTTTAAGAGAAAAAATTTACTGGATATCCAACAATTAACGGATCAGATACGGATCAATATTTTAAGAGAAAATTTTTACCGGATATCCGATATACCGGACCGGATCGGATATATCCATTTGTTCAGCCCCAGTACTTACGCACCCATAATATGAAGTTGATTCCAATGAAAATAAGGTTATACTAAAAATTGAAAATATATATGGTCTATTAGATTAACAAGAGCAATTATCCAAATTAAAAGTGGGCTAAATTTGAAAAACGGGGTAAAAAGTGGATATGGTGGCAATTTTTTAAATACTATATACAAACCCAAAATCGCCTTTTACTTTCTATTGAAAAGAATGAACAACTTTCGTGAAAACACTCCCTCTCGAATGGAACGAACGCTCGTCTCCCCTCTCTTTCATCAACATTCAATTTTCATCACAAATGCTCAAAAGAAGCATCAAATTGAAGTTCAACATCATTTCAATGGCAGATGATAAGTAAGGATCTTCGATGGGTTGAAAAGAAGGTATAATTTCTCTTTCGATTTTTTGGATTTTGGGGTTCATTATTAGGATTTTTTATTCAAGGTTTGAATTGATTTTAGGGTTCATTAGGAGGATTTGAGAGGATTTAGGGGCCGGATCTAATTCTCTGTTTTGGATAATTAAGCTGTTTAATGAAACATGAAGGATGGTTTGCTTAATTTTATTTAGTTAATGCCATGAGTACTATAGGCGTCGATCTCGCTTAACAGTCAATACATTGCACTTGTGAATTGCTGATATTCACGTTTATAATTAGATTTTGAGTGGATCATGGTGGATTATTGTGTGGTTAATTGTTGAATGAATGAAGGATGAGTGCATACTATACATGTTTTTGATCGCATGCAATTTGCCTTTGTTGTAGTAGTTCTTGTTGGTTAGTTTTGATGACTTTTTATGAACCCTGGAATTAGACGATCTAATTCTTGTTGGTTAAATCTAGGTTCATGTATTTCACATGAGTGTTCTTATATAACACTAAGGGTTGTGGACCAAGTGCACAGAGGCGGAGGAATACATGGAATTACATTTTGTAAACTAGTGAACTAGAAAGACATGGAATGATATTTTGTAAACTAGAAGTTTTGAATTTTATGTCGGTGATAGTAGAAAACTAGAAAGACATGAAATGACATTTTGTAAGCAGGTTTTAAACTATTTTATGGATAAAGTTAGAGACCCATTTTAGTCAGGTTCATATTTATTATGTCAATGTTTATTATGCAATCTTATACAGGTGTTTAAGGCTAGTGGTTTTTTTTTTGAATATTTAGTGCGATATTTTGTTAATGACAAAGTGTTCTATAATAGAGCAAAGTGTTATATACATGAAAGCCTATGTGCTAAAACCCCTTTCAAAAGATGGGGGGTAATGGATTTTTTTTTTGAATGATCAAGGATAATTATGCACACGCTTTATTCATATTAGCTCACTCTTAGTTTATTATAGTGACTAATAGTAAAACTACCTAGTAGTGTCAAACTTGACCTCAACTTGCCAATCACCCTCCACGATTAGTTGTTAGGAGTCATGAGTTCGGTTCCCTTGGAACTGGGGAATCGAGCAGAAAAAACCAGTCGGTTTTGAATCCGAAACCGGGGGTCGTCAATCGGTTCCCGTCCCGTTTCCACGTTCCTTGGAACCGGGGAACCGACGGTTTCTATTCTGAAACCAGTGGAACCGGGGGTCAAACGGTTTGGATCCCAGTTCCACGTTCCTTGGAACTGGAGAACTGGATGTTCCTTTTCTGGTTCCAAAACCAACGATTCTACTGTTTATTTAAATATTATTTAAAGAAAATTAAAATTAACTTTTCTGATTTTAAGGTTTTTGTTAAAGTTAAAGTTTCAAGTTTAGTTTCGATGTTGGATCTAGTTAAAATAAAGTGTTTCGATACACTAATTTTACTTAATCTTAAGTTTAATATTTTTTAACTTAATTTTTTTAATAAATACTCCTGAAACCGTCCTCGAAACCGACGGGAACCAAAACAGAACCGAGGAACCAGAGGTTAGCTGGTCCCGGTTCTGGAACTCTGAAATAGCCAATTTTGAAACCAGACCCGTGATTAGTTGTTAGCATTTTGGCAACCATGGCATAGGTCAAAAAATGAAAAGAAAGATATAAGAGAGGGATTCAAAGTTTAGTATAATTAGAAGCATTAATTAAAATATATAACAACATATAATATATGACTTACATAGTAATGCATCAAGTACATGAACACAAACTACAATACTAAGGTATAAATTGCTTTAGCACAAATATATTTATCTCAATCTCCAATCAAGGGTAACTATCAATAACGGTTAATTGAACAAGTTTGCAACATACGCGACCTTGTTGTTATTTCATCGAAACTAAATTGAATAGATTATTTCTTCTTGTAGTAGGGAGGTGGTGGAGACGTGTAGTAGTATGGAGGGTAGTAAGGGGGAGAGTTATAGTATGAAGGTGGAGAGTAGTAAGAAGGCGGTGAGTAGTATTTAGGAGGAGAGTACGTAGGAGGAGAATAATAGTACGAAGGAGGGGAATAATATGTCGGTGGAGAGTATGTGGGCGGGGAGTAGTAGTATGAAGGAGGTGAGTAGTATTTCGGTGGAGAGTATGTGGGGGGAGAATAATATGTTGGAGGTGAGTAGTAGTATGGCGATGAAGAGTAGTACTTAGGGGGAGAGTATGAAGGTGGGGAGTACGATTTGGGAGGAGAATAAGTCGGGGGAGAATAATAGTATGGTGGTGAAGAGTAGTATTTTGGAGGTGAATATGTGGGTGGGGAATAAGAGTATGATGGCGGCGAGTAATACTTAGGAGGTGAATATGTGGGAGGAGAATAGTACGTTGGAGGTGAGTATGAAGGAGGAGAATATGATGGCGGTGAGTAATACTTTGGAGGTGAATATGTGGGAGGAGAATAGTAGGTTGGTGGCGAGTATGAAGGAGGAGAATACGATGGCGGTGAGTAATAATTAGGAGGCGAATATGTAGGAGGAGAATAGTACGTTGGAGGCGAGTATGAAGGAGGAGAATATGTTGGCGGTGAGTAATACTTTGGAGGTGAATATGTGGGAGGAGAATAGTAGGTTGGTGGCGAGTATGAAGGAGGAGAATACGATGGCGGTGAGTAATACTTAGGAGGCGAATATGTAGGAGGAGAATAGTACGTTGGAGGCGAGTATGCAGGAGGAGAATATGTTGGTGGCAAGTAATACTTTGGAGGCGAGTATGAGGGAGGAGAATAGTATGTTGGAGGCGAGTATGAAGGAGGAGAATATGTTGGTGGTGAGTAATACTTAGGAGGCGAATATGTGGGAGGGGAATAGTACGGAGACGGTGAGTAATATTTTGGAGGTGAGTATGAAGGCGGAGAGTAATATGTAGGAGGAGAATAGTAGTATGAAGGCGGTGAGTAGTATGGCGGTGATTTATAGTAATATGGTGGGGAGTTGTAGTATGGTGGTGGTGGTGAATAGTAATAGTATGGAGGCGAATAGTAACTATACGGTGGTGGAGATTTGTAGTCCGGTGAAGGGGAGTAATCGGCTGCCATGGCGAAAGTGGCCATGAAGCTCAAAACCATAGCAAAGGCCACATACTTCAAGATTGTCGCCATGGTGCTCGTTGATTCACGAGCGAGGAGGAGATTTTTCGATGACGAAGACGATATTCAATTTGTTAGTTGATTCTTTGTGTTGGGAATTGAACTAGTTTGATTGTGTGTTTTTTGAATGAAGTTCAAATGGCTTATATAGTGGTGTTTTGAGACTCGAGAACAATGAAATGATCATATTCATGTCCATTCATTAAACGTTGGACAAGGATATTAAAGATTAGATATTGCAAGTAGTATGTGTAAGAGCATTTCCAAACATTGAATTGGATTGACATTGCAATTGATTTGGTTAATTAATTAGTGAAAATGTTACATCATGATAAACCAATAACAATAATTAATCGTGACTTGTGAGACGATACGTTAATACATGGCATGATTAAATTTAATGATCTAATCTTCCCGACATTGTTCACATCTTTGTTTTTCGCTTTTCACATTCAAATTTATAATTTCATTAGATGATTAAAAAATCTCGTTTAGTATATAAACCGTACCTTACCATTTAAATTTGTTGTACAAAGATATAATTTACAATGTTTTTTTTTGAAAAGAGAATCATCTATATATGGTGAACCCCATATTTGTAAACTATTCGAAAAAATTAATGAATTATGCATACCGGTTTGCGCCGACCAACTCAATGAAAAGGGAATAGTACGAGTCAATAAAAAGAGAAATTATATCAACTTAAATAAGTTAAAAGTTGTTTTCGGGCATCTAGTCAAACGGTTAAGCATCCAAGAAAAATTATATAGTTTTTTTTCAAAATTATTTACACAACAATTAGATATTAACTAATAATACTATAATTGTATAAAAATAGTTAGTTGATCGATCAAATCACTCATTACCTGTAAGCATAATTAATCATATGTCTATTGTTAATTATAAGCTAATTGTCAAACTATATAAAAGAAGTGAGTTTTTGGACCAAAAAAGAAGAAGAAATGAGTTGAAAAGGCCATATAAAGAAAAGGTCAACCAAAAACTTCTTCAAATCATCTTGATTAATTCCAGTAAAATACCAATACAAATCTATTTGGAATATGACCTCATTCTTCTAAACATTTATCTAATTTTAGTAAGAACCGGTTAGGTTTTTATAAAAAAAATATTTGGGATATACACGGAGTTGAAAAGTTGAAATTCTTGAAAATAGACGAGGTTGTACTGTTTTGAAAAGCAAATTGATTGAAAAAATCGATATTGAAAGGTTCACTTTTGAAATGGAGCTACTAAGTATCCGGTTCAAACGTAAAGAGCTAAATGAAGTCCTGAGAATGAACCCAATTCGAATAGCAATGAAGGCGAGTGACAGTCTCACTTCTTTTATGGTCATTTTCGAGAAGAAGAGCCATGATCGACTGAACCGGGCGAGTCAAACGAAAAAAAGAAAAGAAGTTGATTCATTTAACAATATTAAGTATGTGACAAATCACTAATCTGGATTATGTATATATCATAAAACGACTAGAATGGGCAGAATACATCAACAGACACCTGTACTTATAACTTTTTTTCCCTAAGCCCCCCGTAATATGAAATGTTCAAATAAATACCTAAACTTAATTAAATTTGTTCGTTCAAACACAACTCATTGAGGTGAAACTTACGCGCGCTGACGTGGAATTAATTTGTGCCATGTGGATAATTTAATTAAATTTATTAATTTTAACAAAAGAAAAATATAAACATTTTTTTCTTTTTCTTTTCTTGATCTTTTATTCAATGAACAACAGAGAATCGGGATGGAACGAAGGCCTCCAATCTTCACCGCCGACACATCTTCTCTTCCTCGTCAAATACAAATTTTTCACCGACGAACTCCATTCTCCATTCTTCATCCACATGCCCCATTCTTCACCGACGACATTCTTCACCACCGACAGATCTGGAGGTCACAACCCTGCCCTCAAATCTAGAGTTCTCAACCAAACACATCTTCTCTGCCTCGTCAACTACAATTCGAAATCTGGAGGTGGTCTCCATTCTTCACCGCCGACAGATCTGGAGTCTCAACCCCCACCCTCAAATCTGGAGCCCAACACACCTCATAAAACCCTAGAAATCTCAAATCCAAACACGCCTGCAATCTCAACAAGATCCATGGACGAGAACCCTAGAAAGAGGGGAATTGGGAACGAGAAATTGAAAAGCGGGATTATCAAGAAGGTATGCCAGCGGTGAAGATTTCTTTCTCCCGAGTCCGTGTTCCGTCTTGATCCATTGGCGGTTTTGATTTCTTTCTCCGAGTCCGTGTTGAATGAACTTGTGACCTTCCTTCTTCCCCTCTCTGGTTCCTTCTTTCTTGGGTTGTTTATCAGTTGAAAGAACTTGTGAGATCCGTCGGCGATTTTCAGTTGAATGAAATTGGCCCTCCTTCTTAGGACTCTTTATCAGTTGAATGAACTTGTGACCTTCCTCCCTAAATCTCTCTCGTTCTTCCTTCTTAGAGTTGTTTAAAGTTTAAAGAATTTGTGAGATCTAGATCTGGGGAGATATTCCAGATCTGAGAAAAAAAGAAGGGAATTCTGGATGTTGTGAGAAAAAAAAAGGAAAAAAGAAAGAAAAAGAAGGGATAAAAGAAAAGTAATAAAAGAAGGTAGAAAATTAATTTTTTTTTATGCTTTTACATATTTAAAAATAAATAAGAAAAAGGGAAATTGAAAAAAAAATCCATGTCAGCGAATTGAAATTATTAACTCGCCCAAAGTGTTGATTGACCTTCACGCGCTCCGCCATGTCAGCTTAAAGTGTTTGATTGAACAAATTTAAGTAAGTTGAGGTGTTTCTTTGAAACTTTCATAGTACGGGGGGCTGAGGGAAAAAAAGTTATAAGTACAGGTGTCTGTTGATGTATTCTGCCGGCAAGAATGTTCATATTAAAGTTTTCAATCTTCTTCATTTTACTAGGGCGTTGCCATGAGAAATCCCAAAAACGGGTTATTTACAAACTTTTTACTTTTAAGGACGGATTTTAGAAAGACTGTCCATTCATTCAATGAGATCCAAACATACAAGATGATCAACCCCCACGGAGAGCACATAATTAAAAGTTAATTCATCCCTAAGTTAGGGATGAATTAACTTTTAATTCATAGCTCCCGGTGTTAGGGACCCTAACACCGGGAGCTATCATAGCAAGAGTATGAGAAAAAACATTACCCTCACGTTTTACATGAAGCAGTTGAAAAGAAACAAAAAATTGGATAAGAAATCTAATATCATCAAATAGCAAGCAACCATTGGACAAGATAGGGGTAGAAGAATGAAAGTCTTGCACAACAAGAAGAGCACCAGTGTCCAAAATGACATCAGCATACCCTCGACTCAGCCTCCTCAACCCCAACTTTAACCGCTAAAATTTCTGCAAAACCAACTGGCCAACCAAAAGCAAAATGTTTCACCTTAGCCCCTAAAACAAGGTCAAGATGATTCCTCAAAACAACCATAACCCCTGTTCCATTACCAACAATAGAAGTATCAATATTTTTTACCTTGATAATTTCCTATGAAAGTGCCAACCAAAAAGGGGCAGGAGAAGGAATAATCAGCCTTGACAAAACATTATGCAACTGATGGGAACACCCCTCTTAAAAAATCACCAACCAAGCGACGATAGCCTTTACAAATCAAACGGGATATTCATTGGCGAATAATTGAAAAGATTTTGCCTTCGGACATCTAATTAAATGATGGTTAAGCCTCAAAGGTAATACTCAGAGGTTTTCAGTTCGACTCTCATGCACAGTGCCCTCACTAAAAATAAAAAATTGAAAAGAGTTTTCGACATTTCCATGCAATCCAATTGCATGATGACAAAAAAATAATCTTCAACAGCTGTCATCCTATCTAAAGCATAAACTTGACAAATAAAAAGCATAAACTTAGACAAATAAAAAAGTTTTATGTACTTAGTACTTGACTTCCTTCGACCAAAAAAATGTACTTATGAACTTATAATATTAAGATTTTCGTAATTAAAACATTATTTTCAATAATATTCTCTTTTTATTTGGTCACAGAACAAACTGTTTCAGGCCCAAAAGGCCCAATAGCCTCTCAACCAGATAATTGGCCCAATAACATTAATCGAGTGATCAATCTCATCTTCCGATCTCTCACTCACCCCCAACCCCGATTCTCTGTCGTGAAACTGAAAAACCCTAGAACTTTTGAATTCTCAGGCTCAGCGAAAGCAAGGAAGCCATGTTCAATCTCTGCAAAAGGATCGTCTCGTCCGATCCCGCGTCTCGGATCCTCTCAGGTTCTACTGATTTCCCCATTTCTTATGTAAATAACTCCGTTGCAATTTCTGTTCTCATTTTCTGGTTTCATGCTTGTATGTTTCAGCTTGCAACCATAGAAATCAGAACTTTTTAAGTTTGTTTTTCGATTTCGTTTCCTTATTCGGATAGCCAAAACCTAGAATCAGTACTAGCTGTGATGGTTTAGCTTGATAGTATCGAAATTGTGGACCTCTGAATTTCTTTTAGGTCAATATTCCGATAGCTTCGTTAAGCTGATTCAGTATTGAATGTCAATTTTAATGTACTTTTTGAGAAATTCGTTGGTATTTCAGGGGCATTTTATAGGTTTACTGAATGGATTGGAACATTGAGAGGTTTACTGAATCAGATTTGCTATAATTTTTTGACTTATGTCTTATCAGTACAGAATTCTTTTCTATTAGTGAAAGATTTATGACAATACAGTTGGGCTTGTCATTAACTTACAATTACAAGGTCATGTGTAATGTATTGTTATGATTGAGATTGTAGGACACATCATTCCAATTAGATGATATTAGAGTCCTCTTGATAAGCTAACTAAGATCGATCTTTTCATCATCTTGGAATGAAGATTAGGAAACTTTAAATTTCATATTCCATGAAGTATCCGAAATCTTACGAGTTTTATCCAATTTGTCATTACAATTGCCAGCAAAAAAAATGGTAGACTACCATTAGATGAAGAAATACAGGATGATAATTTCTGTTATTATTGATGAGAAATGACATCTTGTAGAATCATGCAAGACACCAGATAGTAGAGCTCCCCTTTTTTTTCATTGTATTGTCTTTTTTATTACTCTCAAGGAATACAGACTGATAATCTGTCATTACAATTGTCTTTTTTTCATTTTGGCTGGTTTTGCGAAAATGAAAGGTTGCTTCAATTCAGCTAGATCAAACTCAAGAGCTATGATCCACACCACAACCTCAAAGGAATACGAAAGAGTTGCCCCGACCGCAACATCCTTTGTGAGAAATATCTTGGAGGAAGAAGGACGATTCCGGGGAGGAATGGGATTAGGAGGAACCGAAGACGAGAAACTAGACATTGTACACATAAAGTTGATCAAGAACAACACATTTGTCACGATCACAGACTCCAAGGGCAACAAGAAGGCGGGCGCGTCCTTGGGCTGTCTGGAGGAAATGAAAGGCGGGCCCAAGGCGTCTCGTTACGCTGCTGAAGCCACTGCTGAGCACGTCGGAAGGCTGGCAAGGAATCTCGGGCTGAAGTCGGTTGTTATGAGAGTTAATGGGTTCACGCATTTCAAGAAAAAGAAGCAGGCGATTCTCGCTTGGAGAGAAGGGTTCACCCATGGCCGTGGTGATAGGAATCCTATCGCGTATATTGAGGATACAACGAGGCGTCCTCATAATGGGTGTCGTCTTCCTAAGAAACGAAGAGTCTGATTTTTCTGGTGTGGTGTTGCTTTTGAATTTTTTTTCTTTAGTACTTGCTTGGAATTTTGTGGTCATATGACTTTGTTTTCTTGATGCTAGAACAAGTGTACTGATTTTTTGGATGATTGGTAAGCATCCTGTAATGGTTTAAATTTTGAAGGAAATAACAGGCATTGAGAATTTTGTGGTAGTGTACTGAATTTTTGTGGTCATGACTTTGTTCTTAAAATGTGAATTCAGTACACTTGTTCTAGCATGATTTTGTTTACATTATGTTGAATTTTTGCTAGAACTAATTTTGTGGTAGGCCATATAAATACAACTCAATTCTCAATGCAATTCACATTGAGAATTTTGAGTTGTATTTATATGGATTGTAGCAAACTAGAGCTACTCAATCATGAAATTGAAAGTCAATAGATTTTTATGACAATTTTTTGTTTGGTAGGTGTGTGATGATTGTATTGTGTACATTATGGATTTTGAACTTCACACGTTTTGGCCTTCATTTATTTCTTTATGGATTTTGAACTATAAGCTAGAATTGAAGCCAGACTGCCAGAGTCTGGATTGTAGTAAACTAGAACTTAATCAACTACAATTCAGCAAGTACATGATTTAGCATGCTAATGGAGACTATTATCTATTGATAAAATTAAAAACACAAAATTTTCATACATATTAACCTTTGGGAAGCCAAAATAAATACAACCAGACAAAAAAAACAAGTTCTTTTTTGTGTAAATACTTTGAATTAGCCATTGGGAAGCCATTTTAGAGGCTGCAAATTACTCATTTCCTTTGAACCGGGCGAGGTCTAGCCCTACGGGGTCCAACCGATCTCCGGTCCGGACGTAGGCACAAAAAAGTGGAAGTGCCGAACCGGACGAGGCCCAGCCCATCAAAAAACAAATTACTCATTTCCTTTGAAACCTACAAAACACAAGCAAGCAAGCAAAACAGATCCATATCTCACATATCTGTTAAATTAATTATTTCAAAAAAAAAACTAAATGTATTGCTAAAAAAATGCATTGCTCAAAAAACAAAAACTAAATGTAACTTTATTTATGTGCTGATAATACATGTATAAATACTTATAAAAAAAATACATCATGAAGCCCACAGGAAGCATAGATAGGAAACTGCAAAAATCTCCAAACTTCATTTTTTTTATTTCATATTTTGTACATCTTCTTTCTCAAATTACATGTATATTTAAAAGACCAAAAAAAAAGCTGTCAAAATACATCACTAGACAGAAATTAAGATGAGAAGAAGAATAGGATCTTACAACACAAGCTTTCTAAAGACACTCTTCTTTCTGCTGGTTATGTTGGTGAAAAAGGAAACTTGATGTTAATAAGAAGCCTACTAGTATAGTAGTTGAGAACTTTAAATGCAAATAAATGTGTTAATCTTCCTCTAGTAAGAAATACAATAAAAGCTTGTTGGAGTTGATCTTTGCTTACAATAGGAAGCTCTATCATATCATCACCTCTAGTTTACAGGATGGATTGAATAGTACTAGTTTTTGGCAAAGTTTTGATCAAAGCACAGTTTTTGTATTGAATAAATACTAGTTGTTCAAAAAATAAAAAGGGTGATCTTAAAAATGTAACATGTACCTTTAATATATCAGTATATCACACAAATTAATGTCTGGCTAAGAAGGGTTTTGCAGATTGGTTAATTAGTATACAGTTTTAAGAAACTTATGGTCTTAAGAAAACATTTTAGGGCGTGTTTGGATCGCAGAGGATAATGCATTATCTTGCATTATAATACAGGATTTAATGCAAAATTGTATTAAATCTTGCATTCGAATGCAAGATAATACATTATTCTCATGCAATCCAAATTAACAATCCATTAAACACATTAGAATTGCAGCCAGAGAGAACATTTTAGGAAACTTATGGTCTTAAGAAAACATTTTAGGGCATGTTTAGATCGTAGAGGATAAATGCATTATCTTTCATTATAATACAAGATAATGCATTATCCTCTACGGTCCAAACAAGCCATTAAACACATTAGAATTGCAGCCAGAGAGAATACATAATCATCTAGAATTCAACAACATGATTAATTAATTAACTTATCAAGTATTCCTATAAGATTTCACAACACAACTTAACATAACATACTCATAATCCTTGGATTCCAACATCCTACTCAAACCAAATGCAATTAAGGGTCCTAATCAAACTAAATGAAACAACATACATATATCTAATAATACCATGATGCATCATATATTATATAGTCTTTTTCGGATTATCCTAGCTAGTCACAACGGCGGGCGATATGAACCACGTAAGTGTGGGTCCCACGGTCGATGAGCTCGAACCTGCACACATCCCCAACCACCAACCGGTTGGCACAGACGAAGCGTGGCCACCCCGCGGAAAACAAGACATATTTCCTCCTTGCTCGGATGGTCACCGTCCAAGCAGCGCCCTTGGGATTCGTGCCTACTCGAAGCACCGCTTCCGTCGCGCCTTCAAGGTATGCTTGTGCGTGACGCATTGGCACCCTCTACAACACAACATTGCATTACATTAGCTAGCTAGGGTTTCTTTAATTTGTCATGTAAGAAAGTAAGGGGCATGTTTGGATCGCGCCTAACAATGTAAAATGCAAGATAATATAAGATAATGCATTCTTATTTATTAGGCGCGATCTAAACATGCCCGAGAATGCCCGCTTACCAATATGCGTTTTTCCACGTATGACTTAGTCATGGCAATGATAAAATTAGGATTATCGCATTGGATGGCCTCCGCTTTCATAAAGGCTTGAGACATTATCCCTTTCTCTGCAAAATTCAACCTTTAATTAATTGTCATATCTTAGATTAACAAATTGATTAATTAAAACTTAAAAGTAAAAAAAAAAAAGAAATCTCGATCATATACTTAACCTTTTTCCAAGTCTTCATTATCCAAGCTTTGTTCTTCATCCGATTCCGAGTCATCCTCGTCCTCATCCTCATCCCATCTTTGTTCTTCATCCAAGTCCTCGCCCGAGCTTTGTTTTTCAACAGATTCTTCGCCTTCATTCGTTTCCTCATCCTCATGAACCGAGCTTTGCGCATCAAAGTAGGCATAATCGATCTCACAAGAGGAATCGTCGTAGATGTGGACGTCGAAACGAGAATTTCCTTGGTAGTAGAACACTACCAAATGCAAAAAGGCGAGGGAGTACTTGTTTGCGAATTCTTTCCAGCCGTTGGTAAACCAAAAGTTGTCTCCGCGTTTCTTCAGTTCTACTTTGTACTCCGAGCCTAGCGGAGTTCTAAGGTAAGCATGATCCAAGAAGCTAGTCTCATGCTCCTTTGCGAATTCAGTCGTCATGCTCTGAAATCGAATATAATTAAAACATAAACAAACAATTAACATTATACAACAACAACATCAACAACATCAACAAAGTGTGTATATATTGTAAGGAGATGTGAAGAGGAAGCTTAATTAACTTACAAGGGTGTGAAGATCACGAGAAGGAAGTAAAATGAACTGGTAAAAATTGGGACCTTCCATCTTCTTTGATTGGATTCCTAAAACATGAGATTATTTAAAGTTTAAAAGTATAATGAGATAGCTTAAATCATGATTGGAATGTAATTAAAGGAAAGTCATATCATTCTTATAAATTGTGTATCGCTGGTCTGAAAGAGTGATCAAACAGAAAAGAAAATTGCACACATTTAAGGCTATTAACATTTTCAAGTATTTAAGGAAAAATTAATCTTTCTTGCATAAAACTAATTATGTGTAAAAAGAAATTAAGTGGGAATTTAAGAAAAAAAATAATCTTTCTTGCACAAAACTAATTATGTGTAAAAAGAAATTAAGTGGGAATTTATGGAGACGTACTACTACTACCTATTAATTAAAACAAAACAAGCAATTTTAATGTTTTCAAATTTTTCATAAATATTAACCGTTAGGAAGCCAAATATATTAAACTACAATTTTTCTAACCTATGCCCTTGGGGCATAGGTTAAGAGACTAAAAATGGTAGTAATATATTTGGATTTTGTATTTATTTAGATTTAATTATTTTTTCAATAGGGTTTCTTAGTTTCCTATTTGGATTTTAGTTTCCAAAATTAGTACGCTTAACATATGCCCTAAGGGTATAGGATAGAAAAACTGATTAAACTAAACAAAAAAAACAGCAAGTTCTTTTATGTGTAAATATTTAGTATTAATAAACCATTGGGAAGACATTTTAAATAAGATGAGAAGAAGAATAGAAGCTTACAAGTTACAACACAAGCTTTCTGAAGAGACTTTCTTTGTGCTTCTTGTGTTGGTGAGAAGGAAACTGGTATAGTAGTAGTAGTTGTTGGAAACTTTAAATGCAAATAAATGTGGTAATCTTCCTCTAGTAAGAAATAAATTAAAAGCTAGCTAGTTGCTTACAATTGGAAGTTCTATCATATCATCACCTCTAGTTTACAGCATTCAATAGTGCTAATTTTTGCAAAGTTTTGACCAAAGCATATGTTTTGTTTCGAATAAAAAATAGGTATTTAAGAAAATAAAAAAAAGGTGTGATCATTAAAATGTAAAATGTAACACAATGTCTGGCTAAGATGGGTTTGCAGATTGGTTAGTATATAGTTTAGAATTTGAATGAACTTTTTTTAAATTGGTTAGTAGATTGGTTAATAGTGGTATCCGAACTGCTATTGTTGGATGAACTTTTTTTTTTAAAAAAAAGATCAAACTCAAAAAAAAATTAAATATATACATGAATATAGATGGATGAACTTCCCTCCATCCATTAATGAAAGATTGAAAGTCATGGTTGTACAAAAATTTTAAACTCATCTCTTTGGGGAAAAAACGGAAAAAAGTCAAGTGACTTTTGCAAGGCTTGGACAAATTTGCATTAAAATTGAAAATAGGGAAATTGGACTTGAGGTTGGGACTTGGGACTCAATGGAAAAATTGAGTTTTCAATTTTTTTTACATTGCAAAAAGGGTCAAAAACTGGAAACCACCCGTAAGATAAGGGTATTTACCGCAAACCATTTCCTTTTTGCCATATTATCAAAAATCATCTATGTAATACGTTCCGTTAGTTAAATATCACCAGCCATCAAAACTCTCGTTAAAATCGATGAAAAACCACCCTTACGATGTTGTTTTACCTTCTATTGGTTTGGGTGACTAGTTGTAGCGGATAGGTTGTCTTCCTTCATATCAAAACACACACACGAAGCATTGGTCATCATTTGACAGAAATACAGAAGGAACACAACAAGATCAGGGCAATTCTTTGACATTTCGATCAAACTTGGCACAAAGTTCTACGAAATTCTTGCTCGATGCTCTATGAAGATTGGAAGGGAAAGGAGTAGCATTTCTCTATTTCGCCTATTTCCAAACACGGATTGAAGGATTTTGGTCAACCATAAGAAATCAAATCTCGCTATTCGCGCCACAAAAAATAATCTATGGGTCTCCAATACCTCTTTCATTGCTATTCACAACCGACAGACCTCCAAAGTTGTGAAATTGACGGGCATTTGAAGTACTCAAACCCTAGCGATTTGAAAGAGGTGACATAGTCAGGGAAACATGAAATCCAATCCACTTCATTTTCTAACAACTCGTCATCTACTAGATCAAGAACCCTCAACTGTCTAAACAACAAATCAAAGTAAAATTTTCACACAAAACCCTAATACACCCAAAAGCACCCCTTTTGTAACACCCCATTCCTACCTTAGAGGTATTTCCGCCAACAACCCCGATTAAGAATAAATCGAAGTTACCCAAGGCTTTACACTAGCAGAACACAAATGAATATGATACGTGAATTCATTTAAATCAAAAATATCAAAGCGGAAGACAACAAAATGTTGCAAAAGAACTCAATCTTTATTACTTGATAACTCAAAGTTTACAAAGTTTAAGAAAATGTTACAGCGGAGTAAATACAAATGGTCTTATAACAGTCTTGGCTTTTCTAACAAAATGATAGAATAATCTTATATTTGAATAAAATCTTTAGTAAAAGGGAATCTATAAGTTCTTAACTTCTTCTTTCCCATCTTAACTTTGTAGTAGCCTAACCACGATCTTCACTCAAGTACAGCTTTTGGAAACTTTTCTTCAACTTCTTAGACTTAAATATCTTGATCCACTCCTCAAATAAACTTCCAAGAAATACTTGATGTGTCGTATACAGACGGTGGACACCAGCCGACCATGCAAGGGAAAAAGGTGGTTGGGTTAGTCTAATGAAAGACTAAGCAATTGGAGAAATTGACTGGTTCTTGTGGTAGTGACTAAACATATTGACATCGGAATCCAAATAACAATCGGTCGATGATCCAACAGTTAGCAGTCCCATAGAAGATAAGAATGAGACATGCATATTCAAGAGATAGGACACAACAACTTGTGGTTCCTTTATGAAACATGAACAATTGTTGGGAACTTATACTAATCACACAACATTTTGAAAAGCCTCCATCAACTAATCAGATTAACTTAATCAAAGTTTGATTAAGAATCATTCATAGCCGGGAACAAGAATGGTTATCAAATGGACTAACCATTTCGGTACATTAATGTGCCAATCGCACTTATCTTATTTTAATTTCAAAACTTTTCACAATCAAGTTGGTAACTTTTAATCGGCCTAAACTGCCGCCGAAAATTCACATGCACCTGGTGATATCAAGATGAGAGGGCTTATTTCATCCATGATCCTTGACCAACACCTGGCGCTCAGTTGCACTTAGCTAGAGTGCACAATTCCCCCTCTAGCGTAGAATAAGGCATGAGTCATGACTCGAGTATTGGGATACATTAGCGAACTACACCCCCTAATACAGACTGTAGTATAAAGAGGTCCTTGGAGTCTTGACTCCTACCCCTGAAACTAACTTACTTCAAAATAATGTCTCACAATGAGACAACTTAAAGAGATGCTTTTGGAGACTACGCTCCCATCTCTAAACTACTTTATTTCATAATAATGCATGTCTCATGACAACTAAACACAAAAGGTCACACGCAATAGACCTAAATCCAATTCTAGTGTGAAACTGAATAAATAACTACATGGTCATTATTTCTAACAAAACAACAACCTATCATACTTTATTAATCATACAAGTTGTTCCCAACACAAATATTAAATGAGATTCAATTCCTCATTTAATAGTAATAATGCAAGAGAGAATCGCCCACTTGCCTTATACGATATAACTTTTCCTAAGGCGATTAGTTCCATCTGGAACAACGTGCCTCCAAGACTCAATCTCGGGTTGTACCGGAAAATAATAGAGAAATAAATTATAATCAATTTATTTCCATTTGAAGATTAATTGCTACAAATTATTATGTCTTTATAATAATTTGTCAAGTACTCGCTTGACTCAATCTGACTTTATACCTTAACCAATTATAAGATTCGATAAATCTCACTTTACGAGATTTAATACGAAAACCCAACTTCGAATGATCTTATGCTCAAAATCATTCTAAATTACAACAAGACAAGTTCGGAGGACGGAAATTACCTAACAACATGTTCTCAAGATTTGCTTCCACGCAAATCGAGGTGGCGTGCAAAACGAGGTAACACACTGAATAAAAATGGCACATTGGAATCCATGGCATGCATACAGAGGCAAACTCTAGCCCACACACCTTTCTGTTTTCCTTTTCTTTCAAACCACAAAAATTCCGAAAATAATGTGATCAACGAGCCAACTTCGTCGATGGCTAGCGGCTTCGTTTGATATCCGTTTCGGGTGATTGAAGCGACATTTGGAATTCCTCATCACCCTCTTTTTACTTTTCGTAACGTATCTTTAAGTAATTAAGAGACGATGGAGAAAGGAGGCAACGAAAATCACTCGTCAAAGCTGAATTTCTGGGCAAAAGAAACCAGCAGCAAAGCTGATCGGGGACGCCTGTTTACCGGATTTTATCAGAGACGCCATGGATTGGGAGGCGGAAAGGGTGGATACTGAAGAGTCTCCGATAACTACTCCACTAACTGTCGGCAGTTTCTAGCGGGTTTGGTGGCGGGAAGGTGGCGCACGAAGCCCGCAAACTTGGCTGGTCACCATTCCGGAAAAATATGAGCAGAAATCAGTTCGTGCATAAAACCTTTAATTTGGCTCGATTCCCTAATGGTTTCTCCAAATTTGATTGATGGGTATTGTAGAGCACTCCATTCTTGACATTTATCAATTTGAATCGCAATTTTTGGTTGAGAAACGAACCCGCAATATTAATTTATATGGATTACGAATTTTGAGTTGTATTTATATGGATTCTAGGAAATTAAATAGAATTAATTAATCAATCACAACATTGATAGTCAATAACACAATTAGGACAATTTTTTTGATTGTTGCATTGGGTGTGTAATGACTGAATTGTACATATTATATTCATTGAATACATTTTATAAGTTTGAGGCCTTCCTTTTCCAATAACACAATTAGAATTGCAGCCAGAGTCCATAGAGAACACATAATCATCATGAATTCAACAAGACAACAAGTACATGATTAATTAGCTTATCAAGCATTCCTACAATAGAAGATTTCAACACAACAACACATAACAACATACTCATAGTCCTTGGATTCCAACATCCTAATCAAACCAAATGAAACAACAACATACATATATATCTAATAATACTAAGATGCATCATATATTATATAGTCCTTGGATTATCCTAGTCACAACGGCGGGTGATATGAACCCGGTAAGTGTGGGTCCCGCGGTCGATGAGCTCGAACCTGCACACATCGCCAACCGCCAACCGGTTGGCACAGACGAAGCCTGGCCACCCCGCACAAAAGATGACACGGTACCTCCATGCTCGGATGGTCACCGTCCAAGCAGCGCCCTCGGGATTCGTGCCTACTTGAAGCACCGCGTTCGTCGCGCCTTCAAGGTATGCTTGTGCGTGACGCATTGGCACCCTCTACAACACAACATTGCATTAATTAGCTAGCTAGGGTTTCTTTAATTTGTCAAGTAAGAAAGTAATTAAGGGCCTGTTTGGATCGCGCCTAACAATGTAAAATGCATGATAATACAAGATAATGCATTCCGAAAATGCCCGCTTACCAACATGTGTTTTTCCACGTATGTCTTTTTCATGGCAACAAGGAAACTAGGATTATCGCATTGGAAGGCCTCCGCTTTCGTAAAGGCTTGAGACATTATCCCTTTCCCTGCAAAATTCAACCGTTAATTTTCATATCTATGATTAACAAATTGATTAATTAAAATTTAATGTACAAAAAAACTGAAATCTCGATCATATACTTAACCTTTTTCCAAGTCTTCATTATCCAAGCTTTGTTCTTCATCCGATTCAAAGTCGTCCTCGTCCACATCCAAGCTTTGATCTCCATCAGACTCTTTGCCTTCATTCGTTTCCTCATCCTCGTCCTCATGAACCGAGCTTTGTGCTTCAAAGTAGGCATAATCGATCTCACAAGAGGAATCGTCGTAGATGTTGACTTCGAAACGAGAATTTCCTTGGTAGTAGAACACTACCAAATGACAAAAGGCGAGTGAGTACTTCTTTGCGAATTCTTTCCAGCCGTTGGTAAACCAAAAGTTGTCTCCGCGTTTCTTAAGTTCTACTTTGTACTCCGAGCCTAGCGGAGTTCTAAGGTAGGCGTGATCCAAGAAGCTACTCTCATGCTCCTTTGCGAATTCAGTCGTCATATTCTGAAATCGAATATGATTAAAACATAAACATAGTGTTTGTTAGTGTGTTATATGTAGTAAGGAGATGTGAAGAGGAAGGTTAACTTACAAGGGTCTGAAGATCACGAGAAGGAAGTAAAATGAACTGGTAAAAATTGGGACCTTCCATCTTTGATTGGATTCCTAAAAAATTGATATTATTTAAAGTTTAAAGTATAATGAGATAGCTTAAATCATGATTAGAATGCAATTAAAGGAAAGTCAGATCATAGTTAAAAACTGTAAGTCTGTAACTTTATATAGCTGGGCTGAACAGATACTTTACCACCTCAATTTGAATCAAGCTGCCTGCAAAAGGGTAAAAAAGTTATGAGTAGTGATCAAACAGAAAAGAAAATTGCACACATTTAATGTTATTAATTAACATTTTCAAGTATTTAAGGTTACTAAGATTCCAAGTTGTTTCTTCTTAAAACAGATCTTTTAAATTCACCAGACAAAAATTAAACAATAATTAAACAAGCACAAACAATAATTAAACAAGCACAAAGTTCTTTTATCAGTAAATATGTATTAACGTACCATTCAATTTAGAGGCATCAAATGTACTAGTTTTTTTTGTCACGTAAAGAACACAAGTAAGCAAGCAAAAATAGATCCATATCTCTCACAAGGCACATCACAATATCTAGATCATATTAGTAAGCATTTAAATAACTAAATGCAACTCCATTTTTTTTTAAAAAAAATCTATGATAATCACAATAGGTGTAAATATAAAACTCCAAAAATCTCAAAACTTCATGATTTTTATTTTTTTCAATTCCATAAATTGTACTTATCTTTCACAAATTATATTCATATTTAAGAAACGAAAAACTGCCAAAATAAGTGAGTGAGTAGAAAAATAAGATGAGAAGAAGAATAGAAGCTTACAAAGATCTTCAAAAATCTAGGAGGAACTCTTTTTTTGTGTTGTTGTTGTGTTGGTGCAAAGGAGACTTGTTGTGCTATATAGAAGACTAGAAGTAGGTGGAGACTTTAAATGCAATTTAAGGTGGAGTTGTTCTTGTGCTTACAATGGGAGATCCTCAAGTTTTTGTCCAGCATGTTTGTGTATAATTCAGTAGCTTTTGTCCAAAAAGTATGTTTATTGAGTTTCCCATTTTTTTATTTTATAAAATTACTATTTTATTGAGGTTTTTTTATTTTAGTAGTTTTTGGTTGTGATGAGGACAAAAAATGAGGTTTTTGTGTGGAAGAAAAGCTTTGGCAAGTTTTGCAAGTAATTGTACATTTTAGGAAAATCTTCAATTTTGGAGCCTTTTAGGTCTTAAAGGTACAATAGTACCTTTTTGTGAAAGATCATAACTTGGTTTCAATTTAGTTTGACTTGGTTTCAATTTAGATAGGTTTTGAATAAAGCTAGGTTTTGAATAGAGCTGTCAAACGTACGGGTCGATCAGGTCGGGTCCGGTTATTTCGGGTTCGGGTTGAGTCGGGTTCGATCGTAACAGGTCACCGGTCAAATCAGGTCGGATCATTGCAGGTTTTCGGGTAAAATCAATTTTTTTTACAATTGTTAAAATATCTTTTATTTAAAAAATGATATTTCATAATAATCTATTATTTTAATAATAAAACGTATTATAATTTTCAAAATATATTATATATATTCTAAAAATATAACAAATCAGATCAACCCAACGGGTTTCAGGTCTATTGGTTTCGGTTTATTTTGGGTTTCGGGTTCAAATTTTCGGGTCTTGACCCTAAGATTTCCGGGCGGTTCGAGTCGGGTCAGCCTTTGACAACTCTAGTTTTGATAGTTTGAAATTTTGTAGCACTTTCAGAATTGACATGCCAGTTTTCCCAAAAATGGCCTACAATAGCACCAACTATACATTTGCCATAATAAAAACTATCTTCTATTATCAATCTAGAGTCAATAACAATACAAAAGGAAGAAAAAATAAATAAAAAATAAATAATACATTCTACTAGTGAAGATTTCAGACAGTGCTACCAGAATGCTCCCCGGAAAAGCCACTTCCATAAGATGTGGATCCAGTTTGTGAAGCTGAAGCTGTTCCTGCTGCTCGTCGCATTTGTCGTAGCTTGAAGACGTCTTTTGGAGGTGGTAGGCTCTGAATCGAAGGTTCATCTTCGTCTTGTCCTACGAAACATACTCAGAATTTCAATCAACTGAGATCCAGTCACTTTTCTAATGCAAATTAACGAGAGAAAACTAGGGCCTGTTTGGATCGCGCCCAATAATGCATTATCTTGTGCGCCCAATAATGCATTATCTATTACTTCTAAAAACAATGCATATAATGTTTAAAAATCGCAATCGCTTGTTGAGAAAAAAGTTCAAAAAAAAAGATGTCAAGTTTGAATGAAAATTCAATACTTGTATGCTTCAAATAAGTAAAGATATTTAACCCTCTTCATAACAAACAAATGTTATTGGATACTAATAATGTGTTTGGGCAAATGATATGCTTTTTTTATCTTTTTTATGCAATTTTGTATTATAAAATTCCTTTCTTTGTAGGACCATTCCCCCTAGGGGGAATACTTTACCAAACATGCTAAAAATCTATGATTCAAGTTGAAATTCTAAAAAAAGTTAATAGAAAATGGGCATCATTTAAAACATGTGGATCACTAATAAGGTCTTTACAAGCCACAAGTTAGAATTAGCTCTTTTTAGTTTGGGAAACATGGAAGAAAATACTACTAGTATATAATTGCATGAAGTTCATGAAAGAAATCATACTCTGCGCATATTTTCTCTTCCCAGATGGCCGATCCAACGTACTTCTTGCAGATGAGCCACTTGGAACAGGGCGCTGTCTTGATGAACCTGAAAGCTCACTTCCAGTGCCAGATTTTGCAGGTTGGCTCGCGGGCAAATTGCTTTGTAAGCAAATTGAAAGTACAAAATTGACATCGGGTGTAGGACCTAGCCCGAAACGCTCTGGTGTTCCTAGCAATTTGAACAAAAACATCATAAACAAATAAAATAAGGGGCTGCTCAGTCTGCACAAGTAAGAAGTGTTTGAGAATCTGATAGCAGACTTTCAGAAGCAAAGATTGTTACAGATAATGGATTGCAATGCAATGTAGTGCAGGTTCTAATTTGAAATTAAGAAGTACTCAACACAATCATGATGTGATTTTTCCACTTCATATTTCAAAGAATATGCTATCACACTTGACGGGAAATGTAACAGGACCTAAACCTTATCTAGTATAAATACACACCCATTAAACAATTAGCGATCTCTTGTACGCAAAATCATTAGTTGTTAAAATAAATGGGATTATTGTGTAATTTCTGTAACTTTTTACTTTCAAGCTAGATCTGTGCTTAACATCTCTGCTCTGCAAAAATTTCACTACATTCCGTGAGTTCATATAAAAGTCTTGGTAGATTGACACAGTAGAAAACAGCATAAAATGTATATTTTCACAAGTCAAAACCATCAGTAAGCAAATATGTCAAGTTCCATTACTTTTCACAAGAAAGCAACACTCTGCAAGGAAGACAAATGATCCATAGAAAGTTTGGAGATTAGGTGCCCTAGAAATGATGAATTTCAGGACATTACCTTCTAAAGCAGGTAGATTTGCTAAAAAAGCAGCTACTGCAGGAGCTCCTTTCAGCAAACCATCAAACGCATTCGTTCCTCCAAGACCAAAAGATGAAACCCCGGAAACTGGCATGCCAGTAGTGACAGAGGGGAGTCCAGATGCTGTTGGATTAGAAAGTACAGGACCTGCACAAATTAATCAAGGCCACTTCCAGCTAAATTATACAGCAGAACCATCTTTTTCCATTTAGTAATATTAAACAAGAACATTGAAAATTTTCAAGGTGCTGCCATCCTAACTGTGTAAGAAGATACAAATGTATTTGCTTATGCATTTTGTCAGTTTGAAAATTCAGGGTCACTTGGTAAGTACAGAAGAGTCAACAATTGAAACAGTATGCTCTTCATATATAAGGTATTTAGAATGACTAGAATAGACACTTTGTTGAATTTGTGTTTTCTTCAAATTTCCAGTGGAATGTAGAGTAATTTTTAGTCTCTTGTACATTTCATTCAAACTTCATAAAAAGCAGAATGCAGGCAGATATGTAAATGGAAATCCTAAATATTGTGAATGTCACAGTAGCCTCATCATAAACCTCCTTTTTTTCCAAACACAAGATGTGAGCACATACCAGGTTTCTGCCCAGGATCATAAACCACCATCTGGGTAACATCTGGATTGACCACATTTGAGGAAATGTTTAATGCAGACATGCCAGAAGATCCCTTATCTGCATTCAAAATAGCATGACAATAGAATCATGCCATAGCGGAAACAAAGGCCAGTCAAAATTGAAAGTTCAAAGCCATTAGTATGCATACTTGTCAACCCAGGTCCATTAGCAGTGATCGACTTCTCCATCTTCTTACTCATATTTTTAGCAAGCCACTGGGACAATACATAAATAAATACCCATGTTAATTTTACTTCTTCATACCTCATAAGAATAGAACACCTTGTCAATGGATACACTTTGCAAAGTTGCCCTGATGTATTCTTAATAATATCGGTAGTTTTGAAAAATTAAATATAAAAGAATATGACTATTCCATGTTCCATTTCCCAGCAAAATAATGCTGAAGAGGGCCAAAAATTGGTATGCTAGAATTAAGTGAGGTTTAAACTAAAACTGAACAGATATGCACCTCTTTCCTTGATAAATGTTCAATATCTTTAGACGAACAAGGCAAAAGGTTCATAAAGCTATAGCGTGAAACTACATCTTGAAGTGAATCATCCACTACGGCTAATCCATCGTCACTAGCCTGTGAGAGAGCTTCTTTCCTTCTCTGTTCAACCTATCAAAACAGAAGTGGTCAAGATGGAACAATAAACATACAGCTTGATAAAGTAGCGTGCATCACCAGAGCCACAAGTACAGCATAAGCATTCTGACTTTTATCCCATCAAAACAACAGGATTAATGATACGAGAAGGGGGTGTACAAATTTCTTATGGCACATAGGCAGTGGTATTCAATTGCCAGGATTTTTCCACAAAAATAGTGAAAAGAATTCTACAACGTCTGAAGGCTCCAGTTTCATGGTATCTGATCAAGTGAGGTTCTTGTAACAAAAGGGATAATAAAAAGATGATATTTAATAGTTTCTAGTATAGTGCCGTAATTTTATTTTTATTTTACATTTTTACTGATAATTTTCAGAAGTGCACTTGTTTACATGTTTCTCTTCAGCCTGTCTTTATTTCTTTAGCTAATTACAAAATCCAAGATTGAATGAAAATGGTTATAATTATCTACTCTGGTAAATAAGTTGAAAGATATGCATTGATGGGTTTTTTCAGAAAGTTTTGAGGATTGGGATTTTGTAAAATTCCCTTTCGTTGTTTGTTGAATAGGAACAGAAATATTAAGTTTGCATGGGACTATTAGAGCTAATGAGAAATTTAATTAGATATATATATGACTAGTCAGGAACTTGAACGTCTTCAAGAAATCAAACCTTTTACATGTCCTATGTTAATTTATTTCAATTTGAGTGATACATACATAAATCAATTATACAAATTTACAGGTTTAAATTTAGCCACTTCAACATAGAAATAGCATATTCATTCACAAAAGAACTATACAGACTTCCCCACCCAAGCAACACATTTTGGGAATTGGGATACAAAACAACTGACAATGGTGTATTAAATCAAACTTCGGTATATGTTAAACATAATATACAATCAACATATTCTAGCAGAGATTGATTTCAAAAAAAACATTGCATCAGAGACAGCAAACAATCATGTACCTTTAGCATACTTGCAAGATCCCCATATGTTTGCTCAAATTGAGTAAATCGTTTCCAAACCTGAAACAGCAGACACCTTACTAATACATGTATGAATCGACAAAAATAAAAAGCTATATAAGCTGTTACAATTTCAAATAGTATCCATCAGACATTGCCGAACAATCATATTAACGACTGCAAGCATGGAGTTCTAATTTTTCCAAAGAATGATTCAGGAACAACAGCGATAATAATAAAAGACAGCTAAATAGCTTGTATAAGATTTGACATTCAATTTCATGACATCCAAAATATCTAAAATGAATAGAAATCCGAGGAGATTCTCACCTCAACAGATTCATGTGTTGGAAGCGAGCTCAGTGAACGTTCAAATAAAGCCCTGATGTTTCTATCATCATTCACACGTGACAGGAAATCTGCATATCTGCAATATTATATTAGAAAGGAGCATTAAAATTTTCAAATCAACAAATTTTATACTACAACTGGCCCTATTATCTAGCAGAGAAACACGTGTAGAACAGTACTGTTTCTAAGATCATCAAGTGAAACAGAGGCATCATAATTATAGTCAATGGATAATTTAGTGCCTTTTGTTAATCAAATTCCGAGAATACTATTCTCTCCCTTAAAGAGCATCATTAACTCGGGTAATTATGCATTTTTTCTCAAACCAGCGTCTGGAAAATAGAAAAATAAATAGTAAGAAAATGTTACTTGGAACTGCTTCAAGTCAATAAATCAACTCACTCGAGAATATATGCAGGCTCGTGCATAAATCGTTTGAGACCAGCTTCAAATACATTATGAGCCATCTGCACGGATAAAAATCGTTGCCCATCAATGATGACAAAAAACATGCCCAAAGCTTGTGAAAAAAATAGCAATAAAACTACTAAATGTTTCAAAAACGATCAAATTGGATTATCATCCCCTAAAACAACCGTCAAGGCTTGAAACCAACAACATAAAATTTTCGTCACATTAGAATTTACATGAAAAAATCAAAAATATAAATCCAATAACTACAAAAATCTTTTGGTGCATTACTTATCAACACCGAATTGAATTAATGAATTTTTTTTGTTGATTTCTGCATGCTGATAAACTACTATAGCTTATCAGAAGTAAAGAGTTTGCCAATATCTTTGGAACATTCTAGAGAGAGAGAAAAGTTGAATAAAAACAAAAAACATTCGCCGTGAGGGAGGACAAAGTGAATGAAGGAAAATCCGGAATTTAAGGTCATCAAATGGTTCTTAAAAATCTACCAAAAGGATACCTTGCAAATTTAGGCAATAAAAAAAGAAAGAAAATAATGACAGGGAAAAAAAGGAGCATAGCCAAGTCAAAAAAGTGGACAACAATCATATTCAAGGAAGGTATAGAGGAATGTCTGCATCACACTAGTTATAGACGCCAACAATATTCCACTAAAAAAGCAAAACAGAAACTAAAAATTCTAAAATAATTAAGAATCTAAGTTATCAACTAGAAAGAAATCAACTGAATCTGTTCAACAGGGAAGGGGTCGTCAGTTCTCACAAAAGCAGATCAAGTTTACCTTGGGGTCCTTGTCAAGACAGAAAGCTGTCATTGCATAAGCAACATAGACTTGGTAGGTACAGTTTGGGGACTCCCTTATATCCAAGAAGTACTTACGAGCTGCTTCAACTCCATCAGTTCTTCTGAGAAATCTAATAAACTGAAACGCATATACCAAAGCCAATATCACATTTGTGCATTCCTTCTGCTGTATGAATGGGATCAATGAGCTACACAAACTATAACATGCTTGTCTCGCATTGAACAATACATCTAAAAATGTACATTTACTGATGGATCGAGTTTATAAATACATTTGAGCTTCCATATTTAAACGTTCCCTGTGCCTTTTGTAATTATTTTTTGCCCCATGAAGTGTCCCACTTTTGACTGTCCTTCGTTGTTTTGGTTGAAGGCTCCTATTATTTTAACCTTTTTCAAAAAAAATTAAAGACAACATGTTGAGCTTCTTTCATCATCTCGTCATTTTCCAAATAAAGAAGGAACTACAAATATATACAATTTTGTGCTTTTTCTTAAGAATACGGAGTTCATTTGCAAGATCTTAGGTAGGTAGAACTTATTAAACTGACTAATGTTACATCTAATTGAGAGTCGGATATCAGCTGCAGTTCATCAACTATATCTTTCAATGTACGAAGGGATGTCCAAAGGGGTCACATATTTTCCAAAATGTCAAAGTAACAAGCAACTTTTATTAAACCAAGGCATGTTCTTATTCAATTTGGTTCTATCATCTTATAAACAACACTACCCTATTCTTCACACACAACCCTTGAATTCATCTACACATGTTAACTGGTAAAACATGGAAGAAGACGCCTAGTAATACATTGAAGCATCATCATTAAGGACTTGCAAATATGCCGTATCACAAAACATAACAGATAGATACATTCAACTACACATCCTTACTTGAATATGTGCTAGAGCAGTTGCATTTGAACCATCTCCCAGTAGGCTCTCATATATCTTCTTTGCCAACTGCAAGGAATCAAAACCTCTTCAAGACAACAAATACATAAAAATTAAGCACATCAACATAAAACCATCAATCAAGCTGATGGTAAAAGAAGACGTGAATTTGACACCTGGATTGCTCCACGCGATTCCTCAAGCTCAGCAAGAGCATACTTCAAAATCTCCGACTCTGAGATGAACATTAGGAGAGAAAGAAATTCAGCATACAGATATCAGAAGCAGTAAAAGGCTCAGCTAGCAGAACAATTCCTAATACTAGATACAGTGTGATACATACTATTATAACAACATCCAGAAGAAAGGGAAAAATCACCTGGAAGAGCTTTCAATGCCCTCTGAAATACTTTAATGGCAGAGTCTGTAGCACCATTCTTTGCTTGCCACATAGCATAGTCATACCATATATCAGGATAATGGTATAAATACATCAGACACTGTAGAGAAGAAAAGATGCAGCAGCAAATATCAGGTAGGTGGTAATGCAAGAGAACAAAACAAGTTTCAAACGTCAAACAGGGTTGTAAAAAGACAGATAAAAGTGCCAACAATAGTTCAAGAACATTAAATATTATCGAACAAAAATCATATCCATACTTGACAAAAGGATAGAAGAAATGGATGAAGCTCTTCAACCAAGAGCTATCTCTGTGAACTAACTGGTTTTTTTCCCAAGAAACAGAGATCATTTTAACTGAATTCAACAGTTTACTTCATGAAACTAAAAGGGAGCTAGCATTATTCAATCGTTGTTAAGATACACACAATTACCATGTTTGTGTTTAAAGCCTGACACGCTTCATTTGTGTTTCAAATTGAGCAAAAAAACTGCAGGGCACAAGGAACAAACTAAAATGCACTCTAAGATTTCAGAATCGTGTGACAGAGGCCTTAAAAGTCCAATCATGAGTCAACAGAGTAGGTAAATGCAGGGCACAACACATGACTCTACAACACATGCTCTGGCAGGTGTTTCTCCTTGTTTTAATCTTTGAAAAGTAGTTGGTTTGTTGTTCTTCCTTAGCAGTATTAGAGAAAATTCTATTTTATCTAGAGAGCTCAAAAATAGCTCATATTGGTATATTTACATATTACACATAATAATATTTTTTTACTTTCTTCAGAAACCATCTTTGCATGTGTCATGAGTAGTTTTATTTGAAGAGATGTTCAGAGTTTTATTTGAAGAGCATCAGTGATATACCATTTCAAGTAATATCCAAATTATTCTTGATTAGTCCAATTAGGAGTCAAATTATATGTGATAACTGAAAACAGTTATCAAACTACAATGATTTTTACAACAGGTAGCATAAGATCAGATGGGATATGCTGAGCCAGTGATTTAGCTGAACTAGGCCTACAATATAATATCATAGTTAAAAGAATTGAAAGAGGTTGGAGATTGTAAATTTTACACACCTGCTCATATGTGAAGCCAATTCTTTTATTTGCTGATTGACTATCAATTCGTTGAGGATTAGACCTGTTAAATTTACACTCAAGTCAAAATCAGTGATTTCAAAAGAAAGGTGCACAGGTTTCCTATGGCATCTGGAGGAAGAAGAAAGGGAATCCATCAGACAAAACTCATGCACAGCACAGAGGCTTCCTATGGCCTCTTTTATTTGCTGATTGACTATCAATAGTCAGTGCAGTCTACACCTCGTAACATTTTCTTTTTTCAAGTTGAATTCAATTTTAAGGCTTCGAATATATCAGGAAGCATGCATGACAAAGCAAATAATGAATAATATGCCCCAGTCGAAGACCCCACCGTGGTATGCGTCAATAAGACCACCAAAAGCCTTTGTGGCACTAGTGGTACACAGAAGTTATGGGTGTAAGTTCCTTTTCTCACTTAAGTGGATGCTCAAAGTCAAATCAATGCTTTAAGGAAAGACTTCCCAGCTCAAAACTTCAAAATTTCATCGTCCATAGTATATTTATTATATTATTGTTTCACTCATCAACCATCAAACTTCACTGAACTGCATTCACTGAATCACCGATCACTCATTGTCAAAGAAGATGGAGTTTATTAGGAGAGATGAGAACTCAATTGCCAAGAGAAAGATGGAGGGAGAGTGCTATTGCTTATTTCCCTGACCTACTTCGTCTAAATATGAATGTAATTTGAGGTTGGGAATGAGCATATGAGCAAGGTCAACTAGCAGATATCCCCTGAAACTTTTTTCCTTTTTTCTTTTGGGTAAACTTTTTTTTTTCTTTTTTAGTATATCCTGGAAATTTATTCAAAAGAAGGGTTCGAGCACATATGACAATGAAAATTAAACAAAATAAATCATAGGATATACTGAGTTTACTGACATATATAAACATTCAATAGATATATCCATATCACTATTCAAAAGCAGACATAATTAGGTTATCCTCAGTTCAGCAATGTTTCTCAAAGTTTACATGGCAGCAAAACTAACAAAAGCATTTATCTCCTTTAACACCTCTTTTCCTTTATAAGGACTTGCATACAACATATTTATTCCCCAATAGTAAGCTTAGAAAAGTATTCTTCGAAAAATATAGATTAAAAATTGTGAAAGGGCAGGGTTTAGTTGATCCTTACTTTTCAAATGCCAGAAGCCTTTTCCATGCTATCCACTGTTGTTCTTCCTACAGAGGCACAAAGCAAATAATTAAACATTTCCAGATTAACATAAAATGCTGGATTGACGCCCTGAAGTGTTAAGTCAAAACTAAAGCAAAATGGACATAAACGCAGGGGTGCAAGACAACTCTTTATCCAATCAAGATAGAACATGCTATAGCCTCCATGAGGAGGGGGGTAAGAAGATTCCTTAAACAAGGGAATCACCAAATCATTGGGTAAAGGTATCAAAACAACCTTTTGAGATCCTGTTGGAGGAACAGGAAGCATGTTCCAATCAATTTCATCAACATATTTCTTACGCTCCCTGTAGACTGCCCTTGCACTATTAAACTTCGCTTGATACTCAGAAATAAGACCTTTAGCCTGCACATATTGTCATTATTATAGTCAAAGGAGGGAATACATCCTGACAGAAAGAAAGGGGTTATAAATTTCATCAAGGGAATAAGAAATGTGGCTATGACAAATAGGTAGAATTATCTATTTAGATTCTGCTTACGGAACTCCATCCCAACAAGGAGGACACTTCTCTCCCCGACCCCATGACTCCATCCCCATTTACCTCAACTCTTTGCTACTTCACTTTCCCTCCCTTTTAACACATTTCAGATATCCTAAAATCTACTTTACTAGGTCTATAAGCAAGAAACTATATGTTTGATCATCTTCAATAACTTGAACATGAGAAAAGGAAATAGCTTGAAGATTACCAGTGCGCGACTGACAGTATTTTCAAAATTCTCATAATCTTTCCATAGTTGTTCTACATTATGAGTAGGAGTGACAATAGCCTTCTGAAATGCTTTCCGAACAGCAGTCATTTTGTGGATTTCTTCCAAAGAAGTTTGACCCTGTCATGTAATTTATTAAAGTAGTAGTAGAAGTAGTAAAGCAAGTCTTGCTTTTAAAGGTTCAAGGTCAAAGAATGATAGGAAAGTATAACATACTCGTAAGGATTTCAAAAAGGTGATGTACTCCATCCATACAGGCCCTGATGCAATATCACATCCTAAAAGCACAAGCAGCAGCAACCATGTCATTCAACGATAACTTTACCCAGAAAATAATACACCAAACCTCATACACACATATTGATAGAGGAGATAACAAAGAAAAAAAAGAAGCAGCAAAAAACATACAATCATGGTACACCTTAACATACAAATGAATCTCACTAAATGGCCACGGGAAAGGAGATTATATAGATAACCCATCCCAAATGAATCTCTAATAAAGTAGCTATCTAGAAGACAACAGCACGATCATACACAGCATCCTGCAAATATTAAGGAAGCCCAATCATCTACCAATGAAAGGTGCAAAGTACGTTTACCAGTTATGCGAATATCCAACATTTGGTAATGTATGATTCAACTGAATAAGAAATGGGGGGCTTTAACATAGAATTTCATTTATACCAAGAGTACAGAAATAATTTTAGACTTGGAAGAAGAATACAAGTATACAACTCACCAACATAGCTTATCATAAAATCAAATGCTTTTCTTGTCTCTTCTAAACCCTCTGCACCCTTCTTTTCATTCCCTGTCCGGATGAAACGAATGTAGCACCTCCTACAACCCCATGTAAAAAGATAGTAAGAACTAAACTATATATTCACATGAGATTATGTATATACAATTCACAAGTGTTTCACTATACATACATACTGTGGTCCATTGTCCATATATAATTGTAGCAACAAAACCACTCTAAGCAGGATATGCAGTTAATCTAATAGACAATAGCTCACCACAGTGGAACGTGATAGCAGTTTAAGAGACAACGGCTAAAAATTTGTTTTGTGGCATCGATATTATTGACAGCCATCTGTGCTTCAACATACTGCTTCCAAAACTTCGCCTGTATCAAAAGGCAACATATTAAGAAGCATAAAAGGCAATACCTTCAGTGCATTTTCCTGAAGCAAGTTAACTGAGCAGGTGAAAGTAGGATGCATCTTTTCAGAAAAGACTGAATAAATGGCCACTAGAAAACAAGGCCATTCATTATCCCAATTTATAGAGGTCTGGAGTGCCCAATAGATGCAGCAATGTCCCAAGGGAGTTAGATTTCAATTTAAAGACTGTGTAACAACCTAAATATAATTATCAATAAGAGTGCTTACAGCTGTGGGGTATGTGACCAGAAGTTGCTCGTATATCGGGACAGCTTCAGCAATTGGCAAATTCTATAAACAAAAGAAAGTTTGAAAATCGTCACAATCAAAAACATGTCTATTTCAAAAAATTCCATCAAAATATAAACTTTTAAGAGTTCTTCAAGTTCCGAACAAAACCAGAGCGTCATTAGCTAAAGTCTCAGCAGCTTCAACGTTGTATTTACTATCTGCCATGGTGAAGCTCCTGTACCAAAAGAATACAGATTGAAAATTGATAAAATAAAAAAACTTTTCTTTGGCAAATCTCTGCCTTCAGTAGCAGCCAGCGTCACAAAAACAATGAAAATTTGGAGCTTTCTCAATTGAGAAATAAACATAAGAACATTAAAACAAAATTCAATTGAGAAAGACATGTTCAAACCGATCAATTTTTGGAGACGAATTTGCAGACTTTGACGGGGCAGAGAAGCTATGCCGGCAGTGAGGGATTCGGATTCTTTCTCCCGAGTCCGTCGTTCCGTCCTGATTGATTGATTCTCAGATGAATCAACTTTCAGTTGAATGAATTTGGGCCTGTTTACGGACAGGCCCGTTGGACAAATAAAAAAAAGGACAAGCTTGTAATCGGACAAATGAATGAACTTGGGCCTAAATTATATACTGAATCTATATCTATAATTACATATATAATTTTGTGTACATGTCACATTTAATACACTTAAATACTTAATGTTAATTCCTAATTGGTTTTTTCACCTTAATAAAATCTATGCTAAATAGATAAATTTATGTACATAACCACATTCATTGTCACATTTATTACGCATAATATTTATTTTTATGACAACTTATCATTTTAAATAAATAAAATAATTCTACATAGCTTAGTGGTAAAGAATCTTTCAAACTACCTATAGATCACATTTCAAATTTTGACAATTATTTGTTTTGGTAGATAACACACTCTTAGTTTTGAATCGTTGATATATTATGTCATACTATGTACCATATGCATTGTCAATTACACTATTACATAACAAGGTAGATCCTTTTATTCACATTTAGTTTTAAGTCTTAATTATAATTGGTATATACTATTATATATTATCATCCTTTTATTCACATTTTGTGTACATGCCACATTTAATGCACTTAAATACTTAATGTTAATTCCTAATTGGTTTTTTCACCTTCATAAAATCTATGCTAAATAGATAAATTTATGTACACAACCACATTCATTGTCACATTTATTACGCATAATATTTATTTTTATGACAACTTATCATTTTAAATAAATAAAATAATTCTACATAGCTTAGTGGTAAAGAATCTTTCAAACTACCTACAGATCACATTTCAAATTTTGACAATTATTTGTTTTGGTAGATAACACACTCTTAGTTTTGAATCGTTGATATATTATGTCATACTATGTACCATATGCATTGTCAATTACACTATTACATAACAAGGTAGATCCTTTTATTCACATTTAGTTTTAAGTCTTAATTATAATTGGTATATACTATTATATATTATCATCCTTTCTTGGCGATTGTTATTTTGTTGCATATATTTTATTTTAATGAAATACTTTTTTTGTGTATTAATGAAATACTTTTACTATTTAATTATTAGTATATTATATTTTAGGCACCATTATGTATAGTCAATTACAATATTACACTATTATATAATAAAATAAATTGTTGTAGATTCACCTTAATTTAATTTTTGAAATTTATAACATTAAAATGTTATGTACTAGGTGAATGTATTAAATTTATGAAAAACATCTCACTCATATTATGTCGATTTTATTATATTCACATTTAGTTTTAAGTCTTAATTATAATTGGTATATACTATTATATATTATCATCCTTTCTTGGCGATTGTTATTTTGTTGCATATATTTTATTTTAATGAAATACTTTTTTTTGTGTATTAATGAAATACTTTTACTATTTAATTATTAGTATATTATATTTTAGGCACCATTATGTATAGTCAATTACAATATTACACTATTATATAATCAAATAAATTGTTGTAGATTCACCTTAATTTAATTTTTTAAATTTATAACATTAAAATGTTATGTACTAGGTGAACGTATTAAATTTATGAAAAACATCTCACTCATATTATGTCGATTTTATTATGTGTTAATATAAAATTTTGGCTCAAAGTTATCAAAATCCATTTGATTTCATGTCGTTATAAGGTGATCTAAATTCGTTCAAATAATCAAAACTACTTTACTATATTTTTTTAATTTAATATAGCGTTATTAGAGATAAGAGTGCACTTAAAATTTTAGATGAATATCTTTTTATTTAGCCTACACTTGCTAAAGGATCAAATTCCATTTTAGATAGATATTAAGAGAATGTGAAATGATACAATAAGGCTACATATAATAGACGAAATCATTCATAAAAAAAAAACTAAATAGATTTATTATACCCATATCGTAAATCTTAATTGATGAAACCCGAGATGAAAGACTCGCTAGAAGACAAGAAACGAGATTATTATATTCGAAAGTGCAAACACTTGCTTCTTTATTTATGATTTTCTTTACAGCGAGATTTACAAGCCAACGAGGCTGATAGATTATTTGAGAATTACACCCTAGACCTCCTACGATTACCCGAGATCTCGACCTAACAATGTTCGAGACCTCCTAGTTGCTAGCTAGCTCTAAGTGTTACTTGCCGATCTCTTTGAGCGAGGTTGAGTTGCGGAGTCTTTGATGGGAGGCAGAGCGAGGTGTAAGAGGCTTGCGAGGTGGTGTAGCGAGGCCTTTGATGTGAGCGGAAACTCTGTGAGACTTGAAGTCTTTTTGTGGACTTCACTTATCTATAGCGAGGTCTTTTAACGATGTTTCAATCACGTCGATCTTCAACGAGCAAGATAGTTCTTGAGTTCAAGATGTTTTTCGACCCCTTTCCCATACGAAATTCTCCTCTATTTATAGAGGATGGGGGAGTCGAGTTTTGGTCATTGTCCGATGTGGGACGCCCGAGATCAAGGGCTCTGATTGGCCTAGAGGCGAGGCAGTCGGCGATTGGCCGAAGAGCGGCGCTTGTTGAGTGGTCATGGTGGGCGAGTAGAGTCGGTTACGGGGTCGAGACCTCGCTCCGAGGTCTCGGGGGACCTCGTGGGGTAGGAATTTTGTTAAAATAAAAGGTGGGTATGGTTGTGGGCCCCAGGATCATCCTCGGGGGTCCTTTTGACCTGGTTTGACCCTCATACCCCGGGCCCACCTCTCGCTTCGCTATTTTGAGCATCATCACAACCCCATGGCCTGGGGACCTCGCCCCGAGGGCCGCAGGGCATAAGCTCTCAAAGATCGCGGGGTGCGAGGCTCTGAGAGGTGGGTAGGCAGTTTGCGAGGCTTCAAGGGTTTCCGAGGTTCCTGGGGGGCATCTTGCGAAGCCCTCCTTTTGCGAGGTTCTACACTTAGCTTTTCTTTGGTTGGCAAAGGTAAAGCTTTTCTGGGCTTACTCTTCGTGTTTCGCTTAATGGGCCGCTTAGGAGGGACAGGCCCAATGAGTCTAACTGGGTAGGGGAGGCCCAAGCTTGCCCTTTATAAGTGCGCACTTCACACGCCTCCCCATTTATCCCTTCTTCCAAAATTCTCGCCTTCTCTCTTTCTGTCTCTTTGGCTTCCTGCGAGCGGTTTCTCCAGACGGTTTCCGGCGAGCCTCAGCCACCTTCCAGTTGTATCACCGCTTCCTCCTTGTCGATTCTGAACAAGTAAGTCTTCGACTTTTCTTCTCTCGCTTTTTGTTCGCTTTCGATTTCTCCCTGCTTGTTTTTTTGCCGTGTTTTGGAGAGGCGATGGAGTGTCGCCTGGTGTTTCGCGCCGGCGTCACGGTGGTGAAACAGTGGTGGTGAGGTCGGCGTGAGTTTCCGCATGCTTTTTCTCGCCGTTTTCTCCTTTGCTCCTTTCTCTTCTTTTCTCTTTTGTTTCGCCTTGTGCCCTAGCGGGCAGCGGTTGCCTCTTGGCGTTTTGCACCGGCGTCACGGTGGCGAAACAGTGGTGGGGTGAGGGTGGCAAACGCCATGCACTTGAACCTCTCGCCCCCCAACCGATGGCCGTCTCTTTTTCTTTTTCGGTGGTTTTGGACTTTGAAATTCTTGGAAACCCAAACGTCCTGACGGCTGATTGATGGGACGTTAGAAACTCCACCGCCGTTTTCCACCGCTGGCTTCCATTTCACCTTCTCTTTCCTCTTTCTGGCGCTTCGACTTCTTCCTTTTTGGCGCTTCGCCTTCTCTCTTGCCGTCCTATCTTGTCAGAGTAGCCCCTAGAGTGCCACGTGGCTCCTCGCCTCTTGTGATCCGGAATCTCTTTCTCACGAGGTTATGACCTCGCATTGCTTTTCTTCCGAGGTTGTGACCTCGCATTGCTTTTCTTCCGAGGTTGTGACCTCGCATTGCTTTTCTTCCGGGGTTGTGACCTCGCATTGTTTTTCCTTGGTTATAGTGCCCGACGTCTCAACGCTTCTTTCTTTTCCAGGTGCTAGCCTTCCGCGGCCTGGACATCGTTCTTTTCATGCCTAGGAGAGCCTCTGCGAGCCCTCCGCCCGGCTTCGCTTTCAGAGTCCAAGAGGGTTTTTACGAGGAGGTTTCGGAGTCCGCGGGAAGCGTAGAACTCAGCGACTCTCAGAACCCAAGGTCCCCTTCGCTGGCTTTCAGCGAGCCTTCTTCAAGCGACTCCGAGGTCTCTATTAATTCGCGCTTCGCCCATCTTCGAACGTCGTCGGGTGTTGAAATGGCTTTGTCTTCCACCCCGGACGAGGTGGTTAGTGAGTTCGAGGTGCGGCCGGACGTGGGAACGACCTCGGCACTGCCTCCTTACGTGCCTCCGAGCTTCCCTGCGGCGTATATTACTGACGCCGTGTCCCGCATCCCGAGCGTCCTGGAGGAACGGATCCCCATGACCCCGGGTTCTGCCGAGGCTCGCCTATCCGAGGGGGTGGCCACCGAACTTGAGCTAAAGGACCTCGTAGACATTGCCAAGGACTTTGCTTGGCCCGAGGGGGTTGAGCTGGCGCTTCCCGAGGAGGGGGGCCACTCCTTGGCATCTTATGATAGGTGCGTGGTTGTGCACCTCTTCAGCCTTCAGGCGGGCTTCAGGCTGCCCCTGGCCCAGCATATTGTTGATTATCTGTGGGCCATGAAGATCTGCCCCGCGCAGTTGTTTCCGAACGTTTGGCGGTTGCTGTGTGCCTACACGATTCGCAGTCGCGAACTTGGGGACGGACCGAGACTCGACTTCCTGTCGGCTTTATTCCTAGCGAGGAGAGACACTCGGTCCCGAAGCCTTATCAATCTTAGCACGCCGCTTATCAAGATCACCACGGCCCCTTCGAACGTCGGGTCGTGGAAGCCGAATTGGTTCTTGGTTCGCGACCCCAACGGGAGATATCTAAATTTTAAGGTAACACCGGGCGAATTTGTTCGGTGCGTGACCCCGCTGGAGGTTGATGAGCTCAAGGCGCTCAGGGTCCGATACGCCACAACGAGTCAGGCACCGCACCAGGTGTATCTTTCTCAGGACCAGCTTGAGCGGGCTGGTCAGAGCCTCAGCCTCCCTCCTAGCGAGGAAAAAGAGGGTACTCAATCTTTTTCCTGATTTTTTCTTTTTGTTGTTGAGGAGCGAGGTTTATAACCTCGCTGGCCTATTTTGTCTCATTACTGTCGTTAACTTGTTTCTTGCTTTTCTTATCTAATTTTTACGTCCCCGTTTTTTGTGTTGACAGTGAACCTACTCGGCGCTCTTACCTCGAAGTCACAGGGCAAAAGGCTTGTGACTTCTTCTTCCAACGCTCCGAGACCCCAGGGCCAACATGGGGTCGTCATAAAGGATCCGACCTCGTAGGCGAGGCCCCTTGCCTCGCAGCCGAAGGCGCCAGCCCCGACGACGAAGGTATCGGAGGTGAAGCCGAGCGGGGGGGCGTCGTCCAAAGGGGACGCTGCGAGGACGTCTTCTCAAATCCCTCGAGGGTCCGGGGATAAAGCCGGGTCCAAGAGGAAGGATTCAGGGTCTCCCCGCGGGGAAAAAAGGAAGAAACACAAAGGGGACGAGCAGAGGGGGACCCAAGCGGGCGCGATGGTCGAACGCCCTGGGGCACCGAGCCGAGTCATCTAGGCCACCGGGCCTCCTGCGAGAAGTTCCACTGCCCTGGTCCTTCTCGAGGCGTGTCCGAAGACTGGGACAGGTCAGCTTGGACCGACGAGGTTGCATGGGCCAACAATCTTTCGGAGGCAGCCCTCAATGATGAGATCCTCCGCTACTCCGCGATGGTATGTCTTGCTCTTTCTTGTTCATTTTTTATTGGCTTTATTATTCTTGTTCTTGTTTTAACGTGCTCTTTTATTGCTTCAGAATACCTTCTTCGCGAACTACAACTGCGGCCGCGTCGGCCTCCTCCAAAGATACCTGGGTAGGATGGAGGCGAGGCTTAAAGAGCGGGACGCCGAGATCGAGAAGAAGGGGAAGAGCCTCGCAGAGGCCGAGAAACGCGTTCGCGCCGCGGAGATCGCGGCAGCGGACGAGGCCAAGGCCGCCTCGAGGGTCAAGGAGGAGCTAAGGAAGACGAAGGAGGAGAACAAGGATTTGAAGGACGAGAACGGGGACTTCAAGGACGAGGTCGCGAAGCTCAAAGGCCAGCTATCTAAGGAGCACCAATTTTTCAGAGAGAAGGAGGCGGAGCTTCGGAAAGCTGAGGAGGAGATTACCAGGCTCCAAGGGCGTGTTGTTGAGCTTAGCAAGGAGTTGGACCTCGAGGGGCCCAGGTACGTGAAGTCCGAGGCCTTTCAGGCTGAGTTGGTGGAGAGTGTGAGGAAGATGTTCCACAAATCCGTCAGGATGGGGGTCAAGCAGGCGGTCGCGAAGTATGGGCACCTCGACCCCCGCATCAAGTTCTTCATCCCCAACTACTAGGAGACTATGGGGGAACTTGACGGGGAAGAGCCTGAGGGAGAGTGCGAGTTCTTTCTCAATGAGGACGGAACTGTGGCCAGCGAGGCGCCTACCTCGGCGGCCATCGCTCGGGAAGATGCGCCAAGCTCCCAGACGTCTGCCATCCCCGCCCCTGCCCTGGAGACTCCCCAAGGACCTACTGCTCAAGCCCCTGAAGATCTTCCGAAGACCTCCGACCCTGCCGCCGAAACCTCGGAGATGTAAAGGATGTTGTTGTCTGCTTCTGCCGTGTTTTTTTTTGTTGTTTTGCTGTTGGCCCTGCGGGGCTTGTAATTAAACATCTGGGCACACGTGCCCCCGCTTTTTATGTTATTTTCCTTACCTCATGAATGCTTGTTTGTTCTAGCTTTCTCGCATATGCTCGCACATATCTACCCAACCCCATGGTCCGAGTGTCACAACTATTGTGGTGTTCGGACCACATCGGGTGTTTCTAATTCTGCGCCGAGTTCTCGAGCCTTTTTCGGACTTCGCACAACGATTGTGCCGAGGCCACGAGCCCTGCTCGGACCTCGCGTATTTTGTTCGAAAATCTCCAACCCCAAGCGGGAAGCGAGGGATGGACTCACAAGATTCTCCAACACCTCGCGGGAAGCGAGGTTTGGACTTAACGAAAATCTCCAACCCCAAGCGGGAAGCGAGGGATGGACTCAACGAGGTTCTCCGACACCTCGCGGGAAGCGAGGTTTGGACTTAACGAAAATCTCCAACCCCAAGCGGGAAGCGAGGGATGGACTCAACAAGATTCTCCAACACCTCGCGGGAAGCGAGGTTTGGACTTAACGAAAATCTCCAACCCCAAGCGGGAAGCGAGGGATGGACTCAACGAGGTTCTCCAACACCTCGCGGGAAGCGAGGTTTGGACTTAACGAAAATCTCCAACCCCAAGCGGGAAGCGAGGGATGGACGCAACAAGATTTTCCAACACCTCGCGGGAAGCGAGGTTTGGACTTAACGAAAATCTCCAACCCCAAGCGGGAAGCGAGGGATGGACTCAACAAGATTCTTCAACACCTCGCGGGAAGCGAGGTTTGGACTTAACGAAAATCTCCAACCCCAAGCGGGAAGCGAGGGATGGACTCAACGAGGTTCTCCAACACCTCGCGGGAAGCGAGGTTTGGACTTAACGAAAATTTCCAACCCCAAGCGGGAAGCGAGGGATGGACTCAACGAGGTTCTCCAACACCTCGCGGGAAGCGAGGTTTGGACTTAACGAAAATCTCCAACCCCAAGCGGGAAGCGAGGGATGGACTCAACGAGATTCTCCAACACCTCGCGGGAAGCGAGGTTTGGACTTTTAACCCGAAGTTTTTATTTTTGAGAGAGATTTTGAAAGTCCCACAACCCTTTACTCACAAAAAGCAGTAACGGAATTCAGAGAGTTTACACGAAATATTTCTTTAACCGGTCGACGTTCCACGTCTTACTGAGGGTTCGCCCCTCGTTGTCTTTGAGCTTAAAGGCTCCGGGAGCGACCTCCTCCCCGAGGATGTATGGTCCCTCCCAGTTGGGGTCCAGTTTGCCACCTTCGGTTCTTCTCAAGACGAGATTGCCTGTGGCCAGGAACCGAGGTGTCACCTTCTTGTCGTGGTAGACTACCACGCGGCGCTTGTATTCCCTGGAGTGAAGGTCGGCTACTTCGCGTAGCTCGTCACGGAAGAGCAACTCGACCCTGAGATTGGCTTCGTTCTCCTTTTCATCAAAATCGAATACCCTTGCCGATGGGACCAGGGTTTCTACCGGGACTAGGGCCTCTGCCCCGTAGGTCAGGGCGAACGGCGTTTCTCCGGTGGCGCGGCGCGCGGTGGTGCAATACGTCCATAGGACGAGTGGGAGAAGCTCTGCACAAGGACCTTGGGCCATGCCCAGCCGCTTCTTTAGATCGGACAGGATGCGGGCGTTGACGTTCTCTACCTGGTCGTTGGACTGAGGATGGGCCACGGAGGAGAACTTGAGGGTTATGCCGAGCTCTGAGCAGAATGTCCGAGTTTCTTCACAATCAAATTGGGGGCCATGGTCGGTCATGATGGTCATGGGAACGCCGAAGCGGCAGACAAGGTTCTTCCACAGGAAATCGCAGACCTTAGTCCCCATGATCTTCGCCATTGCTTGTGCCTCAACCCACTTTGTGAAGTAGTCGACGATGACCAGGATATACCGCACCTGACCGGGGGCCTTCGGGAAGGGGCCGAGGATGTCCATCCCCCACATCGCGAAGGGGCACGGTGCGTGGATGGAGCGACGCGGCAAGGTCGGGGCGTGCAAGAGGTTACCGTGCTTTTGGCATCCATCGCATCGCTGGACATAGTCCCTTGCGTCTTGCCGGAGGGTGGGCCAGAAGTACCCCAAGTGGGCGATCTTATGCGAAAGGGTTCGCCATCCGGGGTGGCCGCCACAGACCCCTTCATGGGCCTCGTAGAGGATGTGCTCCGTAGACTCGGTCGGGACGCACAATAGATTGGGTTCGGCGTAGCCTCGGCGATAAAGGCAACCACCTATGACGCAATACCGCGCCGCCTGCATTTTCAGCTTTCTGGCCTGCGCGGGATCCTCTGGGAGGACTCCGCTCTCCACATACCGGGTTATCGGGATCCTCCAATCCCCCGTGGTGATAGATAGAACCTCGCTGTTCACACTCCGCGAGAGTTTTCGTTCTACCATCATGCGGTTCCCCACTTCAAGGGGGAGGGCGGATCCTAACCTCGCAAGCGCGTCTGCTTTGGTGTTCGAGGTCCGAGGGATGGACTCCACCGCGAAGGTTTCCAAGCATGATACCAAGGCTTTGACCTTTTCTCGGTACGCGGGCAGGAACCCCGTCTTGGTGTCGTACTGACTGTTGAGCTGGCGCGCCACCAACTCGGAGTCGGTGTAGACCCTGATTTTCCGGGCCCCACTAAGGAGCGCCATCTCGATTCCCGCGATCATGGCTTCATACTCGGCCTCGTTATTGGTGGCGTCGAAGGCGAAGTTAAGGGAGTACTCCGTCTCGATCGAGGGCCCAGTGAGGAATACGCCAGCCCCACCCCCGGCGTCACATCGCGAGCCGTCGACGAACACCTTCCACTCTTCTGAGCTTGTTTTTGTCTCGGGTAAAGTGACCTCCACCATGAAGTCAGCGAGGGTCTGCCCCTTCATGGCGGTTCTTGGGAGGTAGCTGATGTCGAACTCGAAGAGCTCGACTGCCCACTTCGTCATCCGCCCGGAGAGGGCGGGCTGGTGGAGGATTTGTCGAAGTGGGAGGTCAGACAGGACCTGAATGGGGTGCGCATGGAAGTAAGGGCGCAGACGCCTCACGACAGTCACAACTGCCAGCGCCATCTTCTCTGTTGGGGAATATCACTGCTCCGCGGGCTGGAGCACACGGCTCACGAAATAAACTGGGTGCGTGGCCTTTCTGGTGAGCACCGCGCTGACCGTCTCGGGGCTGACGGCCACATAAAGTTGCAAGTCTTCGCCCGCCAGCGGGGGCAACAGTGTGGGGAGCTTTGTCAGGAAGGCCTTTAGCTCAGAGAAGGCGAGCTCTAGATTCTCATCCCACACGAACTTGTCATTCTGCTTGAGAGCCGCGAAGAAGGGGAGGGACCTTTCCGCCAGGCGGGAGCAGAACCTCCCAAGGTAGTTGACGGCACCGTTAAGCCGTTGCACCTTGGTGCGAGACCGTGGTGACCTCATGGAGAGGATCGACTCGACCTTGGCAGGGTTTACGTCGATGCCCCGTTCGCTAATCATAAAGCCCAAGAATTTTCCCGATGATACGCCGAAGACGCACTTCTCGGGGTTCAAGCTGAGACGGTTGTGCCTGAGAGTTGCGAAGACCTCAGCAAGGTCGACCAGATGCTCCTCAGGGGTCTTGCTCCGACAACAATGTCGTCGACATAAGCAGACACGTTTCGTCCGAGATGGCTCTTGAAGACGCGGTCGACGAGGCGTTGAAAGGTTGCCCCCGCGTTCTTCAGCCCAAATGGCATGACCTTGTAGCAATAAGTGCCTCGCTGGGTGATGAAGGATGTCTCCTCCTCTTCTCGCAGGTTCATCAGGACTTGATTGTACCCCGAGTACGCGTCGAGGAAGCTCAAAACCCCGTGACCTGTGGTTGAGTCAACGAGCTCGTCGATCAAGGGCAAGGGGTAGCTGTCTTTGGGACAGGCTTTGTTGAGGTCCTTGAAATCGACGCACATTCTCCACTTCCCGCTGGCTTTTTTGACAAGCACTACGTTGGACAACCACCGGGGGTATTGGACCTCGCGTATAAACCCCGCAGCCAGCAATTTTGCCACCTCGTCATTTGCGACGCTCGCCCTTTCCTCGTTCATTTTTCTTCGTCGCTGCACCACAGGGCGAGTGGTGACGTCGACGTTCAGGGAGTGCTGGGCCACGGTCCGCGGGACACCTCGGAGGTCCTTCGCAGTCCAAGCGAACACGTCGCGGGACCCAGCGAGCAAGGCTTCTAGCGACGTCGCCGACGCCCCCGAGAGGCATTCCCCGAGGTAGATCTTCTCGGACTCGCTCTCGAAAGGGGATATCACCCTTCTTTCTAGCTCTGGAGCGGGGACTGTGAAATCCCGGACTTTGAGGTCGGCCTCGCCGGGAGATTCCACCATGAACACCGAGCACTTTTGCTTTGCAGAGGTCGCGTAGCAAACGCGACCTTCCTCCTGATTTCCCTTCACCTCTCCAACCCCGCCATCGACGGGGAACTTCATCTTCAGGTGGTAGATAGAAACTACCGCCTGGAACTTCATCAGGGAGACCCTTCCAATGATTGCGTTCCACACCGAAGGCAGGCGCACCACTGTGAACTCCACCATCTCGGTCCTCCTGGTGGACCCGGTGCCGAGCGTCATCCAGAGGTCGATGAGTCCGGCCACGTCGACTTCGTCTCCCGAGAAGGAGGTGAGTTTCCCAGCGTAGGGCTTCAAGGAGGTCTCGGAGATGCCCAATTGCTCGAACACGCCAAAGTACATGATGTCCACGGAGGATCCCGTGTCCACCAGTACTCGCTTAACCATCTTCGAGCCCATCTGCGCGTGGACCACCAAGGGGTCGGAGTGTGGCATGTGAAGCCCCTCGGCATCTTCGGACGAGAAGGACAAACCTTCGTGGGCGCGCAAGGTTTGTGCGACGCTGAATACCGAGGGTTCATGATGGCTTTCCCTCGCGTATCTCTTCCGCTCTGCCTGGCTTGACCCAGCCGGTGATGGTCCGCCCGAGATGGTATGGATGTACCCATCGAGCGCCGTCGCCTGTCCTGACCGGGCCTGCTTCGCGGGCGCCTGTTGCTTGACGTTGTTGTTGTTGTTAGCCTGGGTCCGACTTGGGCCTTGCGGCTCGAGGTTGGCTCCTGACGCGGGGTTGGCACGGCCCTTTTCATTTGGGTCGTACGCGGGACCCCCCTTGCCTCGGTAACCCCGCGGTCTCCCGCCAAAGCAGTTCCAACCTCCGCCCCCGCCTCCGCGGTTATTGTTTCGGTTGTTGTTGTTGTTGTTCCGGTTATTGTTGTTGTTTCTGTTGTTGTTGTTTCTGTTGTTGTTGTTGTTGTTGGGGTTATGTGCCTGCGTCACATACGCATCGCGCGCAGCCGGCGCGGCCGCCTTTGCCTTCCCCTTTGCGTCGGCGACGATCTCTTTGTCAGTTCGTGGTCGCGAGCTCTGGTTGGCGGCATCCTCGGCGTATACTTGCGCCGTCATTCGGGCGCACAGGCTTTCGTATGTCTCCGGATTCTTATAAAAAATGCGGTTTTTGAATTCCCCGATGCGCAGGTTGCCCATGAGGGTGTCGCGCACCGACGACTCGTCGACGTGCGCGATCTCCGCCACCGCGGCCGTGAACCTTGTGAAAAAAGCGCCTAAGGATTCGCTCTCCCCCTGCTCGATCCCGCGGAGATCCCGCATGTTCTTCTTGCGCTTCCTGGAGCCGCTGAAGTGCGTGACAAAGGAATCACACAGCTGGGCGAACGAGGTCACGAAGCCGACCTTCTTACTCGAGAACCACGTCAATGCGGCCTTTTCCAGGGTGGTCGGGAAAACCCTGCAGAATATCGCGTCATTGTAGGCATTGACGTTCATCTGGACCGCGAAGTGTTTTATGTGCTCCTCGGGGTCCGCTGAACCGTCATAAAGCCCCATCTGCGGCCTCAAAAAGCCCTTGGGCATGGGCGCGTTCCGGATCGCGTCCATGAATGGGGAGGTGATTTTGGCTTCCTCCTGATTTTGGGGCGGTGGCCTCGAATTATGCGATCGAGACCTCGGGTAGTGCATCGCGCTCCCCGCTGTTTCGGACAACTCTGGCTCCTGCAGCCTCGATCGACGCGATCGAGACCGCGAGATCTGCATGGGATCTCGGGGAGGTCTCTTTGTCGACGAGCCGTTGGTGGAGGACTCGGGCTCATGCGCACGCCTAGGGACGTACGCGGGGACGTACTCGGAGTGCGGCTCACCCTGGGGGGGATAGGGGACGTACGAAGGGGCGAAGCCCTGTTGGTATTGCCCATAAGCCGGGTAGGGATATGGGTTCGGGGGCGCGCCGCCTTGCTCGAGGCCTTGGATGGGAATGGATTTTGCGGGGCGGCGTACGTCCATCCCGGAGGGACCACGAACGGGCAGCCCGGAGGTCCCGCGGCTGTCCATTGCGTAGTTTCTGGCATGTTGTCGGGGTGTTGAGGGAAGAAATTGTTTGGGCAAGCCATTTTGAGGGAATCGAAGCTAAGGTTTGCACGAATCGAGGAACTACTTAGGATGAAGAAGTTCCCACAGACGGCGCCAGTGATGAAACCCGAAATGAAAGACTCGCTAGAAGACAAGAAACGAGATTATTATATTCGAAAGTGCAAACACTTGCTTCTTTATTTATGATTTTCTTTACAGCGAGATTTACAAGCCAACGAGGCTGATAGATTATTTGAGAATTACACCCTAGACCTCCTACGATTACCCGAGATCTCGACCTAACAATGTTCGAGACCTCCTAGTTGCTAGCTAGCTCTAAGTGTTACTTGCCGATCTCTTTGAGCGAGGTTGAGTTGCGGAGTCTTTGATGGGAGGCAGAGCGAGGTGTAAGAGGCTTGCGAGGTGGTGTAGCGAGGCCTTTGATGTGAGCGGAAACTCTGTGAGACTTGAAGTCTTTTTGTGGACTTCACTTATCTATAGCGAGGTCTTTTAACGATGTTTCAATCACGTCGATCTTCAACGAGCAAGATAGTTCTTGAGTTCAAGATGTTTTTCGACCCCTTTCCCATACGAAATTCTCCTCTATTTATAGAGGATGGGGGAGTCGAGTTTTGGTCATTGTCCGATGTGGGACGCCCGAGATCAAGGGCTCTGATTGGCCTAGAGGCGAGGCAGTCGGCGATTGGCCGAAGAGCGGCGCTTGCTGAGTGGTCATGGTGGGCGGGCGCGAGTAGAGTCGGTTACGGGGTCGAGACCTCGCTCCGAGGTCTCGGGGGACCTCGTCGGGTAGGAATTTTGTTAAAATAAAAGGTGGGTATGGTTGTGGGTCCCAGGATCATCCTCGGGGGTCCTTTTGACCTGGTTTGACCCTCATACCCCGGGCCCACCTCTCGCTTCGCTATTTTGAGCATCATCATTAATAGCAAAAATTTGGAAGTGTCACTAGACTAATCCAAATCACTAAAGCTATAATCTTACAACATGCGAAGTTATATATCATCAAAAGCAAATAAATGTTTTTTTATTGATGTCTTGAGATATTAGAAATCCTTTTATTTAAAGTTGGACGATTTGCGCAATAATTGACTATCTTAATTTAAAATAGTTAATTTTGCAACCTTTGATATTTCAAATAACAATAATAACATTTGATATTACACATTAAATTATGAACCTTGGATATTAGATACAAAACACAACATCAAACACAATTATTGACATTATAGCTAACAAAACATAATATAGAATTTTATTTCTTTCTTTTTCTTTCTCACTATATACATCTATTATTTTGTTATGAACGCATCACAATTTCATCCACTATAAAGCGAAAAATAGAAGACAACCCTCAAATTGTAAGAAAGATTGATCGGATCAAAACACGAATTGAGATAGGGAGAGTAAATGTGAGAACACAAGACTGTCAACACATGAAGATTTTTGGTGGATGGTAATTAGGTTTGCACAAAACAACTTTTTTCAAGTTCAAATTTCTATGATTTTTATTCAATTAATTATTTTTTATTGTGATTTGTATTATTTTTGTAAATGCTTGCAAACATCTATGTATTTCAAATATTAAAATATAAATTTTGCCCCGTCCAACGGATGGGCTTGACTTGGCTAGTTAAAACAATAAATTTGTTCTCATTGTAAAAAAAAGTCTCTTAAGTTCATGAGATTTTTCCTTGTAATTTTGGCATTTATTGCGGGTAAGCGAATGAAGGAAGTTCAACGGGAATTGTATGAAATTTGACCAAATGGGCAATCACCAGAACTTTTTGCTCTCGTCAAAAAGAACGTCAAGGGTCTTTCAAAAACGTATAACATGATCATTAAGATATTGTAAACAAACAAGTAATATAATGTTTATGAACAAGTATTATAATATGGATGAGCAAATAATTTACGCAATTATTATAGTATGTAAGTCTCATTGCAATTGAACAACTACTTATTCACAAATGAACAATCATAAACGATAAAACATATATACTAGACGCTAAACACTAACCCTAAACCTAAAATGCTAGCTAAATCCTAAACCCAAAATATCAATCCTAAACTCTAGATACTAACCTCTAAACCTAAGATACTAAACCTTGAAAGTTTAAACCCTAAGCTCTAAAATCTCAAACATTAACCTCCTAAACACTAAATCCTAAAAACTTGAATTCACAAATTCTAATTTCTAAGATCCTTCCTTGTCATTATTTTGATTCTTGTTCATAATCAATACATTACTTATACATTTATAGTAGATTAATGGTTCAATATGTATTAAGATATAGAGTTTAAGATTTAAGGTTTAACATTTAAGCGTTTATGATTCAAAGTAATTAGGATTTAAGGTTTAATGTTTAAGGGTTTAGAGTTCAATGTAATTATCGGTTAGGGATTAAGTTTAGTATTTAGGGTTTGAATTTTAGGATATAAGGTTCACTGGTTAGAAGTTAGGGTTTAGAGCACAAATATCGGGTGTATCGAAAGCGTATCGGACTGCATATCGATCTAAAAGACAATACGAGGGAGTGGGAACCGAGTGATGAGACACAATAAAATTGTTGGAGCTTCTGATTTTTGGCCGAGGAGGGGCCATCTCAACCCATTTGTGAACAACAATTTATTATTTTTTTAATATCAAGTAATTTGGGGGTTTTTTTTATATATTCTTATTATTATTATTCTTTGTAACTATTTTTGGACTACTTCTAATTTCAAAAAATATAATAAAAATTATACCAAAACCCACAATTTTTTATGTACATATAGACACCAATTTTGTATATATTTGAATCATTTAAAAATTGAGTTATTTTAGGATAAAAAAATACATATGCATTCATCCTTTTGAATAACTCATTGTTTTAGCTCAAAAAATCATGTCATAAAACATAATATTTTCTTACCTACCCATTAATGATACTAAATTTGTATAATTTTGATTCATCGGTTTTGGATCTGCCCATGATTTTTGTTATTAGTCCATGATTTTTATTATCCGCTCCGCTCATGGTTTTGGATGCATGAAAAGGGATGTAAAACCGTGAATATCATGGGGGTCCAACAATTATTCTAGAGGTCGTTGTATCATATGACCTATGGATTTGACATGCATTCTTCGGTACCACATGTACGTACAATGATATTAACGTTCTTGATCAGTCTCATGTTTTTGATGATGTTCTATAGTGTGTTGCTCCAAACATAAACTTTATGGCCAATGGGGGGGGTACAACATGTGATATTATCTTGTTGATGGTATTTATCCCCCATTGACAATATTTGTCCAAACCATTAGGCTTCCTCAAGGTCTGAAGGCAAAACTATTTGCCCAACAACAACACTGTTGGCTTAAAGATGTTAAGAGGGCATTTGGAGCGTTGCAATCCAAATTTGCAATAATTCACAACCCGACATTATCTTGTAATATTGAGAATGTTGGAAAGTAATAAGAGCTTGCATAATCATTCAAAATATGATTGAAGAATATGAAAGAGATGGGTACGAGACCAATGGGTATGTCAATCCTCTAAATCAAGAAGAACATCGATGATCAAATGAGATAATTTTACCCAATGAAGATTATTTGAGCACCTTCATCGCAAACAGATATCAACTCCAGAATCGGGTTACACACTACCAACTTAAGGAGGACTCAATAGATCATGTTTGACAAAGATTCGGGGCTAATTACAATCAAAATAATAATGAATGATGGTGTATTATTGGTTATCTATGGTCAAAATTATGTATTTCGTTTGATGTATGTTGTTTTATTTATTTCGTTGTGTACGATGTTATGTATTTTGATTCTATTATGTTTGATATTTTGGTTCAGTTAATGAAGTGTGTTTGCCTTGGTTTGGTTTATAATTTTTACGTTAATTTAATATGCCCTTAATTAAAAAATTTATGCAAACAATTTTTTTTAAATTAAATTAAATTTACAATCCTAAAATAACTCTAAAAAAATGTAATTTATTAAGATTATTATTGTGGCATGTATTATTATGCAAAGTGATATATAAAAGTTATAAATTAGGGGTATATTTATAATTGTATATGGGGAAATAAATAGTTGTTGGAATTATAAAATGTGAAAAGGGGGTTCATAGATATTTATTTGGGTTTTGTGAAATGAAATTTGGGAATGTTGTGGAAGTGAGAGAAATTGTAAAAGTGAAGATTATTGCTTGGTTGTTAATGCTTGTTCACTATTTATGATAAGAGGAGTCCTTTTTAATAAGGAAAAAGATTAGGAGGGTCGACTTAGAAATTCATCGGCCACATTTGCATGAGACATGGGTGGTAAGAATTTGACATGCTTGTGATGTGATTTGTTGCACGGGTGGTCTCTTGAAAAACGTGAATCACTCGACAAAACTTAAATATTTAAAAATAAATTAGAATGTTTTGACACGATCATCTCGACTAAAGAAGTCCTTACTTTTTAATTCTAACTCTATTTATTTATCTTTATTTTACAATGATAAATATTGTTACGTCTTTCGATAATAGGGGCACCACTTTACCTTAAAAAAATTATATTAATATTATTATTTGAAGTAGTCAAATTCAAATGATAAATAATAACGATTTTTCCCCTATTATGGATGATACACGTTATAATTTAAATGATGAGTTTGCATTTTTATAAATGTAACCACACAAACATAGTCATTTAACTTTACAAAATCTTTATTATTACAATAAAACGTAATAATATATTACTTTGTATTTTTAAGGAGAAAATTTTAATGAGTTTGCAATTTAGTTTTAAGAATAAAAAACTCTTATGCTACATTTTTTTTGAAAAAAATCCCCAAAGAAAAATGACCCAACTTTCAGGACTCGTGTTCGTGTATGATGATTGATTGCTCCTCTCAGTCTCTCACCCAGTTGGAACCCTAAACCCCTTTCTACACGAATAAGCTCCGTCGCCACCGACGACCCTCTCCCCTCCGGTTAACCGCCGTCGCCATCTCCGCCGTCGCCGCCGCCGTGCTGCTTCTTTTGCAGGTAGGTACCAATTCCTTTCCTTTCCCTATCAATCTGCTACTACTCCCGTCGATGTCTTTCCTTTCCATTTCTCTTTTTATACTCAAAAATCTTACATCTCCTCCTCCATTTCGGATTCCTATATAATTTTATCTGGATCTTGCTGCTTTTCATGTAAATTTCTGTTATGATTTTGTTTTTGTTATGTATCTTCCAGTAGTGCTTTCAAGCTCTCGTCGTCAGAATGAGCACCGATAATTTTGATGGGAAGGTATTGGCAGAGAAGTTGTCCAAACTCAACAATTCACAACAAAGCATAGAATGTATCCTTCAATAAGCTTATCTATCTGATTTATGCAAGCTGGAATTGAGCTGCCGATCTTATTGTTTTCCTTAAAATTTTCGTTATTTGGTCATATGATAACTTATGAACTTGAAAAAAAAAATCAAGGTTGTAGTTTGTAGATGAAAGATTGGTTTTTGTTTACTTTAACATCTGATAGCTCTATCACGTTGGTGTGTTTCCCATCGAAAGAAGGCAAGGCAAATCGTTGAGACATGGGAAAAAACCTTCAACTCATCTGAAAAGGACCAATGTGTCTCTTTTCTGTTCTTAGCGAATGACATATTGCAGAATAGCAGGAGAAAGGGCAGTGAGTTTGTCAATGAATTCTGGAAAGTTCTTCCTAATGCTCTCAAGCGTGTTTATAAGAATGGTGACGAACATGGGAAAAAGACGGTTTCGAGACTTGTAAGTAATGTTTTTTTTCCCAGAATGTTTTAGATAAATGCATCAGTATAGAAGTGATACTTGTATTTACTCACAAAATGATCTTTTTTTTGTTTTTACTATGAGCTGCCTCAGCTGGAAAATATATATATACACACACACACACACACACACTAAGCACCAAGCATATGTGGACTGAAGCTGTTACACATGTATCTTTCTAAAAATAGATGTGTACTAGTTATTTTACTTGTATTTTAAACGTTTCATCTTTACAGCGAAATGGTTAAAACCCCAAGAAAGGAAGGAACCAAGGAAAATGTCTTTAGTCCTGTATTTTGATTGCAAGCACAAGTCCTATATATTATATACTCGTCCATAATTTATTGGATTTTGTTAGCATGATATATTTTGTTGTCTAGCTGTAGATAATAACAATCTTTTTCTTAGGTTGACATATGGGAGGAGCGTAAGGTATTTGGATCACGTGCTCAGAATCTCAAAGAAGATTTGTTCGGTAAAGAAGCTCCTTCACAAGCTCCCTCACAAGCTCCTTCACAAGCTCCCTCGCAAGCTCCTACACAAGTGGTGAGCAATGGAAAGAGTTTAAATCCTGTCAAGATAGTAAAAAAGGATGCACAAGCAATCAGAATCGTGAGTAGCATTCTTGTTTCATAATTTTTTTTAGCTTATTTTGAATCTCACTTCTGTATTAAAGTTTCTGAATACAATGAAACGATATTTCCTGCTTCAGAAATTACCTGTTGGAGATGTGATCGAAAAAATAGTGACGGCCTTTCATGATTTACATGAACAATGCTCCGATGAGGAAGCTACTTTAGCCAAGTGTCATGTAGCTGTGCTCTCTTCAGAAAGATTAGAGAAAGATGTTGAGACTGCCACTACTCAAGGTATGTTAGTTCGACATTGAATGAATGATTCTCTCTATTGGAGCATTTTTTTTTCAAGGTGGTTGCTAATTGTGCACCTGTAAAGGTGCTAGGTGTTAACATTTATATATGTTTTCTTTTCAGAAGTTAGTATATACTTTTTTGAAGGGACGTGGCTTATTATATTGTGTGTGTTTTAATTACCAACCTTATATTGTTTTCAAGTGGAAAAAATTGTTTTAAATTACATTAGTGGTAGCATTTATTCATGATCAGGGATTCAGCTGTTGGAAATAAGGCTTAGAAATTGCTTTGAGGCGTGAAAAGATCACTATCTTTGAAGTGATATTTGCCCCCTTATAAATTGATGTAGGGTTTCAGACAAGTTCACCTCCTAGGATACAACAAAGCCCTCTAGAAAATCAGACAGCAAATCTGAATTTCTCTCTTACATTTCTGTAAAGAAACATTCTCCTTAAATAGAAAAATTCAGAATTGTCAGACAGTTAATTCAGAATCAGTTAGAAAGTTAGTTGGTTAGAAAACAGTTAGGAAGTTTATTGTTCTTAACCACCCTGGAAAATCCCTTAAATAAATCAGTTTACTCCCTTTTATTCCAGAATTATAATTATTAAACTTAAATCATAATAAATCTTATTAATAGGCTTTTACCAACAATCCCCACTAAGTCTATAAATCAGACTTTTGTTAATAATGTCATACATAATGAAAGTGTTTTTCAACTTAAACTTCCAATTAGTACAACTCTACCAAAGTGCCAACAAATTCAAATATTCAATGGTGGTCAATTCCTTAAATCATAATAAGTCTTATTGTAAAGGTGCTAGGTGTTAGCATTTATATATGTTTTCTTTTCAGAAGTTAATCTATACTTTTTGAAGGGACGTGGCTTATTTCATTGGTGTGTTTTAATTACCGACTTTAGATTGTTTTCAAGTGGAAAAAGTTGTTTTAAATTACATTAGTGGTAGCATTTATTCATGATCAGGGATTCAGCCAGGATCAGCAATGGTCAATCAACTGCAAGATCATGAAAGTATCCTCTTGCAATGTGTTGAACAACTTGAAGGGGCTGAAGCAACTAGGCTAGCCTTGGTTTCTCAATTAAAGGAAGCACTTCAAGATCAAGTATTAATTTTATCCTATGATATTTATAATTAGCATCTTGGATGATCAATTATTGACTATTGAGATATTTCTCCAGGGAAAAAAGCTGGAGATCTTACATTCTCAGTTGCAGGTAAGCTCTTTTTCTCTGAATACTGTCAATTATATAGTATTTTTTGCAGCTCTGGCATTGGTATTGGATCAATGAAATGTCATGTTAAACTGCATAATCATGTTATCATTCATCTTAAATTCAAGTTCTTTCTGGGGTAAAGGATATTATTGTATTGGCGTTCATTCTTGTGCGTGTTAATGGCTTTCTTAACAGTCTTATCCATTCATTCTTGTGCATGTTTGTAAGTTTGTTTGCATTTGGTTTAAATCATGTATGGAATATATTAGTTGAATGGATGCGTGATTGGATATGCAATTGCTGATTACATAGAATTTATCATCGGTTAAATTAAATATAGACTACTGCCAATTTATCATCCTTTACCTATTACTCTAGGAAAATGAATGAAATCATGATTTAACTTTGACTACTGCCAATTTCACAACCACCAACATACCTGGCTACTGCTTCTGCCACAATAACCAATATCATTGTGCTGTGAAGCTTTCCACTGATGTTTTCTTTTGGTTTGCCACACTTGCTGAACCTTCTTCCAGTTCTAGTCAGGGTGGGGAAGATATAGGTGACTTTGGCAGTATAAGGGCTGTTATTGGGGGGGGGGGGGCTTTAATGAGAGCATGTTGGTACAAATTGCCTGATGGTGATGTATGGTGGTTGGACTGTGGTGATTGGTTGCAGTGCATACCTTTTTGTTGCAGTGGCATTGCATCTTTAACTACACCAATTTTTTGTATTGATAGAAATTTTGCTGCTATTTGGTAATAGGTAAAGGAAATAGGCAATTTTATTTTTTATGGTGATTAATAAACAACAAAATTAGAATAAGTCCCATCCTTTTATTTTCTTATTAAATTGATACATATGCTCTTTGATTGCCTTACCTTTGAAAAGGAGGATCAAGGGTTCACATGAGGCTGTTGTTCAATGTAATAAATCATTGATGGATAATTTTCTAAATTTCTTTTCACCTTTTCCCTATTATTACTTTACCAGATTAACCCCTGCATAATTTGGTGAAATTGAATTGTATTCTAAATTTAATGGAGCCAGTAACAAAATTGTTTTCCTATTGTATTTATGTTCTTATCACTTCCGTATGCATTGGATGAAACATTTGGCCTTTAAGTGAAATTACTATACTAAAAAAGAAACAAGATTCTAGATGAAAAAGGAGATAAGAAAAGTAAAGCTGAAGCCATGACCACAATGTACAATATTTGTAACAAGGAGATAAGAAAAGAAAACTTACAGTCTAAAAACGAAACAGCCTCTTGACTGAAACAGCCTCTTGGCTGAATCCTACGCACTCCAGTCAAGTTGGGTGATGTATTTGTAGGGTTTAAAGTGAGAAAGGCATGCGATTAAGCAATGGTGAAGGAGAGTGTGGGGACACATATGGTAGAATAGATTGATTTTTTTTACGGAGTTTTTGAGAGGAGAAAGGGATCAAAATGAGAATATGTGAATGACCGGCTTAGAGTCAACTTCTAGTATTTTACCAGAATTCAACTGTATTGTCCGTGCCTTGTCCAACATATCCAAGCATAGAAGTCATGAAAAGAATATGCTATACTTGTAAAGAGTTTATTTTTATACAGTAAATAACAATAAGTAATGAAACAAAATGGTGTGAAGGATGATTAATGTATTGATCACGGACATGCTGACATTTATTCATCAACAGTGGAAAGGACATAATTTTGAGTAAATTTTGACAATGTGATTTTGTTGCAAATTGTTCGATACACTTCTTCATAAGATTTTCTAAGCTTTTGTCAGTTCCTCACTAAGTGTTGACCTATATCACAAACTCGAACTGATGTGCAGCAGATATCATATTGCACATAATGAATTATCTGATAATGGCTTTTTGTAGAAACATTTTACAAAGCTTTTGCACGTTCATCTTTATTCCGGTTTGTTTGAAATTATGCTTTATGTCAGTGATTAAAATTTTTCTCACTTGGACTCAAACTGCAGATTGCTCGGAGCCGAATTAATGCATCAGGGAATTTGAGGCAGGTTCTGTCTTTAGGAAACAACAATATTAGCCCCTTGACCACCTCCATGGATACATCAACTGAACTAGAAAAGCCTCAGAAACCCACAACTTCTTTTGCTCCCTTGGGAGCTACTACTATGAACGACGAGAACAACAAAAAAGCAACAGCAGCAGCTGTTGCCGCAAAGCTAGCTGCCTCCACATCATCCTCACAAATGCTTGTCTCCGTTATCTCATCTTTTGTTGCAGAAGAAGCAAAACGACAAAAGCTTGACGCCCCAAATACCGATTCCGCCCTTGGGGCGAATCCTAATCCTTTCTATTCCAATCTCCAGCAATCCTTAACCGGATTGCCTTTTGCACCGACAAACAACCAACCAGTATCTTCATTGCCACCTCCGCCGCCACCACCTCTACCTCCAGCCAATCAGTTTATGCAATCAGGCGGAATGATGCTGCCTTTTGGCTTTGTTGGCGGTAGTTTACCTCCGCCTCCTATACCGTCGTCTGTTCCCATGAATTTAGGACGCCCGCCAGCTCAGCAGTCTCAACCGCCACCCGTGAGCAATGGTGGTGGTGGTGGTGGTGGTGGCTACTACAGGCCGCCGCCAAGTATGGGGATTTATGGGCAAAACCAGCAAGCTACAACGCCGTCACCTGTGCATCGTCAGTGAATTGACTCTTTTAACCCTAAATTTGCAGCAGAGAAAAACAGTGAGGAGGGCTATAGTTTGTGACTGTTGTTATACTGTATATTATTGTTAGGTGATGTATAACTTTTTGGGTGTTGTGAGTTCTGGGTGTTGATTCCTAATTCATATTCCGGTCCTGACTTTGGCTGGTGCAGAGCTGCTTCACAATCTCAACTGTAGCTTAAAGATGTAGGATACAAAGCATGTGCAAAATGTCTGTTTAATGTTATTGGCAAACTGCTAAGTTCTTGCTAGAGATTATAATTGATGCTTTTCATTTACAAAGTAGTTGGAATATTCTTTGTGAGTTAAAATTATTGTTTTGTTCGTTATAATTGATGCTTCTCATGTGCAAATGTCTGTCATACAATCATGTGCAAAAGTCGGTATTCATGAAAGTTTGGAATGCAAGAACAAAATGCAAAATTTAATTTAAAATTTATAAAGTTATAGGTTTTGCCATTGTTCAATTTTCTCTGTTGTAAAATTGCAATGTTTATTATCATCACAGCTCTGATGCTACAATTCCTCACCAATGGTTTGCAAGTTGTAAGGGCAGATTATTGGAATAACATTTGCCATTGGGCACATGCATGTAGCTAAATGTTTTTTTTCTTTCAAAAATCACCTTTTAAAATATGATTTTTTTTAAAACCGCATTTTAATTTTATTTTAAGTAAAAACATTTTTTATAATCCAAACACCCAATTTCAACCACCTAAGTTATTTTCTAGTGAAATTATACCCTAATTTCTTTTCTTTTAATAATTCATTTATACAAAATAACACTCTCCGTTTAGTTCTACTTGTCCTTATAGCCTAATGCACATATATTAAGACATTTTCTAATCTTACCAAATTATCCCTATTAAATTCATATTGGAAAAAGGTGAATGGTAAATCTATTAAATGTATTTTTCTTTTAATTGGGTAATACAAAGGCTAATATTGAGAAATTTTGGATAAAATACCTAGCACAAATAGAACTAAACAAAAAATTAAGTCTAGAAAGACAAGTAGAAAAGAAAATATATTTAAAAAAGAATTTCGGTCCAATTACTAACTTCATCCATTGGAACAAGACCCTCCCGGGAATCTCGTTCCATACAGGCATTTCAGGCTCCGTTCGGCTGACACTAGAGGGAGCTTTTTTTCCGCTTCATCTAGTGGAGATCGAAGAAGCTCGTGAGGAGGAGCTTCTTCAATCCGCCCAATATTCCGCTCCCCTAGCTGAAAACGCTTGCAATTCCGCTAGTGCCGAGCGGTGCCTAATTCATTTCACACGTTTAGACTCTAGAATGAGCTCGTCGTTGAAACGGCGTCGTTTTGGGCGTCAGTGGTGGCCACGTAGCTATAGAGTCGTACGAAACACATTTGCAACGGTACGGAACAACACATCATCAGTCATCATCATCCCCGTGACCGACCATCTCTACTAGTCTGCTACTAGTCCAATTTCTGAGAAAGGAGAATTAGCCATTAGAGCGACGCCTCCATCTCCTTGAGCGTTTTCTTCCAACAGCCCAACATTCACTGCTCATCTGCTCCTCGCCTCCTCAGTCCTCCTCCTTTCTTCCAGCAGCTGATAACGCCTAATTTAGTCATGTTTTAGGGGTCTAGTTGCATATTAATTTAGAGCATTTTCATGCATATTTTACATATTTTATATTTATTTTTTATTTTATTATGTATTCGGAATCTACACTCGAGTTTTTATATTTTTCAGGTATTTGACAGCTAGTTTGAATGAATATATTTCAAGAATGGGCCATGAAAGAGAAGTTGCTGAGGTGGGCCGAGCCCATATTAAACTTGGAGCAATAACGAATAAGGGAGCTGATTTGTGGAGTTATCACGTGGGCTAGTTTTTGATTTGGGCCGGTTTTGTTCTACGGATCATCATGAATCATGGACTACGGGATGGCGGTGATGTTGATCATCATGAATCATGGACTATATATATACACTTTAGGGGAGACGTACAGGGGGATATTAGTTTTTAGATATAGGTTAATTTCCATCTTTATTTTAAACTTAGGTTCGTAGTTAAGCTGCACATTCGGATTTTCACGGAGGGTTTGGTCGGCACGTGTTGAAGACTCGTTTGTTATTCAAGAATTCTAGCCCTTGTTTTGGATTATCTACATATTTGAGATTAAGTTTTCTTACTCTTTAATTGAATAATTCTTGGCTAGTTTATATTTTGTGATTATGTCTTCAATCATGCTTGGCTAAATTCCTAGTTCTAGGGTTTTGGTGATCCATTGAATGTCTATTTAATTAAAGTTATATTCTTTGTCTGAACTGAAATATATTTGATTCGATCCTAGGTTGCGTTATGCCCTATTTGTTTTATGCATATAGGATTTCTATTAGAGTTTGAGACCGAGAGGAGATAACAATAATAGGAGATTGATTAATTGAATATACAATTGTTTGTTCATGTTATATCCCTAGGATTGGACTTGAGAATTATTTGCGCGAGAGCGACTTAATTTCTCTTGTGTGATTTCTTAACTATCGTAGTTGTTTTAGGGTTTGAGTAATTTCAGCGGAGCGCGAGAGCGGATGTTGTCTTTATTTTTCCCTAATCACTAAAGAGCCCAAAGGATCTAAATTAGACTTGCTTTGTGCGAGAGTGACTGCTAGTCGAGTTTAGGTACATGCACTTGTCGTCCGAGAGGAGTTAGTGTTTACTTTAGATAGTTGGTCCTTCAAATAAATTGAGGCACAGTATAATTTTATTTATTGAAACATTGTTTTGGTGATCCTTAACCTTAGACACATCTATCCCATATATTTTATCCTTTTATTTGCATTATTACTAGTTACCTTAGTTATAGATTTTCCATTCTTCATTATATTTTTGGCCTAATTTATTAGTAGAGTTACAATTAATATTACATTGGTCCTTGTGGGATCGACACTTGAGGTACTACAATTGATCCCGTTCGCTTGCGGGTTAGTTTTGGCTGCATCAGCAGCGCCGGCAAACCTCGCAGCGACTCCAACTCCAAATTATAACATTTATTGTGTTGTACTACTCTTCTGTAATTTGTTAATGGAGAGTCTTATTGAGCGAAATGAAGAATTAGCCCAATTTCATATTTGTGTTAATGGATTGGATAAATTTGTGTGGGATGAATTTCAGATGTGCTGAATTAGCCTCAAATTCCCAAGAGAATTAGCCATTAGAGCGAGTTTTGGTTGGAATTTCAAATTTGTTAATTGATAAATTTAGCCCTAATTTCATAGTATTTGTGTAATTGTGTTGTAATTGTATGTGCTGTCGTTGATGAATCAAATATATGTACTGCATTGTATTGAAATAGAAATATTATTGTACGATTTTAGGAGATTTTAGCCCCCACTGACTAGGATTTCTGGCTACGCCACTGGTTGTTGTGCTATTGATTTGGAAATTTGTAGCCATTTGTGTGCTCAAGGCAATTGAGTCTGGGCTTTCTATGTTCTTCAGGCCTGGTAGATTTAGCCCTTTGCCTAAGATTCTCATCTTTCACATTGGGGATGCATAAGCTCAGTAGATGTTCAATCCTCATTTCAATTATGATAATTCTTGACGCTTTGTATTTGATTTGTCACTTTTCACAGGCCAGAACAATCAGCTAGAATGAGTCTTGAGCTACTCAATTTCGTTCTTGAGCGGCTGCACGATGTTTTGAAGCATGAAGCTACAATCTTGAGTGTGGATAAATTGGAGGAAATTGAAAGCTTACAACGGGAGCTTGAGCTTGTTCAGAGTTTTCTCCAACAACAAGTAATCATTACGAATGTCTTCAACACAAATGTCCAACATATCATGGATATTCTTCTCAAAATTGAAGATTTCTTGGCTGATGTCATCTACCACGATATGGAGCAACAAGTTCGTCAGAGTCCTGCACACAAGACATTCTTCTCTTGTGCCTCAAATCCTACTGCTCACAAACACAACCTGGTAAAGGAGGTCACTAAGTTTAGGGAAGAATTGAACAAGATTCTCGAGAGGTCTAAAAGGTATAATACTTCTCAATTTGTTACATCTAGGACGACCAAGAGTAGGCCTCTAACAAAATCGAGTATTATGAGGGATGAGATCATTGTGGGTGTAGAGGAAGATGTCAGAAATCTCGTGGCCAGATTCGTGGGGCTGGAAGATTGTGAACGAGGTGTTAATTTGGCCATTGTCGGGATGGGGGGATCCGGTAAAAGCACATTGGCGAAAGTGTTCTTCAATCACAAGGAGATCGAGCAAGCTTTTCCCGGTCAGAGACGTGTATGGATTTGCGTCTCGCAAGAATGGGACGCGAAGGATATTCTGCTTCAAATCTGCGCATTGCTCGGGCTTGAGCTTTCAGAGGACCAAAAGATAATCCCTCACATTTAGCTCAAAGAGCATCTAGAAGAAGTCCCTGCTTTGATCGTTCTCGATGACGTTTGGGAGAAAAATGCTCTGATTGGATTACTCCCAACCCTGTTGGCGGGAAATGGAAGAGTCTTGATCACCACCCGCAAGGAAAAAGTCGTCAGGGTACCCGGATTAGGTGCATTCGATGTCCACAGAGCGCGTCCCCTCACACCGGAGCAAAGCTGGGAGCTGTTCTCAACACTAGTCAGCCAGTCTTGCCAAGAGGGTATCAGTTTTGAAGAGGGTAGTGATTACACAAAGCTCGGAAAGGAGATGCTCGAAAAATGCGAGGGCTTGCCGCTTGCCGTGATTACGCTTGCTAGACTGTTGGGGGCGAAGGGCACCCTAGAACAATGGGAAGTCGTAAAAGACCGTGTGGCGTCAAAGATAATGAGAGACGATGAGACGGTCAAGAAAGTGCTGGAGATGAGCTATGACGACTTGCCTTATTATCTGAAACGCTGCCTTCTCTATCTGGCTACCTTCATAGGAGAAGATGAGCAACTGAGAGCCGATGTTTTGTTTGACTTGTGGATATACGAAGGCTTTGTAAAGGTGGATCGTGGTGGTCCTAACCCTAAGAGGCTTAGGGAGATGGCTGAGGATATTTTGGACGAGTTGGTTCAAAGATGTTTGGTTCAAGTTACTCACAAGGACTGTGAGTTTCTTCACATTCATCATTTGGTACGGCACCTTTGCTCGAATAAAGCAAATGAGTTGGGCTTCTTGCGAGTTATTTCTTCATCATCTACAATGACCCAAATAAAACATTCTCGGGCAATCATCTTCAACTGGTATGTCATTCAATTATCTTGTTTTTAAGCTAGCTACTAATTAGTTAATTAATTTAGTTGATTCTATCTATGCATGAGATTTGCTGTTATCAATGGAATGAAATTAAATTTAAGAAATTCACCAACCACCACCACTGTGGATGTCCTCCTACAATTGAAATGCTAAAAAATTTAGTATCTTAAAAGGTAAAGTATGTGAAACCCACAAGTAAAGCTTACATATAGTTTACATTAATCAATACCAATTTTTGTATGTGGTAAATTTGTAATGTTGATTAGTTAGTAAGCTAGCTTTCAACTCTTTTATGCGGTTAGACAAATGAGTTAGAACATAAAATTCTAAAATTTTGTGATTTCGAAATATTGCATCTTTGACTCTGACTGGCTTTTTCTTATTGATTTACATACATGTACAACAAATCCTTTGAATTGCAAAATCCACGTCTTAGGACCTTAATGTACATTGGTGATAGTTCATCTCCGAATACTCGGCCACTACCCTTTAAAATGCTGAAACAACTTCGAGTTTTATGTCTCAGTTGCATCGAGTTGGGGGACTCGGCAAAGTACATAGGAGACATGATTCTCTTAAGATGCTTGAAGATAGAATCATGTTGGTTTGAACTAGAAAATGTACATTTCATTAAGAAACTCAGAAATCTGGAGACGTTAATTATAAGGAATCAAATTGGCCAATGGAACTTCCCGAATAAAATGGTGGCTGACATGGAGCAGCTCAGAGTTCTCGAACTAGATGGAAGCGAAGGCGATTTTAGTCTGGCAATAACAGGGGTGGCCGATTCTAAGAACTTGGAAAGATTGGTTTAGGGTCCTGTCTGCTTTGGTTTGGTCAAGGAGCTGAGGGATAGTAAGAATGATTGCCTGCAAGTCCTAGAGTTGCACAAAATAAGCAGGCAATCACATTTGGATGATGTATGTGATTCTGTCAAGAACAACTTACCCTACCTCGAAACCCTTAAGATTTTTCTTGACGAAAGTCAATCTGACTTGGGATTTGATCTGACGAAGATGAGATGGGAAAGTTGCCAGCTCCTGAAAGTGCTTTGGCTGTGGGGGAAGATAATTTTAAGGGAAAATGAGTCATGGCGTTGCCCTCCTCCTGAATTGTCATCATTGCTTTTAGCGGAGTCCAAGATTGAGGAAGAGGAAGAGGTGCGCAATCTCTGTGCGCGGCTTGACAACCTAAGGGAGCTAGAAATATGCTATGAAGCATACACTGGGGAGAGACTGAGTATAGATGGATTTTCACAGCTCCAGAAGCTGAACTTGCATGATCTGTTAACTTTGAAGGAATTCAGAATTTTCCCAGATTCCTTACCAAAACTTCAGAACCTGTATTTCAAACGCTGCCCTTGTTTAGAAAGGATTCCAGATCAAATAAGTCACATCAGCACTCTCCGATTGCTCAAGGTTACTTGGATGCCAGCAAGATTTTGGAAAAGACTTGTGAAGAGAGAGGATGAGGGTGCTAGTGAAGGAGGAGAAGACTTCCATCTCGTTCAGCACATCCCCACTGTTACGATTGAAAATATCACCCAAACCATTGAAAAGTAGCCAAAGGTATCTTCTCTTCTTTAGCCTCTTGTATCTGATTCTTCTAACAAAAAAAATACACCAATTTACTTGAATTTTTCTCAGTTCTTACTTAGTAACTTGTACTCTTTTCAATCCATATGCTCTAACAGTATCTCTAAGACGCAACAGAAGAAGGAAGATAAAGTAGAAGGGACAACATCAGCCCCGAAGTGACAATAACTTGAACCTGGAGCTGTGAAAATCTTATGGTGGTTGTTTTAGTGTGTGATATTGTAATTGTACCATTCTAGCTTTGAATGTAATGGTTTGAATGTAATGTTGTGTGAGATGACTCATACTTTATAAATGCCACGTTTTAGTTGTAGTGTTGTGTGAGATAAACTAGTGTGTTATTATATACCATTATATATATAGCTGATATAGCATGTTTGAAGTTTTTTTAACAGATCATGCAAAGCGATCCATGAAAGAATGAACCATAAAACTCAGATTCAGAATTGCACAGATTTGGGGTGTGATATGATCCAAACTCTAGAATTAGATGATTTAAACCATAGATTAATGGAGGTGGAGAATCAGTAATCAATTGCTGCTTCATTTCAGTGCAGTTACATGAACTATAATAGATACAAGCAATTCTATATTACCCTTGAACTTTAGTAGTCAGTCTCCACATACTCCTGAAACCAGGAAGTAACAGCAACTGGACAAGAAAGTATATATCATTAAACTTTTCTAAGCTAGTAATCTATTATAACTTCGGTACAAGTTTGAAGCTGATATTTACTCAAATGTTGGATGAAATGTTCAACCTATTTCAGTTGGTCCTTGATTTTATACAAATTGGAAGCTGAATTGAAAGAACTACTAGTGCTCTACAATATTTTCCCTAAACTCGGCACTCAAAGCAGAAAATTGTTGGGATGCAAAGGGCGCCTTCAATTACATGACTCTTCGTGCCAATGGTTAGTTGTCAGAATGCTCTGCACAAGACGATAAACAATTTAAAAGATTATACAATTATTTTAAGGGCCCGTTTGGTATAATAGCGGGAATCGGGAATGGAATTGGGATGAGAATGAAATGGATTTGGCTCATACCCACCTCCATGGTACTATGGTAGGGTATGAAAATTATGGAAAATCCGGAATGTAGAATGGTTGATTCCTACCCCGGTTGTTCTACCAAACACAAATTTAGGTCCGAGTGATTCTTAACCCGATTCCTCACCCCCAAAGATATGGTACCAAATGGGCCCTTAAGAATCTGGTGAAATAGCGCCCAAAATAAAAATAAGGCGAAATCTTGATGAAAGTGAAAAAGAAACACATTTTGTTTTGATAAAAAGTGATCAGACAAAGCAATGCACAAATGATAATTATCAGCATGATAATTTGATTCTGGAAAAACAGAAGGAAAAAATTGGAGCTTTACAAGATGAAAATAATTTACGATTACACAATTTTTTCTAAGAACCTGGTGAAATAGCCCGGAAAACAAAATAAGTTGGAAACTTGATGAAAGCGAAAAGATGCATTTTTTTATAACAAAGTGATTGGATAAAGCAATGCACATATGGGTAATTATCAGCATAATAATATGATTGGGGAAAAACAGAAAAAAATGGGTGCTTTGCAAGACGAAAATAATTTACTACTCCCTCCGATTCAAATTAATTGTCGTTTTAGCACTTCAAATTTGATCCATTTTATATGTCGTTTTAGGTTTTCTAGGCAATTGATTAGGAGTGAGGTATGAGAATTGTTGTTGGAATGTGTTTTTATTAATTAATGTTATTCATTCATTGGTTGAAAAAAGGTGATGGGTGATAAAATTTATAAAAAATTTATCCTTTTGAGTTTAGTTAATGATTTTCTTAATTCTTGTGTCAAAAGCTAAAACGACAATTATTTTGGATCGGAGGGAGTATTACACAATTATTTCTAAGAACCTGGTGAAATATCCCGGAAAAAAATAAGTTGGAAACTTGATGAAAGCGAAAAGATGCATTTTTTGATTAAAAAAAAGGTGATTGGATAAAGCGTGCACATATGGTAATTGTTAGCATAATAATGTGATTCTGAAAAAAAAAACGAGGTTTACCTCTACAGTCTACCAATTCACTGCGAGGTGCATGGAGCTTGGCAAGCTGCTCCTCAGCTTCAATGTCATTAACTACGCCACGACAACTTGGGAAGCCACAATAGCAAGCAAGTTGTTCATCTATTGAAAAGAACCTGTATCATAACAAGTTTTTGAATTAGCAACTTGGAAAGCCAGAATGATGAAATTTTCTATTTTTTGAAAAAAAGAGAGGCAGAAAACGGAACCTGTAATCGTATGTAAGTTCCTCCCACTGCTTAATATCTCTTTTGGCAAATATAATAATGTGTTCCTCACCATTGACAGTAATCACTCTTGAATAACAGTTTGGCTGCACAAATCCAACACCGGCATCAGTATTCAGTAGTAATTTCAGCAAATTTCATCCCACTTTTGCATTAAGATCCACAAAACAAGTGTAAAAGCCAGCATCCTAACAATGGTTATGATTGAAAAATTCTTTTATAGGGATAGAATAACACATTCCAGTCTTTTTTTCTCTGGATTTTTAAGAAACTAATGATCAGTCTTGCTTTGAACAGAAAAGTTTGGGTGTGTTTGGATTACCACATTTAATGCATTACAGTGATCCAAACACACACACACTTAATGGTAAAAGCATAGAGGTAGAGTATGCATACTGCACAAGAATGATTGATCAAATGAGCAATGCTCCCGGCCCTTGTAGCATCTATGACACGTTCATTATCTATCCTGAACATATATGTCCCTGCACCCTGCAAGAATCAATGTATACAAATGAAGTAACAAAAAATGTTATTGTTAAGAAAAAAGACGCAATTAAGTCAAGCAACAGCAGGATCTCCAACAAAGAATGATAAACTAGCATTAAAAGCCACCATCAGCATCCATGCTTATAATAAATAAAGCAGCCACAAAAATATATGTTTAGAATGCATTGTAAGTCATAACATGGATTAGCATAACATCAAGTAATATGTAGATATAGCCTACTGGTCAAGAGGTGCAGAATGGGTTTGCTTTATCAAGGCAGCTAATGAAGAAAGCAAAATGGCTTATCCTATAGGCTATAGGAAAGATATCAATCAAAGTGGCAGCATCTAAATTGGTCAGTGGAAAAAAGAGATATTGGAGACTTATATTAAGAAATAATTGACTTACCACCAATGAATTGTATATTAAGCGTTCTCTCCTATCAGCAACAGGAGGTCTAACAACTTCACCCGTGTATTCAATGATCTAGAAAAGTTCAAACAAGTCTTTTAGTAGCTAGCAATACTAAATCATTAGACGCCCAGGGAAAAGAACAATAAGCACTTACCATGTCTCCTGCTTTATGAGGCTGCTTAGTAAATATGCCGAATCCATGTATCCTCGATTTTCCTGGGGTAATCACAATTTTTATAGTCAGATCTGTAGTGTCATAAACTAATGTTTTCTGGGAAAGTATTTGCACACGAGCTACCAGATTTGCATGATAAAGGCTACGAGTCACAAGAATGACAGAAAATTGCTTCAACTTTCATAATAAACATGCATAGAAGTCTTTCTATTTAAACACAGTAAAAGTAATAATTCATGTGACAAAGAAAAGTAAAATCATCCCAGGGAAAGCAATGCGTTCCCAATCCAGGTCATCAGACGGAAATGGGAGGCTTTTCCCCAATTAGAGAGGGCCCATGCCATCATATTTCATGAGTAAGTAGATTGCATAGTCCAAAACTAGGTAAACTTCATTAAAAAAAATTACAATATGCTTGTTTTCTTTTCAAGTAAAAATAACTGAATCAATCCTACTTAAAATTTCCTGTAAAAGTACACAGACATATATAAAGAAATCCATCATTGCTTTGTACAAATTCTCTAATAGTTCAATTTTTGGGACAAGTCAATCTCTTTTCATTTTTTAAATGACAAACCAAATTTAGTAAGCTCTTTGTAAGTAAAATTATACATTTTAGGAAGTAATGAGAAAAATTTTAGAAGCTGGTGATGAAATGACAAGGAACACAAAGGTAATGTGGGTTTCATTTATAAAATATCTAAAGATGGCTGTATCATGTTTAAAATTAGCTTATGTCAATAGCATAAGCACAAAACTTTTCCAGTAGGAATAGATCTAGGATCTAGTGGAAGAAACATGATTATTAATGGCTATATTTAACTTGTAAACAGAAAATTAAAGCCGCACTCACCAAATGCTAGTCTTTTCCGGAATGTCTGCCTCATGCATTCATACTTTTCAGCCATCGAGTGTACAGATTGAGATCCCTGAAGGGAATGTTTATCATTTTGAAGGACAGGAGAGAATTTTGAGCCTCCAAGTACCTCATCCGCTGATGATATGTGCACCAAGGATTCATGAAGACAGTAACCAGCAACTAAATATGGCTTATTCTCCAGAAACAACCGCTTTACAGATGCTGCAGCAAGGGCTTCAGGTTCTTTTAGTCCCCTTCGGCCAGCATAATTATAAGGTTCTGCCCAGGTTTGCAAAGATTAAGAAAAGTTAGACAACTGAGTTGTATCATGGTGAAATATATCTACAACTTACCAAGTACAGGGCAGATTTTGGCATAAAAAGACAATTTTTTACTTCCCTACTATATGTAAAATCTGTCAATGGTACAGACATGTTTGCTGTACCTTTGGTATAATTTTTCTCAAAAGATAGATTACTCCTTGTTTATATAGTTATATGGTATCCTACTAGTCTAAATAGTAGAAAACACCCTTCCTGAAATCAGCAATAAAAGCAAAGACCCTGCAATTCTGCAAATGAACTCTAAGAACAAAAAAGGACATAGACTAAATTCATGATCTTAACAGTCGAGTTCAAATCTGAACATACTGAACACAACAGAAAATGTCTGAATATTGCAGAGTCGGAGATTAACAAGCAAGTTATAGAACATGTAAACATGATAACCTACCACTGCGAGCACATCCAGATGGATTAAGTGGGGGACTATAGCTGGAATATTGATAAGCAATATGCTCAACCCGTTCATCAAGATTTGGACCAACATTAGAGGGTGGCTTATGCTTTTTGCAGAAGGATAGCAGACGAATGCACTGGTCTTCCTCATCTTCATCCATAGGAAGAAGATGAAGTCTATCTTCATCCTCAAGCTAAAGCAAACACAAGAACCACAAAAGGCACATCAACTTCATTATCTTTGTGTAAAATATATGATGAGAATTAACAAAATTCTATGATAAAAGAGTTTTACAAGGGTTCCACACTTCCACACATATACAGAGTGATGAGTAAAATACCTCAGCACAAAGACCAGCTGCGCGTGCACAAAGTGGATGATATGAAACGCGACAAGTGCTATTTGAACACTGTAATCAATTGACCAATCACATTAGCCCAATTTAACAAAGGCAAAACATGTACCACACAATAGAAATACTGAAATAGAGAGGAGAAAATATAAGTCAGTGAGAAATAAAAGACTATAATTCAGATATAAATAGCTGCAACAATATATGCCACTTATCAGGGACAAACTGGTCTAATATGAGGCAAGGTGTAGAAGGAAGATAAATTGTAAACAGCTTTTTGTCAGTTAATAGATTAATCTTTGATCCTTCACTCGTCAATTTTTATCTTTTGTTAACAAAGCGTGGTCCTGATATTGAAAGAAAGAAAGGATGGTTACCCAAAAATTAGCCACTTCAATGAAAAGAAAAATAATACTATGAGAAGGGGGACCCACAAATATCCCATAATTTAGGTTCTACTTTCCTTAATTCCAATTGATTCTAGTACAATTTGATCCAGACAATATATATATTTCTTCTACAAAGCATGTCTAATACAGTAGAAGCTTCAGTATAATATATAACTGTGTAGTTAGTTTTAACAGAGTTATTACTTACAATATAGACAGTCAATCAAACATGTAATAGTGCAGTGGCAAGTAATTCACAAGTTAAAAAAAAAAAACTGACCTGAATACACGCTCCATAAGAAACCCCACAAATGCAACATAGTAGCTTCCACCGATCCTAACAAAATGGCTTAAAGATATTAGAACCGGGTGGTGGTGGTGGTGGTGGTGGGGTGGGGGTGGTTGAACTAGTCAATGTAGAGAATCATGTTCACCTACCTTGTTGATTCTGTTTATACCATCAATTGGTTCCATCCGCTTAATATCATACAAGCATGTTTCTAGACAAAGTGACACCAGAGGTTAAACAAGAACAGAAGAGAATAGAACTTTACAGACCATATGTTTAAAAAATAAAAACACACCAGGAATCCATATTGCACAGGCCAAATGGGCCCAGCGACCATCAGAGGTAGGTTTCATCGCTCCACCTGCATAAATAAATCAATATATTTTCAGTAAAAGAGAAAGAATGGTTGTGTGGACTATCCTTTTGTGAAGATATATACCAACAATAGGACATAGGCAGCAAGGCGGAGTAGACTCTGGTGCTCCAGGTCGACATAAGTTGCAAAACCACAACACATCATCAGCACACACTTCACCATAACACCTAGCATGAACCTGAATAACCATTATCACCAACAGATCATACTATGGAAAGGAAACAGAAACAGCTTAACTCATTACTCATTTAAGCGGGAAAAAAATGAGATCATTAAAAAAGAGATAACATCTACACAATATGACAAACAAAGAATGATGACTATGTTTCTTACCATCATCCGACACTTATCACACTGAAGGAACAAATTGTTCTCATATTCCTGAGAGCACAGACAAATGAAAATAATGAACTTCAGGTCCAGGGCGAAAGTGCATAAGATACATAATAGAAAAGAGGAATGAAATTCAATTTCATGTATTTAAAGTTGTTGACTAAAGGAGGATTCGATTTCTTGTATATGGAAAAAAAAAACAAGTCCACAAACATGAAATGATTAAAAATAAACACAAAGATTTTGTAAAGGAAACTAATTAATTGAAGCAACGCAAGAAGGAGAATGTGTCACCTCATCCATGTGGCACACACTACATCTATCAAGATCTTTCCAATCAATACGAACAGGTCTGTAATTGGTGGGCATATTTTGAAATCTTTGAGCTAATATGTCTGCTGTGGTTTTAGGGGAAACTTTCACAGCTGACAAATCCTGTCAAAATGATCAAACTACTTAGAGCAGACACTGCAGATAAAATGAGCATAAAATCTTTTATTGTGATTCATAATATACCATTCATGTATGATCATATTTGGTTAATACGTATTAAGCCTAGAGAGAGAATTTTAAGACTATTCTCAAAAAATTAAGCCCAGAGAGAGAATTTTAAGACTATTCTCAAAAAGCACTTCTAGTAGCGTTAATGATAGCTTTATATGGGTGAAGTTGTCAACCAATGTAAACTCAAACCAAGGTCTTGAACAAATACACGTAATGTTAATCAAACTCACATACTCCTCAAATGGTGGCATGCATATACATGAAATGTAATTAGGCCGTACATTATGATCATTGCCATCATTTTTTAGTTGCTAATTTTGATTTTGCAGTGATAAATGAAAATTAGCACATAAAGAATGAAGACAGTCAGACAACATATTCCCTCCAAGAAAATAGTAGTGTGACATATTCACGCGTCTCTGATTGTGCAGCCAATGGTAATAAATGTCAGCCTTTTTTTCTTCCCCTTGGCAATGTAAAAAGCATAATTTTTAACGAATGTTTAATCAGAGGTTTCAATTGATATCCTGTGTAAGGGGGTGCATATTATAAATTTTGACCCCAGTTATATAATATATCAGGGTTTTGTCACCACATTAGTAGGATTTTATGCATGATCTGAGCCAGTGATAAAACATTCCTAGAAAACACAGCTAGAGAAAGGTAATTCAAAGCTGCACAGGCTTAAACAATTCAATCATAAGAAGGAAAGCATCTAGGCCAGGAGCAAAAAAATAAGAGAAAAAAATTATTAAAGAGTAAAAGCATTAACATCCAACAGTAGCAGACCTTTATAATTTTTAAAACTTCAGGATTGGTAAAACCAAACATCTCAGATCCAGATTCATTGATCTTCACAGCTCCGCCTTCAAAAATTAAGCCATTATTTTTCATCTCTCCCATCCTCTTAAAGATTTTGTTCCAGCAGGCTGAAGGACTAGCACCCTTGAACTGCACCAAAAGATCAGGTCGGTATTCATGAAATTTTGGAATGCAAGAACAAAAGGCAAAATTACGTGAATGAGAAGTGGAGGAATGCCTCCAGGAAACTTCTCCTTTAGAACAACTCGAACTTCTTTCCTTCACATACCAGTAGAGATGATGGACAGTGCTAGTGTGATAACAAAGTCACATGGCTTGTAGAAAAACAAAACAAGAGACTTAAAGCTCACGAAAACCAAGAGGAAATTTGACCATCAAATTGCTAAAATTATAGCCTCATGCATTTACAACAACAATTCAACGGCGGTGAGAATGCAAATAACGGTGAGAATGAATGCAAAAATTACTATGTCCTAACCAATGATGGAACAGGTTAATACATGTCCATCAGAAATGTAAATTAAACTAAACAAAGATAATATAAGAACACCAGTCCAAAAAATGAGACTTAACCAACCTGTTCACCATCCACTGTGACTCTAAACAGAGGCCGGAGCTTTGATTCAGGATCTCTAAGAACTTCCATCTTATAGAAGGCAGACACACTTGAATCTACAGTGCCCCAGAAGTTCATGTTACAACATGAAAGCAATCCTTAATACAAATGCTAAATTCAATTCAGAAGCTAGATTTTGATAAGCCCTTCTGGTGAAAATAAATAAATAACGAATTGCAGAAGAAGAAAACCAAGAAATTGCAGGGCCTGCACCTCGCATGGAAGAGAGCTTCCTAACAGCAGTATACCCCAAAGGCCATGCACTTCTATCATCTTGGAAATAAACCGAGTCCCTGATAATCTCTCCTGTAAAAAGAAAAGCAAAGAGTAAATAATAGAACCATGTAGATGCCCTCATCAAAAGCTGAATTAGTGATATGTATATCTCGCATATGTCACTACAGGCTGTCTAGAAAGATTTTCCCTAAATTTTACTTTCCAATGTAAGAAAAATGATTGATTACCAATACATAATATTTGCAAGTCTCCAAATGTTAATGGGGTAGCTGGCTGTCCTCGTAAAGCTTTTTGTGATGCACCATTTCCTGTCCAAGCTTCATCAGAACCAAAAGTTTGTTCATCTTCATGATCTTCATCTTCATCCGTGCTAGACAAACATTGCAAATGTAGCATATTCTTTGGAAGTTTCTGTTCATTCAAGTAACTGCCAAACCCATAAAGCTAGAACTTTAGCAATAATCTTAATGAACTTATACCAGTGAACAATCAGATTTCAGATAGGAAAATAGAGATTGGACATAACACTATAATAGTGCAAATGGGTCCCAAAACGACGCAGGGGGTGGGGGTTGAGCGCCTCAAAACCACAATATCTTAAATTGTACTTGTAGCACACCAGAAACTACAGCCTTGCCTTTCTTAGACAAGGATTGGTATTCAATCCCTTATAAACACTTACTTTTTAGCTTCTTTCAAACTTCGAAGAAAACGAGGAGACTTGCACTTCAGGTGAAAAGAAGATAGAAGTCCTCTGAGAAAAGACACAATTTGTTTACCCTGGATCCTGAAAGCATCAAACAAACAGATTACTATGTTATTAACACAAAAAATATAAGACATCTAAAATATAGCATTGTAGCAAAATAGAAGCTTCCGCAAAGTTAACAATGTCTGAATTGGAACACATACCTGGCAAAATCATGGGTACCAAAAAACTGCACAGGAACGGATCTGCCTCCGTGGTTTTTGCCCATACCTTTTCTATCACTAACTTTTGACTCATCCACAATTACTGCTGGCCACATAGCATGACCTGGCAGCATAAAAGAAATCAAGTTGCAGCAAAAATAAAGGACCAAAGTAAGACATATTTATACCTCATGTTTAGATTTGCAACACTTAAAGCATCTAAGCATTTAACTCAAACATGCAAACATGACTCTTATGATTTAAGTAAAAGTCTGGTTTTCCCTACTTGCTTAACTGAAAGAGGGAATGACTACATGACACTCAGTCATAGTGGCTTTCCAGGTGTTGAAAAAAAAACAGCAAAGGGCATTTTTCCAAATCAATGGTTGAAAAGAGCCTAGGGAGTTTTACTTAGAGATCACAGCCACAGAAATTATCAAGCCACTCACTTCTGTCAAAAACATGGTATTACATCAAATTTGTCAAAAATTAAACTCAAATGATTGCTAAGGTCAAAAGCATAGAGGCAGGGCTCTTATTTTTCCATCAGGACCTACAGAATGAATCTCTTCATGAACCCTTCCTCACAATGTGCAACTTATTGTGCAGCCATACCATTGGGAAAAGTACATATAAAAACAATCAAAATACCATATCCTTAATTCAATCATCAGAAGTAGAACAGACAAGCTTGTAGAAACTTTTAAGCAACTACTATTAATGATAAATTATATGAAGACAGATAGTAATCTGCCAGTTCATCATAACCTCTTCACATATGACTATATTATACAGAACAACTAGCTGCAGTGTGGCTCTTATTCCTTTCTAGGTCAGACAATTAATACTTTTAACCTTTTCGTTTTTTCTGTAGATCCCTAGGCTACATCCGATTGAGCCGTAACCTTGGTTTTTGCATACTGTTTGTATTAATCCATCTTTTTTATTTATTAAGATTGCCCAATTGACAGGAAAAGAGAGATATTAGTATATTTAGTAATATTGCCAACTACCATACATTAGATCATCTGGTTAACATTACCAAACCCAACAGTAATGTCAGCTTTAAAGATGAAACCTTGCAAACCCAAAAAATAATCCAGTGTGCTATATTGGACATCAATGATGAGTAATCTGTACAAGTGGATTGCTCAGGGGGTCTCCACGGATTTCCCCAGGACATATTCAGATACAAACTAAATTCTAATTATACAAGTCATCTAATGTTAATTCGACTATGAGAGAGTTAATTGCCTATGCTATTTCATACACTACATTTCTACATATACTGCAGAAAGGCAAATTTAACATAGAAAACTGCTCTCAGGTTATGATTTCTATTGGAAAAGAATGTGCAAGTCCTCTGTTTATCCCATATTAACAAAAGCAGATAGCAAGTACATACACAGTAAGCCAGATTCTTACCTGTAAGCTTGGCCCATATAATATCCCCTGGCTCATGATCTCGGGATTCATCCAAACTAGCAGCCAAAACAAGCAGCTCACTGTAATCGAGCTCATTCCCATCCATGCTCTTATCATGTGGCCTAACGTTCAATTGGAGCATTTCTTCATGAGATACAAAAAACTTAACTTTCTCCCGTGATATTGTCAAATCTTCCTCCTCACCGTCTTCATATTTTACCTGCATTTGTGGGATGACAGACAGATATTTTTTAGAAAAGAAATGCGGAAAGTATAATGCTTCACTAAACAAACAACGAAATGTTCAGCAATACATTATGCCGCTTAGATTCTGCATCATATGCAATAACAGAACCCTGGTACCATTCATCATCCATAGGCCAATAGACCTGCACTTCATTCAAAATGTTGAGCAAGTCAGGATACAGAACATGTAGGCAATCATGAAGTAATCTAGAAGAATAAGAAGAAAAATTGCCTGGCATCGTAATCCAACAAATGTGATGGGACTAACACCATCACAGGACAACCTGCAGATAAACCAGTCCACAATTATAAGCCAATGCCAAAATTGCCTGAACTGAACTAGTCACTGTACTCTAAAGGAGAATTAACAGACCTAATCCATGTCCTCACACGCGGATCATCCCCTCCCTTGTGATGGACTGGAGCTGACTTAACCTTTCTTCTCTTTGAAATTGAAGAAATCTTCCCACTTGCATTGCGACCATTGCAAGATTCTCTCAGTTTAGGGCCATTTGGAGTGCAGAACCCATTCGAATGAATACCTAATTTCGCAACTTCCCCCGCCCTAACCCTCCTCCTCTTGTTCTGCACAACATTAGGAGCATCAAACTCTTCATCTACCGGCTCCGCTTTCACTTCCACAAGAACGGGAGTGGGCTCTTGTTTAACATCTTCCAGCAATGCCCTCTTCTTTGACGGGGGCTCAAACTTCTCCACCAACAAATCAAAGAACGATGCTTTCGAACATCCCTTACCCCGTCGAATAAAGACCTTACACATCTCGAACGGAGACTGCTGCTGCTCCGGAAAGCAAGGATCGCCCAAACAGTCGTCAGACACTATCGCCAACCTCCGAGCTCTGACCTTCTTCGAAACAACAGACGAAGAGCCCCCCACGCAGGGAGCCGTGGTAGAGTAAACGTGCTGAAGCGGGAGGAATTTCAACGGAGTGCCATTGTTGTTGCTGTCGAGGTCGTTGTCGTCGCTCTTAACCTGCTTCGGAGCTTCGGAATCCTGCGACTCGTCGTCCGACATGTTTTGTACGGAAGCAGGAAACGCCATTGCAAGGGGAGAGGAAGCAACAGTGAATCCGTCTCTCTCTCTCTCTCTCACCTCCACTCTCCCGCTCCCGCCCGCCCTAGATCGCTTGATCGGCCGATCCTCCGATCAATTGGGATTGAGCTGGAGAGATTTCGTTTGTGGAAGGGGAATTTCGAAGGAATTGGGGCAAGTCTAGGGTTTTGGAAATTGGATTGGGAGGGAATTGGCTCCCGAAATTCGTCAGTTTCCCGCCGTCTGAAGTGTTTGCTGAAGTGAAGCGAGAGACGGAAAGAGGAAAAATCCAGGCTTTCAATAACACTATTTATAGTTACAGCTTAATCTGGTGTTAAAACTCGAAAAGGTTACGCTAATTTGCTGTCCTTCATCGGTTTACACGATCTTGTGATCTGTCTCGGTTTGTATCCAAATATTTACCATTACTTTTAACCTTAGAAGAAAAATATTTACCACGATTGGACTTATGTCCGTACCTTTTGTTTTAAAAAAAATTGTTATTAAAAAATATGTATTCTATAAAAAAGTTTTAAAAATTTAACATATTTTTTTCTATTTTGGGTTTGATAAAATACATGAAAAATAAACTATGCAATATTTACCATTACTTTTAACCTTTGAAGAAAAATGTTTACATGATTGGACTTATGTCCGTAGGCACAAGGATGAGATTATTATTTGTAAAAATTGTTATTTTAAAAAATATATATATATATTCTAAAAAAAGTTTTCAAATTTCTAAATAGATAAAATTTAACATATTTTTTCTTAATTTAGGTTTGATAAAATATATGGAAAAAAAACATAGGGGAATTCATGTAAATACATCTCAGTTTTTACTTTTTTGCTTTGATGTTCTAAAAAAAACTTATTTCTCTTGGTACTTTAAGAATTTGGCATTTTTTGTTGATGTCTCTCTTCAATTCAAATTAGTAAAATTCAAGCTCATCAATGTGTTGAGCTCCGGTATCAACCTTGTTAGGATCGGTAACGGACCTGACTGTTAAGGTTAGCTTGGGCTCCATTGATCTCGGTTTTCAAATCATTTTTCACTCCATTAATTCCTTCATGAAGTCCTTGTACCCAAGATAGTGGCTCTTGATAACTTGGAGGTTTGTAAGGTACGGGCTTTCTCTCTTGTGGTGGAGGTGCATTGCCCTGACTTTGATTGTAACTTCCCCAAGTAGGATAGTTGTTGTTCCTGTCATAGTTATTAGGGTGGTTTTTGTATTGACCTCTCATATAGTTAACATAGGTCTCAGCGGCTCTAACCTGCTCAATGTTAGTGCAAGCAGAAGTACTATGGGCTTGAGAGCCACATTCTTGACAAGGTTTGAGAGGTTTTAAGGAAACTTACATGTTTCTTAAGTCGATTGATCTCATCTTGCATGAATTGGACTTTAACATCTGGATCAATATCGGTATTTGGATTGTAGAGCCTCTTTTGAGGTTGGAGCGTCTGCTGCGTCCCATACATGACATCATAATTGGTGAGTTTGTCAAGCAATGCCCATGCATCTTCGGGATCCATCTCAATAAAACCGCAATTGGTGTGCAAGTTGATGCGGTTCTTCGTTTCAGCGTTAATCCCTTGGAAGAAGATCCCTTAGAGTACATATTGTGGTTGCCCGTGGGTAGGGCATTGTCTAAGCATCGCCTTGAATCTCTCCCATGTCTCCACAAAGGTCTCATTAGGTAGTTGGTAGGAGGCGATGCGTTTCCTTAACTCCGTAGTTTTGGCAGGAGGAAAGAACTTTGTCATGAACAAGTCATGCAAAGCCTTCCAAATCCTTATTGACCTTGGAGGTAGGCTCTCTAACCAGCTCAGGGCCTTTCCTATAAGAGACTACTTAAAAGCTTTCAGCAGAAAATATTCCAAAGAGACACCGTCAGCAGAAATAGTGTCACATAAATCAATAAAATTTCTAATATGCTCTATTGGGCACTCAGTGGGTTTCCCTTCAAATTGAGCCCTTTTAATCAAGGATATAAATTAAGATTTGATCTCAAAGGCTTTCTCTATCTCTGGAAGCACGATTGCTGATTTTGGCACCCTCAGTTCTGGGTGCATATACTGTTTAGCGTTCCTAGGAAAGGCATTCAACTGCTCTTGTAGACGAGCAAAATTCTCTTGTTCACGTGAAGCTAGAGCAGCAGCATTGTCTCTTTCAGCTTGGAGCCGCTCCATCTGAGCTCGGAGGTTGGTTATTTGTTGTTCATTAGTCGCCATTGCTTGGTTCTCTCTCCTTTTGTGATGAAAAGTACGTTCAGGCTCACAATAGTATAAAGGAGCTTCAAGGGCAAGTCTGCGTCCTGCTGATTGCATAAAACCTGAAAAGACAAACAGAAGAAAACAAATCAGAAACAAACACAGGGTCGGGCTATTCCCAAACCCAAAAAGCAACTAGACACAGCGCTATTGCTTCCCCGGCAATGTCGCCAATTTATTGATATGGATTTACTTGACAACAACTAAATTTATAGTCAAGACCCCGCTGAGTATAGCGAAGTCAGGATCATCCACGGGAAGTGAGGTTGTGTCTAATTACTAAACTAAAAAACAAAAGAGAAAAACAAAGCAAGGAAACAAATCAAAACAAAGCAACTAAACAAGCACACTGGAAGGGGGTCGATATCGACCTTGTCAAGGCCAATAACGAGGTGCAAATTAAGGTGAAAAACTAAGTAAACAGCAAAACAAAGAGAAAATTTGCATGTCGGTACCGACCTAGGGAGGGTCGTTACCGATGTACCTGGGATTGAATTTCGACTCACAAATAGAGATAAAATCTAGGATAAGGGTCCACCGTAACATAATCATGCATTTTCAAACAATATGAATCATAAAAATCATGCCTTTAATATAAAGTTAACAACTTTCGTCGAATAATCAAGCAAATCAATCAACTTTCATAAATCAATTCACTTTATCTACGTATTTTGATCTAAAGTTCTCAATTTTCGTCTCAAACTTTATCTCTATTCAAATTCGCAACTTTCTCTTTCAATCAAGTTAGGAACATGAAATACTTCAACTTTCGTCAAAGCTCTTGCACAAACAAGTAGAAAAATAGATAAAGGCATTCAATTCATTCATCACATCATCATTATTGCACAATCATGTTGGGTTTCTAACCCCAACCCTAGAATAGGAGACTACTCACTCATGATTGAAGAAAAACAAGCAAAGCAATTGAAAGAAAATATACTTGAATTAAAAACTAAAAGCTTACTTGAATTCAAAACAAACTTGTCTTAGATCACAACCTAGAACACAAGAGATCTCCAACAATCTTCTTCATTGTGCTCCAAGCAACACTTTGTCTTCCAAAACCCTAAACTAACATCCAAAATAACAAGAGAGAGAGAGAGAGAGCTAAAAACAATTTAGATATCTCAAACTAATCTAAATAAAGAGTATTTATACTAAAACATCTATCTAAAAAGTTTCCATAAAGATAAAACCTACTAAAGATCAAAGATCTCGGAATAAAAGCAATAAAAGCTCTAAGTCGGTCACGCTGGGAGCCTCGATACTGACCCCTAGAGGGTCGATATCGAGCTTGAATTTTGCACTTGTTCTGGTTATTCTTCCTTCTTCTCTTGAATTTTGTGGGAGTTCCTTCCATAGCTTTCTTCTCTCCTTCCTCCTAGCTTGGTCCTCTCTTTTGATGTCCTTGAATGTATCCAAATCCGCCTCAAAACCTACATAAAAACACAAAACTAAAGTAGTTTCCATACTTTTCACGAAATATGCAAACTATACTAAAAAGACACAAAACACTCACAAAAATACAACAAAACAAGACTAAACAACCTATAAAAACATACTAAAACAAATCTAAGAATATGGACATCAAATACCATAAATTTAGGAGGTGCTTGGCGGCCGAGTTGGGCCGAAATCGAGAAATATATGATGTCGCATCGGTGTTCACCCCACTAGACGAGTTGATCCCAAAAGTGAACTATATCAGAAGCCCTTGTTCATACGAACACTGGATGGAGATGCCCATCATCAGTTTGGCATTCTCAACGTATTTCCATTTGGCGCTTGTATGTTTAGGGTGGTCCTAACCCCACACGTGCCTACCGTTGGTAAGTGTCGGCGAAAATCGTGACCTCGTACACATATTCTTGCGATTGCACATGTTCAAAACCAAACCCACTTCATAACAATAAGAATTCTTTAATGTTTTAATTAGTATTGTTTTACCATCATGCTTGATTTATAACTAATTTGTTTGTTTGGTAATGCAGGTTTGGTTGAATGACCAGACACCTTTGCCGCTTGTTGCGCTGATTTGGAGTCACGTTCATGACTCGAGTGTGAACGGATGGGACTTGTCATTTAGAGATAGGATGGTGGCATATATCACGTATCGTGGTCAACACGGGCGTCACTCGGATTTATATGGATAGTTTGTTGTATTTGTTTCAGTAATTCAAGGCTTGAACTCTGTTTTATTTAATTTCATACTTTATGTAATTTTATTTTATAATATACTATTATCTTAAATTATTTAATTTTATTTTATATAAGTTCATGTTGTAGAACCCTAAACCCTAAAAAACCTCAGACCCTAAACCCTCGAACCCTACAAATATGGGACAATTTATGGCCCATATCTTTAGGCTCATATCACGCCATATAATGGCGTGATATGAGCATACATATATGGCCCAATTTGGGTTTGAGGGTTCAAGGGTTTAGGGTTCGAGGATTCAAGGGTTTAGGGTTTTGATGGTTTTGAGGATTCAGGGGTTTAGGGTATGAGAGTTTTGATGGTTTAGGTTTCATAGGCAAAATATCCAAAATATAAAATATCAATCCAACAACTACGAAATAAAAATAAATCAAATATCCAAAATACAAAACAAGTCGAACAACTACGAAATCCAACAACTAAAAATATCTAAAATACAAAACAAGTCAAACATCTATAAAATCCAACAATTAAAAATATCCAAAATACAAAACAAGTCCATCAACTATGAAATCAATATATCATAGGTCTCGAAGGAGGTCCGGGAAGCACGAGGAAGCAGAGCCACAATAGCTAGAAGGGAGCCGGACAAGATACCAATCCAACGGTCGATCTAAGATCACTCGAAATCTCATAAATCGGCTCCCTGAAGAAGCTCACTCATCTCCTTGACCACTAAACGGTTGTGTTGTAAAAATTAAGCCAGTTAAACAAAAATTAAAATAAATTGGTGAATAAAAAAAGAATTTACAATAAAACAAAAAAATTACAAGGACATACCCTATGCGCCTCAACGACGAATACGTCTCATGGCATTGGCACCTATATAGTAATCGACCTCGGGTACAACCTCGAATGGGTGCGAGGCAAAAACCAATCTAGGTAGTCGGGGTCCACCTCCCATACCTCAGCCACCGGTGTGCGACCATCAAGGTCGATGAGGTGCTCGTGCCGTCGGGGCCAACGATGGAACTCCTCGCTGAAGAAGACCTCGTACTTCTTAATCCCCTTCGCCCGGTGAAAAGCCATGGACGTGATGCAAGGGAGCGGGATCTCCTGCACGAAGCCCATCTTCCAAACCCATCGATCTGGTATGTACGGCTCCTCGATGTCTCCATACTCGAGCATGTAACACCCCGATAATTTATAAGGGATTGAGGTGCTCCCTAGGTCAACACGAACTCTTCCTTTTCTGGGTTCGAGTGAGAACAAAGAACAAAGAAGTTAAGTGTGCAAGGGCGAGAGTATTACCAAGATGGGTGACCTCCTGGGAAGTCATCGGGTTGGCATGGGATAGCGCTTCTAAGGCCTCGGGCTTTACAAATGGTATTAGAGCCGACTATAGGCTACGAGTTGGCTTGACCCGGAGGGGCGGTCACTCGACCCATAGGGCTGTGCTTGGGCCTTGACAAGGACGTCAAGTGTTTAAGTGAGGGAGATTGTAACACCCCGATAATTTATAAGGGATTGAGGTGCTCTCCCATGTTAATAAGAACTCTTCCTTTTATAAGTTCGTGTGAGGACAAAGAACGCAGAAGTTAAGCGTGCAAGGACGAGAGTAGTACTAGGATGGTGACCTCCTAGGAAGTCCTCGGGTTGGCATGGGATAGCGCTTCTAAGGCCTCGGACCTTACAGAGCTGTCCTCGATATAAGTTCATCTGATGCTTGTTGTCGAGCTCCAACGGCCCCCACGACATCCAAACAACCTATGTTTTAATTAAAATGTTGCACAGAATGATTTAAAATGAAGGTATGGGGAAAAAGTCAATATTTACCTGATCCACCGGAAGACCATCCAAGATTAGCCAAATCTCCAAGAATCGCTCACTGTCCCTAATAACCCTATACTCTCAGTGACCTTCCACAACGTTTAGGCGACCTCCAAGTCGACGCTGAATACCTCATATATCATCTGAGTCCGTGAGGCAGCACTCGACACGCCCGCCACACCAAGATTGTCGTTCGACAAGGATAAGATATTGACAACGTCGTGGAGCGTAATAGTGATCTCATCCAAATTGAAGTAGAATGATTTGGTCTCCGGATGCCAACGCTCAACAAATGCCGACACCAAACGTGGTCTATCTTGCCCAAAGTCAGCACGTTGTCACCTAAACTCGTAAGACCGCTCTCCTTGTCCACATCAAACCAACCCTCCGGCCTATGATCATCCTCGCCTCAAAAATCTATATAATCATGGAGGAGTCGATAGTGGGAGGTAGAACGGGCGTGAGCTTTCAATAGCTTACACGACTGAAATTTATAATTTATTAATATAAATATTTATTAGTATAATATGATTTAATCCAAAATAATCCTACTAAATTATACAATTGTTTACATACGAAGTTATCAATCTACACCTTTCGGGAATCATCATCATGCCCTCGGGCCGCACGAGCGCACTCAACACTCGTCTGATCCCAAATATCTATCGTGACGTGAGTAGCATAGCTCGCAAGTAGATTTGTGATCTCTGGCCCCCCACCAAAGCCTGTAGCAGAAAGACCTGGTGCGTCCTTGGGTTCTGCATCATGAGGAGGAACATGAGCCTACGACATTGAATCGGGGACCTCGTCGACCCCATGAGCGGTAGTAGGAGCAGCGGAATGTGAACCCAGAGCTCTTGTATCCGTGGTCAGAGCCGAGGTGGAATCCACGTTCGGGGAGGAAGTCGACTCGATCTTTTGGACAATCGCATCGAACTCCTCCATTAGGTCCCTACCGACAGGGTGGGTGTCGAACTCGTGCTCTTTCCTCTTCAATTCGGCCGCCAAGGCTGCTTGCACGACCTAAATTCATCGACGAAATTTACTTTTACTATTTTTTTTCAATTCTAGCTAAATATTATTAAAAATAATCTTTAAAATTGCTCTAATTATTAAAAATAATTTCATTAATGATTTTTTCAATTCTAGTTATTGTAAATGATTTCTTATTATTACAAAGATTATACAAAATAATTATTATCAATCAAAATAACAATGTTTCGAATAATAATACGATTCCTAAATTTACTAATAATTATTATCAACCAAAATACATTCCTTGATTTTTTATTTTTGCAATTCCTAATTGAAAAATACTAAGCGCTAAAATATAAATAAACGAATAATAATACAAAATCAAATAATAAAATAGAAAAGATATCGATACCGACGGTCCAGCTCTCTATGGCTTCGTAATTTGCGTAAGAGAAACCGACGAGCCCACTCTCGTATGTCTGGATCCAATGCGGCCCACCACCGATGAGCCCGTACTCGTTTGTCCGGATCCTACGGGACCCACCACCGACAAGGCCCGCTCGAACCACGTTTAGCCTAGGCCCGCCCAGCTCCCCTGGCAGTCTCGCACCATCGGCCAGAGGAATTGCATCGCTCGACGCCATCGCACACTCTGCGTCGCTCTTGCTTCAATCGGGTTGCCCATAACGTCCCCCTTCGCCGATATGGTCGGATACCCACCCGCTCGACCGATTTTATCACCTCTTCCTTTACCCATTTTGTGAATTTGTGGCTCGTCGATTTCGCTCTCCGGTGGATCGATTTCGCTCTCTAGTTTGGCTCGCTCGAAATGTTAAGGAAGACGAAGTGGCGACATAACAAATCGTCATTTCACGCTTTGGGAAACCCTCATTCCATGCCACATTGTAGCGTGATGGTACTAATGGGCTAACCCAATTTCACACCCGTGTGTCACGCCTTATGGTAGCGTGACTTTTCCTAATTGGATCGACAATTGTAACGCCACGATGTGGCGTGATGTCCCTATGTGCCAACCCAATTCCTTATTTGGTTGGCCCCTTCACATGGAAAATATAACACCACTATAGGGACATCACGCCACACCATGGCGTTATATTTGCCATCTTACGCAAATAATCCCAAAACAAGCTTAAAATCTCTTATTTTATTAGTTTTTATATCACGCTATAACATGACGTTAAAATGTTACATTGTTATATAGCATGGTACAAATAGATCAAAAACTGTGGCCTTTTTTTTTTGGAAATGAACCAGATTGCTGTGGGAAATCGATCTTTGCAAATAGGTGAAATTTTGGGATAAAATCTAACGTAGAAGCCAACAAAACAATTTTTAAAGCCTACCAAACTGGATGGTCTTGTTCCCATGAAGTTTTTTTAAAAACTTTATGGGTGAAGTTCTAAAACTCTATAAAAAATTAATAAACTTGTCGATTTTTTTAAATTAATATGTTGATTTGGAAAGAAAAAGATCTAATCCCAGTCGTTAGAATTTTATTTAATCGTTAGAATTTATTCAACTCTACCTATAGTTATTTTCCCAATTCTATTAGAACTAAGGGCCCGTTTGTTTGATAGAAGTTGGGCCTGATGAAACGGAATGGGCGTTTTGTTTCCGACAAAGAGTATTTGGTGGTAATTTTTTGGCCTTTTCATTGAACCCAGAATGGTAAACGAAAGTCATCTGTTTTCCCCACAAATTCCACAGGTAACAATACTTTTCTCCTTCTCGCCTCTTTCCTCTCTCTCAAAACTCCGTACTTTCTAGCGAATTGGTGAGCACCTCCGTTCGAATGCCTCTCGATCCCTCCCGTTTTCAATCTCCCTCCTCGTTGTCCGGCTATTTCTTCTCCTCGTCTTACGCTATCTCCCTCTTTCCTTCTCCTCTGCTTGGATGTTCACCAGAGATCCGCCATGGATGGTACTTCACCAGCAAACATGATCACCAAATATCTGCCTTGGATGGAGCTTCACCAACACTGAGAGCTTTGCAAAAAGTAAATTTGAATTGGAAAAATTAAGAAACCATATCTCTGAGTTGCTATTACTAAAAACCCTAATATTAAGTTAGGGAACACATATATCTAAAATTGGGGTATTTTTTGATTGCGTCTCCTTTTGGACATAGACCAAACAATTTAAGTGGAAAATGGATTATCATTCCTTTCTTTCCTTTATTTCAATCCCTTTACCTTTTCGTTTCTTCTTCAACATCCAAGCGGGCCCTAAGGGCCTGTTTTTGGATCACCAAGATAATGACATTATCTTAAATTATAATGCAGTTTTACATCTATATTATAATGCAAGATAATGTCATTATTCTGGCGATCCAAACAGAAATCTCAAACAGGATGCTAAAGTATTGAACAAAACAAAACTATTTTATGTATTTAACTCTACCAAAAATTTTGGGATACTAGTTTTTGTGAAAGGACGTGTTTCAATTTGCCCGTTGCAACGTAGTGAACGGAAACACCAGCCAATAACACATAAGAGCACAATACACGAGAGAAAAGCCGAAACTTGAAGAAAAATGATGAGAAGAGCAGCTTCTCGCCTCCTAGATTCGGCTCTCAGCGCCCGCCATGGGAGCAATCCCTCCAATTTCCCGTACGTTCCTCTTTCAATTGAACATTCAGATTTCGAAATTTGGGCTTCTCTCTATCGCGGTGAAGTATAATTGAAACAAAATTGAAATGTTCGTTTCAGGTCGTCTGGGATGATAATTTCCCGTTTCTACAATAGTGAAATTGGAAAATCGGCTACGCCTGATAATGAAATCGATCTTTCCACCGAAGAGAGCAAGAGGAGATTATTCAATAGGTGACTCTAATGGAGGATGTTTTTAGAATTGATTGTGAATTTTGTGAAAAATCGGTTTTTGATTGGCGAGTGTTGTGTTTTACTAGGGTTTTGTACAGGAGCAAGCAAAGGGGGTTCCTGGAATTGGATTTGGTGTTAGGCAATTGGGTGGAACAGAATGTTCGTTCCATGGATGAAACTGGAGTCCGATCGCTGGTTAATGTTCTTGACCAGGTTTGTCTTTCACTCTTCTGATACTAGTTATCGCTTTGTTCTCTTTTTGAATGTGTAATGTTCAAAGTTGTTTCATTAAAGCTCAAATGCAAGGTAGCTATTGACAGATTTAGGATCTGTTGAGAATCATAGTTGGTGTGAACTTTCTGCTTGTATTTGCATTATTCAGAAAACCAACTTCTCAATTTCAATCTCAGTCTATTGTAATTATCAATTATGGGTGAGAATTAGACAGACAGAGATGCTGATGTTGCATTTTTTCTGATAGTTATGATTGTTTTTGTTTGTTTTCTTGCATCAATTACTAGGGGACCTTTCCTTGAGCTTCACTCTGTGAACTTATGTCCTTACCACCTTGCTTCAGTGTATATTCATTGGTTTGATCACTTGGTTGTAGAACACTTTAAAAACATGATCTGAGGTAAAGAAACTGTTGCACATAATCACTTCAAAACTGAAATTGATCTTTTGGAGACACTTATGCTCTTTCTGGCTTTTGGTTTTAGTTGACAATTTTGAAAAACTTGTTTGTTGCCTAATGTCAATTTCTTAGCAAATATTCTAACAACTATAAAATATGCTTTCAACATTTGAGAACATAAAACTAAAATTTACAATGATATCGCATAAAGTTATGAACCCAAATTATCAAATAAATTCTTAGAATGAGCCAAGATGGGTTAGGGTAAAACAGTTGATGCAAGGTCACAGAAAAAATTATGCAAATCATTTTATTTGTTTGCTAGCATAAAGATTACCGGAATGCTTTCTCTGTCTTTCTCCTTTTTTTTATTTTATTTAATCACAGTAATCTGATCACCCTCTCCTTTCTCTCTAGTGTCAACGTATCACTCATTCAAAATCGATTATTTTCAATTTTGATTATTAGAGTTTTCTTTCACATTTTGATCAGACTTGGTCTCTTTATTTGGTTGAAGTAGTACAAGCTCATTGGATAGATTGGTGCAACATAAGACCGTGCTTCTGATACTGCCAAGTTTTCTCACGGTTTATATTGGTTTTATCATGTAGCAGCAATACTAATTAATGGTATATTTTCTATGCTAATTTATCTGAGTGATCAACAGCACAAAATACTTGTTGGTTTGAATTGAAAGATCTAAAATTTGTGTTATTTTGTAATTTTTTTCACGAGCCATTTATCTCAATCTCTTTTGATTTACAGGAAAACCCTGATTTATGGAAGTGGTTGACTGCCCAGGAACAAGCTCCTGAGACAATGCGCTCGAATCCAGTAAGCTTCTCATCCATTCAACATTCAGTATACAATTTCTTCATCACTCTAGATTTCCCTGGCATTCAACTTAATATTTTCTTGAAATAAAAATTAGGTTTTCATTGCCCTTCATGAGAAGGTGATGCACAACTTGAATGCTCACTCAGCTCCCGAGACACGTGCTACTGCTGGACAGCCTTGGGTTAGAGGATGGGACGACTTCAAGAAGGGACGCGACGCTCCTGTATCTGGTAACCAGTAGCTTTGTTTCTGATATGATATCAGATTCAGAATCTTATGATCAAGATTTGGGTGTGATGGAATAAATATGTGTTGCTGAATGATGTGCACAGCATATTAGTTGCAGCTCTTATCTTACAAAGCTGCCTAGTAATTACAGGATTATGAGAATAATGGTTGATTGTTACATATGTGATGGATATACTCCTTTAATGATGTTGTATTTTTTAAAACTGGACTCTGCTTTATGTTTAGATGGGGTACTTTGTAGCCCATTTTAGGCCCTCTCAATATCTGTCTCTCCACATGCTTCCTGAGACCGAGTATTGGACAATATGGTTCAATGTAAAACATGTATTGGTTCACAAAGGTGTCATTTTTTACTTGAGAAAAATCAAACCCTTATAATAGAGTAGTGGACACAAGAAAATCACCAATTTATGAAGCCTTATATGGTTTAATTTTTCAGTTGGTGCATGGGGATAAATTCTATAATTAGAGTTTGAATAATCTTGACTGGTAAATGAAAAATTAATACTCCGTAATAGCCTGGATTATTCTCTTTATTATTATTATTATGGTGTGATTCAAATTTCTCTCAAGATTATAATCCACCCACATTAAGTGCTTTAATTCCAATGAATTTAATTCATGTGAATATATTTTACCACAATTTGTAAATCTACCTAATACTAGAGCTGTCAAAAGCTGACCGAGCTCGCCAACCCGACCGGAACCGCCCGATAATTTTAGGGTCAACACCCGAAAATTTAAACCCGAAATCAACCGAACTCGATAGAACCCTAAACCCGTTGGGTTGAAACACGATACCCTTTGGGTTGAAATCCGAAACTCGTTGGTTTGACCGATTTAGTATATTTATAGAATTTTTAAAATATATTTTGAAACTTATAATATGTATTGTTATTAAAATACATAAAAATAATAAATTATAATTAAATATTATTATTTTAATTAAAAATGATTTTAATAATCATAAAAAAATGATATTTTAGACCCGCTCGTCGACCCGATACACGATTGACCCGTGACCCATAATGAAACCGAACCCGATTTAAACCGAACTTGAAATAACTGAACCCGAACCCGCCCGACCCGACTCGATTGACATGTCTAACTATGCTGTATTCTTGGAAATGAAAACACATAAACTCGTTTTTCTGTAAAATTATGAAAATGATACGTTTTCCGTTTTCCGTTTTCGCGTAACCAATGTTCAGACCTTGGGCGGATAGGGGTTGCTAGTGCCTAGACGGTCAAAACGGTTGCCTATGCGGTCCTAGACGGGCGCGGGATGCCCAAATAGACTGGACGGTTAGGCGGACTGGGACCTTTCAACGTCTAAGCGGGGCCTAGACATAAATTTTTAGAACAGTGCGTGTAATTAGGTTATGCTGTTCATGTATTAATGTCATGTCGATAACTATATGTATCATTCAGCGAGGAGAAAACTAGAATGAAGATCTATTCGGTTTCAACTAAACGCTATTTTGGATTTGGATCCTTGGTAGACGAAGAAACATCATACCTTCTAAAAGGTGTGCAACGTTGTTTCATGGTTGATGACTTTTGCTTAATTAATCATGTTAATCAGATTAAATAAAGGTGGTTCTTGATGACTTTATGTGTGACTATTGCCATGCCTAAATATTTGTCTAAATATGCATAAATGTTATCCTAAACTTTCACAACTTCAATACTAAATACTCATTTTACAAAAACTCTATAAATAAGTTGAAGTTTCATATCACATATAATTTTTTTAGAAAAATTCCGGTTGGTATCCTCGAGTTTTTGGCTTTTCCGAGTGGTGCCCTGAAAAAAAAACTTATTCCGTGTGGTACCCCTTAACTTTTGCAAAAATCCGGCTGGTGCCTTTACTTGTAAATTTTCGTTAGTTTATAGCTAAATTAGTATGCTTTCTAATGAAAAAAAATATATTTTTGTATTTAATTAAATTAAAATACAATTTTAATTTAATAATAATGAAAATAAATCATATAAAAATAATTAAAATAAATTTTATATTATATATATATATTTTTCAAGTAGATTTTGTGTTGTATAATTCAAAAATTTTAAGCTAAAATAAAAAATATAATATTTATGTTAAAATAAATATATTATAAGATTAACATTTTCCATGTAGATTTTATATATTAATTTTGATTTTTTTTTGAAAAATTGATAGAAATTAAAATTTTAATATAACTCAAGAGTCCCATAATGAAATTTCTATTAGTTTTTAAAAAAAAAATCAAAATTATTACATAAAACCTACATGACAAATTTTAGTTATGTAATATATTTATTTTAATGTAAGTATTGTAATATTTTTTTAATCTTAAAAATTTTAAATTATACAACATACAATGTACTTGGCAAATGCATATAAAATATTTTTAATTTAATATCTTATATGATTTATTTTAATTGTTATTAAACAAAAAATTTCTTTTAATTTAATTAAATACAAAAATATATTTTTTCATTAGAAAACATACTAATTTAGGTATAAATTAATGAAAATTTACAAGGGCACAAGCTTGACATTTGCAAAAGTTCTAAGTACCACTCGGAATAAGTTTTTTTCCAGGGCACCACTCGAAAAAGCCAAAAATTCGAGCGTATCAACCGGAATTTTTCTTTTCTTTTTTTATGTGTGTGACTCTTACATTGTACGAAAAGTACATATTTATGTGCATGATTCCGTTGAGAACCTAAAACAAACAAAGCGCACCAGTCGTTGGATGGAGAGCCGTAGAGAGGGTGCAGATGTGTTATGATGCATATGATTTAGTAAATGAGACTTTGATCAGTCAAACAAGCCAAACAAACAAAATTATTGTTTAGGGTTATGCATATGATTTAGCATTCTTTTTCATCTTTGGGAAAACTTGCATGGTAAATCCAAAATGCATGGACTTACATTTCCAAAATTTTACCATAGCCCTATTTTAATTTTTTGAATAATTAAGAATTGAATGATCAAAACTCAGCTGGAAAGGCTCTGTATTAGGGTAATTTTTGGCTTCACTCTCTGGATACTAACCAAACATATTTGCCATCAACAGAAAGGTGGGAACTTGATTTAACCTGCAAAAGGTTAAATCAAAGCCCTTTTTCAATCTCCATGCACCCCTCATAGTTGCCTTCAGTGCAAAGCTATTGAATGGCCTTGATGTCATAAGGGTTCCTACTAACACCAGATTATTCTCAAATCCCTCACCATCATTATCTACGTCCGTGATCTCAAGTTCCTCTATCCCTTCCTTTGTTAAATGCAAGTGTCGTTTCTTCCCAACTCCATCCATATCTCTGTGATCTATAAGTCAGTTCCGTTGCACAATCCCACACTGGCGATACCCGCACGGTAAAGGCAGGAAGACCCCGGCTCCCACGGCCCTAGACTGGAGAGAAGAGAAGACGATCGGAGAACTGCACAGACAGTCGCCAGGAAATCGCTTTTCGTAACCCTAGGGTTTCTTTAGGATGTGGTTGGACAATAGAACCTGTATGTAATATTTTGTGAAATTTTTTGTGACATTTATAAAATTATCAATTATTAGCTATATAAAACTACAAAATTTTGATAAGTTATAACAATTTACAAATTTTTAATTCAAATTGATATGCAATGTATTATAATTGATTTGATAAAGATTATTTATATAAAAACTTTTTTTTTAATATAACATATAATATTTTTATGTGATTAAAAAAAATACAATTTCGTACATAATATGATATTGAAATTTTGAATTGTTGTTATAAGATTTTAAAATGCTTCGTACATGTTCAAGTTTTTCTTTTTCCTTTAGAAATATGATTATAGTATATGAGTATATGACCGTTGGAAATTGGCTAATAATCCCCAATTTCCAAAAAAAAAAAAAAACTCAATTCAAAATAGTTGTGACGCGCCTCTTGAAATTTTCTCGTTTTTTTGCCGGAACCCTAATTACTAAAAAACTTTAATTCTGCCGGAACCCAAATTCCTAAAAAACCTCAGTTCCCGATCAACACTCTCAGTTCTTAGTCTGAATAATGACGTCCAAGCTCGTCCCTGAAGATAATGTAGTCCTTGTCTCCAATTTTTTTCGGATAGAAGTGGCTGAAAACAACCAATTATGTCAATTGGATGTATGTTTCTAGGGTTTTTCAATTTCCAATTTATGAAGATTTGTATGATTAATAGCATATTTTGACTTTATATATCCTTAGATTTCGTGGGTTGGCTTTAAATCTAGGTAAGTATTAATTTAGGTTTTAGATCCAACTATCATACTATGGGCACATGGACTAACATTTCCTTATTGACTATGGCTATGGCTAGATGTAACAGCGGGTGTTTTCTTTCAAGAAATCACATTGGACTGCTTTACAATTTCATTTTTGGAGTTGAACCCAACGACTGATGATGTTCTTACCCAAGATCAAGTTGTAAGGTTTGAAAAAGTTTTGAGAGGAGTTGTGGTTAAGAGGATAGATGGGTGTCTTTCAAAAGAGTATGTTATAAATGGTCTAAGGTAAGTTTATCTCCATATCCCTATTCACCTTGTTTTGTTTTAGAAAAGTAAGTTTTCTTCTGCTTGATTGGTTAAAGTTAACTAACTTTAAAACTGTAGTTGTAGTGACAATACAAGGTTGCCCTTCATTGTATCTGGCCTGGGAAAAAAGGTGGTTCAGATACCTTTGGAGACCTGTAAATTCTCAAAGGGGCAAAGGTTTAGAGGACGTTTGCCCAATCAACAACAAGCTTCAACCTTACGCAGCCGCATTGTAATAACTGCGGTTTTTATGGATATTTTCGAATTTTTCTCGGATATCCTTTTAACCTTTTTGGTCCGTTTTAATGCTTAATCCAATATTTTTTTTTGGAGATTAAATCCTAGAAAATTGTTGGTGACATCCTAAAATCACAAAGAAATGATTTTATGGATCGGTGTGAATTCTAGGATTTTTCGGTGGAAAAAAAATATTTATTGGATAAGCCGTCCTTTTAATTATGTACCGGAAAGGATTTGAAATACGAAACGGGAGTCTTAAAAATTGAAGGTAGCAAGATAAAATCATGGAAAATTGGTTTTATTGGTCTACATAATTTACGGGACGTTTTTCATTTAGTAAGTTTTTCCACCCGAGGTACATAATTTTACCGCTTTAACGCAAGTCCCGTTCCGAGACGGGTTTGATTTTACAAACCGCCTTCTTTAGCTTCATTAGAAAGGAATCAGAGAAAGAGGATAAGGATGGCATATCTCTCTGCCTAGTCAAAGTTATCAAATTCATTTCAAAAGCAATGAAAAAGAAAGCGAGAGAGATAGCGGACAAAAGACGGACTCGGGAGTATTTCACCGCCGGCCATCACCACCTTCCTCCTCACTTCCACCTCCATCTTCTTCTTCACCTTCTACCTATCTTTTTCTTCAACTTTGTGTGCTGCTGCTGCACCAAGAAACCAGCCAGAGAATCAGGTCGGAACGACGGGCTGGAGAAAGAATTCGACCCACCTTCACCGCCGGTCTTCTTTGCCTCGCCGTATGTGACGTCGCCGGCGAGCGTTAGCTTCTCCGACCACCAACCACCATGGGAGCCGCTGCCGGGTAATACTCGACCACCCTCGGGCTCGGGGATCGAGCCATGATCGAGCCAAACGAGCCATGGGCTCGAGTGAAGGTATATACGATCGAAATTAATTAGCGGGTTGATTGCGGAGCCATCATAAGGGCCTTTCGGTGCCGCTTTGCTAATTAAATTTATGGTTTTTATAATCTTGACGTTGATACGGTTCCACAGGTTCAAACCGCTCGTGAAACGGACGTCCGGATCTTCCGTTATAGCGAAGACAAGTTTTGGTTACCGATTGGCAGGTAAAGGACTTCGGATAATTACTCAGGATTCGTTGTTAATCCGTTTGATCCGAGATTTGGTAATCTTTAAGAACTGTTGTTGATGAACAATTTTTATTTAGAAAATTGTTTCAAAAGTGAAGCGGATAATTAGTTATAATTCCGCCAAGATGGCTCCTTGAAGCATGATAACTAAGTATTTATTATATATCGATATTCGGAAATTAAATCGTTTATCGATTAGAAAGTTGTAGGAGTTGAGAATACAACTAAGAAGTGTTTCTGTGAGCTCGTTGCTGAGAAATCCTTTGGTTATATTTTTCAGAAGGATGATAAAGATTTCTGTTGGAATCGCTGAGGACGTTGAGCACGCCTTCTAAGGCAAGTGGACGATTCTCTCTTGCGTTATTGTTATTAAATGAGGAATTGGATCTCATTTAATATTTGCATTGGGAACAACTTTTATGATTAATAAAATATGATAGGTCGTTATATTTGTTAGAAATAATGACCATGTTGTTTATTCAGTTTCGCGTTAGAACTGGATTTAGGTCCGTTATGTGTGGCCTTATATGTTGTCTCATGCTGAGACATTATTGTGAAGTAAGTTAGTTTTTCAGGGGTAGGAGCCGAGTCTCCGATGACCTCTTTATAACACAGTCTATGTTGGGAGGTTTAGCTCGTTACTATCATATCCCAACATTCGGGTCATGACTCATACCTCACTCAACGCTGGAAGAGGTGTTTATGCACTCTAGCTAAGTGCAAATTGGTACTAGGTGTTCGTCAATGATCATGGATTTCATCCCTCTCATCTTGACGTCTCCATGTACAGGTGGATTCTCTGCGGTTTTAGCCGCTTAAAAGTTACCAACATGTTTGTGAAAAGTTTTGAAAGTAATATAATATAAGTATGTTAGGCACATTAATGTACCCGAATGGTTAGTCTATTCGATAACCATTCTTGTTTCCGGTTATGAATGATTCTTAATCAAACTTTGATTAAGTCAATCTGATTAGTCGATGGAGGCTTTTCAAAACGTTATGTGATTATTATGGGTTCCCAACAATTGTTTATGCTTCTTAAAGAAACCACAAGCGGTGGTGTTCTCTCTCTTGATTATGCGAATCTCCTTCTTATTCTCTATAAGACTGCTAACTGTTGGATCATAATCCGAGTCTATTCGGATTTTGGATGCCAATATGTTTAGTTACAACCATAAGAACCAAGTTAGTTTCTCCGTTTGCTAGTCTTTCATTAGACTAACCCGTCCATTTTCTTTTCTTTTATTATGGTCGGCTGGTGTCCACCGTTGTATACGATACATCAGGTTATTCTTGGAAGTTGATTCAAGAGGCGGATTCAGATGTTTGAAACTCCAGAAGTTGAAGAAAGGTTTCCAATGACTATACTTGAGTGAAGATCATGGTTAAACTACTTCAAAGCGAAGCTGAGTTTCAGAAGTAAGAAATCAAGGAAGACTTGATGAAGATTTTGTTTAAATAGAAGGTTGTTCTATTTAGTTATTTATTCTTTTTGGGTTAAGGTTTGTATAAGACCAATTGTATTTATTCCTCTGTAATGTTTGTTTTAGTTTGTTCAGTCAGTTTAAAGCCTTGGGTAGCTTCGGTTTAGTCTTAATCGGGGTTACTGGCGGTAATACCTCCAGGGTAGGAAGGGGGTGTTACAGAAGTGGTATCAGAGCTAAAAGTTCCTAAGTCTTGCTTAAGACTTTCATCTTCCATATAGAGTTATGGATAATTCTATATTGGCATTATCTTTGAACCATTTACGGAAAGTGGTTAAGATTGAAGATCAGACTCGTGAAGAAATAGAAAGAGGAAAGGAATTGGAGAGCATGAGGTAACAAGTTTGTAATGGTTTATGTGGAAAAAGGTCCTATAGTGGACATTTGATTCCCTGGATATGGGAATGGATTTCGAGAAGGATCCAGAGTAAGATTAGGTGAAGATTCCTGAAGTTGACCCGGTTCTAGACCAAGTTCTCAATGAATTCCTATTCTCTCTTGAGAGTCTGAATTGGGTGTACCCTCGTTGTTTCTTCCATATTAGGAAACTTCTTGTGAGATTTTGAAGTTAAGTATTGTACTTCATAAAGACTTTCTAGTTTGAAGGTATCCTATTTTAAGATTGTATGATGGGAAATTTCAAGTTAAGAATTTTTGTTAGAAAGTTCATGATTCAAAGTTATGTGAAAGAAATTGTTAATTTCTTTTCTTGATATGTGAAAGTTCAAGTGTTGTCTTGAAGTCATAAGAGTAAGAGTTTTCCCGAGAATATTTCTTAGGAATTTCTGAATTTGGTTGAAATTCAATTATCAATAGAAGTTTGGAGTTGGAACCTCTACTTCTCAATGGTAAGATTTGGAGAATCTTATGAGCCTTAAGTGACTCTAAAAGATCAGTATGGATCATGAAGGGATGTAAAAGAATCCTGAATAGAAAGGGATTATCTTTGGAAACTTTCTTCAACAACTGTGTTTGTGACTCTATAGTATAGAATCATGGATATTCTGTACTTTTCTTTGCCCAGTGGGAAGTTAAAGAGCTTTGAAGTGCTCAAGTGTTGGATCAATTGAATTGTTAAACTATTGGAAGATGCAGTTCAGTTTTGAAATCTAATAGTGTTTAAACTCAGATTTTCATATATGTTGTTATCCTTTGAGTTAAGAGGATTGAGAATCCTAAATGGAATGGGAATTTCTTATGGTTATTGTAAGAAAGAAAGAAAGAATGTTGGTTCAGTTTAAGTTGTGAACAAGTGGTTAATCATCAAGGTTGTTGTGAATAAGGTTGATTGGTCAAAATGGATTGAACAGGTAAAAGTTCATCAGTAATGTGTTTAGATTCAATTAACTACTTGGCACAAGTGTTAATTGATTACATGAGTTGTTGATATCCAGATGACTAACCTATCTGACAACGTTATTGGATTTTCATTGAATGATACCCAACTCGGGATAATGAGAAGAGACTTGAGGTCTATAATTGACCAATAATAGAATCAGCATTGAGATGTTCTAAATTGTCAATGGTATTGGCTTATGTTTCTTTTAAGGATGGAAACGATAAAGTTTATTTTTGAGAAAATCATTCAAGGAATGATTTTGGTATGTTCGTCTGTGATATTTTAAACAGTTGGGAGAAAAAAATAGCAATCATCTATCGTCAATAAGGCTTAGACTCTATCGCTGAAAGGATAATTTCAGTTGTGTTTGGATTTTTAAGATTTTATATCTGTCAAATCTAATGCCTAAGGTGGTACTGGTGAGACTGTTAAGTTGTCGGCAAGCTTCCTAACCACAAGTTCTTCCTTTGTAATTTGGTTTGAAATTGAGATAATAAAAAGGTATATGTCTTCTCCTTATGGGTAGGTAAGAAGACAAGAATGATGGAGAAGTCTAGTTTGTCCACCAATGTTGAATTGAGCAAGGTTTGAGAATATCTTGTTTGGCCATGTGTATTCATTCATTCTGTTATTAAAAGAAATTGGAGATTAAAAGAATTTCCTTATATGTAGAGAGATATAAGGATTGAATGTCTTAAACTAGATACAGAGTTTGACAGTGCACTTTTATTTGTATCGAGAAGATTAAGTTATAAAGGCTTGTTGTTTTATGAATGGATGAACTCAAGTATTGAAAGTTTGTCAATGGATCATATTTGCATAACTTTAAAGTAGTATGTCAAGGAGGCATACAAGTTGAGAATGATCGAAGAAGAATCTTTGCTATGAGTATGAAGATGTCGGAATCACATTTTCCCTAAGGTTTGCAAGTAAGTGAATTGGAGTGATCAACTCTTTTATGAAACTCGTGAAGTTAAGTTGGACTAAGATTGAGTTAAATCAGGCAAAGATTACTCAATACTATGGAGTATAGAAAAGTCTAGCATGTATGTCTAATTAAGAAAAGTCAAGGTATGTCATCAAGTTCTACCTTGAGAAGGGAATGAAGTGTCACATTTGAGGGAAAATGTGGGGCTCAGAAGTGAATTGGATTGTCTTAGATCCTTTGAGGCTCAGTTTTGATTCAAAACTTTGGTCAAGTTGGTAAGGCCAGCTAAGGTGCAAATGTCAGCATAGAACTAGGGCAAAGCGTTAGTAGCATCATTAAGATAAGGTCAGTAATTTTAATCGATGCATTGGCTTGACGCGCCCAATTCTTCAAGAGAATAGCTAATCTTTGTTTCCACAGTATTCAAAGTTAAAGCAAGTATGTTAGTAACCTATGTTGAGTTCCTGTCAAGCTGTTATGATTTAAGGATAGTTGAGATCGTTTCATGATTTTCTCTTTTGAGAAAATTCTTTGGACTTTATAGAATTCAAGTAGGAATTTCTAAAAGTAATGGTAGTTTGTTATAAAGGATTCATGAATAAAATTTTCTACGGTTTTCATGGTGGTGAGTAAGAATGTGATTTGTCTTCCATCTTGATCACATGGTAAGGCAAGATTACATGTCTTATTCCTATGAGAATGTAGTAAGGATTATGTTTATTTTATCTCCCCATCCTGATCACATGGTGGAATAAGATCACATAATTCCTTGGGTTTTAAAGAATAGTTTCTAGTATAATTTGGCAATCATATAAGTTTTGCAATTATATGAGTTTTGCAAGTGTAGTTGGTTGAGATGAAAAGATGCAAGCTTTCTTTTGCATTATAGCACTTGCTATATCTAGTATCTGGTAAAAACTCATTTGAGGTAGTATATCCTTGGTACCCTATACATTTAAGGAGTGTGGTCAAACTTCCCAAAACAGTTCGATTATAAGTAAAGAAATTTGGTAAGATTCTTTACAAATCTGTGTTGGTCTCTGAAGAGCTTGGAGTAACTACGTACTTCTCTAAAAGTTTGGGATTGTTTTCAGTCAATGATTATTGGAATTCTCTAAGCAGTTTGCTAGTAGTTCATCTTGGTTGACGTCATGACCTAAGAAAATCATTGCCTTTTTAGCGGAAATATCCTTGAAAGTAAGTTGATATGGACTCCTGGAATGGAACCCTTTTTAAGGAATGATATTGTAGTAATCCTTTCTTTGGAATAAAGGATGTACTAGTAATTTCTCTATTAGTTGATATTTGTTTTCATGTTGTCTTCAAAATAAACATGAAGCTTGGTGGAAGGAACTTGATTCTCCATGACAAAGAGATTGCTGGATTGACTGATGTTCCAACCATTATCTTTGGTGCTGATGTTACACATCCCTCTCCTGGCAATGATTTAACTCCATCAATCGCTGCGGTAGGGTTTTATACAACTTGTTTTAGGTTTTTTTTTGTATGCATGTATTTCTTAGAGCCTTTGGTTGCCGAGCCATTGATTGAACCTTGTGGGTTTAGGTTGTTGCAACAATGAATTGGCCCAAAGCTGTAAAATATCGCTGCCTGATGTCTGCACAACAACCTAGCCAAGAGATTTTAGATGAATCGGCCTTATTTGAGATTATGAGGTATTTAAATGTCATGACATCTCTTTGTATGAGAACTTGCTAGTTAATGGGAAGTGAACTTGCTTTATTTCAGTTTCTAAGAGCTCGTTGTCTTATTATAGGTTAAATTTGTTTGATTGACATCCAGTGTTTTCGGTCTGTTTTTGGCATACACATCAACGTTGAGAAATAGTTTTGCATTCATTTTTCATTGCGGGTTTAGCATTGGTGTCAAAGCCATGTGCATAGAAAGGTCTATCAATCTGCCTGATTCTCAATCATTTGATGTCTTGATCCTTTTTCTGCAGGGATATGCTTGCTGCTTTTAAAAAATCTACAGGAATAAGAGCAGAACGGATCATCTTTTACAGGTGAATTGCATATTTTTCTAATAATAAAGGAATATCCCGTGAGATCTTGTAGGCATTGCTGAAAAAAAATTGAGAAATTGATTACTGAAATATATATATATCTTTTAATTTTCTATATATATGACATGACTTGTATTGTGCAGAGATGGTGTTGGGAAATGGGAATATTCAGTTTTCGCAAGTGATATCTGTTGAAACCCGAAAAAAACTGTTGAAACCCAAAAAAACCGCGCTATAAATGGGGTTTTAATAACTAATAATTCTCGGAATTTCGTACAACCAAACGGTTTTCGTATGTAAATTATTCCTCCTTCCCGCCCTTCAAGCACATCGAATCTAGGTACATGAAAAGATTCCTAATCCGGATAGGTTTTTCGATCCTTATCTTCTTCACTTCTCCCCTTATTTATACTTGTCGGGAGTTGCCTGCTCATTCTGAAACCTTCGATGTGGGATGATAGTGGGAATTGACCACGAGAAGCAAGACAATAATTTTGCACATGAGATGGTGATGTGACATCACGTAATTGAGCTAAAAAGATGGATGAGATTTGTGCATATATGAGGGTAAGTGATTTCATTTCAAATGACAATGAGTGGCGACAGAATATCCTTAGAAACATTCTTCCTGATGAGATTGTAAACCTAATTATTGAAGTCCCAATTCCAGAAAACTGGATTAGAGATCGTCTTTACTGACACCAAGCAAAAATGGATGGTTCTCGACGGCATCCGCTATTGGACTCCTTTCGAAGACTCATCGCCAACCCACATACCCAAATAATTGGATTTGGAAGCTAGACACTTATCCAAAAGTTAAAATTTTTTTATGAAAAATCTCCCAAAATGGGGCTCCCTACGAAGGCTAGATTACTAGAAAAACGGGTTGCAACTCCCCCAGGATGCTTGATGTGCTTTTGCACATATGAAAATACAGGACATTTACTAGTTGAATGCTCTCACACAAAGAAAATAGTTAGAAAAATAAATTCTAACATTGAAAATGTATTAAGAAACTATGACCCACGAAACAAATCTGGACAACTAATTCTTAATGAGCTATACCACTCTCTAGGACCCTCTGAGTTCTTAGAACTCGCGATATATTGGTGGTGTATATGACACCAAAGAAATAAGTTGGTATTTCAACATACTCCTAATGACCCGATTCAAAATTTGGAACAATACATAATAAACCAAATTTCTCAATGGAAACATACTAAGAAATGGAAGGATGATGATGATGAGATAGGAGTACAACACATGCACAAGAGAAAGAAAAATATGGATTATTGGCGAAAACCGCATATTAATGCCTTTAAATTAAATTTTGATGGATCGAAGCTTAACACTAACGATGCTGCCTTTGGTTTCGTAATAAGAGACCATAATGCGCAAACTGTGGGATTAGGAACAAGAAAACATAGAACTGATTCGGTGCTTAAGATTAAAGCACTAGCATTAAAAGAAGGGATCCAAGAGGCCAAGAGATTGGGAATAACAAAAATTAAAATTGAATAGGATAACCAAATAGTGATTAACGTTTTTAATGGTTGTGGACAATGTCCATGGGAAATTGAAATGTTAATCTCGGACATTATGGTTTCACTTCAGTTCTTTGAGGTCAAATCAGTTAAACATGTTGGTAGGGAGTGCAATGTTGTGGCCGATAAAATCGCTAAATTGGGCCACAACTATCCTACCAACACTCTTCTGGATAACCTAGAACTCCAAGTTCTCATCCGCAAGGATGCTCTAGAACGCCCCCTTAGGTGGCCTCCTAATTTTTACCTTATAAAAAAAAAAAAATAAGCCGACTGATTTTGTTGACTTCTCACATGAGGCATTAAAGTGATTTTGCTTTTGGGCTAAACAAGCATGCATGTGGCCTTTTGGGCCAATCCATTTATTATAAGGCTTGTTGGGCCAGGTGGGAATGTACGACCAAACTCAACTTTGTTTATGCATGACAAACTTATTAACGTATTAGTTTCAACGATTAAAGCATAAGTGATAGGTTTAGAGTAATACGCGTGCCTCGATCAATTTATTGTTTATGACTTTTGCTCTTTAAACATTTAGCGGTTATTTCGCGCACCATCAATATCCAAAGAGATTAAGACAATTAGAGAGGTCTGTGGCTACTTAATATAGAATCATATTCTAATTTTTGCTGGTATTATATCTTTGTTGGCCTGACAGAGGGTCAGATTCCAATGTTATCTAATTGTTTTATCTTCTGACTTTAATGAAGGCATGTGCCTCTGTAGAAGAAGGGCATCCTCCCCCGGTATCAGTTTTCTTGTGGTGGAAAAGAGGCACCACACGAGTCTGTTTGCCAGGGATGCTCATGCAGGAGAGATTAGTCTGGGCACAGTAGTTGATACAGAAATCTGCCATCCAAGTCAACATAACTTCTACTTGTTCATATTGTGTTTAATAGCAATGTTTTTTTAAAGTGAGCCATTCATCAATGGAGAAGTTGGCCATATGACCCCAAGTACCATGAATGTCATGAAAGAGCTATGGAGCGCAAAAGGCGTAATGACAGGCCTTTGTAACGTACGAATTAAAAAAAGTTTGTTTGTTTATTTGGTTATCTTTCTACTTATAAGAGCTTATAGAAGTTCATCCAAGTTTTAAATTTAGTCCAATAAGGAGTAACACTATGCTTGCTTAGGGTTAAAGCCCACGCCTAATAAGTTTTAAATTTAGCCCAATAAGGAAAAAAGTTGTACCCATACGTCAAAGCCCACGCCTTAAACAACCTGCAAATAAAATGAGAACACTTTCTACCACTCTTACCGATACCTTAGAGAAAGAAGAAAGTAAAAGTGATGAAGAAGGACAAAATAAAAAGGCAATGAGTGGGAACAAAACAAATCAAGAATTTGAAGATGGAGAGAATGTAGATACAATGAGCGAATACCAAGACTAGGAAGGTGGAATGTATGAAGTTAGTGCGGATGACTTTGAGAACCCGATTAAGGTTGTAAAGACATCGATGAAAGTTATATCAAAGAAGAAGGTGGGTGAGAAAACACCAAAAGGAAAAGGAAAGCAAGTTGGAACTGTCAAAGGAAAAGGAATTCAGCGGGTGAAAAAAATAATGCCAAATATAAAAAAGGTGCATGAAAATAGAGGAGCAAGGGGAGATCAACCAGTGAGAAAGGAGAGATTGAGTAGCAAAAACCCTTACTTGTTCACAGGAAACATTGGAAAGTCTTTTGTGGATACTTCTCTTCCATGGCCCCCCTTTGCTGATTTTTTTGCAGGTTTATAAACATTCACAATTTTCGTGCTTTCCTCTAAATTAGAGATCGAATTACAATTGTTGAGAGGAAAGAGAGGATGTGATCCATTGAATGGTCGGAATCGGAGGCCGATTGGATGACAAAATCGTGGTTGGTGGACGAGATCAAGCAACAAGAGGGTTAGGGTTTCCAACAACGACGACCGACGACGGGTGGGAGCGGTATCAAAGACCAACCAATCTCTCAATGGCTTTAAGCAAGAAATTAGAATTATTGTCCGGGGAACAAGAGGGTAGGGTTTATTTTTGTAAATAAAATAGAAAATAAAGGGCAAAAACGTCATTTAATTATACTTAAAAAAGTTACGTTTTCCATCAAAAGGTGGTTAAATGTCGCATAATTGTAAATAGGGTTTTGCTATTTGTCGCCCCCGGGGCGATAAATAAGATCCAAAAATAGAAATTTATCTTCTTGAATTTTGTAGTTCAACTATTCAAATTAAAAAAAAATCCTAAACAAACAAATCTACAAATTGACTTCCAAAAAAACACAAATCAGCAAATTTGAAATTTATTTAATTAATTACGAAATAAATTTCTTCTCTTCCATAGTCCTATTATTTCATATACAAGTGCGCATATGAAAAAGTTCAATTATTATGTGTGATTTTTTTCGATATTTATTTACATTTTTTTTAGTCAGAATATTTATTTACATAATCTATTAATATTTGGTACTTTAATACTATGATATGTACTACTGTATGTACTGGGAGTTAATTTTGGTAGTTTAATACTATGATATGTACTATTTTATGTACTGGGAGTTAATTGTTTGTGTGTTACATAAGGATCTTTTGATTAAATCTAATTAATCAATTTTATATTGCACTTTATGTTTTATATATGCACGCTGGTTTTTTAATATAAATATTGGCTATACACTATTCTATTTTCAATGGAAACTTTAAAAATTATTTAACTTAATCAGAAAAGATAATATACAGGGAAGATTCATGAGTGAAATAAAATATAATATCAATTAATTGGATTTTAGATTTGCTGATTTGTTTGTTAGGAAAAGATTTTCTTTCTAATAATTTTAAGTAGACAAATTTCTATTTTTGGATCTTATTTATCGCCCCCGGGGCGATAAATAGCAAAACCCTTGTAAATAATGAGTAATTATGGGTAGAAAAAATATAAAGGGTGATTAAATATAACAAGTCAAAGATAAAGGGTGGTTAAGCGCAATTTTCCATCTTAATAATTGTTTTTCTTTTCAAACTTGATCAAGTCCCGTTATTTCGTTAGCACTTAGCACGTATCGTCGTCGTCGAATGCTCCCTTTGCTTAACGAAGAAGGCCAAGAATACCTCTCTGCTTCACATTCCTTCCTGCCTAAGCTTTTTTCTGCGTATTTATATCTCAATCGGAAACATTAGATCAACAAATTGTTGAACAGCTCACTCAATTCGAACAATACTCGACACCAGAATCCAAAACCTTCGAATCACGGCAAAAAAATTTGCTGCATAACCATATAGGATTCTTCAATACTCGACACCACAATCCAAAACCTTCAAATCGCGGCTTGGATCCATACACGGATAGGTAAGCAATCTGGAGAGATTTAATTTAGCTGCTCGTTATCTAGGGTTTCGAGATTTAGTAATTTCTTTGAAATTCTGGTTGTAAATGCGCAAACTTTCCTCTTCGATTAATGAGTTTTAGCCTCGATTGCGAATCGATTTCAGTGCAGCTCCTCAATCATGTCGTTTTCATCGACTTCTCTGAGAAGGCGGCTTCACCATGGAGATGTAGACGGGAAGAGGCGCGAGCATTACGATGCGTCTGGATCGGATGATTTAAACGAGCCTTTACTCGGCAACGATGATACATATCCAGATGAGAAGGTATTTTTTGTATAATTTGTTCTTAATCGCGATGATTAGGCATTTAAGTGTGCTGAAATCTCTTGTTGTTTCTGTAGCTATTTCCACTGAAAGATCTCCTCTGGGATGATGATGAAAAGAGGAGGGTGCAACTACATTGGAGCATTCTTTTTTCCCAAATCATTGCACAATGGGCTCATTGGCTAGGTAATTTAGGTTATGATTCCAAGCTTTGATACTAATAAATGAACTAATTAGCTTCTCATTTGATATTCCTGCAATAAATTTTAGCTGATTGAAGAATCCTATATGGTTATGTAGCAAATCTTGTTGGTTCTGGATCGATTCTTGGACGGCTTTTCTCATCTTCTCCAACTAACCAGAATGGACAGAAGATCTTTAATTTACCTTCTCTTAGTCCCCTACAGGTATGCTTGAAATTTTCAGCTATCATAACTTGTTCTGAACTTTCTTCAGTTTCTATGTTAAGAGATTTAGAGATCGAAAATGAATGTGAAGCTGAGTAGAAAAATGCTATCTTTTGTCTTGCAAAGCACACACATTTTCCATATTTGTAATCTATAAGATGCAACAAAACTAGCCAAATTATAATTATTACAAGCTATTTTTATTCAATGTATAGGAAGAAAGGCTCAGAAAGCTTCAAGCAAGACTCCAAGTTCCCTTTGATGGAACTTGTCCAGAGCATCAGGTATTTGCTTGTAGTACAAGTACTGCTTAAGCATTGGATGTATGTTACAGCTGTCTGTATCTAATTATGCACATTGGCTAAAGTTTATGGAGATTATGTTATTAGAAAATGGAGGACATTTCTTCTCCCACAACTCGTTTACTGATGTTTTGATAGTCTTACTCTTTATCTGAATGCTGAGCATGGCTAAACTTCCCTTTCACCATGGAAAACAAGGAGATTTAGTTAACAGAAATTAATCTGTTGTTAGGATGCACTTAAACAATTATGGAGATTAGCTTATCCTACTAGGGAAATTCCACCTCTCAAATCAGAGCTGTGGAAGGAAATGGGTTGGCAAGGTACAGACCCTTCAACTGATTTCAGGTATATTTGCTGTTTAACTATTTAACCATAAGTGTTGGCCTTGTCTTCAGATGGCCTCTTAGTGCTTGCCTATTATACAGGAAAAAAAAAATCATCCATGAGTTTTGATGAGTCAAGAAATATCCATTGACGTATTACTTTGTATTATAGGGGTGGCGGATACATCTCTCTTGAGAATCTCATTTATTTTGCCGACAAGTATCCGGTTCGTGATTTTTGAATCCCTAAATATGCCGGAATTGAAGAAACTATTTATGATTTCCGTGTGAATTTGCATTGATCTTCTTTTGTATAGGCATCTTTCCAGAGTTTGCTTCACAAAACGAACGGAACTAGAGCTGAATGGGAGTATCCTTTTGCTGTTGCTGGTGTCAACATATCATTCGTCTTAGCACAAATGTTGGACCTCCAATCTGGTAAAAAAATGAACTAATATAATCACCATCTTATGAAATTAATTTTGTTGGAATTTGAAGTTATTCAATTAATTAAAATCTTGCAGGAAAACCGACAACCTTAGCTGGAGTTCGGTTTCTAGAGCTACTGGCTGAAGATGAATCAATATTTGATAACCTCTTCTGTGTGGCCTTTCAAATGATGGATTCTCAATGGCTTGCCAAGCGTGCGTCCTACATGGAATTCAACGTAAGCCAGCTGTCATTTTTTCACACTTTTCTGATCGAATTGCAGGTAAATTCTGATTCTGAATCCTCATGTTGTTATATTCAGGAGGTGTTGAAATCTACAAAGGCACAGTTAGAACGGGAGCTTGAATTAGAAGACGTTTCCAGTGTTAAGGATTTGCCTGCATATACTCTCCTATCAAGGTGATTAATGAATCTTTCATAGAAACTAATACACAATTGCGCGAACCACCACACTCTTTAGCACGAGATCTTGAGTCTCGCGTGTCTACCAATTCACCACCACACCAATTTGTTCATGTCTAAACTTCTTCTCTGTAATAAAACTCTTTTTGTACAGTTCAAAATGAAGAGCTTAGGATTGATGTTAATTGTCTGACTCGTCCGAGAAAGATAATAGGAACTTGGGAAAATTGGGAGGATAATGGTGGTGTTTAATTGAAAATGTATATTTGTATCTTGTCTGTTCCGTTCATCATCATTGACCCAGTGAGACTTCACTACATCGAAATCTTGTCTGTTCTGTTGTGTTCTATATTTTTTTTGTGATTGTACATGTCAAATCTTCTATACTTGTGTTAGGAACTAGATTAACTCAATAAATATGCAATAATAAGCAGTGTTCTAAAAAACGCTAGGCAGACCCTAGGCAGAGAGGGACCGCCTAGCGCTTAGGCGGCCTAAACAGTCGCCTAGACAGACTAGACGGTCTCCTATACGTGCTGGAAAGCTAGGCGGAGATTTTAAGAACAGCGAGTACGTAGATTATTAACAATCAGTCAATTACTCATAATCTAAAGTATTTTTTCATTTTTCAAACAAAATCTTTAGTCTAAGAACAAAAGCTTCTTCAATCGTGATCGACAATGGGGGTATAGAGAAAGAATTGATCCAAACGTTTTGCTGTCTTGTTCACCTGCAAATCCGAGACATGGATCAGTTTAAGCTAAATTAATGAATAGTTGAGTAGTGCTGATTAGAGATGGATTTCATTTTACCTCTTCATCCCAATCAATTCTCAAAGTTAAAATGACAACCCAAATTGATTCAACTGCCATGCCACACAACATTCCAATCCAGATTCCCTGTAATCCATCAAAGAATAATGCATATAATTCAAACATCCACCAATAGAAATTAGGACACGTGTTAGAAAAACCGTTACCTTAATGCCAAGATGAGCGACGAACGCAAGCAAACATCCGATGGGTAAGCCGATGACATAATAGGAAATAATGTTAGCAACGGCAACCTTGGCCTGTGAACCAATCCCTATTGCCACTCCTATTTGATTACAATCAGAAACATGGTTGAGCATTGGTTTAAAATCGAATCGAAAATCAAAATTTGGTTTAAGGTGAAACCGAAAACTGAACTGCTTAGTTCGATTCGATTTTGTTAGTTTGAGATGAATAGAAAATTATCTTTAATGAAATTTGAACCGAACTGAAATTTAACAAAAACTGAACCGAAACCGAAATTTGAAAAATTCATAAACCGAAATCCGAACTAAATAATATTGGTTTCGATTTCGGTTCAGTTCAAACAGGACTATACTGAGCGATGATGTTGATGTTGGTTTGGTTCGGTTCGACCATGCTCAACCCTAGTTTTAAGTAAAAGGAAGCAATTAATGTATATGGAATATATACTTAATTACCTCCAAAGATACACTGAAAGCTGCCTACAAGAATAGACAAGGCGAGTAGGATAGAGAGGTTCGATGCTGTCTTGGCAACTTCGTCGTCACTTGTAAATAGGTACGGAAGTTGACGGCCAAAAGCGAGGCAAAGAATAGAGATCACTAATGCAACGGAAAATGCCAGAAAGGTCACGATTTTGATTGATAGCTTTGCTGCCGCGATATCCCCTCTCCCTACTTCGTTCGAAACTCGTACACTTAATTTGCATGCCATAAAATTAATTTAATTTAATCAATTGATTACCTTGAGTCGACATTTAATAATTTAGTATATGAAATATGTGTAGAATGAAATTTATTAAGAAGTTTGTGTACTAACCATGCAGAAGTCATGAAGCCAAGAGATATCATGAGTGAAGCCACGTAGATGTTCAAACTGAATGATTTTATTAACCATTAAAATATTTTATGAAATAATATAGTTTACGTAAGTTGAGTTAGAATACAAAGTAATTAAGGATCCGTTTGGATTAAGTCTTATAATGTAAAATTTTACATTATAATACAGGATATAGGGCCTATTTGGATCATGCTTGGTAATGCATTATCTTACATTATAATGTAGGATTTAATTCAATTGCATTATAATGTATTATCGGGTGCGATCCAAACAGACCCTATAATGCATAATTTTGTATTATAAAGAGTAATCCATATAGACTAAGATGTTTTACCATATGGCGAATGCAGATATGTTGACTGAGGCGTCCGATGAGTATCCGGCGATCAAGACGAGAATTGAACTGTACCAGAGCTCCAAGCTTTGTGTGACATGCATTTATAGAGGAAGACGATAATTCAAATCAAACGGTAAGTTTTATTTGATTAGAAAATTGAGCAAAGAATGAATTGCATCAACCTACATTTATCAATTGGGTTGTGGAGGTCGGCTAGTTAGTAGCTACTATTGTTTGAGTTCACTTGATGTTGGGTTAATTAATTACAACTCAGAACTTGTTTATCTTATTATTTTTTAGGTTTGATACTATTTTTTTATGTAAGTTGAAAGTTGTTCCTATAGCTAACTTATGGGTTCAATAGTTGCACATTACATATCAAAAGTAATCCAAATTCTCTACCTAAATTTGCTTCATTCTGTGCTCCTCCACAATATATATGATTGCCACAATCATTTCCAAATTCAAATCATAATTTTTTTCCCGCCTATAAATAATAATAAATCTAACCATATAAAGTATTATAGCATTCAATCAAAAAATATTCGTTCGGCTTCAATTTTACAATTCTCTAGTTGGCTTATATAGATGGTTCTTTTTTTTGAAGACACTCCCAATTAGGGTCAAATCGTCAAATCGGAAACCTCTTAGTACTATCATTGAGGCTTAACCGCTTGACTAAATACTCATATCTAATCCCATTACATTTCTCATATTAAAAAAATCATATATGCAACCACATAAATTATCATTTTTGAACAGTTCATCTCAAGTCAATACGACAATGTTCTATACTACTCAATGTTCTAAAAATGCTAGATATATAACTTAAACAGTTGCCTATGCTGGCCTAAACGAGAGCCTAGCTAGACGAGTTGGAAGGCTCAACAGGCTGGTAGCTTATGAACGCTAGGCAAGGCTTTGATAGAACCTAGGCGAAATTTTTAGAACAGTGATACAACTAGTTAGCCCATAGAACTTATAAAATAATTAAATTAATTTTTTGGTTGCCCACTGGTTCACCAGAGCTTCGTCTTGGCTACATCCAGTTCGACCCGGGTCCCGCACCTAGCTTTGACGGGTGAGTCTCCCAAAAGGAATTTTTTTTAAATCCAGTGGAGAAATAATTAAATTACTAACAAAGAAAGAATGTATTAAACTGAAAAACTAGCTTACCAAAGCATAACTCCAGAAGAAATAGAGAGCTTAACAACCGGAACAAGATCAACAAATGCAAGCTTAGAAAAGCCATTCCAAGTCTCTCCACACCACCCTCCAAACACATACACCACCTCCCCTCCCACCAACGCCCATTGCGACACATTCAACGCCACCATGGCTCCCGACACCCCGAGCCCGAGCACCGACACGAACAACCACGTCAGCGCCACGTGGGCCACAAACGCCCCCATCGACACCCACGCTATCACTGCGTTCCTCATTTGTGCCTGCAAGAACATTTGTAGTGTCGATGCGAAAGCGAAGCTATAAACGACGCCAATCGTCCATAGGGAGATGGTTTCCGAGGCGTCGGATATTTCCGACGCCTCGCCCAGGAGTTTGAAGAGGGGAGTCGCGAAGACGTAGACGGGGAGGAGAAGGGTGGCGGTGACGGTGTCGACTATCCATGAGCGTTGCAGGTAGATTCCCATCATGTGGTATTGCTTCGCCCCGTATGCTTGCCCGCATAGGGTTTCGGTTGCACTCGACATTCCTAGCTGAAATCGATTATCGTCATGATTTTGGTCAAGGACATTGCCCATATAAGTTAAAACGAGACCTCATGGTACTACCATGAAGTCCTAACCGATTAACTAAATACCCGAAAGTTCAGAGAATTAACTTAAGCGTGACGATATCTTGATCCATGATTCATCTTTCCTCTTTCGTTTTCTTTTTGTTTGTTTCGGAATAAATATATCGATCAATTCCGATTCTTACATACCTAGTACTTATTGATATGCAAACTTAGAGAAAGTGCATACGCATTAATTGCATATCACAAAAGAATTTGTGTATTCGTAAACAATATTAAAGTAGAGATTCCAACTCGCGACCTAATAGTCACGAACGTCACCATTAACTATCTAAATTAGTGAGGCTTGACACACACTAACCATGATTGAATTTTCTTAGTTACGTATTCAAAATCACATAAATAAGGTTGGAAAATCTTCTATCTCTCATTAGCAAATTTATTTTCAACTAAAAACCTCCTAAGTAAGAAAATTTAATTACTTAACCGTTGTTTGGATAGCCAATTTAATATATTAAATTCATTACAAATTTAATGCAACTTAATACATTGATTTATGCGATCTAAACAGAGACTAAGGGCCTGTTTTGTCCTATACCTAAGATATAAAGAATCGGGTTAGGTATGACCTATAACTTCATTATAATGAAACAAATTAAAAGTTGGCTAGCTTACAATGACTCCCATGGCGAAGCGCAGAGTGATGGACTGCACAAGGGCATAGGCCGCGAGGTCGACGGAGCTGATGTGGCCGATGAACGATTGCGTCACCACCAACACCGCGAACGACGTCACTCGATACACGATCGATGGAAATGAGATGCTCCACGCCTTCTTGTTCTCCTCCCACACCTTCTTCCCCGCCGTCGATTCCGCCACCCTATCACCACCACCATTTTCCATGTCTTCAATCTTCTTGTTCTTCTCACAGACCTGGGTATAGAACAATTTTAATTTCCCTATACAATATGTATCATGTCATGTATGTATGCACGTTTGTGTCACTATGGACACGTTTTTTTTATTACTATATTTGTGGATATACAAAAATGATTGTTGCTTTTAGAAAGTTGACCGTTGGCTAGTAGAGTTGGTGCTCTATCTACCTAACATTATAAAGAAGAAACCATGTCTGTTGTAAAAATTACGTCACGTGACATTATTTGAATAAAATAATATTAAATTTTTTAATAATAAATATTCTAATAACTTACATTATTCTTCTCTACTTCTAATTTTTTTATATTATAATATCTTGATCTATATGTTGATATTGTTATGCATTTTTTTTTATCTTATAACAAGATTTGATCTTTAAGCATATAATCTCTTATTTATATGTTGATATTTTATAATATAATAAATTACTTATCGAATATATGATATATTTTAGTATATATTGATTTAATTTTATATCAATCAAACAACTTGAATAAATTAATTTTAATTTTTAATAAATATTATAATAATTTTAATTTTTAATATATATTATAATAACTTATAATATTATTCTTATATACATCCAATAGATTTTATAGCATAGATAACATATTTATATAATTCTCTATCGATATAACTTTCTATCTATATGTTGATACTTTCTATACTAATTTTATGCATATCTTTTAACAAAATTTGATCTATACACTAATATTTTTTATATTAATTTTATACATAATAATTTTTTTATCTTTTACAAGACTTGGACTTCAAGTATATAATTTTTTATCTATATGTTGATATTTTACAATATAATAAATTATTTATAGAATATAGAACATATATTAGTAAACATTGATATATCTACCTAAATTTTAATAAATTAACGTAAAAAATATTTTAATAAGTTATATTTTCCTTCTTAGATATTCTACCATAATTATATTTAAGTTATAGTATTATATTGTTTTCATTTTTTCTCTATGTTATATTCGATACCAATCTTTATATTAATATTCTAAATATTTAAAAATATTTTTATATTTATTAAGAAGTAAAAGATAAAAATACTAATACATAACCCTAATAAATATTTTATAAAAACTGATTTTTTATGCATATTAATATCTTAACAAAAAAATAAAAAAATATTTAAAAATATTCAATTTAAGTAAAATTAGAATTTTAATAATTTTAATCTAAATTTGGGACAAAATATCAACAAATAATGAAAATAATTTTTAAATATATTTAGTTAAAATACGAGGCACAATCTTCTTTTTTTATATAAATTAAATAATTTTATTATGATATTATATTTAACTATGTAAGTATTTTAAATTTTATATTAATATCATAATATTATATAATCTTTAGTAAAATTATCTCACTGGAATTCAACTAGTTGCTCTTTTTATTTGAAAAAACTAGTGGCCTATAGAGTGACTTAGTGATAGGAGATCTTGAACCGGTCAGCGCATACCGATTTACTTAGTTTGTGCGCTTTATTGCTAAATGGGTATAGGGAGAAAATAAATTCTCCGCACGGGAATAGAGACGGGGATAGGGGTCCACGCTCCACCCCCGCCCCGAACCCGTTGAAAAACTCGCGGGGAATTCCGCTAGGGAACCTGTTGGAAAAAATCTATATGTTAAATATAATTTAATATTAAAAATTATGTTTATCTATATTAAATTAATTTATTTTCCTTTTATTTTTTTAAAATTCTAATTACAATGAGAATTTTTATTTTTCAGAGAAGATAATTACAAAACTCGTGATTTTTTATGGGATGTTGATGGGAAATCTCACTGGATACAAGGACTTACTTGCTAGGGATGGAGAAGAATAGATGATGACAATTTTCAATTCCTGACCGCGGGATCTAAATGGAGATGGGGAGGGAGAGGGTATTCCCCGCCCCAAACTGCTCCATCGTCATCCCTAGTTTAGATATCTAATATAATGCATTATTTTACACTAAATTTTGAATTAAATATAATTCTTGAATTAGAAGACGTTTCCAGTGTTAAGGATTTGCCTGCATATACTAAATTTTAAATTAAGCTAAGAACAAAATTAAGTTTCTTCAATCGTGATCGACAATGGGGGTATAGATGGACTCATGTTCAGCATCGAGAAAGAATTGACCCAAACGTTTTGCTGTCTTGTTCACCTGCAAATCCGAGACATGGATCAGTTTAAGCTTAAGTAATGAATAGTTGAGTTAGTGCTGATTAGAGATGGATTTCATTTTACCTCTTCATCCCAATCAATTCTCAAAGTTAGAATGACAACCCAAATTGCTTCAACTGCCATGCCAATCAACATTCCAATCCAGATTCCCTGTAATCCATCAAAGAATAATTAATGTATATATGCTTCTCATAAGACATGAAGAATGTAAACATCCAGTTGGTATCTTTTCGGTATAAATTAGGACATATATTAGAAAAACCGTTACCTTAATGCCAAGATGAGCGACGAAAGCAAGCAAGCATCCAATCGGTAAACCGATGACATAATAGGAAATAATGTTTGCAACGGCAACCTTGGCCTGTGAACCAATCCCTATTGCCACTCCTATTTGATTACAATCATAAACAAGGGAAAATTCAACACTATTAACACTCAGAAAGCCTCCACGAACATTTTCGGTATGTTATTAAAGATGTAAGAAGACTCAAGAAGAACAATAATAAGAGCACATATATACGAAGTAAAAGATCCAGCTTTCGAAATGTACAATTATGAGGCATTTTAAGAGTATATATAGATACTCTTGAAATCCTAATTTTATTTCGTAGGCTCAAATAGATCCCAATATGCCTAAAACTGAATACAACATATTGTCTTGGCGGCAGGGACGAACGATGCAAAACAAATTTTGGGCAGGAGCACGACTTCTTCTATAAAGTCAATAATTCAGGAATTTTCGACGTGTTTAGCTAGTCAATATTCTTAAATATGAAAAAAAATTGATAATTATTAATAATAAAATTTTATTACAAGAAAAAAATCATTAAATGTGAATGAAAATAGCAATACAATTTTATTTTAGGTAAGGAGTCATTAAATATGAATGGAAAAAAAAAACTAAAATGGGAATATAGGAAATTGAACCCGATAAATTGCATACAAGGCTGAGTAATCAACCATTTAGACTAGTTTATTTTCATATTTTTAATACAAATTATTTTAAATATACTCAGATTTTAACTTAAAATCCTCTCATATTAGTAACAAGTTTGACCTAAAGAGGGACATGAGCTCCCTCACGGTCACACCCCCTAGGGGCCTTGCCAGGGGCGTCTCCCATCTGATAGGTACCGTTTAACGACAAATTCAATGCACACTAACAATTTCTAATTAAAAGGAAACAATAATGCAACGGAAATACAAAGTATAGGAACCATTAATGTATATGGAAATGGAATATAAACTTGCCTCCGTAGATGCACTGAAAGCTGCCTACAAGAATAGACAAGGCGAGTAGGACAGAGAGGTTCGATGCAGTATTGGCAACTTTGTCGTCACTTGTAAACAAGTAAGGAAGTTGATTGCCGAAAGCAAGGCAAAGAATGGAGATCACTAATGCAACGGAAAATGCCAGAAAGGTCACGATTTTGATTGATAGCTTTGCTGCCGCGATATCCCCTCTCCCTACTTCGTTCGAAACTCGTACACTTAATTTGCATGCCATAAAATTAATTTAATTAATAAATTAATTAATTGATTAGCTTGATACATTTAATTATTTAATATATGAAGTATGTGTAGATTGAAATTAATTAAGAAGTTGTGTACGTACCATGCAGAAGTCATGAAGCCAAGAGATATCATGAGTGAAGCCACGTAGATGTTCAAGCTGAATGATTTCAATGAGGTGATTGAGAATAAACCATTAAGCAATCACGTATTTAGTACATGAAGTTGCATTAAATCATGTAATTTAGCACATTAAATGTGGTGTTTAAATGAACCCTAAAGTATTTTAGGTAACTTAATATGTGAAGAAAGTCTATTCCATATCAGGAAATTAAGTAATGAATCCTTGAGTTACTCTTCCTAAGTCTGTCGCACATGTGCGCTAGGACGGTCTCCCCTTCCGTCCGTATTTGATCCACCGAGCTTTTAACATAATACATTAAATACGACGATCCAAGCATTAATGAAATAATAGTTTACCTAAGTTGAGTTTGACATATTACATTAAATACGGCGATCCAAACAGAATTTAATGAAATAATAGTTTACCTGAGTTGAGTTATAGAAGACAAAGTAAGTAAGGTCTGTTTGAATTACGTATTATAATGTAAAATTCTGCATTATAATTAATGCGGGAATATGTAATCCAAACAGGCGTTAGGGGTTTTACCATATGGCGAATGCAGATATGTTGACTGAGGCGTCCGATGAGTATCCGGCGATCAAGACGAGAATTGAACTGTACCAGAGCTCCAAGCTTTTGACATGCATTTAAAGAGGAAGACGATAGTTTAAATCGAACGGTAAGTTTTATTTGTTTAGAAGATTAGAGCAAAGAATTAATTGCATCAACCGTACATTTTATCAATTGGGTTGTGGAGGTCGGCTTGCTAGTTGCAACTTGCAACTACTCCAACTAGGGCCATTATTAGGGGTGAGCATTGGTCCAAGATCGGGACCAATTTCTCAAAAAAAATTAACTGGACTAGAATTTTTAGGTTCGATTTTTCGACTGAAGTATACCACAAAACTAGAATTCAGGTAATAAGGGCCAAAACAAAAGAGATTAGCCGCCTCTTGACCGGGACTATTTTTTAAAATATATAACATTTAAAAAAATATATATTACTTATAAAAGTTATTTTTTTATTAAATATATATACAATATATCAAATTAAATTTATATTTTGAAAAGGTTTTGCTATATAATTTTATATATTTTTTTATAAATTAAAAATTTTTGACACAAAAAAAAATTTTATTCATTAAAAAATTGGTCTAGATTAGGACCGGTTTTAGATCGAATCGGATTAATGACTGGCTTTTATTTTATTTTTTTAAACCGATGACATAGGGCTGTTTGGATCGCGCATTATAATGCAAAACCTTGGATTTAATGCAATATTATAATGCGAGGTCCAAATAGGTAATTTCAAATTTTTAGACCGGATTTTTCCCAACCCTAGTAATGTTTGAGTTCACATGGATTATATTTGGGTTAGCTTAATTTTACTAAACAAATTGGCAATGAAGAAAGAATTAAACTTAAAAGACTAGCTTACCAAAGCATAACTCCGGATGAAATAGAGAGCTTAACAACCGGAACAAGATCAACAAACGCCAGCCTAGAAAAGCCATTCCAAGTCTCCCCACACCACCCTCCAAACACATACACCACCTCCCCTCCCACCAACGCCCACTGCGACACATTCAACGCTGCCATGGCCCCCGACACCCCGAGCCCGAGCACCGATACGAACAGCCACGTCAGCCCCACGTGGGCCACGAACGCCACCATCGACACCCACGCTATCACCGCGTTCCTCATCTGCGCCTGCAGGAACATTTGTAGCGTCGACTCGAAAACGAAGCTATAAACGACACCGATCGTCCATAGGGAGATGGTTTCCGAGGCATCGGAAATATCAGATGCCTCGCCCAGGAGTTTGAAGAGGGGAGTCGCGAAGACGTAGACGGGTAGGAGAAGGGTGGCGGTGACAGTGTCGACTATCCATGAGCGTTGCAGGTAGATTCCCATCATGTGGTATTGCTTCGCGCCGTATGCTTGCCCGCATAGGGTTTCGGTTGCACTCGACATTCCTAACTGAAATCGATTACCGATGTGATTTTGGTTAAGGACACTACCCATGTAAGTCAAAATGAAAGCTCATAGTACCTACCCTAAAGTCCTAACCGATTAACTAATTAAATACTCGAAAGTTCAAAGAATTAGCTTATGAACGATGATGTGTTGATCCATAATTTATCTTTCATTTTTGTTTTCTTTCGTTTGTTTCACAATAAATATATCGATCAATTCCTATTCTTTAATACCCACTACTTATTGATATACAAAAGAATTTGTGTTCGTAAACAATAAGGAGTAATAAAGTAAAGATTCCAACTCGCGACCTTATAGCCACGGACGTCACCACTTACCATCTAAATTAGTGAGGCTTGACACACACTAACAATGATTTAAATTTCTTAGTTACGTATTCAAAATCATATAAATAAGCTTGGAGAATCTTCCATCTCATTAGCTCATTTATTTTCAACCAAAAAACCTACTAATTAAGAAAATTTAATTACTAAACCGTTATTTGGATCGCCAATTTAATATATTAAATTGCATTAAATTCATGACAAATTTAATGCAACTTAATGCATTAATTTCTTTGATCTAAATTGAGGCTAAAAAGACACCCTAGAAAAAATCCCAAATATAACTATTAGAATCTCACCATAACTTCATTATAATGAAACAAATTAAAGCTAGCTTACAATGACTCCCATGGCGAAGCGCAGAGTGATGGACTGAACAAGGGCGTAGGCCGCGAGGTCGACGGAGCTGATGTGGCCGATGAACGATTGCGTCACCACTAACACCGCGAACGATGTCACTCGATACACGATCGACGGAAATGAGATGCTCCACGCCTTCTTGTTCTCCTCCCACACCTTCTTCCCCACCGTCGCTTCCGCCACCCTATCACCACCACCATTTTCCATGTCTTCAGTCTTCTGGTTCTTCTCACAGACCTGGGTAAAGAACAATTTTTCCCTATATAATATATATCATGTATCCACGTTTGTGTCACTATGGACACACATTTTTTATTTCTTTATTTGTGGACATAGAAAAAAGATTGTTGCTCTTAGAAAGTTGACCGTTGGCTAGAGTTGGGTGCTCTACTATTAAGAAATATGGCCTATAGAGTGTGACCTAGTGATAGGAGATCTTGAACCGGTCAGCGCATTCCGATTTACTTAGTTCGTGCACTTTATTGCTAATTTATGCGCCCGAAATCTGCATCCAAAGATGGGTTTCTCGTTAAAAAAATATAATCAAATACATTTCATGATTTGTTGTCGCATTGTAGATATATAATAAGTATAATAATTTCTACCAGAAGTATTTTACTTTTTTTGTCCATTTTTTTTTTCAAATTTACCTCTAAATTAATTACTCTTACGCTAATTTTTTTATGTTTATTGTATACTTTAATTTAATTGGACAAAGTAAAAGTGGAATTAAATTTATTTAATTGTAGAGGTAACAATGACTAATAAGTAGATAATATAAAAATAATTAATAAGGGTATTATGATGAGAGATTAAAATTTCTTAATATGTGGGAAAATGTCCAAAAAAATAAAAAATACTTGAATGGATAGAGTATAAAGGAGGTTTAATATATTAAAAAATAAGATTAATATAGATCGAAAATTAAAACAGAATATCCCGACTAATACACCAATACAAGAATATAAGTACGAAAAAAACTCCAAAATAAAAATGGAGAAACCAAACTAAAATAAAATAATTACCTTCTGACATCTAGTCAAGCGGTTAAGCCTCTAAGAGTTGAGGTCTCCGGTTCGACTTTTATGGGTAGTGTTCTTCACAAAAAAAAAACTATAAAAATAATAATTTATAATAATATAGTTATGACCTAAAAGTTTTAAAAATAATAAATAATATGTATTTCTTATCAAAATTAAGAGACAGTAATAAGTTTGACTAGTCAAGCCCGACTTCTTTTTACTGTAAGAGTTATCCCTTATAACGCTTTTCAATGAATATCAATTTTTTAATGTGTGTTGGTATCCCTATCTGAATCCAATTGAATACTCCGTACTTCCTTTTCTCCATTAATACTTCTCATTCCGTCCTTTTTTTGTATCATTACGAGTTTATCCTCAGCTAACAATCCAAACTACCATTCCAAGCCAATGTATGTGCTTAGCTTTAACATTTATGGGAGTATTCACAAGCCAATGTTAAAGTTACACAAGTTTCAACAACATTAAAAGCACTATTTATTCCTCTTTCAAAAACTCTATCTCAAAATCTACATATTTAATCACAGCAACATCTAGATTGCTACAAAAAAAACTCACCTTTTTAACACAGATCATCAATCAGAGTTGTAGTTAGAGTTCACAGAAGTACCTTTCTCATCAGGATAAATAACCAATTTCACAGTTGTGTGCAAGACTGGTCTCGTCTCTTCTATCTTCAACCAATAAACAAAAACAGAAGAATGCAATACAGATTAGCCCGCCTTCGTACAAAACCTACAATTCCACCAAACAATTCATGAGCATAAGAAATTAACAACCATTGCAACATTGAACCAAAAGAATAAAAAAAATTGAGTCACAAAAGGAACAGGTTACCTCAATATTAATTTCCACTTTGATTTTTTTTGCATCCAAATGCATGGGAAATGGCAACCCATTTTCTGTTAGATTATTCTCTAAATTCAATTCTCCCAACATTTGGAAGTAGACCATCTTTAGCCATTTCAGCAATCAGATTAAGAACTGCATCCATGTTACCTTCTTTATGGTTAATTTCCACCAGAGATTTTGCAAGTTCAGCATCCCTAACTTTACAGCTTCTCATTGTATCATCTATCATTTCACTTAGCTGTTTATTCATTTCCCCTCTAGAAAGAGCTTTAAGCAGCGCAACTACAGTTACAGCGTGAGGAATGAAGCCTATTTTAATCATTTCTTTGTACAAACCATATGCCTTGAGAACATCTCCAGTCTTACTATGCCCATGTATTAAAACATCATAAACTGCATTGTCAGGCTTGTGACCCTTTTGGATCATTGATTCAAATATTTCATCAGCTTCATTCATCAAGCCTTTCATACAAAATCCCTTAATCAGACCAAACACGTTCTTGAATTGAGTGTCACTGCAACTCTCAATCAGAGTATTGTATGTGATGTCAATGGGAACACGGTCTTCATAAAACATCTTCATCAAAAGCTTCTTTGCCTCTCTTGTTCGAGCTTGTTTCATTAGTCCATTAATCAGAACACTGTATGTGACAACATCAGGAAGAAACCCTTTTTGTAACATCTCATTATGCAGCTTAAGAGCCTGCTTAATGTCACCTTCTCTACAGTAAGCATTCATTAATGTCGTATAAGTGAATTCATCTGATGCTAAACCTGCAGATAGCATATCGTTAAAAAGATCACATGCTTGACGAAGCGTATTGTCATCACAAAGTCCCTGGATAAGTGTTGAATATGTAATAGTATCAGGCAAGATACCCTTTTTAACCATCTCTTGCTTCAGTTTAAATGCCTTGTCCAATTCTTGATTCTTGCAAAACCCAGAAATGATTGCACTATAACTCACAACATCAGGCTTCAACCCTTTCTCTACCATTTCATTAATCAAATTTAAGGCGTCCTCCATTTTACCCAAAGCACAATGCCCATTGATGAGCGTATTGTAAGTCACCTCTGAAGGTGAAAATCCACTTTCAAGCATTTCTTTTAACAATTGATAAGCTTCTTTTAGAAAACCCTGCTGAGAAAAGCCATCAATTAGGGTTGTATAGGTCCTCTGATTCGGCTTAAGCCCTTTACTCTTCATCTGATCAAAGAACTGCATTGCACGAGTCATGTTCTTAGCTTTGCACATCCCATTGATCAAAGCTGTGTAGGTGACAACATCTGGGCACAAACCATTGCTTATCATCTCTTCTTGCAAAAGAAGCGCCTGGTGAAAATTTCCCTCTTTGCAATAACCATTAACCATTGTGTTGTAAGTCACCTCATCAGCCAAAAGACCCCTTCTCTTCATCTCACTAATCACTTTATTAGCTTCCTGCATCCTCCCTTTACGACAGAGTCCATTAATAATCACATTATAAGTTACCAAACTTGGCTCCATATGATTCACTGTCATTGATTTCAACATTGAAAAGGCATTATCAATTTCACCGGCTTTACAATATGCAACCATGAGTGTGTTGTAAGTGACCACATTTGGGAGACACCCATTTGTCTGCATCTTCTCAAAATAACCGACAGCCTTGCATAATTCACCAACACCACTACAACCCTTGATCATAATGTTGTAAGTGAATACATTTGGAGAAATCCCACTTTCCAACATCTCATTATACAATCCCTCAACCCTCGACGAGTCCATCCTTGTTCTGATCATTGAATCCAGAACTGAATTATACGACAACACACTCGGCATAAAACCGTGGGATTTAGCAAGAGTAATAGTATTCAAAGCGGCATCCAACATGTTTAAGCTTGAGTAAGATTTCACCATCAAATCAAAGACAGCAGAGCTCGAAGAAAAGGAATGGTACGACTCTCTAAGGCAATTGAACAGGAAAAGGAAAGAGTCGCCATTATGATTAACAACTTCCCTTTGTTCTCTGATGAGATCTTGTGCAAGAGATTGTGCAGTTTTGAAGAGCTTGAATCTGGTGAGGATATGTAGGGCATGGCATTTGCATTGGGGATTGAAGAACTGGTGAGGGTTAGCCCAGTTAAGGAACTTGAGGATTACAGTTCTGTCTGATTGTGAACGAAGGAGAAGATGGGAAGCAGCAGAAGGTGTAAACTCAGGAAGAAGAGATGAGAGCTGGTGAGGATGGCGCTTAAGGAAGATCATGGCTTTATCTGCAAGGTAGGCATCACTGGCTTTTCCAAGGATCATTTTAGCTACTTTGTTTCTTCTTCTTTGTAAAAGCTTCATAATTTGCACAAGAATATAAAAAGGGGATTAGGGTTAAGAAAGGCTTTATTTATTTCCTCCAAAGTTCAAAAGCAAAATTCATTTCAAGCTGCCATGTACAAGGAGAAGACAACATTAATAGATGAACAGTAGACTGTTGTGTTGAAACTACAACCAGCTGCCGGGAGTTCTCAGCCAGCGTCACAAAAACAATGAAAATTTGGATCTTATTTCTCAATTGAGCCCCAATTGACCTAAAAACATTAAAAACAAAATTCAATTGAGAAAGACATGTTCAAACCGATCAATTTTGGAGACGAATTTGCAGGCTTCAACGATATGCCGGCAGTGAGGAATTCGGAATCGGATTCTTTCTCCCGAGTCCGTCGTTGTTCCGTCCTGATGAATTCGAATGAACTTTCCTAAAACAAATAAACAAATCAGTTGAATGAACTTGGGCCTGTTTACAGACAAATAAAAAAATGGACAAGCTTGTAATCGGCCCGCTAGATAAAAAAAAATACAGTTGAATGAACTTGGATCTCATTATATACAAATAAATGAACTTGGGCCTAAATATTTTTATTATACATTATACATTATGAATGACTAATTAGTTTAAGATTCTTGATATTGATTGTATAATTTGTAATGTTATTTTATACATATAGGGAAATTTGAACCAAACTAGATACTAAATTAAAACAATAATTTTGCTAGTAGCATTAGTAAGATAAACATATATGTTTTATCTATGAACTCACTTATTTCTAAAAAACATTTATTAAAATAATTCATATAAAATATTTAAGATTTATTTTAGTCCTAAGAAAGTTAATAGTTTAAATACAAATGATCAAAATAAATATATCATATTTTTATTTTAAATCTTATTGAATAAAATAGAGATCCAAGTTGATTTTAAAAGGAATCAAAAAAAATAACTTCTAACACAAAAAAATCTATAAAATTCACTTGTTTCAACAAAGCCTTTATTAAAATTAAAACAATGAGTCTCTTGTTGGTGAAATGGTTGGTTGAGTTTGATGACTTCATGACCATTTTTTTTATCTCCAACTATGTTTCTCGCTTCATATACATTCTATTTATCTGGAAAGTGATTCTCTATCAGTTATTCAAACAATTAATAATTTCAACTCCAACTTCATATATTTAGGTTGCTTGTTTGAAGATATTAGATCTATTTTATCTACTTTTATGAGTTCTAGATCATCTTAAAAAGAGCAACATTATGACTCATTATATAACTAATTTAGTGTCATTGTCATGATAAGATCATGTATATGAGTCTGATGTACTATTATGTTTATTAGCTTTAGTTGAACTTGATATTTAATAAAATACTTATGTTTTGACTAAAAAATCAAGAAACTATATTATTTTAGATAAAAAAAATAAGTTAGTGATGTGATCAAAATTGTTTTTATTTGTGTTCAAAAAATTAATTTAGTTGGTGAAAATAAACAATGAAATCAAAGTTTTTGATTAATGAAATAATATCGTCTCTTTTTATATGAGTTTATGTTCATTTATTAATTAAATCAATTATTGATTATAATCAATTTTGTAACAATTTGATCAAAACTTCAACTTTTCAAAAAAATGAAGCAATGTAGAATAATTAACAAGAGTTTATTCAAATGAATAAAATTAATTTAAAAAATACGAACAATTATATCTCATATTTTGATTAAGTTATGAACTAATATAATATATTTTTTCTTTATTATAAATTTAAATAACATTAAAATTGATTAAAAGTAATTGTAAAAAATATCACCGAATAAATGATGTAAAATTGTTAAAATTTGATCATAAATAAAACTAAAAAAATATCTAACAATAATAAATTAGAAATAAATAAATAAGATTATCATAAAATAGAATTTAATAAGATGTCGACATGTGGTCAAATGACTTATTCTTTAATATATAAAGTCTTATCTATTCAAAGGATTTTTAGGTTTAATTCAATCATATTTAGGAAATAAGGTGAAACTAGTTTATACTTGAATTAATGTGCACACAAATATACAACTTTAAAGGTCATCTTCAATTAAAAGAATGTCTTGCTTTACCATAGGTTGTCTTTTCATTTATTCTTTCTAAGTTTCAATTTGTGGTTACACGAAAGAGGTTTACTCTAAGTAAACCGAGGTCCCACAAACTCCAAGTCCACAAGACCTAAGTTGTTTTTCCAAGTATTCGAGTCCTCATGAAGACCTCCCGAGCCCCCTTCCCTCTTATGGTTGAAGAGGATGCAGTTAAAATCTCCCACTATAATAACCGAAGCATCCAATCTCCCGACTTTATTCTCAAGATCTCTCCAGAAAACCTCTCTACGAGTAGAAGATCGAGGCCCATAAACAACAACCAAGTGAACGATGACCTCCACATCCACATAAGAAGCATGAATGAAATCCCGATTCAACTCCGCTACATTAATTTTGATCTTAGAGTCCTTCCACAACAACCAAACACCCTTTGAAAAACCCACAACTTCAACTCTCTCACACTTGGTGAAGTCTCTTCTTATCAGCTTGTTCCAAATATCATCGGCCCTCTCCCCAAAAGCCCGAGGTTAAAAGATAGCCAAAACATCCACCTTATGATGCCTATACATATATCGAATAGCTCTTCGGAAACGCGGTTATCCACTACCATAGCAATTCCACAATAAGAAATTCATAGATAACAAAGGAAAGTAATTAAAGGAGACCAAAAGAAAATCAGAATGGCGCCATAACGCTTTCTGCCATAGCGGCGTCCTCATCACTAGGGACAAGTTGTAGTTCGGGTTGATTTCCATGTGTATCCCCATGCATAAGGATTGTCATTTTATTATGCAAGGACGTATTCTCCCCATAGATGTTGTCACTTGTCACCATTTCCCCCTCCGGATTCACCTTAGGTCGTGCCCTCCAAACGCCCTTATTTTCATCATCGGTTCACCACAAGTAATTAGCCTATTTATATAGTTACATCTAAATTTATGTGTGAATAAAATTTGTACATTTAAATTCACATACTTAGGCAAAATGAATTTTTTTTAAGAAAAAGTTGAAAAACGCAAGTCGTTACGTAAATAAAAATATGATTCACGTTATATTCTTTTGAATTACAAAGTTTACAATTCAAGATGTACAAAAAGAGAGTTTGTAGTATATCGTTTCTCTATTTGAAGATAAGTTGAGCTATGCTTTACAATATTCGAGCTCCGATAGTCATTGATTTTGTATTATATATTCCTATAATTTCATTCGAATTGATTTTGTAGTTTATTTAGGCCTAAAAAGTTTTAATATAGTATAATATTATAAGTAGCTACTCCATTGTTGAGGGTTTATGATCGATTTAATTTCACAATAATTGCTTTTTTCATTTTGCAGTTCGAAGGACGTGAAGAGATTTGTTATAGGGGTTCTCAGATTGTACTTACTCTTTTCGGTGTATTACAATTCGGATTCTACCACGAGCTCTATCCTTATTGGTCGGTGCTCTGCCGCATGAATTATTATATTTTTGCTGATCTATTTATTGCTTTCTTCTACTAAAGCTACCGCAAATATGTATAGGAGATGCAAACGACGGATCCTACTAGTTTCACACTATGGTTATTGAGCCTATTGGCAGATTTCCTAGCCATTGCTCCCTTTACTTGGATATAGGAGGTATGACTACTACTCAATAATTTATGGTTTTATATTAATTTAATAAAAAAGAATAATACAATAATTATTTCGATATTTGATCCCCTAAAATTATCTTATTGTTCGACTTTGGAAAACCACGCGGTAAATACTTTTATACACATATATTTCTTACAAAAATTCATAGGTTGCGCTACAAGCTAGCTAGCAATATATATTATAGAATATCTTTTTTTCTGTTCGAAATATTATATAGAATATCTTATAACCCATAAACTACTCTAATCTACCGCTTAACGCGTAAACCGACCTCCATAATCTATTAAAACCTTGTTCGTATTACTTTAATTTTGGCCCTAGTTCAAGCCAATTGCAACAATAATTCTTTATATTTACCGCTTTCGAAGATCAGCTAGTCATTTTGCTCGAATTTCTTCTACTGGTAAGCAATTTCCGGAGCAATTTTTGGACAATTTTCGGAGCAATTTTTGGACAATTTCCGGAGCAATTTATAGAGCAATGTACGGATCCAACTTGCACTGATCTATCGTTCAGGCAAAATTATGGTTAGAAATTAGTATTTGGGGTTTAAGGGGTTAAATATTGTTCTTAAAACATCATAAATAATTTGTATTAGTATTTCAAGGGGTTAGGGCTCACATCCTTTTATCGCCAAAGGTTTTCCAAATGCTCCTTCACCATTTGCCTCAACTCATCTTTTTTTATCAAGTAAACTTTGCAAGGTAAGTGGTGGAAACCCTAATCATTTTGGGTCGGGTTATATTTTTTTATGTTTCCACATTAATGTCAAAATCTTGTGATGATAATAGACGAAGACGGTAAACCATTTGGCTTTCATGATTGGATTTTTTAATAGATGGAGCTTATCTATGTCTTTAAGCATAAGAGTCCTTGTCTCCAATTTTTTTCAGATAGAAGTGGCTGAAAACAACCAATTATGTCAATTGGTGGTATGTTTCTAGGGTTTTTCAATTTCCAATTTATGAAGATTTATATGATTAATAGCATATTTTGACTTTATATATCGTTAGATTTCGTGGGTGATTTTCCCTCGTACCTCATATCTATTCCTTAGGTTTCGGGGGTGATTTGGCGTCATATCTATCTATTTATATCAATTTGTTAACGACAATTTACACCACGTTCAACGCCAGAAAGATTCTTATTTACACCACGTTCATATCTATTTCTTCTTATTTGTGTATATTTTCTATATTTTCACTTCCCAGAAGGATTCTTCGGGTTACAATAACTGTATATACAAGTTCAACGCCACGTTGAAGGATAAAAGATATGGGGTTGCTAGTGGACGTTGGTTGTTTACACCTTTGGGAAAAAAAATTGGAATCGGGACTGGAATTATGGGAAGGTTCTTCCTAATCAATCCAACCAATCTAATTTGGGTTGGCTTTAAATCTAGGTAAGTTTTAATTTAGGTCTTAGATCCGGCTATCCTGGCTATGGGCACATTGACTAACATTTCCTCATTGACTATGGCTTATGGCTAGATGTAACAGCGGGTGTTTTCTTTCAACTTCTTCATTCAAGAGCGACTCTCTAAGTTGATATTGCGTTGGTGGTTGGTAACTGGGGACAAATTGTCCAACCGTCTCAACAACTGTTTTAAAGTCATCATTGTCCACGACATTAAAAGCAACACCATGTGAATACATCCACTTGATGACTTTGTTCTTTGAACAGAGCGCCATTGATGTTTTGTTGCCTTTTTCGTTGGCTTTCACTCAAAGAGGGGTTATCAACATTGATTATTGAGACATATGTATCTATTGATTCGAGAAAACGGGGGAGACTTTGATTTCTTGACCTTCTAGACATTCAACTTCTTCAAACTCATCAACTTCAACTTCATTTCTAATGATATCACTAGCTTCTTTCGATGCCCTTCTTTTGCTTTTTCACATCCTCAAATGCATCGTTGTTGGTCTTCATTTGAAGCCTTCATACATGGTGCAATATTTTCTCATGTGTTGGCAATATGTTACTTGATTTAGTTAACTCCCCCACTAAAATCTTTTCCACATTTGATGCATTTTCATTTGTCCGGATTCATGGGATTAGATAGGGTTCAGTAGTAGTGTTGGAGCAGTCGAGTAGATGCAACCGCGCATTGAGCGGTTGTGGACTGCTGGAGTCGAGTGAGCAGCGAGCGACCGTGGGTCGTGCATCGTGGCTGAACTGCGTCTACAGAGGGAGAAGCAGAGTGAACTCGTCACTGTGGCTGTGGCTAAGCTCGTCGCCAGTCGACAAGCAGAGAGTGAGAGAGCGGACAGAGGAGCGGCAAAAGGAATGGGAGTCGAGCAGCAGATTGCAAATTTGCAATTAAGGGAACTATAAAAAAAGTAACCCCTAATCCGCCTAGTTACCCGCCCAACACCTAAACACACCTAATTGCCGGTCTATGTCAAAATCATAGTACACCTGGTGGGCGCCTAGTGCCTAGGTGGCCGCCTAGAGCGTTTCTAGAACAATGCGATTGAAACAATGAGACAAAAGAGCACATTTGGTTCAGTTGCAAATATGCCAAGGAAGTGTGCTTGCATCTAAAATGCTAGAAACGTAAATGTGCTAGGATTGTTGCAAGTTATGTAAGGAATTGTGGACGCGATAGATTGCACACTTGGAGCACTAGTTAAAAATTCTCATTAAAATACCCAATATATAAAGACCCAAACAATGTAAAAGTGGATCGACAAATTTCGACATTTAGTTTTACCCACTTACCACTTCTCCAATTAAGAAAGAGTCGAAGTATAATTGTTCTAGTTCACAACAAGTTGTGATCTCTTCTTATGGTACGTACGCACACTTTTGTTTGGAATTTCATATCTCATATATGGGGTGTTTGGTTCGATTAAGAAATAAAAATTAGGTTTTAGGACAATGTTTCTAGTGCTTGTAAATCATTTTCATACCCATAATGCCTCATTTAAGTAGGGTTGCTCAAGCTCGATTCGGTTAAAAATAGGCGAGCTCGAGCTTGAACGAGAGCTTGGTTCAAGCTGTTTGAGAATGATTCATTACCTCACCGAGCTCGAGCTTAGCTCGAGAACTTCTCATTTAGTTTCTTCGTGAGACCGATCCGCGAACAGCTCGTTTACTTATCAATTATATAAGCAAATGAAAATAAAACTTAAACTATGTAGTTTGAGAGAGACCACCAAAACAATGTAATTAACATAAACTATATATTATATATAATATATATTAAAGCTTATTCATGAACATATAATCTAGTTTTTTATGAGCATATAATCGAGCTTGTTCATAAGCAAACGAGCCGAGTTGTTATCTTGTACTCAACCTCAGTTCGTTTATCTTTCGAGCCTTAAAATTGTGTTGAAGCTCGGCTAGATTTATAAACGAGCCGAGTTTCAACACAATTTTAAGGCTCGAAAGATAAATGAATAAGATTTAACCATACCGAATATCGAATTTCGCACGAACGACTCTATTTATTTACACCCCTAACTCTAAGTGGATTTTTTGCTCAACAAAAAATAGCAAGTGGATTTCCAAGTGGTAATGGGCCAACCAGCCCATACATCTCAAACCTAACAGCCAATTTATAAATGGCAGAATACATAAACGCCCCCCGTACTTGGGTCAATTGGTCACTTGACCCCCTTTACTTTAGCCCTAACCGTTTAGCATCCTATAGTTGCACATTGCGAGCTATTGAACCCCTATTGAGCCACTTATCCCAGCTTTTTTTAGGAGTGTGGTGCACACGCGATGATGTGTTATATTGTATTGTCACAATGGCGATGACATGGATGACATGGCGATGACATGATATGTTATATTGTGTTGCCACAATGGCATCCATGTCATCGCCATTGTGGCAACATAATATAACACATCATCGCGCATGCACTATATCCCTAAAAAAAGCTGGAATAAGTGGCTCAAAGGAGTTCAATAGGTTTCAATGTGCAACTATAAGAGGTCAAACAGTTAGGGTTAAAGTACAAGGGTCAAGTGACCAATTTGCCCAAATACACAGGGGCGTTTATGTATTCTGCCATTTATAAATTGGGAGTGTTCGTCAACTTCAGCCATCCATGGCGGGAGTGTGAGTTTAGAAAACCTAAAACGCGAGACTGAGAGAGACGAAACGTTTTTCCCACTCAGCAATTCTCGAGTCGATGGATCCTTTATTGGCCGAGATTATGAAGCAACCCCCCATAGACATTACAGGATTTAACGATCTATTGCTGCGGGGTCGGACGGTGAAGGTAAGAACTTCATTCCCTGATCATGAACTATTATCCGAGCCCGGCGTGTTACTACAGAGGCTCGAGCCCGAATCCATAGCAGCTCTTGGAAGATCTTACTTGCCTATGATGCAATCGGGCTTCAATAAGCAGGGAATTGCTGCAATCTTCCTCCTTGCGTACAATCTCCGTTTTCCGACTCCGCGGAAGACATGGGAGCCGGTTTTCGATGATGAATCCGTCGAGAATCGAGTGGAGGATAAGGCTTATACAACTTTCACGAGCAAGCTTGTCGGAGAACACGGTGTTTACAGGGAAATCTCTCCGTCGAAAGATGTGAACTTGGAAGCCGTGTTCTATTCCTTCATCGCGACTTCCTTGCTCAGGCTCTTTTCGAAGCCGTTTGGGAGCTACATCAGATCGTGGAGCCAGATTTTGGGCGGATTTTCTAGGTTTTACAATGTCGATCCACCTGTGAACCTGGATCCCCCTTCTGGGGAGTCGATTGAAGAGCTTGCAATACTTTTGGGAAATGAAACCTATAAGGCGAGCCTGTTTAAATTGTTGTATGCAGGTGGAGGCGATTGGAACAAAGCGTTAGGATTAAAGAGGTTTCTCTATGATAATTACCTTGCTAACACTGGGCTTCATGTAGTGGAATTGTTTGTCAAGCTAGCTAGGGTTCTGAATTGTAGTCATGGCAAGCTGTTGGGAGCGATAGAGAGCAGCGGAGTTCGAATGGGTAAGGAAACGAAATGCCTGGGAAGTGTGATTGAGTTGATGGCGTCTGAGCAAGAGGATCATGAGAGGAAGATGTGGAGATATGGGAGGATCTTTGATGAGGGGTTCATGGCCGACATTGCTACGAAGAAGTCTCCCACGCTCGTGTATGCGTTGGCCATTGCATTGAAGGAGGTAGCGCCGGGTGAGAATGATGGTGTTTTTAACATTGTTCAGCTGCAAGATCTTGGCCCATTTGCAAAGAGATTGTCTAAGGAGTTTGGGAAAGCTATTGTGAAGAATGCTCTAAGAAAATGAGTTATCTGTTATCACTGAGTAATCATTGCATATTCAAGTATTTAGGAGCTTATTTTGTTAACAGCTTAGTACTATTAGTAGTTTCTTTGTTCCTTCTTTCTTCTTATTTGGTTCAATCTTGCAATCTGTGATTGCAATATGATCATGGAATTGAAAGTCTCTTTGTTTCTAATTTGGATTTAATCATGTTTCTTGCTGCAAAGGAACAAAAGGAGCTTATTTTGTTAGTATTTAGGAGCTAATTTTGTTAACAAGCTAGCTTAGTATGTTGAAAGCTCATTGTTCCTACTTTCTTCTTCTTTGAATTAATCCTGTAAGCACAGATTGCAAGAGGATCATGGAATTGAAAGTCTGTTTCTAATTTGGATTTGCTGATGTTTCCTGCTGTAAAGGAACAAAGAATCTTGTGATCTTGCAGGCTTGTTCTGTGAGCACCCTTCTTGGCATATATGGATCAAGATACCATTTTCTTACAGCAGCAATTTGCTTGTCTATATATACAATAATTTGCACTAAGCAATTCAAAAGAGCTCAATGATAAGAGATGCATTACAAGAACTCATCACAAGAAAATATAACATAACAAATCAAGCCGAGCTGACACTTCTCAGAACAGCGACGTCGTTCACACTTAATCGTGCAGATGCAACTCTTCCAATTCTCTCTTTGTGCAATGTTTGTTTCGCCTTCAACCGTGGGAAAGCCTAGCAAAGGCTAAAAGCCGACGCTTTGTCATCCAAGCAGCGCTCCTCCACGGTTGTCAACGAAGAGAACCTTCTCGGGGTGAAGTGGGCCCCGCTCGCTGTGTGAGAGTGTAGCGTTCCATCCCATTCGCTGGAATACGTCATTCACTTGATTGATCGTGTCGACGTGGTCTCTTATTATAACCGCGCCATTGGGGCGAAGGATCCGGTACATCTCTAAGGCAATATCAAGGATCTCACACCTATACACAGCAACATTATTATTATGATTGAATGAATGTCGCCATATTCATGACCTACAATAAATACAATGATGGAAAACAAGCCATCGCCATAGAAGAGTTCTATAATTTCAATAGAAATTAGAAACAGATGTGATTTATGATTTTTCATTTTTGTAGAAAGCATGAAACTAACCTGTCTTTGTACATGGAAAACAAGCCATCAACATGTATCAAATCATACGTTCGAGGATAAGTTGAGAACGCCTCACACCTGCAATAAGAGCACACATTATCAGATTCAATCTAAGGTTTTCATCATGAGCGTATAAGAGATTCCAGCAACAATTTTTTTTTTTGAAATACAGGTTTCCGCATCTTGCGATTCGACTATTCCTGCACCTCCTCGGACCCTGCCCTGATTCCAGCAACATTGGTATGCATGAAATATGACTACTAAGAACTTTACCAGTTCATGTATGTACCAATAAGCCCACGCTCATATATAACGCCTAGTGAGTTGTTTGTTACGTCATGAGGAATGACATTCATAACCCAAACAGGATACGTAGACAAAGCGGCGGCAAATCCACCTAAGCCTGCATTCATATCCATTATGTTTCTATAGCCACCTTTGAATAGAGATCCAAGAACACGCCCATAGTGACGAATCCTATTTTTCCATACGTTATTGTCCTCGTTGAAAGACTTTGGAGTGATTCCTTTTAGTATGCCACGTTTGATTCTTGGTGGTATAGCATTTAGCCTTCTAGGCCATTTCTCAAGAGCTCCTCCAGAGATTTCATTAATCTCCTTCACATCTGGAAGTGAACTGATGCATGGATGCATCTCTGTGTACCTGTCAATATAGTAGAGGAAATGAACCACATTATTTACAATATATATATTTCAAATAACTTGACTAAGTACAAAGTTGAAGGAAAAATATCCCTTACATGTCAGATTATAGAAAGCCATACACGAAAGACCCGTGTTTAACAATAGCACACCATCAATCGTTTGTTTTAATTTATGTAATATTATCACAAGATTCACAAATTATGCAATAGAAATTGGTTTGTTTTTAGACACCAAATTTGATTGCTGGATCTCCAATCTAATTGTTACTTAAATTACACACTAAAGCTTTCATCAGCTATTTTTGGCAACCTTTTCTATTCAATGTCCTTACAATATCGAGAAAAAAACCATGACATAATAAACTCCAAAGTATAGAGAAATTAACTAACCAGGCAATATCAGGATTATTCTCTTCACAAAACCGCGGAGATTTCCAGGCCTTTAGCTTCTTTGCACAATGAACATGATTTGTCGGCTTTCTGTAAACTGCAATATTTCTCTTCTCAGAAACCTTTTTCCAACACATTCGCCTAAGCAAGTCTTCCAACCTCTTCTGCTCCCCTTCTAAGTCCTCAGGAGTTCTCTGCCAGCCTTTGTAATTAACCTTCCAATTTATCGGTGGACCAGATAATACCCAATAGCCACCAGGACGCAGAACACGGTCAAGTTCCATCATGAAAAGTCCATCTACTCAAGTAAATAAAGTTTAAATTACTTTGCAAGTACACTGACCCGAGAACTAATGAACTATACTATTCTTCTATCATTTCAAGAACTCAAAAATTTGTATCACTTTTTTCCACCCCATTTAAGTTTCATGTTTGGAATTTTGGTTCTTTAGTTATACTGAGATACTCCCCCTTCTAATTTTGAAATTAAACAAGTACCATAATTAGTCCATTGCACAAGACATCTGGAACAATGCGCCATATCGAAAGATCTTGATGGATATGGTAACCTGTAGGTACTCAGAATACCAAGCATAGCCGGGAGCCCTCTTTCTAGGGCAAATTGCACCTGAGATTCATGTATATCCACCGGTGCAATCGACATTGTTAAAATATTATGATCCATCAAAGCAGCTCCAAAGCTTGCAACCTGCAAGAGAATCCAGAGATGATAGCATATTACAACACAAGAAAGCTTCACTTCGCAGTTTAATGTCATTAGTCACACATTTCAGAAGAGAATATGATGTGTACAAAAACATCCACATTCTAACAAATCTAAGACAACAACATCAACATCATTGCCTAATATAGTCCCGCACAAGCAGGATCTGGGGGTCAAGATGGGACGATGCACCCGATAGACTCAAGGAAAACTGAAATTCAGCTATGTGACAATAATCAGTAAAATGCACCAAATTGATATAGGGGCTATATTCATCTGCACTGTATCAGCCAATGAGCAAGAGGAACAACTCCAAATTCTAAGAAATGACTAATCAAGATTTTAAAAAAAATATCTTCTACACCTCATCATTCTCTATTAACTATGGCTTGCTAAGATCACAATGAATTAGTCCACCAAAATTACATACACACAATGCAGAAATCCGCACCAAAACAGGGAATCTACTTCAATTAACAGAAAATGTGGACTTACTTACCCCACAACCGACATCAAGAGCAGTCCTAATAGTCCCGGATTTGAGAGGCAAAACCCTAGAAATCTCAGCAACATAATCCCTAACTCCATGAGGAAACGACGTTCCGCCGCCGGGAAACACCAATTTGTCGCCTTCCAAACGCACCCAATTCTGAGATTTCTTCAGAATCGCGAGCTTTCTGGAAGGAACGTTGGTGTACCTAGCCATGGCCTTGCTCGCAGGCCACGGAAAGGTGGGTTTGTAGCGCTTAGGTTTGGGGATCAGACACGTCAGCTTCTCGTGGGCCCCAGGGCAGTGGCGCTCCCTGTGGAGGAATCTGGTGGTCGAGAAGAGTTTTCCTCGGTCTTGATCTTGACATGGGCAGTAATTCGTGAAGTTTGTTGGGCAGAAATCGAGGGGTTTGGGGGGATTGAGTTCGGGGAGTGGGAAATTGGGGTCGGAGTGGTGGGATTCGAAGTCTAGCTGGTGAATTGGTATGGTGGAAGTGTTGATGGCGGTGGAGGGGATAGGGGCGATGGTGGTGGTGATTGTGGTGGCGGGGGAAACGGCGGCGATGGTGGAGGTTGGGGTGGTGGTGGAGAGGTAGGAGACGAGGAGGTAAGAGAGAGAGCAGAGGAGAGTGGCGAGGAAGAGCTTGAAAAGGGGGCTTTTGGGAGTGAGTGGGTTGAAGCTTGAAAATGGCGGCTTTGCTAAAGCTGCCATCTTTTTTTTTGTTTGCTGTTTAGTTTGCTGAAAAGTTTATTAATGGGGAAAGAAGTGAAGTGAAGTGAAGTGAAGTGGAGTGAGGAAGTAGAAAAGAAAGAGAGTGACGATTGGAAAGATGATGGTGAGCAGTAGCACTGGCTAATTGTATATGAGTTCTGTAGTAATTGATTTTTGTCTGATTTCAATTATTTGAATTTAGTGAAATGTAAGGATTTTCTTTAAAAGGAAGACCTTTGCCTGCAAATTGCTTGAAATATCTAGTGAAATGTGAATATGTCACTCTTTTTCTTTTTCTTTTCTTTTTTTTTAATAAAAAATCCACTGAACTTTGATTTTTTTTAAAATAATATCCTAAAATTAGTTTTTGAGGTGCATTTTAACTAAATTAAGTTATTAATTTATTATTGTATATCGTGAATTTCAGTTCTTCCTGGATTTTTTGGATGATGATGATAATGATTGGATCTTTTACATACATCTTCTCGATTTTATGTTGGAGTAAAGGTGTATACATTTTGATCTCTCAGACCTCGTAAGCGGGTTAACACTGGGTTGATGCTATTATTGCTGTTAAATATTTCTTTTTCTTTTTCTTTTCTTTTTAAATAATAAAAAAATCCACTGAACTATGATTTTTTTAAAATAATATCCTAAAATTAGTTTTCGAGGTGCATTTTAACTAAATTAAGTTATTAACTTATTATTGTACTCAGTATATCGTTGAATTTCAGTTTTTCCTGGATTTTTTGGATGATGATGATAATGATTGTATCTTTTACATACACCCTCTCGATTTTATGTCGGAGCAAAGGTGTGTATATTTTGATCTCTCAGACCTCGTAAGCGGGTTAACACTGGGTTGATGTTATTATTGTTGTTAAATAATATCATAAAATTAAATAAATAAACCCAATACAAATTAAAAAAACACATAATTTGCCTAAATATTTTCATACCAGGTTCTTGACCTATATTATTAGGCATAAGTTAAAAAAACATACCAGCTATACAACACCCTACCTTTTTAGTTTGCAATTCTCTATTTTCTAGTTATTACAAAATAAGTGTAATATCCGCATCTTTTAATGAAGAGATATTACTTTCGAGTTATTATTAAGTGAAGAGTTACACTTAATTTAAATCCGCTATAAATGTACAAAACTTGCAAAAAGAAAATTTATTCCTTATAAATGAATTTTTGGCAAGTTAAATTGTATTTAGCGGAAAATTTAAAATTTGAAGAAGTGTAGGAAGATAAATTTTTATTTGCTTTTGTATATTGTTAAAGCAAATAAAAGAGGAAAATTTTAGTAAAAAGGTATGTGACATGAGGTTATTCGAACCGGAAACCTCTCACTTTCCTTTCCTGGTGTAAGAACTAAAAACACGCTACCAACTCCACTATCCACCTTTGTGGTTCTATAAGGCATGAATTTGGTTATATCCTTTGATCTGCCTTTATGTTCTTTGCAAGAACAAGCCTGCTCTTGCTTCGGTTTGACAAATCCGGTGCCGCCGTCGTCATTCCCTCAAAACCACGACGCCATTTTGATGAGAAGGCGAAGCTACTCTCGTAGCCCACCCTCGTTGGCTGCACAAGAGGACACCAGCCCGATTCTTCCTCTGTTTTGGTCGGCGTCGCTGGCACACGCATGAGCAGACCTGTGGCGACCTTCTCGGCGTGACTCGTGGCCAATATGAATGTGGAAGGGACTGGAGAAGCCATTAAAACTAGGGATAGGTGGGGCGAACACGAGCTTTCACGGGCTGCTGGTTCCAAACCCGACTTTATTCTCTGGTTTTTGACCTAAAATCGACCCTAAACTTCAAAATCAGATTGTGAACTCGTTTCTCAACCAAATTTGGTGATTCAAATTGCTATATGTCGAAGATGAAGTGATCTATAATATTCCTCAATCAATTTGGACGAAAGGATTCAAGAATCGAGCCAAAATCATCCAAAACAGATCGTGGTACAGAAATTTCCAGATTTCTCGATGTTGGTGACAAATGGTTTTAGCAGGATTCTTTCTCCGTCTTCAAGCAACTATTCCGGGAACCGTTGCCAACAGTTGGAAGAAGGAAACGCGGGCTTTATACTGTCGCAAGTCCCGTCGCCACCCCGTCCTTGGTGTCTCCGGTGGAAGCCGACGAACAGGCCTTCACGGACAGCTTTGCTGCTGAATTCTTTTACCCAGAAAATTCAGCATCGATGAATGATTTTCGTCGCCTTTGTTCTCTGTCTTCCGGCAACCAATAGCAGATCCGTTGCCAATAGTTTCAAGTTGGAAAGGTTAGATTTCTACTGTTGCAAATAGCCGCGCCACCCCGCTCCTGGTGTCTCCTCTGGAAGCCGGTGAACAGGTCTTCACGACCAACTTTGGTACTGGTTTACTTGGCCAGAAATTCAGCTTCGGCGAGCTGTTTTTGTAGCCTTCGTTCTCCGTCTTCCCTCAACGAATTAAAGTTCCGTTGCCAACAGTAGAAAGAGGGTGATGAGGTCTTCTAAATGTCGCTTGAATCACCCAAAACGGATATCAAACGAAGCCTCTAGCCATCGACGAAGTGGGCTTGTCGTTCATATAATTTCTTGCCTTTTTGGGTTTTGAAAGGAAAAGGGAAAGGTGTTGGACCCGGGTTTGCCTCGGTATGCGTGCCATGGATTCCGATGGATCGTTTTGCTTCAGATGTTGCCTCGTTTTGCGCATCGCATGGTTTTGCGTGCCACCTCGATTTGCGTGCAAGCAAATCCCGAAAGCGTATCGCTAGGTAATTTTCTTATTTCGAGCTTGAGTTATATTATAGAATGATTTTTGGATAAGATCATTCAAAGTTGGATTTTCGTATTAAATCTCGTAAAGCGGGATTTATCGAATTGGTTAAATTATAAAGACAGATTAAGTCAAGCAAGTACTTGACAAATTATTATAAGGACATAATAATTTGTAGTTAATCTTGAAACGGAAATAAATTGATTATAATTTATTTCTCTATTCTTTTCCGGTACAACCCGAGCTCGAGTCTTGGATGTACGTCGTCCGAGATGGAACTAATCGCCTTATGAGGAGTTATTTCGTATAAGGCAAGTGGACGATTCTCTCTTGCGTTATTGTTATTAAATGAGGAATTGGATCCCATTTAATATTTGCGTTGGGAACAACTTGTATGATTAATAAAATATGATAAGTCGTTATATTTGTTAGAAATAATGACCATGTTGTTTATTCAGTTTCGCGTTAGAACTGGATTTAGGTCCGTTATGTGTGGCCTTGTATGTTGTCTCATGCTGAGACATTATTGTGAAGTAAGTTAGTTTTTCAGGGGTAGGAGCCGAGTCTCCGATGACCTCTTTATAACACAGTTTATGTTGGGAGGTTTAGCTCGTTACTATCATATCCCAACATTCGGGTCATGACTCATACCTCACTCAACGCTGGAAGAGGTGTTTATGCACTCTAGCTAAGTGCAAATTGGTACTAGGTGTTCGTCAATGATCATGGATTTCATCCCTCTCATCTTGACGTCTCCATGTACAAGTGGATTCTCTGCGGTCTTAGCCGCTTAAAAGTTACCAACATGTTTGTGAAAAGTTCTGAAAGTAATAAAGATAAGTGCGTTAGGCACATTAATGTACCCGGATGGTTAGTCTATTCGATAACCATTCTTACTCCCGGTTATGAATGATTCTTAATCAAACTTTGATTAAGTCAATTTGATTAGTCGATGGAGACTTTTCAAGATGTTATGTGATTAATATGAGTTCCCAACAATGGTTTATGATTCTTAAAGAAACCACAAGCGGTGGTATTCTCTCTCTTGATTATGCGAGTCTTCTTCTTATCCTCTATAAGACTGCTAACTGTTGGATCATGATCCGAGTCTATTCGGATTTGGATGCCAATATGTTTAGTTACAACCATAAGAACCAAGTTAGATTCTCCGCTTGCTAGTCTATCATTAGACTAACCCGTCCATTTTCTTTTCTTTTATTTGGTCGGCTGGTGTCCACCGTTGTATACGATACATCAGGTTCTTCTTGGAAGTTGATTCAAGATGCGGATTCAGATGTTTGAAGCTCCAGAAGTTGAAGAAAGGTTTTCAATGGTTATACTTTAGTGAAGATCATGGTTGAACTACTTCAAAGTGAAGCTGAGTTTTAGAAATAAGAGCTTATGGAAGATTAGATGAAGATTTTGTTTAAATAGAAGGTTGTGCTATTTATTTAATCTTTTTGGATTAAGGTTTGTATAAGACCAATTGTATTATTCCGCTGTAATGTTTGTTTTAGTTTGACCAGTTAGTTTAAAGCCTTAGGTAGTTTCGGTTTAGTCTTAATCGAGGTTACTGGCGGTAATACCTCCAGGGTAGGAAGGGGGTGTTACAATAAGTCCAAATTAAAGTCTCGTATTAAAGAAAATTAGGGTTTCATGATTCTCCCTCTCTTCACTCAAAACTCTTTGAATCTCCATTCAAATCCTCTTTTAACGTTCAAACTTCTCCTCGCTCACTCGCTCGTTGATTTCAACCTTCGTCGGGCATTTACGTGATTCATCCTGCATCGTTCGGACGGAGCACACAAATTTTCCGCGTGCATACAAATTTTGCACGCAACAATTTGATGTGCATTTCTTATATGCACACAATCTTTCTGTGTGCACTGTTTCTTTGCACACAAACTTCTTGTGTGCACTGCTATTATGCACACTTGTAAATTGCGTGCACAATTGTTTTGCACGCAATCCGTGCACGTGCATGTACAACTGCGAAAATTAAAAAAACGCTTATATGAATGGTGAACGTACCATGTAATCTCGATTACGTAACCATATTCAGAGTTTCTTTCATTGTTACTCGATATTCTTTAAACAATAAGAGTATGAAGAGATTTAGATTTGAATTAGAGTTGTGTACAATAGAGAATGAGAAGGGAAGGAGGAAAAAGTCAATTTGGACTGATTTTGTAATTTTAAGAAAATTAAAAGTTGCAAACTAATTTTAAGAATGCTGCATAACATGACCCTAAAAAAAAGGGAAATTCCTTTTGGTGCCCCTAAAGTTTTGCCTTTTTCTTTTGGTGCCCAAGAAAAAAAAACTTATTCCTTTTGGTACCCTTGAGGTTTTGGCTTTTCCCGTTGATGCCCCTCTCCGGTTCAAATTAGCTAATTTCAAGCTTACCATTATGTTCATCACCCTTAAATTAGTAGGATTTGACTATTAAAACATCAAAATTCATAACCAAACTATATCAATTTGAATTTTTAAACAATTTTGTAAACAACCCCTTAAAATAGAGGATTGTTTAAAAATTCAAATTGATGTAGTTTGGTTATGAATTTTGATGTTTTAATAGTCAAATTCTACTAATTTAAGGGTGATGAACATGATGGTAAGCTTGAAATTGGCTAATTTGAACCGAAGAGGGGCGTCAACGGGAAAAGCCAAAACTTTAGGGGTACCAAAAGAAATAAATTTTTTTCTTAAGCACCAAAAGAAAAAGGCAAAAACTTAGGGACACCAAAAGAAATTTCCCTAAAAAAAAATAGTTAAAATTTTTAGTAAATAAAAAGGAGTAATTTTTTAGCATTTAAACTTACCTCTTCTAAGGCATCAAGGGCCCGTTTGGTCTCTCAAAAAACAAAAAGGGCCCGTTTGGATTGTCTAGATCAAACATTGTAAAGGGCTACTATAGTCTAATTTTGGGTGCGGTCTCTTTTTTTTTTTGGTCGAAATTTGGGTGCGGTCTCTTAACACTATTTTATGTAAACCCCTATCTCAAATCTTCAATGTGAAAATTTAACAAGTATCCCTCCATCTTGCCCTATTCTTAGACTACATTCTACTTCTCACTTTCATTATAACTCTTAGGCTCCATCCGCCATCCTTTCCGCTGTTAAAGTCCGATGGACCAATAAACACAAGGTAACAACAGTGTCCCAAAAATCATCACCCAAACCTGCTCGGGACCTTAAACGACACCGTTCCTCCATTCGAAGGCCCGCCTCCGACCCGCGAATACCGCCTCAACCGATTCACCTTAAACCTAACACCCGGAACCTTCCGAGCCACCGCCTTCCAAATCATTTGGACAGCATCCTCATCCCTCGAAGGGTACCGAAACTCGAAATGCTTCTCGACTTCTTGCAGCCTCCTCCACATACGCGTCCACTCGTCTCGCTTGATGCCTCGGATTCGGTTTATTAAGTAGTCTTTCCTGACCGCGTCCGAGGCTCGGACGAGGACGGAAAACTCGGAGTAGTCGAGGACGTCCTCGAACGGGAGCTCGATTTCGTCGCTGACGATCACGGGGACGCAGTGGCTGGCGATGGCATCGAAGAGGCGGTTCGACGAGGGCGTGTCGCCCGCTATGTTGAGGCAGAACTTGGAGGCGTGCATCCCTCGTGTCGCGTTGCGGACGCCGTCTCTTTGGACGCTCCCGAATGTGAAGTGCACGTCTTGTTCGTCTTTTAGGAGGTAGAAGAGCTCTTGTCTTATGAAGCCTCCCTGAAATGGAACATACATACCACATAAGAATACATGGTTGAAGAATGTAAGAAAAAATAATGGCAAGATAGTGTAAGAAATGATTGCAAGTAGCCCATGAACAAAATCACTATTTTATAAGCAAAGTTGGCAAAATTTGCACTTAAATCAGCCCATGAACAAAATCAACCCTCTACATGTATCTTGATAGCAACAATCCAAACTCAAATATAAAAAAGTGTATAGAATTCCCCTTTATCAATAATTGAAGGCTAATGTGAGCAGTTTTGTGCAAAATGATGAAATCAAGGGTGGTTTGAGTAGTTTAACCTAAAAAATACCTAACTTCTAAAATCACAAGCTTAACAAACAATGCAAAGCAACACAGGCAGAGAATTCAGCAATATTTTGTAAGCAACGTTGGCAAAAAATTTCCTTAAATCAGCCCATGAACAAAATCACTATTTTATAAGCAAAGTTGCATTTTACACCCTTTACATGTATCTTGATGACTTGATAGCAACAATCCAAACTCAAATTTAATGTGGCAAAATGTTTAAAAGCATAACGTGTCTTAGAAAAGTATTAATAATTGATGGCTAATGTAATTTTGGTTATAAAGGGCAATTTTGTGCAAAATGGTTAAATGAAGGGTGGTTTAAGTAATTTAACCTAAAAAATACCCAACTTCTAAAATCACAAGCTTAACAAACAATGCAAAGCAACACAGACTCACAGAGAATCCAGCAATACATTATTCTCTTTAAGAACTAGGCAAGATCAAGGCATCATCTAGGCAAGAAAAGACCCAACTTTCCTAATGTGTGGTTTTAAACTTCAAATTAGGATTTCAATAAACAAATTCTAACTTAGATTCTCCAAGACAAACAAATCTTTACTAACCTAAAAGTATGACAATCAAAGGAATGAACGGGCAAACTTACATCCTTCCTATAAATGGCTCCTTGGAAGTAAAGCAACGTCCGACGACTATCAAACGTCGACGTATCATTAACATATGATTGAATCACATGTCTATAAGGAGCAATCACATCTTTCTCAACATTTGCTATGTTATTAGGATACCTCCCAAGATCAGACAGAATGTACATTGCAGGCCAAAGCTGATTCCTTGCATCAGACAAACTATTCGGATGATGAGCCATGATAACATGATCAACACCTCCATACCTTTTCCACTCATCCTGAGCCTCCAAATACTCAACCAATCTCGCTTGCAGCGCTTTATCCTCACTGTGTTTTTGCTGCTTTGCCTTCGAGAACCGATTGTAGCTCAGAGATGAAAAGAAAGGCACAAATATGATATCAGCTTGACTAGAGTTATGAACTCTTTTCGCCACACGAGACGATGAGCCCCAATTCGAGAATTCAGAGAAGAGGAGATCGAGAGTGAGCCAATACTCAATGCTGTGTTGGAGATTCAGTCCGCCTGGATAAGGAGGGATTTCGGATTTTGTGTCTGGCCATACGCGAGGGCCGTTTGGATGATAATCGAGAAGTCCGAAATGGAATTCGGGAGGTAGATCGTACATGAAGACTTTGAGGAATCGGTCGTTTGGATTGCAGGTTGGATTTGAGGGGTTAGGGTTTGAGAGGAAGGAACGGTGGATTACGTGGTAGTGAGATGTGGAACGGAGCATGAGGAGCCATGATAGGAGGAATAAGATCGATGTGAGTGCGAAGATGCAGAGCAATGAGTTTCGGCAGATGAGAGCAAATTGGAAAGGGTTTCTTTCCGCCATTGGAGCTGATTTCTTGCGAGAGGGGAAAACGAATGGATTCCGATTTGTCTCATCAGGAATTGAGAATTTTCATCCAAAATGAATCTCGTTGGTGCACAATGCGTGATTAACCTAATCTCCAACACTAATTTCTCAGGAGATCACAACAATGTCGAGCTTCCATGGATGTGAAGAATGCGGAGTTGGTAAAATCATGTACACAGACATACCTGAAATCAGGAGGGGAGAAATTGAGACAAATCGACAGATTGATGAATGGCGATTGCTATTGTTTGAAATTTCTGCCGATTTTGTGTAGTTTGATCTTGTTGGAGTTGTTGATCTTCTCCACATTTTGAATTGAATTGCGGAAGGGTGTTGGAAACTTTTGCGTACAAATCGCCGAATAAGGGGATTGATTTTCTGAAGAAGCGGGCAATAGCGTACGCTCCCGGTTTCTATTTGCTGGTTTTAAATTTAAATTTTTTGTTTTTAATTTATTTTCGTAAATGAACAGAACCGTTCGTAAGTAAATTGAAGTTCGGCTCAGTTAGGTCGTGTTCATGTTCGGCTTAATTTATAAATGAGCCGAACTTGAGTATAATTTTAAAGCTCGAAAAATAAATGAATTGAACTTGAGTATAAGAAAACTCGGATCGTTTATTCATGAGCAAATTCGATTATATGTTTATGAGCAAGCTCGATTCTACGTTCACAAAAAACTAAATTTTACGTTCATGAATAAACAACACTATATACATTATAACTGTATACTTTAGGATCAAACCGCCAATTCGTTTATTTTTTCCGGTGAATCGATTGACGAAAATAAGTAGAAATTGATCTCTCTCAAACTACTTAGATTGCTTTTTAGCCTCATTTTCTTTACATAGATGATCAAGTAGATCGATTGTTCGCGAGCTTCTCTCACAATGAAGTTAAATGAAAAGCTCATGAGCTAAGCTCGACGAACATTTAAATCAACCAAGCTCAAACAAGATTTTGAGTTCGAACCAAACTCGCTTTCGAGCTCGCATATTGTTTTACCAAGCCGAGCTTGAGTGATTCAAAGCTCGACTCGGCTCAGTTCGATATATGGCCCTAAGAATAGGGATAAAAAAAAGAAAGATAAAATTATGGGCGTTAGATTTGAAACTGTCTTTTATGTGGGGTATGTTTTGTGAATAATTTTAACAATGGGCGCAAATTTAATTAATAAGAAATTCCAATACGCTAGTAGAATAGAAAATTTCCTCGCGTCTTCGGCCGAGAGAGAGAGCGAGTGAGGATGCTTCAGCAACAACCACTACAACCGCTACCAGCACCGCCGACCGGAAACGGCGTAGGGACGACGACGGAGATAGGCATCGAGGCGCCGCCGAAACAGGTAGCGATAGCTATGGAGAGGCTGGGGCAGGCCGCTCGCCTCATTGCGGACATCAGGATCGGCGCCGATCGGCTTCTCGAAGCGGTCTTCGTCTCCTCCGAATCTCATCAATCGACTAAACCGTTCGAGTCGATCCTTAAAGAGGAGCTTGCTATGCGAACTCACTTTCAAGACCTTCGCACGATTGGTACCAATTTTTTTTTTCTGTTGTTAATTTTGATTCTATCAGCGAAATGTACCAAAACCTAATTTTCGAATTGATAGAAACAAAAAACCTAATTCTAATAGCTGGTAGACAAATTGTTTTTGATACAATAATTTCAGGACGTCAACTTGAAGAATCTGGGGTTCTAAGTGATGCTCTTCGATCAAGAAGTAATTCATGGGGGTTGCACATGCCTTTGGTTTGTCCAGATGGTGCAGTTGTTGCATACGCATGGAAACGGCAACTTGCTGGGCAAGCTGGTGCATCAGCTGTTGACAGAACCAGGTTAATTCAGCTGCCTAAAATGCTTGATTTTGTCTCTTTGCTCTATAGTAATGATCTATTCTAGTCTATCATTTCCTTTTGAGATTGATTCATGTTATGTGTGAAGAAAACTACTTTAATGGTGTTATACTGTGATTGATTTTGCTACAATATACCTTGCTTTTTTGCCACAGTTTTGAAGCAAAATCGTATTTTCTTTGTCATTTTATCGGTTAGGACTTAGGAGTGGCAATATTGAGTCATTGAGTTCTGCTTTTCCATTTGCAGACTGGCTCTGAAGTCTTTCACAGACCAAAAGCGACGTTTTTTCCCTCATCTGGATGCTGAGCCATCTCTAAAAAGACATTGTGGCATGTTAAATCCTACTGTGGATAACCAAGAAGAATCTACCGAGTGTAGAAATCTAGAGGATGTTGTGTCATGTCTGGAAAAAGAAGCTCCTGATATGAAGATTTCAACTTTTGGACGGCTTGCCTGGTTAAAACGGGCTTCGTTACTTCCTGCATCTCCAGCAAATGATGATTCAATGGAGACATCCATTGGACATAGTTATCGTGGTGCAAATTCTCTTAGGCCAGGAGCATTGAGCGATACTACTGTTGATAATGTTGCTGTTATTGAGTTGTTTGTTCCTTCCATTTTCAGAGCTATTGTGTCAGTGCACCCAGTTGGTTCTACAAGCCCTGATGCAGTAGCTTTCTTCTCTCCTGATGAGGTAGCCTTTTGTTTTCGGTTTCAGCTATACTATGTTTCTGTATGATAAATTTAGGGTTTATATTTGAAAACAATGGGTTTTAGGGACATGTATTTCGTAAAGGTCATGTATGCTGATTTTTTATTTGCTTGTGCAGGGAGGAAGCTATTTGCATCCGAGAGGTCTGTCAATGTATCACGTGTTTAGACATGTCACGGTATTATTCTTTTTAAGTTTCAACTGTTTTTCTTACAATGATATCATGTGCAAGCATATGCATACATTTTATACCTTTCTCAAATGCAGGAATATGCTAACATGGCTTTGCAACATTTTCGTGGAGTAGAGATGGAAGGATGCTTGCTCTCCTTCTTGGTAAAGTTGTTATCTGTGCATACCTTTACAATAGCACACTTACGGCTTTTGAGTTACTAACATAGAACTTTTTTTCAGCAATGGTTAGCGAGCTATCAGACCCTGTTCTCGAAACCTTGCAGGTAATACTACTGACCAATACTTGATTTACTTAAAATTGGCTATGGTTCAGCCACTTATTTTTTATATAAAATGTTTTTAATGTCAGAATTATTGATCGTGTGACTAAACTTGAAGGACAGTAAGAACACCACCCATTTGAACTCCTGATTTTTTTTTTCAAATACTGTTTTGTTCCTTATTTCATTTGCCAAGAAACTTGTTTTGGTTTCGCCACTTTTCATGCATTGGTTTCTTCAATGTTTTTTCGCATTTGCAATATTGCTAGGAAAATGTCTGCCAAAAATGATTGAAAGGGTATATCAACATGGAATGCTGTTAATTATAATGTAATTTGACTTGTGCTGCAGTAAATGTGGACGCCTCCTATCAATGGACAGACAATTAGCAATATTTCTCCCACCAGTTCATCGTTCATACCGACAGTTTTCATCTTCTAGAACATCCACTAAGACAAAAGATCAGCGATCAGACATGATACAGGCTTATCATATTGGCTGCTCTCCTCAAGACTTGTAGTCTCACTCATGTAAGTGTGGAAAGAAGATAGTTGCCTTATGTGGAGAAGTTGCTAATATCATCTAAGAATATTTCGACTTCATCATTTATCTGCGACATTTGGTAAAGGAAACCCTAGGCTGTAGTTTTTTTTTTATCATTACCCCCCTAGTGATTTTGTGTCTTGTATTGTATTCTGGGATTTCTTACACCTAATTGAGTATGTAGAAGGGATGCTGTTAGAAATTTCGAGCTATGTAAACTATATTGGCTTTGGCATTTTTGCTGTTATTGTTTGTTAACTTCATGATGGATTCTATCTCTTGAATTTTTTGGACTCTGCTACACCATACATAATTTTATACTCTCAAATTACAGAGTTGAGTCAAATATGCACAAGCGAAACAACAGATTCCTTCAGAAGACACAGTAAAACATGTCTAAAAAGTAATGCCCATAAATCCAGCCATCTTTTTAAAAATTAGACAACATGTGGGTAAAACAATCCTGTTTTCACCTAAGGTTAGCAATATCCTAGCACAATTAGTTGACCTTTCACAGATGGAGAAGATTTGAGAGATAGCTCCAGCCCATCCAAGTTTTCTTGTCAGCTGGGGATTTGAAGTTGAGTTCAAACATCTCTTTTGTAGCTTCACCTGATTCACAGAACCCAACAAGCTTTGCAACAAGCTCTGCGCTGTCGTGCACGTGTTGCATATTGTGAGGATCAGTCCACAGCTTGTTAACCAGTTGCTGCCTCCTCTTTTGTTTCCCTTCTGGTGGTACTTCCCATTTTATATAAACTGATTCCCTCTCTTCAGGTGTCAATTTTGAACTGACCCTCTTTGCCAAGTATTCTCTTTCTTGTTTTAGTGCCCTAATGCTGCAATCAATGAAAGAGCAAACCAATAACATGTATCATAAGAATTTGCATCTCTCTCACAATATACTGCTAATTAAAAAATCCGACCCACTAACTTGAAATTTTTCAGGTTTATAAGGCTTCTGGTTAAGTGTTAAGCAATATTATTAGAAGAAGTTATGAATGAAAATTTGGGAAATGATTAAAAGAAGTTATGTAAAGTAAGTACCTTGATGAAACATAGGTGGCTGGTTCATCGCCTAAGAGTGCTGGGCTAGCATTGCCAAGATCTGACAAATGTTGCTCCAACCATGTCAATCTTCTGAGCTCCACCTCCATGTATATCTGATCATTTGGATCTCCTCTAAATAACAGAAAGAATTGGGTGCGGTGAACAAGCGAAACATGGCACAAGTGCCATAACATCACGATTTGCTTTCTTTGATCTTCAAATTGCAACTGCCAAGACACTGGTGACTGATCAACTGTTGCTGCTGTTTCTGCTTCACTGCTTGTCGCCGCCTCATTTTCCTCTAATTGCAGCACCTTGTATCATGAAACAGAAAATTAAGACAAAAGAAAAAAAAACAATTCATGGCATTTTCAGTATATTGTGGAGGAATACTACTCACCTGGCAAACTAGAAGCTGCTTCTGGTATTGAAGCTTAGCGACCCGCTCTTTCAATTCTGTAACATAATTCCGGATGCTTTTAATGTTCTCCTCAGCAGCATTTTTGAAGAGTTTCTGCATCCTTTTCACACTAATGGAGCTTGATTTTCTTGGGAGAGGAGTACTTTCCCCAGAGGCATTTTCTGAGTTACCCTTTGATGGGGTATTTCTGTAAGAAACGTTTGCATTGTCACCTGAGACTAAAGAAGTCTGGTCTCCCATCTTGTTTCCAATCTCATCCATAACTTTTCTTGAAGAAGAAGAAGAGAGAGGAGAACACGGTGCACGTATAAAGCTTGACATGTTAGGACTGTTGCTCAGAGAAAACGCCGTCTTCTTCTTTTTCGGGTTATCCTCTCTAGCTGCAAAGGAGGAGGAGTTCATCATCAGCGTGTCTAAAGCATTCTGCATATCTTCAAGCTTCTTTTCCAGACATTCAGCGGCGCATGCTTGAGAGTTTAATTTTACAATTTCCTCCTTTAAATCAGCTTTACTGCTAACAACAAGCTCCTGTGAAGAAGAAGAAGAAATGCTCCTCACTTGCATATTCTTAATCTCTGAAAGCAGTTTTTCAATGGCTTCTGCAGTTTCTTGATTTCCAAGCCTGTTGGAAGTCAATTCCTTGTGAAGCACGTCAGCAGCTCGGTTTGCTTCTTCACCTAGCTGGCGCTGCAGCGTCTCAACCTTCCTTATTTCATGCATTAGCATGGAGGGGTCTGTGGAAGTCATTGATTGTCGCCTTTTGGACTTTTTGGCTGCGTTATTTCTTCTCCGGGTTTGAGGAGTTGCAAGTGATGGATTCTCATATGAAAATGCAAGGCGTTTTCTTACTCCATTTGAAGGACTTGATTGGCTTGATACCTGGATAAAGAATTATGTCAACAATGTATTCATAACAATACACAGTAGATAATTTTTTTCATTTTATTTTTATTAACCTTTGGTTCCTTTTGTGCACTTCTCTCATATTGAAGCTGAGTCTGAGCAAGATCTCTCTCGCGCTTTAGCCTGTTCATTTCTTTCTCCATCTACATGTAATGTAATGATAAAAATCAACCAAATGGATAACAAAATTATTTCAACTTCACATCCAACCTTTTGAAATATGAAACAGAAATCTTGGTATATTCACATTATATATGGCTTACCTCCTGAATTTTCATGTCTTTCTCAATTAGCAAAGCTCTCAAAGATGAAGAGGAAGAAGAAGGTTCTGGGCTTCTAAGTTCAGCTTCCAGTCTCGCAACTTCCTTCTGTAATTGTTTCACCAGTTGCTGATCTGCCACAACCTGATCAAACAAAAAATGTTCACAATTGAGGTTGTGTTTTAATGGAAATACATTGTATAACTATAAAAGAACCTCCATCTCACCATATTAACACGAGCTGTGTTGGTAACTTCCTTTGCGCTGGTTGCAAATGACAATGTATTCCTTGATTGATCAAAATGACTCAATGCTGGACTTAGTGTGCAGATTATGGCAGTTCGGGCATTTCCCCCAAGGGAAGACTGCAAAATCCTTGTGAGCTTTGATTCTCGGTAAGGAATATGACCAATCTTCCTCCCAACACTGAAATACAAGTCACATGGTAAACAAACAAACCAAAAAAAACTGACATGTTTAAAGGGTAAACTCCATTTGCTATTCTCACCCTTTTGGCTCTTTTTTCAAACAAATCAGGGAGAATATACTTATATACTACATAAATGTATCAAGAAAATTGCTAACTGCAACTCAGTATCAAACCCACTAAATCAAACATTAATTTAGCCATGTGTGTACCTCAATTTTCTAATTACTTGAGTGAGTGTCAACAAGCTGCGATTGATGTGACTTCCCTCCTTCATTCTTAAGCCATCTGCTTTTGTTTGAGATGCACGTTCACTCCCAGCAAGATCTACAAGATTCTGAAAATTTAAAGATCCAGTTAGGCACCATAATACACAAAAATTCAAGAAGGGCACAAGATATAGATATGCATACCAGGGTTGCTAAGAAAGCCTTCACACGTCCTGAATTCTCCCGCTGCCTACTTTCAATGGTCTGTGGAAGATGGTAAAAAAACAAATGCTTAGTCTCTAAAAATCCTGCATGGTTTGGAATTATGTGCAATAAATGCTCTTGTGTAGATGATACAGAAGGTGCAAAATTGGACAGACATAGTTGTTCAAAACAAGAGCAACATCCAAAGGACATCCCATCATTTCATAGAAAAGTATATTAATACAAGTGTAATATTGTCAAATCATCTGTGAGAATCCGAGATAGAATTGAGCTAATCACACATGATTAAGAGAGTTGAGAAAGTTCTATCAAAAAAAGAGAGTTGAGAAAGAGAGGTTAAGAGAAAGAGAGAAGGAAGAAAGAAATCTGTATATTGATCAAAGTTGTTCTTCCACTGAATTCCACATCCCCCTTTTACTCTCGCTAACAAACTCAACCTATTTACATTCATAGTCCCAACTTCCTATTTTATTACAGAATTAACCCCAAGCTTAGTATGGAGTACATGACATCATCTTACCAGTCTGATTATCTGGTGTGATCTTGAGCTTTTATCATTTAGAGCAGTTTCCCCAACTTGCCTCTGAGCTGCAAATTTAGGAGTAATACATTTAAGTTATATGTGAATGAGAAGAAAACCCAAAGAAACATATTGAAAATCTATCATTAACTGCAATGTCTTAATATCCCCTAGTCATTACCTTCACATATTCCAATTAATTCCCTCAGATGCTGACCATCCTTCACAACAACTTCAACTAGCTTCTCCACTATGGTCCCTTTCTGCAATGAATAGATTGTTTTGGTTTAATTTATGGTAAACTAATTAATAAGCACAAGAAACCTGGTTAATGTTCAAAGTTAAAAGCTACCTCAGGATCATCTAAAAGGCGAAGTGGACCACAGCTACGGTTCAAAAGATCCACTACAGTCTCATTGTATATCTCCAAAGCAGACATTTTCAGAAGATAATCTCTTTCCGGGTTCTGTGAGATAGCACAAATCATAAATTCCAATTCAAAGTATTGATTGAAGGCCTGAAAATTTGAGCAAACTTGAAATTAACTTACACATTTCATATTTTCATAAATGTCTTTGACAGCATACTCGGTTATGCCTCTCATGGTGAATGTCTTTCCACTGCTAGTCTGCCCATATGCAAAAATAGTTGCTGCAATATAAAGTAACACATTTAAAAAAAGGAATAATTAGTACAAATTAGAGTTAAATATACCATAATTGTGAAATTAAGGCAATGTATTCAGTTACAAACTTACCATTAATACCAGAAAGAGCAGATAATGCAACATCCTTCGCACCCTCTTCATAAACCTTATGAGTTGAGCATTTTGGACCAAATACTTTGTCTGGCATAAATCAAAAGTCCAACCATATAAAGGACATTCAGTAACTGGCCTCAAGATCTAATATATAGAAAATAAATAATTGAATGCAATTCATATAATGGAGAAAAAAAAACGCATTTTTCCATTAATATTTTTCCAAAATTAGCTCAAACTAGCCTTCATTGCCCCAAATTGCTGAACTGAGTTATTTTAGGAAATAAACATAGCTATCAACTCTGTGAAATCTTTGCTTTTAGGCTTGAACAATACCTTCCATAAAATTTTCAAACAGAAAAATGCTCAAATTAACCCAATTAGTGTTTGCTAATCGGAATGGACTATTGCAATCAAGAAACTAGCTTAGAAATTATTGTCAAGATCACTTACCAAAGGTGTAAGAAGCCGAAGATCGATCACTGGCAGGATTATTGTAAGCAATTGTATGCTCATCTTGGCATTCCCAGGCAACCAGATCATACATCGCCTGTTCTCTAGGGCTTAATGGCCTCATTCGAACCGTCACAAGAATCTTCTCGCTTTTAATCCTATTGGCTCCGGGAGTTGAGGCGCACGATGGAGTTCTTTGAATCTTCGTTAATGGAGTCACAGGCTCTGATCTGATTTTCGCTCTGGAATCCATGTTTCTCTGCAAATTGAAAATCGATATTCAAGAAATTTGCGAATCAAGAGAACAATGAAGTGAAAAAAACAGTGAACGAAAGTGGAAACCGGAAAAGGGAAATCACCTGGATATCTAGGGTTGAGGGGGAAAAAAATCAGATCTTTTTGTTGATTTCTTGGATCCCCTGTCAAAATCCGTCAATGATTCCAGCTAATTTCGCCGGCGAAGGCTCTCGAATTTCTCCCTGATTTCAAGTAGCGCAGATTGAATCAAATTCGAGTGAAATTGTGCAAAAAATCTGAGATTATAGGATAAGATGAACAAAAGGAAAGAAAAACTGCAACTGAATTGAGAGAATACAGAAGTTCAAATGAGTTGCCATAATAAGATTGTTGATTTCAGAGGTTACCAAAAGAAGTCGCCGAAAGTTCAAAGAACAAGAAACAAAATACAAGCCGTGAAGGAATATGGAAATGAATAATCACCTGAATCACGATTGTTGAAGAAGACTAGAGGAAATCTTCTTCTCAAATGGTAGAAATTTGAGTTGAATTAGGGAAGAAATGAAAGAAAAAAAACGGAAATTCGGGACTATTTTGAATTTGGAAGGGGAAAGGGGACATAACGGATACTTCTTTGTTGGCACAATCAAAAAAGACAGCTGAAATTCAGGGGCATTCATGGTCCTCGTGAAGCATTTGGGCTTTGTTTTTGGGCCAAAATCGGCCCACTCATTCGACATATGATACAAATCTCATTTTGTGATATTCATTAGAGTTATCTAGGCTTTCCAAAACAAACTAAGTGAAACCGAACTGAAAATCGAAAAAATTAACACTTTATTTGGTTAACTAAACCATTATGTTTTATAATTTCGGTTTGGTTAACCGAAAAACTGATATTTTTCGCTATTTTATCGGGCGGTTAAGGTTCGACATAGTGATACTCACGGTTAACTGAAAACTGAATTGTATTTTTAATTATGTAAATGAAACATTATATATACTTTGACTTAATGGAATTGCACGCTTATTCTGAGAATTTGGTATTATATTAATTCAATTCTCCAAAACATTCTTTGTTATTATTATCTTTAATTATTTAATTATGCCTTAATTTAATATTTTAACTCTAAAAATGACAATATATATGATATACATATATTAAATACAATTTAAGGCATATCCATCGTTTAGTACTAGTATTTATTTTAAAATTTTAACCAAGTGATGCTATTTGTATATAAACTTGATAATTTTATTGTTTTTTAAGTGTATTATTATAATCTAAAACTACATAAACGGTTATCGATTAATCGAGAAAGCCGAACCGAAATATTCTGTTAACCAATATCCAATTAAGCAAGATTAGCAGATCAGTTACAGTTAATAATTTCAAGTAACCGAAATCATGGTTAACCGAACTTCGGTTATCCAAAATCACGGTTAACCGAATTTAGACACCCCTGGCTAAAAGCATCAGACATTTCTTTTTAGTCTTTATAAAATTTATCTTTTGACAAATTGATTGAAAGTAAATTCTATTTAATACAAAAAAAAAGTAATTGCATTCTTCTTAGATTAACATCAAGACGATGTGGTTTATCCTAGGACATATTTTCGTATGAGATTTCAAAAATCTAAATCAACTGTTGAATTAAAAAAAAAACATAAATAGTAAGCAAATTTTGCAATATAGTCCGTAACATGTTCACAACGGGTTTAGTTCCAATAGAGTTGTAAAAAAAACTCTATGGATAGAGTTGGAGAGATCTAAATCGCTAAATAAAATATCAATGGTTGAGATTAGATTTTCCTCTCACCAAATTTAATTCTTTTTTTTGGTAGAAATTCTATTTATTTTTTCTTTTTAATTATTTTTCTTAGGATTCACCAAATTACTACAGGGTTTTAGAGCTTAACGAATAGAGTTTGTAACAAGACACGTTCACAACATTAGTTTTTCTAGACACATGAGAAATGCGACAATTTGTAAAAGGTTTGATAATGCATAGCTATATGATATACTCCATCCGTTTGGTTCTACTTGCCCTTTTAGTGTAATGACCCTAATGCACATATAAGACATGTTCTAATCTTACCAAATTATCCCTATTAAATTCATATTGGAAAAAGGTGAATGGTAAATCCATTACATGTGTTTTGCTTTTGATTGGGTAATACAAATGGTAATATTGAGAAATTTTGGATAAAATATCTACAAAGACAAATAGAAATAAACAAAAAATTAAGTCTAAAAGGATAAGTAGAACTAAACGGAGAAAGTATATTTTTGAATTTAACCCTTAAATTTCAGGTAATTAAATTGGAAAATTTGCAATAATGTGGACTAAAGTTTCAGGGAAGGTTCTTTCAAATATTTGACCGCATGCTAAACACAATACTATCTATAGTATTCTGTATATAAGAAAGAAGAAAAGTAAAGAAAAATCAAAGTTCTAGAAACAAAACGAATAGTTATTATATATCCAAAATTTTAGGTTTTAGAACAAAAAAAAATGAAACTTAATTAAAAAATGACGAATAAAAATTAGTTTCTGACTTAAATATTTTTCTGAAGTAATTAAATATTTTGAAGCATATTTTGTATTCAAGTCTGGACAAAGTTGGCCGCCCAAGTTTGGGGAACAGCCGTAATTGGGTGCTGTTGTTTGTTACTAGAAACTTGTAATTTATGTCCATTCCATTTCCAACAACAATTGAACATTTGAACTCTTTATTTACACACACAAGAAGTTGTCATGGCTTATTCTTATTATTCCGTTTTTTTTAAACAGAAATTTTGCGTGGTAAGTTGCTAATCCTCATGTTAAAACAATTTCTCGTGGTGGCATGTCCAATAAGTTTTCAAATTTATTATAACCATATTTTCCCATCTTGTTACTATTGAACTAGAAGCATTTTGAACGATGTGTACAGTTTCGAGATTTGGCTCTAAGATTGGGTGTGGTTCGTTGTGATTGGCGCGGTCACATGGACGCTCTCGAGGCTGCTGAAGATCCTTCATTCCGGTGGAGGCAACGTCAGTACTCGAAATCATCATATTTGTCCGCTTTGACCCGAATGCTAAAGATGTAGATCTTTAACCCCTCACTTCTCCCACTATTCCTTTTGTTTCTTATCGTGTTTTGTTCGTTTTTGTCTGTTCTAGTCGATTTTCCGACTGCCGTTTACTCGGCCTCTCGATTTACCGGGCCTGTCCGGTAAATCGAATTCTTACTTACTTAAAAAAAAAAAAAGACGTTATGCATTATTTGCTCAAAATATGAAAAAAAAAGTGATATATGAAATTATGAATGATGCGTTTTCAGTTAGGAAAGCACCACTTGTTACAATGGTGTATACGTAGCATAAGTTTCCTCCAAGAGACGTCAAAAAACGAATCACTAATTAACAGCTATTCCATTCCATGAAAAGACATTACATACGTATATACTTCCTCCATTGCTAAGCTAAAGTTGTGTTGAAAATATTGTTCAAAGAAACTCGTAATTGACTTTGATATGTTAGAGCTTCTTTAGTTAGTTGATCTATGGTTTGTTTGGATAGTAATTAATAATACATTATCTTATACTATAATGTAAGATTTATTATCGGATGCAATCCAAATAGATCCTAATACATTAAGTTGTATTATGTTATGAATTTAATACAATTTAATGTATTAAATTGTGATCTAAATAGAAAATTAGCCTAATTACATTGTAAATAAAATTTACAAGATATTTTAAAAAGTGAACAAGGTTTTTTTTATTAATTTTCATATAATTAAAAAAAGGGTTGCATAAGACTTAAAATACCCTATTTTGAAACTAAAATCCTATTTTAAAGAATATGAATAATTTTTTTTTTAAAAATCTAATTATAAAATTATTAATCTCTTTTTAAATAGGACTCTCTAATCCTACGTCTTTGAAAAATAGATATAATAAACTAACCATCATTACAAAAATGTAATTTGGCTCTTCGTGTCCTTATCGTTCTCATATATATATTGCACAATGTGTTGTGTTTATTTATTTATATAAACCTCGCCTAATGAGTGCTTATGTTAGTCCAAAACTTGTAGTGTTTACTTTATAAATCTATTCATTAATTAGGTGATGTATAATTGTATATGACGCCCATATGCACGAGTCCTGCCCACCGACAAATAAAGCTACATTACATGACTAGATTAGTACGAGTACTCCAATAAACTATAGTTAAGTACATAAAAAAAGATGCTTAATGATGATAATCACCCTTGAAAAGATGGTTTATTACCTTTGGATGGCAAAAACTATGGGTCAGCCGGAGGCTGATGAGGCTTTGAATTTGACCTTGTTAGACAAATGGTATTTGTAAGGTCAACGAAAATGAATTTATTCAAAATTTAGGCGCATAAGATTAAAATACAAGAGAATAATTGCAAAGTCATTTTTCTCTTTTAAATAAATTAATTATCCAATATTCACTACGTTTAAATATATTATATATATGTCGTTTTTAGGGTTGTCTTAGAAATTAAAATAATGTTTAATTTTATATAACAATAATTTAAATATTTTTCATATAGCAATATTTTAAATATTTTTTTCGTATAGCAATATTTTTTGGGTTGAGATCTTCTATTATACTATTTTTATATTTATTTTTAATTAATAAGGCTAAAATAACAATTAAGTCCGAACAAAAAAATAGAAAAATAGTAAAATTTTGACACTTAAGAAATACTTGGTATCTTTACGTGTAAAAATATCAATCAAAATCTAATTCACAAAATTATATTTTTAATAATTCACTTTATTGTTATTGTTATTTAAAATGTTATTTTTTTAATGGTATCACATATTCACATAATGTACTTAAAAAAATCAAATAAAAAAGTAACATTGCATAACTTCAAAAAGCTGTCCATTGATTAAAAAAAAAAAAAAAGCTTCATTCATCATTCATGATCATGATCCTTGCAAATTCAAAGAAAGTTCATCATAAAAAATGAGCAATAAATCAATTAGTATTCATGAAAACACACCCGCCGTTGATTTTGTGGCCTCAGTTTCAATAAAGCCAATTAACATAAGCGGTTTCGAGAATCCACGGTAATCTAACCACATGGAACTTGGTGTTCAACCCAAAAGTACATTACCAAAAAATATTAAAAAAATCCCCAAAAAATTGTATATAATGGGTGTCATTTCCTAATCCAGAATCATTCATTCATTCCATTCATTAACAATTCTCATCTTTCTTGCTCAACAAAAAACCCATCTTGTCACTATAATTTTCTTTCATTCTGGGCTTGTTTTAGATTCATATAATCTTCATCAAAGGTAAATTTCTTTTTATTATTTATTAATTATTAATATGCTAAGTACTTTTCAATAAGTGTCTGTCTGAAATTAGTATAGTATCTTACTTTTTTTTTTTTTTTTTAAATTTAGATACTTCTTAATCCTTATCCAAACCGGACGTGCAAAATGGAAACTTTGCACAAGATTTTGACATTCCTGTTTCTTACATACTCTTTATTTTCTTCCCTTTTGACAACTTTCTTGTCTTTATTTCTTTAATTTTCTCAATTTTTTTCTTGGTAAACAAGGGACTCTGCACTATAAATACCCACAACCTCAGCTTTCAAAGAGACATTCATTATTATTCATCTCTGATCTCTCCAAATACCCAAATTTCATCTTTCTTGTGAGTATTTCTGTTCATCTGGCTTTAGCCCTTTTCTTCTTTTTTCTTCCTTCATAAAACCCATTTCTTGATTTCTGCTCAAAATCAAATTTGGTTCAGGATAGACTTCAGATCTGGTGTTTTCTGAAAGCACTGATCTTGAAAGTGATTGGTGGGATTTAATGCAGTGAACAATCAAGTTTTCACTTTTAACATTATACAGTGTAAAATATAATAGTGGGTCGGTTTGAGTGTTTGACTAGTCTATTTTTTACTAGAAAGACTCTTTCTTTAATAGGGATTTTGAACCTGCATTCATCTTGTTATTGTAATGTTTTTTTGAGTTTATACCTCTGTTTTTTTACAGCTGAAGTTCTGTGTTTTCTGAGAATCCATGGCTGCCCAAGCTCGTTTGACTCGTGTTCCCAGCCTAAGGGAGCGTTTGGATGAGACTCTGATTGCTCATCGCAATGAGATCCTCTTGTTCCTTTCCAAGTATGTGTCTTTTTTTTATCCCCAAGTTTTTGTCACTCAGCCAAACAAGGCCTTAAAATTTTTGTGTTTTTTGTTGTTGTTGTTGTCAAGGCTTGAGAATCATGGAAAGGGAATCCTGCAACACCACCAACTGATTACTGAATTTGAATCACTAGCTCAAGAAGAGAAGTTCAATCTTACTGATGGCTCTTTTGGTGAAGTTTTGAGAGCTAGCCAGGTTTGATTTTTTATTTTTTACTTCCATTGTTTCTGTTTCTTTCTTCATATTCTTTGTTTGTTGCCATTATGATCTGATTCAATTGATCTTGGGGTGATTTGCAAAACTAAAAGTTAGTGCTTTTTTAAATTTAATTCACCAATTTGCTTTTATTTATACTGAGAGAAGCCCAATTGACCTAATTTTGTTGTTTTTGCTGTTGTCATTGCTGTCATTTGGAAGTGTTTTTTGTCTTAGAGTAAATGGCTGACTTCTTAGATGTGTTTGGACTTTGGATAATCTAAGATAATGCATTATTTTATATGTTATCTTAAATTTTAATTCAAATAATGCATCTGAATTATCACATAACCAAACTTATCCAAGAAAATGGCTGACCACTAGTGACCACTTGGGTTGTGCTTAGATTACCCAAGATAATGCATTATCTTGTGTTATAATGTATTATTTCACATTTTTCATACAAAATTAATGCATTTTGATTCATGACATAACCTGACTTTTATCTTCAACTGAACTTTTTACATGACAGGAAGCAATTGTGCTACCTCCATGGGTGGCCTTTGCTGTGCGTCCAAGGCCCGGTGTATGGGACTACATTCGGGTCAACACCACCGCCCTCGGTGTCGAGCCTCTCTCTGCTGCCGAGTTCTTGAAAATGAAGGAAGAACTCGTCGATGGACCGTAAGACATTTGTCCTTCACCAGAACAAAATTACATTCTAAGGAGTTAAAATTGATCTTTGTTTTTTTGCTTGTTCTTGTTATTGCAGTTTGAATGGTAACTTTGTGCTTGAGCTTGACTTTGAGCCCTTCAATGCCTCAATCCCTAAACCAACACTCTCAAAATCAATTGGAAATGGAGTTGAGTTCCTCAACAGACACCTCTCTGCTAAGATGTTCCATAACAAGGAGAGCATGAAGCCTATGCTCGACTTCCTTCGCGTTCATCATTACAAGGGAAAGGTATATATATATATATCCATAAGAATCATGTTCTACAAAAATTTTCTTAGAGCAAATTGGTTTTTACAATAATTCATCTTGTTTAACTTTTTTTTTGTATCTTCTGCTTGCAGACAATGATGCTGAATGATAGGATTCAGAACTTGGATACACTCCAACGAGTTCTAAGGAAAGCCGAGGATTTCCTATCCACTCTTGCTCCCGAAACACCCTATGCTGAATTTGATCACAAATTCCAGGAGATTGGACTTGAGAGAGGATGGGGTGACACTGCTGAAAGAACTACAAACATGATCCAATTGCTTCTTGACCTTCTTGAAGCTCCGGATTCTTGCACTCTCGAGAAGTTCCTTGGCCGTATCCCAATGGTCTTCAACGTCGTCATTCTTTCTCCCCATGGTTACTTTGCTCAAGCCAATGTCTTGGGTTACCCTGACACCGGTGGCCAAGTATGTCTTCAACATAATTTTGGTGCATTTTAACTAAATTTAGTTATTATTGTCACATATCTGAATTTCAGTTTTCCTTGGGACTTTCAGGCGCATCCTCCTGACATATTCAGGCTATGGGTTGATGTTGCTGTTATTAGATTAGGAGTGTAGTTTTTATAAGTTTTGTGAACTTTATGTAGGTTGTGTACATATTGGATCAAGTAAGAGCATTGGAGCATGAGATGCTTCAAAGGATCAAGCAACAAGGGCTAGACATTGTGCCTCGGATTCTGATTGTGACTCGGTTACTTCCTGATGCCGTTGGAACAACTTGTGGCCAGCGCCTTGAGAAGGTTTTCGGGACAGAGCACTCTTACATTCTTCGTGTGCCTTTCAGAACCGAAAAGGGTATCGTTAGGCAATGGATCTCTAGATTTGAAGTCTGGCCTTACCTAGAGACTTTCACTGAGGTAACAATAAATACATCAACTTTATGTCATTTTTCTTGTAACATAATTGTAATAACATAGCAACTAATACTGTTTTATTGTGTCTTTGTTAGGATGTTGCTAGTGAAATTGCTGGTGAGTTGCAGGCCAAGCCTGATTTGATCATTGGAAACTATAGCGACGGAAACATTGTCGCGTCTCTTCTAGCTCACAAGCTTGGTGTTACACAGGTCTAATACAGTTACACCATTTGAGATTGTTATTGAATTCAACTCTTTTGATTTTGAGCCTCAACTCAAATCTCATAAATTTTTGTTGTACTATTATGCAGTGTACCATAGCTCATGCTCTTGAGAAGACAAAGTATCCAAACTCCGATATCTACTGGAAGAACTTTGAGGAGAAGTACCATTTCTCTAGCCAGTTCACCGCCGATCTCTTTGCCATGAACCACACCGACTTCATCATCACAAGTACCTTCCAAGAAATTGCTGGAAAGTAAGTCGAAAAATTCATTGAACACAACTAAATTGTGTGATGTGAACAAATTTTTGTATGAGACTAACATTTTTTTGTGTTGTGCTATGTAGCAAGGACACGGTTGGACAATACGAAAGCCACATGGCGTTTACCCTTCCCGGGCTCTACAGAGTTGTCCATGGAATTGACGTTTTCGATCCCAAGTTCAACATTGTCTCTCCTGGGGCTGACTTGTCAATCTACTTCCCTTACACTGAGGAGAAGAAGAGGCTCACCGCGTTACACCCTGAAATCGAAGAACTCCTCTTCAGTGAAGCTCAAAATGAGGAACACATGTAAAGATTCCTTCTTTCTGAATTCTCATTTCAGTTTATTAACAACTTTTGTTCATTTCTAATCAAAATTTTCGATTTCTATATAGATGTGTGCTCAAGGACCGAAACAAGCCAATCATCTTCTCAATGGCGCGTCTAGACAGAGTCAAGAACATGACGGGATTGGTAGAGTGGTACGGGAAGAACGAGAAGCTCCGTGAGCTCGTCAACCTTGTCATAGTGGCCGGTGACAGGAGAAAGGAGTCGAAGGACATTGAAGAGAGAGCTGAGATGGAGAAGATGTACGGCTTAATCGAAACCTACAAGCTCAACGGTCAATTCAGGTGGATCTCAGCACAAATGAATAGGGTCAGGAACGGCGAGCTCTATAGGTACATTGCTGACACGAAGGGAGCGTTCGTTCAACCGGCTTACTACGAGGCGTTTGGGCTGACTGTCGTCGAGGCCATGACTTGTGGGCTGCCTACATTCGCCACGTGTCATGGTGGCCCGGCTGAGATCATTGTGAATGGCGTCTCAGGGTTTCATATTGACCCTTATCATGGCGATAAGGCGGCTGAGCTGCTTGTGAGCTTCTTTGAGAAGTGTAAGGTTGATCCTTCTCATTGGGATGAGATTTCACATGGCGGGCTTAAGAGGATTGAGGAGAAGTAAGTTAAAAAGATTGAATCTTGATTTTTGAATTCTGTTGAAAGTGCGTGCCGCCTTTGAGATAGGATTTAGTCTCTATATCGGTTTTGGTGCATTCTAACTAAATTCAGTTATTATTGTCACATAGTTGAATTTCAGTTTGTCTTAGGGGAGACCCTCGTCTTGAGCCCTCAGATTCCGCTGTAGCGGATCCTCACTGGGTCAATGATGATGATGATGTTGAAAGTGTGTGCTGATGTGTTTTGTTGTTTTGTCAAGGTACACGTGGCAGATTTACTCGGATAGGCTGTTGACATTGGCGGGAGTTTATGGGTTTTGGAAGTATGTTTCGAATCTCGATCGGAGAGAGGCTCGTCGTTATCTTGAGATGTTCTATGCTCTTAAGTATCGCAAGTTGGTAAGTCAAGTAAAGAATGAAGCTTTTTTTGAATGTAAAGCACTAAAGCTAATGATTTTGATGTGATTTCTTGTGTTTGTGTTTTTGTGGTGTATTTGCAGGCTGAATCTGTGCCATTGGCTATTGAGGAGTAGAGAGGAGGAATTAGATAAAAGGGTCTCTTTTGTTTGTGCTTTTGCTTTATTAGTTGTCAAGAATAACTCAAAGATTGTGCTTTGAGATGTCAATTTGTTCAGATTGGATTTTTAGCATTGAATTCTGATTTCAGGCATTTTGGACCCTTGTTGTTCTTCAATTTGTGCAGAGAATTTGAATCAAAGAAACTTTTCTGATTATGACAATTGTTGCATATCTGTCCACTTTTGTTTGTAATTTTGATAAAAGTGAGACTCTTCTTTGTCTTATAACAAAACACTAATGTGAAGTAATTTTTTTTACCCAAATGAAAACCACATCAGTAAAGCTGTTCTGTTTGAAATTTTCACAGCTTTAATTACCCACAAATCAGACCCCAAAATTGTTAAACAACAATAATTTGGGAATTAGGGTTATGTAAAATTTCAAGCAAAATCATTTCACAGATATTGGCTCTCATTAATGAAACTCAAGGCACCAAATGGAATTTGCTAAAAAAATCAGTATTAACCAACAGAATTCTCAAAAAAAAAATGCCAAAAAAGCATTTCAGAGTAAACAACTTTTGTGTTAAAACTAATTCAAGTCACCAATGTCTATTGCATAGCGAGAACTTTAAGAGCAACAAAAATGCAATTGAAGTATGACTATATTCATAATTGAAATGAGATAGATGTTTGCACAACCTATACAATATGTGATCCATGATTTCTACAAAACTTTCCTAAATTGGTGGCTTCCTTTCCTTCAGCAGGGAAGGACAAATTACATTAGATTACATTCAAGAAGGGCACATGAAAAACTATACAGTTTCAAGTAAGCCTATAAGTGCACCAAATAAGTGACAAATTTCCTTGAGCCTCATCTTGATATGAACAAATGACTCTTATTCCCGAATAGTTACATGCATTTCCTTCTCACGGTTCAGATGTCTAGGATAGAGGACAAGTGCTAACAATAGAGAGAAAACAAGACCAACTATCCCACTAAATGGTTGAAAAGGATGCGTACCAGTCATCAAGAGAGGCAAATTCGGTCGGTATATCAAAAAGCCGCCTTTTTGTAATACAAAACAAGATGCCATGATTCCTGCGCGTAATCCAATTGGACTGTAGAGGCTACCTTGCTTTCTTTGTCGTTCTCCTGCCAAGCTTAGTGATAATAGCCATAGCCCGGGTATTGCTAGCAATGAGCTGAAAACAAAATAGTGCAAAGGGCATATTAGGTAAAACCGTTAAGTGTATGTGCTTGTTTGCTTCAGCTTTGCATTTTCGGTTGTTTTTGGAAACACTTTTTCTAGTTTTGAAATTTAAGTTGCCATGAGAATTAAGGTGACTCCTAGAAAATGTTTCAACACTAAAATTGGAACTTGAAAGCTGAATTGGTGAATTAAAAGCCAAAAACTGAATTGATAGTAACTTAGGATGTACATAAAAAAAGATCTAACCTCTGACATATGGAAAATGCGAGTCCAGATAAGAGAATGCCACGGTGATCTCCAAGGTCAATTGCAATTTCTTCAGCCAACCATGACCTGAAAAACAGCTCTTCCACAGATGCAATTGCAATGGCGGTTACAACTCCTTGTCCGGCTAGAAAAACTAGCTTCATCCATGATTGGAACTTCATTGTATGATCCACAGGAGAAGAGATTAAACTTAATGGCCAAGAAAGATCAACAAAACCGAGGAATGCGTTTACAGAATGTATAGACAAAACTAGCATGATTCCCCCGAACAAACCAATGAGCAAGTCCTGAGCCTGCAAAAGGAAGAAGATGCAATTTCATTGTAAACAACACACGTTAATATAAATTCCAGAAAAATAAAATTTATGGCAATATAATCACCCTGCCAAAGATTTTCATATTTGGTACTGCTACATTACACTGAATTCGATTTATCTTACATTTTCTGAAGATGTCCAATCAAGACCATAGTGCCGCAGAGGATTCTTATATCCCCGTATTCTTTTGCCCCATAGCACAATGAGTGATACTATAGCAATATAAAGTCCAAAAGTGCAAACAAGCTCAGCAATCCCTGGTGATGATTTTGTCATCCAATTCTGCACAAGTGTAGGCAAGAAGGGTACAGCCACTGGAGACCAAAGAATGAGCACCATGCAACAAAATGCAAGAAGCCTGAAACACAAAACCCAAGATTAGTAATGGCGGTGGTGGTAAAATTGACCAAGTGACACTTTCATAACCAGCACTGGCATATTGATCTATTATAATCATAGCAGACTGCAAAATAAATTTACCTCTGAATTAAAGGTCGGTCAGCGATTAGTAGAAATCCAATAAGTTTGTTTGTCAAACTCAGAGCACCACGAATTCCGCCCCAAAGCAAGGCCAACTTCCCAAATAGTTTCAATATTCCACCCTTTTGTCCTAATTCCGCTAGCATTGCAACCAACCTAACACCACCAACCAAAAGAAATGATGTTGAGGGAAATGAATGCGTGTTGCATGTAGATTAACAGATTTTGAATGAGTAGAAGACAAAACCTTTCTTGATCAACCTCCCCATCCTGTTTAGTAGGCATTACAGGACCAGCAACTGACATTGCTTTTTCTGCTAGGCTAACTACCATGTTCTGATGTTTATCATGTGTTGCTTCCTCCATTTTACCAGCATGATTCTTATTAGGATATTCAACTCCTGAACTCGTGTCATTCGATTCCTAAAAAAATATCACGAAATAAAAAAGCACATAAATTCAAAAGTGTGCGGGGATCACAATGATACCAGAGGGAAGAAGATAGCAACCCATGGCATCAAGGTCCTAAGGCATGGATGGCGAGCAAAAAAGATAATTTTATTTTTTGTTAAACCTTGTTGAAAGATGAAGAATGCTCACTCTACGATTAGAATTTATCCTTATTTTTCCATCGGAAGCTCAAACTTAATTTTCTGTAACTAATTTTGAAGGGTGAATTGTATTTTAGTCCTCTACCTTTTAGTGTCATGACATGATAGTCCCCAAGCTTTAATTTCATTTAATCAAGTTCCTAATGTATTAAAACAATTCATGAAACATCCATTTCATCTATGATGTATTAAAAACGTCGATAACCAACCAACATGTAATGTAAGCATATATGATTTAACATAGGTGGAAAAGTATTGAACTTTATCACAGCTAGTTTATAATGTATAAAAAGTACTAATTGTAATGTGTAAATACATAATTTTATAATTTCTTTTACTATCAATTTGTGACCTCGTTAATAAAATGGTGTAAAAGTCCACTAAAGATGTTTTAATATTACCTGGTATTCTTGAAAAAGAGCAGTTGCCCCAAGTGCAGCAGTAACAGCACCAACCATGACAGTATCCCTGCTAAGAACCCCATCACTATTACTTTTCTCATCCTTTTTCTCAACTCTTTCTACAACTGTGGGTTTTGATTCAATAACTGGTATCATTGGCGGCTTACTTAAACATAATTCATCCCCTCCAGGAGCAAATACCTCAGTAACTTCCTTTGCAACAAGTTGACTCTTGGGCTTTGTACTCTCCTTATCATCTTCATCAAGATTAAAAGCTTCACTCTGATACTCATGATGTACTGAAGCGACATTAAAAAACTTCTTTAAAGAAGCTAAACTAGAACCCACAATTACTCCAACCGGCACCATCCTTCTCAAATTATTGGTGTTTTTAACTGCAGAAGAGATCGTCTCTATGATGTGGGCCCCATCAAACCCACTGCCTTGTTCTAAAATGCAGTCATCATCAGAGCTCAAACACCAATGATGTTCTGTATCATGTCTAACAGCCAGAGCAACAGCATTTGCCACTTCTTCCATATCTCTAACAAGCGATGTTTCCATTTCCTTAGCATTAATGCCAATAAGCTTTCGACTAACCTCAACATGTAGAGAATCCAATACAATGTTTTTAACAATTTGAGTCAAATCATCTAGTCTAGTAGTTGACCTTCTTCTCGATACATCCCTACTCAGTTCATAATCTTTAACGGGTTCATGTTTTTCGTCTGAATCTAAAATTGTACGTGGTGACTCCATAACTTCATCCTTGTTACTTCCTGGTTCTTCCAACAGCTTCCAATGGCCTTTCTCTGGTACATAATCAAGAAAAAGAGAAGAATTTGTATCCAAACCCAAATGCTTATCACCCCTTTTTATGTTCGACTCAAATAGCTTCTGCAAGTAGCCGTTGTATACAGCCTCTGCATATGCTTTATTAGCCTTGAAGAGATAAAGATCATCTATTTTTGGATACTTCAACTCTGATTTTCTTCCAACTAGTTTATCGCTTTCTTCATCTGAAACGTCACTAGTGTTATTTTGCAGCACACCACTATGATTTTCATTCTTGTCAACAGATTGAATATCTAGAGAAGACCTTACCTCTTGTGGAACATTTCCTGCATCAAGTCATGAAACAACATTAAGAACATGATCTCAACTAGTTTGCGTGGAAAAAATACTAACAAAAAAGTCTCAAATCCTACCTTCTTTTGCATTCTCTACATTTCCTTCCTTCTCTGTATGGCCATCTTCTTTCTTCTCCTCCAACTGATTAATCATTTCCTCAAGAACCCCAAAAACACTATTAACAGCCACTTGTGTAGAATCATCCATACCGGTCAAGGCGTCAAATGCTTGGGTCACATTAAATGTGGGCGCTTTAGTATCAGAAGAAGGTTTATTTTGATCCAAATTGAGCGGCACACTTCCCTCATCGGCGGCTTTGGTTTCATTATCTGGCTTTTCCAATGGCTGAGAGTCAGGAGATTTCTGGTTTGACTGCAAATTTCCTTCGCCCCCATTAATTGGCACACCTGTTTTATTTTTATCTTTTAATGAATCTTGAGACTCAATCACCCCTTCCTCAGAGCCAGGTGGATTTTCCTGTTGACTGGCTGAAGTAGTACTCACTACATGTCCATTATCATCAGGTTGTGATATCGGTGCATCATTCTCCATGGTAGGTTCATTAGAGTCATGTTTATTCTGCATCTCATCTGCCTCCTTCCTTACAGAAGACATACTGGTTGATTGAGATTCATCTAAATTTAAAGATTTTACAGATTTCTCTTGAAGCAAAACAATATCATCGCCTTCTCCAGAACTTTTGTCTGCAGAAACTTTAGTGTTGCTGCTGGAATCTGGTGAATCATTCACTGATATCTTTTGAGGCTGAACAATATCATCACTTTCTCCAGAACCTTTTTCCACAGAAGCTTTATCGTTGCTGCTGGAATCTGATGAATCATTTACTGATTTCTCTTGAGACTGAACAATATCATCACTTTCTCCAGAGCTTTTGTCTGCAGAAGCATTATTGCTGCTGCTGGAATCTGATGAATCATTTACTGATTTCTCTCGAGACTGAACAATATCATCACTGTCTCCAGAATTTTTGTCCACAGAAGTTTTCTTGTTGCTGTTGGAATCTGATGAATCATGAGGATAGCTCATTGGTTCTGAAGAATGAGTGCTCATGTCTCCACTTCCATCATCCGGTTTCTTTAGTTGATTTCCATTAATCTTCCCTTTAAACTGGGATGACATGTTAGCTAGACCTGTACTTAAAGCATCAAAATTCAAATTCTTTCCTTGAGTTTGTAGAATTTCAGAAACAGATGATGTAAGTTTTCCTCTAACATCTTCTGGAACAGCGCCTTCAAAAGCTTTCATCAGAGTTTCTCCCTGATCAAGAGCAGTTAGAACCTGAAAAAGCACAATTATGTGTCATAAAAGGAGCATAAAAGTACATTACGACAATAAACTCTCCTGTAAACATTGCTGGCTGATATTAAAAAAACGTTTGTCTAGTAGTTACTTGAGCAACGATTGATCTAAGATCGGAAAGTTTTTTTTTTTTCATAATTACTAAGCTAATCAGCACCTTCTTTTTTTTCTCTTCTGTTAGTGTACCAGGCATGGTCACATCAAGCATATTCATAACCACTTTTGCTGTCTGCAGAACTTGGCCTTTGTCACCCTCTACTGCATCAGTTGACTCGGGTTTATCCAACTCAGCAGTCACTGAGCTACTTTGTGGTAATACACCATTTACTTGTCTGTAATCCCCATCTTGAAGTTCATATGTACCCTTTCTGGCTACTAATTGAGTTCCAGAATCATTTTCAGAATCATATTCATCTTGGAGTAAATCCTTCATCAAGGGTTTCAACAGATACCCATTATTTGAACCACCCGATTCCCTTTGTAGGTTAATAACAGTGTCATGTTGTTCATCTGAATCAGATATCCAACCTTCTGCAATAGCCAAGCCCTTTGAAGGGTTAATGGTAACATCTACGTCCGTTAGCAATGGATGACGTCCCTTTAAAAATGCAAGCTCCACTGCCATGAGCCACTGCAAAGTATGTTTAAAACCTCAAGATCCATTATGCATAACATGTGCAATAAGTTTAGTGATTTAAAACTGGACACAAAAACAAATACTATTTTAAAGTCAAGGGTGAGAAAAATGAAATGAATAATTCACACCGTTACCTAATTACCTGATCCCAGAAAAGAAAACATTCTGTATAACACCTATTATGACTATTACAAGTATTCATATTTAGGCATGGGTATTGATTCTCCACAAATTTGTCACTACTATGCTTTCTGTCGCAAGAAATGTCCAGAGCTTCACAGAAATTAACTAGCTTTGCCTTTTCATTTTCTAGAAACATAAAAGTGGAACTATGTAAATGCCAGATGACATCACTGACAGCTAACACTGGCACTGCCTCACCATGGCCAAATAGAACTATGCAAATAACAGATGTAATGTTCTTTTTCACTGAAAGCACCGCATTTCAGAGAGCATCACCAACACTGAGACTTCCAGTACAATAGTAAGAAAAAAAACAACAAATTCATACCTCAATTGTGAGTTCCTGGTACCAATTAATGACAGATTTGCTGCTTGCATTGTTAGATGGCAAAGAAGAACAGATTAGCAAGCTCGTAAACAAATTATCTGCAATGTCTTCACGAGGAATAGAAAACAGCGGCACACTTCCATCATCACTCTATCAAGGTCAACACAACAGTCAGTGTCTCATCACTTCAACAACTCATATGCCATTGTCATTAACAGGTAACATGAGCACTAAGATGTTGCTTCCTAATTATGCCTCACTAGACTTTGCATAAGGAACAAAAACAAACCTGTATGAATAGAACAGGAACCTTGATATTCCCAACCATTAATCTTGAGCTAGACTTGGAATAGAATTCTTCAACCGTCTCAAATCCATAAGAAATCATGGAAATTGCTGTGTCGAAATCACGAACCGATTTAGCAGAAAGAGCCTTTTCAACATCAAAGCCTTTGCTCCTTCCTTGAAAAAGCCCCTAAATTCAAAAACACATTTTATCATAAATTGCAGCTCAACAGATTAAACTGAATCTAATTTACATAATTCAAAAGAAAGATGAATATAAACCTTGTTCGATTTCAGTATATCTATCAACCCTCCAGTGAGCTTCTGATCAACAACAGCCCTGGATTCAGAGGTCCTTGTGACCTCCTCTAAATCAAAAGGATTGTCTATGCATGTCGCAGCTGTTAATGGCGTCTTCTCCCCAACTTCAACAAGATACTTTGTCAGCATGTTTGCACCAAACCCCCAACCAACCGCCACAAACGATGACCACGGCCTTGTTCTACTTAAAAACTGAATCGCCGACGACACATCATCACTATCAGCAGCCGTAAACAACCTACACAAAATGCACCAATCTTCAGAAAGCCAAAACAACAAAACACTTAAATAATACAAATCCTGAAGAACAAACATACCGGGAAGTGGTCAACGGGGAGCCAGCACATCCTCTAGGATTCATAACAACCGGAAACAATCCTCTATTCAAACACTGAAACACAAAGTCCTTCACATTCTGCTCCGAGCTCCCCTCAGCAGAGCCCGGAATAATCAAGACAGTAGAATCCAAGCCATGTTCCTCATTCAAGTCCAAATTCGACGGCCAATCCAAGGCGATCACCCCTCCGTCGTCCGTCGCCACACAAACCCTAGAATACTCAATCTCCGATCCATCTCCACCCCCACCCCCAAATTGAGTCATAATTCCGCCGATGTTTAATCGAACATAGTGCCTCTCTTCTTTGACCAGCTTCTCGTTGACATCTTCGAGCAATTCGGCCCCGTCGAACGAAATCGAGGGGCATCGGAGCAGAACGAACCGATTGAAAGGCGTGGGGCTAGTGAAGAGGATCCACTCTCCGAATCGGGGGGCGCGCGGAGTGAGATTGAGGCTTGGGAGGGAGAGCGCGAGGCCGGAGGCGAAGCTTAGGGCGGTGAGAGAGAGGGAGTTCAGCGAATTGAGAGGCTGAGGGAGGTGGGAGAGGAATCCGTGGAGGAACTCGTCGGAGGGGAACTGGCTCCGGACTCGGATTGCGGTGGATTTGCGGCGGCGGAGGCGGAATTGGCGGGGGAAGCGGTGGCGGGGGAAGCGGAAGGGGAGGGGCGAGTAGGAGGTGGAGGTGGAGGTTGAGGGGATGGCGGAGGCCGCCATGGGAGGAGCTAGAGGGTGGATTTGGGAGGTTTGGACATTGATGGAGGAAGAAGAGTGGAGAAAGGTGTAGAATTTGGGAGTGCGTGAGAGGCTGAAATTTTGGCAGGGAATGGAGGCGCGCTTTTTTTACACGTGGCGGTGTGAGGGCTTTTGTGCTGACGTGTGCCTACGTAATTTTTGTGGCACTGGTATCTTGGACGGGACGCTTCCAAGCTCCAAACAAAAAAAAAATGGTCCATTGATTGGACGAAAGGAGACCGAGTTGTGGAGTTTGTGAAGAAGGTGAATTTACCACTTGCTACCGACTTAGCATTTGATGTGTGTGTTTGCTGGCCTAAAAGAAATGGATTTTTTTGAGTTTGTAGGGCGGTTAAACATGGAAATCAATGGCAATTTTGATTAGTATTCGGGTATTTGGTTCAACGATTAAGCCTTGGGGTAGTATTATGAGATCACCGTTTCGAATCCCATGAGCAATGGTTTGCTTATTCTTCTCTAAAATTAGTTACTAATCAGTTCTCAATCCTAAGGTTAGTAATCAGTTCTCATTTCTTACCAAACAGTACATGTGGCGACTCTAATCATCCCCCTATAAAAAAATGGCAATTTCGATTAAATGGAAATTGTCGTTGAAGGTTTTGCTTGGTGATTTTGTACCATTTTCTATTACACTTTTTTTTGGTAACGAGAAATTTATCTTAGGGGACAAATTGCGGGCGCGTGGTCCAGCCGGCAAGGACCACGAATCATGTAAATCGCACCGACCGACTTCACCTAATGTCCAGAGAAGTGGTGATACTTTTTCACCCAAATAAAGTGACGGAGGCTAGGACCTCCCAACATCCCTCATGTCTCTCACCATTAGGCCATCCCATGGGGTTTGTTACACTTTTTTTACTCCACTAATGCTCCAGTCTATTGAATATAAAGTTCATCATATAAAATCTAGGAAAATTCATTTTAATGTCCTCGAATTTTTGACTTTTTTTTTGGTGTCTGAAAAAATTCTTATTATTTTTGGTGCGCTCTAGTTTTTAAAAAAGTCCTTATAACCTAAACCCACTCAAATCTCAATTTCCACGTGGCAGTGTGAGGACTTTTGTGCTGACGTATGCTTACGTTTGTTTTGTGGCCCTACTATCTTGACGCCTTGACGGTCCGGGATGCTTATGAGTTCCAAACAAAAAATATGGTCCATGGAAAAATGGTGATGGATGGAAAGAGACTGAGTTATGGTGTTTGTGAAGAAGGTGAATTTAACACTTGCTACCGACTTGGTGCGTGTGTGTTGGTGGCCTAACAAAGATGAATATTTTAAGTGTTTAGGACGATTAAAACATGGAAATTAATGGCAACAACGATTAAAGTATTTTAATTTTTGTTTGGCGATTTTGTACCAATTTTGGGTTTGTTTTGATGGCCAATTTAATTGATTAAATTGAACAATTCAAACATTTCTACTACACTCTAAGGGAGAAACTAATACTCTATTTGTTCTATTAGATATAAAGTTGATCCTTTAAAATCTAAAATTGCTATTATTTTTATTCATATTTTAATGGAAAAAGTGGATATATGGTCTAATAAAAAAGATGAGCATTAGTTGAAATAAAAAGTATAGCATGAAATTGGTATTAACTATTAAGTGAGGCTTAGGCTATGTTTTAAGTCACCAAATTTTTTTATTGAAGTTGTAAAAACTAGTTGTAATTGCAAAAATAGTTGTAAAAGTAGTTGAAGTTTAAAAAAAATATAAAAATTATTTAATAATGTTTAACTAGTTTATTATAGCAAGTAGTAATTTTAAATTTCACTTTATAATCGGTTTATTTTTTTTTAGGTCATAATTATTATTTTTTAATTCAAAAAACTACTAAAAAACCATCCAAAAGCTATAAAAATTAGCTTTCTAAAAAAACTAGTATTATAACTAGTTATTACTCCAATCTTTATCAGACTTTATGTGTTAAATAAACAATTTTTATATGAATTGCCACTTTGCCAGCTAGCTAAAAAAACTCTTAACCAACAAACATAATCTTAGCCGAGGAAACAGACTGGTGTATGTTGTTTTCTCTTTTGAGTTGTTATAATGTTGCTAAGTATGGAAAGATTCAAATCTTAATATGATAAATTCTCCCTCCGTATTTATTTATCGGTTATTCTAACCTATGGCCTAAGGGCATAGGATAAACATACTAATTTAAGGAATTAAAACCCTAAATAGAAACTAATAAACCCTTTTGAAAAATTAATTAATCCTAAGTAAATAAAAATGAAATAATTATTTCTATTTTAAGGAGTTTAACCTATGTACTAAGGGCATAGGTTAGAAAAATCGTTTATTTATTCAGACTCAAAATTTTGTTCTTACTAGTTGAATCCCCATGATACTCACGGGATAATTTTACTAAAAATTATACAATATTATGATATTAATATAAAATTTAAAGCACTTGTATATAATATTATAATAAAAATATGTAATTTATAAAAAAATCTTTAAGATTGTGTCCATATTTTATCAACATATAGATAAAAAATTATATACTTGAAGCCCGATTTTTGTTAAAAGATAAAAAAATTGCTATGCATAAAATTAATATAAAATATTAGATCAAGTTATTATCAACATATAGATAAAAAAAATTAAATACTTAGATCACAAATCTTGTTACAAGATAAAAAAAATATGCATAAAAAATATCAACATATCGATCAAGTTATTATATTATAAAATAAAAATTGGATTTATAGAAATAATGATACAAGTAATTATAATTTTTATTATTAAAAATGTAATATTATTTTATTCAAGGAATGCCATGTGGCGCAATATTTTCAACAGACATGGTTTCTGCTTTATAATGTATTAGGTATATATTGATTTATTTTTCTTTTATAATGTATTAGCGTAGATTTAGATAGAAATTTATATCGGTAATTTTTTTTTCAATAATCCGATAAAAATATTTTAGCATAATTTTAAGATACAATATATAATATTGCTTATCAATATCAATAAACATATACATTATCTAGTTTATAACATCTCAAATCTTACCCTAAAAAACCTTCAATCTTTATAAATTCATTTTTTTTATTTAGTAATAGCTATTGTTTAAATTTTTTTGAATATGTGTATATTAATTTTTTTTTATTTTTAATGTGATACGTACTATGTGAAACAATCTACGCATATAATAAGGTATCTTTGCATTATCTATTTTATGAAGTGGTTAAGATAAAGATTTTTAGAATTATTATTTAGTTTTTTATGTTGAAAAAATAAAAAAAGTTTGTCCATTATTTTATTCAGGTTTTGCCACGTGGCGCAAATTTTTACAAAAACTTGGTTTCTGCTTTATAATGTATTAGGGTAGATATGGAAGTATTTGTCTCTTTTAGATATTTTGGACAAAGTGTGCGATAGGCTGAAATTTTGCATGGAGGAGATGGGAGTACATGTGTTAGGCCATGCTAGATTGCTAGGAGAAGACGAAAAGAGCTTTTTGCACGACTCAACTCTTATCGTTTATGCCCACGTATTGATTTGCGGCCCATATAGTTCGGTCCATTATGGAAAAATTTAGCCCAGTGGACCCAGCCCATATAGTTCGGCCAATTAGGGAAAAATGTTTTCCGCGTAATTGAATTCAATCCAAACATCCAAAATCCATTTCAAAAGCAATACTGTTGCTTTTTCTATAAAAAAAACAGGATAAATCAATGTGTTTGAACGAAGAAAAGTCTTTGCTATAAGGCATGTTTGCTGCTTTCGTAGCTACGAATAGAATATATATTGTTTTTGCAATGCATCATGCATGTGTATAAATTTAGTACACATGAAGAGTACTTCACGTATATCTTTTTTTATTTGGAAAAAAATATCTATTTTATGAAAAGTAAACCTCAATTTTGTTTCAAGTTATGACGGTTTCGTATTCAAACATGGCTTTGATTTTTTAATTATGACTACAAAAGGTCAACAAAAAATAAATAATCGAATAGTTGAGTCGTGAAAGGAGAGCATTTCTATGAAAAAACGAAAGGCATCTCAATTATTGAGATTTTTATCTATGTATGGTGTGGAGCCCAAACACGCGTTCTTGCCGACGTGCAAAATAGTCAAGGCATTCATAATGCACAAACAATTTTTATCCTTGAAAAACATGCACAAGCAAAGGAAAATATAATATAAAATCATAAGAAAATATATATTTTTTATAAGAATAGAGACTACACGAGCCTGCAAGAAGGACGGATGAGACATGACAAAACGACCGAGCAATGTATGTAGTCATGATTCAAAGGTATAATAATATAATTACAAAATGTAGCACTACCAACTTTTTTGATGAACATTTTACACATTTTGCACTTTAGGAGAAAAAAGTGCACTGAAAAAGCTTCAGTATAGCCCATATGAACTCATCTAAATTTGTTGGCATATTAATAGTTAGACAAAGATCAATAATGCTACTGTTTTTTTCTTCTAAATCAGCTAATTAGATTCCATGATCACATTAGTGACTTGACTTGACTTGATACAATGAATCTCATGATCATTGAAGCCAATTATGAAGATGGAACAGCAGCTAAACCAAGCCATGAGTTGCTTTGATTAGTCTTCTTCAATGGCACATCATCATCATCATCCCCTGGCTTGCTTGTGTTGTATGGTGCTCTAGCCTTAATCCTGCAAGTCACATAATCCAATTAGACCAAGCAGTTAAAAACTAAACATAATTATAATCTGTAAAAAAAAACAGTTCATAGTCATTGCAATTCATGCATGAATGATGAATCTAACCTATATTAAGAAATTCATCATTTTAGGGTTTTTTAAATCAACCATAGAGCATGCTGAAATAAAAACTCAGACAAAATGATAGAGCATGCTATGTTAAAAATTCAACAGAATCATCTCATCAACTCAAACATCACAAATTCTGACAATTTTTTTTTTTGTATCAATCATAGAGCAAGCTAGCTGGCACAATAATAACTCAACACAAAGAAGATGAAAAATTGTATCATAAAAATTGTTTCCATGATTCAGCAACCCATACCTGTCCTTTCTCTTCTCAAGGAACCTGTGCAGGGAGGCTTTCCTAGCAATTGGCAGATCTGCAACATTCAATTCAAAACCAGGTGAATAAGCCTACCCAGATCTTAGTTCTTGATGGAAGAATGTAAAACTAAAGCAAGGAATCTGGTAATTACCAGTGACACTTGATTTTGTGGATTGTTGAGCAGACTCTTGAACATGTTTGTTATTGTTAAGCACATTCTTCTTCATTGCAGGACTTGTATTGTTTGGGTTAGTAGTATTAATGGTGCTTGTTTCGGCGACACCCCGTTTGGCAAGCTCCATGATCTCCTTTGCTCTGTGGGCTGGAAAATCATTGAACACAATGACTTGCCCACCATAGAAAATGGTCAGCTCTGAAGATTTCTGCTCGCTGAACACATGAAACATTAAGATCTTAGATTTTATAGCAGTAATTTTCAACAGCAAAAAAACATGAATTAGGTAGAACTACTAGCTAGTAAGATGAAATTCTACTAACCTAGATTGAGGAAACAGGTCCATGGATTTACAGTTGTTCAAGATTTGCTCCTCTTCAGCTGGCTTCTTGTTTACCGGGAATAAGTCCATCATTGAAGGACGGAACGCATCGTTTTGACCTGAAAAGCAAAACATCAGATTTCTTGCTAAACTCTCGACTCTTTTTTTGGCCAAACAGAAAATCAAAGCAAATCAATCTCTCAGGAGAGATTCAAAGCCACAACATATCCTTCCTTTTAAGTGGTTCAGAATAAAATTGCTATGCTAATTTCAATTTTTGTTAAGCTGGAAATAAGTACAGTATATACGGTACATAAAAGGAGAAGCAATTGAGCGCGTTTGAATATCTTTCGCTTTCCCCTATTGTTCAGAGAACATGGATCAGCAAACACATCGAAATCGATTAATCAACCGCCACATGGTTTGAACTTCAAAGTTCGTTTAATTTGAACAAATTCTACCACCACAAATTGATAAACGACATATTCAAATCGGAACAAAGATACACACAGCCAGCAAATAATATCGGAAAATTCTACCAAAACGACTTGCAAATTGACGAGAGGAGTAGCAAATTAGCAACGAGAAGCTGGTTCATATAGTCATTGCTATGGTAAATTTTATTTTATTTTGAAGCTGCTCACATGGCGGCACAAGTAGAAGAAGAAGACAGGAAATAAGTACAGCATACAAATTCAGATGAACAAGTACAGTACATAAAAGGAGAAGCAATTGAGCGTTTGAATATCTTTCGCTTTCCTCTTCTGTTCAAAGAACATGGACCAGCAAACACATCGAAATCGATTAATCAACCACCACTAGGTTTGAACTTCAAAAGTTCGCTCAATTTGAACACAAGACGCACAAATTGATAAACGAATTGTAAATTGAAGAAAGGAGTAGCAAATTAGCAACGAGATTTTAGGAAATCGATTTATTACCTCGCTCGTCGCCGTTACCGAGCATCCCGAGGCTAAGATCTCCGATCGTCTTCTTCTCCTTCACATACTGGCTGAGCAAGTTACACGTCTGCGAGAACGCCGATCTCTGATAGCCGCCGGAAAACCTCCTCGAAGCAGCCGAATCCGCCATTCTTACCGACAAACGGAGCTTTGTTTTTCGCTTTTGGTATTGAGAAAGAGTTTTGGTTTTCTTTCTTTCTGTTGAAGCACGAGGAATATAAATAACAGGAATAAGTTCAGTCAAAAGGAGGACGGGTGGCGGTGGGTGGTGGTGGGGGCATGCATGTGCACCACCACAATTCACAATTTTTTTAAATATTTAAAAATCATATTTAATTGAATTTATTAAATGGAAAGTAATAAATGGGGATTATTTTAATAGCGTGGGTAGCTGTCATGTGTCAGGAGTCGTGACTCGTGATGGGGGGTTTGTTTTTTTGGAAAATAAGAAACACGTGTAGAAATTTTCTTCCGCGATTTTTCTACGAATTTTCGGAAATTCGGAAAATAATTTATTTTTTTATTTTATTCCAGCTTGCCTTAACGCTTACCCAAACCCCAACGGCTCATCTTTCCGTAAAGATAAGCACAAGGAAATTCCTAATTTGTTAGGCACATGGCAAAATATTGAGTTTTATTTATGTATACATTAATTTAGAATCGGTTTTTCTAACCTATGCCCTTAAGTTAAGCATTTTTATTTAAGAAACTAAAACCCTATATGGAAATAAATGAACCCTATTAGAAAAAAGATAAATTACCCCATACAATAAAAATCAACAAAATCTTTTCATTTCAAGTGTCTTAACCTATGCCCTAAGAGCATAGGTTAGAAAAATCGATTTAGAATAAACCAAAATTGAAAAATAAAGGATAATTATATATGTTTAAAAAGTATTAGTTTTAATAATTTTTTTATTATTTTTTCCGTTATTTCATGAAAAAATTGTCTCATTGTTTTATTATTTTAAATAGTTATATTAATTTTTTTATATGTATTTTGAAGGCGTATTAACCAATAATATAATAATGGAGTATAAAAGGTAATTCTTATTTAATTACAATATAGTATAACAAAACCTATATTTGAGAATTTCGAACCCTAGCGTCTCGCTACCGGTCTTGTTTCGGTAGAGTTTTCTAGAAGAACTCTATAAAATAAAATCTTTAAAATAAAAAAAAATGGAGAGAGAAATAATGTATCTTAACTTTTTATTTGTTGATTAATGGTTAAGATTTTTCAAACTCTAAGTAGAGTAGTTTCACCTTATCCAAGTGTTAAATCGCCCATAATTAATTATAATTAATGGTTCCATTAACTCGACTCTGGAATCACTTCACAATCTTTTTTTATTAATTGATATTTTAAATCTCGTTTATTCTCTAGAGATTTGTAGAAATCTTTTCTAACAAACTCCACTGGAGAAAAACTTATAAAAAAAAGGATAAATAGTGAGTACAAAGATCAATATACATCTTCTAAACCTTAAGCACTTTTGGACAGTTTCGTCATTATGAATTTATATTACAGCCAACTTATTTTTAATAATGTTTTTTTAATCAATTATATATTATGTGATTCAATCACCTTATAGAATTTCCAATTTTATACTCTCAACTTAATTAACAATTTTTTTTATCAATTTTATATGTGCTTGAATAAATTTTTATCTCCACTTATTATTGCATTATATTCTATGGATAGTTTTTTTTATCTCTACTCATTATTACATTATATTGTAATATTTAATTATGCTATGATTATCAATTTCAATATCTAGATCTAAGATAGATATCCATATTGTTGCGTACAACTATTTTAATATTCTAATATTATTGCATATATCATGATATTTTGGAAACATATTTTTATTTCTATCTTTTTTATATCATACTATTTTAAATTTTTAGTTTTATCTATATCTATACTTTGTGAGCCCTATATATGATTAATTGACACACAATTTTTTTTATCAATAAATGCAATATAGTTTTTCAAATATCATAATTATATTAAAATAGAAATATTTTTATATCACGTTAAAATTAATATGAGCCTAAGTAAGAAATATTAATATTTAATATTATATAGTTGTCAACTTATGTAAAAATTATTTTAATATTATTTTTATTTTGGGATATTATAATTTTTAATGTGGCCCGGGTCATGAATGTTGGATTACAAAGTACGTGATCTTGCACATATTCTAACTACTTTTAATAACAAGATCATATCATTATTTTTTATTTTTATATTCTATTTATATCAAATTGATTATGTATTTATATATTAATTATATATTACAAAATAATTTAATGTTTTATTGTCCTATTACAATTGAAATTGATATGAATTATTACTATTGATTTGTTTTAGTTTAATCCTAATAGTTGTTCTTATTATTATAATTGTTGTTATTATAGTATTAAACTATATGTAAATTTTCTAAATGAATACTTTTTCTTCCGGTTGAGTAATGGATTTTTTAATATTAATTTCTATCTTTACACATAAAACATACTAACTTAATATATTATAGTAAAATAGATAAGTTTTGTATCCATAAATATGATAAATATAAAATTATTTTTATATAATTTTCTTATCTATATGCATATTTTAATTATATATTATTAATATTGAGTTTCTATCCTTAAGTATGACAAATATAAAATAGTAATCTGATTTCCCAACTACCCTTTTTTAATTTAATATCTCATAATATTTAATTATAATATATCTAAATAAAATAGATAACTTTTATATCTATAAGTATGAAATATGGACCATATTATTGGTTTTAAATATTAAATTTTTAGATTATTTTAAATTAACTTTTTACTCAAAAATATAATAAATTTTTCAATCAGTATGAATCATATCTTTAATCATGTATTATTATATTAATTTTTGGATTTTTATATTAATTTTTTATTTTAAATATGACATTGACAACATATTTAATAAATATTGATCATATTTCCGTATTACTTTCGGATTTTTAAATATTATTATTTTATACATAAGAATGACAAGACAACTTTTTTAATTTCTATCAATATTAAGTTTATATCCATTAGTATGACAAATATAAAATAGTAATTTAATATCCCAACTCCCTTTTTTAATATAATACCCCATAATAAAATAATTTTAATATCTCTAAATAAAATAGATAACTTTTATATCCATGAGTATGAAATATGAACCATATTATAAAATATGGGTTTTCAATATTAAATATTCAGATTCTTTTCATATTATAAAATACGGGTTTTCAATAAAATAGATAAAATTATAATTAATATGAACCATATTTTTCATATTAATTTCCGTTTTTTCAATATTAATTTTTTATACATAAGAATGACACCTCTTTAAATTTCTTCCTTAAATATGCTGGATTTTATATTTTATTTTTTTCTATAAATATGACAGTTAAATGTAATACTGTCATCAAATTTTAATGTCTTAGTCATCATATATTTAGTTTTGAAGTTTATAATACTATCCTATCCATAACTATGACAACTTTTTTAATTAATATGGACCATTTTTTATAGTAGATTTTATATTAAATTTTAGATTTTCGTATATTAATTTTCTATTTATAAGTATGACAACTTTCTAAATTTTATAGGCATATGCATGTTGATTTTTTATACTAATTTTCTATTAATAAGTATGACAACTTTTTAATTAATGTTGATATAGATATGTTGTGTGTTGCAATATATTAAATCTCTATTCATAAGTATGTTAATTTTTTTATATTACGAATTCCTTAATAAATAAATAAAAATGATTGATTCCTTAGTTTAAACAAGTTAATCGGGTCAGTTCAATCGAGTTTAGGTTCGGTCATTTCGGGTTCGAGTTGTGTACGGATTTGTGTCGCTAAATTTACGGGTTGATTGGTCAATTCATTGCGGTTTTTGTGCGGGTTCAAGTCAACCATACGAGTTAAGAGAATCAACCTTTTTATGATTATTACATAAATATTACAAATAGCATTTTAAGAATAAGATAATAGTTTTATACATGTTAATAATAATATATATTATTATAATTAAAAAATTACAAATATGTAATATTTAATTTAATTATTTTTAATATTTTTTTATTATATAAATTATAATAACTATTATATTTAAATTAACATATTACAATTTTTATTTTAAAAAGTTCTCGGGCAAGGCCCGGGTCATCAACTAGTTTGATTGTAAAGTTAAGTATATATTAGTGAGATATATTGGATCACAAGTGTAATTTTGTTTTTGTTGTACATTGGTTCACCAGAGCTTCTTTTTTGCTACCTCCAGTTCGATCCGGGTCTCGCACCTGGCTTTGGCGGGTGAGAGGGTGAGTCTCTCAAAGAGAATTTTTTACATCCATTGGAGTTGAATCCCAAACATCGTGAATGTGGAGCAAGCCGCTTACCATTTGAGCCAACTCCTTTTAGTGGATCACAAGTGTAATTTTAGACAAAACATTGACAAATTGACTCCTATGAGCTAAAATCAATTCGTAATGAACTATTCTTCCTAACGTTGATTAATAATAACGGTTTTTCTAAATTATGTCTTTAGGACATAAGTTAAGTATTCTTATTTTAGAAATTAAAACTCTATTTGAAAATACATAAATTCTATTAAATAAAATAAAATTATCCTATATAATATTTTACAAACTAACAAATTATTTATATTTCAAGGGTCTCAAACTATGCCCTAAAAATCATAATAATAAAAATGTTTTAAAAGAAAATTACAAAGTTCGAGTTTAATCCTTTTTTTAAGTACACTTTATCCTTTAGTGGGGGGCTCACCTAACATGGGATAATGGGGCACGCATTCATCATATCAAAGAAATACAAACATTAGATTGTTACTACTTTTTTAAGTTAAAGATTTTTTTCCATTTTTGAGGCTAGAGTTTAAGCTTACAAACTTTACAATAAAAACAATTGAATTAAAACATATGGCATAATAGGAAAAAATATAATAAATTAAAGTTGAGTAAAGAGGGGCAATTTCTACGATTTAGGGATCGTGGGACCCACAATACGCGTTTTGTCGATGCCCAAAAGTCGTATCATTCACATGCATGAAACACACACATTAGGAAAAAGCAAAAAAAAAGAGAGAATTTCATAAAGAGACCATTACTATTACATAATTACAAAATCTAGCACTAACTTTTTTTCCTGGTAAAAAAGTAACACTTTAATAAGCAAAGCAATGTTACAACACCTCAACTTGGGCACAGACAAAGTGTGTACTAATCTCTTCTAAATCAGCTAATAAAACAACATCTCATTAATGACTGATTTAATACAATAATTAAGTCTCTTGACCATTAGAGTCAAATTAAGAAATTGGAGTGGCAGCTAATCCAAGCCATGAATTGTTCTCTTCAACCTTCATTGGCACATCTCCTCCCTTGCTTGTGGTGTATGGTGCCTTGGCTTTAATCCTGCAAATCAAGAAATCTGATCAGATCAAAGCTTGAACAATAAGGGCCCGTTTGGTATCCATATCAGGATATCTGATATGTGTTGTTTGGTTTATAGGGACATCGATATCGGTTGATATAAAGTGTTATAACCCGAGCAATTGGCATATCAAATATATCACTCATACCTATACCATATCCGATATCACTCATATCAATATCAGAAAGTGATCCATAAAGGGCTTCAAGATCTGTATCATAAAATTAGTTTGTTTCCATGATTGATTAGGAATTTATACCTGTCTTTCCTCTTCTCAAGGAACCGATGCAGAGAGGCTTTCCTCGCAATCGGAAGATCTGCAACAATTGGTGTGTTGTTGGTGGTTTGTTGAGCAGATTCTTGGATCTGTTGATTGAACTCATTCATGTTGTTCTTGGCGTTTGATTTCTGAGAGACGCCGCCTTTGTTGGCAAACTCCATGATCTCCTTTGCTCTGTGCGCTGGAAAATCATTCACAACAATCACTTGACCAGCATAGAATATGGTCAGCTGTGAAGATTGATGAGATTCACTGCAAAAATCAAAAACAAAATCATTTTAGTTTAATTCCTCCAGCAGAAACCACTAAGAACTGAACTAAACTCAATTTGTTAGATCAAACTCCACTCTACTCACCTAGATTGAGAACCAAAGCTAGTCTGTTGAGGAAACAGATCCATCTCCTTCTCACTTGAGTTCTTGTTTACCGGGAACAAGTTCATCGTTGTGGGACGAAACGCGTCGTTTTGACCTGCAACTCAGAACATCAGATTTTCGTGCTACATATCGAAAATTCTAGAATCACTATTTTCGTTCCAATTTCCCCCCTAGTTCATAGCAAAGTTCTACACCAATTTCCAGCAAATTGAACCATAAACACAGCAAAATCAACCACCACAAGGTTCAAATTTCCATTAAATTGAACAAATTCTATCAGATCGAAGACAAACTCAACAAGCACATCACGAGATTGGACTTCACTTTCATCGAATCGAAATCAAACCAAATTCGAAATTGAAAACGAACTCGAAACAAAACAACAACGAAATCCGTATACCATACCTTGCTCGTCGGAGTTACTGAACCTCCCAAGGCTAAAATCTCCGATCGCCTTCTTCTCCTTCACATACTGACTCAGCAGATTAACCGTCTGCGAGAACGCCGATCTGTGGTTGCCGGAAACCTTGCCGGAAGCGGACGAATTCATCATTCAAATCTTTTCTTTCTCGATATGTAAACGAAGAATCCGATTGATTTCTACGCAGAGGGGAGCACGAGATTTCGTGAGTGTTTTGCTTTTTTCTTCTTTCTTTCTTTCTGTTCAGGCACGAGGAATAAATAAGAACTTGTGAAGCGGTGAGAAGTTGTGGGGGATTCTTCTTCCCCACCACGAAATTAAATTTACGAATATTTTAATTTAATTGACTTTTTAAGAAATTGTTTTATATTTTATGGAGTAGGTAGCTATCAGTAGCTAGCCACAATAGTTTGTCTTCCCAGAACATGAAAATCACGTGTAGAAATTTTCGAAACCGATTTTTAAAAGGATTATTATCGGGAATAAAAAAAAATAATTTGTTGGAGGTTGCCGTTACCGCTGGTTTACTTTCCGTTATCTTTGACGGAAAAGGAGTACGGGAGTGTATAGACGTGTCGACCAATTAAATGAAGGATTATTAGCGTCAAGTAGTAACGTACTAACGTATGCCAAATCCGACTTTGTTAGATGTGTGTGTTGCTTTAAAAATAAATATAAACTCCTAGATAATACTATGTTTATCGGAATAAAAAATTCTTATATTATAAAAATAAAAAATGATTTTTTTTTGTATATATATAGTATTTGATTATTTTTCTTATTGTCAATTGATTTTAAAATAGAGATTTATATGTATGTGTGTGTTAAGATGCGTATAAACAAACGTTTAAACCTCTCGTATTATACATTTGTCCACCATACTTCAACAATTTCTAATGTGTTAATATGTTTTGACAAATCAATGTATTTAAAAGGCAAGTGAATGGTCGAATTTCTCTTTGGTTAGGGTATGACCAATAAATACTCTATTATTTTTTCTAAAAAATCTCAAAAATTTTAAATTTTTTATATTCCAATTCCGACAAATTCTCTATTTTGAAGAATCATGTTTACATTATTTTTATGTTTATTTATATATAATATTATAAAATCTAATTTAACCGATTAGAAGAAGACTTGATTACCATATATATTTAATGCATCTCCCAAATGATTTTGAAGAATTCCCTAAAAGTAAGGAAAACTAGCTATATTTTACAAACTCTATCCATTTTAGAGAAATAGATGCACAAATTATTAAACTTAAAACACGCAATAAAATCTCCAAATTTATCATTTTTAAGAAAATACACATATTGTTGGAGATGCTCTTATACAACATAAAACCAAATATATTTGGTATTACCAAATATATCTCGGTTCTCTAAATTTATCAAAATTGTTTGTCACTACAAAATTTTAACTTATGATTAAAAAAACTTACTATAGGATTTTGTATAGTTGCTACTTATATTTTTTTCATGTTGAGCTATAGAATTTTCTATGAAAAAAGCCAATAAATTATAGTCATGTAAGTATGTGGAAAACACTTGTAATCTAATATCTTAATTATTCATTTGTATAATTAATAAGTTAACAAAATCTCTTAATTAAAGAAAATCAAAAGTATGTAAGAACCTTGTTTAGGATAACTTTTTTTTGGATAATAGGAGACATTATATCATTATAATAAAAGAAGTGGGTTTTAAATTTGGGATCTCGAGATGTCATTTTTAGAAGATGAAATGTTTAATATATAACCACGTGTTTACTTTTTTATTGATAATTGGTTTTAAGATGAAATTTTAATAGATTTATATGCGAAACCTAATACATATATATATACATATAAATAAATATGTGAACCCTCGCGTTATATACTAACTATCGAAATTTAACATGGTATCAGATTAGTTCAATCTTAAGTCCCGACCTCCTAGTCTATTAATAGGTTAGTATAAAAACATGACGTTAAATGTAACTTATATATCTTAGAGCCAAACATTTACACTTGGGTTATATGCCTCAAACTCAAATACATGTAAATTGTGCCTACCGACACTATAACTTAAAAAAAAAACTTGTGCCTTGTGTGTTTTTCTATTTATAGCTTCCACACCTATAAGGCTATAAGTAAATCTGTGGGTTTTCCACCATGTAAATTGTGGGCTATATCGTCACGATATATTTTGGGTAACGTGATACTTATCAATAATTGAATTCTAAGGGAAGTTTATTGTTTGACGAAAACGTCTGTCTATCTATAAGGCTACACATCAATGTGAAAAAGATTTGCAAGATTACCTTAGGGTTGAGTTATTTTTCACCGACAAAAACATGAAGTTAATCTCTATGCATGTGTTAAATTTCGGCTGGGTAATATGACGTGGGTACACACGTCGGTTTATGCGCATAAGCGCGTTCGGCCCAACATACAAATCCATGGGGTTTCATTCTAAAACCAATTGACAACATGCCTTAAGGCTGGCTAGCACATTAGACCAGGAATCCGAACCCAGATCGAACAGACTTTGATACCATGTTAGATTCCGGGGACCGAAATAAACGGGTGACATGTCGGGAAATTTTACTACTTAGCATATAAAGTCGGGATCCACTTTCTAACCCAAAAGCCTAAGCCATTGGGTTGGGTTTCACTCTCCTTTATATGCATTAGCTTCTCATTCTGTTCTAGCCATACACCCAAACCAAATTTATACCAGGAAAACTAGACCCGGACCGAACCCGCTTTGATACCATGTTAAATTCCGGCGGGCTAATATGACGCGGGGGTACACACGTCGGTTCATATGCATAAGCGCGTTCGGCCCAACACACAAGCTCATGGGTTTCCATCCTAAAACCAATTGGCAATATGACGAGTAACCCATAGATTTATATGGTGAGCAAGTTTTATCATAAATCCTGATGTGGGATAGTTTTTTATCTCAACACTATGTAATTCATTGATTTCAGTAAAACAAAAAAAATAAATCAACTAAAATTATAATGTAATAAAAAAAACTCAACAATTTGACCCACCCAACTAAACCCTACTTCACAAAAAAATAGAATCGACTATTCATTTACCTTTCAATTTTTGTAATCAAAATTGACCCAATTTATAATGATTGGATCACATTTAACCCGGCTTGTCTTGTTATTGAAATCTTACCTTCTTAAAAAAAATCTAGTTCGGGCCGAATTTCTTGAACCGGTTGAGACCAGACCGGATCAAGGAACATCTAATCGGGTCTCCGATCCAAAAAACTAGGAAGTTTGTATCCGGTCCAGTCCAGTCCTATTTCGGGCCGACTTTTTTATTATAATAAAAAAATTATTTATATAATAAAAATATATAATTATACAATCAAATCTATTTAAAAACTTACTTATTATGTGATATAATATATAATATATATTTTATATATTATACATATTTTTATAATTAATAATTTTTATTTAAAATAATATATTTATTACAAATAGTCAGGCCAAACCTGGGCCGAGACCGAACCGAGAAATTCTGGCCCAATCCTCGGTCTATTATTTTTGGAAAATCGATCTTGGTCCGGTCCGATTTTGGACGATGCCTTCCCCTTTCCTAAATAATGTAAGAAAATTATAATTATCATTTTTTATTAGTTTTTCTACCTTATACTTTACTATAAATTTTTTTTTATAATCAATAAATAAATCATTTCCATTGTAAAGGCATATTTTTTGGAATCCTCTCTCAACTCCATTTTGATAATGTCATAAATGAGTGACCCCATATATTGGCCACAAAACCTACCTCACATTCTCACCCCTAAATTAAGTATCATGTTTGTTTTCTGCTCAAACCCTAAAATATCATCTTGTCCTTGTATTTTGAGCAACATTATCCTTATTTATTCAGCAACATCTTATCCTTGTTGGTTGAGTTGATCTAGTATCAAAAAGTAGGATTTAGTTCCAGTGGAGTTGTAAAAAAACTCCATAGATAGAGTTGAGAAGATCCTGATCATTAAATAACAAATCAACGATTAAGATTGGATTCTTCTCTCTCCATATCAATTTATATTTAATTTTTTTTAATTTTTTCCCGACGGGTTCATTAATTTCTTATAGGATTTTAGTAACTCCACCCATAGAGTTACTTAACAACTCCACCGGAACAGCACCCCAAAAAGTAGAATACGTGTACCAAAATCACTATACATCGATCCAAAAATATTGTTACATATATAGAATGTTTTATTGTTAATGAAATTCGTCTATATATAGAAATATGACTAGTGAAATTGCATAAACCTAACGCGACAGTTCCCAAACCGACCCGCCCAATTGCTTACCCGACTAGGGAAGCACATGGGCGCGGGAACGGGGATGGAGAATGCGCCCCCATTTTCGTCTAATCTCTGACGGGGAGTGGACCAGGCGGGGAATACCTGTCAGAATAAACATATTAGAGGCTAGTTTAGTTAATTTTTTTTAAAATTAATTATTTTTCATATATTCAAAATATAATACGTGTTTTTATATCTTATATACTTTTTCATATAAATAATATAAAATAATTTATATTACTCCCTCTGTCCCATAATGTTTGTCCACATTGGGACGGAGAGAGTAATATATACCGGGGGAAATCAGAGTGGATAATACATTTTCCGTCCTTGACCGAAGATAAAAATTCATTTTCCATCCCCGGCCACTCCTTTACAGACAGGTCCATGTGGATCCCCGCCCCCACGGGTTTAATACTTAAATGTGTTGAGTCAATTATGAATTCCACATCGAGAATATAATGGATTCAAACCTAGCATATAAGATAAATGCATTACTCCTCATATTGCCAATTGTTTTTAGGGTGGAAACCCATTGTGTTTATGTGTTGGGCTTGGTATATGGGCCTATTCTGGGTTTCTCTCCCTAACAAGTGGTGTCAAAGCTGACGGTTCGGCGTGGGGCTGGTTGCACACCAAATTGAGACATAATTCCACCGTGTACGTCTTCCAACGGTTGTCAAAGTTGACGGTTCGGTGTGGGGTTGGTTGCACCAAATTGAGACATAATTCCACCGTGTACGTCTTCCAACGGGTTAGCCTTTGCCTCGTTGTGTGGTGATCTTAGTTCCAAGGGTGAGCAAGTGACACTCTTGCAAGTCAAAGTCAGTTCTTGGTGGGTTTAGTGTATAGTGGGTCCGAGCTTGTGAAGGTAAAAATTTGTTGTGTTAATTGTGAATTTCACATCGGAAATTTAAAAGATTCAATCCTAGAATATAAGATAAATGAATTAATTCTCATATTGCCAATTGATTTTAACACGAAATTTCTTTGAACTTATATTTTGAGTTTGATAGCTGGATCCATTTTTGGTTTCTCTCTAACAAAATGTGTATCTCTATACCCGGCCTGTCATATTAAGGATATGTTTGTTAAGTCACCAAAAAAACAAGTTGGAGTTGTAAAACTAGCTGAAGTTGTAAAACGAGTTGTAAAAGTAGTTGAAGTTTTAAAAATGTATATAAACATTGTTTGGTAATGTTCAACTAGTTTATTGTAGTAATTAATAATTTAAAATTTTATTTTATTATAGAGCTATTCTTATTTAGAAAATAATTATTTTTTTAATTCAAAAAACTACTAAAAACTAGGGCAAAAGCTTTAAAAAGTAGATTTGTCAAAAAACTAGTTTTACAATTAGTTGCTAGTTTTTATTTGTCAAACAAACAACGTTTATACGAGTTTCTGCAGCTAGTTAGAAAACTCCAACTAGTTTTTAGTACCTAACTAACACACCGTAAGACAAGTCACAAAATAGTGGGGCCCAACTACCAAACGCCGACGTCCCCTAACGCCGTTTGAATAATTTTGTGTTTTAGTTTTGTGGTGAAATGAATACTATCGTCGCACAAGTCACAAAAGTGCACGTTGTTGTTTCTTACATTGTTGGGAAAACGAGGGCTAGCTAGGAGGCCATAAAACCTTTCTTAATTAGAGGAATTGGTCACCCTCATAAGAGGTAGTTGAAGTGATGAATCGGTCACACCCTTAATCTTACATATGAGGCGTTAAAATTTCTTAAATACTCTTTCTGTTTCACAATAGATATTTATAGACAAATTTACACATATATTAAGGGGAAAAAGATCTCCCAAAATTACCCCTATGACCCTATTAAATAATACACATTGAAAAAAGTGTATAAGATTAATGTGATATAATTATTAGGGGTATAAATGAAAAGCAATTGACAAAATTCTTATATAGACATGTATTGTAAAACAAGAAAAAAAGCATTTATGAACATCCATTGTGAAACGGAGGGAGTATTTGTTTAAGAGTTTGAATTTTAACTTTTTTTAATGGTAGATAACTATGCATATATGGAGAGACTGAATTGGGAGGATCACCTCTATTTAAAATCTATGTAATATTATTGTCTCATATGGAATGACCTAATAATAGGAGATATAGAGAATGTTAAAAAAAAATAGATTTGATATCTGTATTCACCCCTTTATTTGGGCGAAAACCCAACTTTTACCATTCTTTCTAGTTAGGTTTGAATTTTCTTAACGCCATATATATGGAGAGAGTGAATTGGAAAGTTCGCCTCAATGGTAGATAACTATGCATATATGAAGAGACTGTGCATATATGGAGAGACTGAATTGGGAGGATCACCTCTATTTAAAATCTATGTAATATTAATGTCTCATATGGAATGGCCTAATAATAGGAGGTATAGAGAATGTTAAAAAAAATTAGATTTGATATCTGTATTCGCCCCTTTATTTGGGCGAAAACCCAACTTTTACCATTCTTTCTAGGTTTGAATTTTCTTAACGCCATATATATGGAGAGAGTGAATTGGGAAGTTCGCCTCCATTAAAAACCTTTGTAGTATTAAGTGCTTGTTTGGTATTCATATCTAAGATACGAGATATCAAATATCGGTATTAATATGGATATTAAGATATGTGTATGAGTGATATGAAGATATCGGATATAGGTATATGTATGAGAGATATCTTTAATGTAGCAATTTTCATGAGTATATCAAAATAACACTCTGATATCAACTTGATATCACTATGATATGATATCCTTATATACCAAACAACATATATCAAATTTGATATCGATATCAAAATATACCACAAGATATGGGTATCAATATCAGTCATATCCAATCTGATAAATATCTTCATATGGCCATAAATATCAAACGGGTCCTAATGTCCCATATGGAATGGCCTATTAATTAGTAGAAGTCATGAAACATTTTAGGAGGTTTCTGATTCGATCTCTGTACCTGCCGCTCCGTTCACTCAGGTGAAAAACCGAGTTCACCATCCTTTCTTTCACTAACTAGGTCTAGTGAACGCAAATCCATTTATCTAATTTGTGATTTTTGCCTACTGGGTCACGACTCACGATAGCTTAAGCTCTGCACTGAAGGTGGATTCTCCTTGATAAAAAAACGACTGTTGTAGTATTTTTATTTGATCCGAACATAGAGCGACACTATCTATTAAGTTCAGCGGGGTTCTATCCTAAAATCAACTGAGACTGAGTTATATATTAGTCCAATTTACTACCAACTTTCAGATGTGAAATAGACATATTCTAACCCTATCCGATCGAAAAGAGACCGAGAGAGATATAAAAAAAAATATTAAAAAAAAATAAAAAGGTGGGTGAAGTCGATCGCTACAAAAACAGCAAACTAAATACAAGTAGGCAAAGGGAAGCAAAAAAGGAATTAGAAGTCTTTGCAAAGGCAAGTGCACGTTGTTGTTGGGAACAGGTCACATAGTTCATGCATGTGGGGGGGCATGGGGCCCGCTGTTTCCGCGTGAAGAGGTGGGCCCCAGGTGTGTTTTTTCCGTGGACGCCCACATCCAATTGCGCCTCCTTGCGATTGATCACTGTCGCTACACGTGGAAGAATCTTAGCGGTTGATTACTGCAGCTGTTGCGAGACCATCGGATTTCTCTGGAATTGGAGTAAAATGTTTGGATGGGGGGTGGCTAGGGTTCCAAATTTGATATAGATCGGGTACGTAATTAATTAATTCAACATGTCGGGCTCACCCACGTTATTTTTGAAATTAATGAGCATACCCCATCTCAATGTGTGATACACGGGCCAAATTGTATATATACAAAATACTTTTTCAATCTCGTTTGTTTTTATATCTGGAATGGGGATGTGTTAAGAAATTGGGATAAATTCGAAATGGATCATGCCTTAACTTTGACATATGTATAAAATAAAATGTATCATGTTGGGATGGTAATTACTCATTTCCATTCATGATATACAATCAAACACTAGAATCGGTTTTGGCGATTCCAAGCCCGATTTTTTATAGTTGCAATACAAACAAATGAGTCTTTATAGTTTTTTGTAAAATAAATAAATTAGATGAGAAAATTAAGAATATTTTTAATTTTAAGGGGAAATATCACATGAGAATGGGCGCTCCCGAGAAAAATTAGTACAAATTTCGTCTGTTCTTAAAAAAAATTGACGTTCCATATTAGACTTTTTATTAAAAAGGGTAAAAAATGATATGTATGTTTTTTTCCATAATTATTCGCGTATTTTTCAAAAAAATCCGTGTTTGAGGAACACGTGTTGCTTGCGAATCGTTTATGCCTTGTTGTATGTGCATCGATTTTTTGATTTACATGTGTACAAATATAATACTTAGCTAGTTTTAATGCACATATCGTTATATGTAAAATAAGATAAACTTTATGGTTATTTTTAATGTACCACTGACACTTCTATTAGTAATTTAAAGTTTATTAGAAATCTTTAAAGACCCAATACTCAAACCTAAACCTATTGATAACTTTGTAAGAGACCTTGAGTCTCCCTGCTCTCGCACTTCCATTGCGAGCGCTGGAGCGAAGAAAGCTTGCTAAGTGGGCAAAACCCAAGAGGGATTACATTCGGTTGAATCTTGATGGTGCGGTGTGTGTAGATGGCGTGGCTTCATTCGGGTTCATCCTCAGAGACTCTAGTGGCTCCCCCATCCATTTTGACGGAGGATTGATTTGTCGGCAGTTTGTTTTGATCTCCAAGACCATCGCCTTGCGCCAGGGACTTCTTGAGGTCATTCGCCATGGCATTGCCCAGATCCAAATTGAAGGCGATAATTTGCAGGTAGTCAGGATCGTTCTTGGTAACTGACGTTGCCCGTGTGAGATTGAGCTGTTGCGTTCGGACATCCACTGCTTGTTAGCCCGATTCCCGAATTAGTGTATTACTCATGTCTATCGTGAGTGCAATGTTGTGACAAACTTCATCGCTAGATCCTTCAGACATGTCTCCTCCATCTCGCTTGTAGTTGACTCGGGTTTTCTTACCCTCATCCGTCAGAATGATTTAGAACGACCACTATATTGTCAGTGGCCACCTAATCACTTTCCTTAGGGAAAAAACCTATTGATAACTTTTTAATTCGCAATACAAATTTACTAATGGACTATGCTACTTTTCTTTGTTATTTTTATCAAGCTTCTTAGCTTGATACTGAAAATATTAAAGACGCAAGGACGAGCTATCTTGTGGTTAGGCATGGACGGGAGTGCGGCCCGGACCGGCCCATAAAAGGGGGCCAAAATGGCCCGGGCCGACAAGTTTGCGGGCCATCTGGACTAAACTCACCCGGGCCATGGGCCGGTCCCGGGTTGGGGGAAATGAGCCCAACTCGGTTTTTTTAGTTGATTTAAAAAAAAAGGGAGCCTTCCTGAAGCTGCCAGGCCCGGCTCGAGGACAAGCCCGCTTCAGCCTGGTGGTATATCGAGCCGGTCTTGGGTCCGAATTCCCTGGCCCGGCCCGGGATCGGCCCAGCGCGACCCGTGTCCATGCCTACTTGTGGTTGTGGTGCTAGTACTTTTTATAAGGTTCGTCCCCTTTCAACTGAGTATTTGTTTTGTGATGCAAAATTAACTGACATACAACTATTCTAACTAGATCCATCAATCGGGTAGGTCAGGTCAGGTTCGAGTCATTTCAAGTTCGGGTTGATTCGGTTCGGGTCGTAATGGGTCACAATCAAATCGGGTCGGGTCGTTGCGGGTTTTCGAGCGGGTCGGGTCGACCCAACAGATCAAGAAAATCGAATTTTTTACAATTATTAAAATATTGTTTTATTTAGATAGTAATATTTAATGATATTCTATTATTTTTATATATTTTAATAATAAAATATATTATAATTTTGATAATTTTATATATTTTAATAATAAAATATATTATATTTTTATATATTATAATTTGTTGGGTCAACCCAACAAAATTTCGGGTTTCAACCCAATGGGTTTCATGTCTATCGTGTTCGTTTTATTTTGAATTTTGGGTTTAAATATTTGGGATTTTACCCTAAAATTTTCCTGCGATTCGGAGCAAGTTTGCGAGTTGGGTTAATTTTTAATAGCTCTAATTCTAATCTAGAAATAAAAAGTAATTGTTTTGGACGCGTTATCATTTTATAGTGGGTTATGTCCATGTATCTTCAAATATGTTTTGTGCACCTTTTGAACAATATGATTTTTATCCTTTTATTTAAACAGAGCGGAAGTACAAAATTGAAAGCCATCGCCAAGAAAAGAGGCTGAAGAACAAAGAAACACGACATGCTTTAGAAGATCAAGTAAGAAAGCACTTTAGGTAAACACTTCAATAGGGACAATACAACACAATTTGAATTATAAATAATGAACTTAAAAAGACTTTGCCCATATTGAAAAAGACTTAAAAACAAACAATGCATTATAAGTTTGAAGTTCAGTGGTCTAATAATGACGTGGGAGTTCATATATCCGTTCATGCACATAAGCGTGTTATGGGCCTAACATACAAGCCCGTGAAATTCCATCGTAAAACTAATTGATAATAGGAGTAACCTAAAGACTTATATGTTAGACAATTATCTTTTATATTTTAGATGTGAAAAATTATTTGTCTCCACACACCCTCTCAAATGCAATTGCCTGACCTCGCAATTACGTCAGTTGCAACTTGACGCCATGCCTTTTAGGCCGACCAGCCCAATATTAGACCACGGATCGAAACCTAGATTCAACAGACTTTAATACCATGTTAGGTTTAGAAAAAATCCCATTAGGGTTGTCTTTCTCGTTAGATAGAATATATAAGGATTACAAAGACTTGCTCCCTAAGGCATACAAATATTAATTATATGCATAATTATTATTCTATCTATTAACACCTACTAAATTATGATTGTTGGAAATTATTTTATGAAATAAAATAAAGTTTATAAGTGAATGAGAAATGTCTGGTCGATTAGGATTACAAGACATTAAGATTGGGCTTGACCCATTTGGATGACTGAAAATAAGACGTGAAGGGTTTGATTAGACCTGGGTCCGGTTCCGGAACTGGCGGTTCAGGTTCCGGAACTGGCGGTTCAGGTTCCGGAACTGGCGGTTCAGGTTCCGGAACTGGCGGTTCAGGTTCCCGAACTGGCGGTTCCGGTTCCTCGGAACCATGGAACCGGCCTTGGCCCGGTTCCGGTCCGGTTCCGGGCGATTCCGAGGCCGGTTCCTCCCGGTTCCGATCCGAAACCGGAAATAATAATAAAAAACTTAATTTTTTACCTTCGAACGAACACCGCGGTCGCGGTTACCCAAACCGCGGTCGCGGTTTGGTTATTTTTTATTTTTTCCACCCAGTTCGGAACCGGCGATTTCGGAACCGCCGGTTCACCGGTTTCCGGGGGGCCAAACTGGAATCGAAACCGTGGGGGAACCGGACCCGCCGGTTCATAAACCGGAACCGACGGTTCGCCAGTTTGGCCGAACCGTGACCCAGGTCTAAGTTTGATTCTCTAATCAGTTGAAAAACAAACCATGTTTCCCTTTGTTTTATTAAAAATAACTATTTTTTTACAGATAAAAAAGATGTAAGAAAAAAGAGGATTGGGCCTGGAAGGCCCATTTGGATCAGGCCCATAAGTTATCATCACATGCAAAGGATTGGGCCTAGAAGACCCAATTGGATCAAGCAGATAAGTCCTCGTCTATTTTTTAAATTTCAACTTCTGAATTTCATGATCCCGCTATTCCCTCTTGCCTAAATTGACATGTTGTGATATTTTGAAAATTGAATGCTCTCCCACTATGATCGACATCTGCCTCTATAATTTGAAATCAATTCATCGGTGTTTGGTATTATATTTTGTAATTTTGTTGAATTGCATAATTTATTTGCCTTAATTCTATAATTGATTAGGATTTTCAAGATTAATAACAAAGAAAAGTAATCTATGTATATATATAAAAGACGCAAGGAATAAGGCCACCACGTTGCGCCACCTAGGATTTTCCTACGTGTCGTTCCCACGTTAAGCCACCTAGGATTTTGCTACATAGGATTTTTTATTTTGAAAATTTATATATGTTGATATTATTTTAGGATAATATAGAAATAGTATAAATTAATTAAGGAAAAATTCTATCTAAAATAAAGTTGTTATCTATTATATATTAGGAATTAGGATAGATCTAAAAGATTTTATCTAAAATTAAAATAAATTATAGAAAATTAGATATTATATATTAACATAGATATATTAATTTAGTTTTTCCAAAAACTTCTATCTATTTATATGAAAAAAATTAAATTCGAAATTTACTTAAAATTAAAGAAAATTATTTTATCTTTATTTTGATATCTATTTATGTAAAAGATTTATCTTAAATAAATTTTTAATAAAAATAGAACTTTTAATCTAGATAATTACTTGCCTAAATTGGCTTTTGATAAAAAAAATTTACGTTATCTTTTCCTTAATTTTATTTTTGAATTATTTATGTAAATATAAATGATTTTCTTATCATTAAAATATTCATTCTTTATTTATATTTTTTTTTATCATTTCTTATTAAATATATTTTTAATTTTTAATCAAATTTTATCAAGAGTTGAATTTATAAAAAAAATTACAAGAATTTAGATTATTTTTACCTTTTTATATTTTTTGTAAAAGATTTTAAAATTAAATGATTCTAATTCAAATATTTTTTATTTATATTTTGCATAAATTAATTATCATTAAGCCATCAAAATTATAGTGGGCTTACCTTAATAATTTTGGCCCCGTTTCGATCACATGACACCAATTATAAAATTTTATATAATTTTTTTCTAATAAATAAGTTTTTTATATTATATTAAAATCATATTCATTAAATAAATTAAGTATTAAATTCATATAGTCGTGCATGGCACGACGGGTATGACTAGTATTATTTCAAAATTAAGTTAATGATTTTCTTCTTATTTATATTGTTTTTCCTTCTCAATTTACATTCTCTATCTAATTAAGGGAACCTAATCATAGAAAACCCCATATGTATATAATTGTTTATGAATTTGAAATTTATATCGGATTTTCTAACCTAGAATCCAAAAGTATAAGATAAACATCTTATATTGGAAAGATTTTACGTGAAAAAGCATACTCTAATATTGAGACTGCACTATTTTTTTATACCAAATTACCAAGTGTATAACGTTTTTTTACTAATTGTGCAAATATTTGTAAAAAAAAAAATTGTGTTATGTTATGTGTAACTTTTTCTTACTAAGTGTACAACATTTTTCTAACCGAGTGTGCGACATTTTCATATTAAGTGTGTATCATTTTCATCATGTAAAGCCCAATTTTTTTTTAAAAAAATCGGTTATGCTAAATGTTGCGAACTTTTGCCAACAATTGATTATTTTAGGCTATTAATTCATTGAGATGGGACGAACCTCACACATTCTCATTTATCTCGTGTATGTATATTCTCGAGGGATGCAAATCTATAATTATATTTATTATATATAATTTTTTAAAAAGAAATCTATGTTATGTGAGAAATATATATTCATATAAAAATTCTTAAAAATCTCGTGTATGTATATAACATTTTTGTACTAATTGTGTAAATTTTCGTAAAGAAATTCCGTATTATGTGTAACTTTTTCTTCTACAACATTTTCATATTAAGTGTATATCATTTTCGATATATAATACCTGATTCTTTTTTTAAAAAATCAATTATGCTAAATATTGCGAACTTTTGCCAACAATTGATTATTTTAGGCCATTAATTTATTGGGATGGGACGAACCTCACACATTCTCATTTTTCTCGTGTATGTATATTCTTGAGGGATGCAAATCTCTAATTATATTTACTATATATAATTTTTTAAAAAGAAATCTATGTTATGTGAGATATATTCATAAAAATCTCGTGTATGTACATAATATTTTTTTATCTTAATTGCGTAAATCTTCATAAAGAAATTATTCGTTACGTGTAACTTTTTCTTCTGCAACATTTTCATATTGAGTATATCATTTTCAATATATAATACCTGATTTTTTAAAATCAATTATGCTAATTGTTAAATGTTCCAAACTTTTCCAAACAATTGATTTTTTTAGGCCGTTAATTTTTTGAGATCGGACAAACCTCACACATTCTCATTTCTCTCGTGTATGTATATTCTCAAGGGATGCAAATCTATAATTATATTTACGATATAGTATTTAAAAAAATCTAGGAGTATTATATATCTGTTTTAAATATTATTCTTTCAATTTATTTATTTACATAATTTTTTAATAAGAAATCTATACGTTATATTCACCGTACATGACTATTAAAAAAACCATTTGTAAATTCCCTTCATAATTATTTCATGTATGGTATTGGTGATTAGAAAACCAAACGAGGCAAAAACTTAAAAAAAAAAAAGAATTTCGATGGTGTAATTTTGTATTTATATTCATATATATTTTTAAAAATTCACTATTTCTTCCCAACACCTCCTCTCTCTCCCTGAGAGCCCTCTTTCTCTCTCCCTCTCACCTACTTTCAGAATACCACCGTGCTGATCACATCAACACCAGCCATGGAGTTTTTCCTCGGGCGTTGAAATCGTGTGCGTTGATCGGTTGAGAGGTGTTCATTTCAACTCACACACCTCTCCTCTCTCTTTCTTCTCTCCCTTTAACTAACATTCAATTTCCGTGCTCCGCAAAAACCACACACACAAACCAGAGAGAATTCTAGAAACAGAAATCGGAATTAATAATGCGGCCATCTCCGGCGAGAAGCAGCTCCTCGAAAAGGTCATCACAGTACCGGCGATCGTTCGATCTCCCTTCCGACGACGAGTTATCGGCCATGGAGGCGGCCGCCGATCGCCAAACCGACGGCGGCATGCTCCCTCTCTTCCTCAGCAACCTCAGAACCACCGCCGCGGTTTCCGCGCCGTCGAGCGTCGATTGGGACAGCCAGGACCTCGTGGAGGTGGAGTTCGAGGTCGACGACAGCAACATTGTCCTCCGGAGCGTCACGCCGACGTCCGGCAGCCGTAGCGCCGCCGGATTCGCCGGATCGCTCGCGAGGAGCCTCTCGTCGGCGTCTAACAGGATCCGCGAGAGCTTCCGGCTGAAGAAATCGGCGTCGTCGACGTCGATTTCGTCGGCGGAGACGCCGACGGTGACCGTGGAGCAGCCGAGCATCACGAACCGCGACCGGCTTCGAATCGCCGGTCAGCTGAACCGGAACCGGTCTTGCGCGCAGCGCGCTTTGAAAGGACTCCGGTTCATCAGCCAGGCTACTGGTTCTGGCTCTTGGGGCGAGGTGGAGGCGCGGTTCGATAAGCTCGCCAAGTCCGGCCTCGTAGCGAGAGAAGACTTCGGTGAATGCATAGGTGCGTGCTCCGATTACTCGAATTAGTGTTTCAATCTCCGTCAATTTGGTGGATATTCAACTAATTCGAGTCAATTGCATGTTCTAATCGGTTCTAGAATGTTCAATTTCTCAATGATTAAGCGAATAATTAATTAGGTTAGAAAAACTATGGTAAGGGATGGTGGATTCGAAGGAGTTTGCAGAAGGGATGTTCGACGCGCTTGCGAGGAGGAAGAGGCAGAGAATCACGAAGATTTCGAAGGAGGAGATGTACGATTTCTGGACGCAACTTACGGACCAGAGCTTCGACGCTCGCCTTCAAATTTTCTTCGACATGTACGTTCAATTCTTCCTCTGTTCGTTTTTAATTTATGCATATGATCATTTGGGGGTTGCAATCGATCGATATGTTCAATGGAGAAGGAGACTAGAAGTGGAGTAGAGTAATTGAGAAGCTGAATTTCGAATTTGACAATTACGAGGGCGCTGAGCGCCATTAATTGCCGATTTGACCCCACCAACTTTTGATTCATCTTTCTTTGCGTTTCTGTTGCTTGTGATTTTGGGTGAAGAATATGGTGGACAGAAACTGCGTTGGAAGGTTGTGAGTGTTTTCTTGAAAATGGAAAGTGTGGTAGGATTATAGGTCATGTGTAGTTGGGGTATTAGGGGTAAACAGGTAAAATATTCTAACAAACGTCCTGGCATCTAACTCAAATTTAGAGATTGAACCACTTGCATAGTTGAAGGGAATCAGTGGTTTCTGATCGTGGAAAATGCATGCACTACCAAAGTTGAATTAGTTATGCAAGGATGAGGAATGAGCATTCGGTTTTATTGGATTAATGATTTAGAGTTTTTTTTTTTTTTCATTTTTTGGTAAGTAAATAGTTATTTGATCAAGATGAACTCATGAGCTTATTGGTGAGTTTTTATTTTTTTTGGGTGATGTGGGACGAGACAGGGTGGATAAGAATGGAGACGGAAGAATCACCACAGACGAGGTTCAGGAGGTAATAGTTTTTCTCTTAACTTTTTGGGCGAGACATTTTTTTTCTCGTTGTTGTTGAAGAATTACAATTAATCAGCACATTCAACTATAGATTCTGAGGCCTTATCATATGTAAAATTTTAGTCATAACAGAGCAAAATAGTCTTACCACCTTTGATCAAATGCTTTTGCACTCTGTATTAATGTATGTTTTTATTTAAAGTTGTTGAGATAGTATGTTTATCAACATAAACTTTTATTTTGTTCAACTTCAATGAATTTAGAACGTCTAAATTTAAGAGTTTATCTCTTAAAAGTTATGTTTAGCTAAAAACGGTATTGGAAAATGATGGCTATATTGATATTATTGTACGTTTTGCCTTTTTATCATCAACTTGGTGTTTAAAGATATCAGCTAAAAATTAGTAGAAGTATCCAAATATTCAGTTATTAATTTTATAAAAGATAACTGGAAACTAATTCTAAGAATAATATAGGTGAAAACTGTAAATGATCCCTAAACAAAATTATGTTTTTTGAGTGATCAATTGCTCTGTTTTGGTTTGTCATTTTCAGCTTATTTTGCTGAGTGCTTCTGCAAATAAACTCGGTGTATTGATGGAGAAAGCCCAAGAATACGCGAATCTGATCATGGAAGAACTTGACCCTGACAATCTTAACTACATCGAGGTAAGAAATTTATCTTGCTTCCATGTAACTAGGGTGCCATTTGGATGTCCCAATTTAATGCATTAAGTTGCATTAAATCCATAATGCATCAAATTGTGACATCCAAACGCACCCTTACTACCACAGAAGATCAAAATCTCATAACTCTAGATCTTTTTTGGTAAAACCTCATAACTCTAGATTGATAAACCTAAAATATTATGGTGAAACAGTTATGGCAGTTGGAAATGCTCTACTGCTGAGAAAAGACGTGAACATAGACTATAGCAGACCACTCAGCGTAGCAAGCATTGGATGGAGCCAAAACTTGAGCCAAAACTTGAACTCCTTCAGGCCGAAGAATATGGTTAGACGAGTCAGCTGTACTATCAAATGTTTGATTCTAGAACACTGGCAAAGGTTCTGAATTGTGCTCCTATGGTTCATGGTCATGGCTGGTCTGTTTGTCTGGAAATTCTTGCAGTATCGAAATAGAGCCGCCTTTCAAGTCATGGGCTACTGCTTGTGCACTGCTAAAGGCGCTGCTGAGACACTTAAATTTAACATGGCTCTGATTTTATTGCCGGTTTGTAGAAATACCCTTACCCGCCTTCGGTCCACAAGGGCTCGGCTCTTCATCCCCTTTGATGACAGCATCAATTTTCACAAGGTAATTTAAAGAGTAGGGTTCATGTGCATATTGGCCTTATGGTGCGAAGATGCACACAGAAAAGGTATATCGTTCATAGACAACATGAACCTTGTTGATTTTAAAAAGTGCATACTTATACATGTGCACCTTTTAGTAAGTATATAAATATGCACTTTGTGGATGTGCACCCTTAATTCTTTTATGAATTTGAAGAAAAAAATAATCCCTGTTATGCAAACTTGTAACATTATGATTCTTGATACTGTTTTATGTCTTATGGCTCTAATATGCAGATGGTTGCATTTGCCATAGTGATAGGAGTAATCCTCCATGCAGGGAATCATTTAGTATGTGATTTCCCGCGCTTGATTCACGCTTCTCCTGAGAAGTTTAAGTTGATAGCCTCTTACTTCAACTACAAGAAGCCCACTTATGGGGAGCTTTTAACCGGTATAGAAGGCGTCACTGGAATTGCCATGCTTGTTCTGATGGCCATCACATTCACACTGGCAACGAGTCGGTTTCGTAGGAACGTCATAAATTTGCCTGCGCCATTTAATCGGCTTGCAGGCTATAATGCATTTTGGTATACACATCACCTGTTCGGGCTTGTCTATGTGCTCTTGCTCATTCATGGGATATTCTTGTTCTTGGTACAGAGTTGGAAACAAAAGACTGTAAGTGCTTGAAACTCATCAATATCTGGAATTAGATGCTTGTCATGAACTAAACTAATCTTGTTTTTATTTTTGTTTCTATCTTAGACATGGATGTACATCTCCTTCCCATTATTGCTCTATGTACTTGAGAGAAGCTTGCGTACATGTCGATCAGAATATTATCTGGCTAAAATCATAAAGGTACAAATGTATGCTTGTATTCTTACATAACATGTTTAGATGTCCATATATTTTCCTAAGCTTCTGGTTTATGACAGATCTCGGAATTACCAGGTGGCGTCTTCAGCATACTCATGTCCAAACCGCAGGGGTTCAAGTACAGAAGTGGGCAATACATTTTTCTTCAATGCCCTGCAATATCAAAATTTGAATGGTAAATTCAGTGTTCTTCCTAAATGCAATTGAGTACCATTCTCTTTCAGAAACTCAACAAAATGTCAAAATTTGCAGGCATCCTTTCTCTATAACTTCAGCACCAGGAGACAATTACCTTAGTGTTCACATCCAAATAGTTGGAGACTGGACACGAGAACTAAAGAAGGTCTTCACTGAAGGCTTTAGCTCATCCTCTACTATTGGCCGACTAAATTTCACTGAAGCTCGAGGCTCAGATGACAAGGGGTAAAAAAAAATTTCTTCTAAATTTCTTTCTAAGGGCTTGTTTGGCACTACACATTATGATCGCGTCTTTAGTTGTAACTACTTAAACCAAGTATGTTTGGTATACCGAATCTTAAAATTCAAAGTGTTAAACCTACTTTTTACCATATAACCACATTATGACTAGAGAAATGTCAGTATAAAACGGTTTGTCAAATAAAGCCTAAAAGGTTCACTAGTAAGCTTGCTAAAAGTTGCTCTGTTTGTCAATTCAGTTCACCCAGGCTTCTAGTTGATGGACCATATGGAGCTCCAGCACAGGACTATCAAAACTATGATGTCTTACTCCTAGTGGGATTAGGCATCGGTGCTACACCTTTTGTAAGCATTTTAAGTGACCTCTTAAACACTAAGAGAGCGGATGATAGAATGGTACTTGCCTTGTAACTCTTGAGTGAATCAAGCTACACTCATCTTCAAACTTTGATCATATTTGTTTCACTTAATGCTTCCTTGTTAATACTCACAGGATTCGAGTATTGAAACCAGCACATCAGATGACAGTTTGAGTAGTTTTGCTTCTTCAACTACGACTCTGCCTGGAAAGAAGCGAATGAGAACGAAGAGCGCTCACTTTTACTGGGTCACTAGGGAATACGCATCTTTCGAATGGTTCAAAGGAGTCATGGATGATGTTGCAGAAATGGGTCACAAGGTAAAAAAATTCAATACTATATAAAAGATGTGGAGAGGAAGAACAAGTTAATCTTTTCCCTTAGTTTGTAGATTCCAAGATTTTACTAATTTTACCTAAAGTAATAGCTCCACTGAAACTTAACCCCTAAAGTTACTCCAATGATTAAAAAGGGTTTGATCGACATGCACAACTACCTCACAAGCGTCTATGAAGAGGGCGATGCAAGATCAACCTTGATAACCATGGTGAATGCTCTAAATCATGCCAAGTATGGAGTTGACATTTTATCCGGCACCCGGGTAAGTACTTGGTGCATCTTCACTAATTCCATTCTATGAGTTCCATCATGTTATTCCCAAAAAACTAAACATGTCAGAAATAACCATAATGTGTGGATTCCAAAACCATTTCATTACACTGAAACTTACACATATTCTAGGGATTTGTATATGTGATTACTTACATATGAGTTTGAAATAACTCTGCATGATCCAAAATACTAAATGCAGGTAAAGACACACTTTGCAAGGCCAAATTGGAATGAAGTCTTCACCAGAATAGCTAAAAAGCATCCATACTGCACAGTTGGTAAGATCAATGTTAAATTTAACTCAATAACATTATCCAAGTTTGGTATATAAGTTTAACTAACAATCTGAGATTGTAATCAATAAATTTATACAAAAATGTTTGTATTTGATATGAATTTTGCAGGGGTGTTTTACTGTGGGAGGAGAGTGCTGGCCAAGGAGCTGAAAAAACTGTCACATGAAATGAGTCACAAGACATCAACAAGGTTTGAGTTTCACAAAGAGCTTTTCTGAAGGCAGAGATTTGTTTGTTATTAACTAATTAAAGGTCATGAAAGAGGTTCTATTTTCCTCTCTTTCCTTTTTGTTTTTGTAATTACATATAATTATATACACACACTATTTCAGAAGTGAAAGATGAAGAAATAGAGAGATGGCACATGATTACACAATATGTAACATGTAAATGGGCAAATGAAAATATACAATGATGTACTTGTATTTAAACTAGTTGACACATAACTCGGAAATCATCTCATGAAACCAAAATTTAGATCATACATTTTTTAGGGCGGATCATGGGTCGGTTCAAACCGAAATTTAAGCCGAACTGTCCGAATTGAACTGAAACCGATATCATTTGGTTCAGTTCAGTTTAAATTTTCTAAAAGATAACCTCTATTCATCTCAAACCAAACCAATTTGGTTCAATTTTCGGTAGACCTTAAACCAAATTTAGGTTTTCGATTCAGTTCGATTTTGAACCGATGCTCAATTTTTTTAACTCTTTAACTTCAAATAACTTATTGCTTGAACTCAAATTCTTTCCGACTTACAAATTATCTGAGCATTTAATGGATCTTCTTAAATGTCAAAGAAGAGAATTTTGTACTCATCCCTAACAACCATGACAAGTGACAGGCATGTGGCTGACCAAGAAGCTGCTTGCATTGATTGATACATGCAAAAAAAGAAATATCCCAGATGATTTCATCACAACTGAAAGAATCTTATACTACTAAAATCATTATGTTTATTATTTCCTATATGTATAGAGTATAGACATTGAATTATGCCAATAACTCCTATACTATATATATCTATAGTAAAAATTGCATTGAATGAGCTCCTCACCTGCCAACAAAAACTGCTATTAAAAAAAACCTAAACCTACCATGAATACGTCTCTGAATGAGATGCTTCCGCTGACTTTCTATCCCTTTTTTTGTTTGCCTTCTACAATTTGGCACGATTAATACTGCATGCTAGGTCAATTTGATTATTAAGGCTAGCACGTTGTTTTTTGGTAGGTACAACATTTATAAAAATAAGCTAAATTGAGTCCTGCTCTCTTTAATTAATAGAATTTTTTTAGCAATTCTTCAACTCAATCAAGGCTCTACTATTGATAAATCACCCATAGTTTAAATTATCTCAACCAAAACAAAAGAGAAATTGAATTAAACCCAAAATTATGAGATTGAGTTGATTCGTTCGGACCAGTTCCGAAGTTGGAACATTTCCCATGTGCTTTGGGATGTCAATTTTGTTGCGGACTTCATCGCTAACTCGTTATGTCGTGTTTCCTCCATCTTGATTGCAGCCAACTTGGCCCTCGGGGACCAAGGATGTTCTAGGGTAGCCCTTTTCTCGCTAGTGTGGCCCCCCTAATTCTTTTCTTTATAAAAAATCCGAATTTATATCGTTTTTTAATGTTAAGTATGTTGTTTTAGAAACCTAAGCCCTAAAAGGAAATAAATCAACCATGTAAAATAATTAAAACAAAATGTTCTCATAAAATCGAACTTAGATGGTCAAAACTTGTCCAATCTCGACTTCAAACTAAGATCTAGCACCCTTTAACCCATAAACAAAAAGTCAAAAACTAATACATTCATAGCTGACCCGAACCCAAAGGCTTCCATTTGACAATCCAATTGCAGATACATTTATCTTACATTATACATTTTGAGGCCAATTAATGAAGCCAACTAATGTAATCAAACTTGCACTTAGAAACACAATTTATGGTTTGAGGAATAATGTGACTAAAATTGAACAAAATATAAACCAATCTCTCTTAGAATTCTAAAGAAAGAAGAGCTCATCATCGTTGTGCCTCTTTGCAGTCAAATTTTGTTTGTTGCAATACATTGCATTCAACCTGTGTTGGAGAGTCATCCAGTTTGAGTTCTAGGCTTTGCCAAAGGAGAAAGGTCATTCATCAAGAATGCATGGAAAGTTCCTAATTTCAATGCTTGCATTCGGGTGGATGCATAGAGAAAAATATACAAAATTACAAAGACCCGACCTGGAAACCTAGCCCAATCTCGCTACCCGTCCATGTTCATGGGCCAAAACTGTTTCAAGCCCAACCCAATTCCACTTTTGTATAAGTTTACTTGCATTTGAAAAAGGCAACTCGATCACTTCTGAATGATGTTTTTTTTGAATGAAAAGCTAATTATAAAAATTCTAGGAAAGCCTAGAAGTTAGATGAGTTCATGTTCATCTAGACCTGGGTCACGGTTTACTTAAACCGGCGAACCGCCGGTTTAGAAACCGGAGGGTCCGGTTCCCCCCACGGTTTCGGTTCCGGTTTGGCCCCCCCGGAAACCGGTGAACCAGCAGTTCCAAAACCGGGAACCGCCGGTTCCAGTTTCGCCGGTTCAAACCGCCGGTTTCCGGGGTTACCGGCATATATTTTTTGAAAGATTTCTGAAACCGCGACCGCGGCCTGAGACCCGCGGTCGCGGCCTAGGGAAATCAGATTTATTTTTTTATTTTTAATTTTTAATTTTAAAATTGCCGGTTCCGAACCGGAACCGGGCGAAACCGATGCCGGAACCAGGCCATGCCCGGTTCCGGTTCCGGTTCCATGTTTAGGGGGAACCGGAACCGCCGGTTTGCAAACCGGACCCAGGTCTAAGTTCATCAAGGCCAATTCTAGCTTTAATACTATTCCTAATGTGGTTGATACCAGCTCTAGTACATTCATAGCTTTAGTACATTCCTCCACTTCACACGTCTCATGATGGGAAATTCTTCTCTTTTGTACATACCACACATTATAAACCACTACACTATAACATGCAATCCACAAATTAAAGGTGAAGGGCCTCTTCTTTGTAAGTTGTGAAGTTGCAAGGAAAATGCTCACAAAGTGCAATTTGTCAATCTACACGCAAACCAAACTTCCACCACACTTTTGGGCTTTGGTACACTCTTTTGTTCTGGGCCAATCCAAGTCCAACTCAACACCAGTTGTTTAGTACAACAAACAGGGGTAATGCAATTGGAAAAGGTCAGTCAAAGGGTACCTAATATGATTAGATTTGCTCATTATTGTAAATGATTGGCTCACTTTATTGCTTAGAAAAGACCATGTACAGATGAATTTGGAGTTAATGCAAAGAAAGGTTGTTTTTGTAAATTTTCTTCTGCAAAACATTCTCTGGGCAATGCTGATTTGGGCTACAATCTGTTGTGTGTATGTAAGATGAGAAATCAAAAAGTGTGATTTTATAAGAAAAAGACATGTCTAGTTCAATCATTTCCGTTGCATTAAGAGTTCAAACATGCAGGTCTATGGCACAGCCTACCTAGAGGAGTAAAAGGAGTCTGAATTAACTTAGCAATTCCTTCTTACATGTGTACAAAACTTTAACCTATGTTGAAAAATCAATGATATTGCACATCAATTGTAAAACAAAAGGCAATAGTGAAGAAAATTAGAACACTGTTGATGGAAAAACCTTAAACAGGTTCTTCTAATCACAATTTTAAACAGAGTAACATTCAATCATAATTGAAGAGAGCATAATCAAATACCATGTTCACTCGTTCAGGAAAAATATGTTGAATCATTTTAACAAACTTCACATCTTTCTTGAATGCCATGTATGTTCAATACTACAGTCCAACTGCAATTGCACTTCCTTTTCCCAGTTTTGATTATCAGTGCTCATAATCTAACTGACTTAAATTTTACCTCAGTCATCCTTCAACCTCTTCAAAATTTTGGCAGCAATTTATTTGCCTTAATTCTATAATTGATTAGGATTTGAAATTTCGGTTCCTAGTTCCTACCATAATCAAATCACAACATCCTAGATTGGACATATGATATTATATCCTGGGGTTTGGAAGCAATCCTCAACCATGAAAAGAAATAAAATTGGTCACTCAAAATATAATATATGTCCAACTTGTATACTATTAGGCGATGATTTACAATATACAATTCTATCCAATAGATGATCTTATGACATGTGGAACCATCTTTATACACTATATTGTGATAGGAAACCATTTGTAAAACATGAAATTTGAATTGAGACACATAAAAGAAGTCATATGTGTAATCATCGTTATGACAAATGAATTGTATTTTGTTTTAATTATTTGAAAACTTGATTTTAAATCTTTAGCAAAACATGCAAAATGCATTTGTAAATCTGAAGATTTGTAGAAATTTTGTTGTCACATTATAACAAGTATTCCATTCTAGATAATAGTCAAGATTATTGTAAAAATATATGAAATATAGGAGCCGATTTCAAATTAATTGTGGTTAAGGGATCTAATCTTATCAACATTTTATTAATATTTCTAAAATAATGATAATCTGGATTGCCACACAATAGCAACGAGATATGTTTTGAATGAATTATCACCCCAATGTTATCTTCTTCCTTAATTAATAAGTTTCCTTAATCCTAGTTTTTCCTACTAATATGCCTTGTTGTAATGCTAATTTTTTGCTCTTAATAAAGGAATTAGAAATATATGAACCGGCCGGGTATAATAAATAATCCAAACAAAGCCTCTTCGATATTAGATTTTTGATCCATCAAAATTAAATTTAAAAACCACTTTTGTGATCTGAACCATTTTCTAATGGGTCGGCCTTTGAAGGACATTGTTTTTGATACTTGATAGACAGAAAGTATTGCCATATATATATTGCTCTCCCTTCGTTCCAACTGACAAGGTGTGGCTTAATGCAACCATCGTGGTCAGTAACCTTAATGATTGTGAGCTTGATCATGAGTGTTTTTTACATGCCATTCCACTCTTTCAACCCTTGGTTTATACTATAAACATGAAAAACTACTAAAAACGATAGACATGAAACAACCCTTGTATGTACGTAGTTTGGCTCGAGACAAGAAATGTTGAGCCCATGCTTGCAATTATGTTATTGCTTGGGCGCGCCGGTGACTAGTTTGGACGCTAGTCGATGGGTGAACAAGGTAACCCATAGTGTAATGGCAGAATGGTCCACCATGGCTCCTAAGCGTGCTAGAAAGGGATGAGTGGTGTCTTGGAACAATTTGGCCCTAGCTCGAGTGATTGGACTATTAAAAGGCACCTTCATCTTGTCCTCTACGACCTTTGGACTGTCATTGGAGCGAGTTTGGCGTCAGTTCTCACTTCTCATTGGTATGTGTGTAGGTGTTTGGTAGGGCATGGTCCATTTATAGGGTCATTCCAAAGTTTTCAAGGACCATGTTCATAATAAAATTTAGACCCCAAGTTTAAAATTGCTTAATGATAAGTTTAGTTAGTCATTATGTGTGGTTATTTAATGTAATTTACATTGTGAAAATATAGGGCACGTTCTGCGAGCTTTATTTGTCTTTATCCAACATTATTAAAGCTTAAAAAAATAAAGGCAGTCTCATTTGTTAGACAGTGCGAGTTGATGAAGCTTATTGGACTTGATTGGAGTTTAATTTTCACCCAAAATTTAAGCTACTACTCTCAACCTTATTCAACTTTATGGATGTTTATTCAAATTTTTCCCATGAATTGCCCTCAAAATTTAATTTTATAAATACTATTCTTCACATGTAAATAAGTATTTATATAAGTATTAATTTATTAATACCTCCTTTTTGATAATTTTGCATTCATTATTTATAAAATTAGACTCGATCGACTTTGTCTAGTGAACACCTACATATTTTTTTCACAAAAATAAGGTAATAATTTCAACTCCTAAAATCAACATCATTTATTAAATTTGTATAACATTAGCTTTAAGTCATATCAGCTTTGAAGCACCAAACAAACCATAGAAACAAAAGAGGCTAAAAAAGTCCTTTAAAAATGCAAGAAGATTACGGGTTTACAAATTACGAGGGAACTTACAAGCAGAGCTATATTTATAACCGATCCCTTTTTTAACTTAAATGTTATTTTTTATAAATTAGTAAAATATTATTTTTATATGACCCATTAAATCTTAGGATAGAAGATAAGATAATTATTCGTATTTAATTATAAAAGAAAATCATGAACCCTATTGCTAGATTATAACTTAAATTTCTAATACGTGTTTTTTCAATAAACAAAGTTTTGATGATTCAGGATCCAATAACTTCATTTACCATAAATTTCTTATAATTAAGATACATAAAACTAATTATAATTCTCTTATAATTAAACCTTACGTATAAGATAAATAAAACTAAAAAATATAAGAAGATTAAAAATTTGACAAAAAAGCTCACATAAAGGATAATCATCAATTAACAGATGATCATCGAATTTTATAGGCGATGGAAAAGGGAATCAAATTGAAACCCAACAAATCTCAATAGTGTTGAGTATATATCTCAAAGTCTTAAACAACCTAAACTATGGACGATCGAACCATCATCTTCAAGAGAATTGAAAAATTCTACAGAATTTGAAAGCCTCATTTTAGTTTCTTTCTACCCACGTACTCTATAAATACAGTCCTCTTTTAGGTCATTCCCACTATCTGCTCTCTAGTATGACCATGGCTTCTTTACTAGTTTGTATGCTCGACATCTCTTTTAAATTAAGTTTAAGCCATCTAGTTTGGTCCAACGAGGTGTCGTACGATAGTCGTGCTCTCACGATCAATGGATATCACCGTGTCATACTTTTGGTTCGATCCATTATCCTCGTAGCACACCAGAGCTATAGCACTAACCATATGTTGTTTCGTTTCATAGTAAATCATTTTATGTATTGATGTCAATCCTATTCAATTGCAATTAGATGTGGCCAAATCGGATAAAGAAATCAAAAGAGAGCAGATTAGATATTCTGCGCTATTGGGACGTATGTGATTTAGAACGTCCATGAACACGTTTGATGTCAATATGAATTCAATGGAAAACACTTAATCAGTTTTGTTCATACTCATAATGTGTTGATACTATCATCTAATAAAAAACATAATGTGTTGGATCTAATAAAAAAAAAACATGGTTAGTTTGATGTCAAGGAGATTGTGTTTTTTGAATGTCCTTGAGCCCATTTGCCATTATATTTTATATTCCATTGTTGTGGTAGTTGTATTTATTATTATACAATAAAAAGAAGGGAAGAAATGTTGTGCGATGGTCAGGACTAGATGGTTTGAAATTAAAATATGTTACAACATGAGGGGTTTAGGAAGCAATATAATGTCCAAATGATGGAAAGAAATAAAATAGGTGTCTTGTAGTACAAGTCCATCTTGTATACTATATATAGTCCCATTCTTGTAAGGATCTCATGACATGTGTAGTTATCTTTATACACTATTACAATACATGTGGAAGGCCTTTGTACATCATGAAATTTGAATTGTTGTGAATTGTAATACATGCGGAAGTTTATCTTGTATTAATTAATAACAAATGTAACAATTTACATTTGTTAGCTAGGAGTAGTTGCATGAATAAAATGGACCTAGGTTATTATGGTAGAAATAATGACCCATGTATAAAATAAAATGAATTTAGGGTTTTATTATTGCTTAGAGATAATGACCAATGTTACGCTATAAATTATACCTCAGTTGTGGTGTTTATACTCTTGTATTTTTCACGATCTCATGTGAGAATCATTGTTGTGCTTCTAGCATAGAAATAGCGGTGAGAGTTCTAACTCTTGAACACCTCTTCATAACAATCACATTAGGATTGACCTAGACCCTAGTGTTGGTCGTTACCATACCCGCTCAACCGTTCTAAGGGATGTCGCACTTAACTAGTGCTTCGTATTGGAACATAAGAGTCCTTTATTGTCTTTGTGGATTAATGTTTTTGGCATACCGTGTTACCATCTTAAAAGCTATCAACTCAAGTATAAAGTTTGTTATTAATGTAAGATAAGTTCCAATGCACATAATTAATGAATCAAGGTGGTGGTTACAACTTGGAAAATTGTTCGTGCTCGTCTTTGACTATTTAATTTTCCAATTTGAATTCAAACAACACGCATTAGGTGAGATTGGTTATATACCCGATTAGTTGATGGAAGCTTTTCAAAGAGTTGTCCGAATATTAGAATTCTCAACAAACCTTTCTTCCTTAAATGAATCATATTCTTGTAGTGTCCATATCTCTTAGACGTATTTCTTTTTTGATACTATTTTAGTTGGATATCATTGACCGTTTTTCACTCAGAGACCGATGATATAACTAAAACAAGTTCACAAGAACCCTCACATGAATTCCACTTGCTTAGTTTGTCACAAGACTAACTCAACCACTTTCTTCTTTTGCATGACCGATTGGTGTCAACCGTTTATGTACGGAATATCAGGGAGTAGAGAAGTTGAGCTACAAGACTAAAGATGTTGAAGAATTTTATTGTTTTTAGTGTTTTGTTTAAAATAAAAGGTCGATATCCTTGCTTTGTAAGGACCGTCTTAAATATTTTTCGCAACTAATTCCGCATATTTGTCATAGTATTTTCGTATTTCGTATTCCGCATATTTTGGAGATTTCGGTATTTAAAACTTATATTAATTCATTTAACTGTTTATAAATTATTATTAATTTGAGTTTTGTATACTGTGAAAGCCTTGAGTGGCTTTAGAAAATAAATTTTAAGGCTACTGGCGGTAATATTTTAAAGGAAAAAATAAGGGTATTACAAATATAGCGACTCATTTCAAAGTAATTGTATGATTACGAGATGATTAAGGGATGTAATTTTATCTTTATTTTATTATTTTTTCTACAATAGTGATTGATGTGGATTGTCAAAAAATTTAATAAATAAGAAGATCAAAAAAGGTAGTCTCCACTTCTAAAAGAGCAACAATTCTCTTGTTCAATAAAATCTGTTATTTGAGATATTTTAGCCCATTTTTTTTCAATAATATCCATACTAATTAACAATATTTACAAAAATTACAATAAAGGTGAAAGATCTTAACAAAAGATTGAGGATATTTTATTCAAATCAAATAATTCCTTAATTTTGGAGACAAACTCTAAAACGACAACTTTATGTGAACGGATGGAGTATTTCTTTTACGACTATTATAACATGTCGTAACGCTAATATTTCTACTTATAAAGTGAAATAAGAACCGAGTATGACAAAGCCACACAAAGCACGTTTGTTACTATTGGCTTGGATCCATTAAAAGTGAGGTTATAGAAATATAAAAAGTTTATAATTTTTTTTAATGAACGGTAATTCATTCATTTGTAAGCGGAAAAAAGTTAGGGTGCACGAGACCTAAGCACGCATTACAAAAAATTTCCAAACCTAATCTTTTGGTCTCATGGTTGTGTTTTTTCAATCTAACTAGGCAAAATTTTACATGATTAAAATGACCATGGTTGCACAGTCTTTCGGGCCTATAATGTTCCCCAAATCCACTCACTACATTCAATCTTATACCTTAAGGTATTTACGATACCCAAGCTTGGGTATTGTATCTCCCATCACCTCTACTACCTCTGGCTTCGTCAATTTGCTGGGCTGAATTGTAGTTTATATATGTTTCATAGTTTCATTTTTTCCAAGTATCGAATAGTCAAATCGATACCAACACTTAAGGGGGTGTTAACCTGATAGGTATTGGGTTCTTATACCACCCACTTACTTTGGGTATGAAATTTCATTCCCACTTAAAAATATAAACCGGTAACACAACCTTACTTTGCTCTTACACTCGTCTGCCTGTTGTTTAAACTTCCTTGTTTACTCTTTCATCAATATTAATCGATTTTTCAGATTCAATCGATCTAACAACAAATTCTTTGCGTTTGTATTATAAATTTCATCTAGTTCTAAATAATTTCAACACTCCTTCATTAAAAAATATTATAACTTTTATCAAATCAATCGCCGATCATATATGTGCAGATGAATCAATCTCTAAATAGACATGAATGAACCAATCGTCCTTCTAACAACACATATCTCGAAACGGAGGAATCAATCTCAACTATTCTATATATACCTGCAGATGCAAAATCAATCGCTGGCCATATATACCAATTCAAATTTGGCGATAGTTAAAATCAATAAATCAATATATGATTAGAGATGGTATAAATACTAAACCCTAATTTATTCCTAAAATTTGTATACATAGTGAACCCTAATTTCATTCCCAAAATTGTACCAAACACCTGATATATATTAAGTATGGGTTTCCAACCCCATACCAATCTAACCCGATATCTTGTCTCATTCCCAAACCCGAAATTATACCAAACGCCCCCTAAAAAGTTTGGAGGTCATATCGATACCAAGACTAAAATAAATTAATATAAAATTCTTTTGAAAATACAAAAGAAGAACTAAATAAGGATTTTAACCTAGGGTTACGTTGAATCTAAAAAAATGATAAAATTAAGTAATTAGTGTGGATAACTTTGAATGAATCTATCACATTAACAACTTTTAAATTATTACCGGAAAAAAAAGCATAGATATTAGATACTCCAAAAAATTGTCCTATTTAACTTTATCTTTTCCTCAAAAAAATTTTAACTTTATCTAAACAGCCAATATTCTATCCTTTGATTATAAGTATAACTACCTCAAATTTTAAATCGGCCGATTATTTGTAAAACATAAAAATAATTAAATAAATAATTGAATATTATATTTATTGTTAACATAATGAAAATACTAATTTTTATTCATATCTATCACCTTTCGTGAAAAAAAAAATCTGTCAATCCCTGAAATCCCAACCGAAATCTCTCAAAGATAGAGTAAAACTCTTAAAACTTTTATCCAACAAAAATCCATATAACTTTTATCCAACAAAATCCATATATCGTTAAAGATATCAAACCATAATCACGCTTATTCAGTTTCTCAATATCCCCTCCCAACTATAAATTAAAGCCTCTCAATAGTGTTTAGTGTGGTTTCCTTGATCGTGTTCTCATGGCTTCTTCAACTCATTATGCTCTTGCTCTATGTTGGTTGTTAAGCCTAGCCATCTTAACTCAATCTACTAAAAGTTTCGTACTACGGTCGTGCGCTCACTATCAATGGACACCGTCGTGTCATACTCTCCGGCTCGATTCACTATCCTCGTAGCACACCCGAGGTAATCAATCTATTTTGTATTTTGTTGGCCTTTTGAATTTAAAATCTCAATCCTATAAGTTCTTTAATATTGTTGTAGATGTGGCCGGATCTTATAAAGAAAGCAAAGGAGGGCGGATTAGATGCTATTGAGACGTACGTGTTCTGGAATGCCCATGAGCCCGTTCGACGCCAGTATGATTTCACTGGAAACAACGATCTCATACGGTTTCTCAAGACCGTGCAACAATCTGGTCTCTATGCTGTTCTTCGTATCGGTCCATATGTGTGCGCCGAATGGAATTATGGGTACGTTTATGTAATTTATGTGAAAGTTGTTACATTTGAATAATTTACTAAATTGTGCTAATGTTTATAGCCGAATGAAATTATGGGCACGTTTATGTAAATAGTATAAATTTGTTATATTTGAATGGACTACTAAATTGTGGTAATGTTTATAGCCGAACGGAATTATGGGTACGTTTATGTAAATTGTATCAAATTTGTTACATTCTTACTAAATTGTGTAATGTTTATACCCGAATGGAAATATGGGCACGTTTATGTAAATTGTGTGAAATTTGTTACATTTGAATAAACTACTAAATTGTGCTAATGTTTATAGCCGAATGGAAGTATGGGTACGTTTATGTAAATTGTATCAAATTTGTTACATTTGAATAAATTACTAAATTGTGCTAATGTTTATAGCCGAATGGAATTATGGGCACGTTTATGTAATTTGTATGAAATTTGTTAAATTTGAATAAATTACTAAATTGTGCCAATATTTTATATTTCATTAGTGGATTCCCTTTGTGGTTGCATAACATGCCTGGCATTGAGCTCCGAACGGCCAACGATGTCTTCATGGTAAAAAAGAAACTATCTTTTATATTAATAACATGATTAATAAGTTAATTAATGTTTAAATCTCTTCATAATCATATGAATTTTGTGATTTCAGAATGAGATGAAGAACTTCACAACCTTGATTGTTGACATGGCCAAGCAAGAGAAACTCTTTGCATCACAGGGTGGACCTATCATCATAGCACAGGTTTATTTAATTTCTTACTTCAAATGGTTAACACTAATCTTGATTAGCCTAACTAATTACAATTAATGGTTTTTAAATTGTAGATTGAGAATGAATATGGGAATGTTATAGCATCATATGGAGATGCTGGAAAAGCCTACAGAGATTGGTGTGCAAACATGGCGGAATCTCAAAACATTGGTGTCCCATGGATTATGTGTCAACAAAGTGATGCTCCACAATCAATGGTACATAATCATATAATCTTATAGATTTATTCACTTTTTTTCGCAAATTCATGCCCTAGCGGAACTATACTGGGTTGATGTTATTTTCCAAATTCATTTTCATATAAGTTTATAAATTTATTCATTTTTTCCCCAAATCCGTGCCCTAACGGGAACTATATTGGATCATTGTTGTTGTTATTTTTTTTTTCTCCAAATTCATATGACATTTAAAATTTGATGTGTTTTTGTACAAAATTTATTCAATTCTTCCAAAATTCATGCCCTAGCGCTTTCACTGTATCTATGTTGTTGTTGTTGTTTATAATTTTATTCATTTTTCCCCAAATCCGTGCCCTAGCGGGAACTATATTGGGACATTGTTGTTGTTGTTTATCATTTTATTCATTTTTTCCCAATTTATTCATTCTATGTTGTTGTTTTTGTACAAAATTGTTATATATAGATCAACACTTGCAATGGATGGTATTGTGATCAATTCACTCCTACAAACCCTAACACTCCCAAGATGTGGACAGAAAACTGGACTGGATGGTAAGTTCACTATAATAATCAATTACTATATAAGTTTATTTTGTATTTCGTTTATGTGACAATTTGATTGATTTGTACACAAAATTAAAATGTGTAGGTTTAAGAATTGGGGTGGCAAAGACCCACATAGAACAGCAGAAGATCTTGCTTATTCAGTTGCACGTTTCTTCCAATTGGGTGGTACTTTCCAGAACTACTATATGGTATGTAAGCTAATTAGGGTTTCCTTTTTTGTCGATATTGTTAGGGTTGCATTATAATATAAGATAATGCGTTATCGGGTGCAATATTTATTTTGGTTTCAACTTGAATGTATATAGTACCATGGTGGAACTAATTTCGGAAGAACGGCGGGTGGTCCATACATTACTACATCTTATGATTATGATGCACCTCTTGATGAATTCGGTATGGATCAAAACATTAGTGTTTAACATTTAATCTCATTAGATACATATGTAATTTATTGTAATATTCTTTGTTGTTGATTTAATTTTAGGTAACTTGAATCAGCCCAAATGGGGTCACCTTAAGGAGCTCCATGAAACCTTGAAATCAATGGAGAAGACTCTAACCCATGGAAACATCTCTTCTGTTGATTTGGACGGCTCCGTCACGGTATGTATACTTCATCACATACATTAATGTATTAAATTTGTGATTTATAATGATTTAATACAACTTAATGCATCAAATACATTATCCTAAATGTGCCCTATATTTTCACTGTCTTTTTGTATGTATGCACCCTAATTTTTTATTTATAATGATTTAATACAACTTAATGCATCGAATACAGTATCCCAAACGCGCCCTAATTAAGTATTTTCATTAATTAATTCTGGCTTCTCCTATCTTTTTATATGTATCTAATAACACTTAACATAATTTATATTACTCATTACTCTAGTTCATAAAGACTTAAACTTGAACTATACATTTTACTTAGCTCATACTTTTAGGGTTTATGTAATTTATTTTTCTTGTGTCTATATAGATCACAAAGTATGCTACGGATGCACTTTCCAGTTGCTTCATTAGCAACACGAACACGACGAGTGACGCGACAGTTTCCTTAGAGGGCAACCAATACTTGGTTCCAGCATGGTCGGTTAGCATCCTCCCGGACTGCAAAACCGAAGCCCACAACACCGCTAAGGTGAACACTCAGACCACCATCATGGTCAAGAAACCGAATGAGGCCGAGGACGAGCCAACTTCCCTTAAGTGGTCTTGGATGCCTGAGAAGATTGATCAAAATGTTCATCAACTCGAAAAGGGTGATTTTTCGGCCAACATGTTGATCGATCAGAAGGCGGCGGCTAGTGATACTAGTGACTATCTTTGGTACAGAACAGAGTAAGTAGCATTATAATACATTATCTTGCATTATAATGCAATATTGGACGCGAAGTGTTGCATTTGTATTTGTTTTGATTTATGATGAAATTTTCGCAGAGTTCACTTGAGCAAAGATGATCCGATTTGGAGCAAGAACATGACGCTCCGAGTTAATGCTAGTGGCCATGTTCTTCATGCCTATGTTAATGGCAAATATGTTTGTAAGTGTGTGAATATTATTAATGTCTAGTTGAAGTTAGTAATGTTTTATTTTGTTAATCTTGGTTACTTGATTATGTGTGTAGCATCCAAGTGGGCAACTTATGGAGTGTTTAACTATGTTCTTGAGGAAGGAGTGAAGTTGATCCCGGGTAAAAACTTGATCACACTACTAAGTGCAACAGTTGGATTTCAGGTATATTACACATATGTACATTAATATAACTACTAAACTTATATGTAAGTTGTCTATGTTACTAATATATGTGACTTATTTCAATTTCAGAACTATGGTCCGAACTATGACGTGATTCAATCCGGAATACCTGGACCTGTGGAGATTGTGGGTCGAAAAGGAGATGAAACGATCATCAAGGACTTGTCGAAGAACAAATGGACTTACAAGGTCGGGCTTCATGGAGTCGACGAGAAGGGCTACTTCAAAGAAAACCGTAACGATCAATGGCAATCGACTAACCTCCCGATCGACACGATGATGACTTGGTACAAGGTAACAAAGCTAAACTAAAAACTATTATTGTGTCTTAGGTTTGTTTGTAATTTTTAAATTAGTTAGAATTAAAAAAACAAATTGAAGTTAACTAGTTAAATTAATAAAATATGTTTGTTGTTATTGAATAGTTTTTATATTTAAAACTTACCGAACTTTTGAAAATCTTCTCTCACACTACTTTCTCTCTCATGTTTTTAAGTATAAATCTCTTTTTTTCCCTTTTTATCTATCTAAATAAACTAGGTGATAAGCTAATATTTAATTAATCATTTTTAACTACTTTATCAACTAATAACTAGTTTAATTATACAAGACAACCTAGTTTATGAATTTTTATATTAGGATTTATTAAGTAACTTATTTGTCTTGACAACCCGTATGTTTCCTTCACAAAAGATCTTAGTAACAACTAACAACACAATACTAGGGCTGAAAACCAAAAAAACTAAAGGAAAATTAGCGGGCTTTAGTTATATTTAATTTATATTTATTTATGTTTAATTATTTTATTAATAAGGTTTATTAATATTTTATTAGGATTTTAGTTTCCATAAGTAATATCCTTATCCTAAAGGTATAGTATAGAAAAATCGTTTATACAACACTAAATTATTTTTTTGTTCAGACCACGTTTAAGCCTCCATTGGGGACCGACCCAGTGGTGGCGGAGCTCACAGGAATGGGGAAAGGTCTTGCGTGGGTCAACGGCAACAGCCTCGGCCGTTACTGGCCGAGCTACCTAGCCGAGACCGAAGGCTGCAGCGCGGACCCGTGCGACTACCGAGGCAGCTACTCCAACACCAAGTGTGTGACCAACTGCGGCAAGCCGACGCAGCTACACTACCACGTGCCCCGCTCGTTCCTCCGCGACGGCGAGAACACCCTCGTCCTCTTCGAGGAGATTGGCGGGAACCCGACGTCGGTCAACTTCAAGACGGTGACGACGGGCAACGCTTGCATCAACACGCCCGAAGGGAAGTCGGCGGTGCTATCTTGCCAGGGCGGCGCCCGTATCTCCGACGTCAAGTTTGCCACCTTTGGCGACCCGCAAGGTGCGTGTGGCGCGTTTAGCACTGGCGCGTGCCAGAGTGACAAGGACGTGCTCGGGTTGGTGCGCGACGCGTGCGTGGGGAAGGAGGCGTGTAGCTTGGAGGTTTCCGAAGCCAACTTCGGTAAGGTCTCCGGCGATTGCGCCGCGGATCTTAAGAAGAAGTTAGCCGTTCAAGTTGTTTGTTACTAATTGTTAGATTGATTTTGGTGCAGATTTTCTAGGTACGATTTTTGGTGAACTATTTAGTGTGTTAGTTTATGGGATTTTATTGTTTAAGTACGATTTGGTGAACTATTTAGTGTGTTAGTAATGGGATTTTTTTTAATAAATAGTTTAGTCGCTATTTTGATTTAATTCTACACGTGGGTTTTTGTTACGGTTTGGTGTTAAGTTTTCGAGTGGGGTTCAAGTACATGATGTGGGCCTTTGTGGGCCTAAAGGCCCAAAACGACAAAAAAACTGAAAAGCAATGATCCAATTATTAATGTAGTCAACCAATACGAGTGAGTGGCGGCATTGCATTATCAATTTCAACACGTGAGGAAAAGTCTTAAGTGGGTTCGAGTGAGATGAACCTTTGTATACATTTCCTTATCACGTTGAAAACATGAGGACCATAATTTTATAAATAGTTTATCGATTTTTCTATCCTATGTCCCAAGGGCATAGGTTAAGAGACTAAAAATGATAATATATTTGGAATTTGTATTTATTTAGATTTAATTATTTTTTCAATAGGGTTTATTAGTTTCCTAATAGGGTTTTAGTTTCCTAAATAAGTACTCTTAACCTATGCCCTTAGGGCATAGGATAGAAAAACCGATAATTTATTAGTGCAATTTGCAATTACATACATAAAAAATAATCTACCATATATATAAAAACAATAAGGTTTGGAGTCACCACATTGTGCCACCTCATTATTTTCCACATGTCGTCCCCAGAATGTGCCACCTTGGATTTTGCCACGTGTCATCTTTTTATTAAGCCATGTCATATCATTTTTTACACGTCATATGCCACTTCATATTATTTAGGGTAATTACTATTAACTTTTTAGAAAGGAAAATCTTTTCCTTATTTATAGCTAATAAACATAATTATCCTAACTTTCACCTAATATATCCTACCAAATTGTTTCCAAGATCTTTTTTATTGTGTATTTTAATAATATTAAGTTAAGCAAATTTATTAATAATCTTATTTTGTTAATGGTCTAATCTTATAAAATATTATCAGATCACTTCATGAGCAAATTGTATACAAATCAAACATATAATATATATTATTAATTTAATCGTATCAGATCACTTGACCAACATTGTGTCACTTCTTTATAGTATTTTATTATTACATCGATATTATTATGTTTATCAATAGAATATAATAAAAAATATTATTAATACCTTTTTTATAGTATATCTAAAAAATATTGATTTATAGTCGTGCAGGGCACGACGGGGACAACTAGTATTAATGCTACAATAATAGCTTCTATATGTATCTAGAAAAAAAATTGCAAAAATTTGGATAGCTTCTATATGTATCTAAAAAAAAATTGCAAAAATTTAGAACTTTTCCCCTCGTGGACTGGATCGTAATATTACGACACGGTCTAGTCTAATCCATATTTACACAACCCTACACTTTTCTTTGTATCCATTTCCTTATCGCATTGAAAAAATGAGGACCAGATTTTATAAATAATTAACTGTAATTTATTAGTACAATTTCCGATTACATACATAAGAAATAATATTTATGCTACAATAATTGCTTCTATATGCCTCTATCTAGTAAAGAATATAGTATATTTTTGCAAATATTTAAAAAACTCTCAAAAATCACCCTGAAAAGGGGCCCAAAGTCTTCGTTACCAAAAAAAATCTTGAGACTTGGTTGAAAACGGCGTCGTTATTAGGTTTCAGAAGGTGGAAAACGGCGTCGTTTTATGGTATTATCAGAAATTCCAGAGGAAGGAACTCTGCGAACCCGACCCGTTATTCCAATTATCGAACCCGAAATCCGAGTTATCCGGTTGCTGGGACCCATAAAAATCGCCCGAACCGGGTGAAACCAACCCGAACTCCGCCTCATAATTATACCCCGAACCCATCCGGTCCAGCTGGCCCAAATCGTAATTACTAAACCCGTAAAACGGCCCGGCCCCACCATCAAGGCACACGTCATCACTCACAGCAGGCGCGTAGCTACTTTCCACCTCAATCTCCTCCTCCGGCGGCGGCGGCGGCGGCGAGGGCTGGTGGTCGTTGGCGAAGCGGGCGGCGGCGAGCTGGATCTCGGCGGGGGAGAGGCCCTGGCCGCCGGCGATGTCCGGCGGGTTATCGGGAAAATTGAAATTGGCGGAGCGGCCGCGGAGGCAGAATTGGGCCGCGTCGAAGGCACGCGCCGCCTTCTCGGGCGTGTCGTAGGAGCCGAGCCAGATTCGCTCGCGGCTGTGCGGGAGGCGGATTTCGGATACCCATTTGCCCCATTTGCGCTTCCGGACGCCCTTGTACTTGAGCTCGCCCGAATTCGGACCCGGATTATCCGAATTCATCGCCGGATTATTGTTTTTATTTTTTCAATTTTTTTTTCGGCTGGATTGGATTTGCGGCGGCGTTCGTTGGTGGTTGATTGATCGGAGTGTGGGGGATTGAAGTTAGTTGAATTGGATTGAGAGGAGTTTGGTTATATATATGGGGAGGAGTGAGAGTTGAGGAAAAAAGGTCAAAGTCAGGGAGAGCGAGTAGGGGAGTCAAAAGAGAGTGTACACGTGGCGAGTGACGTGGAAGGTGGTGGCTAGTGTACGCGGTCAGAATTTTCTTTTTTTTTCTTTTTGTTTTTGGTTTGGATTTTCATACGTGTCGTTTTGTTGAAGGTGGATTTTACGAAATGACCCGTAAAATGTGGGTTTTTGCGTGAAACTAGCCTTAAGAGTTGAAATTGCGTAAAACTACCCTTAAAAGAGGATTTATGACAAGAGATAACTTTCTTCTCCCTTCCACCACCACCACCATTCTTGTCAAAGGAAGAGCCCAGTCGTCTTCGTTTGCTCTCCCAACCACCTAACCCCGTGCTTGAGCATCAAAGACAACCAATGTTTTAAGAAACGCTATATAGATCCTGAATAGGGAGGGGTCGTTTGGCGCCTAAACAGCCTAAATGGTTGCCTAGGCGGACTTAAACGAGCATCTAGGCAGGATAGAAGGTTATACGGGCTGGGACCTTCTAGCGTCTAGATGGAGGCTAGACAGACTTTTTAGAACAATAGTTGTAACCTTGACTCGTGTAAATAACAAGGCAACTACGTACTCTAACATCAAGTGTGTGATCAATTGTGGTAAACCGACCCAACTACACCTCCACCTCACACCCCTCTTTTTTTCTGCGCAACGACAAAGATGCACTCGTTTTATTCGAGGAGATTAATTGGCAAGAACACAATGTCCGTTAACATCAAGATGGTGACATCGGGAAATACGTGCATTAACGCTCTAGGAGAGAAGCGGTGGGGCTTGTATCCCTAAATTGGTTTTCTTAGTATAAGGTTTAGGTCTAAAATTTTTGAATATGGAATTGGCTTTAAATTTCTACGAATTCGAGCATTACGATTATTTTTGTCCAATTTATGCGCTCAGTTCGTTTTTTTTTTGTTTCATGATCGATTACTCCCCTATTATGGGTAGTTTTATGTAACTTAAAATTTAAAGGGTGAATTTGCGCATGAACTCGTATATTATGGTTGATTTTGTAAAATCAACCCTTTAATTAATTAATTAAATGAATTGAGAGGAAATACACATGTGTCATGTGTGGGCTTCGAGAAGTGCTTTAATGGTGTGGGGCTTCTGAGAAAGCGGCAGTGTTTAGTAAAAGGAAGCCCAGGCGAAGCATATCATTAGTGATAAGTCAAAGACTTGTTTAATACTAGTGACTTGGTTTTTCCCCGGTTTAATTGTCCATTTCCGCGTTGACCTAAACAAAATTTAACCCAACAAAAAAATACTTGCATGTTAGTTATCCTCGATAAAATTCAACTTATCTATCCTAATTAGTATTATAAAACAAAATTTACTTTTATTAAAAAATTACATTATATAACATAATTTAAAGAAATTATTTTAATAATTATTTTAATTAAGATGTTATTACATTATATAACATAATTTAAAGAAATTTTTTTAATAAATATTTTAAGATGCTATTGGTATTAATAACATTATCTAAATTTTAGAGTTTGTTATACTTTTTTTTGATATTTCTGTTTTACACATTTGGTTCTTAAAGACTTTCGTATTTAATATTCATTATTTTTTATATTTATCACTCCCTTCAATAATAATAATCACTCGGCTTTTTATTTTTAATTTCTTAGAGAAAAACCTTACTAAACAAGACCCTCACTCAAGCTTTAATTTGGTGTAATGAGTTATCTTCTTCAACTTGTATTTCTTAATTTTATGGGTCCTTGTTGGTAACATGGAATATCCAAAAGCCTCACCACCATCTTGATGGGCAACCAAACTTTCTCGATTTATTCCAGTTATGATTCTTGTTATCCACGATTCCAGATCTTTACCTTATCTCCTCCTATTTTACATGGATTCTAATGACGAGTGGGCGAGTGATAAAGATGATTACATTTCTACAATTGAATATTTATTATACATCGGAAAAACTCCATCTCTTTGTTTTCTCATAAACAAAAAAACCATGCCATTAACGAGATCATTTAGTGAGTCCGACCGAGTACAAGGCCATAGCAGACGCAACCTCTAGACTATTGTGAGTCCTTTCGTTGATGGCTAACCTGACATTCTTTCCACACAACAACTTGCCCTCTATTGTGATAATTTGGGAGGAATTAGCCTCAATTCTAATACCGTAGTATTTCGTTCCTGAATGAAACACATTGCTCTTGCTTATCACTTTATTAGAGAGCAAGTACAAAACCAAATACTTGAAGTTGTTCTTGTCTCAACCGACTCAACGACCGGCAACTAGCTTATAATCTAACAAAGTCCCTTCTTCAACCTTGTTTTTAAAAACTTATGAGCAACCTTAGACTTTTTTTATATGACGTCGCACTTGAGGGGGTCTATTAATAATAAATAATAGGACAAATGGTGGTAAATAATACAAACTTTCACTTTGTGGTGTTCAATAGCACCAACGTTCAAAAAAACTAATATAATTACCAACTTTTAAGGGTAGTTGTGTTTAGTGGCACCAATTATGAAAAACTAAAAAATATTCACCAAAAGATGGTGGTTAGAGTTGTCAAAAGCTGACCCGACCCGCAAACCTGACCTGAACCACCCGAAAATTTAGGGTCAATACTCGAAAAATTGAATCGAAACCCGAAATAAATCAAGCCCGATAGACCCGAAACCCGCTGGGTTGAAACCCGAAAACCCATTGGGTTGACCCGATTTGTTATATTTTCAGAATATATATAATAAGATTTGAAAATTATAATAAATTTTATTATTAAAATATATAAAAATAATATATTATTAATATTTTAATAATTGTAAAAAATTCGATTTTCTTGACTTGTTGGGTCGACCGAACCCACCTGAAAACCCGCAAAGACCCGACCCGAATTGACCCGTGACCCATTACGACCCGAACCCGATTCTACCCGAACCCGAAATGGTCGGACTCGAACAAGACTTGGCCGACCCGTTTGACAGGGTGATTGACGTCAAAATGGGACCGAGACATGACTCGAGTTAAGTTTGAACCGAGTCTAAGAATATCTTATGCCGATAAACGCCACCATTTTTTGAATTGGTGAGTATTTTTTATTTTTTCAAAATTGGTGTCAATCAACACAACTACCCTTAAAGTTGACGATTATATTTGTTTTTTTTTAAAGTTGGTGCTAGTAAACACCACAAAGTGAAAGTTTGTGTTATTTACCACCATTTGGCCTAAATAATAATGTTATTGTTAGACTTTGTCTAGATATTCATTTATTTTACAAAATTAGTTGTTACAAACTACATATATATTCAATATTTTCTTCAATAACAATCACTCAACCTTTAATTATCTATATCTGTTGTTGCACTTTTTACTTTTGATGGAAATACGTTGATGCTAAATATTAAAGTTTATCCCAAAGAAGTCATTTTTGATTTCATATGTTTTTTTAAAACAACAATACTATCTAGTGTGTCTCGCCATACGAGGTCTAGAAGGTCAAGTGTCGTGTCCCAGACAATAGAAGAGAATTAGGAGAGATAGAGAGAAAGAATGAAAGAGGAAGGAAGTAGAATTTTGTTATTCATCGACATGCCAATTCTGTTACACACTTATGCCTTTATATGCCTCCTCATCATATTCATAACAACTCACCCTTAATCCGGTACTAATTACAATCCTAGCCCGGATTTACCAGATATTACAATGATATTACATTGCCTCCCTATCTAAAAAGCATTGACCTCAATGTTGAGAATCACCAAAATCAGGAAACTGGGACAAAATGTACCTAGCAGGCTCCCATGTCGCCTCTGTAGAATCCAAATTCTTCCAATGAATAAGCCATTCAGTAAGAGGCTGACCCTGCTTATCATACAATACACGAGTATCCAGAATTGCCAAAGGGCAGACTTCACAAGTGCCATCAGCCAATGTACTGGGCAACTGTAAAACAGGCTTAACTAAAGGACCAATTTTTCCTTTTAGTTGAGACACATGAAATACAGGGTGAATCTTAGAATGATCAGGCAATTTTAAACGATAAGCAACCTTACCAATTCTCTCCAACACCTCATAAGGACCATAATATTTTGAACAAAGTTTCAGATTCTTTTGAATCGCCACTGAAGCTTGTCTATAGGGTTGGAGCTTAAGGAACACCAAATCACCAACTTGAAAAAACCTATCCAATCGCTTTTTATCAGCCACCTGCTTCATCCGAGACTGAGCAACCTGCAAATTCTTCTTGAGCTGAATAATGGTGCTCTCTCTGTCTTTTAACCAGTCCTGTACCGAAGCTGTAGATACCACAGAAGGATCTACTCCCAATTGAGGTGGTGGATAACCATACAAGGCTTGAACAGGAGAAAGCTTCAATGACGTGTGATAGTTAGAATTATAGCACCATTCAGCCATGGATAACCATCTACACCATTGTTGTGGTTTATCACTCGTCATAGCTCGCAAATAATTCTCCAAACACTGATTGACCCGTTTTGTCTGTCCATCAGATTGAGGATGATACGCAGTGGACATATTCAGTTTTGTGCCTACAACACTGAATAATTCCCTCCAAAAAGTGCTTACAAACACCTTATCCTTGTCAGATACTATGCTTTGTGGCATCCCATGTAGTCTATAAATGGATTCCATAAACTTCATAGCCACAAATGCAGCTGTGAAAGGATGAGACAAAGCCACAAAGTGAGCATACTTTGTGAGCCTATCCACCACCACCATTATAACATCCTTTCCGGTTGACTTAGGTAGACCTTCAATGAAGTCCAAACTAATATCAGACCATGGAGTCTGCGGAATCGAAAGAGGTTGTAATAACCCAGGGCTTAAAACATGTTCATGCTTACTCCTCTGACATGTATCACATTGTTGTACAAAATTTTCCACCATAGCCCTCATCCTAGGCCAATAAAATATCAATTTCAGCCGTTGATATGTAGCCTGCATCCCTGAATGACCCCCAATCGGAGATTCATGTAAAGCAGAAATCAATTTCTCCTGCAAATTCTTATTACTACCCACATACAATCGACCTTTGAATCTGAGCAAACCAACCACAACTGAATACTCTGCAGAAGGTTGAACCACTGTTGAAGCCAACAACTGTAAGGCCACAGAATCATGCTCATAGCTAAGCTTGATTTCTATCATCCACTTTGGCTCCACAACAGATATACTATATACCTCAGCTTCTTCTGAAATAACCCTTCATGATAAAGCATCTGCAGCTTTGTTGTCACTCCCTTTCTTATACAGGATGGAGTAAGATAACCCAAGCAATTTCCTGATTGTTTTTCTTTGCAAGTGAGTAGTCAACTTCTGATCAAGCAAATTCCTCAAGGATTGATGCTATGTTTGAATGAAAAAATGAGCTGGTTCTAAATAATGCCTCCATTTATCGACAGCTATAAGTACTGCCATTAATTCCTTCTCATAGGTAGACAATTTGAGACTAGAACCATGTAAAGCTTGACTCATAAAGGCAATAGGATGCCCTTGTTGAAGCAAAACTGCACCAATACCAACATCACATGCATCAATCTCTATGGTGAATGGAGCCTGAAAATCAGGTAACCTCAAAACTGGAGCAGTTGTCATCAGCTTCTTCAATTTTTGAAAAGCATCATTAGCTTCCACAGACCACTTGAACTCATTTTTCTTTAATAGCTCAGTTAAAGGCCGAGCAATCATACCATAACCCTTAACAAATCTTCTGTAATCGCCAGTAAGACCCAAAAAATCCTCTCAACTGCTTAACAGATTTAGGTGTTGGCCACTCCTTCATCACAGAAATCTTATGCTCATCTGTCGCCACACCTTCCCCTGAAATCACATGACCCAAATACTCTACTGTTTTCTGAGCAAAGGCACACTTACTTTTCTTAGCAAACAGTTTATGCTTTCTCATGACCTCCAATATTGATTTCAAATGACTCATATGTTGTTCTCTGGTTGCACTGTATACTAGTATGTCATCAAAGAATACTAGTACAAATTTTCTTAGAAAAGAAGCAAATACCTCATTCATAAGAGCTTGAAAGGTTGTCGGGGCATTTGTTAACCCAAAGGGCATGACCTTAAACTCATAATGACCTTGATGAGTCCTAAAAGCAGTCTTGTGAATGTCCTCCTCAGCCATTCGTACCTGATGATAACCAGCCCTGAGATCCAACTTAGAAAACACATATGCTCCATGCAACTCATCTAACAAATCTTCTATTTGAGGTATAGGAAATTTATCCTTGATGGTCAAGTCATTCAACTGTCTATAATCAACACAGAATCTCCAAGAGTTGTCTTTCTTTTTAACCAATAAGGTAGGAGAGGCAAAAGGGCTTTGACTAGGTCTTATGATTGCAGACTTCAACATCTCTTCTACTTGCTTCTCGATCTCATTTTTCTGAAAATGAGGATACCTATATGGACGAACACAAACTGGTAAAGAACTTGGCTTAAGTGGAACCCTGTGCTCATTCCCTCGAATAGGTGGCCAACCTTTTGGTTCTGCAAAAATATCCTGAAACTGCTGCAACAACTGATGTATATCCTCTGGAATAACTTCAGATTCACCTCCAATGGAAAATAATTGTGCAAACTGAGTGACTAACATAGGAACCCCTTTTCTGAGCAATTTCTGTAATCGTTTACCCCTCATACTTCTTAGAGCAGCTTCTTGTTGCACACCAACTGTATAAATCTGCCTGCCTTCCTTAGCAAATGAAATCTTTAACTCCTTGAAATCAAACAACACTGGGCTATAATCTCTCAACCAATCACCTCCCAAGACCATATCACATCCTCCCAATTTAAGCACTCTTGGACTGAATACAAAATGACTGCCCTGCATCTGCCAAGCAAAATCCTTACAAACTTGATGACTAATCATTTTTTGACTATTTGCAACAGAAACTTCCATTACCCCTGCCTCCCTCAAATTAAATCCACCTTTAATAGCTTTTCTTGGATCAAGAAAACTATGAGTAGCACCGCTGTCAACCAAGATTGTGATTGAACTACCCTTAACATCCCCTTTGATCCTTATAGTGGTCAAAGGACTACTTCCCACTAAAGCATGGACATAAATTTCCTGATCTTCAAATCCATCATTACTGTCTACTAATACCTCTTCCTGATCTTGCACCAATTCCTCATCGTTGCTTCCAGAATTTTCCTGATTCATTTGAGAGACCAGCAAACTATGAAGAGTTTGTAGCTTACACCGATGACCCACATGATACTTTTCTCCGCATTTATAACATAACCCTGCAACCCTTCTACTTTCTCTATCAACACCATATACAGCCAAACTGTTGGAAGTTTTGTTTGCAGTTGAAATCGGCACGACTGCAGTAGATGAACCAGAAACTTTCTGTTGATTTCTCACATCTGAATTCCCATTCTTGAACATAAAATTCTGATTTGCTGGTTTCCAAGCGGGTTTGCTAATTTTAACAATCGCTTGCACAACCTCATTGTGCCACTTAGCCTGCTCATAAGCAATCATCAGGGAACTAGGCCGACCAATCTTAACTAATGACTTAATATCCTTCCTGAGACCACTAATGAAACTCGAAACAAAGTACATTTCAGGCAAATGGGGATCCAGATTCAGCATATAGGCTCGTAATTCTTCAAATTTCTCCATATAATCCTCCAAACTGTCAGCCTGCTCTAATTTGTTAAATTCCTCCACCACCTCAGAATTCTGTCGAGCCCCAAATCTATCACAAGCCGCCAGTTTCAATTCCTCCCAACTCAATCTCGATTTCTGCATCAGATAACCTTGCATCCATACATCAGCTTTCCCACTAACATGCATCGCCGCCAATTCCACTTTCTGATGATCTTGAATTGCAAAAATCGAAAAATATTTTTCGCATTTTCGTATCCAACTCCTAGGGTTAGAACCATCAAAAAGAGGGAAATCGATTTTTGGGAGACGATTACCTCTGAAATCACTTCCCCAAGAACCACTGTGATCACCCGATCCTTGAGATCTACTCGCATCTTGACCACGATTAACTGAATTCCTCTGATTGACAAAGATCGAGTCCCTTCTTTGATCCTCTGGAATTGGATCGCCTTCAGGCCTTAACAACCCTTTCTCCCTTTCATCCATCTGAGAAGGTGGTAGTGGCGTCTTCTCCTTCGACAAAAAATTCCTCATAAACTCCGTAAGCTTCTCAAATTCTTGTTTTGTATCTTTTCTTGCTTCCTCGCCCGATCGCTTCAGATCGTCGATGGACTGTTGGAGCTTATCTTCCTTCTGTCTTGTTTCCGCCATAAATCCTTGAAAGGTCTCAACAAATTGTTGAAGCTGTTGCATTTGTGATTCCATCGATCTCAATCGAGTACCATCCGCCATGGCTCGAAACGAAGCTCTGATACCAAATCTGTCGTGTCCCAGACAATAGAAGAGAATTAGGAGAGATAGAGAGAAAGAATGAAAGAGGAAGAAAGTAGAATTCTGTTATTCATCGACATGCCAATTCTGTTACACACTTAGGCCTTTATATGCCTCTTCATCATATTCATAACAACTCACCCTTAATCCGGTACTAATTACAATCCTAGCCCGGATTTACCAGATATTACAATGATATTACATCAAGATATAAACATAACTTTCAAACGAGTCGAGGGATGGTATAAATAATACTCCCTAGGTTTCATATGTTTTCTTTTGAAGGGTCAGTGTGTTTTTTTAACATATGATTTTATGTTTTTTTATTATACTAAAAATTTGTAAAGCAAGTAAATTGGTATAAGTAATAGGTTGTTTTGACCAAAATTGATGGAACATATCTAATTTACTAATTATTTGTCTATACTGCCTTCTATCTGAATTAAATTTTTTAAAATGAAATGTCGTCCGTGTTGACAATGGAAATGTTGAAAATTGAAAATTTTGACCAAAAATCTCAATTTTAAGTCCAAAGGGCAAAGCCCGCTTCGATTGATCAGGTTCAGGTGTACAACTTCAATCCAGCCCATTGTCAAAATTCTACTAGAAGCCTCAAGCCTTGTACACTTCTTTCGCCATTTTGAACAATTAAAATTAAAAATTAAATAAGTCTGCATCACTTCTTGAACCTTCTAGGGTTTTATCCTTTCAACTCTTTCCAACTACTACTCCTCTATCTATCTCTACTGTCACTCCTTTGAAAAATTCCATCCCTTTAAACTTCCTACCATCTTCTCTTACCAATTTCCTACATTTTTCCGAGGTGGGTCTCTTTTGTTTCCCGAACTTTTTCGATTTCTGGTTCTGTTTCATTCAGTCTATTGGATTGCTCTTATCTTTGTTCAATTTTGCATTGAAGTTTCTGAATTGAACCTATTCTGCTTGTGGGTGGCTCTAAATTTTTGTGCTTTTTGGAATGCAGGGAAAATGGCAGCTTCTCAGCTCACTTCTTCAACAGTTTCACATAGGAGTTTGCCCATATTTGAAGGGCTTAGATCTTCACCGGCAAAGATCTCTTCTTTTGTGCCATTGAAACAAGGTGGTCTCAATGCTAGGTCTTTCCGGCCTTTGGTTGTCAAAGCTGCCACTGCTATTGCTCCAAAGGTACATTCTTTAATCTCTTATTGTTTAATTTGTCAAATTTATGTGTTTTCCATGTATTTGATTGAATTTAGAAGCACTGGTGACCTTGATTGATTATTGTTGTGGTTGAATTGTATCTTTTATTATGCAGCCATTGTTTTTGCTATAGATAGTTTGTAGCTTGTCATAGATGTGAAGATGTCTTGTGGTTTAAGAGCAAAGTTGGATTTACCATTGGATAGAGTTGTGTACTAATTCCCAGTCTTAGAATCATAACATAAGATAGTTTGTCAGTTCATGTGAATTTAGAACATATAACTATTTCATGCTCATTGGCTTTTATACACTGCCTTTGAGATGGATTTAGTCCCTTTATCAATTTTGGTGAATTCTAACTAAATTCAGTTATTATTTTCACATAGCTGAATTTCAGTTTTTCTTGGGTCTATCTGGTGTACCCCTTTCCCTTCCATCTTGACCCCCAAGATTCCGTTGTAGTGGAGCCTCACTGGGTCAATGATGATGATGATAACTATCTCAGCAAGGTTTTCTTCATGAGAAATTTCCAAGAAACTATTGCTGAACTGAGAATTGGAGTTGGAGTAGGTTGTGTATTGCAATACTGTTCTTAGTTATTCTGAACCTAGAAATCTTGTTTTATTTCTCAACGGGCTTACAACTCAGATAAAATATCATTATTTATATATTTTAGGGTGAATTTTATTTTTCCTTCAGAAGTTTTCAGTTTAGTTTTGGATTTGGAAACTTGTCGGCTGACATTATGTTACTTGGATTATGTAGTTCACTGGAGTCAAGCCATTGGCCGATAGAGTTTTGGTGAAAATCAAAGCTGCCGAGGAGAAGACACTTGGCGGTATTTTGCTTCCATCAACTGCTGTAAGTAAACCACAATCTGGTGAAGTGGTTGCTGTTGGAGAGGGCAAGACTCTTGGAAAGAACAAAGTTGAAATCAGCTTGGATGTTAGTGCTCTTTACGGTTTATATTTTCATCTTCTGGATTTTTTTTTTGGTTTGCGCAACAATTTAATCGGTCTTTGTTTTGCAGCTTGGAACCAAAGTTGTATACTCAAAGTATGCGGGAACTGAACTGGAGTTTGATGGATCAAGTCATTTGATCTTAAAGGAGGATGACATTGTTGGCATTCTTGAAACCGATGACATTAAAGATCTTAAGCCTTTGAATGATAGAGTGCTCATTAAGGTATATATATTTATACGAATTACCTGTACAAATTTCACATGTTTGAGTAGATCAATCGAAACAACACATGCCCAGTAGACATAAATGACGAGGCAACGCCACTTCAGTTCCGCTTTCAAATTGCATTAACCTATGTTTATTTTCTGATTTTAGATACTTTTGAGACATTTGCTTTAAATTTTTTACATGATCAACCATTCTGTATTATATATCGAAGCTCTTTCCTGGTTTATCCTAATTTTATCCACGTAGTGCCTAACATTTTGTTTGATTCTGGGAAAATGTTCAGGTTGCTGTAGCCGAGGACAAAACAGCCGGAGGTCTGTTGTTGACCGAGACCGCCAAGGAAAAACCTTCCATCGGCACTGTGAGTTGATCCTTATAATCTGCTACTTTCATCTTGGAAATACTAATGGGAATGTTCATGAATGAAGGCAACTTAAATCTAATGATGCATCATTTCACTCATTTGCATATCTATACGTAATCAAACCGCTGTATTATAAACTGGGGAATTCTAGTTTAAGGATGTATGTGCGATCAAAGAACCAATTTATGTTTCTAAAGTCAAATTCATCTAGAGAGGCCTTGGCAACATTATCACCTTAGACCTTCTCAATTTCTCAAGTGGCATTGTTTACATCATAAATACACACAAACCCACTTAGATGATCTTGACAGCTTCTTTTATTCCACATAAATTTAGCAAATTGAGGGGCGCATCTTCATGCTCATTGGCTTATATACCTTTGAGATGGATTTACCTCCTATATCAATTTTGCAGCATTCTAAGTTCAGTTATTATTGTCACAGCTGAATTTCTGTTTTCCTTTGGTCTATCGGGCGCATCTTCCTGACATGTTCAGGTTATGGGTGCTCCCATCTTGACCCCCAGATCCCGCTTGAGCGGGACTATACTGGGCAATGATGTTGATAAATTTAGCAAAGTATTCATTTTTCCATCACATCTCAGCAATTTTAATTGCAAGTTATCCTACTCTAATGTCATCATTAAACTGTTATTAGGTGGTGGCCGTTGGACCCGGGTCATTGGACGAAGAAGGCAAGAGGAAGCCTCTTTCGGTCTCACCAGGCAACACAGTCCTGTACTCGAAATATGCAGGTAACGATTTCAAGGGCGTCGACGGGTCTGACTATATAGCCCTGAAAGCACCTGAAATAATGGCTGTCCTGTCGGAGTGACCCAAAAATGGTTGAGAGTAGAAAGTGTCAGAATTTTCATTCTATGAAGCAAAGCAAATGAGGCTCAGAATATCATATTTTTTGGAATGGATTAATGTTATAGGATGATGAATTGAAGTGTTCATATGAGGGCTGTGTTGTTGAATGCTCTGTTGAATAATTTGAGTTTTGGGTTTTGCCCTCATTCTGTTGCCAGATCAAAGATAAATGGGTTTCAAGTGCATTTAACTGTGATTTGGCTTTCGAATCATAACATAGAGCTGTGCAAACATGGACTGGAACTGACTGTAATATTACGGTCCGGTCCAAGACTAGGTCTGAGATGGTCTGGTCCACAATCCACTATATTTTAAAATTAGGGGTTACGGTCCGATCCAGTATTGTAAATTTATATTCCAGACAGATTGGATTGAAAAATAATACAAAAGATAATTTAATATATATTTTTGATATAAAATCTAAATTTATAAAAGGTATATTTGACATAAAATCTCAATTTATATGGTTTATTTATACTAGAAAATCAAATTGGATCATAATTTAACTATTTTTTAACATAAAATATTAAAATTTTATTATAAAATATGTAAACTTGATTCTTACAATCCAAAACCGGATAGATCGTAATTCAGTCTGGTTCACGGTCCAAAGGTTACAAATTTTACAGTCCGGACCGAAACAGTATATTCTGTTCTGGTCCGATCGATTAAACCCCGATTAGAATATGGTAAAAATTAATTGACTAACAACAAATTGGCTACAACTTTTACTTCTCATGATGCAACAAAATTTGTAGACCAACTTATTTGTGTAATTAGGGATTCTAAAAAGTTCCCCTAGCTCCTTGTTAATTTACCACATTTCTCATTCATTCATTAATTTACCACAATAAGTTGAAAGTAAATTCTACCCAAGTGCACCATTTATGCACAAAGTGGCCTACCAGCACCAAGTACAATCCCCCAGCTGAGGCACATAAATTAAGTGACTATATAATGTGTCTAGTTACTCTCTATTCAACATCATTTACACAAAATGTCACAGACTCGTACGTGTTATAACAATACAACTAATCACCTAAGAAACCAACCACCTCATAAATAGGGTAAAAAACAAGCTCCCATTTATACGTGTGCTTGTTCGACTCCGGCCTACCTGTAATTTGAAATTCGTCGAAATCAGATTCTGCCATTCATGAAGATTAAAAAAGCAGCAGCATGATTTAGCTCTTTACCTGCAAGGACATTAGCTTCTCATTTATAGTAAGGCTAACGATTAAAAGAGGCGGCTGACGTGTCATCGTATTGGCCTCGCCATGCGTTTCCGCTGTCTGTTCCGCTACAGCTTTGATTGGGAAGAGGAGCATTGCCCAAATCTCCATCTAAGCTCATCTGCTGAACTTCAGCTGTAGATAGTATCTTTATGCTTTGAACACAACTTACAAATTCTCTGCAATTAATGGAGTTCTATGGTTAATAATCAGATAAAGCAAGGTAAAAATGAATTGAGAGTTTAGTGAGAAAATGTTTGTTTTGACTTACTCCCATGGATCATCACCGACAAGAAGTATGTCGTTTTCGTGATCTACGTAGACAAGTTTCCAGTCAGTCCTCTGTGGGTCTTCCAGCTGTCCTTCGATCCCAAACATACGAGCTAGATCACGCCGTAGCTCATCATAATTTGTATAGCGTGTCATATCGATGGATCTCCCAACAGAGCCGCGTTTTTGCACCTTAAGATTAAGAAATTCAGAACAAGGATTTAATATTTAATTCTTGCATGGATAAAAAACGATTAAAAAAGCTAGAGGTTATTCCTGGCTATATAAAAGTTCAGCATCTTATTTTTATCTATTTGACATAATTGTCAAGGCAATGGTGAAAGCAATCTCATTTGAAAACAGTAACGGAAAACAATCCTTGCTAAACTCAATATGATATAAATGATCTATCATATAACAGGTACTGCACATAATTCTTGAGATGCAAGACCAATATAAAGAACAGCCACGAATAAGAGAGCATACCTTTGTATACGTCCTCATACGAGGAGCCTGATTTGCCCATACACCACCATTTAAAACTCCAGCATCATTCATAGCAAGGTCATTAGAACAACCTGACTTGAAAGGCATACTTGGCACCCCAAATGTCTGAGGACTGACTGCAGCAGCTGATAACTCAGTCTCAATATCTCTAGGACCATTGCTGTAATTAGAAAGCAAGTTCTGGAGATCCTTCCCAGAATCAAAGCCCCTTGAAAGTAACGTATCCGGAGCCAAACCATCCATGCTAGCAGCCAGAGGAAGACCATTTCTAGGATGAGATTGAACATCACCATCTAAACCAAAGTTGGGCAGTGAGAAATTCTGCTGAAGTCCACTGGCATCTAAACAGTATGAAGTGGCAGAAGAGGATCCCTCCAACAAATCAACAACAGCTCCTTTGAATTTTGGTTGGTCAAGTACTTTCGTGCTGGGAATTTCATTTTTAATCCTACTGCCAGTCTTACTTTGGAAATCTTGAAGCAAATTAGTGTCAGGTTCAACTACTGTATCTTCGATATTCATGCTTGGCACTTGCTGGCTTTTTAGGAAGTTTGATGGGGGTATCTGATTTGTAGAAGGAGATGTAGAGCATGATGGAGGATCCACATCTGTAAGGACAGAATGAGGTCTTACAGTTGTAAGAGATTTCTGCATTCCCTGAAGCTGGTTTGGAAGAATTTGGGGTGAATGCATTAGTGAAGGGGTTGGCATGCTGGTGACTGCTTGTGGCTGATACTGGGATAATGGACGCTGTGGTGTTAGCTGATTTGTATTTTGCTGTTGCTGTGCGGACTGAGGTTGCAATGGTTGAGGTTGCAGATGTGTGCTAACAGAAGAAAGAAAGTTTTGCTGCTGTTGCTGCACCACTTGAGGCTGCAAATGAGGGCTAACAGGCGTAAGTAAGTTCTGTTGTTGCTGCTGTTGTTGCTGTTGGTGTTGTTGTTGCACTTGTTGTTGTTGTTGTTGTTGCTGTTGTTGTTGCTGTTGTTGTTGCTGTTGCTGTTGTTGTAATTTCTGATATAGTTGCATTTGTTGCTCAGAAAGGTTTTGCAGCATTGAAGATCTTTGTGACAAGTTTTCTTGTAACAAATGCTGTGGAGATTGGTGCAATTGCATTTGAGGAAATTGTTGTGAATGTTGCCTTTGTATGCCAAGAGACTGATGCTCCATTTGTTGCTGAAACTGCATGTCTGCAGGCAAGGATGTCAGTGGTACTGAACTTTTGTTTGAAGAGGCAAGAGCTTGATGGGCCTGGTTATTCGCACTCAGAAATTGCTGCTGCTGTTGCTGCTGAAGCTGAGGATACATAGGCAATTGCTGTGAGGTCTGAACTCCAGTTTGGTTAGAAGTGACAAGTCCGGTATTCACAGGAGTTGAGACCACTTGTTGCTTTTGTTGCTGCTGTTGTTGCTGTTGCTGCAACTGTTGTTTCTGCATTTGCTGTTGAAGAGATTGTTGGTCAAGCCTTTGAGGTTGTTGCTGCTGTTGAGAAGCTTGAAGCAGTTGCTGAAGTTGTTGCTGTTGAGCCCAGTTTGCTTGAGGTTGCTGCAATTGTTCCATTTGGTTTTGTTGGTTCGCTTTGTTGAACTGGTGATTTGCCATGCCCAAAGATGGGGCTTGAAAGTTTAGCAGCTTGGATGGATCATCAGCACCAAGGTTACCGTGCAATCCAGAAGCAGAGACCATGGATGGCAAAAACCCAGGTTGAGCGCCTGATAACTGGTTATTCTGTTGCATGCTCATCCACTGAACAAGGCTTAAGCCAGGGAACATTGAGCTGGCAGGATCCTTCATGGAAAATTCATCTCCAAGCCAGGGCATTCCTCTCTTAAACATACTCTCCATATCAGAGTCATCATCTGCAAATAAATTCTAAATTTACTAACTAATACCAGCAATAATTAAAGCAACTGCATGCCAAAGTAGTAAAAATATGCTGTCTACATCTAGCCGTAGCATGATATAATCTCTAGTGATAGGTGTTAATATTAGAAGCTATAGCATTGTCATATTGTCGGCATACCTGGCATCCCTGGTTGTCTTGGAAACTTTGGTCTGAAAAATGGAGGAGGACATATGTAGAAAGGAGTTACAACAGGCTCAATATCCCAAATGGAGACCCGAGTAGGACGTTCACCAGCTGTTGATTCATCCCAACCAACCTATATCAATAAGACGTATATTGATTGGGAAATGCTACACAAAACAGAATTGAAGCATAACATAATAATACTCTAACTGTGATGCTATCTAAATGAAATGAAAACAGAACTGTGAATTGCACATTAACTAGTTCTTATAGCTATTCATTTATTACATTAACAAAAAGTTTTGTAATATATAATAATGTTTCACAAGTAGCAGAAGCACACCTGCAGGTTTCGCCACTGGGAATTTTTCCATCTTACTGAATCAAGATCACTAATACCCGTGATAGTACCCATGTACCTGCGCACTCCTGAATCCTCTGTTTCAAACATCATTCTAAATCGCATTCCCAAGGAAACTTGGGTGTACATAGCTTTGTTGTACTTGGCTAGGGGAATCACAAACTCAGCTGGGCTAGCCCTGACAAAGTAAGGAAACATGTCATCCTTGCGTCCTTGCATGAATGACAACAAAGAATAGAGAAAGGCAACAGTAAAATACCTAGGATTGTAAAATATAGTAAACGGGCTGTGATTTGCTGCAGCATGAGCTGCTGCAGCCAGAATCCCGATATGCATGCTGTCGCTAGATATGACTGAAGAAGCAAGGGCAGGTTGCTGCCTATTGGCTCGTTTGGTCCCCAACATAAGTTGTGATTTTTCATCTCTACAATTGATATACAATAAACTACTTCAGCATGATAAAGTACAAAATGACTGAAAACACATAATACATATTATTTAATGTCATACCTAATAAAGAGAACTGAGTCTCCAGAAAACAATCTTTTTGAGCTAACAAACACACTCCAACCAGTAGTTAGCAAGTGCCTTTTTGGTTGACCTACATTAGAAAACACACGTCATAAACTCATTTATAACCAGTGGATTTACAACATTCTCTTCCTCTTAACCAATTAAAAAAGGGAACAGCAGGTAAATGGTTTTTGCTTCCAACGGTATCCTATCATATCAATATGTTGATTATAACTGGTGACACCTAAGAGCACTACAAGTCAACCTTACAGAGATAACTACGAAGAACAAGTATATACCGCGGTAAATGTGCCTGAATGTCCATGCTTGCCCATGAAGATCTTTGGCCATCAACTCTTGCGCAGGAGGTTGCATTGTAAAATCCTGTATAATGTGACATTCACAAGAATAAGAATTTTCCTCAAGCCAGAAGGATTTCATGGCGTATGCTTCCAATGACTATATAAAAAACAATAAGGAAACTTATGGTTGTACTTACTAAAGGCGGGAAGATCTTTTCTGCAGCACGGCGAGGTACAGAAAATCCACCATGAGTACTTGTGTCACTAGCAGTAAGAGTTTTACAGAAGAACTCACTAGGCTGTCTGCTTTGTTTGAGGCCGATCTCAGATGCTAGCAAAGCTTCTTTATCCACCTGCTCGATAAATTGTTCGGATATCTTACACACTGAATAAATCCAGCTTTTAAGAAAGAAGCATATTTAGGAAACCCAAGCATCATCTGAAACAGTTGGCTTACCTTGCTAACTGGTTGAAGAGTCATCTGAGCATATACCTCGTCGGTTTCTGTATCAGCCTATCATCAAGGAATGAATGGCGGGTAAATGAATAAATTCACAAGGAGATGCTATGGAAGACAAATAAAAGACAAATATTCACTGCAATAGATAATTTTATTGCATACTAAGAATTTTTTAAGCAAGAGATTTTTCCATGAGCATTCTACTTGATGGGGGTAAAACAGTAAATAAAGGAGGATACCATACATGTAAGGTGACATTATGGAGCATGCAAATCAACTTAGAAGGAAGGTTTGGATAACTCGGTATGCTGTCAGTATCCTTTTGCATAGATGCTGCAACCTGTTGAGGAAGCAAAAGAATAAGGTTCCACAAGAAAAAGAAATAATAATAATAATAATTATAGTAATTGGAGGCCATGAAATTAGCTAAGAGAAGGAAGAGGACATACCTGTTCACTGTGGCCTTGGGGAAAATAGACAACTAGACTTCCAACTGGAGGCACAGACACCAGTGGTCCAGCACAGGCATGCCATAACTCTGAATTAATTACCTTCCCTTCTCCTGTAGTTATCCAGAACAGATGACAGATATAGTATGAGAGCCTTTTAAGGTTAACCAAAACAAAAGAAAGAGTACAAAAGGAAGGAAAAAAGCCAGATCTATGGTAACTGAACTATAATAACAACTAGGGAATCAGAACAGGAAATTTCAGTATTAAGTACAAGCTCAAGATCTCAACATTCCCCCATCTTCTAATTTTAGCAACAAATCTATCAATCACATATGCACAAACTGGTTCTGACAATTTTGCAGCAACAAAAAGCCTCAAAAATTCGCCTGTGATTAAACATTCAACCAAGGTTCATATGAACACAGAATCCATTCAAAATTGATTCTCTTAAAAAAAAATTGGTGAAGTTTAAAACGTTTTCTACCATCATCAGCAATATGCAAGGGATCAAATATATGTTCACTCTTGTTAACTTCAAAATTATTGAGCAACCAAAAATCCAGTGAAAAAAAAGACACAGAACAATCACAAGCGTAGATGTACAAGGCAAAACTCAGAGATCTAATTCCATACCTTCTGCAGAGTTCGCCATGTAACCATTAGGCGGAACCTTCATGGCTACAAACTTAAAATGAACACCAGCCGGAACAACTAATTAAGATTCCGACCTTCAATCGCTACTCGTAACCACACCAACCTAATCCCCTCCGCTGAATCACGGAAACACCAAGTATCACGCTCCCGCAACCAGCCACATTTCAGGAAAAACTCGTTCCCCAAAAATACGCGAACAATTCTTTCTTCCCGCACAAAATTTCCACCAAACCAATCCTTCCTTTCACTGAAATCGTGAGAAGCTACGAGATTACCAAATCGTTCAATTGCAGAAAAAAAAGTAGCGAAATCAGTTGCTTTTTGCGAAACACACTTTTCGCATCAACTCCAAAAGAGCGAAACTCGGAGCTTCTAAAGATAATACACTTAAAAGAAGTCAGAAATTGGAGGTATTAGACAATACCGCCGGCGACGGAGGAAGAAGAGGCCGGCGACGGAGAGCTAAAACGCCATGAGAGAAGAGAGAGGGGGGAAAGGCAAAGGAAGACAGCTTTTGGAAGGGGACAAGGAAAGTGAAGGGAAGGGGAGCATCCCTTTTAAATATTATTTTATTTTAATTTTTTTTTTATTTACCCCAAGCGTGCTTCTCTGAGAGAAGACATTATTCAGCATCAACTTTTAATTTAATTTATTTTTTAAAATATTTTTACTGTGAAGGTTAGGGTTGTAAATGAACAGAGTCATTCGTGAGAAATTCTGTATTCAGCTCGGTTAAATCTTGTTCGTGTAGGATCGATTATACGCTCATGAGCAAGCTTGATTATATGTTCATAAAAAATTAGATTATACGTTTATGAATAACATTGACTGCGTATATTATATACCATATATAGTTTTAGTTTTAGTTTCATTTGCTTGTATATAATTAATCAAATAAAGAAGTTGTAAGTGGATTTTTTTCACGAAGAAATTAAATGAGGGGTTCGCGAGCTAAGTGAGCATTTAATGAATCGAACTCAAACAAATTGAATCAAAACTCGTGTTCAAACTCAACCTCGCCTATTTTTAACCAAACCGAGTTTGAGCAACTAAAGCTCAGCTCGACTCGGCTCGGTTCGATTACAGATGTTTGGTAAACTAGGAGAACAGTCTCGTGCGTGTTTTAATTTTCATTTGCTTGTATATAATTCATCAAGTGAACGAGCTGTTCGCGGATTTGTCTCACAAATAAATTAAATTAGAGCTCCGCGAGCTAAGCTCAATCTGAGTGAGCATTTAATGAACCAAGCTCAAACAGTTCGAACCAAAGCTCACGTTCGAGCTCCATCTCGCCTTTTTTTAACCGAGTTAAGCTTGACCAACTCAAAACTCGACTCGGCTCGGTTAGAACTCAAAGCTCGGCTCGACTCAGTTGAATTACAACCCTATATGTTTGTTAAATTGCCCGTTTTGTCAGGTTTTTTCGTTTATTTTAACTGGTGGTGTCGGGGGGTAATTAGTTGCGCGGTAAATCTACCCTAGTACAAATATAAAGCAAAAACCAAGTCTTTGCAAAAATTTGAGCCACATGGCAAATTTGAAATATTTTTTGATTTTTTATTTCTCATTTTTTATCCACTTTTAACTTAACCACTTCCCCACTATCTCAAAACCTACCATCCACTCTTTTCTTCTAAACAAATTAAAATTTTATAATTTTTATTACTAAAGAAAATAAGATAATCGTGAAAATTTATTTCGATTAAATATTTAAATAATAAGTTAGAAATAAAATTATTTTAAAATATACCCGTACAAAGTACGGGAATAACACTAGTCGGCAATTATTGCGGTGTCTCAAAAATCTACTGAAAGAATTATTTGGGTTGATGTGATGCGGCATTAATTCGTATTTAATTATGGTACTTATTTTTTAAAGAGTTTTTTATTTTGGAAAAATAAATTTACAACCTAGCAATAGTGTAATACGGCCACACTTCCTCACACAGCTGGTTGAATGATTGAATAATAAATTATCAGTTATTACATTTAAAAAAAGATTTAATTAAAATTAATGTCTTTTAAACTTGAGATAAAATGATCCGATTCAGTGTTCCGGGCAACCGGGAAGTACAACTCTAGTCATATATATTGAGCTATTTGGAATTTAATATACAACTATATGTAGATTATAAGTTTGTAACTTGTAACGATCAAGATATTTTCATTAATATTATTTTTGTGAAATCATAATTTATATTATGGATTCCTTAATCATAATATTTAGTTCAAAATTTAAACAAAATAAATGTATGATACTACAATTTAACTAGTTTTATTTTATTTTGATAACACTTGCATCTAAAATTTGCTAGATCTTGTTATCTAAATTAGAGAAAGAGAAACTACTTCTAAGACCATCTCCAACAGCTTCTCCGTATTATTGAAAAAATGTGAATTTAGATAATTTGGTATATTTTTTGTGAAAAAATGTGAATTTAGATAATTTGGTATATTTTTTGTTCCAACAGTTTCTTCATCACATTCTCTATAATAGGGAGGAATGAGAAAAAATGAGATACATATGTTATCATGGTAAATTTCTTATATTATATCCCCAAATTTCAATTGGGGAAGCGGTTGGAGTTGAAGCAAAATATTTTTAGAAAATATGGTTATATGACATTTTTTTGCCCTATTTTAGAGAAAAATTTAAGGAAGTGTTGGAGATGGCCTAAAGTTTTAATAGGTTAATTATGCAGTTAATGCGATCATTGATCCTAATCCCTTTTAATTTGACGAGAAAAAAGAACAAAAAATAAAATGAAATTGGGGAGCTTTTTATTAATTTATTGTGGATGGGTTGATGAGGTGGCCACTCAAGTCGCAAAAGCCGGAGATTATAATTAAAAAATAAATAAAGATAAATTCAGATGTCTTTTAGCCTAATAAATTTAACTTTTTATTCGTTAATTAAATCAAAAGCTCACCTAATACTGAATAGTAATCAAGTAATTAATAGCGATAATTGCTATTCAAAAAAGACTAATCGTGGTGGTCCATTATAGTACTTAATTGCTTATACATGTTAATGATATGTTTTACACTTGTGTACTCGATTAGGAGTATAAGTTAATACTGAAAAAAAAATTACACAGGCTCGATCATGAAAACTTAACCCTTTTTTCTATCTTTAATTTGATCGATCACATTATTAATCCTGAGTCTAATCCATGTTTGCTCTAACCCCACTATAATTAATTTCATGGGTCCTAGAGTTAACAAGTAAACTTCCAGTTTACAATCTGATTTGATGACTTATATTGACCTGATCGATTAGTACAAATTAACAATATGAAGTAGGCTTTCATAAGTAATTAAGTGAAATGCTTAATGAGATTAATACTCTCTCCGATCGAAAATAAATGACGTTTTCTCTTGCATATGGATTAAAATTATGTTATAAATTTCATCAAAAAATTATGCTATAAATAACTTTTTTTTGGTGGAATGTTATAAATAACCTTTAAAACTATGTTATTAAATTATGTTATAAATAACCTTTAAAACTCACAATACTCACCCATGATATATTCTGCCATAAATTATTATACATTAATATTACTTGAAAGAGGGTGGAAATGAATTGAAAAATGAGGGTAGTAAATTGAAAAAAGGAATATAAATGAAAGGTTTGCAGTTTGCACAACTCTCTTATGACACATCGAGGAATTCGTTGAAAATCATACCATGTGGTGGAGTAAAACTAAAAATATTAATGATGAGACTAATGTGTCGTCCAGAGTGTAGTAAGCGAGGCCACAAAAATACAAAAGAAAATGGGAGAAACCTCAAAACGAATTTGTAAAAATAAACTGTGATGGATCGAAAAAAGAAAATGGAAAAACAACTGCTGCGTTTATCATAAGAGACCAATTTGAAAATAAGATAAGTATGAACGCAACGAAAAATGACTAATGACAGTGGAACAAGCAGAAGCAATGGGACTATTTCAGGCTATACAAGAAGCTCATAGAAGGAATCTTCGGCATATAGAAATTGAAGACGATAGTCTAATTGTGATCAATGCGCTCAAGCGCAGTTGATCCAGTCCCTGGACAATTGACATGCTAATAGCGGACACTTTGGTTATGTTGCATTCTTTCGAGGGGGTCATTACCAAACATATCCCTCGAGAATGCAATTATGTGGCTGATTTGATTGCGAAGCTACACCACGATTGTAGTATCAATTAGATTCTCAACCATGGAGGGGTCCTGACCCTCATCCGTTAGGATGTCCTAGGCTGACCTAGTCTGCCAAATTTTTACCTATTAAAAAAACTCACTTGTTTCCGATCAAATGGAGTAGTTTATAGTACAAAGTATTTCATAATTGTAAAGTCAGAGGCCTGGGAAACGTTGTCTCATGCCAGCTCGAGAATTTCACAGGAGGTCACCTATCCCGATATTACTATCGTCTTGCACACTTTACTACAAAATTTTGTTTTCCTCACTCAAACTCTGAAAAGAAAGAGCTCTTGTTGCATAGATAGCACTTCAATCTCATATAAACCATGTGAGTGTTGTAATCTCCTCCACTTAAAGACTTGACGTCCTCGTCAAGGCCTAAGAACCTCTTTTGGGTTGAATGAACACGCTTGATCGGGCCAAGCGAACTTGTAATCCAGAGCTGACTCTGATATCATTTGTTTAGAAACATTGTCTCATGTCATGTCGGTGACTTTACGAGATGTCACCCATCTTTTTTTTTTGAATAAGGTAAAAATTCGGTAGACCAGATAGACCTGTTGTACCGAGAGGCTGTTGTAGACAACAGCCGAAACCGGCTAGGTGAGGCACAAGAGAGCCAAAGAAGAGCAACACGAGAAACCATGAGTACAAACAACCAAACAGGTAGACTAGAAATGAGTTTAGTTTCGAGGCGAGTAAAGCACTAATATATTCTATCTCGATACTACTCTCGTTCTTACACAATTAACTCCAACATTCTTTGTTCACAATCAAATCTTAAAAAGGAAAATCTCTTATTGACATGCATAGTATCTCAATACCTTATAAACAATCGGAGTGTTATAGTAATTAAATAAATAATTAATATTCCTAGAATTAAGTAATTCTTGTGAATACCACATCAAAGAACAATGTTAATCAACCGGATCTTCTACCTAATAAACAATTAATTAACCTAAGCAGGTAATTAGACAAGGAGATTAATGGTGGCAGAATAATGTCGTTATTATGTTTCCCCATAGACACTGAACTTGGACCTTAAGGCATCCTGGCATAGTGTTCCGATCCTCTATTCTCCAATATCGGTGATGATTCAATTCCTATAATTTGCACGACATGATTTTTATTTTTTATTCGTATTGTTGATTAGAGGTTAATTAACTTTTTTGCTTCAAAAAATGACATTAACCCAACTTAATTAACTACCTCTTACATTTATACTTGGACCATTACCTCAAGGCAATAAGTTCAAGCATACATCAAATAAAGACTTCTCTATATCGGGGATCTAACTTTACTTGCAATTTTTTTTTGGATAAAGTAAGGATTTGGAATATTAGATATTAGAAGGTAGAGGTAGATACTAGATTCTATCACACATATATACAATCATATTCAATAGTAGTTGTATGTAATTATACGGTTTGGGGGTGTTGGAAGGTTTCGAGTTTAATTTTTTTTGTTTCTATTTTTTTACTTGGATGAAAAACTAAGTCTAACATTTCCATTGAGTCGAGCTAATCAACGCAAGATAAACTATCTTGTTCGTGGTGTTTGTCGATTGAATCACGAGCCCGGGATTTACTACGAAATTAAGGTGGGCATCAAAAAATAAAGAGAGAAAAATTTGGTGATGAAGTTAGGAGGTGGGATGATAGTATGAATAACAAACAAAAGATCGAAATATTATGTAAGCACAAGCATTGATGATAAAGTCCGATGTGCCGATAATTCGGGGTCTGATTGGTAACGAGCCTAGGATACAAGCTTAATGAGGTTCCAAGTCAAAATCATATGGCAATGGGTGCAATAATTCATGGGCTTATATAAAGACAATTTATGTCTAAATTTTTCATGTGAGAACCACTCTCTCAACACTCCCCCTCAAGTGCAATTGCCCGGGCCAGTTAACACTCACAAATCCCTTAAGTCTTGCGAATCATTACATTTGGATCGGTCGCTCCTTTATTGGGTGAGCTGCTTGAATATGTTTATAAGGCTGGCAAGCCCGAATAAATCTCTCAAGGCTCGCAAACTGCCTGAATGAGTCCATGAAGCCAGCAAGCCCGAAGACTTCAGAAAATAAATCCATATTGAAACCTGCTCTGATACCATGATAAAGTTTGGTGGGCCAATAATCTGGGGGATCATGCGGTAACGAGTCTAGCATACAAGCCCAATGAGATTCCAACGCTAAGTCATATCTCATTGTATTAGGAAGAATCTTCTATGTTTGGATAAGGAGTCGTTGATTGCTTTTTGCCCTAAGTCATATCTTATTGTTTCATATTGTTTGCTCAGGATGATACTTGTAATGATAGAAATATATTATCTTTCCATGACCGAATTAGAAGATAATATCTTTCTATTTTACCTAGTTTTCGTGTATTTAAACCTAGGAATTCGGTTAGAATAGTACGAACTAGCACACTACATTGTGATACAAAGAAAAATAGTTTGTCCAAGAGTTCGAAAAGATAAAGAGAGACGTAGGCTTGATAATTGTTTGGGAATAGGGTTTACTCGGTTCATAATAGTTCTTGCATACTTGGGAAGTAGGGCTAGTTCCAAGTTGTTCTTGTAAGCATATTCAAAAGTATCAACAAAACAAGTTACGACTTTTAATCCTTCCAAGCAAGAACTTGGAAGGGAGTGGTTTTCACACTTGATTAACAGAGTTTGTTGATCAAGTGTTTCCACCATAAAAAATCACTTTGTCAAGCAAGTCTTAATTTCTTGTTATTAAAATCCAGTTGTATTTACTCTAAGGTCGACGACTTAGTTGAGATCGACAAGCTAGACGTACTAATGACCCTACAAAAATTATAGTTAATTAATAGATGATATTTACATGCCAATTAAGATTGCATTGGCATAATGGCATGCAAACCTTGTAATATTATACATAGTACATAGTTTCATGATTAGTGTATTTAGCATCTATATTTTATTCAACAAGGAAAGAAAATACTAGATGTGTCGGGTAGATCGAGTGGCCGAAACAATCGGTAATCGGACAAGTCGACAAGAGAGCAAAAACATGAAAAACTCCTAACAAGCATGAAAGACACCCAAATACAATCAGGCACTACTAGGTAAAAGGGTGGAAGGGGGTGAGCCAAGCACTACTAATCGCAACACCGTCGATACGAAAGGAAAATGGGTCATCTCCATCTGGGACCAGTGTTCTAAAAAACGCTAGGTGAACCCTAGGCGGAGAGGGACCATCTAGTCACTCTAGTGCCTAGCTAGACAGCCTAAACGGGCGCCTAGACAAACTAGACGGTCTCAATGTCTCATAGACGGACTGAAAGGCTAGGCGGGCTAATACCTTCCAGCACCTAGGCAGAGATTTTTAGAACAGTGTCTGGGACCGCAAAATAATCCTTCTCGACATTGTCCCACCTAAATGAGGGATCTTCAGGAAGCAAGCTCGACCACGACTTCGACCAGACACAACTCGATCCAATATAAAGTGGGGTAAAATTAACTTTGAATAATTCTCACGTACTCGTATGATCAAGGGTTTAAATTAACAAACTTATAAGAATAATTAGAGAATAATAATGGAGGTGGGGAATTTAATTAAGTTTAATGGCAAATCCATGTGAGAAAGTGATGGAAAATGCACAGGATGCCACCCAACCAACCCTATCATGCCCCGACCGCTTTGTCAAATCTCGCTTTGCCAGCTACCTCCGTACGCCTCCTTGCACGGTTCTTCTACTTCTACTAATTAAACATTAGACTAATTAATTATAATTAATTTAATTAGTTTTTGGTAAGTCTATATTTATAATAATGTTAATAATTATTGTTGTTGTTGTTATTATTTTTCTTGTGGTTATGTGGTGTCCACATCGGAGAAAAGCTTAGCTCCACAACTTCATTAAGGCTCGGACCGAGCATGTGCTTCATTAATGGCGTCATGATCATCCCAAATCAACTCATTAAATGCTGGGAAATGGAATATTTCTTCAATTGGGCATGTTCAAGTTTTTGATTTAGTCCAATCAATGTTACCCAGATTTGTTAATTTTTAACTAAATCAGTAATCATCAATTTTCTAGCTCTCGTTTTCGCACACTAAAATTTAGGTACATCAATAATAGTGGTAAATTTTTGATGCAACAGTAAAAAAAATATAAAATTGTTACTCGATTAGACTTGTTCACCCATCAACTAAAAGTTATACATAGCTTAATTCTCATCTAGCCACGTTTAAATCGCCCAATTTAATTAATATATTAATAACTTTATGTATATTTATTGGATGGGTATAAATATGTAAAGGTGACTTCGAGTATTTGGTTCGGTAGTTAAGTTTTTGGGGCAGTATGTACCTAGAGGTCATTGTTTCGAATCTCAAGCTAGTGCATGGATGTTCTAGGCAAGCCTAAGTAGTATTTGTGATGACCCTAATACTTACCTTATAAAAAAATATGTAAAGGCAAAATTACAAGAAATCATAAATATACTCCTAACTAATTATTTTAACAGCCAATAATATATATGTATTTTGTTGGGACAGTGTTGGGAACTCATAGTTCTACAACATTAAAACAACGATCGCATTCTAATGTTTTGATAATGACAAACTCCATTAGGGATCTAATGTGTTATGTCAAAGTATTTCAAGGGAACTCCATGTCAAACAGACAAGGGAATTCAAGAGCGTGACAACAATAAACTGAATGAAAGCTAAGTTCCCATCAAAGAAACTCGATCATGAGAGACAAGTTCCCAAGAGAAGGAAACTCACATGTGAAGACAAAGACAACTCAGCGTAAAATGCGGAAGCTTGTTCCAGACAAAATAGAGGCGCAGTCTGTTCCTTAGACTGAGCCGATTGATCCAACGATCCAATTAGCTTCAAGAGTTTGACAAAATTCAAAATGAATCACATGAGAAGGAAGTACACATACTTGGAGAGCAAGACAAAGGTAATTCGGTCAAACGCATAAAGAAGATAAGATTGAGCCCCAAACATCACACACCTATATATGCTCATGAATAGTGCTCTTGTAAAACACTTTTCACAAAGCCTCAAGCAAACCTAAAAGGAGCCAAGTTGGGAAAGAAGAAGAAACCTAGAGAAGTCTTCGACGACGAATGTCTAATCTCGACAACGGTGAAGGTTGTGTTCCCTAGATATGCTAGGGAACTGAGTAGCGATATAGCGAAGAGTGTAAGGTTTGGTTTTCTTATTTTAGTTGAGTTGTTGTCTTAATACTTAGATTGAGAAAGTCCATTAGTGTTCCAATAGTTCGGAGACTGTTAGGAACAGAAAAATTTAAACTTTACCTTGTAGTAACTAAGAAAATAGTCTAATTATGATTCCTAACTCTCGACTAACACATACGATCCACCATATTTTGTGAACAAATAACCACTTACGATTAAATTATGTTAAGTGTCTGTTCAATGCTACAAAATTATAAAAATTTCTCATGTTTCTTAAACATTTATGATTTGATTTGGTTAATATATTCTTACCCAGCCTTCAATTTCGGCCTTGATCAAGGAATTCCCAAACCGCCCAGATGATCAATTATTGAGTAAGAAAAAGCCAAATACATACACATGCATTTATTCACTAGATCGGAATTCCCTAAACCAATTTACTAGCTTAATCCGCCATTAATATGAAAATTGTTTTAACAATCCAAGTGTACATGTGTATTTCATATATAACCTTTAACGTTCAGTGTAATTGAATCGTGGGTGGTTATTTGTTAACGAAATGCATAACTCATTTAAAAGTATTTGGTATATAGCTAATGTTTTTAGTCAAAATGGATTATATATTGGGTTCCCTCCAATTTTTCCACATAGAAATCCAAATGGAAGTTATGACAAAGTTCAAAAAGTATATAATTCCATTTTTCATGATAGCAAAATGATAAGAACAAATTCTATAAAAAAACACCTTTTTATTTAATAGGTAAAACGATTTTTCTAATATATTTTCTTAATGACATAAGATTAATCTCATTAAAATTACAATATTTTATTAATTTGTATTTATTGTGGATTAATTATTTTTAAGAAATTTTATCAATTTTCTTATAGGATTTTATTTTCCTTAAATAGTATGACTAAAAAAATACTCCAGTAAATAAAATTGGTATAATATATTATTTTGATAAGTTTTATAATTATTAATTAACACCCCTTCCTAATACTTGAATCTCGGTGTATATCGCTGACATTTAGTGATACCTATTACTAGACCAATCTTTTTGTTGATTTTCATTTTAAGCATGTGCACATAAATATATAATGTTGTTGCTGATAAAATTACTAATATAATCTTACTTATTTTATTATTGTATTTTAGACAAGCGCGTTTGTATTCAAAGCTCCTTCTTCACCTCCGTAAGAACAAAAGGCGAATTTAGCCTCTAGGTGGGGGCGGTTGCCCCCACATCCAACCGAATAAGCAACGAGTTACACAAAAGGTTCGGAAACGAAGGAAAATTTTGGAATTTCGTCCCCACTTGCTGGGAGGTCTGGCCGAGGCGGAGGTGAAGGCGGAAGGCGAGGAAGACTAGAGGAGGAAGGGGTGGAGAGATATGTGCAAGTTTGTTGGTAATTCAATAGAGGAGGAGGATAAACCAGGCGAAGATTAATTTAAACTAGCTTGATTTATTCGAGGCTATATTTTGTATACTAGCTTCATTTCCTCCTCCACTTTCACACAATCCTGAATTCGTCCCTACGTAAGGATACCATTGGTCACGGTCATTCGTCAATTTGAGTCATTTGACTCTCATCGAATTTTTACCCTATTAAAAAAAATAACTAAAAAAAGATTCTATAGCTAGATTCTATTTAATTAACTCGTCAAACACTTAGATTATTTAAGTACTACCCAATTAGTACGTAGTAGCTACGTACCATGCAAGGTAGACCAAGTATCACCGGGATTCACAAAAATATATGTGTATTGATTTCCCAAATACTTATACAATTTTAATTAGATTTCATTGTTGGGTTGTCAAATTAACATGAACATTAAAACATCAAAGCGTGATTGCATAGACAAAGATGTGCCTCCATTACCATGCAATTCCATGACACAATTTGAGGAAAAAGTATCAAGTGTTGCCTTGGCTCCTTGCATATAAGATTTGTAGGACTTCAATTGTCTTAATTAATAGTTTAATTAATATTGGGAAGAGTAATTTAACAAATTAATCAAAGTCCTATTATATAATATATATTTTTACCTCGTTCAATCATATATGTTGTTGTGATCAAACGAGTTGGCTTTGGATTTGAGGCATTCATGTTTTTCTTTGACTTGAATTATATATAAGGTGAAAATAAGTTCAACTTCCGATCCATATATACCAAATATTTACACAAGATTACAATCATGTCGAATATCAACATTATTGCCTGGTAAAATCATGCTCAAGTAGAATCGAGCTGAGGGGGTCAAGATGAGAACATCCATAATTTAAATATAACAGAAGAATGCGTTCAAAAGATTCAAAAAGAATTACAATCATGTAAACAATTAATATAAATTAATATCTACATAACAATATAATTATTCTTGCTATCATACTCCTTGTAGTAAGGAGATGGTCAAACGTAACGGGGAGACTGGATCTAAAAATCAAGAAACCAATTGTCTAGACAACCCTTGGTGAAAATGTTCGTATATTGATAAAAAGATCGGATATGGCGAAGAACTCGAATATTAGCAAATACTACTTGTTCACGAATAAAATGTATATCAGACTCAGCATGTTTCATTCGTTGATGTAAAACAGGATTATTGCCCAAATAGGTATCACTTGCATTGTCAGGGTAGACGATGGAAACTCGTTGTAGAAGACAATGGAGCTTGAGGAGAAGGTTGCGCAACGAAGATCATTCCACCACAACATTGGTAACACCATGATACTCAAAATAATATCTTATAATTATCCTTTCTATCATAAGAAAGTTTTTACAATTAATAGTAGTAGTGATAAGCAATTACAAATAACATTTCAAAAGCTATTATATGTTGTATAGAGTGAAATATTTTTTTCTAATTATAAAAATGTTATTTCTATAATCTGCCCTAGGCAAATTATAAAAATGCCTATTTTAGAATTTAAACACTGAGAAAAATTCATTAAAAAATGTTAAATAATCTTAAAAAATTGTACTAATTAAAGATAATTATTATTCCATCCGTTCAAAAAACATAATGTTTTAGGATTTATCTTAAAATAAGAAACCACACAATTTGACTTAAATATCCTTTTTATCATTTTTTTTGCTTTCACTTAAATTTAAACTACGGTGATCTAATTTGGTTTAGGATTTGTCTCCTTTCAAATTTACATACATTATCCAACTCGTTCTTAAATATATGTTCGTTTTTTTTTGCTTTTACCTAAAGATTTGTTAGAAGGTCAAAGTCGGAAATATGTATTCATAAATACTTAGAACATCATGTTTTTTTAACAAGAGAAACCTTCTAAAACATCATAATTTACTGAACATATGGAGTATTTATATCCAAAAGTCATATGATAAAAAAAACTCTATATAAATATACACATATAGTACTCAAATATTCATATAATTGAGAACCCTAAAGTTATGCTTCCTCTTTTTATCCCCTAACATCCTTTTTGGTAGAATATCGCCTAACATCCTTAATTTGAGGGGGTTTGTTTCCTTTTGTGTGTGTGAAATGTCTAAACCACTAAATATAGTCACTTAAATTACTATCCCACATGCATATGCAATGATTATATATAGAGATTTAAGTTCAAGTAAAACGAGTTCGTTTCTTTTTCTGTTCTATGATTTTTAAAATAGAATATTTTCATTAATTAGATAAATTAAACCTTTTACGTACACTTTTATCACTATTTAACCCTATCCAGTCCCGACCCACATATTTATTTTCAATTTAATTAGTCAATAATTTAGGTCATTACAATGGAAGAAAACTGGTTCGAATCTCAATCAAAATAACGAATTTCGTTCTTTATCGAATAGCTTGACTAGTAACGCTCGACTTAAAAACACATAATTATTCTTCGTTAGACCTTTAAGGGAGTAAAACAAAACATTAGCGTCGCTTTAAACTTACCTTAATTAGTTAGAAGACTAGTTATCTAGCATGAAGAACACCATCATTAATCTTATGATCAATCTTAAGTAAGTAATAATGAATTGAAGACGACAACTAAAATGCATGAAAATTTTGGAGTATAGTAGTAGGACAATGAAAGAAGCTTCTAGCTACAAGCATTGGATGGACAATGCATGTTCAAATGGACCCATACAAACTGATCACTTTAGCTTTTGCATATCTTTGCAATTGTCACGTTCGATCCGACTATTATTTGTTTATTACTTCAATATTGTGATACATTCATCGATCGATTGAGTAGGTAGCTAGCTATATCTAGCATAGCATTTTCATGGTGTATGTTCTGATAGATTCCGAGGACCGAAAGAATGGGTGACGTGTCGGGGGTTTTTACCACTTAGCATATAAAGTCGGGATCCACCATTTTTACCCAAAAGCTTAAGCCATTGGGTTGGGTTTCCTCCTTCTTTATATGCTAGTGTGTTTCCCCTTATATTCCCGATGTGGGATTTCTCCAACATGTTCGATCTTCTATTTTTCTCTACGAAAACTTGCTACCAATTCGACCAACGTGGCTTTCTATATGCCTAGATTCGTTTTTTTCTCATCAAATAGGCATTTGTCCGAGAGATTCGAAATCTTCTTGACGAATTGTATGAAGAAACTGAACAGGGAGGGAAGGTAGCCTTTAACAATAAACCTCTGCAATATCAGAACGAGGTTTACTCTTCAATTTATATACTAGATAGGAGGAAACCTTGGGTCTCCGACCACGGATCTGAAACATTTATGATTAAGTTTCTTGACTTTATCGGTCTTGCTTCAGTGGAGTTGAGTTAAAAACTCTATAGATAGACCCTCTCACAAAAATAATAAACTCTTTAAAAAAATATAAAAAGAAAAAAAATTGGAGAGAGAATGAATAAATTTCTTTATTTATTACTGTAATTAATGATTCTCAAACTCTATATATCTAGAGTAACTTCACCTTAGCTAAATTCGGAGCTTATATATTTTGTGCATTTATTACATATTTTCTTAAGCTTTAACTTATTTGTGTAATGTTTCTTTGTTCTTTCAGAAATATGAAAAGTTTTGTCTCCCCTTATTTAGTTAGATTTGACCATTTTTTTCATTTAAGGCTTAGAAGTTGTGGTTTTCAATCATTTTGGATGGTCAAATATCAACTATATCTATTTACATTGCTCTCCATCTTTTAGAAAATAAAAGAAATGCTTTTGTTGAATTGGTAGGGTGTTGGTAGCTTGTATTTGTAGCCAATTTTAAACTAGTTGCTAATAAAACAAGGTCTAGAAAAATTCCTAACATTATCCAACAAATTCCTAAGATTAAGTAGAAGATAATTCGAGTTTCGATCAATTTTAATAGCAATTATTTTGAAACTATTCTCTAAATGATAATTGAAGAATTATTTAAAAAAATTAAAATTAATTAATTTATCAAAATTATTATTTTTATTGTGTGTCCAGACATTAAAAAATCTCAAAAGGTAAAAACTGAAAACTCAATTTACCAATGAAGGCCCTGATATTCAACAAAGTTTGTTAAAAAGTACATTCGTAGTCCAGAATTAATTAAATATTCAATTTTAAACTTGATCAGTTCCTAATGAACTTCACTATCAAATCAAGTGACAGTAATTTAAGCTAAAGCATCTCAAAGCATGTTTAAGGTTACATTAACTAAACTTTAAATTTGGAATTGACTAATTACTGCCATTTACCGGTTTATTGAGGATGGATTAAATTAGAAGTCACAATCTGACCATTAGATAAATATTCAACTTTAAAATTGATTAGTCCCTAATGAACTTCACTGTCAAATCAAGTTACAGTAATTAAATATTCAACTATAAACTTGATTAGTCTCTAATGAACTCCACTATCAAATCATGTAACAATTTTAAAGAGAAAAAGAACATAAAACATGTTAAGGTTAAATGAATATATCAAAGTTTAATTCGGAAATGACTGTTTGTTTTTATCTAGTAAGAGACACAAATGTCTTCGGACATATAGTCAAGCGACTAGGACTTCCGAGTAGTACTATGAAGTTTCGTTTAAGTGTCATAGGCAGTGCCATTGATTAAAAAAGTAAGAGACACTTGTTAATGCGCCTTAAATCTGTTGTTGACCGTATACGTCAGGGGTTCGAGAGCGAAACCCCCAGCTCACCAGAGATCGCGGGGGTGGAGCTAGCTAGGGGGGTTCGGGGGTGCGTAAACGGTATACACTGTTTTCTATTTTTGGTCCTATCGTGATATGTTTGGACCTACGACCCATACTCTAAATTAGGGTTTCAGAGTTTATATAAACTCCTAAAACGCCTCTTAATTATAATCTGTTTTTTCAGCCTCCATAATAAGAATTTTGTTTCTCCACCCATAGAGATAACATGTATTGTCACTTAATTATGTTAAATCTCCGTATCTTTTTTCGTATTTATCGTTTTCGTTACAACAACACTAAATAAGAATATTACAACGAAGAAGGGAGATTAGAATCATGATTTATCAGTTGTGCTGGCAAGGCTTTAACTTCAAAAATGACTATATTTACTGGGGTATTGAGCTAAGATGAAATTAGAAGCCATAATCTGACAATTAATTAAAATTAACAGCGAAGCAAAACACAAATAATTAAAGAATTGAATTGTAAAATTAACGGTCTGAGGAAGGCAGTCGACACGCCAACCAAATGATACCCTGGTTGGTGTGCACATGGCTACTCCTTTTACATGTGCAGAGGAAACATCTTCGCAACACTTGTATCATCACACAATTATATACTCCATGAATTTATAATTTTTATATATAAATAACTTCTTTATTTTTTTAATCTGAAATAAAATACAATCTTAGTTTATAATCCGGGGTCTTAGAAATGCTATTTTATGTTGTTAGAATGTTCCTCCCACATCTAAAAGTTGGGATTAAACTGAACTCGTATAGAAGTCAATAGATTATTTTTCATATTGTCAATTGATTTTAGGATGGAATCTCACTGGACAAATATGGTATCAGAGCTATTCGTCTAACGGTTTCTCTCGATCCTAAGCCTGTCCCGTTGAGTTGTCCAAGTGTCAACTGGACCAGTTCCCCCAATTACACTTATTCATCCCACATCTAAAAGGTTGAATTAACAATATGACGTAGGCCTTTATAAGTAACTAAGAGAAATGCACCATTACTCAGTTGGTCTAGTGGTAAAGTGGTGCTAGACTTCTTCAGTGTTGTCCAGGAGATTCGAAGTTCGAATCCCACTGGAGGCATGTATGGAGAAACTGATATTGAGAGGGTCTCCCCCAAAATGGGGCCACGAAATACCCGGTCCGGATGTAGAGCGGTGTCCGACCGATCGAATCGAGCGAGCCAAAAGGCAAGACAAAAAGAAATGGACTCGAATAGAATCCCACAAAACTAATATATGTCAATTCTAGAACTCTTCACATGATATCAATCCTAATTTTACTTTCGCCCATGTATATTTAATTTTAAAGTTTTTTTTTACTCGAATATGAAAATGAAGAGTTTTTATTAACAAGAATAGTACTTCAATTTCTTATAAATCACTGAGTATTGTGTTACACTTGGTTTATACTCTATTGTAATCCGTTACTCTGTTTTGTATTTGATTAGGTCACATCATATATGCAATTAATATTCCCATCATTTTGTCATTATTTCATGAAAATGGTTTAGCAACCACCGAGAGTTAAAAATATACATACACTAAGTAAAACGAATTCCAAAAGTAGAAATTCCCCAAACCTAAAATAAGATTTCCCTACATTCTTTTCTCAATTAATGACAACAAACAAACATAAAATATGATATATTCAGCAATATATATAGTATGTTCGTCGCTTCAAACCTGATACGAGTTGATGTTGATGTTGATGCTGATTTAATGGTTGATGCTGATTTTACAAGTTAATTTTAGGAGTTGAAATTATTAACTTATTTTTATGAAAAATTATGTAGTTGTTCGGTAGATTAAATTGATCGAGACTGATTTTATAAAAGATGGATGCAAAATTATCAAAAAGGATATATTTATAAATTTATAAAGAGAAGGTTAATTTTTAAATCTTTCAAAATTAAATTAGTGAAGGGCAATCAAAGGAAATAAATTCCATAAGGCTGGATAAAGCTGGGAGGGATAGATTAAATTTTGGGTGAAATATAAACTACCATCAACTCCCATAAGTTACAATAATAATCATCAATCCCCACTACCGAACAGATAATAACGACTTTATTTTTTTACCATAAGCTTGAATAAAGCTGTATAAGGTCAAAATAAGGCCCGCCGAACGGACCCATAGTATATATAGTATGATTGAAGTCTATATGTTGATAGATTGAGTCGTGTATGTATTGGATCATGAGTGTTAGCAGAGAGTTGAGAACAGCCGTACGTTGGATTGTTTCCAAGGCAGCGAAAGTAAAATAGAAATTCGCAAGTAAGCAAGATAGTACACAGTTCCTTTATAGAGGAATCCCACGTACTACAACCAACTAGTTGTATGGGTAAAATTATATCTCTGCTTGGAGGATTTTGAATGACCTCCTTCTTTTATTGATAGTTCTCTAAGCTACTACAAGACAAAGCTCAAACTTCTTTGTTCCCAACAGTCGCTGAACTTTGGGAACACTAATGAATTTTCTCAACCTAAGTACTAGGACAACATATCAACTAAAACAAGGAACTCAAACCTTACACTTGATGCTTGTATCTTTGCTCAGTTCCCTTTCATCTGGGAACACTGGATTCACCGTCGTCGTGGACTTCTCTTGGTTGCTTTGTTCTTGACTTGCTCCTTTTCTGATTGCTTGAGACTTTTGCAAGAAGTATCTTGCAACTACACTATTCATTGGCTTATATAGACTCTTGATGCTTGGGGCTCAATCTTCATTTTACATTGGTCTGAAATGCCCTTGTCTTGCTAGCCAAGTGTGTACTTTTTCACATGTGATTCCATTTGAATTTGTTAACTCTTTAAGCTCATCGGGCCATTGGATCAAACGGATCAGTATGAGGAACAGACTGTCTCTGCTTTATTTGAAACAGGCTTTCGTGTTTTGCGTTGAGCTGTCTGTCTTCACATGTGAGTTCCCATATCGTGGGAACTTGTCTCTCAAGAGTTCCCTTGATGGGAACTGTTTCTTTCATTCAGTCTTGTCATTGTGCGTTCTCGAGTTCCCTTAGGATAATCTGCTCAACCTAAAGTTCCTTTGAAATACTTGGACATAACACATTAGTTCCTATATGGTGTTTGTCATTATCAAAACTTAAGAATATTTGATCATTCTTACGATGTTGTGGAACGTGAGTTTCCAACACCGTCCAAACAATTTCCCCATTTTTGATGATGACAAATCCATTTCAAAAGACAAGCATTTCGCTGTGTAAGAGATCATGAGATGCATCTAAGTTCCTAAGCAAAAGTGGTGCAATGCATGTGAGTGATAAGATTTTCAGGAAAAAACACTTCTACAGACAAGGTAGTTCTTACTTAGCATTTTTAGCCGCCAGTTCCCCCTTAGCAAGAGCATATCTAAGATAACTGTAAACAACGCATCTCTCATATTTTGTCCTTCCCCCTTTTGGCATATCATCGAAAAGTGAAAAGCAATAAGGAGAAATAAGGGAACACACAATCATACTAAAATACCATTTCATTACTTAAACATAAATTTGTACAAAACGGAACTAAAGAGAAACGGGTCCGATTCCACGGGACCATGGAACCGAAAATATTAAAAATTAAAAAACTAAAAAATATTGGGCCGGCAAAAATTAAAGAGGGTCGCGATCGCGGACCATTGGACCGCGATCACGGTCTACATATCGTGTTTCCGATTCTAACCCATTTCTGATTTCCGATTAAAGAGGGTCGAGTCTCATCCTAAAACCCGATTCTAACCCGATTCCCACTATTATACCAAACGGGCCCTAATTACTTTATTTGTTTGACAAAGCCAATATTTTTTGAAAGATATGCTCATTGATATGCATATGGTAGCTAAAAGAGCTTGTCAAACAAACCCTAATGGTGACTCCTAGCAACGTGTATTCTTCTTTCATAAAAAGGTTAAGAGATGCGGACGTCACGTTGTAATTCTCTAAGTGGACACACCTCTAAAAGGAAGAAGATATATACATAGAAAGAAGATCGAATGATGATGATGATGATCACAAACCAAAAGAGTCTCAATCCAGGTGATTTAAACAATATATTTTGTGGGGCGAATGGTGTTGATTAATTAAAATGGACTCTTGTGCTTGCCCACTAGCTCTAAGCAAGAAATGAAATGGTGAAAAGACGTCAAAGAAAAATGACCCACACGCATATTATGAAATTGACCCTTTTTTTATACGTGACCAAATTCTTCAAATGTACCTAAATCATATACACATTTAGTTTACGTACATATGCACACAAACAATTGATCAAACATATGTTAGATGCTTATGTATATACGTATACTACGTAATAGATGCGTTTGAAAATTTTCAAAGGTGTATATTATGACACCGTTGTGAAGTTTTTTTTTTTTTTTTTAACAAGTGAGCGTGTTAGAATGATCATTTCATATCTGAAAGTTAGGATTAAACTGAAGTAGTATATAACTTAGTGGGTTACTTCTCATATTGACAATTAGTTTTAGGATGGAATCACGCTGAGCTAATATGATATCAGAGCTATTTGCCTAACAGCTTCTCTCGATCTCGAGTCCGCCCCGTTGTGTTTTTCAAGTATCAACTAAGTCAGTTCCCTAGTTCTACTTGTGGGGGCGTGTTAGAATGTCCATCCCACATCTAAAAATTGAGATTAAACTGGACTAGTTTTAGGATGGAACCCCTGTCGGGCTAATAGAGCGGGCCTAATTATTGTCAAGTCCATCATACAAGTTTAATAGCATTTCATCCCAAAATTGATTGTGAATAGAAGTAGCAACTAATAAACTTATATTGTAGCTTGATTTTTTTTACCAAGTTCGCATGTGAGATTTACAATTGAGCCATAACAGGAAGGAATTTATTGTACCGAAAAAGTCCGATAGATTGAAAAACTGAAAAAGCGTCAGTTAGACAAATTGGCAAATAAAAAACAAACACAAAAAACTCCATACTAGCAAGGGGCGAGGGAGAGACCATACATGTGATTAAAGAGTCTAAAAAACACCAAAAATGGTGAGCTAAACACAACAAAAGAACTGTCACCATTTTATCATCACAACAACAACAACAACAACAACAATATTGACTCAATAGAGTTCCGCTACAGTGGAATCTGGGGGTCAAGTTGGCGGCACCTCAATCCTAGGCTCCTAGCTGACACATCAGAGGGTCCACTTGAAAGACCCAAAAAAGAAAAAAAAATCGGTTTTCTGCGGCCTTGATTTCCTTAGTTGTCTGTGACCTTGATCTTCTCCCTACACTGGTCCCTGTACATTATTAGAACCGTTGAAATTCTCAATTAATTGATATTCTACGACCATTTAATCATCACGTAATCCATTTTCCATATCTTGTTCTTCAATTTGTTTTGTGGGGTAGATTTTTTTTTTTTTTTTTTGCATGCACCCATTTGAAAAGAGGTGGTGTTCAATCACAAAACAAAGGAGAGATTGCAATTAGGTGGTGGGGTTTTGTCAATCAAGTCCATCGATCTCATTTTGCATTACATTTGAATTTGTATTAAGATTTTCGTTTTGTCAATCAAGGAGAGAATTGGATGTGCTTCCTAAGCAAGTCCTTTTAGCCACTTCTTTTGGTCTGGGATATATTATAGGACATATTTTTTCACTCCTTTTTGACACATTTTACCACAATTTTCACATTGGAATATGTCATTAATTGTTGCACGAATAAACCTATGATTTGGCCGAGTTGTAGCCACTATGTTACACCTACGGTGGAGAACGTTTACAAATATGCTTCTACTCAATATGTATATAGTTGCAATAACGAAACCGAAAATTAATTAATTCTGGGTAGACTGGATTTAACTTGGTATACTAGATTTATCATATTTATCATAATTTTTACTTATTTTGTACTAAATTTATCTTGATTTGCCAAACTTACCTAAATTTTAACTTATCTAGTACTAAAATTACCTTAATTTTCACTATTTTATATAAAATCACCTTAATTTTTACTTTTTTTTTAATTTTTTTTGGGACAGGCTGAAGCCGACGACATGCCTCTCTGTATGCATGTATGGTTGATGCCTTATTGGAAGATAAAGTCAATTTTAAAAAAAAGTGACTTTTTTATGAGTGAAAAATCTGCTTTTTATACTGGATTTTCAGAAATTGATAGATTATTTAACTGGTTGTAGTCTTGTAGACCAATGATACATATATAATTTGGTCATGCTCGAGGTGTTCAAGTAGCTATAATTAATCCCTTGGTGAGTTATATATGTTCTTTCAACGATCCGATCCCAACATATATAGTTTGATCAATAAAATTATTAAACAAATATGATACAAAGTTTAAAAATTTACAACAAGTAATATTGAACAAATAATATACAAATTAGCTATATAAAACATGATTATAGTATAAGAAACATTTAATTAAAAATAGCGACAATACTGACAAACTAAGATTTTAAAATCCCGTGCAAGGCAAAAAAAAATAATAAAGAGACGGAAATACATTGAAAATTTTCATAAGTATATATTTTATGCACACAGGATATAATATTGTATACATATATTACGAATGTATCGGTCGGGTGATAAGTAAAGGACCTTCACCCATCGTATGTCGATTGCCCCCATATTTTTTCAGGTTTACACACATATACATATATTTAGGTCGAGTTTTTAAGTAAGTCAATCACTCACGAATAATTTTCAGCCCACTTTATAGGCTATCCATTCTATCGTTGTTTATTTATAAAGTAGGAGGATTATTGGATTAATGCTTGTTAATGATTTTGGAAAGAGTGAATCCAAGTACTTAAAATGTCAACTTTGATAGGCATTTGATTTCATTCAAAGTGAAGTTAAAATGCATGTGTTTTTTTGTTAGGGGAACATATGCACGATTACACACCTTGTAAGACATCATAAAAACCTTAACCCTGGTAAGAAAAAATGGTTCAAAACATGTCACTAAAAATTAGAACAAAAAGTGGCCCGAGATAATAGGCTGGTTCTCTAACTCATCTTAAAATCCAGAAAAAGCATATTTATTTTCAAAGAAAAATCTAGACAAAGCATAAGCTTTGAAACATTTACACATTGTCAAGTTTCAAGACAAGGCTAGCCTCCCTTATTAGGTTTATTGCTCTTTGTGTGTCCAACTCGCAACCAATGTTATAGAAGTCGAACTAAAGATTTTTTTGGTCATTGTCCTATAATTTGCTCGGTTCAATCGGTCAAAAATTAAGAATGAGATTCATTTGCATAAAAAATCAAACGGTTAACCCTCTAAGGATAGTACGTACCCCGAGGTTTCCGGTTCGACTATTATGGGTAGTACCTTTCACAAAAAAATAGAATGACATTCATTTCGTTGTGATTATTATTTATTACTAATGATTTTTTTGGTCATTGTCTTATAATTTGCTCGGTTCAATCGGCCAAAATTTCAGAATGAAATTCATTTCGTTGTGATTATTATTTATTCTAGCACTTTAAGATTTACTTTTAGGACCGTAAAAAGGTGTGCCACTACTCTTGAGATGGATATAACCCTATATTAATTTTGGTGTATTTCAAATAAATTCAATTATTATTGTCACGTAGTTGAATTTTAGTTTTCCTTTGGTCTTTCGTCGGATCCTTCTAACATGTCTATTTTGACCCCCTAGATCCTGCTGGAGCGGGATTTTACTGGACGATGATGTTGCCATGTCCTAATCACGACAAATTCTCCTCCTTCTTCCTCAAAGAAAAAACCAAAACAAAAAATGTTCATTGTAAATCGAGCATTGCAACACTCGGGACTAATTAGTTCGCGAGTATCACTCAATTATATTGTGAATATTCTAATTCTCATTGGCAATTAGTTTTAGAATGAAACCCCATAAGCTTGTATATTGGGCCCAACATGCATATGCGCATGGACGGTCGTGTGCACTCCCACGCTAGCTAATTACCCACGAACTCTAATGAATTTTGACCCAACCCGATTTATTATCCAGTATAGTCATTGCCCGATTTGATATCCAAATTTCAATTCTAAAACGAAGATCTTAGCCTTCTAGCAATCTCAGCAAACCTGACCGGCCATGTGCAAGGATCCATGGCGAGAGAGGATTGCACTGGTGGAGCGGTAGTGGGAAGACTAGGAGAGAGGGCCTTGCTCGATTCCTCCCCTTATAGTTTCTATTTACCACGTTTTCTAAGTTTTCCTAACACACCCATTTTCGTTTTCCCCCTCCTTCCTACTCTTTCTAGCTCAATTTCTTTGGGCCCACCCGACATACCCCCCTTCCCCCCGATTTATAATCGGGGCAAGGATATGTACATCTTGACCCCCCAAATTCCACTTGTATCGGGATCCACCTAGATAGACGATGATGATAGTCATTACCCGATTCTTGAGGGATTGGATAGTTCAAATGGGTATTTGGGAAGGGCATACACCGATTTTTTTTTTGAGTAGGAAAGAGTTAGATCGGGACAGAGCTCGATCTAGCGCATCCTTATGGATGAGATCCCGAAGTCCGGAATAAGTCTGAATTTGAGGGATACTATAGATGACAGCTGTACAATTATTAATAGGAACCGCGTTAAATTGGAGTTGGTCGAGATATCATATATGGCATCTCTATATTCCACGTCACATGGATTTTTTTATTGGTCTTATCTTGGTATTGAACTGGGCCTAATTAACTGGCCCACTAAAACCCATTTATAAACTGACAATGAGCCCGGTGGCCCACAAAATACATTTCCATGTCGGAGGGAACGAAACGTCGACACTTGATGAGTCAAAAACAAAAAAAATGACACTTGAGAAAAATGATCATTAACATCACTCTCCTATCTTACCAAAGTTATCTTGAATAAAAAAAATAACGACTTATTTTTAGTCGATTAAGAGGAACTTAAGTCATTACAATGGGAAAAGAAGATTCAAACTCGTGATTTAATAATCATGATTATAATCGCCTACCGATTAGGCTTGTAATTTTTGTAACTTTGAACCGGAGAAAAAGGATTTGCAGTTCTCCGCAAGATGAGATCCTTCCGAATGGGTTAAGAAAATTCATACTCTATATGTTATTCTCTTGGCTCGGCTGCGGTGAGCTAGCCGACCGAGCCATTATCGGAATTTTTTGGAACAAAAAAATCAAGCAAATAATACACCCCTAGTCGAGAATCAGAAAATATTCATTATTCGATTCATTTTTTTTCTAAAAATGATAATATATTTTAAAATTTTATTTATTTATTTTTTCAGTAGGATTTATTAATTGTTTTTTTAGAATTTTAGTTCCCATAATTAATATAATTAATTTATGTCTTAAGAGCATATGATAGAAAAATTGTTTTTGTAACGTGTTAAAGGATACAATTTAATAATCCATACTTAGTAAGAATATATGTGCCAAATAAAACTTTGGATAAACATTTCTAATTTAAATCTTACTAAAGTTATCTTGAACCAAAAAATAACGATTTTTTTTAGTTCGGTAAGATTCAAACTCGTGATCTAAATAACACTTATCATTAGCTACCATCTAGGATAGTAACTTTTTTATGTGAGTTGAAGGATTACGTATTGATAATCCATATTTAGTAAGAACATTTAAGTCAAATAAAAAATTGAATATACTTACTCAATTTAAGTTAATAACATGTGACTATACGCATTGTGTTTAGTTTATGTATAAGCACATTTCATAAAATCAAAACTAGGTAATCACTTACGATTAGAGCTGACAAAAGCTGACCGAACCCGCTAACCCAACCTGAACCGCCCAAAAATTTTAGGGTCAAGACCCGAAAATATGAACCCGAAACCCGTTGGGTTGACCGATTTAATATATTTATAGAATTTTTATAATTTTTTTGAAAATTATAATATATTTTATTATTAAAATAAATGAAAATAATATATTATAATTTAATAATATTATTTAATTAAAAATTGATTTTAATAATCATAAAAAAAGGATATTTTGGACCCGCTGGTCAATCCGACCCGATCGAAAAACCGATACAAACCCGATCTGATTGACCCGTGACCCATAACGAAACCGAACCCAAAATAACCGAACTCGCCCGGCCCGACCCGATTGACAGGTCTACTTACTATAATAGCTCTCGAATAACTCATAACTTATTGAAATAGTTATTTATAACTTTTTTTATTTTTCAAAAAAAAATAATTGTTTGAGCAAGGTCAACAACACTAACAAAGAATCCATATGGCTACAAACCAACCCCATACGTTAGTTTGAAAAAGAAATTAATGGAAACAAAATCGTTTTCATCATTTCATGTGAACTCGGCGGTCCCGGCCAGTCGACAAATTTTAATCATCCATCTACCTCGCACATCGATCACAAAATAACTGTACTAGTATATATAAATTATATAATAGAACCAATCAATCGAGCGGCGGATGCAATGATTATTCTAGCCTTCTAGGTGTTGAACTAGAGATCGAACGAGAACAATAAACAATATCGACACAGAGATTTATATGGTTCGGTAACAGTGTGTTATATACGTCCACGGGCAGAGAAAGTGTATATTATTACGAAGGTCTATTACAGAGTACAGAAAATTAGGTATTTTTGAGAGTTTATATAGTGACTCAGGAAACCCTACTATAGATTATGGACCGTAGGCCTAAATAGATCACGAGAGGCTCAAACATAATTAATATTGTATATCGTTTGGGCGGGTGGGCGCTGCCCCCCGCCAGGAGGCGTCGCCCCCAACGAGACCACCGTCGAGGGGCGCTGCGCTACTGCCCCTCGGACTCCCTGCCGGGGGTTCCGCCCCCCGGACCCAAAGTGTTATCGTGGGCTCCACCCCTGAACTCCTAGCGGGTTTCGGTCGATTCAAGGCATATCACCATTAGGATATGTGCAGAGTTTTATACTTATTTCTACCATGAAACTTCAAATTTGATACCACATGGTTTAAATTCCCAAAAATATTCTATGACAATTAATCTCATGTATCAAAAAGTGAGAAGATAACAAGTTTAATATATAAGGTTATTGTTTTTGCGTTAATTGATTTATGAGATGAAATTCTGCTAGATTTATGTGTTATGGGTAGAGCTGTCAAAAGCTAACCTAACCCGCTAATCCGATCTGAACCGTCCGATAATTTTAGGGTCAAGACCCGAAAATTTGAACCCGAAATACGAAATAAACCGAACCCGAAACCCGTTGGGTTGACCGATTTAGTATATTTATAGAATTTTTAAATTTTATTTTGAAACTTATAATATATTTTATCATTAAAATAAATGAAAATAATATACTATAATTAAATATTATTATTTAATTAAAACTTGATTTTAATAATCATTAAAAAATGATATTTTAGGCCCGTTGGTCAATCCGACCTGACCGAAATCCGCTACAACCGGACCCGATTGACCCGGGACCCATAACGAAACCGAACACAAAATGACCGAACCCGCCTGACTCGACCTGACCCGACCCGACCCGGTTGACAGGTCTAGTTAGGAGGCTTAACTTATTGTACATGTAAAAATGAACAAATATTTTGTTAATTGGCCCACCAGAGGTTAATATGGTATTAGACCGATATGGAACCGACTTCTAGTTAATTGGACTTGGTGACCTTAAGCCACAACTGGACTTCTCTGTCTTAAGGTATTGTTTTAACTAAAGGAAAATTATATTTAACCACCCTTTATTTTATACTTGTTGCAATTAACCATTCTTTATATTTTTTTCCTACACTTAACCTCCCTTATTTATAATTATGTGCATTTAACCACCCATTTTTACGAAAAACGTCTTTTTCTCTGTTAAGTAAAGTAAATTGTGTTTTCTTTTCTTTTTAAATTTTATTTACAATAAATAAATAAAGGAAAATTTATAATTGACACTTTCAAGTTCCAATACGCTGATTTTTTGCAAATCCTGGCCTAATTTTCTCTATAATAACTCTTTTCCTTCATCCAATGGCAAAGAAGAACCACGACTTCACCGATGCAAAGATCATGGGTTTTAGATCGATCGGTCGATGATCGATCACCCAAATCACCCAACGAACCATAAATGGATGTATCCAAATACGGTGCGACTTTAACTAATAAAATAGAGAATTGAAAAAGGAGAAGATCAATGAACTAAAGAACACATCTCAATTACTAGCAAATCTAAGTTTTTTTTTCCTATCAAATTAATGGTAATCTTATATTTCCATTGGTTTCCTGCATAAAGTCGAAAAGGACAGACGAATCAGATCATGTTTAACACTTTTGACAAGCAAAATTGAAATCTAACTAATAAGAAAATTTTGTTTGACTCGATAAATTGACCTGTTGTACTCAATGTGCATAAAGCAAAGTTGCCCGGCTTATAAAACATATTTTCTATTTGACCAAAAAAAATAAAACATATTTTATAAAAATGTTATCCCATATTTAAAATTTAGGATATAAATTATTTAGTATATAAATATTTGGGGATGGTTTTTCTTATTACTAATTGGTTATAGAAATAAATCTTGTAGGCTTGTATGTTGGGCCTATTGTATATACATTCACACGGTCAATATTGGCGCATTAAATTTTATCGACCATGGTATCACAGCTTGTTCGATCTTAAGTCCTTAGTTAGTTGTTTAGGTCGGGCCAAACAAAATTAAATACTCCCCACCCGTTATATTGGGCTAGCCCGCTATGAATGACGGCGTGATTTTGGCAACTCCTTTGGCTAGTCAATGATGAGTCGGCTCTAAGGCCTTATAATTGTCAAGGGCCAATTGGACTAGACCAGTTGCCACTTGAGGAGATGCATGAAGAAGTTATCTCATATTTTAAATTTTGGGACATAAATTGCCTAATATATAAATCCTTAAGTTACCCATCTTATTTCTAATTGGTTTTAGGATGGAACTCTGTGGGCTTGTATGATGGGCCTATCGCACATATGTGCGCTCGAGCGGTCCCTCATCCGTTAGTATTGACTAGACGTGAGTTCGGTTCTAACTGGAAAAAATCAGCGGTTCCAAAATCGGAACTGAACCAGAACCTTGGGTCGGCCGGTCTCGGTTCCACAATCCTTGAAATCTAAGAACATGCAGGTGATTCCACCTGTTCCGAACCGTTGGAAACCGTCAGTTCTAAACCTCTCGTTCTGAACCGGCCAAAAGGCTAAACCGCGATCGCGAATTTGCATGCGATTTTGGATTTCCAATGACAATTTTTTTTTTGTAAAGGACTGAAATTGAAACTAGCCTCAAAACTCGCGAGAACCAGTAAAAACCGGAACCGAGAACTGAACCGAAAAACCGGAAATTAGTCGGTTTCGATCCCGATTCCATGATTCCGGAATCGTATAACCGCCGGTTTCGAAACCCGACACACACCTAATATTGACCCACTGAATTTTATCATATCTACTTATTTTATGGTCATGTTATCCAAATGTAATGTGATAGTCAAAAAGCAATATGCATAAATGATGAATGTGAAAGGCGTAGAGGTGATCGATCATCGACCGATCGATCTCATTCAAAATCATGCTGAAAAATGATGCATACGTATCAGAAATTAATTCACTAATCAATATAATATGATTTGACACGACTATAAAACATAAATTGGTGGGTGATGCATATAAATCAATCCGAGTGGAATGAACTTCAATTCACACCTTATATGGAGTTGTTGCTTTTCATAAAATTGGCACACCATTTTTTATGTGCAACACATAAAAGTATACGTACAACTACGCATGTCTACGGAATGTACCAGCTAGAGTTGTTTGTAAGTTTAAATACATATTAATTGTTGGATCGTTGCGCGTTAGTGAAAGCTTGGGAACTATCGGTTAGGCTGTTCCCAAGGCAGGGGAAGTATAAAAACAAGCAAGTAAAAAGAATGCAATTGACACAGTTCCTTTATAGAGGAACCCCACAACAACCAACTAGTTGTGTGGGTAAACCTCTACCTCCGCTTGGAGGATTTTGAACGATCTTCTTATCTTATTGATTGTTCCCTAGTTACACAAGCAGACTTACACTTCTCTGTTCCTAGCAGTTCTACCTAACTCTATCAACACTAGTAATCGGTCTTGTTCCTAAGCGAACATCTCAACTAAGCATAAGACAAATCGAACCTTACACCTTGAGCTCAATGTCGCAGTTCCCTATCTCCTGGGAACTCGGATTCGCCGTCGTCGAGATCGCACACTCGTCGTCGTGGACTTCTCTTCTCTTGTCTTTCTTTCTTTGTGAGTGAATATGAATTCTGGGAGAAGTGCTTTATCCAAGCACTATTCACTTGGCTTTATACTTATCTTTGCTTGGGCTGCAATCTTGACTTTCATTGTGTCCAAAATGCCCTTTGTCTTGTATGCCAAGTCCTTGTCTTTCACATATGACTTGATTTGAATTGGATCAACTTTGAGAAGCAATCGGGTCGTTGGATCACTCGCTTCAGTCTGTTCCTCAGACTGAGTACTTGTTTTGTCTTGAGACAGAATCCCGTGAATCGCGCTGAGTGGTCTTTGTTTGCACATGTGAGTTCCCATGTAGTGGGAACTGTCTTCTCCAGAGGTTCCTTTGAAAGGAACTCTTCGTCATGTATTCATGTGTTCCTTTGGCATTCTTGGAGATTCTTCATTAGACCCGGTGTTCCATAAATACTTGGATGTAACACGTTAGTTCCCATATGGAGTTTGTCATTGTCAAAACTGGAGACGGATGTCATTGTTCCGATGTTTGGTACCAGAGTTCCCAACACCGTCCCAACATTAATAGAGTTTGGTTCTATAAAAAAAATAGAGTTTGGTTCAAATGAAACGAACTATTATCTTGAAACGAAAACACTTTTCCTAGTTCGTAGTAGACTTGGGTTCCGGTTCAGCTTTCAAACCGGATGAAACCGCCGGTTCCACCAATAAAAAAATAAAAATAGCGTAATTGCGGTCGCGATTGTCATTCAGAGGTAAAAAATAGACTTTTTTTTAGTATTTCCGGATCCGAAATCGGAACCGGAACCGAGAGAAACCGGCTTTGGAACCGGCCGGAACCGGGGAACCGGACCCAGGTCTAGTTCGTAGTGTACTTTTCCTATTTCGATGTGCACTTTTTCGGATTGGACTTTTTGTATTTTGCAATGCACTTTTGTATGAAAAGTGTACTACGAACTAGGAAAAGTGCATCCGTTTCACGTTTTAAGATAAGAGTTTGTTTCATTTGAACCGAACTCCATATTAATAATAAAATTTCTTTAAAATAATAAAATACTTGCACTTTTTTTTTGTGACGAGGAATCCACCTAAGGTGGCAAACCCTGGACACGTGGCACAGTCAGTAAAGACCATGAACCAATTAAATTGGCTTGCGCCGATCGGCTCGATTCAATGGTAAGAGAAATGATGAGACTTGATTTTCACCCAAATAAAGGGGCGGAGGCCAATTATAATAGTAATATAGTTGAGAGAGAATAAATTCAATTAAACATAAAATGATAAAGGAATTTAAAGATATTACTAGATAAAGAAATCACAAAAATAGAGTCACATTACTCATGTTAATGAAGTTGATTTTTATCAGTAGAATAATAATAGCACTATTTATGTACTTAAATATTTTGAATATCACTTTTTATGTTTTGATTAAACAAGTATGAGTGTCTATAACTAATAATTAAATCGGTAGTAATATTACTATATATTGATTTGTAAATAGAGTCGCATCACTCATGTTAATAAAGTTGATTAATTGCCAATTTATTAGATATTCCACTAATTATCTGAATTATTAAATTTTAAATTAGATTAAAATATTCAATTTTGACATTTTTTTTAATTTTTATTTAGATTTTACGTTTTTATTCAATTTATTAAAATGTTTTTTATCAGTCTATTCAAATAATTAATTAGCAATCTTATCATTTTTCTAAATCTCTTATCTTAGATTTTTTAGTTTTGAATCAATCTATTCAAATAATTAATTATCAATTTATCATTTTTCTAAATTCTTATGTTAGATGTTACACCTTATAATCAATTTATTTAATTTATTTTATGAATAAATTCAAATAATTAATTAATTAGCAATCTTATCACTTTTTGGTGTCATCCATCTATTAAAAGCATTTATAAATAAGAGCTCTCAAGTGTATCAAGATAATTTAAGTATGGAAGTAATATTTTAAAATTATATTAAGTATTATTATTTTTATTTTTTTTTATCGTGATTATTATTATTATTATTATTATTATTATTATTATAAATTACATAAAGTTGGATGAGAGCCTAGAAACAAACTGGGCTCCCACACCGTTCTGAATGCAAAAACTTAATCTATGAAAAACAAAAACGCCACTCTTAGCGTTGTTAGAGTGACTAATAGAGAGGGACTTAATACGTGAAAGCGTGTCCAAAGCCTCCTTATTATTATTATTATTATTATTATTATTATTATTATTATTATTATTATTATTATTATATAAAATGTTAATAATGATAATTAATAGAGAGGATGAACCAAAGGTTTGATTTCATAAGAGATATTTTGGTCATTACAATGAAAAGAGGAGATTTGAACTCGCTAATCCAAATTAATTTTCAAAACTATACTTAATAATTACTGTTATCATTTCCAAATTTCACAGATATATTTTTTAATTATGGGAAATATAATTTTAATTAATTCCAAAAAAGGAATTATTAATTAATAATAAATCTGCGGTATAGTATATTATTAGCTTCTACAATAATCTACATATGCATATATGCTTGCATGAAACCGATCATGTGATAATGTGATATCTACATATGAGCAATAAACTATATATAGATATAGATATATGTCAGAATTTAAATATTGTACATTAAATAATATACATAATATTGATCATAATTTAAACCAACAAGGTGGCACCACCCATGCATGGAAAATTCATGAAAACCACACATTTATATAAACAATTGAACTCGATAAAAAAAAATGGATCGATTAATACATAATATATTAGAGGGCGGTCCATTTTGTGGTGGTACGTCGACATTGCCATTAATTGGTTTTGTAATCTCATGCACCTTCGAGTTCACTAACAATTTTTCTCAATTTAATTTCTTATATTATACATTATTACATTACCAATTTACCATCATATATATGTAGATAGTGGATCATATAAAAACACTTTTAGGAAGAAAAATAGGAATAAGAGTGACTATTGAATTGAAGAAATGAGAGTTTAAGATAAAGTGATAAAACTGTAAATAATGTGGAAAAAAATTATTTTATGGTTTTACGTGTCTTCATATTTCTTGGATTGTAATAATCCATTCTCCTAATTAAATGATCTAATTTATCTTCATTTTTGTTTTTCTAAGAGGAGTATGTACTAGATTTTCCCTCTATATTACTATAAATGTAAGCATATGTAGTCATGGCGCCGGTTTCGGAATCGGCGGTTCCATGGTTTTGGAACCATATATGGAACCGAGACTAGGGTTACTTGGTTCTTCGGTTCGGTTTCCTGTTCCGATTTGGTTGCGACCCTTTAAACAAATACATTGCCGTTGGAAATGCAAAACCGCGTCACGGTTTTGGAACCGCGATCGTAGCTTTGCATTTCTTGAGATAAAATGCAAAATCGTGATTGCGGTTTTGCATTTCCAACAACTATTTTTTAAGAGGGTTGGAACTAGCGGAACCGCCGCCGGTTCTTTGTTCCAGGAACGTGAAACCGAGACTGACTAACCCCGGTTCTATTTGTTCTGGGACAGAAACCGTCATTTTTCGGTTCGGTTCCACTGGACCCAACCCATGACTATATATATGAAGTTATTATTATTAAATTATACATCTGATAATTCTATAACAGTATATAACCAGTGTTCTTAAAAACGCTAGGCGGCCTCTAGGCGGAGAGCGATCGCCTAGCGCCTAGACGGGTCTCCTAAACGGGCTAGAAGCTTAGGCGAAATAGGATCTTCCAATATCTAGGCGGGACCTAAACAAGACTAGGCGGGAATTTTTAGAACATTGTATATAACTATCAATCAAGTTTGCTACCTTAGTTGACGAAGTATTATAATGTGATTTGAGGGCCATGGTTCAAACTAGCCTGGTAATCAATGGCCTATATGCATGCACGTACATACAATCAATCATGTATACATAGACAGCTAGCTATATTAATGGCTGATTTTAGATCCGTTATGTCAAAGTTAGTTTATCACTTAATGCATGATTTTAATTCATTATTAGTCATATGTAACAACAACTAAAAAGCATAATCCATGGCATTAAGGAGCTAGTACGTGTTAATGAAAGTAACGTCGCTTTTCCTTTAGCTTTAGTTAATTCATCGAATGGATAATTGATTTGAATGACATTTTTTTTTGGAAAAAGAAAGGAAATTAGGGTGTCAAATTAACGATTTATTGGCTGCCCTAAAATATCTAGGTGGATGAGATCATCGAGATCTTTAAGCGTTGCATAAGTCGGGGAAAGGAGAGAGAACGTCATCTTCGCGATGTGGTCTGTCACAGAATGATCTCTCAAAAGATGTGGACCAATTGATGAGCCTCAAATCTTTGGAGGGAGACCAGAATACCCGCCAAGATCATCTCAACTTCCCACGAGTAACACCAAATGTCATTGATGACATTAACAAGACCGAAGTTTTATCTTATGTTCTTATGCACATGTTTACATTATTATAAGGGTTGTTCACATATAAACACCTTAAAAGTTCAGAGATTTTATCATATGTTTACATATAGTATAAGTACGTTCACATATTAGTGTTGCATTGCTGCATGTTCATGTTTTATGCTCATATATTCATGCTCGATTTATCTCATTCTAATTAAATACGTTAAAAAGCTTTAGAAAAAGTTTAAAAAACGTAAAAAAAAATCGGACGGTCAAGATTCATTTCTAGTTTTTATGATAAGAGTTTTTCCATTTGAATCAATACCACATGAGGTGTCCCAGGTTCGGTCCTTGCTTCCATCCTTTCACTTTGGCGATCAAAAACTATGATACGAAACCTTATACATCTCGTATCGGATTCAATAGACAAAGTAACCGGGTGAAGGGAAGAAGGATAATAGTGCAGATGCACTTCGGATGTGAATGGCCAAAGCCGGGGATAAAGGGTGAAGACTGGGTAGAGAAGAATTACGCTAAACTAATTAATCTGATTTCTCATTCATTGATTCCATAGAACACAATACATGAGTATATATAATAAAACCCTAATTGCTAAAATATTAAAAAAAGATACTCTTCCTAAAAAGATAAAATCAAATCTCTTAATTAAAAGGAAATATAATATTCTAAAATAAATAATTATCCTAATTAACTATATCGTATCAATTCTTCCCCGTTGAGAATCGACTTGTCCTCAAGTCGGAAATCAGGAGGAGACTCATGAAACAAATCTTGTAAATCCGCCAGGGTCCAATGGAACATGTATCACAGCTTGAGTCAGCATCCAAAACTCCGCAACATAGGTCCTAGACTTGATATCGCGATTGACGTTTGCCTTGCGCCTTTCACCGAACAGTTGACGGACAAACAAATCAGAACATATCTTCAAAGACCGTGCTTCGATACCGAGTTGATTCCGGTCTCGCATCGTTGAATCAGACGCCGGAAAAACAGTTACCGGGCCCAAAATTGTTGGAGAACACGGCGGCAGTAGGCACGGAACCACGGACGGAGTGGTGTCGGCGGGCGCGGGCTCGGTTGCCGCGTCGCGGGGTTAGGGTTTCGCGGCGGTTCGTGCCCATCGTTGAGAGGAATTTTCAGGATAGAAAAAAGCTAATCTATCCGACGACGTTGAACCTCTTGTTCCCGACGTTGAACCTCTTGTTCCCGACGAGATTGACGGATCTCTAATGTCAGATTTTGGAGGAGTTCTCGAATATCAGATCCGTTGTCGGTAACGGTGGACATGTTGATGGTAGGGTTCAGGAATGAAAGCACCAATTGATACGAAACCTTATAGATCTCGTTCGAATTCAATAGACAAAATAACCGGGTGAAGGGAAGAAGGATAATAGTGCAGATGCACTTCGGATGTGAATGGCCAAAGTCGGGGATAAAGGGTGAAGACTGGGTAGAGAAGAATTACGCTAAACTAATTAATCTGATTTCTCATTCATTGATTCCATAGAACACAATACACGAGTATATATAATAAAACCCTAATTGTTAAAATATTAAAAAAAGATACTCTTCCTAAAAAGATAAAATCAAATCTCTTAATTAAAAGAAAATATAATATTCTAAAATAAATAACTATAGCGTATCAAACTAAGTCTCACCATTCCTCTCATCATTGCGTCGAGCCAGTTAGTACAAACCAATTTAACTGGTGCGTGGTCTTTACCGACTAAATTATGTGTCTAAAATTTACCATCGAAAGGTGGATTCCTCGTTTAAAAAAATATCATATGCTATATATATGTGTGTGTACATACATATGATAATAAATATTGCAATGTTAAGTACATACTACATAGGCCAGGTGTGAAATGCACATGGCCAACACCTCACATGGATGTAATTGTCGTTGTGCAAAACCACCACTTACAAAGTTGGCCTTACATTGACCCCTCACTACTATAAACTCTCTTCTAATGCATGCATGCATGCATGCACGACCCCACTATCGCTCTCCTTTTTTACTTCGCATTTAATGCCATGGATTGAGACCCTTTTTAGTAATTTCTATTATTGTTAGATTTTGAGATAATACAACAACATTAACTTAGTGTAGTTCTGTTAAACAGAGGGTCAAGATGGGACGTTTATGATCACTGTTCTAAAAATCCCCGCCTAGTTTCGTCTAGGTCCCACCTAGGCGCTGGAAGGTGTTAGCTAGTCCGCTTAGCTTTCTAGCTCGTCTATGAGACCGTATAGTCCATCTAGACGCCCGTCTAGGCCGCCTAGGCGTTAGACGGCCTCACTTCGCCTAGCCTTTCTTATAACATTGTTCATGATTTGACGGAAGGGTGTGCTCGAAAAAATTCAAAAGGGGCCAACCACCAGACAACAACACACGGTAAGTTAAGGCAAGCAATCCAAACACAAAATGAAGCACCAAACCGCGGAGCAACGGAACAAGCATACAACGAAAATAAAAACGAAACACATCGCCCAAACCACAAAGATCAGTGAAACCGTCTGTCCTAATGACTAGTTGTCCACTATCCCGATCCCGACGACTAGGTTTTGAGAGAAAAATATATATATATATATTTTATATTAGATTTTGAAAACTATATTTTATATTTTTATATTAGATTTTGAACGTAGTAGTTTGGTTTTTTGTCTTACGTCAAGCTAACTCTGCCAAAAGGGTGTGGCCGGGGATAGACATAAATTTGGATGATTAAATTCATTATCGGTTTTGATTGATAAAACGTCACTTTCATATATGTGTCCATGCACTCTTGAAACTTCTTTTTCTTTTTATCATCTTTCAAATGAATATTGCTCTCCTAATTATCCTTTATTATTTCTTTTGATTAGGAAAAAATTCGATGTATCAGATCGACCTAATACATCAAGAGGTCAAATAATTCGGTAGCCAGAAACCGGTATGGGAGAACAAAACACAGAATAAGAAACTAAAAACACCAAATAACAATCAAATATCGATCACGGCACATAGCCAAATCCGGAGCTGAATAAACGCATGAAAATTAAAGTAGATTGTGCAGAGTTTCACGAGAAAAGGAGAGCAAATTGTGTAGAGAGCCACGATAAACATATTATACGGAACGAATACCCTTCACTAAGTAGTTGTGCAGAGAACCACGAGAAAAATATTGTACGGAACGAATACCCTTCACTAAGTAGTTGTGCAGAGAGCCACGAGAAAAATATTGTACGGAACGAATAGCATTTTTCTTCTACTAGTTGTGTGTCTATATTAATAGACACAGAAATACCGTTACATATTATGTTGCTCATTTATGTCCCGAGTAAAAATATGAACAAGAATTTGGTTTGGATTCTCCATCGGACATAATTGCTTTGGCGGAATTGGATGCCTAATATACATTTTTTCCTTAAAAAAAAGAGTTTTGGATGTTGAACGATAGGGTGTGTTTGTTAGGTACCAAAAACTAGTTGGAGTTTTCCAACTAGTTGCAGAAACTCGTATAAACGCTGTTTGTTTGACATATAAAAACTAACAACTAGTTGTAAAACTAGGTTTTTCACAAAGCTGGTTTTTAAAGCTTTTGCACTAGTTTTTAGTAGTTTTTCGAATTAAAAAAATGATTATCTCCTAAATAAGTATAACTCTATAATAAAATAAAATTTTAAATTATTAATTACTACAATAAATTAGTTGAACATTACCAAACAGTGTTTGTATATATTTTTAAAACTTCAACTATTTTTACAGCTAGTTTTACAACTTCAACTAATTTTGCAACTCCAACTAGTTTTTTTGGTGACTTATATAACAAACATAGCCATAATATAAATCAAGAGTTAGACCGGGCTTAGGGCCCATTAGTCTGTTTATTCAAGCCCAACATTAGAGTTCAGACCAGCCCAGCCCAGCCCAGTTTAAGAAAAAGTTTTCTTTCAACAATAAAATATGTCACATTGTCACAACATAGATGATAATTGTGAGAATGAATGGAACTTCACATATATAATGAAGCTTCAATGCATCCATATATATATGTTGCAAGTTCCATCATATTCTCTTAACTCCATGCAAAAAATAAGAATTACATAGATATGTAATTAAAAAAAAACACTTTTTAAGTGACTAAAAACCATATAATTGAAGACTCCAAATGATCGAATGTGGCTCAATTAACCTGCAAATATTTGAACAATATCAGCATCCACATATATAAAATTGTGAATATGTTACATATATATTGATCAATGAAGCCTATTAAAATGATAAATGAACTAACCTTCAATATAAGATCTATTTAACGAGCTAATTAACCCGTTTATATCTCAAGGACGATATCTGATCAAACAAAAAAAAAGTTATGATTTATAACTCGAGCCTACTAATTAAGCACAAATATGGAGATAATTAAGATTGAACTTACATTCATTATCAGTCTTGACCCATTTGCTTGATTGAATAATTGCTTTCTCATAAGCCTCTTCGTCAATTTGATGGTCATTAGTTGTTAAGTACTTTATGGCTGGCCTTGATGATGGATAAGAGCCTTGTGGGTGTATCTTTTTGTGAAGTATCTTCCTCAGAATCTACACAATACATGTGAAATTAAATTTATTATTTAATATTAATTGTCTCATATCACTTGGTATTTACCAATTTAACATTATAGTAACATAGGAAAAACGGTAGAAAATAGCCACACATTTAGGGTTGTTGCGGAAAATAGCCTTAACTATGGAGCAGGTTGCGATCATTGAGGATGACGCTAACAGTCTAATAATATTGTATCTAACCTTGATGTTATCCTAATCAATATTGAGTAACCATAAACGACAATGTCACTTGGCTGTTAATAATAAAAATCTCGCATTTAACAACGTTTAGGTTAGAGATCCACCTTTGGAAATGGTTGCGTACGCAACCATTTCCAAAGGTGGGATTACTTCCTTACATTTTCTCTAATAACAATATTGCGTACTACTTTATTTATAAAGAGTTTTTCTATTATGTGTCCAAAAGTTTAATTTGAAAAGAATATTCAAACTACTTTCTAAGTCGAAGGAATGGAAAAATATACTCTGAAAAAATATTAAACTAACAAACAATTTTCATACTTTATAAACTTAAATGTGTAGAAAAAACATTTCATATATTAATTATCTTTCAAATCAGGATTCTTAATCCGGGTATAGGCTAGAAAAAACGTTTCATAAAATACGCGATATTAGTCAACATAAAATTAACCATATCAAGCTTAAACTTGATCAAATCTACATTTACCTTATCCATTCTTGACTCGGAATGAAGATCTCTTATACTAGGATCATCAATTCCAAATCCTCCTCTACACACAAACACTTTCTTGAGAAGAAAAGACACCAATTTCTTCCCAACAACCATTGTGTGATGATGATCTTTGTTTTGCATCACATTTGTAGTGCTCATTTGTTGATGAGAATGTGAACTCTCTTCATTCTCTATGTTGCTCAACCTTGCACTTTGATCATCATCATAATCATCATCATTTGTAGTAATTGAGTTGTTGGTTTCCTTTGAATCTTGATGTAGATCATCATCCTTGTTCATTTTCTTGAGGCCGAATGTGCCAATCGCGAGCAATGCGTTTGGCCAGTCGCTAAATTCTTCCCTTTGATGAGATTCTCTAAGAGTTTGTTGATCTATATATTCATATAGTATGATCAAATTAGTTATGCACGTTTAATCATGTAATTAAGCAATTTTCAAGGGGCCGGTGAACTAATAGATACCTAATTAAGTGCGTGTTAGCTAAGCTATATATGAAGAGCACCTACTTACAAAACTATGAATGAATGATACTTTTTATGTTGTATATATTGATAAGGTAAGAATTCAATCTAACGGACAAGTCTGATAGATTAAGAGACTATGATCAAGAGAAAACTCGGTAGTCAGGTCAGGCAGCTCGATAAGAGTACATTCAACCATCAAATTAAAACAGACCGGCAAAAGAAAGGAGGTAACAATATCAATCAACATGAAACAATATAAAGGCTCGTGAATGGGGGAGTATGACACAACCACGGGTTAACGGGACAATGACTTAAATAAAACGATCGACTGAAAATATTGAAAAATGATTAATGAGAGAAAAAAGGCATATATAGTTGTGGAAATAAAGTATCCTAGGTCGAAAAATTAGAGAAATTATGTATGTTGGGTCTATTATACATGTGCGCACAGACAGGCGATGCCCCTTATTGGGACTTTAGCAATATATGGTTAATGAAGTAGATCTCTCAAAGAGATGGAATAGTTAGCTTGTATAAGCTAGGAATTAAATCGTAATCATCGATTAATTAAGAACATAAAAATTAAGGACTCACCTACGATAGGATTTGACAAGGGCTTCTTATTCCCACGTCGGAGCTTGTTTTGGACCCAACCAAGTATCTACATGAAAGAACATATATACATATAACACATCACATTATCCTCACCATTTGCGCAAGTGTACTATAACAAGGAAAAACAATTCTAATTGATTAAGGGCATGTTTGAATTATACAGAATAATGCATTATAATACATGATTTAATACAATTTTGTATTAAATCTACATGTCTAATTCAAACATGATTTAATGCAAGATTTAACGCAATTTTGCATTAAATTCTACATTATAATACATACTAATGCATTATCTTGTGTAATCTAAACATGCCCTAATTAGCCAAACATGTCTAATACATACTTACCGGCATAGTTACAAGCTAGACTAACTTAGCTAGTACAATTGGATCTCTCTTGGGCTATGGTTTTTCTTTTCTTCATAAAGCCAAACATAGAAGACGACTTGTTATATAGAGACCTAACATGCGACAACATCCACATGCAATGACAACGTTATACGTAAATTATATATAAAGTTGCAATATATACGTGTAATTTAATTCACACAAAAAAAAATTTCTTCAAAAAAAATTCACAAAAAATTAAAATAAGTTATCTTTAGATGGGCTCAAGTTACGTGGTGCCCCAAGATGGGATTCTATATGCTGTCACACTACACGTACTATTTTCAAATTATTATGATGTTTTCGGTGCCTCTATCTATCAAGTTTTGTATGGACTAATGAGGTTGTATATATGTAAACTTAGTACATAAGTCCAATGAAATTTCATCATAAATTAATTGATAACAAAAGGAGTAATTTAAGAGTATATATACTATGTATGTTGTTTTCTCTTTATATTTCAGATGTGGGATAAAATATATTCTCAACACGCCCTCGTGTATAAGTGCAACTGGCCTGGCTCGACCAGTTGACATTTAGACAGACGAGGGGTCTAGCATCTCAATCTCTTTATAGCTAACACGATGACAGTGACGAATGGGGACATCTCATTCTCTTTTTAGCCGAAAGCACCCATGCATAGGAAACGAACCTAGATCGAGAGAAGTCGTTAGGCAGATAGCTCTAATACAAATAGTAAGAGACACAGTTTCTTTATAGAGGAACCCAACAACAACCAACTAGTTGTGTGGGTAAACCTCTACCTCCGCTTGGAGGATTTTGAACGATCTACTTGTTTTATTGATTGTTCCTTAGTTACAATAGGCAAGACTTACACTTCTCTGTTCCTAGCAGTCACCTAACTCTAGTAACACTAGTAAGTCTTCTCAACCTAGTTCCTAAGCGAACAAATCAACTAAATACAAATAAATCGAACCTTACACCTTGAGCTCACTGTCACAGTTCCCTTACTCTTGGGAACCTGGATTCGCCGTCGTCGAGGTCGAACACTCGTCGCCGGGGACTTCTCTTGAACGCTTCAAACTTCTTTCTTGTTTCTTTGCTTGAGGTTTTTTTGAGTTCTTAGAGAAGTGCTTATTCCAAGCACTATTCATTGGTTTATATAGTTGTTTGAGCTTGGGCTGATATCTTCACTTTCATTGTTGTCCAAAATGCCCTTGTCTTGCAAGCCAAGTTTTACATTCTTCAATCTTCACATGTGATTTGATTTGAAACTAGTGAACACTAGATGGCAATCGGACCGTTGGATCACTCGTCTCAGTCTGTTCCTCAGACTGTGCATCTGCTTTGTCTGAGACAGAATCCCGCGATTTGCGCTGCACGGTCTATCTTCACATGTGAGTTCCCATATGAGGGGAACTGCTCTCTCATGAGTTCCTTTGATAGGAACTTGTTTTTATATATTCATGCGTTGCTTTTGTGTTCCATTTAGAAGAGTCTTTGTTTGACCTGGAGTTCCCTTGAAATGCTTGAGCATAAAACGTTAGTTCCCATATGGAGTTTGTCAGTATCAAAACTGGAGATAATATCGTTGTTCGGATGTTGTGGAACAAGAGTTCCCAACACCGTCCCAACACATCCATAACCTCAGATAAGGTTAGGAGGGGTAGCTCAAATTTTGGGTGAAATTTGAACTCCGGTGAAGTTCTGTAAGTTCGTCAACTGTACCCTTTGCATCGAACAAACGAGACAAAATTTATTTGTTGGACTTAAACTTATTGGATAAGCTAAAATAAATACCGACAAACAAGTTTCTAAAATGACAAAGAAAATTAATTAAAATTAAAGTGCTAAAACGACAAGTCGGTGCGAGTAATTAATAGATTAATGGATTCCTTTAATCGGCTTAAATGGATTCGGATCTGCATCGAAACTTTGAATATATATGTGTTGTTGGAGTAGAGAACGGCGAATCAAAGGCTGCATGGCTTTGATTGGAGGTAGCAAGATACAAACTTTATCTCATGAGTTTTTTTTTTGACACTATATTCGACAGATTAGTTTAAATATAGCTAAGGTGAAAAAGGAATTTTAGGGCGAGGATCGAGTAAAAGTCTCGAATTCAGGGAGCACTAAAATACTCAAAACTAGCTAATCAGAGTGAGACAAAAATCATTCGACTTCGATCAATTAATAATTACGATTTTATGGGTTTTGATGTTGAGACGTACACCTATAGAGTGATGGGTGAACACTCGATGGAAACGAAGTTAGAACACCTCAAGAAGAATGGGAAATGAAAAATGGAACTAACGGCGAAACCTCGAATCATGTCGGAAACCTAAGTGAGTTTACTCATAATCAGGTTAGAGAATGAGAAATGGCCGGAACCCCTAATACTACCCATGCTCTCGCCCATGTTTTATAAGTGGGAGGAAGCGTGTGACGTTGGCAAATTTTAGGAAGGACTTTGTTAAGCTGAATTTTGATGGAGCAGTTTGTTCGGATGGCGTGATCTCCTTCGGTTTCATCCTCAGGGACTCAGGTGGTTTCCCTATCCATTTCAACAGAGGACAGATTGGTCAACAGTCTATTCTGATCTTCGAGACCATCACCTTGCACTAGAGACTTCTCGAGGCTATTCGCCGTGGTATTCCCCGGATCCAGATCGAAGGCGATAATTTGCAGTTGGTCAAGGTTGTACTTGGTGACTGGCGCCGCTCGTGGGAGATTGAGCTGTTACGGTCAGACCTCCATTGCTTGATGGCCCAATTCGAGGATTGGAGTATCTCTCACGTCTTCTGTGAGTGCAATTCTGTGGCGGACTACATCGTTGGCTCTTTCCGACGTGTCTTCTCTATTCTGTTTGCAGTTGATTCGAGTTTGCATACCCTCATCCGTCAGGATGCCCTAGGACGGCCACTTGTTTGTTAGTAGTCACCTTAATCTCTTTCCTTATCGAAAAAATACACCTCAAGAAGAGATCAAGTGTCGCAATATATAGATATATAATCTGAGAAGGTCAATGACGTTTTGATTTAAGAAATTTGTTTTGAATAAAAGGATGATTTATTAAAGGAAATTGCATTAGGTCCAATCCAATCCTTGCTAGACATTTTCTAAACTTCCTATTTTTCTTTCTCCATCTAGCTATAACATTGTTTCTTAGAATATTAATGTAAACTCTAACACAATCTTTCGCATAACTAGCTTCTATCTAATTCAAAACAACTCTATTCCTAGTGGACCAGATGTAATACATGGTCACTATGACATGAATTCCACATATTGAACACTATCAAGTTCTCTTGGGAGATAGCCTTATCACTCTTTTCAACACTTCTTTGGAAAAATCACACTCGAATCAGAGGTGTTTGCACATTTCCTCGCTCCTTCCCTTGCACCTTTTGGTGTCACTGACTTCTCAGTAACTCTTACGATCCAACAATATTGTTGCTCTATATGAGATGACCTAATGGTAGGTGGCATGAGAAGATATTAGGAGGTTCCATGTTCGATCTTTGCCTCCGCCCTTCACTTGGATGAGAAACCAAGTCTCACCATATCCTTCCTTCCATTGGGTTGAGCTGGTCAACACAAGTCGGTTTACCTGATTTGCGGGCTTTCACGAACCCAGAATTTATTGCCAAAAAGGCGGGTCCCCGTCAAAAAGAAAATAGAGTTAGGCAATGTTTGGTGTGATTCAAACTCATAAAGCATTTCTTTTTTTGTTTAAATTAAGGAATGGTTATATCATGCAGTTCAACTAGCTAGTTTTTCTGGGTGAGGAGTCCAGTCGGGCTGGTTGGGCCTTGGGGGAAGAACCCCGAGGTCGCCGGTTCGACACCCAACGGTGACGAAACCAAAAAACATTAATTTCTCTAGAACTGTTTCAGTTCTCACCCGTTCAAGGGTGCTCTAGGCTAGTCCAAGTGGTACTTGGGCTATCCTAAATCTTACCGGATCAAAAAAAAAAAAAACTAGCTAGTTTTTCTTTTCAGAATCCAACGAACACACTAATTTTTTTTCCTTAATCAGATAAGGGTTTAGCTAGCTGGGTAACGTAGATCAATCCTTTTCATGGCCGGCCATAACTAATATGGGGAACATATACATTGAGATGACAAATTGAGGGTGTTGGAATTAGCTAATAATCCTATAAAAGGAATTGGATATGGGTGTTGTCGGACGTACAAATTTAGATAAGCTAGGACAATAAAAAAGACTGTCAAGGAAGCTAAAATATACTTTATTATAGTCTAAATTTTTTTTTAGTCTGGTATCTCAATGCTAAGACTTTATTAGGAGGGACTAGATTATCCAGTTCCGACATATTTATACGGAAGCGAATGTTGTGGCTGACTTTCTTACTTCTTATGCCTTTTTCTTTTAGTTTAACTTTCCATGTATTGCTTGACCCGTCGGAGAGTGTTATTTCTGTTCTTTTTGATGATGTTAGGGGGTCGGGCTATCCCCCGCTTGATTACTACTTAGCCCTCTTTTTTAATTAAACTCTCCGGGCTAAAAATCCAGAGAGTACCGTCTCTCCTTCGACAAAAAAATAAAAAAATAAAAAATAAATTTGTAATAGTTAGTCGAATTTTTTTGAAAGAAGATCAAGATCCCTTCTAAATATGTTAGCCACACTGGCCATGTTTCCTACTAACCCTACCTATTTCAAGGCTTCTCCTATCTCTCATTAACACCTTGCTCTCCCACTTGCCAATTCTACTCTAATTTCAACAGCAATCGATAAAATCTTCAATCACAGTTCAAAAAAAAGTTATTTTTACTCGATTGTGCGGTAGGTTTGAATGCGATTGAAGGTTTTTGGGTTGATAAAAAGGTATGATGAATATACATAATGGTATGAATTATATGAAAACTGTTAAATTTCGGTGGGGCCAATATGACGTGGGGAACACATGTCGGTTCATGCGCACAAGTGCGTTCGGTCCAACACATAAGCCTGTGGGGTTCCATCCTAAAACCAATTAGCAATAGGAGGAGTAGCCCAAGGGTATATATGTTAGCAAGTTATATCGGAATTTCCGATGTGGGATAACAATCTTTCACACGCCCCCTCAAGTGCAACTGCCTGGCCCCGCAAATGCCAGTTGCAACTTGACGACATGTCTTTAGGCCGGCCAGCCCATATAGACCAGGAGCCGAGACCCAGACCGAACAGGCTCTGATACCATGTTAAATTTCGGTGAGCCAATATGACGTGGGGGGTACACACGTCGGTTCATGCGCACAAGCGCGTTCGGCCCAACACATAATCCCGTGGGGTTCCATCCTAAAACCAATTGGCAATAGGAGGAGTAGCCCAAGGGTATATATGTTGGGCAAGTTATATCGGAATTCCCGATGTGGGATAACAATCTTTCACACGCCCCCTCAAGTGCAACTGCCTGGCCCCGCAAATGCCAGTTGCAACTTGACGACATGTCTTTAGGCCGGCCAGTTCCCACGTACAATCTGCAAACGGGATCTCTACCGTTAGATCCGACCGTAATTTTTTTTTTAATTTTTTAACTTTTTTCTTTAAGCGTTCGTTTTAAGACTTGTTGAATGATATATATAATTGTGTATGAACACGTGACTATAAAACATGAATCTGTCGTACTAATGTATGAAACTGTGCGACTTATATATGAACCTCAAAACCTTGAATATGTACTATCCTAAATCTTTCATTGGTCAATTTTAATCCTTAATGTTTGAAGTTGTCCTTGAAAAATTAAGATATTAGTTTTTGATATCCTAATTCTTTACTCTTGAAATAGTTCGACATGTACCCTTAATTGTAATTTTCATTTATATGGGCTAGATTATTTAACTATTTTTATAATTTATAACATACAAAAAATATATATTTGTTTGAGTTATTTTAGTTATTTAAGATAAAAGGTTTATTTCTTGTAAAATGATATCCAAGTATCATTTATTTCGTAACATGTTTTGTGTTTTGTTTGAAGGCAACCATGTTTTGTAATTTACATACATTAATACATACACATATTTCATACTCTATTTATTAAAGCATTCGAGGTACATGATTTTTCAAAATTTATCTTATACTATATATATACGTATTTAATAAATTTAATATTATTTTTTGTGGAATATACCTCTCTATCTCTTTTATATTTTTGTAATGTAGGAATAGTGATTTCTTTATATAGATTAAAATAATGATTAAATATTTTTTGGTATAATTAAGTTGAGCAATTTATAAATATAGCTTTATTTTAACCTAATAAAACACATAACTAACGGCCATCTAAAGAAAAATAACAACTAAAAGTATAAGTCGAACTATTTCAAGAGTTTATAGACTTTAGAGGTATAGCCTTGGGCGGTCGCCCTCTTTCTGACCAAAAAAAATTAGAATAGTTTTATTTTCGGAACATAAGTTCAAGGTTCCAAACGAAATTTTCAGAAAAAAAATTGACAATTCAAATCACCCTTGTGTGCAAAAAAGTGAATGAATTAGCTAATAAAATTGCAATCCTTAGTCACTAGCTCACTCTCACCGATGAATATTTTGATCAATAAAAAATCACAAGTTCTCACCCAAAAATATTTTATAAATCGATTACCAAACTTCGTTCAAAACAAGCTTAAAAGTGAAATCTTGATTTTACATGTAAATAAAACAGTGTACTGCATTTGGTACCTATACCGACATATAATCTCATATCTTAGATATAAATAGAATACTTGAATCATGTAACTTGTGCATACAACCCACGTCCATTAGAATTTATACAAAACAAGTAATAGTTTTGTTTTTGCAGCCAAGTTTCCATGAAACAGCAAGTTAGTGTTGTTGCATATTTTGCATCTACTCTCTTGTACGTGGGAACTGGTGTATCTGAAATAGATTCTCTCCATCTAAATCTCATGCTTTGGTTGACTTGAAATCACACAAGTTCCAAACAAAAAAAAAAAATGAAAAACATCATTACAATTTGTACTTGACAGCATTACATGACTTCAGGAATGATGCATTTGTACCAACAAACCTTTTTCTCACAAATCATACAACCCTACTTTTCTATCCACATTCTGTAACATACATGACCAAGCCAAGGAGCTAATCTATCAGAAAACTCTCTTATACAGATGATCTATACAGTAGCAAACAAACTCGAATCCTATGTTACCTGGAAACTCTGGGCTTGTTTGTTTGTATACCCGGAATCGGGTTGGAATGAGGAATGGGGTTGGAGTAGGTTTCACTCATACCCACCTCAAAGAGAAGGTATGGGTTCATGTGTATTTTGAGAGAATGGGAATGAGCCATACCCAAACCTTGTTCCATACCAAAAACCAAAAGGGGAATAGGCCATACCTAATCCGATTCCTTATACCTTAGGTATAGAACCAAACAGGCCTAATAGAACTTTCCTGTGTCCGAGTTATGTATTCTTTAGGCGAGTGTAAAGAAATCCACATCTCTATATCTGAGCAAAAAGGACTTCATTCCACATATCAGGAACACCAGGCAAACACCAATGCAAGCAATCCTGTACACCGGGTGTCCCTTTAATACTATAACGAGACATATGCGCCTCATCTCTAAGCTCAGAAGGCGCCGTCACATCCAAAAGCTTCACCTTCGTCCCTTCAACGGCTTTTACAGAAAGACGGTCACCAGAAACGCCTTTCAACACTTCCTTTCCCTTAGACATAGGATTTGTATTGTCACAAGTCCCACCAGTGTTCCAATCTCCATGGAAGAAATGGCGAGGTGAGATTGACCTGTAAAACGCCTTTAACCGTGGGTGATGAGGAATCCGAGAATCGACCCATTTGATAATGCTATGGATTGTGAAGCTCTTAGCTTGGCTTACGTCTTTAATCTTGTTTTCGGTGTTGGGGGTGCCTTGTGTGTACATGACCCACCTATTTGCATTGAACTTTCCTCTGTTCCAGTGGTGCCCTGTGTTGAGAACAAGAACATCAAACTTTTTGAGGTATTTGGTTAGGAATTTTGGAGGGCGGTCGAGGTGCATTGCGTATTGGGTATTGGCGTCGGTTTTGTTGATTGGCTCTAAGTCACAAAGGCATGATGACCAGTAGAAGAGGATTGTAGTGTTTGTGGTTGGGAACCGATAAGCCCAGCCATCTGGGCGTATTGCACCACGAGCCTTGACTAGACCGTATTCGCTTCCCACATTTAACACATCGTCTCGGTTTCTCCCACCGGTGATCATGCACATCAGTGATTGGAACTGTTGACGCCCTAAGGAGTCACCCATGAAGGCGACAGTTTTATCACGCATTCTGCCATAAAAGTGCATGTTAGACGATTTGTCATTCATTATGGAATGCACAAAATATAGTCTATAGGTAATATAATTTGAACTCTAATCCAGATTTAGAAATAAAGGGATGAGCATTGTCAACAACAACTGATCTGATTTTATTCAATTGATCATGGATGTTCAATATTATGAGGAAGCATTAGTTTTTCAATCTCAGTTAACAAAACCAAAATGTAATGCATGAAACTTTTCATAATCAATTATTTACCTTGTTAAGAATTTAGCTCCTTCAAATTGTTCCATTTCACAATCGTGAGGCTGCCAACGGAACTTTTCATAAGCAAAGTCAGTGCGTTGGGTCATTCGACAAGACCACATACCTGATAGCCATTGTTTGCAATCAGATCCCGAATAAAATGGCCGAGTGTCATCTTCAACCCATTTCCCTTGTGCATAGTTACATGCTGGAAAACAGTGAGCAATCAGCAACCATTGGTTTATACTCACAATACTAGCAATTAATTTATCATATTTAGCTGAATAAGCATACTGCAGAATCAGGATGATGGGTCAGTATCATAGTGAAGTAAAACTCTGTGCATGGAAAAGAACCACAAGTACAAGCTCCCAAGCATATCATCCCTCTTAAGAGCAAAGAAGTCAATTTCCTTTTTCTTTTAAAGAGTAATTAGCAGTTTGCCAAGTTGTATTAGATAGAATTCACACATTTTGGTTTATTCCTTCATTCTCGTTTGCCAGATCAAGTTATAAGCAATCTCATATGGACCTTGTTTGATGCATTTAATTGTTTCATTGAAATTGATACAGATTCAAGGATCAGCACCTTACTTTGATTGTCTTGTTTTGGCAATTTCCCTTCAGGTTCCTTGTTCATCACAGAGATTATCTTTATAGCACTGGCAGGGCTTACTGCAGGAGCTTTGATAATTTCCAGTTCTGTGCCATTTTCATCTCTTGATGGAGGATTTGCTGGCAAAAGCAATTAATCAGATCAAAATAGAACCATGGGATGGTAAGTTGGTAACAAACATACTACATCAGCCAAATAAAACACAACTGTTCTAGGCTTCTAGCTTTAGTGTAACACACTATAAGCTACAAACAAAAATAAAGATTATACGGATTTTCATATTGAGATCTGATTTGTTTCAAAATGGCAGCAAATAATAAGCTAGTAACAAAGTTCTAAGAACATTTAGACAGAGGAATTCTACAATTTCTACTAACCTGGGAGGAGCATGAATCCATTCTGGGCTGATTTGAATGCATTAAGAAAGGATGTTTTCTCACACCACATGACAAGTGTCAAACAGACAGCAACAAAGAGGATAAAAGGAAGTTTCATGCTCCTTAATGCATGAAAACCTCCCTTCATCCTTACTCTCCTTTAAGTTACACAGATCAAAGGCAAGTCAGCAACTCCTATATAGTTTATTAGCTAGCTGCAGTTAAAGACAGGATGCATTTGTCAATTACACGGATTATCGATGAAGAAACCATAATCCTCACCATAACCCTAGATCCCCAGAAAATGCAGTGGTTTAAGAGACTCATACATAACAACTAAATCACTCATCCTTGGCAAGACACTGGTACATTAATGCATAATTTCTCACAAAAAAGTTAAAGAACAAGAAAAGAAAGAGTAAATGAACAACCAAAATGGGAATAAATAATTGAATGATACACTAGTGTGACCACTGGCCAATATGTCAGCTGAACTAGTATCACCGACACACAAGGCATTACTTACACCAGCATCAGTTCATTTATGTCTACATCAATAGAATTATAGCTGTTGTGCTATTGTATCATCAAGGATTTAAGGTGTAATTAGGCAGTTAAACAGTATGATGCTATAATATCTGAGTTTTATGTTTCTTCACTTTTTTGTTCTTCTGTATACGAAATCCAGTTCACACTAAATTCTCATCCTGAGAAGATTGAAATTGAGTACTCGAACAATCGTAATCGCGACCAAATCCATAATCAACACATGAAAATCACTATTCCACGCAAATTACAGAGAAAGAAATCAAAGCACAGTAAATTGAAAATCGAATTTCAATCAGCAATCCGGAAATTGAACAGATGCAATCAGCGGAATCTCAAATCTCAATTAGAATTATCAAACAGAGATCTAAGCGCCACCGCCATTAATTTCCTACGAATTGTTTGAGCAGAAATTAAAGCGGAAGAAGGAAGAAAGAATTGGATTGCGAAACGCATCATCGGACGAGGAGTAGTTACCTGAATCCGGAATCTGCAAGAAGAAGCAAACGATCTGGAGAAAGATTACAGCGAAGAGTGAGAAGAGGCCAATGGTGGAGAGGAAATTAAGTGGAAAGTGATGTGGAAGCGATGAGCAAAGATTGGTTATGAAATTTGTTTATTGTTGTACGGAGTATTATTTATTTAAATAAATAATAAAAAATTGTTTTGATTATTACAGACTATATAGAAGCTTATTAGCTTAAGTAAGCTATACAATTATTGATTAAGATGGCTTTTGGCTAATGAGTAATGACAGCTATATGTGATAAAATAATTAAGAAAATGATGTAGTATAAATACTTTTTAGTCAGATTTATATTTTGTAGTATACTTTTTAGGTTCAACTGCTACCTATAAATTGTCCTGAAAATTATTATGTATAAATAACTAATGAATGAATCTAAAAGAAAAAAATACTCCTATATTAGAGATTTCTATATTTATCAGTAGCTTATAAAGAAAATTTCTCTTAGAAAGACAAAATTTCCTAGAGAAAGCTAATTATTTTAGACTTTTAGTTTTGCATTTTGGTGAGAAACCCAGTATAAGAATTATGGCCTAATTATGACATTCTCACATTCAAAATAGGCATGGTTCATGATAGGTGTCATTATCCTTGGGTAAAGATGGAACTATGGAAGGGATTTTGAGAGAGAGAGGGGAAATTGCCGAACTATATATTCCATGGTAGACTGATTGATCCACAGTCTTGTGTAAATAACTGATGTACATTGTTTTTTGACACATAATTATTAAAGTCGTCCAATATGATATTACCTCAAATACAGATTGAGGGTGGTAATTTATGATTGAATAGAGTTGTTCGTGGGAGATTGAGCTTATTTGGTCAAATATCTCTTGCTTGTTTACTCGTTTTTAGAACTGGAGCATTTCTCACGTCTTACGAGAGATCAACTCTTTTGTAGACTTCATTGCGGGTTCGTTTCGTCATGTTTCTTCCTCCCCAACTGCGGCTCATTTTGAGTTTTCGGGACCTCATTCATAAGGATGCTCTTGAGCGGCCCACGTCCCGCTAAGTGTGGGCCTCCTAATCTCTTTTTTTTTAATAGTTGTGATATGTAAAAAAAGAAATAAAAAAAGTATATGAGTATCAAGACCGATTTAGGGCAGGGTCTCATGATCTATATTTTTGCAAATGACATTGTGTATGTTGGTGGATGAGAGTAGAAATTAATAGCAAGTTGGAATGTTGGAAGCAAACACTTAAATAGAAGGATTTCGATTAAAACGAGCATAACTAAGATGAAGGAATTTAGAGAGAAGAGAAGATTGATGCTCGGTGACGATTTATAGTCCGTTTTGGATCACTAATTTTAATGCATTAAGTTTTACTAAATTTCATTAAATTATGAATTTAATGTAACTTAATGCATTAAGTTGAGTGATCCAAATAGACCCTAATTCTAAAGAAGGAGAGTTTTAAGAACCTGAAATCCTACATGTATAGTAGTGGAGAGACACACAGATCTCAAGCAGTAAATCTAGATGAGTTGGGGAGGGGCGTGGGGCTTCAAAAGTATGTGAAAAAAAAGTGTCTCGTTACTTAAGGGTAGATTCTACAAATTAATACCTAACCAACCCGATTCTATGGTGTTGAGTGCTCACTAATTACAAAGTAGCAAGCATAGAGATTGGTGATGGCTTCAATGAGGATGCTCTACTGGATATGCGGGATGATAGAATTAGGAACAAAGTTAACCGCAACAAGGTTACAGTAGCTACTATTAGTGATAAGTTGCGTGGACCGATACTTAGATGATTTGGATACATGCAATTCTGGCAAGCGAATGTCAAGTGAGTAGATGTGAATGTTTAGTACTCAGTGAGTTTCATTGCGGCAGAGGACGCCTTCAAAAGAGTTAGAAGAAAGTTATTAAACAAAAATTACCTTTTATCCCTCACAAAAGATATGGCCATGAGAGGGCTTTATGAAAGTAGTATTCTAGTATATGACTCCTAGGTAGGAGGATAGAAGAAAGTTATTAAACAAAATTTACCTTTTGTCACTTGTTATCTTGTTCTTTGTGTGTTGATGTTTTGTTTTGAATTTGCCTCTTTTGTGTTTTTTAATTGTATCTACCTTTCTTTTCTATTAGTCTTTGTCACTTTTTAAGTCAATCGAAAATATCCTTTCAATTTATTTTTTGGAATACGAGTGTCTATATCTTAACTCTTAGTGTGAGATACAATAGTTAATATTTTTATATAGTAATGGTTTGTGTCTTGTTTATGGTAGAATACCAGTTTGTCTCTTTTATGTCAACTTTAGTCATTTTTCATGCGAAAAAAATTCATTACAACAGGGGAGGCACTTAGGCCATTACAACAGGGAAGGAGGGATTCGAACTCATGACCTAATGATCACGCACGCCATCACCTACCATCTAGACGAGAGAGGCTTGACATTGATGAACCATATTGCGTAATGGGGGAAATAACCAAAATATAATTCGCCCTAAACAATACTCCACGAATCTAATCTACATAAAATAAAAACAAATAGAATACGAATCTTTTTGACATAAAATAAAATTAAATAGAATACGAATATTTTTTTCAGTGTGCAGCATGCCAAATACTCTGAAGTGGCAACCAAAAAACGCCGAGCACATCCACACCGCGCCTCTTTACTAAAATCTCCGACTCCACAAAGCTCTAATCCAGTGGAATTCCGGCCTAGTTCTTAGGGTTGCTCAATCATGGCTCCGATTCTCAATTCGGTCGATGGCGTCGAGCCTCTCGATTCTCTTCAAGCCATCTGCTACACTCGCGGTTCTCTCCGCCTTCTCGATCAGGTTCAGTTCTCTCCCTCTCTCTCCGTCATCCGTTGTGACAATTCCAAATTTCCTGGAAATTACTCGCTTCTTTGCTCAATTTTTAATGCTTGATTTTGAATTTTTCTTTTCCTGAATCTGCAGCGAAAGCTTCCTTTGGAATCGGTTTACTTGGACATTCGTAGCTCTGCTGATGGATGGTAAATTCTACAAATCTGCTACTTTTATGGCTTTCTCTTTCTATCTAACGAGACCTAGAAGTGTTCCGCCTAGATTCGATTGCTTCTTTAGATGTTGAAACACTTCGGCTTTTGTGATTTTCATTGAGTAGCTTATTAGATGCTGGTGGTTATAAGATATAGAATCCATTACTGAAGTATGTAATCATGAAATTGAAGGTGTATTCAATCTCTCATGTTGCTATGTATATGTGATGATATGACTGTAATTCATATGTTTAGGGTTTCTAGTAGTAATAGTCTGATTAAAGAGTGAACTCTTGAAATGTGATAGTAATAGTAGTAATAGTCTGATTAAAGAGTGAACTCTTGAAATGTGATACTGAAGTTGCTTGCAGTTTCGATTATAGCTTGTTTCTTGTTATGGTGGCGTCTAATGAAGTTGATCATGCTTGTCTTAATCTTTAATGTTGAATTTGAAGTACGGTTGTTGTTTCAGGTATGCAATAAGGGAGATGGTGGTTCGCGGAGCGCCTGCAATTGCTATTTCAGCTGCACTTGCTTTGGCAGTAGAAGCACATAATTTAGAGGCTTTTCAGGGGAGTCAAACTGATGCTGCCACTTTTATTGTTGAGAAGTTGGATTATTTGGTCTCAAGGTATACTACATTGAGATTTTGAGACACTTTTTCTATGAGAAAAGTAGAAACTTGTGAAAATTTTGAGACAATAACCTGTGCAAATGTTGATTTGATATACATTTTCAGCCGACCAACTGCTGTAAACCTTTCAGATGCAGCAGCGAAACTTAAACAAGTAGCCTCCAAGGCTGCTTCGGTTTCTTCAGCAGCTGCCAAAGATGTATTTCAGGTTTAGGCATTTCTTCTGCTCTTACCCTTGTACTTGTTCAATGTCAAACTTGTTGATCAGAAATAGTAATGTCTAAATTCATCACTAACCTGAAATAAATGAGAGATGACGTATGTTTGTGATTGATCGTACTGTAGGCTTATATTGAAGCAGCTGAAATAATGCTCCAAGATGATGTGGCCTCAAATAAAGCAATTGGGTCTCATGGAGCTACTGCACTTCTCAGTGATTTGAAAGATTTCAAAAAGATCTCCATCTTGACTCATTGTAACACTGGCAGGTTGTTTGTGAGTCTCAATTTGATCAGCTTTATAGTCTCACTTGTCTCTGCAGGAGTGGTTGCTACTCATGATTTTGCTTTCCTTGAATATGATTGTTCTAATGATGTTGTGGTGCTTTTTCATCAGTCTCGCAACAGCTGGTTATGGCACTGCTCTTGGGGTAATTCGTGCAGTTCATGCTAATGGGACTCTTGAAAGGGCTTACTGCACAGAAACCCGACCATTCAACCAAGTGAGTTCAGTCACATTTTCATTTTTCACAACTTAATGTATTCAATTGTTGTTTTCTCCTTTCTTATTACATAATCAAGCTTGATGTAGAAGCACCTAAGTTATGATTTTGTAAAGACTTCCAAAAAAAGTCAGTTTTCCATCCTTTTAATCCTGTCACATGAGCCATGACTCACATTATCATTGTATGTTATAAAGAAACTTATACTTGTGACATGCTTTCACCAATATCACCAGTCATTTATATATAAATTGCTAGGAAATCTGTGTCAATGAGAGAAAGTCAAAGCTTTGACAACAGCCACATTATAGTTGAATGCTCTCAATTTTAGTTGTCTTTCGTCCTTACTCTTGCCCAAGTCCTGAATGTAATTTTGGCTTATGTTTCCTTATATAATCATTTCCCCACTGCAATTACAGGGATCCAGGCTTACAGCATTTGAACTAGTACATGATAAAATCCCAGCTACTCTCATAGCAGATTCTGCAGCTGCTGCACTGATGAAAGACGGTCGCGTTAATGCAGTAATTGTTGGAGCAGATCGTGTGGCAGCAAATGGTGATTCATTAACCATTAAAACAATCATTTTTACTTCACCTGTCAAATTTTCATTGTAATGTATGCATAAAAAATGTTATGTTCCAAACTTCAGGTGATACGGCTAATAAGATCGGGACTTACAGCCTTGCTTTGTGTGCAAAGCACCACAACATACCGTTCTATGTTGCTGCTCCACTGACATCAATTGATCTATCTTTGACTTCTGGACAAGAAATTGTTATAGAAGAGAGGTCTCCAAAGGAGATTTTGAATACTCGTGGAGGACTCGGTGAACAAATTGCTGCTTCAGGGATTTCTGTATGGAACCCTGCTTTTGATGTCACTCCAGCCAGTCTCATATCTGGTATAATAACAGAGAAGGTAAATCATTTTTATGATTATGATCTTTTCTCCTTAATAAAAGGATATTTATGCGATATTTGCTAAAACTTGTTTTTAAATCTGTGCAATCAGGGTGTCATTAGAAAATCTGTGACGGATTCCTTCAACATTAAGGAATTTGCTAAAGCTTGCTGATGTCTGTCTACTGAACAAGACCGATGAAGTAGTCCTGCGTCATGCAGTATGATGGAATAAAAGAACAAGGTAAGGATTCAAAGCTTATGGATGAAATCCTAGTTATGTGGTTGCAATATAAGGTATTGTATTGTATCATATAATGTATTGTGGTTATAGGATGAAACAAGTAACAACCAGATGGGGTTGAGAATAAACAATCATGCCAATGAACGAAGTTTTGTATTGTATTGTATCATAAATGGCATTTTGTTAAACTTGACTTAAACTGGCCCAAAACAATACTCCAAATTTCAACTTTGCATATTCCTGTCTTGCATTTGATTATATGACCTCACAAGTCATACCTTCCTCTTCTTATTCTTGCACTTGACTACAAGCATGTATTTTAGCTATTGATTTTAGTTTCCACTATTTTTGTTGGTCTATAATCAAGTTTAGCATTTGTGTACGGCATTTTGCTTTTGTCTTTGAGACTTTGACAGTTGACGTATTCTGTCATCAAATACGACTTTTATGACCAGAATCAGGCAAAGTTATAAAAATCATCAAAATAAGATTGTGCACTGAATTAAAAACGGCTAGGCCTCAATTATCCAATTACCATAAAGTCCAATATTCATCATATAAAGTTTCAAACTAATGGCAATATCAAACTGATAATTGGAATCCTTTGTATCTGTTCGAGTTTAATTCTTGGAAAAGATCTGTTTGGATTGCTTTTTCAAGTAAGAACAAGCTGGTTTTCTAGGTGGATCATGGGAAAAACCAATTGATGATATGGCCACTCAACTGCATGTGAAATTTGGAATGAGTTGTAAGAGAGACAAGCATGGACCGAGGGGGGGCTAGGGTCGGCTCTAGCCCGCCCAAAAAAATAAAAATATGAAAATAGTGAAAATTAAGGTAATTTTAGTACTAGATAAGTGAAAATTAAGGTAAATTTGGCATACTAAGATAAATTTAGTATGAAATAAGTAAAAATTAAAATAAATCTAGCATACCAAGGTGATCTTGCCTACTTAGAATTTAATTTCTAATTTCGTCCCTAAAGAGAGATTCGTCATGCTGGATACTTTCGGGTTCAAAAGGGTATTGTATCCGTGAATCAAGGCGTTGGAAGCATAACAAGCTATTATACGAGACCGAAGAAATTATGGGATGAACAATCAAGCTTACAAAGCATTCCTTTGTGCAATCGCGGTGCTAAGTAGGAAGTTGGTCAAGATCGATCAAAACCAGAAGCTAATGACTTTCTTGATGGGATTGAATGGGGTTTATATATTCGTGAGAGGGAATGTATTAATGATGATTTCTTTACTGATAGCGAATCAAGTCTATTCTTTGCTTATTCAAGATGAAAAGCAAAGACAATTTCAAGCACACTCAAATTTTGGATGCTAGTTCTATTGTCACGCAATGAAAGAGTAGGAATGATGATCCTGGGCGTTTTACACATACCCAGTCTACTATTGTTTGCAAGCATTGCAAGAAGCAAGGACACTCAAAAGAAAGGTGCTATCGTCTCGTAGGGAGGGACAAAACTAAAGGTGGGTTAGGGTTTGCTATAGTAGTAGAATGAATAAAATTAAGATGTTTTAACCATCACAAATGGTAATAGGTTTGCATGTATTCATAAAGTCCCATGTTCAAACCTCATTAGTCCCAACCCAAGCTTCCATTTTTCTTTTCTTCCTGTCACGTACTTTAATTTTTTACCCCACCTTTTTATCAATATTTAACTTTTACCTTATAATCCAGCCGATCCAAAATTTTTGGGCTGGTTCTGTCCCTGCTTGTAGGTTTCCCTCCCAATTTCAAAAATCATAGAGGTAAGAAAGCTTCCGCAAATGGTGGTATTTGTGAAGAAAAAGATCATATATCATATTCATAGTTGTGACTCTCTTTTGACCTCCGCATTGGGTGACCTAGGCCTTCGATGGCTGATCTGTGTTGTTTGTACTTGATTTGTTGTGTTGAGTTAGGCTCTTGTTAGCTTTGATCGGTTTCATAGTTTTGACTCCCTTTTGACCCTGATGGGGGGCACTCTCTCGGTGTAATTCGGGTATTCTTTTGTATATTTTTTTACCCCTTTGGAGATATATTCACCTTTTCCAACAAAAAATCATGTATCAAAGGTGTTATCATCTTGATGCAATGAAGAACAAGGATAATGGTACAACTTATTCAGTCAATTTTGTGCATGTTTGGATCACAATCAATACCGTATTATCTTGCATTATAATGCAGGATTTTATGCGATTTTACATCAAATAATCCTGCATTATAATATAAGATAATCTATTATTAGGCCCGGTTCAAACAGGCCGATACTACATCTTTCATCTCGCATTGCTTAAATTCTTCAAAGCATTCGATTAGAATATTCAATAGCAAATGGATAATTGATTCTAGAGCAAGTGGGCACATGTCAAGTATTATTCTTCTATAACGTTATAAAACATATGTCCTTGGATTATATAAATAATGAGTTGCGTGAACAATCTTCGTGTTTGGTAGCAACAAAATATAAATTAATGGACCACGTACGATATACACTCGAACAAGTTTTCAATCTCTTGTGTGAACAAAGTTTATAGATTTATCACGTTGGCATAGCAAATAGCAGTAATTTATAATGTATGGTAGGGCATATGGTCCCGGTAGGATGTTTCCTGGCCGTTATTGGGCTAGCTCGTCATGATTGTGCGATTTGGGCTGATTGTTTGGGCTAGTCCACCATGATAGTGTTATTTAGGCTCGTCGACGATCCGTCACCATTAATGTCATGATGTTGTCAAATACCAATTGGGCCAAACCAGTTGCCACTTGAGGGGACGTGTAAAAATAAGTTATCTCACATCAGAAAATTAAGGAGTAAATTGTCTAGTATATATACCCTTTGATTTTAAGATAGAGTCTCATGTGCAGAGGCAGACAGATCCAGGATTATCTGAAATGAAATGGGACGTACTTAATTTGTACATATTAGTATTATCGGATCTTCCTAATTCCGCCCCCACACTTCGCCACCTTCCACCTTGTCCTGCCCGGGGGGCTGGATATGGGTGCGAAAGTTCAATTTTTTTTTATCTCTCGGATCCTTTAGGTAAAACTTATCGCTCCTCCGGCCCGATGTGGGGACGACCGCCCGCGCCCGCACTCCCCTAAATCCGCCCATGCTCATGGACTGATATGCGCTAAGACGGTCTCCCTTTTCGTCTGTATTTGGCCTATCAAACTTTAACATGTGTGAACAAAGTTTATAAATTTATCACGTTAGCATAGGAAATAGCAATAATTTTAGAATATGGTAGGGCATATGGTCCAACTTTTTACCGATCATTTTGTTTCACTTTGGGCATTCAAATTCACAAAAATACAAATGTGCTATAGCCTATAGTTGCTTTGATTTGCATGTTACTCGATCGGAAGGTGAGTATATATATTCGATATCGTTGTTGACCTACGAATTGCATTAGCAATTAGTGAAGTTTGGATGTATTCACTCACAAGTCACAACTATTGTCACTTTGCTAATAATTAATGTAACGAAAATCTAGTGATAACCAAAATTCGAAATCAGATAGGAGCTATACGGCTTAGATTATACGTAGTATAGCTGTATATGTAGATTGGAGCTAGATCTAGATCCAGATTCTGCTTGAGCGCGACTATACTGATAGATGATGTAGATAGGAGCTAGCGGGGCTGACTATTATGGTGGGCGAGGAGGGGTGGTCGCCATGAGTCCCCAAAATATACAGGCTCCTGATTAAAAATTACTAGTAGTAAAAATAGGCTCATTAATGTTAAAAAACCTCATTAATTCTAAAAAAATCCATTCATTATCTGATATAAAAAATAAATAAAAGTTGTATAAAAAGGCTCATTTATTTGGTATGCTAAAAAAGGCGCATTTATTTGTTAAGTTAAAGGGGCCTCCAAATTTTATTTCGTCTTAGGACCCCTGAAATGATTGAGACGGGCCTAGGAGCTAGACCCGAAATTTGAAAATCTAGACCAAGATTCCGATCAAGCAGGACTATACTGGGGTATGGTGTAGATAGGAGCTATACGACTTAGATTATATGTACGTAGTATCATAACTATAACCTAAAGCGGAGGTTAAAAAAATTATTAAACACATGTCACATTTAGATTGGATCACACCATCCTTTTTAAAAAAAATAATCTTTTGTTTTTGGATATGATAAATTTTTATCCATGATTTTAAAATATAGGATAGAAAATCTTATTATTAAACAATCTTTTATTTTTGGATAGGATAGATAGGTGAAAAGATCTTGATTAGTTATATGCCTTATTTTTACGCAGATCATAACAAAAATTTATATTTAAGTATTTACTTCATTATTTTTCTCGGATAATCAATATATTTAAAAATATTTTATTATTAGTATTTTATTTAAGAAAAACCCGTACAAGGTACGTGAATGCATACTAGTAGCCGTATATATGGGAGGTTAATTAGAGCTTCATATAATTATGTCGGGTTTTCTATCCTACTACACCCTAAGAGCATAGTGGGCGATGGGGTATATATGAGCTATACGGCTTAGATTATATGTAGTATAACCATATATATAGGAAGTTAATTAGAGCATCATATAATTATATCGGGTTTTTCTATCCTACTAGGAAGTAGGATAAAAATTCGGATTTAGAAAAATTGGAAAGTATAAACCCTTTTAAAAAATAAAAAATATCTAAATACAAAATTCATGATTTTTTTTCTAAACCTAGTTTCTTATCATGGATATAGGGTAGAAAAATCGTAAATATATATATATATATATATATATATATATATCATTGTAACTTTAAGACATGATATATATATATATCATCTAATATAATACATTAAATTACATGCATTAAAATGGCTATAATGTTAAGGGGGTATAACTTAGGGCCTACTATTTAGGTTAGTACGAAAATGACATTACTTTGCATTATAGGACTTACATATAAATTTCTAATAGAGTTGAAATCTTAAGCTTATAATACCTTTAATATATGCAATATATATACATATAGTATCTTAGCATTGGCATATGGTTAATAAAATGGTATTTTGCACTAAATTCTTGATGATCTATATAACCTTAGAATAAATAGGAAGAGCAATTGAGAATTCTTCCCTATACAATCATTTCTACGTGTCTCCTTTCTTCCAATTGTCTCTGACCCGATTTTCAGGAACATTATCCGTAAGAATACTCTAAAGACAGTCTATCGCTCATTAATTAATGTGAACTTCCCTAAATTTTTTTCCTTATAAAAAAAATAGAAAGAAGAATATATCAATGTCTATATCAGACAGTGCTTTCAATTTTTTGTCCATAGAGATTAATTATAGATCTAGCTAGACTGGGAAAGTTCGTCTTTTATACTTGACATTGAATCCAAGGTTGTCTCTTGCTACGTACACTAGCTAGAGTGATGACCTAATTGTTTGGTGCTACTTATCAATCAGATGAATATAAGTTATTCCTTGTGGTATTACATTAGGGCAGTAATAAACTAAATTTCAGTATTTTTTAAGACTTTTGACATCCTTAATGACTATTTTAACCGTCGCTAGTAACACCTCCGCCTCTACCACAACCACTTCCCCACACCACCAACTCCTCCACTAATGGTACCACCACCATCACCACCTCCTCTACCTCTAACGCCTCCACATCTACCATCACCACCTCTGCCACAACCACCAACTCCTCCACTAACGGCACCGCCACCACCACCACCACCACCACCGCTACCACCTCCATTACCACCACCTCCAAATACCATCGTTGTCGTCGCCATCACTCTGATGCCGCCACCGGCCACCTTTATAACCAACTTCATTGCTGGCATTAATACCTCCACTACTACCAAACCATCACCACCATTGTTGTCGCTATCGCCACAAATATTATCATTGCGACCTTTAATTTAGTGTTGTAAAACCCACCATATAAATCATAATGTTTGTCATTACTTAGTGAATACAAAATTAATTTTTAGGATAATATTATATTATGAGTTATTATATCACGGTAATATCTTAAAACGCAAATAAAAGTGTTTTTAAAAACCAAAGTTTCAAAATTGAAAATCGATTTCAATTATCGAAAAACTAAAATCTAAAAACTCATATGGTTAACGAACATGCAATTAAAGTTTTTCCTAATCTTATTACTTTTTAAATTTTCACCACCATTTTGGGCCAATTAATAAAGAGCATTGGTCAATCTAAACAAATTTCAATAATAATTCTCATTAGGACTGTAATTGAACTGAACTGAGCTTGCAGAGCATTGAATTGCTCAAGCTCAGATTAGTTAAAAATAGGTGAGCTCGAGCTCAAATACGAGCTTGGTTCAGCTCAAATCTTTTTTGAGTTTAGTTCATTTAAATGCTCACCGAGCTCGAGCTTAGCTCGCAAGCCACTTATTTACTTTCTTTGTGAGACAAGCTTGCGAATAACTCATCTACTTGATCATCTATACTTTGCAAAAGAAACTATAAATTAACTACGTAGTTTGAGAGAGACCACAAAAACTATGTTGTTTGTTATGTGCGTATAATCGAGTTTGCTCATGAACTTATAATCGAGTTTTCTCATTAACAAACAAGTTGTGTTTTCTTGTGCTTAAACTCGGTTCATTTATCTCTCGAGCCTTAAAATTGTGCTTAAGCTTGGTTTGCTTAGAAATTGAGCCGAACACGAACAAGACTTGCCCGAGCCGAACATTGAGCTGCTCACGATCGTCTATTTATTTATAGCTCTAATTCTCATACCTCACTCCTAATTAATTGCCTAAAAATCCTATAAAAATATGTAAAGTTGATAAAAAATTCTATAGGATCGTGAATTTGTGCTAGTTAGATAAATCGGGAATTGTACCAGAGACAATTCCCTTACGCAGCGGAAAATAATCAACACAGAAAGTAAACTAGTAATGTAGTAGATGGACACGTTTCCTTATAGAGGAACCTCACTTCAACCAACTAGCTTAATGAGTAAACCTCTACTCCCTTGGAGGATTTTGAACAAGTACTATATATATTAATTTGATAGATCCCTAATTACACAATACAAAAACGAACTTCTCTATTGTTTGCAATCTCCGAATTCAAACAATACTATCGATTTAAGCGATCATGATTCTAGGTCTACTAAACACAATTAACACTAGTACTTGAACCTTACACGTCCATGATGCAGATCCATTTAGCTCTCCAAGTCGATGGCGATTAAACACAATTAACACTAGTACATTGAATCATTAAAGTCTAAGATAATAAATTCTCATATTCTTATTTTAAGCTAATCTTAAAAAGCGTGAAAAATGGCAAAAGCCCAACTATTGCGAATCGGAGGGAGTAGTTTCTGATGGTGCTTTCCAATTTTGTATAAATTTAATTTTTCATATCGGGACATTCTATAAGAATGTGACCTATATCTTCATGGTTGCAGTTGCACATTAAACATCCCGGATGTAACACCCCGACTTCCGTCGAGGCGCTACTAGGGAATAGACCTTACCAGGTACTATTATTTAGGTTGGCAACTACACTGTAGGACCTTACAACTCGGGCACGACGAGAAAACATAATAAAACATCCAACCTTTATTTAGAAAAACTTAGAAAAACGTATCATGCATGAATCCCCGAAAATCATAAATATCCAAAAACGTTACCACACCTACCGAAACTGAACTATCCAACAAAAATAGTAATAAACGAAACGCAATACCAACTCTATCTAACAAATATTAAAATCAACATCCCTACTATTATAAATAACTAGTAAAAACCAATCCCACTACGACACGCGCTCTTTACCGCTCCGGCCCGTCATCTTTCCTCGGTTCCTGCACGGCTCCCTGATTCATACCTGGAACTGAAAAAAATGTTCCCCGAAGGGTCAGCGTCTAATCTACCAAGCTAGAAAGAATATGGAAACTGTAGAACGGTCTGAAAATCGGTTATCTATAGTCAGCATACAAATCCACAACCGCAATCATAACTCTAAAGGCCAATACCTAAATTAGTTATATCAGTCACACAAGTCACATACGCATTCACAATCACAATCACACACCAATGAAATTCTTCCTTTGTCCACAATCCGTCTTCCAAGGCGCTCATCACCGCGCCGAGTGCAGAGGCAGGCCCTCCCACTCCACTTCCCAATCTCCCTTCTAACTCCGGGCTAAGCCTCCACTGGAGCGCTTGCCAAAAACACACAGATAATAATTTTCATTTGAAGGGGTACGATTTTCCCAGTCACACGGGTCAAGGTAGCCAACTCTTCCTCAACACCAGCTACGATGGGCCGTGTCGGAAACGGTACCAACACAGAGAAAACGTTCCATAATATTTCCCGATAAAACACATTTAAAATCATTTACGCACACAACACTCAAGGAGTTCAAATCAATTTAAAAGGTATTTCGGGACTAGTTCCCAAAACCCGCCCTACAATAACGATACGCAATCTAACAAGGGAGAAAAGAACCGAGCAAGTCGAAAAACGACTTACCTCGAAAGTCTCTTGACGATGATGGATTGATCACGAGGAAAACCTAAATTAACAATGTTTGACGATCTTAGTTAACTAACTGAATAGGTCGACAAATCCTAATAAGGATTTAAAAGTTAAACTCTTTTTTTTTTTTTTTTTTTAACTAATCTAATTACTACTAACTAGCCTAACTATCAGTATAGTCACAAATTGACAAATCTAATCTTAGATTCCACTAACAAGTATCGTAATATTCTAACTTTGGTTTTCTAATGGCAAAAATTGATTTCCCACCCACTAACAAATAAAGTTGGTTATATATAAATGATCACTAGTAGCCTCTACGTATATAGTTAACTCTTAACACCAAACAAATACTTATAAAAACAGTACCCAAATAGAACTTAACTCCCACATGTCCGAATTACTCGGCCCAACCCAAATCCTCTCGTGACCCAATTCCCTCACCCTCCTAAAACAATCTACAAACAAAAGAGCTTGACTTTCAAAGTGGAGCCCACCACCTGCCCCTTCTCCTTCAACCTCGAGACAGCGAGAATCTCCGAAGACGCCCCTGCCGGCAATTTACAGCAACACCCCTCCTCGCTCCCTCCGTCGGCGACTCGGAGAACCGCAATTTCCGCCCTGCTGAAAGCCCAACATTGACCTAGCTTCGCGGGACCCACCCCCGATCTCCTTCAACCTGGCGAGAACGAAGACCTGCGTTCCGGATCTCGCCTTCCGCCGATATTCTGCAACAACGCCATCCCCGTCCCCGTCTATTTTTCCCGGTTGACACACCCTCCGACCCCTCCTCTGCTCCAAGCTAGTACCCCCGACCCAACAAAGAAGAAGAAAAAAAACAGAGGAGGAAAACAGAGAGGAACTCACCGAAGGTCGTTTGATCGGCACCGGCGGCGAAATCCGACGACTGTTGGTCTCGCTAATCGAAGTCGATGTCGACCCCACCGATTGAAGACGATGATCGCGTCCCTGCCTACTCGATCGAGCGGATGGACTTGTTTGGAAGCGCTGGGGAATACTTCGACGATCAAACGCGAGAGGGAAAGAAAGGCACGTGATGCTTGATGCGATAATATACTCAGAAGAAATCGAATCGGAATCCCAAATAGATTTTTAACGTGATTGGAGTTGGTTACCAGTTCGGATTAGGATAAGAATTTAAGGGCAAATCCGATCTTGATTTAGGATGAATTTGGGTATATCTATAAGAGATTAATCCCGATAGATTTATTTTATTTTATTTTATTTTATTTTAAGATTAATGTGTACCTTTATTTGAATCGGTTTAAAAGCGAATTGCTAATTAATTTATCATTACGAGGTTACTTGCGGATCGAGAACTCGAGTGTTTATAAGCAAAAGAGCTCGTTTCAAGACTTACGAGACTTAAACAAATACGGATATTACACCGGAGGGGTAGATATAAATTTTATAATAGTCTTTCTTTGATATGTAGTCCATTGCAAACGATTTTCCATAAAAAATTCTTAACTTTAGGGTATATGTTAAGTTTCCATATCCAATTGTTGGGATGAGGTGTTTGGTGGTTCACACCCGTAATTAGTTCAATAGCAGAGGCCGTCGAAAACCACCCATTTTTACTAGGGGCCCAGTACAGATGATCCCGAATCCAATTTTCAGGGATTGGAATCAGCATCATTTGGTTGACTATGTCCATCGGAAGTAAACGCCACAGGACATCTAGACGCCACATCTTAGCATTGGTTATGAACTCATCAATCGTAGTTGATTCATTTATTGCTTCAACGTTCATCGTAAATTTGTCCAACGTTTCCTGAAATAACCATTTGTCTGTCTAGAATTTTATGGTCCTCCCATCTCCTACTTGTCAGATGTGACATTTGTGAAAATCTTCCCGTAAATTCATTAGTTTCGTCCATTAACACGAGGTATTATTCTGTTTTTATATGATAAAATTGATGTGCCCTTAAGGTACTTTTCATTCATAAGTTTAACCCAAATGTTCTATGGTTCCGCTAGTAATTTCCATAGGAGTTACATTTGTAAAGCTTTGTTTACATGTTCAGTTCTCCTTAGTCCAAGACTTCCATAAGTTTTAGGTTTACAAATCTTGTCTCAACCAATAAGCGGTTTATGGTGAATATCCTTGTTCCAAAGAAATTTTCTATGAATTTGATCCAATTCTTTATGTATAGAGTTTGGTGGCATGAAGCTTTGTATTAGATAGTTAGGTTTAAACAATTGTGCCTTTGTTTTTCCAATTGTATCTTCGAAGGTTTCTCGGTTTACTCGGCCGTTAATGATTGGGCATCCAAGGTAAGATTCAAGGTTAATCATTGTCGTAATCCCTAGTGTTTGTTGAATTCTATTTTTTTTTTTGGTTCTCAACATTTCGCGAAGTTTGAAAGTCCGACTTATGGTAATTGACTCTTTGTCCTGAGATGGCGCAATATTCTTCAATGATCCTTTTTGTTCTTGCACATGCTTCTTGATTTGCTCTAGAGAAAAGTATGATGTCATCTGCAAAGGCAAGAGAGGGGATCTTAGTCCCGGCATGGGTAAGTGGGAAGCCAAGAGTGTTTTTCTCAGTATTGCTTGTTTCTTGAAGCTTCCTAACTAGTATTTCAATTGTAAGAATAAAAAGAAAAGGAGATAGCGGATCTCCTTGTCTCAAATCCCGTTCTAAAAAAACAATTCAGTCGGACTATTGTTGACTTAGGACTGAGAACGGTCAAATCTCATATCATGTTCTCGTTACTATATTCTACTCGGTCATGAGTATGGATGACAAATTGCAACGTGGACCGGCAAAAGTAATCCTCTTCTTTGGGACCTCTTGAGATAAAGTTGGTAAATAGACATGGCAGGGGGTAAAGTAATTATTTGCATATTTGTGGTTGGGAGCACCCTATCTTCATTGTTGTCGACCTCTTGAATATCCTCGAAATATAAATTGTTGTCTAGCGATAGAGTTTCGTGGACCAATCAATATAATATCCATTTGAGATAAATTTTTATTCTTAAATCAATCATAATAGAATTAATTGTATGTGCGCATGGCTCAACGGTTTAGCCTCGTGCCCATGTGCAAGAGGTCTCAGGTTCGAGCTTCATGGCAGTGATTTGTCATTCTTTCTTATAATTGGTTAGTAAACCTGTTCACTACAGTTTACGGATGCTCTAAGCTAGTCTAAGTTATACTTGAGTTATCCTAAATCCCCATACTCCCTCCATTTCACAATACTTGTTCTTTGACAAAATTTCGCACATATTAAGGAATTTTTTTCCCAAATTGCCCCTATTAAGTACTTTTTCTTTTTTCGCAATTATCCATAATTGATTTGTACTTTTGGCTCAATAGAACACAAAGAAATTTTAGAAAAAGTATAATGTGGGGTATACTCCAAGGGTATAAATGTATAAAAAATTTATATGAATATCTATTTGGAAAAAAAAAAGTCTTTAAGAACAAGTATTATGAAACGGATGGAGTAATAGAATTAACTGAGTCTATACGTTCATTCATGCGCATAAGCGTGTTGTGGGCCTAGCACATAAGTTCATATGTTTAATCTTAAAATTAATTGGTAATAAAAAGAGTAACCCAAGTACTTATATATTAGATAATTATCTTTCATATTTTTCATGTGGTAAATTTCTCTTCCACACTATCGCAATTGTTTAAATGCCTCTTATTAGACTAAAAATATATAAAAATACGATAAGCGGTTCATCAAATTTATATACTATGCTTGTCATCTTCTCGCTATTTGATGTGAAATTCTTATTTTCTCATGCCCCTTTAATCCACAATTATTTGACTCAGCTGTTACTTAAATCATGGTTTAAGGCCGATAAGTCCAATCATGTCTTAAGTTAGGCCCATAAAACCAATGAACCAAAAATCACACCTACATAAGTGCTAGCGCTAATATCATGATAAAATTTGGTGGACCAATTGACGATTTTTTTTGTTCATGCACAATGAAGTCCAGATCAAAAAGGATGGACACTTTCATTAATCAACCCATCAGACTTCGACGTATATTTTAACTTTTTTTGGTGAAGATTATTGTCCATAAAAATTAAACCGAAAACCTCTGAATACTACTTTTAGAGGCTTTTACATGCTTACGTATGCATGATTTCTGGTTATGGTCCACGGACTTTCACATGGTATCAGAGCTAACGTTCTGATCCTGGGCCCGTTTCCTGGCTTGTTTGAGCTTAATTAAGTTTAGCGATTGATGCTACTTGCCTATTATTTGGATTTTGTTGGCTATAAAGAGACTGAGATGTCACCACTCGTCATTGTCACCATCACAGTTACCAGACTAGTTAATTTTAAAGAGATTGAGATGCTAAACCCATCTGTTTATCTAAGTGTCAATTAAATCATGTCAGATGCACTTGCAAATCGTGTTGAGAATATAATTATTTTTCATATCTGAAATTGAGCTTAAACAAGTATACTATATACTTTTCTTAACCTAGAGAGAGAGAGTGTGATATCGTGTTCTAATTAAAGTACTCCATATTTAACTAATCCTACATCAAGAAAATTAAAATTAAAGATGCCCTACACGCACCTATTTGTGTCGACATTTTGTTATTTTGCTGTTTTGAGACTCTAAACGACCTACTTTCATTATTTACAATCATCAACTTAATAATGAGTTAATCATCAATTTAATGTAACAACGATGTTGATAATAGTTCAAAATTGTAGGATAAACCAAAAAACTTTGAAATATAAAAATAGCCGGTTGAGCTAATTCATCTGTTTGTATTATGTGCATTAGTGCATGTAAATATATAGTCACGGACCCGGCTCTGAAACCAGCGGTTACAGTTTCGGAATCGGGATTGGCTAATCTTCGGTTTCTCGTGATTCGATTTCGATTCCAGACCGTTTCTCGCATGTTCCGAGACCGGATTCCGCTAGTTCTGATTCAGTTCTCTGGTTCCAATGGAACCGAACCCATGACGACATGTAACTATGTAAGGATAAATGCCATTGTCCCATTTGTTGTCCGTATCCAACTAGGTGGGCCATTCCGGTTCAAGTCAACCCCATATCTATTATCAATATTATCAGCGAACCGAACCCGAGTTGATCCAAGAAAGAAATGGAGCCAAATTAACAAGTATGAAAACCTACCGACGTCTCTCTTCCTGTGGAACTATTCTCTATTTCTCTCTCTCCTTTTTTTCTTTTTTTTTCTTTTTTAACGAGGGACCCACCTTTGGTGGTAAATTAAACCTCGGGTCCGTGAACTAGCCGGCAAAACGCACGAACCAGGTAAACCGGCTTACAACGACCAGCTCGACTTAGTGGTAGGAGTAATAGTGAGACTTGGTTTTTCATCCAAGTGTAGGGGCGGAAGCAAGGATCTAACCTGGAACCTCTCAACTCCCTTCATACCTCTTATCACTAAGTCACCCATGTGAGTCTATTTTTCTCCTTTCTACTTTAGTTTTTCAGTTATTTTTTAACAATATACTTCAAAAAAAGAGAAAAATCTCACTTGAGATTTCTAATTTGGACTCACTTATTCCCACCTAATTCATTAGGTGAGGTCTTTTTTAAAACAAATTCATTAGGTGATGTGATATTTTTTTTTGTATGTATATGGATATATTTTTGAGGAAAAGGAAAAGATGACAGGTCTTTGTGTGCAACTTGTAATTGGTGATTTTTAATAAAGGTGGGTATTGATTCAAAACCGGTCTTGTGTTCAATGGATTTGTCTTAAAAATAGATATCATATCACATAAAACTAAATTTATACTCCATTCGTTCATTAATCATTTCCGTTTTAAGTTTTTTTGGACAAATTAAGAGTGTATAAATTTACTTAATTAGCATTCTAAATAATTAATTAACATAGGAAAAAATTAAAAAATCCATAAAATACTTAGCCCATTTCTTTTTATTAATAAAACGCTTCGTCAAGGGGCCGGAGAGTGCCGCCTCTCCTTCTACCAAAAAAAAATATAACCTTTATTTGACTTAATTTATTGGAAGGTCAATATTAGGAAAAAAAATCAGAAAAATGTGTAAAACGACAATGATTAATTAACGAAAAATATCTTCGATGTGAAGAATTGATCAGTGTATAGCTCATTTTACAAGTCTAAAAGTTGTCTTGCACGGTTGGGCCTAAAAACACAAGCTCATTGACGTGGCGGCTCAAGAAGAAAATAGAGTTATGTGTGTTTCGAGACGACGATCCAACATATGACGAAGACTCCAGGAAGATAATGGTCATCAAAATGAAGAAGGAAGATCATCGTCATGAAGAGGAGCCATACGCTCGGGAAACGTTTACAGACACATGGGCCCCTCCATCCGCGAACATAGAAGGTGGGCGACTGTTGAGATACGCTCCGATGAACGTTGGAACATGGTGAACGACATGGATAACGGCTAGAATAGAGAGGAATAAGTAGAGAAAAACCGCTTGTATAGAGACATCTTGTAATCACCGGAAGAACACTCAATAGAAAAGATCAATAGATATTCGTTCACTTTTCGATCGATCAAACAAAACACCTACTTTCATTGTCATTCGATTGTGACCCCAATTTAGGGCACAACTCTTCTCTAGGATCTTGTCTCGTGCAGTTTTTGCAATTGACCTCTTCATCCTTCTTCTCGTCAAGTCGTTCCAATTTAGAATCCGACTCAACCCCAATTTAGGGCACAACTGGTTTGATCCGAACCGATTTGACCTGAATTGATAAAAAGTTCGAACTCGAGATAAATTCGAAATTGATTATATCCGAATGAACTAGCCCGATTCAACCCGGTGCCCGATGTTATCCGACCCGAAATCATCCGAAAATCCGAAGTTACCCGACCGGAAACATCAGAAAATTCGAAGTTATCCAACCTGAAATCATTCGGAAATTCGAATTTATCCGACCTGAAATCATCCGAAAGATATATTATGGTTTTAAGTATTTATAATAGTGATTATTTACTATAATTATGTTTTTAATTTAAATGTTATTTTAAATATTTAGACCTTAGAGTAATTAAACTACAAAAATCATCATTCGATATATGGTCTCAATCGAAATTCGGCTTGCACTAAATCCAATTAACCCGAAATCTGGTCAAACTTAAAATCCGACTCACCCTAAATCTGACTAAATCTGAAATCTGACTAAACCTAAAACCCAACTTATCCGAAATCTAGTTGGGCTTGGGTCTATCGGGCGTACCACCTTTCCCTTAGGCAGGGGTACCCCTATCTTGACCCCCCAGATTTCGCTGTAGCGGAGCCTCACTGGGTCAATGATGATGATCTGAAATCTAGTTGGACCGAAAAATGAATAACCCAACCGAAATTGACCCGAAAACCCGACTTTGCATAATCAATTGAACACCCGTCCTGAAATGGTCCAACCCATTTGACTCGATTGTCAAAATATCAGAATTTGACTCATATCCAAACTTATTCGAAACCGAAATGACCCGACCCGACCTACTCGCTTGACACCCCTACTTTGTCCACTACACGTCCAATCCTTTCCTTATTCAAAAATATATACATTATTATTTAAAGGCGTTCAAAGGGTCTTAAAATTATATTACCACTAACTTTAATTTGTTTTTCCTTGCATAAAAATATCATTTACATGTCACCAAGTTGACAAATCTTTTACACACCACAAAGTCATATAAATCTCATCTCTCCAAAACTTTACATTCACAAGTCTTACAAAACTCTTACACGTAGCAAAACACGTAGCAAACTTCACATCAACTAAAAAATTTCGGACCTTTTCCTATAAAAGTACTCCCTTTATTCTAATAAATTTATCATTTTATTCTTGTGTAACAAAATTTGCTACAATATAAAATGACAATAAGAAAATTTGATATATGCATATATCAGATTTGTTAAATAAAAAAATTGTTGTGGTCAAATACTTTAACTTATTTTTCAATAATATTCCTATAATATATAGGTATTTAATAAAAAGTGAAAAATCATAATAAATCGAAAATATTTAAATTAGATGATACTTTAATTACCTTTCAAAAGCAAAGAATATTTAAATAAAATCAGATGATATTTTACTTTTTAAGACAAATTTTAAAACAATAAATTTATCTCTGAATTTTGTAATAAGTGGAATTTGTCGACATGAATAAAATATAAAATTCCCAATATATAAGGACGCGCTTTACCAGTTCTTCTTCCCCACCACTTCCAAAATCCCACTGCCACCAAAAACCGGTTCTACCGGAAAATTCCCCCCAACTGCCTATTCTTCCTCTCCAATCTCATCCAAGACACAAAATTTCAAACAATCTCTGAATTCTTGCGAGCGAATTCTCTTCTCTACAACGAAAACAAACAACAAAACACTCCATCAGAAACTTCACTCCTTCTGTGTGCTTGCTTCCCCTCTTTCAATCTCAATCATCAAACTATTCCTTTGTTCGTTTCCCACCCCTTTCATTTCAGGTGCTCCTGTTTTCTGGGTTTCCCCTATATCACCCCCTTTCCCCCATTTTCCTTGTCAATTGAATCGTACAATTCTAGGGCTTCAAAATGCCAACACTGAAAAACCCCCAATTCCGAGTCTTCCTCCGAGCAATTTCCGCTATTTTGTTGCTCACCTGCTTATACAACCGCAATTACCTCTTCGAATCGCCGAACGATCCATCAATTGAGCCTCTCCGGAGGCGAATCGCCGAATCGAGGTTTCCGCCATTAACGGACCTCCAATCGTGCTCCGAGCTCTTCGACCACAAGGGCTCCCATTCAAAGTGCGAATTCTTAGTCGCGAATCCCGATTGCGACTCCGGCGGGCTCTTCTACTACCTCCGATTCTTCTATTGTGGCTGTGGCGACTACACCTTCTTCGGGTACTTCGTTCTCCTCTCCGGACTCGCCATCCTCTTCTACTTGCTCGGAAACACCGCCGCCGATTACTTCTGTTGTTCACTAGAAAGCCTGTCGAATCTTCTAAAACTGTCCCCAACTCTCGCCGGAGTCTCCCTCCTCCCCTTCGGAAACGGAGCTCCGGACGTCTTCTCCAGCATCGCCGCCTTCCTCGGAAACAGCTCCGACGACGTTGGCCTGAGCAGTGTTCTTGGAGGAGCTGTCTTTGTGACTTGTGTTGTTGTGGGCGTTGTCTCAATTTGTGTGGCCAAGAAACGAGTCCAGATTGACAAAAAGTGTTTCATCAGAGATGTGTGTTTCTTCCTGTTTGCAATCTTGTGCCTTGCCCTGATCTTGCTTGTTGGTAAGGTCAGCGTTGCAATGGCGATTGCGTTTGTGTTGATCTATGTCGTCTATGCTTTGTGGGTTGCCTTGAATGAGTTCTTGATGCGAAAGGGCGCCACGGTTTTGAGGCTTACACCGTTGCTTCCCGTTGCAAGTGGGTTTGAAGACGACGGATTGCGTGCTTCGTTGATTCGTCGTAGCTACTACGACGAAAACGAGGCCCCGAGCCTTGCTCCTAAGTTGCCACATTGGGTTTGGACGACGAATGTGGTGATATACTCGGATTACTTGAAGGCGGATTTGGACGAGAGTCCGAGGTCGGTTTGGGGATGGTCGGATGAGAATCCGTTGGGTAATAATGGTGATGAGAATGATGGTGAGCCGTCGTTCTCTTGTTCTAAGCTATGGTCGTTCTTGGAGATTCCATTGATCATACCGAGGCGGCTCACGATCCCTGTTGTCGAAGAGGAGCGTTGGTCGAAGCCATACGCGGTTGCAAGCGCGTTCTTGGCCCCGGTACTCTGCTCTTGCATATGGAGCTCCCAAGAAAACGTCGGGTCTTTGAGTAAAGAGATCGCGTATCTTGTAGGCTTCGGGTCTGGGTGTCTGCTCGGGATCCTGGCTCTCGTGTACACGAGACTGGACCACCCGCCTAGGAAATGCCTGCTCCCGTGGGTCCTGGGCGGGTTTTTGATGAGCATTGTGTGGTTCTATGTCATAGCCAACGAGCTAGTCGCGTTGCTCGTGGCCCTGGGCACGATACTCGGTATCAACCCTTCGTTGCTCGCGATAACGATCCTTGCTTGGGGAAACTCGATGGGCGACTTGATCTCGAACACCGCCCTTGCTTTGAACAAGCAGGATGGGGTCCAGATAGCGATGTCGGGCTGCTACGCGGGCCCGATGTTCAATACCCTCATCGGGCTCGGCGTTTCCATGATCCTCGGAGCCTGGAGACACGGGCCCGAGGGCTACGTGGTCTCGAGGGACGTGAGCTTGTTTTACACCATCGGGTTCTTGATGTTGGGTTTGGTGTGGGCGCTCGTCGTGTTGCCATCGAGCGATATGCGGCCTAATCGAGTTCTTGGGGTCGGGCTCGTGACGATTTATCTCATGTTCTTGTGTTTTAGGCTTGGGACTGCTATTGGCACTGCTTCTCAAACCGGTTCATGATGATGATGATGATAAATTTTAAGCAAGTGTTGAGTAGTAGGACTAATTGTTGTAATATGTGTGGTAATTTTGGGTTCTTAAGATTAATTACCCTTGTTATGTGTCATTATTACTAGAGAAGGTAATCTAGATTGTCAATATTTTCTGATTTGCCAAATGATGTTTGTTTTTTTGGCTATTGGGAAAATGTCATTTTGTATGTGTATAAGAAGAGAGTGCAATGCGTAGAGAATTCATTGTTTGTGAAGATTTTGTGTGCATGTGTTAGAGATGTTGGGCTTAAATTGTAATGAAATTGATATTGTGGGATACTCAACTAACTCTTGGATTGCATGTTAGGCATGATCAACCTATACAGTTGGCATACACATTAGACAAGCATTTGCAAACTTGCATCTTCCTAACTTTTGGGTCATAGATTGTGATCATTTTTTTTGTTGCAATTTTCTAGGTATTTTGGACGTTGTATCATCATTAATTCACAAGCCTTGAGTACTGTATATGCCAAAACATGACAACTCGATACTTAGTGTTTGATTTGCGGATTTTTAAAATAGTACCGTATATGCCAAAACATGACAACTCGATACTTAGTGTTTGATTTGCTAATTTTTAAAATTGAAACTCATACTTCCTACCGCCTAGGTATGAGTATCTTAGGGGTGAGTTTGTATCTTATTCCCACCATTGTTCAAGGCGCTGGAAGGTGCTAGCCCGTCTAGCCTTCCAGCCAGTCTAGTTCGTCTAGGCGTCCGTTTAGGCCGCCTAGGCGCTAGACGGTCCCTCTCTGCCTAGGGTCCGCCTATCGTTTTTTAGAACACAGTTCCTACTCTTTTGTATTGTTATAACTGAAAAAAGCCTCCCCATCAATTCATAATTTATTCGAAACACTTGTAAGTTTGGGTTTTAAATTCGTAACGTTTAACTCGATACCCGATTCAATTCTCATACCCAAATTTATACCAAATACCCCCTAAAGAGTTTGATAAGAGTGTGAATGTAAAATTTGTGAGCACATTATGTTGACATGCCAAGTACAAAGGTGATGTTGGCCCAATTACAGGCCCAATATTTTATTTGGGTTTGATAAGAGCATTATATATATTCTTTAAATATATTTTGTTAGCAATTCAACACCTACACACAATAAAATTACTAAAACATTAAGTAAATGTATAAATGACTAAAATACCTAGTGTAATTAAATGCATTAGCAAGAGATGTTTTGAAAACATCATGATTTTTCTTAGTGGGCATTTGGTATGCGAGTATGGGGAATCATGTATTAGTTTGTGGAATAAGAGCCTTACGCCTAGTGTTTGGTTTGTGTGGTTTTAAAATCATACCTCATATTGTTAAGTATGAGTTTCTCATACCTCACTTTAGAAGTGAGTTTGCGTCTCATTCCTACTCTCTTGTTATTGCTATTACTGAAAAAAGCCTCCTCCATCAAATCCTAATTTATTTCGAACACTATTTATTAAGTTTGGATTTTCAATCCCATAGCGTTCAATCTGATACCTCATCCCATCACAACACCCAAATTTATACCAAACACACCCTAAAGGTTTTTGATAAGAGTGTGAATGTTAAAATTGCGAACACACCATTATGTTACTAAGGGCCCGTTTGGTATTGATATCCTGATATCAGATATCAGTATCGGGCCATATTTCATGTTTGGTATGGGAGTATATGGATTCAGATATCTGTATCAGGCCATATTTAGTGTTTGGTATGGGAGTATATGGATATCGGGCCATATCCTTGATATCAAAACAAGCTATTTTCCATGATATTTGATATACCCCAAATAAAAGAGGTATGAGGGATATGAGATATGAATGATATCCCATATCTGATACCGATACCGGTACCGATACCGGTACCGATACCGATACCGATACCGATACCCGATACCGATACCCGATACCGATATATGATATCGATACCAAACAAGCCCTAAAGGGTCATGCAAGCCCAATTTCTTGGCCCAATTTCAGGCCCAATATATTCATTGGGCCTGATGTGTATTGTATCCACTGGGCCATTCAAGAAGACAAGAACATTAACATAGGAAAAAAAGTGCAAGATTCGATGGAATATAAAAGTACTCTCCACTTTGATTGATTCGAATTCCATGGCGTTAAAGTTACATTTTCATTACTCTAAAAAAAACACATATCTTATGTACCAAGATTTAAATAGACAAAAGAAAAACTGCATCAAATAAAGGGACACTAATTAACAACATAATAATGATTAGCATCGTGTGGATTCGTAATTAACATAATCTAAAACCGCAATAACACCGAAAACGAAAGCTTGGTCTACACCGGATTTTATCACCACATGGTACACATCTTTGCTTTGCATAACTTCATCCACTTCTTCTTTTGTTCCAATCTGTAATCACATAATTAATTAACAAGCTAATCATATGATTATTATTATTATTTCGTGTCGATTAATCAAGGTTAGAGGAACATATATTACCTTAGCAATTTCATTGCCAAGATGATCAAGGATGGTGCAATCTCGATCCGTAAACGATCCCGAAATCTCGAAAACTCGGCCTCTAGCTTGCTCAAGAGAAACCCTAATTGCATTGCTTCTTGAGAAACAAGCATTGGGCTCTCTCACACTAAACACAAGCTTTTGTGTTAATCCTTCATAATCAAATGAGTAGCCCTTCCATTGCTTATGAATGCTTAATGCTTGAATTATCCCACCCTATATAAATCCAAATTAATATTAAGCATCACACCAATTAATTAAATACATCACATATAAACTTATAAGATCCTAGGTATTATAAATATCTCCCAATCCCGGTTTTCACAAACCATCTTCTTGTTTCTCGATTGTGCTTAAGCCCAATGTTCTAAAAAATGCTAGGCAGATCGAACCTTGGGCGGAGAGGGGCCATCTAAATGGGCAGAATGATTGTCTAGGCGGGTTGGACGAATAGGTGGGTTGGGACCTTCCAGCACTGGGGCCTAAACGGGGCCTAGAGAAGCTTTTTAGAACAGTGTTTAAGCCACTTAGCTTGTGCACAATTCCTCGCATACAAACTTATAAAATCCTAGGTATTACAAAGATCTCCTAATCCCGATTTTCGCAACCCATCTTCTTGTTCTCAATTGTGCTTAAGCCCAATGTTCTATAAAATGCTAGGCAAATCAGACCTTGGGCAGACGAGCAGAACAGTTGTCTAGGCAGTTTTGGACGGACGCCTAGACGGGTTGGACAGATAGGCGGGCCAGAACCTTCAGCGCCTAAGCGAGGCCTAGACGGGGCTTAAACAGGTTTTTTAGAAAAGTGCTTAAGCTACTTAGCTTGTACACAATTCCTCACATAAAATCATGTTAGTTTCTTCTAACTAGTGATCAAATTGTTGTTACCTTTTGACGGATGAGGAGGAGCTCGGTGCCATCACCGTCGCGCAAGATCACCTCTCCTCTCCGGCCAACAATCCCACAACCGTCGACTCGAAAAACGACCCTTTGGCTACAATTCGTGACCACGAAACCGCCTCCATTAACGACCTTAGGCCGCTTTCTGACCACCAAAACCACCTCCGATGACGAGCAATAGAGCTTGCTAACGATAGGAATCATTTTTCATAGACTAAGAGAATAAAACTTTGCAAGATATGTGTTTTGCATATGGACCCTTTCCTCCTCTTATAGAGGTAAGAAAAAAAGAGCTATATGAAGGTATGGTTATAGTATGGTGGCGTATGGACTTATGAAGTAATTAATGATGGCAATGGATTTTGACCAAAATGATGGGCTAGTGGGTCAATAAAGAGAGGGTTTTGGTTGGGAAGAATCTTGAAAAGGAAAGCAATTGTGTGGATGCCAATTGCTTTTATTGTGGATTGGATGCTTTGAGGTTCTTCCACTATATGAAGTTTAATTAATTAACTTAACTTTGTCATAACGTAACCCATTTAATAAACCAACTCTTAGAGAAAAAAAAAACCGCCTAGTCTGTCTAGATGCTGAACGATCATAGTTTATGTAGCTTTCTAAAATGTTTAGGCGCTTATCTTGACTGCCTAGGTATTAGGCGACCCCTATTTATCATTGAATAACATGTTTTTTAAGAACATACGTATTCAGGATAAATAATTTGATGTGGCCTAATATATATCCAACACAAAAAATAGGGTTATGGTGAAATACCTTATAAATCTATGATTTTAAAATCTCAAACCTAAATTATATGTACAAATATATTAAATGTAGAATATTTGCCGGACTTGTCCGACCTAATTGACGTACACAATATGGTGATTGATGCATTTGGACATCTAGTCAAGTGGTTAAGTTTTCAAGGACAGTACCTAGAGGTATTCGGTTCGACTCTCATGAACAATACCTTTAACCAAAAAAAAATATAGTGATTGATCGATGATTGATTGTATATTAATCATGGCCAAGACAAAATATGGTGATTGATCGATTGTGTGTTTATTGCTTGTACGTATGATGTTGAAACTTAATGGAAAAGTCTACCTAGCAAGACGATGGGTTTTCTAATCGATTACTTGAAAGTCATGGAATCTCAACAAAACCGTAGAAAAAAGAGATCGATGAATTAGGTGGAACAAAAAAGAGTAGGAATCGATTTGAGCTTTTTGAATTTTCTTTTATTTTTCAATTGATCTCTCGTCCAGTTCGATCAGCCCGAACTTCTCTGAATATGGATCGGGTACTGCAGAGGTTCATGATAGAAGTGACCCTCTCAATTCAGTTTTGATCTTTATATATGTCATCGAGAAAATTTGAACTCAGATTCTTTGATAATGGCTTAAGAAAATTGGACGCCTTATCTCGTTAAATTAACTAGTTATTATTTATTTTTTAAAAAAAATATATTAATTGGAAAGTACTTTGACGATGTTGAATTTAGTTTAGGCAAAATTGACTAACTCAAACAAGAATAATGTGAAACATATATTATGCAGTTGTTTTCTCATTGTTGCCTAACGCTAGCTTCTTAATTCAAGCACGTTTTTCATGTTTATCAAATGCGAAAGTATATAGTTTGAATATTGATCAAAATTCTTCCATGTCAGCTTGATCGTGATCAAGATCGATTCATGTCTTTTGAAAACCAAACAAATTAAGAGGTAATATTATACCTAGACAATAGACATTAGAAAGGGTTTCAACAAAAAAAAAATAGACATTAGAAAGGGAGAATGGATGAGATCTTAGGTTAATTATTTGCTTAGGAGGTGTTAATTTTTACCAAAAAAATTCTAATAGCTAGTTCAATTGTTTTTCGTAGCTACATACTGTATATTTTTAGGATATAAGTTAAGAATATTAGCTAGAGAAGACACGACCTAAACAATCAAAACAAATGAGAAAAGAGTACAAACAATCCAAAAAGGACAAAAAAAATGAGCTCGAGGTGAGTAAAACACTACACGTAACGCACGACACAACGATTTGACCCAAATGACTCGGTCCGAAACCACAAACTCAAGTCCACTCTTTGAAAAAGTACTAACCAACTCGAGTGAACTTGCCAACCAAAACAAACGAAAAGACCGAAGAGATAAATAAGTTGTTTAAGGAAATGGGCGAGGCCCAAGGAGAACTAGGCCCAAACAAAGCCCAAAAAAGTTGTCACCTTGTGTGGGCCTCTCGATTTACGAGACTTGTCTGGTTATCGAATTCTTACGTTCATCAAAAATATATATTTTTCTATTTAGGATAATAATTTGTAAAATAATTTTTTTGAGACATAAGTTAATGGACCATCATTTCAGTGATTTTTTTTTGGATATATGATTTTATTTGCTTTTTTATTGGGAGAAAATCTAAGTATGTCTGATTGTCTGTGGATGTATTTGCTAATTTCATTCATGTCGACCATAAATATAATGATGGCATAGAAAATTTAATTCTTATCACTAATTTCGTTTGGTAAATAGTTGCGTGACGTATATAATAACTCACTAGCTTCAAAAAAGAAAAGAAAAACATTTTGACTTATCTTGTACGACATATATTAATATATATATATGCACATAAATCTCATTTATTTGACGCCTCAATTTAAAATTAGGGATTTAAATTTGTTTATTTATTCATAACTTATGCTTATTTGAGGTCTTCCACATTGTACAAAAATTTAATTTGTAAGACCATTTGCAAAAGTATGGTATAAAAATTTGTTTTTATTTGAATAGTGACATTTTGGGTTGGGTGCACAATACCGTTGTATTGCAACATGAAATAACATTCTCAAAGTCTTAATAGTTTACACACGTAATGTTTAAAATGTTACATACATTCACTATATATTTTCATTAAATGGTGATGAGTAAAATGACATCATGCACACTACATATAAATTCATGTTAAATATTCTACATCAATAAATAGTATATTGTCCATACAAGCACACATCACGATAAGCTCAATATATAAAATTTAATTAGAGGGTTCTAATCCAAGCATCAATTTTAATTAGATTATTAGAAAGATGTTTTGAGTTGGCTGGCATTGTTTGTTTCTAAGTCTCTTGAATCTCTTCAGTTTTGTATTCTTTGTATGTATTTAAACCATTGTTTTATAATAAAAATTATATTTAAATAACAAGATAAATTTGACTAAGCCTTTGTTTGAATCACAAAATTAATGTATTAAATTGGTGATCAAAACATGCATGCTATAAGTTACGAAAAACTTTTTGTGAATCTATTAGAATCCGTGGACCATTAACGTGGGGGTGCACACTACCATATATCCATGTATATATGTGTGTTGGCCCCAACATATATTAATCTAGTCGGGTTTCATCATAAAACTTATTGGCAATAAGATGAGTAATTTATGAACTTATATAGTAGTCTTGTTTAATCGCAACTTTTAAATGTGAGAATATATATTCTCAACACGCCCCGCAAGTAAAATTGGCATGTCCTAGTTGACACTTGGAAAATGGTCTCTTTAATTAATATCATATTAGAGTCTGTGGGCCGTTAACGTAGGGTGCACACTATCGTCTGTGCACATATGCGTGTTGGGCCCAACAAATAAGTCGAGTGGGGTTTCATCATAAAACTAATTGGCAATAGAAAAAGTAACCCACGAACTTATATAGTGGTCTTGTTTATTCTCAACTTTCGGATGTAAAAATGCATATATATTCTTAAGAGAATCTCATACATGAAAAGTTATGGATCCTTTCGAAAATCTCCATATGTTCCAAATTATCTTCTATTTTGAATCTCAAAAACTCTCTTGTTTTCATTTTCAACATTCTTGGGTTTCAATTGATCAAAGGTTAGCATTTGAATCACCTTTGATTAATCTATCTTCATTCAATCGCCAACCTCCCATTCTTCATGATTCACTTTTCAAATATATATATCTTCCATCTTCACCAAGGTCGATCATTCCTTCAACTAATTTACAAGGAGTTAACTTTGAAAATTTGAGAAGAAGGAACTTGTCAAAATCAGATCAACAATTAACCTTGTAGGCTCAGAACCTTTTCTTAGCCTATAAACCTTCTTAAAGACTATTTGAAAAATACCGTCTCTCCTTCTAAAAAAAAAAAAAAAAGGACTTCAAGTTGAATTGAGCACAAATTCCAACTTTTAAGACTTTATGTCCAAAACCATTATTTATTCATGCAATATGTAATTTTGCTTCAAATTATTGTATACTAACCTTGCAAAATTGAAACATTCAATTGTTTCAATCTCTTATACATGCATCAATCGAGTGTACAACCACATCCACTTACCCAAATTATCCATGAACAATAGATCACAATACAAATTATCCTCAAAGCCTCAAAGTCAAATCAAGATGGCTAGCCTCCTCCTCCTGGCCCGGAGCCAGCTTGTCACGCGGGTCCCACACGATGCTCGTCTGACGTGGCGGCGGTGCGATGGCTTGACCGGAAGAGGAGGAGCTCATGCGGAGCGTGGTGAGCTCCTTGGTGCGCTTGTGGTGGGCCCGCTCGAGCTTGTGGGCGTTCTGGTGGCCCCCATACGCCTGCGAGCTATAGAACCTTCGGTTGCAGTACTTGCAAGGGAAGACCCGACCTTGGTCCACGTCAGCAGCCTTTGCTGACGAGGACGAGGACGAGGAGGAGGAGGATGAGGATGGGTTCATGAGAAAGAGGGTGGTTGAGTACTCCATGATAAAGTACGTACGTACTTGCAAGCTAGAATTAGTGTGTGTGAGAGATAGCTTTAAGTAATTGTGTTTGTGTGGTTGTATTTGAAGTTATATATAGAGAGAGAAGGGGAAGGACGTGCTAGCTTAAAACTAGGTTAATTTTTTTTTAGGTCTTTCGTCCGGTTCGATTAGCCGGGGCCAATCTACGTCCGGACCGGGTATTGCACATGCCCATTGCTGGGGACGACCCTCCCAATTCAATTTTTTCCATACACGCCGCCAGGAAGATTCGAACTTCGAACCTCCTGAACAAACGTTTAAGGAGCCTAGCACTTCATCCAACTAGACCAATTGGTGATTGGTTAAAACTAGGTTAATGCAATTAATGGGGATGGAACAAGTTGTTCTGATCGAGGTCGGGGTCGTGGTTATATTTTAGGCTTTAAAAAAAAAGTTCGTCTAGGTGGAGGCAATGTTGAGGTGATTTATTTGCAATTTCCGATTGGAGGTTGATGGCCCGTTAATCTATTTTCTGGTGGCACTTTTTTATGTTGTGCTTAGCTCCTTACTGTTTGACTAGTTGCCGAAGGCTAAAATGAAACTTGTTTTAGATCGGAAAGGGTACAAACTAAACTAGAAAGTGATGGAAATGGAATGTTAAGTTGGTGGTGGAAGTTTGTGATGATATTAAGGGTGTGATTAATTAGTGGGTGCATGCTTATAAGGATTAAGGAAAAGGAAATTTCAGAGTGTCGAGAGAATTGATGTGGGAAATGTCTCTAGGAAACGCAACACTTTAGGCAAATGCCTTACGAAAGCTAGGAAGACTAATGAGAAGAATTGAATGAATCTAACCAAGAGTTGGCTTTGTTAATTAAAGTTAACACATCAATTACCATCTACAATTAACAATTTGATAGGTGATAACGATTTGTCAATGCAAGTAAACATGTTTTGGTAATGAGTGGCATGCTGTGAATTAAACGGGTCTTGGAGATATTATTATCATTCTAATGTTAACACATCAATTTATATCTACAATTAACAATGTGACAAGTTTTGATAAGTGACTTGAACAAGTTCTGAGTCCACACTGGCATGTTTGATCTTCCCAACCTAGATATGTCATGGTTAAGGTGTGAACAACCAACCTGAACCGGCCCAAACCGAATCGGAACCTAAATCATCGGTTTATAATAAGATTTAGTAAAGGTTTGGCCAAACCATGAACCGGCGAACTGACGGTTTCGCCAGTTCAGAACCGGCGGTTTAAGGTTTACCGGTTAATCGCTGGTTTTATCAGTTAACCCGCAGATTTAACCGTCGGTTTCCTCTTTTTTCTTTATTTTTTGAGGCCCAACCAGAACTAGAATCGGCTCCCAAGTCGTTCGAAATCAACTCCGAAACTGGTCAAAACCAAAACCGGAACTTAAATCTTCAAACCATGGAGGGGCGGTTTAGGAACCAGAACTGATGGTTCGGTTAACCGTGAATGACTAGCCCAACCCGCCGTTAAAATTAGGGCGAACTTGTCCAAAAAATTTGAATGAACAAGTTCGGACTGGCATGTTTGACAAGAAACATATACACTATTACAAAGGCCCGGTCTGATAGCCTGACCTGAACAAGCTAGTCCATGGGCCAAAATTTTGCGTCAAGCCCGATTCGAACCCGCTTTTGTACAGGTCTAGGACTGATAATGATTTGTCACTAAAGTAAACATGTTTTGGTTTTCAATGGCAAGTGGTGAATTAACTTTTAGTCTTGGAGATATTATCATTCTAATGTAACAAAAACTATTTCAAAAAATTGGGGATTTTCCCACTAATCAAAAGATCATGAAATGGCCCATCAAGGCAATCAAGATAACCCTAGAGTGCATAAAGAAACGATCCTATTGTCGCTAAACCGTCTTAATCAAAACAAAAAACTAGCTAAAGCACATTTTATTGTCAATCCTTAAAAGGGTAATTACACCAACACCCAATCAACATGATTTCATTTTAAATTAATTATCACCACACTCCATTGAAAGCGCGTGGGGGCTACTTTCCCAATATGATTCATATTCATAGACATGGAAGAGCTAGTGACAAAGCTTGATTTCTTTGCTAGAGTTTGAGTGCCTAAGAATAATAAGCAAAATGATAAAAGCATCAATCTCAATCGATGGGCTTAGTTTCCATTAATGGAAACTATGTAAATTTATACGTTATGATTCGAGAACTATATTTGTACATCGACAGCACAACCGTTTCATGTAGATTGCACGAACGTTTATAAGGGCGATCTTGTGGTATATTGGTTGTTCCCCACTCTATTTTGTGTACACTTCTAATCATGTTTTGTTGTCGTATGTGATTTGTGTATTGCGTGAAGAAATCGGTCACGGTTTCTAATTGATAAAGTCCGGTGGTCGATAATCTAGGGTTCGTGTGGTAACGAATCTAGTATACAAGTTTAATAAGGTTTCAATTCAAGATTATATAATAATGGGTGGAGTGATTCATGAGATTTGTTGTAACCAGAACGATAACGATAAAGAAAGACATAGGGAGTTACATGGTTCAACAACGGTATGTTGGCTACGTACACGTGCAGAGAAACTGAATTCTTATTAGGGAGGTTAAAACAGAACAAATTACAATAATATGGCGTTTTATGAGTATAGATAGCGACTCATAAAACTCTAATCAGACTATGGGTCGTAAGGCCAAAACAGATCATGATAAGCCCGTTAATAGAAAACATAGCATACCGTTTTGGCGGGGTGGCGCTGCCCCCCGACCCCGGTGTTGTCGGGGGCGGAGCCCTCGAACACCTGGTGAGTACCGGTCAACAACAAATTCAAGGCATATTAACAAGATTATATATTAGACACTTTATGTCTAAGTTTTTCATGTGGGAAACACTCTCAACACACCCCCTCAAGTACAATTGTCTGGGTTGGTTGACACTTGTACACAAATCCTTCAAGGCTTGTGAACCGTCACATTTGGATCAATCACTCATTTTATTGGGTGGACTTCTTGAATATGCTCATAAGGCCGCCAAACCCGAATAAATCTCTCAAGCTCACGAACCGCCACTTTTGGGATTGATCGTTCCTTTATTGGGCGGATTGCTTGAACAAGCCCATGAAGTCGGCAAGCTCGAAGACTCCATGAAATGAACCCACCGATACTTACTCTAATACCATGTCAAAGTCTATGGGCCAATACCGACAAAGAGGGTGATCGTTTATACGCACAATATCTATTCTCTAAGCATAAGGATGAACCTTAATCATGCCTTCAATATGTGCTGGAGTAGGACGGTTGGGATCCCTTTTATGACAAACCTCAAGAAAAAGCCCTTCAAGCTTTGTGTTCCAATCCTTAAAGCGATTACATTTCAAAAGTTTACCGTTAAGTGCAAACTTGAATGTCACTATGTGAATCAAATCCTTAAGTCTCATGACAAACCTAAACTTCTCCGTTTTCGATCAAAACTAAGGGTGGTCTATAAGGAATAACATCGGCACGTTAGCGTGCCTTAGAGCTCGTGTCGTCATGTTAGCGTGCCTTAGAGCTTCCTAATAAAATTCAACAACATCATCAATTTTCAGGATAAACTCCTAAAAATGTAGGTTGTGAGGGAATACTTGAAGAAACCTCGGTCTTTTTAAAGCTCTTCATTAGCTGGATAACAATCCACAATTGCTCCCTTATGGTCGCCTTCAAGGCTCTTAATCACGAAACACAACTCATAAAAAGTAGCCATATCTACATCAGTGCATATGTCAAATGACTTGACCAATACCTTTTGGATGAAGTCAAGGGCCAACTAATACTGTTTGTTGTGAATTAGTTTGTTAACCAAAACTTTTTCTTTTTTAAATTTATCCACATCTATAGCCTAGACGCACCTCCTAAAAATTAGGAGTGAAGAGGAGACACGGAGCCGAGCCGTCGAGGAGAGGGAAAGCCTTAAATCATGTGAATTAAATCCTTAAATATCATGACAAACCCAAACTTCTCCACTTTCGACCAAAAGTAAGGGTGGTCCATAAGAAACGTCGGCACACCACTCATCTTAGTACGATTTAGAAACTTTATTAAATCTAATGGAATCGCATATTCTTTAAGTTTATCTCTCTCATCAGCGGGGAAGGGAAAGTTGATTGATGTCTTCATTTGTGAAATTAGATCTTTAAGATCAGCGTTCCCTTGCACATTTGCAATCATAGAAAGCAAAATTCTACCTTATCCAACATTTGTAGCAAACGTGTTGAAGCTCAAATTTCCACAAGTTTGCTTCCTAGAATTCGGGTACAATAATAGTCTAATAACATCCTAAAAATAAATTCTAAAGATATCCTTGACCCAATTCCACCACCTAACATTGAATACAATGGTTTTTTAAATAAATTCTCTGAACTTTTGCTTAAAAAAACTCTAAAAAGATTACATTGGCTCAACTATTATCATTACTTGCATATCTAAACTAAGCCTAAGCACATGCACTATTGTGAGAAGATTAGGATGCGACAAACATAGTTCCTTGAAATCCAAAAACTTAGTTTTTTGAAGCTCTCTATCGCCCCAAGTTCAATGCTTTTGCTCTCCCCAAGAGAAGTCTTCTCATCAAAGATGAACTTAAATGACACAGCATACTCTATAGACTGCGCCTTGTTGTCTTCATTTGCTCTGGTCTTGACATCAATAACTTTGCCAACATCCTCATCTTTATCTAGCATGAGCCTATCTCGAAGGTCTCCCATAACTTGTTTGTCTTTTTGTAGAGGTTGTCCATTAATATGACCATTGATCTGCCGATTGTCTCTTATATCACTAGTTTTGACATATGTATCTTTGTCGACACCCTCATCTATACCTTGTATGTGGCTATCCTGGAGGTCACCCACAAATTTCTTCTCCTTCCCCAAAGGTTGTCCAGAACTATAAACATTGATTTGCCCGTCATCGCTTTTTATATCATTATCTTTGACTCCGTCGCTTTGACCAATTGCGAATGGACTATGCTCCAAAACTCTCTAGCCTTTTCCATCAATAGGTTTACTCTGATTTCAAGTTGTTGTGCAACAATGTGGCCATTGAATTGCTTGATCTCATTTAACACTCTGCTTTGATGTCTTTTCCCTCTTCTTCTTTGAGTTATTCGTCATTTGAGATTTCGTTTTAGAATCACAAAGTAGAGATAAATAGTTCTTAAAATTCTCTCTCCAAACATTATTGTTAGCGTGCCTTAGAGTTCCATACTCATCTTGATAGTAGGAATTTCGCTCAAAGAAGGCTCTAGAGGGCCAACTCATGGCACACAACTCGTCAAAAGTAGCCTTTCTGGACACCAGTGCATATGTCCAATACCTTAACCAATACCAAAAGGTTGAATTCAAGGGCCAACTCATATTTTTTTGTTGTGAATTAGTTTGTTAAATAAAGCTTCTTCGTTTTTAAATTTATCCACAACTTCAACAACCAAGATGCACCTCCTAAAATTCTGGAGTGAAGAGGAGACGTGGATCCTTATATGTATATATACGTTTCTTACGTTAATAATACAGTCAGACATTTGAGCCCCGAAGAGCCTCACGTTTGAGACATTTTCGAAGCCCTAGAGAGTCGCCGGTACTGATTTCTCGACCACCATGACGGACATTACCAAAAACGATGATGATAAGGACTATACACTATCTGAAGAATCCTCCGACAAAGATCCCGACTATACACCATCTGAAGAATCCTCTGACAAAGATATTGTTCATCGCAAACCGCCTAGAGGTCATTCCCGCAAACCAGCCGACGGTCCTTCCCGTAAATAGGCTGGCGATTCTACCTCGATCGCCCTCTAGAGCCTTCTTTGAGCGAAATTCCTACTATTCAGATGAGTATGAAACTCAACCCTTCTGAGCGGTTTCTTCCCTTTGACAAGTTTGACAAATATCCCTTCAGCAAACTGAAAAAATCTTAAATCTATAAGTCTTCTTCGTAAACTTCATGAATTTCTTTGTACATGACAGTTGAGTACTGAAGGCCCGCTTAAAGTTTTAGATTTCACAAAGTATACGTTTGATGACCTGGCTACCCATTATGGGCTTGATGGAGGTGAAGAAATAGAAAGCCATCTATTGTTTTTTCTATTTCATTGGTGCGCCCATCCAACTAAGGGAATCAGGGACATGACTCAAAAAAACTGTATTGGATTATGTTTGTATAAGTCGATGCAAGAAGATAGAACATTTAAGATGATAAAGGAGATAACAAAGAATGGTGATGTAGATGTTGGTTACAAGTTGATTTATCGACATTGGGAGTATACCAAACCTTGTACCAAACCTTATAAGGGAATTCACACAGTTGATAAAGAAACGGGATATATACTGGTTCAGTATGTGCTGGGATACGATTCATCACTACTAGACACTGATGTTAAGGTATGCATTTTATAAAAAAAATTATTAGTTTATTTTAATTTATTTATTTTGAAGAGAGTTGTTGAATTTTACAGAAAGGATTATGTTCTATTGCCAAATTATGTAAGATACCTAACCATAAGATACCTAAGCGGGGAGACGTACCGGAAGATGAAGCTAGGTAAGGATTTATATGCACCCTAATTGCTTGAATTTTGACTATTTGGTACTTTTTACGGTTTTAAGTTAAAAAGTAATACATATGAACCCTAATTGTTCAGTCATAGTATGCTACATACGCTAGGGTGATCATATGTTCTGTTTCTACTCGGTTTTGTGAATTGACGAATTGTTGGTTTTATTGTTGTGTTCGAAGCGCAAAATTATGGTTTGTGCTGTGAATGATTGCTATTGTTGCAAATCTTCACTACTTCGCTTGCTAATGTCGACGCTTTTGAAGTACAAAGTAAATCTATTTGTTAATTATATTACAATTTCAACGAAGCGTTTGATTTTTACTGGGAATTTGGTTACAGTATTTGCAGATACTACATTTGTTTGAGCTCTCTTTCAAACTCCTTATTATCCCGCTCTAGGGCTTTGTTCTTCCACCGGGCGCCGCTGATGGCGTCGCCGGCCGACGCCAACAATCCACCAATGCCTCCCGACCCCCCTTCTACGGCTATGGAGATTGATCCCCCAACCACCGCCACTCCAGTCACTACGAGTAAGCCTCTTGTCAATCCTGTTGATGCGACCAACTCCATTACTGCTACTAATCCAATTACTGAATCAACAACAAACACTGCCCCACTGGTTGTGAATCCCCCTGCTGCGATCTCTTTTAGAGACATGGTTGCAGGATCTCCATCAACCCACTCTACAACTACTGATCCTGTGGCCGCAACAATTGCCTCGCTTGATGAACGGCCAGAATTGTATGATACTGATGATGATGAGATCCCAGAAGTAGACGATCCGGCATGCCCCACCATCACTTTAACAAAGCAAGAGAAATGCGAACTTCGTCGGCCTTGGGCAAACACATTGATCATTAATATGTTTGACAAAGGCCCGGGATATGTGCAGATTAAGAAGAAGCTTGAACAGAAATGGAAGCTTAAGGGTGAATTAACGTTGGTGGATATTGGTAATGCTTATTATGTGGCAAAGTTCACAAACTTGGAAGATTTAAATCATGTTCTCACCCAAGGTCCTTGGATGATTGGGGACAATTATCTTATGATCCGACGATGGGTGCCTAATTTTGATCCCTATGAGGACAAATCTCAAATCCTGACTGCTTGGATTCGAATCCCGGGATTTAGTATGGAGTACTTCAATGGCAAGTTTTTAAGTCGAATTGGCAACACGGTAGGCAGAGTTCTCCGTATTGACAAGACTACAATGTCTGCTGATCGGGGTCAATTTGTTCGGTTAGGGGTTGAAATCAATCTTGAGCATGCCCTATTATCAAAGTTTCGATTCCGAGGCCGCATGTGGTCCATTCAATATGAAGGGATCCGTTCATTATGCTATGAGTGTGGGGTCATAGGCCATACAAGGACAAATGCCCGCTCTTGGCTACTCAAGACAACAATCCGACGTCGCTTTCACCGGTCCCGACTAATGTTGACAAGTCCAATCGATTGGTGGTTCCAGACGATGAACAGTTTGGGCCATGGATGCAAGTCAAAAAACCATTCCGAAAGCCAAAGGCTCATAAGCCGACTAATGAAAATAGCCAACCACAGTCCTCAGTTGTGCAAAAGGAGAGTTCTTCCCAGCCTAATAATGCAAGCACAGGTTCACGGTTCGCAGCTTTGATGGAACCATCATGCGGAGATGTGTCCAAGGATGCAACTGAATCAAGTCTACGGGGACAACAACGTCAATTGGAGAAGGGGAAGGCGGTGATGGTGACTGAGGGGCCAGCCCAAAACCCTAACCCTAACGTGCCGAACAAGACTCCGACTATTAAGGCAGTTATTTCGTCAAAGGCGGCCCTAGCGGCTAATATTGATCCTAAAGATTTTAGCGCTAGAATTATGGAGAGGCAATCTCACACGAGTACAGTATCCAAACAAAATGCCAATAAAAATCCAAAAAAGAAAGATAAAAAGGAAAGCAAAGATTCTACATTATCTTCCGTAATTAAGCCCACCAAAAAGCAATCTTCTATGCCTCTTACGACGTCTAAAGATTCCGAATTTCGCAAAGCCTAGCTAATAGCAGAAAGTGTGAACCTCACAAAAGAAAATTCTCAACCCCCACCTGTTCTCCCACCACAACCCCCTCTCCCACGTTCTGAACCCGACATTCAACCAGCGTCCCAAAACCACCATGAACCGCCACCGAGTGACCCCACCTCCGAGAGTCGAGACGAGACTCGTCCTCACCAGGTCAAGTATGATGGTCTCAAACCTCCAGATGGGGCCCAAAATCATGACACTACCTCGCCTAGCGAACCGGATGACCATGGAGTTCCTTCCAATGAATGCGGAGACTCAGCCATTGTTGTGCCGGGTCTCAATCCCTCACCAGATCAGTGATGCGATGCTTTGCATCGCTCGCGCGGCTGTGTATTATGCAGTCAATTCTAATGCAACGCACTCTCCAATTTTTGGACCTCCAATAAACTCTGTTATGTCTATTAATAATCTTAGCTTGTTAGTTTGGAATGTTCGTGGCGCAGGTAGCGCAAACTTCATGACGGCTATCACTGACATCATTCGCCAACATAATCCTACTGTATTGGCATTAGTTGAGCCTCGTATTAGTGGTGTCCGGGCTGATGAGGTGTGTCGACGCTTGGGTTTTGATGGAATTCTTCGGGTTGATGCAACTGGTTTTTCGGGTGGCATTTGGTTGTTGTGGAGAACGACAGATGTTCTTATTGTTCCTCTTTCGTTAAATCCTCAACATATTACAGTTGAAGTTATTAGAAGGGGTGAGGAGCCTTGGATGTTGACTACTGTTTATGCATCCCCTGACCCGACTGATCGCGTAGCACTTTGGGATAATTTGACGATCATGGCTCGTACTAACCGTCGTCCTTGGCTGATTACTGGTGACTTCAATGCCACGTTATCTCAGAATGAGCGGTCGAGTTCTTCTGTAGGCTCTAATAGAGCCTCAAGGACCTTTGCTGACTGGTTTAATAAACTGAATCTCATTGATTTGGGCTTTGAGGGGCCCCGTTTTACTTGGACAACAGGAACCACTCCACAAACTTATAAAGCCGCTCGCTTGGATCGTGGTTTGTGCAATGATGAGTGGCGTCTCCGTTTCTCGGAGGCTTCGGTTCGTCATCTCATGGCCCCACATTCGGATCACCTTCCTCTTTTGATTAACCTCTTTATGCCTGCTACTTATCATTTTGGAGAGAGGTCGTTCAGGTTTCAAGCAGCCTGGTTAACTCATGAAAATTTCAGTACTTTTCTTGCTGCAAACTGAGGTCACTCAAACAATTTGTCATCTTCTTTGAAACATCTCACAACCTCTTTGGGCACTTGGAACAAAGATGTTTTTGGTAATATTTTCTACAGGAAAAGAAAGATCTTAGCTAGGCTGGAAGGGGTTCGAAAAGCTCTTGATTCTCGGCAATCCCCTGCTCTTTTTTGGCGTGAACGTGAGTTACGCAAGGAACTTGATCTTGTGCTGCACCAGGAACAGCTTCTGTGGTTCCAAAAATCCCGTGCTTCTTTTCTTATAGATGGGGATAGAAATACACGTTATTACCATCTCTCTACCGTCATTCGTCGCCATTCGAATATAATCTCTTGTCTCCAAAACGAGACTGGTGCTTGGATTTCAGATGATTCAGAAATTAGACAAATTTTGCTGAATTTTTTCTCTGCTCTGTATTGAGATGACGGTTTGGAACCTCGCTATTCAACCATGTATCCACCTGTTTCTTTCCCTTCGTTGTCTACTGATTTGTTTACTCAGCTCAGTCGCCCTTTTACTGCATTTAAGGTTGAGGAAGCGCTTCGTATGATGGCACCTTTTAAGGCCCCTGGCCCTGATGGTTTTCCCGCCATGTTCTATCAACAAAATTGGAGCATTGTTGGTTCACAAGTTACTGATTGTGTCTTAAGCTTCTTGAATGATGGTATTCACCCTCCTGGGATTAGTGACGCCTTAATTCATCTCATCCCAAAAGTTGAGTCGCCATCTATAGCTGCACATTTCAGACCTATTTCACTCCTTAATGTCACGTTCAAGCTGGCCACAAAAATCATCGTCAATCGCCTCAAACCGGTCCTTTCTACTCTTGTTTCTCCGGCCCAATCTAGCTTCATACCCGGACGACAAATCAATGATAATGTTGTTGTGGTACAAGAAGTCATTCACTCTTTTACTTCATCCACTTCAAATGGAAAGATGATGATGCTTAATTGATTTAGCCAAAGCTTATGATCGTATCCGGTGGAGTTTTCTACGACTTGTTTTGACTCGTGCTCGGTTGCCGCCGTCTCTTGTTGAGGTCATCATGAGATGCCAAACCCGGGCTTCCATGAATCTGCTTTGGAATGGTCGTAAAGTTGGGTCTTTCACCCCGTCAAGGGGAATCCGCCAAGGTGATCCACTCTCTCCATACTTATTTGTCCTTTGTATGGAAGTTCTTTCCCACATTATTCAGGATACTGTCAATATTGGGGGCTGGAGACCTATTAATGAAGGAGGTGTGAAGCTTTCGCACTTATTTTTTGCCGACGATCTCATATTGTTTGCTGAAGCGTCTGTTCACCAAGCAGCCCTTATTAAGAGTTGCCTTGATCGATTTTGTTTCTATTCGGGTGAGGCAGTTAATTATGCCAAAAGCAGCATCTTCTTCTCTAGAAAGGTTTCTTTGACGGACAGGAATGCTATTAGTTCCTTCTTGTCAATCCCTGCTACGGAGGATATTGGTTCGTATTTGGGAGTTCCGATTATTTGCAGCAAGTTGTCTTCTGAAAGGTAAAATTTCTTGCTTGATAAGGTGGCCAAACGGCTTAGTAATTGGCAAGCTAAATATTTGTCTGCTGCGGGCTGAATCACTCTTGCTAACTCGGTTTTATCAAGCTTGCCAATCTACACTATGCAATCCACTCTTGTGCCACGGTCAATTTGTGATTCAATTGACCAAATGGTTCGTAATTTCGTTTGGGGTTCTACTTCTAAGAGTCGGAGAATGCATTTATTAAGTTGGGATAAGATTACACAACCCAAGAGCGTTGGTGGATTGGGGCTTAAAACGATGCGTGCTTCCAACTCCGTTTTGCTAGCTAAACTGGGTTGGCGCCTTTTATCGGAACCAAATGCAATTTGGAGCCGTGTCATACGGGGGAAATACTGTCATAACCGTACTGATCCTGCCATGTTTCAATCCAAGGCTCGTTCCTCTTATATGTGGAAGGGTCTTATCCATGGAGCTGAAGTTCTTAATCAGGGAATATGCATGGCGGTTGGTAATGGTGAAAGTACACTCTTTTGGTGTGATATTTGGCTGCTAGATGTTCCACTTCTCAATGTTGCTACTGCTGCAATTTCAGTCATGGATCAGGCTTTGTTTGTGGCAGACTATTACACAACTAATGGTTGGAACTGGACAATTTTATCTACTGTTTTGCCGGCTCATGTGCTGCACAAATTGAGTGTTGTTTCTCTCAAAGATGAACATGATGCTTTTGATAGATTCTACTGGCACGCCTCCCCTTCAGGCATTTTCACCACAAAATCAGCATATAATTTCTTTCTGAAAGCTGAGTTTCAAGATGTTAATGCTGTGTGGTCGAAGATTTGGAGAATCCCGGCTCAGCAAAGAGCTCGCCATTTCGTTTTTCTGGTGGCTCATGATGCCATTATGTGCAACGCAACTCGGTTTCGCCGCCACCTCATTTCTTCTGCTGCGTGCCCAAGGTGTGGAGAGGATGAATCTGTTTTACACCTCCTCTGTGACTGCTCTGCAATCCATCAGGTTTGGTTGTCATTATCTGGAAACAATCTCCATCCGACTTTCTTCTCTGAATTGGATATCAAGGCCTGGCTTTTGGTGAATATACGGCTTTGTGACAGTTGGAGTTCTACCTTTGCCATAATGTTGTGGTTTGCTTGGAAAAATAGGAATTTCCTCGTTTTTGAGGGGAAAGATGAAACTGGTTTCCTAAGTTCTAGAGTGGTCTCCACTGTGGATGCCTATGAATCGTCTAAAGCTGCGCTGAGTAACGTTCACCCAACTGTTGCTCCAGTCACAAGTCCATCTTCTTGGGTTCCTCCACAACACGGATGGCTCGCTCTTAACACAGATGCTATTTCGAAAGGGAATCCGGGCATCGCCGGTGGTGGTGGTTTGTTCCGTGACCACAATGGTCGATTTATCCAGGCCTTTTTGTTTAAGCTCGATTTTTGTGATGCTCTCCATGCTGAGTTGTGTGCAATCCATAAAGGATTATCCATTGCCCAAAGATGTGGGTTTGACCGTGTCTTGATCCAAACCGATTCTGTTCAAGCTGCTAAGTTACTTACTCAGCCGAAGATTCTCCCTCATAAGGAGTTTTTCATGTTGGATGCCATCCACAAGCTTATTCACTTGCCTCACTGGAAGATTGAGATTTTGCATATCCTACGCACCGCAAATCGTGTGGCGGACGCCCTTGCTAATTACTCTTTAGAGCTTTCTAATCCGTTCACTGAATTCTTTTATATTCACCATTGTTTTGCCCATGCTTTGAGCTTGGATGTAATTTCCCCTTTAGGGGAATAAACCTTTTATGCTTTAAATAATACCACCCGCAGGAGCTAGCCTCCGTTTTCTGATCAAAAAATAAAAAAGCTTCCCTTTTTAGCTTCCTTTAAATGCTCATTATGTTCCCTTCCTCCAAGTTCTATCCCTCTTGTTAACTCCTACACTTCCCTACAAACACTTGATCTTTCATACAATAACTTGTCTTCCTCCACCATTTGTTGGCTAATTAATGGCATTGATAACCTTTTAAAATTTCACCGGCACTTTCTCATGTGAATTTGGGAAGCCCTTTTCTAGACCTCTTTCACAACATTGTTTCTTTAGAAAAGCTAGATCTATCATGCAATAATCTTGAGGGTGCAACAATTTTCAAGTCCATTAGAAATCTTTGCCACTTGAAAGAATTCAATGCATATGAGTGTCACATCACTCAAATCCTTGGCGATACTATTCAATCCTTGAGAGCTTGTGCTAGTAGTTCATTGGAGATCTTGGACTTGAGTCACAACAATCTTATAGGTATTATTCCTCCCATGCTAAATTTTTCATCATTAACAACTTTGGACCTCAACTTCAATCTTCTTGACAACTTTTCACCACAAAACAATAGTACAACTTATAGATTTACGTTCTTGTAAATTGGGTTCCAACTTTCCAAACTGGGTTCTTACTCAAAAGAGCTTCTTCGTTCTTGACATGTCTGATTCCATGATTTCTAGCTCTATTCCCACCAGTTTTTGGAGAAACATACCATCCTCTTTAATGTAATTGAATCTCTCAATGAATGGTCTTCATGATATAGTCCCAAATCTCCCATTTCAGATTTCTCATTCTACTTTAATTATAGATTTGACCTCGAGTTCCTTTCATGGACCAATATCCTTTTCATTTTTTGAGGCAAATGTGTTGCTACTCCCAAAGAATACTTTCTCAAGCTTTGTTTCATTTTCAAATTCTAGTAATATCTCATCTTCCGATCTTTTGAGCATCCAAAAATCAAGATTTAGAGTTTTTTTAGATCTATTTGACAACCGTCTATCTGGAACTAGTGTTCTAAAAATGCTAGGCGGAGAGGGACCACCTAGCGCCTAGGCGGCCTAAACGGACGCCTAGACGGTCTCCTAGACGGGCTGGAAGGCTAGGTGGGCTAGCACCTTCCAGCGCTTAGACGGAGCTAGGCGGGGATTTTTAGAACATTGTCCGGAACACTTCCTTCTTGGTTTGAATTGCGTATGTTGAGATCGATTTACACGCAAAGCAATACATTGTCTGGTGTGATTCCAACTCCAATGGAATCTCCTTCATGTGATCTTTACTTATTGAGTTTATGTAACAATAGTTTCTCTAGCCCACTACCACAATGGCTAAGGAAATGTACTGAACTAAGGATTCTTGACTTGAGCTCAAACAAGTTGTTAGGATTTGTGCCATCTTGGATAGGATAAGACTTGATAAACATGACTTCTATTACCTTACAAATCAACAATCTCAATGGTACAATACCCACAAATTTGTGCAATCTTGATTCTCTTCAAATTTTGGAAGAGTATCTTTTTATTTAATATTTTTGCAATTAGGGTTTTATATCAGGATTATTATAAATATCCTGATAAGATGTTATTATCAATTAATCAATCAATGGGAATGAATTATTTATCCCAAAACCCTAATCCTCTCTATTCTCTTCTATCGTTCTTCTGACTTCTCTATCTATCAAAACTATCTTCTTCTTCTATCGTTCTAATTCTGCCTCTCATCTCAATCTCTTCTTCTATTTCCCAAATTCCCCTCTTGTCTATTCAATTTGGTACTAATACGATACTTATATCGTATCACCTAACTTCTCTAGTAGGGTAAAGTCACTAGACTTGTCTAGTAACAATTTGAATGGAAGTATTCCATAACAAATTGGCCAGCTCAAGTCTTTAGAACTCCTCAACTTGTCATATAATAGACTTTTTGGCCATATCCCATCTAGCCTTTCTAACATTTCATCACTTGGTACTTTGAACCTTTCACATAACAATTTATGAGGTCGAATTTCAAGTAGCACTCAATTGCAAGGCTTTGATTTGTCTGCATATTCTAGGAACCTGGAGTTGGGTAGCTTACCTTTGACCAAGTGTTTGGAAGACGAAAATGGTTCACTTACAATAAATGATGGCGAGGATGATCAAAGTTTTTATGCTACAATAGGAACAAGGTTTTCTTTTGGCTTCTTGGCGATCCTTGGACCTCTTTACTTTCATAAGAAAATGGAGACATGCCTTTTTTGGATTTGCTAGTCGGTTTGCAGATTGTATTATTTTGTATTTAGCTTTGCGGATTTCTAGAATCTCTAGAAAAGTTCATTCAGATTGGTGAAATACATAGTTATTGATTTTTTTATTACTCCCTCCATCTAAGTCTATTTGGCTTTTTAGAATCAATTAGTTGTCTAATTCTATTTGGCTTTCTAGATATTTTGTCCAATAAATTCCCTTTTCATCCTCAACTAATTAGGTTGGAATAAAAAAAGAGGAGAATTAATTATATGTATTGATGGTTTAATAGGGTTATTATAGTAAGAATAGTTTTTGCATGTCTTAATATTTGTGTAAAATGCTTAAAGGACAAATAGACTTAGACGGAGGAGGGAGTATTATGAGTTGTTCAATTAATTCCCAATTTTGTAATAAAGATATATTTTGTGCGAAAAGATTAGTGATATTATTGATAGGAGATGCTAATCTCGTGTTGTTGGATCAGACAAGGTCGATCTTGATTTTGTATGAGTCGGATGAGGTCAACCTTGGTTTTGTTTGAGATGCCCAAAGGTGATCCCGGTTTTATATGAGACGCCCGAAGGCAATCATGGTTTTGTATGAGACGCCCGAAGGCGATCCCGGTTTTGTATAGACACCCAAAGGCTGGTTTCGTCGGAGACATATTTTTTTTAAAGCAGCGGAAGTTATTTTGTGGTGATTGTTGGTGATCGGTTATAGACATCGACGGCCATGAGAGAAAAAAAAAATTGAGGATCGAAATGCCGCTAGGCAAAATGCTCTGATACCATAAAGAGACTTTGTATTGTAGAGAGAAAAGATTAATGATATTATTGATAGGAGAGGAGCCTTTAAATAGGTGATTACAAGAGTACAAAGAGAGTCAATCAAGGGCTACTATCCTAGAATAGGTTATGTGATTGGCATTCTCATTAAAACATATATTTAACTAATTCTATCTAAAATAAGATAATATAAAACCTAATACAAAGATAACTATTATTAGGCTTTATTATTATTAATATTTTGTGTGTCCTTTGTTTAAGGAGAATGGGTCGGAATGTGCTCCATAATAAAGTTGTAATTTAATTCTATGGGTGAAGTTAGACCTGTCAATTGGGTCGGGTCGGACGGGTTCGGGTTCGGGTTCAGTCATTTCGGGTTCGAGTTAAATCGGGTTCGGTTTCGTTAGGGTCACGGGTCAATCGGGTCGGGTTGTAGCGGGTTTTTCAGTCGGGTCGGGTTGACCAACGGGTCTAAAATATCCTTTTTTATGGTTATTAAAATCACTTTTTATTTAAATAATAATTTTTAATTATAATATATTATTTTTATTTATTTTAATAATAAAATATATTAGAATTTTCAAAATAAATTTTAAAAATTCTGTAAATAAACTAAATTGGTCAACCCAACGGGTTTCGGGTTCTATCGGGTTCGGTTGATTTCGGGTTCAAATTTTCGGATCTTGACCCTAAAATTATCGGGCGGTTCGGGTCGAGTTGGCGGGTTCGATCAACTTTTGACAGCTCTAGGTGAAGTTGATGAGATCTACACCATTAAAGTGTAAATTAATGGTTTAGATATAATTTTCTTTTTTTATTTTTATTTATCTTTTTAGGATTTATTAATTTTTATTAGGGTAATATTAACTCTATCCATAAAATGACTCTACTAGATTCAAACCGAAAGAGAGGAAAGAGAATGGTGATTTTTTTTTTTACTTTGGAAAGATTGTTGCATTTACAAGTTTTTCAAATGAATGTAAATGTGTAATCTAAATAATCTCATGTATTTCCACCAAAAAAAAATCTCATTTATATATGTTTAACATTTATTTGGCCATTTAATTCCCTTTCCAAGTATAGAAAGTTGCTTCCTTAATTTTGAAATGCTCCTGAAAAAATGAAAAAAGATCAAACAAGACCAAGTGTGAAATAAAGTAAGCAACATTCAGAATTTCAGATTCAATGTATAAGCATATATTTTGAACAGAAGGTGACATCTTCAACAGAATGACAACAAGCTAGTCTCCAACTACATTGGAAATTCTCTTCTAATCAATATGAGATATAAATACACTAATTTAATTATCCTTCTCATTGAACATATCTTATAGTGTAGAGGGCCGTTTTCTTCATCAAACAAACACCTCTTTGAGTGTAGTTTTGATAATATCAAATATGGGTTTTTATTTAGGGAAAATTGCAAAAATAATCACACCTTTAGATATAGTTGGTGGAAATAGCCCTAAACTTTGAAAGGTGTGAAAAATAACCCCAATTATCGGATGGTTGCAATCCATAGTACGTCCGAGTCTCATTTGAGACGATGTTATCCATAATCAATCTCAACAAGTTGTATATAGCAATGACATTCTCCGAAAACAATACAAAAATTATGCATACAATGATACTTAGGCTATTATTTTTCTTAGAAAAGATAAAATTTTCTATATAAAAAAGGTATAGAAAAACATATACAAAATAGCTTAGGAGGCCTAAGCTATTTACTCGCATCATCACGGACAATCCCATGATCAAGAATTCACAATTACCATGTAGCGCTCAAAAAACCCAACATAGAGAGCTAGTAGACAAGAGGAATTTGGGCAAGCAAGAGAGATCAAAACAATATAGAAATCAACCTACTAAAAGAAATCACAGTGAATCAGCTAAGCCACTAATAAAGAGTCTTACGATCCTTCACCTTTACACGAATTCTAATTTTTGCGAGATAAATGACGCTTTAGATGCACATCAAAACATTCAGGGTCTCTTTCCTGCATCCAATAGTTGAGGCTATTTTCCGTAATTTTTAAAATTTATATTATTTTATTCAACTACCCCAAAATGAGAGTATTTCCCATAATATTCCCTTTAATTTAATATAGAAAATCACCCTCCCGAATTTGATTCTCTATTATACTTCTTATTTGCAAGTTGCAATATTGTGATTGTGATTTGAATCGATAACCATGGACTAGTAAAACCTGCCGTTTGTGTCCCGGTTTTTTTTTTTTCTTAAATCATACCGTTGTCATAATTTTGTTTTAGTGTCCATGTAGCATGCATGTATCTTCTTAAAACACCATTTCCATCCAACATAATTATATTATTAATATACTTTGGTGAATCAACACTATCTTTTCAGCTGAAATTGTAATATTTTTACGATATTTAATTAATTGTACAACTTAGATCAATTTAAAATGGTTATCATCACCTACCAATACAGTTGTCAAAAGCCGATCCGACCCGAAAAACCGACCAAAAAATTTTAGGGTCAAAACCCGAAAATTTGAACCCGAAACCCAAAATAAACCGAACCCGATAGACCCGAAACCCGTTGGGTTCAAACCCGAAACCCGTTGGGTTGACCCGATTTGTTATATTTTTTGAATATATATAATATATTTTTAAAATCATAATATATTTTATTATAAAAATATATAAAAATAATAGACTATTATTAAATATCATTTTTAAAATAAAATAATATTCCAATAATTGTAAAAAATTCGATTTTCTTGACCTGTTGGATCGACCCGACCTGCCCGAAAACCCAAAATGACCCGACCCAATTTGACCGGTGACCCGTTACGACTCAAACACGACACAACCCGAACCCGAAATAACCGGACCCGAATCCGACCTGACCCGTTTGACAGCTCTAGGGCTACCAAGGACCATATATATTGGGATTAATTAATTAGATTAAAGAATAACTATAGCCTTATAGCCTTATAGGACAGATCGAACAAAATAAGAATTAATTAAAATTATGTAATAATCATGAATACGGACAAGATATGTTTTATCCTATAATTAAAAATTATAACGTATTAAATTATTAATGGTATATGTAGTGAGAATAAACTTCGTTTGACGGTGAATTGATAGCGACATAAGATTATAGTTTAATAGTTTCTAATAAGCAAATTGGAGTAAAATATATATTGTGGATGATTTTCAGTGAGGGGGAAAATAGATATTGTTCGTAGCATATTCTGATTGCTGTTTCACACGTTAATATTATTTCATTTTATCAACCAATCACATTTTTCGATTTCCTATTCTTATTTTATTTTATGAGATTTGAAAATAACAAATACTAGTTCCTGCTTTCCTACATGATGATGCCATTGAATTGTGAATAATGGTTCAAAACTAAAATAATTGGTTACATTTTTCTTCTTCTTTTTTTTTCTTTTTCTAATTGATGTTGGGAATATTCTGAAATTTTAGTAGTATTTTGGATCATGAAATAATTCGTACCATGAATTTCTAAAATAGATAGTGCATTTTTAGTTTTTGACTTCGCAATTTTCCATTTTTTAAAATTAAATTTATGAAACTATGAAATGTCATTTTGTACATTGAAAACATTTTTATTTCAAAAATAAGTCTTGAAACTTTTCGAAAATAAGTGTAATGTATGTGAGTTAATTAATTTCTATTTACAAAAAAGTGAGTGTAGTATCGTATGTGTTAGTCGAGAGTTGGGCCAAAGCTTCACATCGACGCAATAAAGCGTTCTCTTGCCACTTCTGTACCCAATCGACCAAATCATCTGAGTGTTTTTTTTCGATAAGGAAATAGATTCGATTTACCAGACAAGTTTCGTAGATCGAAAAATCAAAAAGAAACTCGGTAGTCAAACAAACCGACAAGAATGAAAAACAAACATCAGACATACTCAATACAAATAAACAAACAAGCATCAAGATAACCAAGACACAAACACCAAGTAAGGAACTTATTACTTATTTTGCTCTCATTTTATTATGAATAACGACATTCTTGATCTTATCCAACTTCGCATACTCGTACTTTCACCACCAGAGCATTCTTATCTTGGCCACCAGCCGTCTTCGCTATTGGTCACGAATTTGAATCCCCCTCCTTCGTTGTAATGGCTTTAGAACCGAAAAAAGATTCAAATTATCAACCAATCATCAATCACAACGTGTTCATCTATAGTTGCAAGGCATGCTAAACGTTGAAATCTTCCTATGTTTTTATTCCCTTTAATCATTACTCATTAAGTGGAAATCTTCCTATGTTTTTTAATTCCCTTGATCATGCTTAATGCTAATACACTAGTATTAAATCAAACCAAAATCGGATAAAATTAAACAAAAGTCAACTATAACTCTATTGGCCCCATTTCCCGCCAAATCCGACAAGATCCCAATATATATATATGAAGAACAAGTCTCTCATTTCTCTAATTCTCTCTCAAAAAATCTCTTCTTCAATTCCCTCCCTCCCACTTCTCTTCCACTTCTTCTTGATTTGGCATCTTTTTTTTCTCATTAAAATAATAAGTATAAAATTTTTTGAAGATCAATATATCGATGACGTCGACGGTGGCCGTGGCGGTGGCCAACGGCGGAAGCGGGCGAGGAAACGGCAGCCGAAGGGCGGTCCGATGGGCGGCGGAGAATCTGATCCCTCAGGCCGATCGCTTCATCTTGGTCCATGTCATGCCTAACGTTACTCACATCCCTACCCCTGGTTCGTTCATCTAATTCCTTGTATAAGAAGAATTTGGATTTTCCAAAATGAAGAATTGGTTCAAGAACTTGGAAATGAAATGAAGAAAACTCTTACAATTCAGAAATTTTTTTCTTTGACAAGGAAGGGATTTAATCTACCCAATGTTCTGGGAACTTAGGTGGAGAGAGGTTGCCTAGCGCCTAGACGGCTAAAATGGTTGTCTAGGAAAAGATTAAATGGGCGCCTAGACAGGTTGGACGTCTAGGCAGACTTGGACCTTTTAGCACCTACACGGGGCCTAGAAATGATTTTTAGAACAATGAATCTATCAGATAAGCCTGGTAAAGTGATAGTTCGAGAGAAAACTCGATAGTCGAGCACCCGATATAAGTACAACCAACCACCAGACTGACCAACAATCACTATTCTAAAAATCCCGCCTAGGCTCCGTTTAGGCTCCTAGGTGATAGAAGGTCCTAGCCCGTCTAGGTGCCCGTTTGAGCTGCTTAGGCTACCAAGGCGCTAGGCGGCCCCTCTCTACCCAAAAGCCGCCTAGCGTTTTTTAGAACATTGCCAGTAATACAAAGGAGATAACAATAGAAGAAACTCTTATAATTCAATATTAACAAGATGTCATGTAGAGATTGAGAAAATTGATATAATTTGGTGAAAATTTTGAAGCCTCAAATTAATAAATTGTTCTTGAGCAAATGTAAGATCATCCAAATGACTTTACAAACCTTCTACTACATTGATATTTGACAGCTGAATTATCTTCTCTACTATGCATAAGTAAATTGTAATCTAAATTTCATTGTGTATGTTCTTTGTAGCCGGAGAGCGAGTGTCGATCAAAGAGCTTGATCCAGCCATTGTTACAAAGTATTTGAAAGATGTTAAACTCAGATGTGAAGAGATCTTCACCCAGTACAAGAAACTGATCAAATCAGACATGATACAGGTACTAACCATAATTTCTAATAAAAAAGATGCAAACTTTAAATTACCCATCTTGTTCTGAAATCAAATTCAGTATCTGTTTGGTGGATTCAAATTCAGGTAGAATCAATGGTTCTTGAAGATGACAATCCTGCAACTGCTCTTCTCAAATACATTTCCAAGTCTCATGTCAGATGCTTGGTTTTGGGCTCTCAATCCACAAATTTCTTCTGGAGGTACTGAAAAATTATAACAAATAAAATTGGAAATTTTCAAATAATTAATTTGTTTTTTTAATTTATCTTCATTTGATGACAGAAAGATTAAAGGGCCAGGGATTTCATCAACAGTCTTGAAATGCAGCCCTGATTTCTGTGACATATTTCTTGTATCCAAACATAGAGTCATCACCAAACTTGCTGTCTCATTGATCTCAAATGGTATGTTTTCTCAAAACCCTCTTCATCATACTTCATCAATTCTTAGGATGCGTTTCGGTTAATGTAACTTAATGTATTAAATTGGGTAATCCAAACGCACCCTTACTGTGTCAAGTTTTGCTTACTAAGAAATTGTCATTTTTTTTGTTTTTTTAGCGAATGCTACAGCGAGTGGAGGCAACACACCAAGAGTCTCTAATTCCTTGGAGCGAAGAGGGCGTAAAACCATTGGAGCGTCGTCTTTTTCAGTTGCACCGAGTAGATCAAATTCTTCATCCGGATCAAGAAAGAGCTCTTTCACTGAAGATTTCAATCCTAATAAAGCTTCTCAGCTCAACTCTATGACTTCCCATGCCATTGATCATGGCCATTTGTCTTCTGGTCATGTATCCTCATCAACAACTGGCCCTTCATATGAACAGGTACTTGATTAAATCATCTAAACTCAATCATTGTATTTGGTGCTTGAAAGCTTGTTGAGTTAAGCTTTGAGTTTTCATTATAGATTTTTGAGAACTCTACTTTTCCGAGTTGTTCTGGGGTGCATCCTCATGCTCATTGGCTTTTATGCATTGCCTTTGAGATGGATTTAGTCCCTATATCAATTTTGGTGCATTCTAACTGAATTCAGTTAGTATTGTCACATAGCTGAATTTCAGTTTTTCTTGGGTTTATTGGGCGTACCCCCTTTCCCTTGGGCAGGGATACCCCCATCTTGACCCCCCAGATTCCGATGTAGCGGAGCCTCACTGGGTCAGTGATGATGATATTGATGATATTTTGTTGGGTTGTTCAATGAGATTTGTATATTTTGGCAGTTTGACTTGAAGAGTGAAGTGGATCAACTAAAACAAGAGTTGCAGACCACCCTTGCTTTATACAACCAAGCTTGTGAAGATCTAATGCATGCTCAAACACAGGTAAATCAAGAGTAAATAATAGGCAAGAACTCATCTTCCATGATATGAGTTATAACTTACTTATATTGCCTTCAATTTTTTGTGCAGGTTGAAATGTTATCAACAGAATGTGTTGAGGAAGCAGAGAAGATAAACGCCGCTGCAGAGAGAGAGGAGACGCTAAGAAAGATGGCCGCGGAGCAAAAGGCAAGGCATTTACTCGCTGTCAAGGAAGCCGAGGAAGCTAAGATGTTACTAGCAAGAGAGGCGTACGAAAGACAGATTGCTGAGCTGAATGCACTAAAGGAGTCGTCGGAGAAGCAGAAGATTGTGGACGAGCTCATCTCTAGTGATATCGGGTATAGGAAGTACTCTATCCATGAAATTGAGGTGGCCACAGAGTATTTCTCCAAGAGTCGGGTCATTGGAGAAGGAAGCTATGGGAAGGTTTACAAAGGAAGCCTTGATCACACCCCGGTTGCTATCAAGGTTCTTCAACAAGACGCTTCTGATAAAAAAGAGGAGTTTCTCAAAGAGGTATCTTCTTTATGATTCAATTTCTTTGCTTTAAGACCTTATACCAAATGTTTTAAAAAACGTTAGGCGGATCCTGGGCGGAGAGGGGCCGCCTAGCGCCTGAACGGTCAGAACGGTTGCCTAGGCGGTCCTAGACAGGCTGGATGGCTAGGCGGGCTAGGACTTTTAGCACCTAGGCGGGGTCTAGGCAGAATTTTTAGAACAGTGCTTATACCAGACTGGTAATCTAATGTTTGTCTTGTAATTTGTTCCAGGTTGGGATTCTGAGCAAAATGAGGCATCCAAACGTTGTCTTACTACTCGGAGCCTGTCCTGAGAACGGTTGCTTAGTTTACGAGTACATGGAAAACGGTTCCTTGGAAGAGACCATCTTTTGCCACAATGGAAAGCCGCCGCTTCCTTGGTTTACCCGGTTCAAGATTGCATTTGAGATCGCCTGTGGAATCGCCTTCCTACACAGCTTCAAGCCAGAGCCCATAATCCACCGCGACCTGAAACCAGGCAACATCCTAATCGGAAGAAACTACCTTAGCAAGATCAGCGACGTTGGCCTTGCTAAGATAGTTTCCGAGCAAGTTCCAGACAATGTCACCCACTTCGGCCACTCGGTTCTTGCAGGCACACTTTACTACATGGACCCAGAGTACCAAAGGACAGGCACCGTCAGGCCAAAGTCGGATTTGTACTCGTTCGGGATCATACTTCTTCAGCTTTTGACCGCTCGACACCCAAGCGGGCTATTGTTGGTCATGGAGAATGCCATGGAGAGTAACTCTTTGAGATATATGTTGGATACCGCTATCTTGGATTGGCCCTTGGCTGAGGCTGAGGAGATGGCGAATATCGCCTTGGATTGTTGCAAGCTAAGATGTAGAGATAGACCTGATCTCGAAACTCAAATCCTTCCTGTACTTAAGAAGCTGGCTGATGTTGCTGATGCTAGTTTGAAGGTTGATAGGAATAGTGCTTTTGCACCAAGCCACTACTTTTGCCCTATACTCAAGGTATGCTATTCCTATCAAGAAAACTGCTTTTTAATGATTTTTTTAATCGTTTGATCAGCTTATGGACTGCTTGTAGACCTGTGAATCGGGTCGGGTTGTTTAAATTGGGTTCGGTTTTGTTATGGGTCATGGGTCAATCAGGTCGGGTTGTAGCGGGTTTTCGGTCGGGTCGGGTTGACCAGCGAATCTAAAATATCGTTTTTTTAAGATTATTAAAATCAAATTGTAATTAAATAATAATATTTAATTATAATATATATTTTTATGTATTTTAATACTAAAATATATTATAAGTTTCAAAATAAATTTTATAAATATACTAAATCGGTCAACCTTACGGGTTTCGGGTTCTATCGGGTTCGGTTCATTTCGGGTTTCGGGTTCAAATTTTCGGGTCTTACCCTAAAATTATCGGACGATTCGGGTTGGGTTTTCGGGTGAGCTCAGCTTTTGACAGCTCTAACTGGTTGCAATTGATACAAAATGTAGGAGATAATGGATGATCCACAGATTGCAGCAGATGGCTTTACATATGAGCGTAGAGCAATAGAAGCTTGGCTAGAAAAGCATGATATATCACCAGTGACAGAGACTAAATTGCAGCATTTTTTGCTTACGCCGAACAAAACTTTGCGTTTAGCCACACAAGAGTGGCGGAATCGTGTTACTAATCCTCATAACTAAAATTGAAATGTTGTGAGAATTGTATGTATATGAAATGTAAGGCAAGAGAATGAAGCACTAAACTGTAAATTTTTTGTGATTTTTTGGAGTCCCTATTTAGTGAAAAGAGAGAATCTAGCAGGTATTGGAAATCAGCATCTGTTTTTTTATCTTTGTGAAAACATGCATGGTAACTATAAATTAACATCCAAAATGCACTTGGTTTGACAATGATAATGGACTTACATTTCCAAAATTTCACCATAGCCCCATGTTAATGTTTTGAATAATTAAGAATTGAAGGATCAAAACTCAGCTGGAAATATCACTCCTGGGTAATTTTTGGCCTCACTTTCTGGACGCTAACCGAACATATTTGCCATCAACAGAAAGGCGGGAACTTGATTTAACCTGCAAATCAGCAACAATGTCAGCATCACATCATTCAGAAGATCTTGCTATGCACCTGATTGAAAATGGAATGACCAATTAACTTACCTTGTCCTCGAGAGTACTGTTGAGCTCAGTGACATCAATTGAGATCCCAGATTCTTGGAGAGATTTTTTAACGAGTTTCTGCAGCTTCTTCATCTTTACAGCCCCATCTGGTGTCTGTTAAAAGTACAGATTAAATGACATGAATCAGCAAATTAATTCAAAGCAAAATTAAAATCGATCATTATGTGTGCGCACTCTAGATAATAGTTGTGCTTACAGATTTCAAAATTGAAGATAGTAGCTTCTTCCACTTAATCTTCTCTGAAGCAGGGGAAGATTTGTGCCCTCCATTTTCCTGTTCTTCATCATGTTTGGCCTTCTTCACCTTCTTCCTTGTTTCGTCTACTTCCTTTTCAACCTGGATCAATTCACCATTTCCTAATTGCGTTTGATCATCAGAATCATTGATTTTTCTCTTCTTCACGGTCAGGTTTCCATTTTGAGGAGTATCATCATTTGATTCAGCTTTAGGTGGATTTTGTGCTTCTACTTTAGCATCATTGTTTTCTTGCACACTGTTTCCTGAAGCTTTGTCAGCCAAGGCCACATCAGCTGCTTTTGATTCTTCTGTTGGTTTAGGGTTGTTTGCTGCATGAATAGCTCGAGCTTTTGCCCGGTGCTTCTTCCCATCAGCATGGAGAAGCAGAGTCTGTCGGCTAGTGGCTTGGGTGTGGCAAAGACTACATATTCAAGGATCCACCAAATAAAGTCAGACTCAATTGGTAGTCATCTAATCTCAATACAAAACAAAATCTCAATTCACACAACTTCAAATACATCACATCAATCCACAATCAACCAAAGTAAGATTTTAAAAGATAAAAAAGACTTGAAAAGATATGCAAAAGTCAATACAATTCAACTATACAAGAAAATCATGTTTACAAATCTCAGGAGGAAAGAAATTGGATTTTAAAGCAAGGCAAATGAAAGTTTTACAATTTTTGTTGTTATTGTTACATAATACAATGTATATTACGTAAGCAATCATTAAATGAGAAAGGGGAAAACAATAAGAATTTGGTAAACAAGACATAGATCCTTGATCTAATGATAAAAATTCTTTGCAAACTACCAGACAGTGGAATAATGAGACTCCCAAAGATGTCACAAAAAAATAGGACAAAGGATAAGGGAGGTAGATTGTCCCGACTCGGCGAATCCTGATCCATGTTGAGTTACTTCAGTACCACATCCAACATTAAAAAACCTAATTTCTAATACAACAAAAACCATTTTCTGAATTGTAATGACATGGCAAGCCAAGAAAGAAATCAGAAGTGATACCCATTGTAGTACATTCAAGCAAGTAAATGAAGCCATGACAAAACTCAAGAAAAGAGAAAAACAGAAAGCAACAAAGCATTGGATACATACCTACAAAACCACGGAGGACGATCAGATAGCCCTACATGTATGTCTACATCTGCATTCTTCTTTTCCTTACCGGGGTTTGCAGGTGTCCCATTTCCAACTTTTCCTTGGCCCTTTGGACCATACTTTTCCTGAGAGGAGCAATCTAATCAAAATCTAAACCTCATTGTCTATTTAACTGCACTCATATCTTACATATGCAAGTTGTGAATGTAGCATCTATAAGATGGATTTATATAGCTACCCAAACCATCTTATCAAAAAGATGATGCTATTTAGTTCAAACTATATGTAATTTTATCAGGGATACTCATTCAATATACAAGGATTCGGTTAAGCAATATACAGGAAAGCCTAGAAAATTATCCCTGTGCTACCTTCAGTAATCGCAAGTCTATCCCTAACCCCCATTATTTTTCTTCATGGCAACAGCTCATGCAAATCAGATTCAGTAAAAGCTACTGTATTATATATACTAGGTTCCAATCTCTTTAGCTTAGTATAATTCCACAAATCAATCTCTTTAGCTTCGGAGTTTTTACCCTTTCAAATTACAAACAGGCGTCACAATTCTCCATTACAATCATCAATTTAAGAAAATAACCAAGAGTAGAAACTGAATTCAGCAAGAGATCAACTAACCGCTTCGGAGATGCATTGAGTGTGGCTCTGCACGGAATGTTGTCCGAACATTTGCCCGCAATCGATGCAAGAGAGCTGTCCGGAGCACAGGATCGAAACACACAGCACAAATTGAGATACCAAAACACCGAAAACACATAAATTAAATTCACGATACAGGAGAAGGAAGAAGAAGCTGGAACCTTGGTAGCAGAGCACATACGAAAATGGCCGGGCAACTTTGGCTTCTTCAAGTTCTCGCCACAATCTTCGCACTGAAACCAAACCATCTTTGTTGAAATGTAGAAGTAAGAGCTTTCAATGCAAGAAAGGAGAGAAGAATTGGAACAGATAGAGAGGAATTGAGGTAACTCGCGAATTAGGGCTTTTGAGAAAGGGTTTTTCAAGTTTCAGCAATGGCGGATGAAGAAGCTTCAGAACTTCTTTAAAAGCCTTTTATATAAGACCCGAGAAAACTTCAATTCAGTTCGTGGGCCTTTGAGCAGGCCCGGCCCGGTCCAGCCCAATCCGATCTCCGTGGTTCGAAAATGTTTTTAAGCTTAGTATGAACCCGGCCCGGTCCAGTCCCTTTAAGCTTCGTATTACAATTTTGATGCACATAAGACAACTGGTTTGATGCACATAAGACGGTATCTAAGACGTCGGTTTGATGTACATTCGATCCTTTTTGATAAATTTACAACCAGTTTTGATGCATAAAAACTAGTTTGATGCACATTTGATTTTTTTTTAAGACTTACAATCACTTTTGATGCATACAAACCTAGGTTTATTGCACATTTCGCGCGAGCCCATATACGCGTCTTTTTTGAAAAATACACGAATAGTTTACCAAAAATTCATTTAAACAATCAACGCCCTTGATTTATTTTCATCCAACTGCTAATGTTTATTCGCAATTTGCATTTGGGTGCTCATTCGCCCCAACCAAAACTTCATTATAATTCAATAGATAAAAGTTTTCCAAATCGACCAATAAAGTTTTTGTAATCTCTACCGTAACTAAATATGTTTCTTTCTAATATATGTATTCAAAATGTTTTTCAAAACTAATAATGTCTTCCTATTCCTAAAATCATCACATATCATTATATCAATCACCAAAACATAATCCATCAAATGTAAATAACAATTAAAACAGAATGATTTAAAGCAAGCAATTTCAAACTCCATGATAAAAATAACGACCCTCATCCATCCATCCATTCATTACTTGGACTCCATCATTCTCCCATCTTCAACAATTCGAAGCATTGAATCAATAACATGAGGATGAGCCTTTCCAATGGCATCCAACAATAAAGATATCTTCTTGATCATGTCTTCCCGCCCGAGGAGGCGCTCGGATCCGTTTGTCGACACCTTTTCGATTGGAACATGAGTCGTCCTCGACGAATCATTTTTCATGATATCATCTTTAGTATCAATAGATCCGCCACCATCATCAAGCTTCCGCGAATGGCTCACACGAGAATCGGCCTCATCATTGAGCTCAATAGCCTTATGAAGCGGATAACGGTCGCTGTAAAACGTAATTTACCACAAGTTATAAGGTGAAAACGTACATAACAAAATGACCAATTCAATACATTGAGATTACCCAAAGTACGTGTCGAAAAATGCGTCTGGATTCGAAATCCTTGCACGCGCACGCGCCTTCCAGTGTTCTATGATGGCGCGTGTGCGTCTAGTGCCTTCATCGTCTTCCATCGTGGCCGAGTTTTTAAGAGTCCAAGACGAAATGATTTGATGGATATGAGCTTTTGTGACAAAAAGTCCATCATCAAACTCCTTGGCATCTTTCGCTAGCTGTAAGAGAACTTGTTGGATCGTTAGTGTGCTCAAAAGGCCGACAAGATAATATGTAACGAAATATTTAAGCAAGAAAGAACGCCATATAAATTAGGGTTGTTCAACGGTCGACCCGACCCATAATCAGATTTACAAGTCACAGGTCGACCCGTAAGAAAATTAAGTCGACACGTAAACGGAGTTATGGGTTTCGGCAAGTCAGTAAGCCTAGAAGGTTCATGGCACTGAAAGTCTATAACAAGAGAATTTGCAATGAAATATTTAAGCAAGAAAGAACATAACACCATATAAAAGTTAGAGTTGTTCAAAAGGTCGACCCGATCCGACCCATAACCATAACCCAGTTTATAGGTTATCGGTTGACTCATTGACCCGTAAAAAGATTAAGTCGACATGTGACCCGACCCGTAACTACGGGTTTTATGGGTCGGGTCACGGATCAACTTGACTAGGTCAAATGGGTATGACCTATTTGACCCGCTTGACCCTTTTCCTTTTGATCTGTTTGGCTTGATTATGAGCCATTTTAACCTGTTTGTCCTATTAAACAAAAAAAAATAACTACTTACAACTAGTTCAAATATTGTTACGATTTTTATGGGTCAATCCTAACCCAACCTGTAATCCCAAAAATATTGACTCGTTATCCGACCCGGGTCAGGTTACGAGTCATTAGGTCATTTGAACAACCCTAGTATAAACACAAAGACGTTCGATACCTTTGAATGGTGAATCCGAACATGAGAGCCCGCTTCATCAATAAGATCAATAGCTTTATCAGGCAAGAAACGATCACTATGACACATAATTCATCAAAAGACAAAAGGTTAAGGCAAAAAACAAAGTGACCAATTGATAAATTTTGAAATGAGCAATTCAATTTGATTAACCTGTAGTAATGAGATAGGTTAGCAGCTGCAACTAAGGCTTCATCTGTGTACTTAAGCTTGTGGTGAGCCTCATAGCGCCCACGAATCGCTCTTAGGATCTCTATGGTTTCGTCGATTGAAGGCTCATGAACCTTAACTTGTTGGAATCTCTTGCTAAGTGTGGAATCTTTTTCAATGTGATTCTTGTAGTCATCAAATGTGGTGGCTCCAATACACTATGTTCAATGAACATTAGAAAAAATTGGCCAAGAAAGTTAGTCATATATGGATTAGGAAAGCTAAATCTACCTTTATCTCGCCTCTCGCCAAGGCTTGTTTGAGGATGTTTGTGGGATGATCAATAGACCCTTGTTCAATTAGAGTATGAATCTTGTCAATGAAAAGGATAACATCATCACTTTGTTTGACTTCATCAATTAGCTTCTTTAGCCTTTCCTCGGACTCGTGGCGACTTTTAGTATTAGCCATAAGAAGATCCATGTCAAGAGCTACAACCTAAAATAGCAAGTGACATTTACTAATACAACCATAAGAAGACCTATATTAAAGAATAACACCATCGTCCCAGTATAGTCCTGTTGTCGCAGGATCTGGGGAATCGAGATGCATTGACCCTTTTTAAGTCAAGAAGAAGATTCAAATCAAGAAAATGTGCATATACCTTTCTCCCTTTCATGGTTTCCGGAGCATCACCATTAGCAATCCATTGTGCAAGACCTTGCACAATGGTTGTTTTACCAACACCAGACTCTCCGACAAGACAAGGATTGTTCTTGGTTAGTCGCCCTAAGATTTGGGCCACTTGTTCTATTACTTCTTGCCTTCCAATAACAGGATCCAATCCTCCCTACAAATGAGACCACCTTAAGTTTATTCTATGTGAAATGTATAAAGAGTAAGAGGATGAGATATGCTTACCTCCTTTGCCAACTTAGTCAAATTTGTTCCATACTCTTCTAGGGTCGCCGTTTTAGTACTAGAATCCGATCCAACACCAACAGATTCCCTTTCCTCAGCAAGGCGAATGACCTATGTAACAACATTGTCATCTTAAAGCACATTCTTGTTTGAAACATGAAGAGATAAAACCAAGAACATATTCAAAACATTGTCTATTGTCAATTGATCATTCATGTATAATGTATATGTATAAAAAGTAAAAGGATGAGATTTACCTCCTTTTTCATCAGAGCCAAAAGTGGTCCATACCCTTTTATGCCAGCTATTTTAGGACTAGAACCCGAATCAACACGACCCGATTCCATTTCCTCAGCAATCATGTGAAGGACCTATGTAGCAACATTGTCATCTTAGAGTAAGCTTGAAACTTGAAGATCTAAAACCAAGAACAAATTACATTGTCTCACTTTTGTTTGTATGTTGATTGGATTTGCACCGAGACTTTCAAGAACACGAAAAGCCAAACCACCCTTCCCCTCGTGAAGTAATCCCAAAAGCAAGTGTTCGGATCCAATGTAGTTGTGTCGTCCTATACACAAAACCACAATAATAAGAACACAAGAACATATTACACAACTCTTAGGCCCGTTTGTTTCTATACCTGGAATCGAGTTGGATTCGGAATGGCTCATTTCTTAATGTTGGAATGAGAACCACTCATTCTCATACCACAAAAGTAAACACTAGAATTGGTTTTGACAATTCCAAACCCGATTCTTGATATTGGCTGTATACAAACAAATGGGCCCTTATATGATCTAGAAACTGCGCATTACCAAGTTTTCGAGCTTCCTCCAATGCAAGTTTTGCACGATTCGTAAATGGAATATCTACAGAAATTAAACCACTCCCTCTTCCAATTATCTTCTCAACTTCAACTCGAGCTTTTCCTAGATCGATTCCCATGGACTCGAAAACTTTTGATGGAATCCCAGTGCCTTTGCCGAGAAGCCCCAAGAGAATGTGCTCCGTCCCAACAATGCTATGGCCAAGGCGCCTCGACTCCTCTTGGGCAAGCATTATAGATTTAGTTGCTTCATATGAAAATGCTTCAAACATGCTAACTATAGGCTTGCGACGGCTTATGATGCTATTCGATTGAACAAAAGCTCCAGTCGCGATCCTGCTCTCAAAAGTATGATGAAGGCCAAATGTCATAGACAACTTAACATTCGATGTGCTAGACAGATGTGTTTAAATCGGCAAGAGAAAAGAACATGTCTTGAAAAACCAAGAATGCTATGAATTCGATGTGCTAGACAAGTCTTTATAAAACGGCAATAGAAAACAAAAACAACATGTCTTGAAAAGCCAACAAACATACTATAAATTCGATATACTAGACACTTATGTATAAAGTGACAAGAGAAAACAACATGTCTTGAAAAACCAACAAACATACTATGAATTCGATATACTAGACACCTCTATATAAACCGGCAAGAGAAAAGAACATATCTTGGAAAAAAATACACTATGAATTCGATATTCCATATACTAGACATCTCTGTATAAACCGGCAAGAGAAAACATGTGTTACCTATAAATTCGACGTATTAGACATGTCTGTATAAACCGGCAAGAGAAAACATGTCTTGAAAAACCAACAAACATACTAAAAAAACAACCAAACAAACAATCATGTTATACGTATGGTTAGTTAGTGACAATCATGTTAACAAAAAGGAACAGTGAAAAACCTAATATATGTCATATTAACAAAAAGCAGTACACTTTAATATCAAAAGTTAACACTCACAATTTAACAAAAATACAAACGATTAATTTTGCACTAATGATTCATGTTATGTTACAATAATATGTCCTATAAATAATCTAAACTAACCTTGTGTTACGGGAGTATTTCAACACTACATGAACATGGCAGCCACCGGAGGCAAGCGCCGACGAGGTTTTCGGCAATGGTGGTCGGAAGCAGTTGACGGCCGGCGTGGGGTTGCGCAAGGGGTTGAAGGCTAAGGTCCGGCCGCCGGCGGAGGTTGCTACAATGGGAGATGATAATCCGGCCATGGCTTCAAACTTGTAACGTGGTGGTGGTGGGAGATTACGTACGTAGACTATTTAAAGGATGAAAATTAGGTTAAGTAAATCTTAGGTTAAAATATTATAAGGGGGTAAATTGATATTTTACTTTTTATTGTATGTTAAGATATTGAAACGGGGGCTTCTCGGAGATTCCCATAGATGTTTTTACACTTTGTATCTAACGAATTAAAGATTTGGTTTATTTTAATTCTCCATATCCCTATGGGCTTTACTTGCACATTTATATTGTTCTATGTAAAGAAACAAACTTAAATCTTTTTTTGGTCGAAAAAACAAACTTAAATCTTAGCTCTACTTGCTTTGGTTTTCTCATAGGCTACAAGTAGACCTGTCAAATGGATCGGACGGATTGGGATCAGGTTTGAGTTCGAGTTCGAGTTAAAAATAGGTTACTAGGTCGTTAAAATTGTCGAGTCGATCAAGTTTGGTTACTTTGGATATGGTACGGATTTAGGTTGACCCATCAGGTCAAAAACATCAAAAATTTAAACATTTTAATGATTATTAAAATTAAATATTATTTTATTTATTTTAATGATAAATATATATTATAATATTCAATGCAAATGATATATTTTCTTATAAAACAATATTTCAGGTTGGGCCAACGGGTTTCAACCCATTAGTTACCAGGTCAATTTGGTCAGGTTGCCTTTTGACCCGTTAATTTTAGGTCGGGTTTCAACCTAGAAAACCTCGGGCGGGTCAAGTCGGGTCACCGGATCAGGTCGAGTTTTGACATGTTTACCTACAAGTTTTACAAAATAGTAAGCACTTAAAACATGCAACATAGAGAAACATTTTAAGTGTAACATTTAATATCATAAAAGTGTTTTTCAAGATGGTAAATCTTTGAAGGTAGCTTAGACCAATCCTAAACCCAATAGACAGTAGCAGCAGCAGTATTACATTCAAGTCTCCATTTCAATCAACACACCATAAGCCATCAACTGAAAAGCATAATAATAACATCATAATGCTTAAAACAAAGCAAGAAATCTAGAAGAAGCCAGCCAAGGATGATTTGCCTGTCCAATGATCAATGATCACCGGACAATACGAGCACAATGCTCAGTAGGGTTTGTGTTGATAAACCCCGAGTACCCGCCATTAGAAAGGTCTGTGAAATTGAAGCTTAGATGAGGCACCGACGAGGAGGAGCTACTACTCGCGTTCTGTTGGTGATACTGGACGGAGTTCGAATGAAGGCGAGACCCACTTGCCTTAGAGTGAGCTTCTTGTTGAAGCTTCTTTGTGCTGAGGAAGCGCCCGCCTGAGCCTCTTACCCTGTTCATTGCATGGATATGCCTAGACTCATGAAGATATGGCTGCACAACAGCATAACACAATTATTTTTCCTAGTAAAGATTTCATCTTTCAAGTAATCGAGTTTGGTGATTGGCTGATTTGAATGAATTAACAAGCTAATAAAAAATCTTTCATCTTTGATGCACAATGAGAGGAACATATGACATATCCAAAACCCATAACAAGAATTTTCTTCCAAAGAAGTATTAATCCTTAACAAAGCCTTTCTTTTAATTCCAAACAAACCCTGTTCATTGCATGGATATGCCGAGACTCATGAAGATAAGGCTGCACAACAGCATAACACAGTTATTCCCTAGTAAAGATTTCAACTTTCAAGTAATCGAGTATGGTGATGGGCTGATTTGAATGAATTAACAAGCTAATCAATGATCTTTCATCTTTGATGCACAATGAGAGGAAAGTTTGTGTTTTGTGTTTGGCAACATATGACATACCCAAAACACAAACAAGAATTTTCTTCCAAGGAGGTATTAATCCTTAACAAAGTCTTTTTTTTTAATTCCAAACAAAACATCAATTGAAGATGCTTCTTTTGATTACCTTGCGAGCTTTGATGAGCTTGTTTTGAGCCTCGAGCTTGGCACGTGATTGCCTTCTTCTGAGAATTCCGTGGTACTGTTTAGCATTCACATAAATGGGTTCATCTTCTGTGAAGTCTAGAGGTAATGGCACTCGAGCTGGCCCTCCACCCATCATCTGTGGTTGAATCTGGTGCAAGTTCCATCAGAACGAGTTGTGTAAGGAAAAAAAATAACAAGCGTGTTGAAAAAAAATGCCACATTACTCAAACATATACCAAGATAAGTGGTATAATGAAACTATCAATCTTATGGTGGCCAAATTTACCACAGTAATTTACCAAATTTACCAACACAAAAGAAAAAATCTTATGTCAACAAACTTACAATAGATGTTGCTCCATATGCAGTTGCAAGTCCACTGGTGTAGTAAGGATCCGCACAAGCGAAAGGCATGCAAGTCTATAAGGGAAAAATAAAAATGTGTCATGATGTGAGATTATCAAATTAACCATTACATAATATGTAATTATAATGTGAGCTTAATCACCATTGTTTGACCGTAATTAGCTTGGTGCTGATTAATGGCAATATCAGATTGCCCCATCATAAAAACATGCTTAATCTGGCCTTCAACTCTTTTATCACAGCTCACATCTTGGCCTTCAAATCCAAGAACACCGACGTTTATTAAAAATGTGTAACAGCGAATATTTAAGAGACTTGTGTTAGATTTTAGGAAATACCAGATTCAGATGAATTGCACTGATCTTGAGAGTTAGCACCACCAGCACCAGTAAGATCATGGTTTGATTGAGTTGACTGACTAGAAGACGAGTCATCTTGAATTTGTAAGCCCGGGTTATTTGATTTGTTGTTACATAGCTGAGCTGAAAAATCGACTCTCAAGGACAAGCTCTTTGACAGGGAATCAGAAATCTGCTGTTCATGTGAATTCCAATGGGAGGGATAATTCATGTACAGCTGGGACATTGATTGAACCGAGCTTTGATCAAGATTTTCGTTCGTTGGGTTTTGAATCCTTGTGGCCATCCAAATTCTAGTTTCACTTCTTGATTTAGTAGAATTGTACAATATCTCAATGGTGCTTTAGTTTAGCTGCAAAACAACTGCAACAATTTCTTAGACAAGTAATCTGAATCGCATATTCGGTTAATAATAAGATCATGTGTGATAATTTCGACTAGTATGATGTTCAAACTACATTGCTAACCCCTGGAAACTAAATCTTAGCATTACACTATCTAGATAGAACTTATGAATCAAAATACACAGATAGAAAAGATTAGGGATTTTTGTAATATATCTCAATATTAAGATGGTAGATCATATTTATTAAATTCTCAATCAATAGAGTTTGTAGGTAAACAAAAGAGATACATGCAAGAGATGAAGACATTCATAAGAGCACAATTTAACAGCTCAAGATACTCTTGACTCAATAAAACAGAATCTTTTTGTGAGCATGATAAAGAGATTATGACATACATAAGAGCACAACTTAACAGCCCAAGATACTCTGGCTTAAAAAAAAAACAGAATCTTTTCTAATCTCCCCTACCATTTTTTTTATTATGATTCTGGCACATAGTGAGCATGATAATATAAAGAATATTAGCACAGACATAATCAAATAAGGTCAAAAACATTTCTTCATAAACCATTGCATACTACGAATAATAAAAAAAAATTAAGAGAATTTTATACACCCACTTCCTAACAGACTGGTAAAATTTACAAAAAAAAAAATAGGTGGTTTGTTCAATGAAAATTTCTTTCCAAAAAAGTTGCAATCTTTTGATAAATTGAGATTGGCCCAAAATTTAAAACTATTTCCCTATTTCAATGAATCAACAACTCAACCAAATTTCAGACAAAAAAATAGACTTCTCACAGACAAGCTGATCAACCCCCAAAAATAGGAAATCTTACACTAAAAGCAACAGCATAAGTAGAATAAACAAAACAATTTCTATATAGATTATCCAATTAATCACAAGGTAAAAAAAGATCAAAGAAAAAATTCCTACCCTAAACAGGAAAAAACAACACAACAAGATAGAAATGGCGGAAAAAAAACAAGTTCTAGCAGAAATTTTCCAGCAGAAACCCAAAACCCACAAAGATCCAGCATGCATTTCAGACAAAACCCAGAAAGGGAATCTTCAATTGGGGCCAAAACAAGAGCAGAAAAGAGGGAAAAACAGTGGAAATGAAGTGGGTTTTAGAGGAATTAGAGCGAGGAAGGAAGGAGACAAGATAAGAATCTAAGTAAGTGAAAGGGGGAGAAAGAAAGGTCGAACCTTTGAAGAAGAGACAAGGCGAGTGGAAGGCAAGAATTGGAGGTGTAGGGAAGAAATTGGGCATGTCTCCTCCATTTGAGACTCCCCTCCACGTCTCTCTCTATTTCAATTTCTTTCTCTTTCTTTTGGGTTAGCCGAGGAGAGCTATCATAATATCAATGAATAATAAATCCCAACCACTAATGGGAATTTTTTTTTTGAAAAAGAAAGAGAAGAAAGGGTTTTATAAGAATATAAATGAAAAGGGTGTCTTCCCAATATAGTTTCATTGAATTCTTTTGAGTAAGAATCTAGTTTTGTACATGAATAAACTTGTATTAGGAGAATCTTCCCTCAATTAGGATCATGAACTATTTAATTTGAACTTGAAAGGGTTGCACAAATCATAAGAATAAAAAATCTAATTAAAACATATATTTTGTTGAATAATCGATTGAATAGACATTAAAATGCATAATAAATATAATAATCGATTGAATAGACAAATTTTATCGTATCTAGACACATTTCATGAATAAAACGTGATTGATTAACCAACTAACAAAATTACTTGTTACAAATGATATCTTATGGTTGCATCGAAGCATATAAATGTTGACTAATTAATATGCTAATGTTGAACATGGTAAAATTTATTCAAGTTTAGGAGTACAAATTTTGGTTTATATAACACGTCTTTCGGATATAGATTAAGAACCCAATTAAAAAGAATTATACTATGAATTATTTTAAAATATGTTAAATTTTGTATAGAGTGTAATGTACGTTTTTCTTTTCATGGCAACATTTTCTTGCAAAAGAAAAATCCTAAAATATAAGCTAAAAATCGTATTGGATTTTTTTTGTATATATGATAGTATTGAATTATTTGCAAAAATGATAATGGACATAGCTCTAATTACTTAATGAACAAGTAGAGGAAAATTCAACATCTTCCTAACATATTTAAAAATATGTTAAATTTTTTATAGTGTTATGTTTTTCTTTTCATGGCAGCACTTTTTTGGAAAGGAAAATCTTAAAATATAAGCTAATAATCGTATTAGATTATTTTTATATATATATAGGGGTAGTATTGAATGCATAAGTAGAGGAAAATTCAACATCTTAGCTACTCTAGAAGCCAAAAATGCATAAGTAGAGGACATAGCTTTAATTGTCTAATGCATAAATAGAGGAAAGTTCAACATTTCCTAAATTCATAAATTTGATGGAGTATTAGATAAAAGGATTTTTCTCTACTTGTGAAGTGCCTCATAGATAAGGTTAACAAAAACTATATTAACAAATCCCTCAAGGCTCGCAAACAATTATTTTTTGTGACTCGATCGCTCCTTTATTGTGCGGACTACCTAATATCGTGATAAAGTCTGGTGGGCCGCTAATATTGGGATCGTGCGGTAACAGGCCTAGCACACAAGTACAATGAGGTTTCAATCCAAAGTCATATGGCAATGGTGGATTAACTCATGAGCTTATATATTAGGCAATTGTAACTCCCAACTTCAGATGTGGGATAACTCTCACCACGCCTCCTCAAGTGCAACCGTCTGAACCAGTTCACACTTGGACACAAATCCCTCAAAGGTTAAGCGAACCGTCACAATTTAATCAGCAACTAGTGTATGTTATTATTAGAAAAAAACTATATTTTAGCTACTCTAGACTAAAAGTAGAAAGAACTAACCCCCTGTGTTATTGTTTATCCTCACATATATTTGCTAATAGTAGAGTAAAACTCTTTAGCTCAACTTATTTGACTTTTCTTTCTAAATCAAAATTTCTAACCTACACAAAAAAAATTGAATTATTCTATACAAAACCTAAGAGTAAACCTTTAAATGTAAGAAAGATGAACGAAATTTTCATAGAATATAAAATTTTAAAAAAGATTAAAATACTAAATAAGTATAAATTAAAAGATAAATTATAATACTGAATAATAAAAATAAATACTAGATTATAAGATAAATTTAGTCTGTCTTAAAAATTTAATATCGAATAAGTAAAAATTCAAATAAATTTAACATACTCAAGTTTAATTTCTTATCTCGTTCCTAAAAAGAAATAATAACCCTCTATTCTATGTTATTATTTATTGTTTATCCTCACATACTTGCTAATGGTAGAGTAAACCTTTATCTCAAATTATTTGACTTTTCTTTCTAAATCAACATTACCTAATCTAAACAAAAAAAAAAGAATTATCCTATACAAAACTATAGAGAACGATCTCTTTGGAGCATCCTGACGAATGAGGTTCCGAAAAATCGGATCAACTGTAAGTGGTGGTGAAAATAAACAATAATATAGTCCACTACCGAATTGCACTCCTGGACGACATGGAAAATGTTCTAATACCAAAACCGAAACCGAACAAGCAAACAGTAAATATCCACACATAATATCTCGATATTTCACGGGTAACGATAGTTACTAGAGTAAATCTTTAATTGTAAGAAAGATTAAAGAAATTTTCATTTTCAATAGTAAAATATAAAATTAAAAATAAAAATTATAATACATCATCACTACACCTTCCACCACCACCATTAGCAACATAGCCAGGAGGCCCAGGACCTCGACTTTTTGTCAGCTAGCGAAATGAAAGTGGTCCCTACAAATTTTGACACCCTCCCCAATTTCCCAAATTCACTCTTTACCCTATTTTGTCTTTATTGTAAATAAATCACAAAAAATTAAAGGGAAAAGAAAATTATACGGGGAAATTATACTGTACTATACAGTACAGTGTACGCTCACTCGGCCGCTCAAGTGCGAGTTACTGTAGAGTAAAAAAAAGATAAAGACTACGCCACTAGCACCAGTAGTGATTTTATTTTTACCCGTGGTTCAATTTGAGCACACGCGCTATCATTCAGGACTCGCCAATCGCGTGTACATCACGCTTTTCCAGAGATTATTATCCAAATAATCTTATCTAAGCATTAGGATTAGATAAGAACGAGTGTTACTTTTCTTGATCGATTAAAGTAAGGTTAAAAACTGAGGAATTTATGTTTACCTTGCGTGGTTTTCGAGGAAAAAAAGGCTTAGATTGCGTATAATCTAAGCTTGGATCACTTAAAGTAATGGTAAAAAAAATTATTATGGCAGTTAATATAATAGTACTAAAATATGGACCCAAAAAAAGGGTTAAAATATAATAGTATGAGCTTAGGAAATCATCACTAGTAATATAATATTAATCTTATTCCTTAATTTTTATATTATACTCCCTCTATTTCAAAATAATTGTCATTTTAGTCTTGTTTTTTTTATGTCAAAAAAAAAAAGAAAAAAAATGTTTTGTCCACTTTTTTTCAAGTATACCCTTATTAAATTAAAAAGCTATACTCCTATAAAAATAACACTTTCCCATATAAAATACCAATTAATAGTCCTATTTTTTTTCAAAACAAAATTGAATAACTTTAAAATACTTAATGCACATTTAGTGCTCGTTTGGTTGAATGTGTGAAGTATAATTTTTGGCAAATAACTTCTTGGGAAGTAACTTCTTGGTAAGTATAAATCATGAGAAATGGATCATTATAGTAATTTAGCATTTGAATGGATTACCCCACTTAATACATTAAGTTGCAAACAGACTCTTAGGCCTGTTTGCCAAAACTAGTAGTAGCGGATAGATGTAGTTGTAGTAGTAGTTGTAACTTGTAACTGTTGACAGGCTGGTTGAAAGTAATGGTCCAATAAAAACAAAACACTGATGTGTGTTTGATTGAGGTAGATTTTGGTTTAGCTTATACTTATAAAATGACAAAATGAGACATATAATTCATTAAATAAGGTGTATTTTCCTTTTTGGTTAATGGAAGATATGGGGAAAAAAATTATAGCTTCCAAAAATCATACTTCTGAACGCTAAATACACCTCTACCGCTGATTATATCAAATGTTTTAGTAGCGTTTAAAATGGAACTTTAAAAACTAAACGCTTGCATTTTGATCTTAGCAAACAGGGCCTTACTCTAAACCGTTGAGAAAAAAAAAATTCAAAATCTTATTTAAGTTAGAAGGAATAAATTCTGGATAAAATAAATAAAAATAAAAAATAAAAATAATTTTGCTAAATTTGGTTATGTTTATGTTAGAAAAATATTTGCTTATAATGGGTGTAGGTAGTTATGAATAATGAATTGAACTAAACGTGCTTTCAAAAATAAAGTGAACTAAACGTAGTTATTACACCTTACAACCTCCTAATTTGGAAATTTTAGACTTGAAACCTCAAAATTCCCCATTTAGGTTGCATTATCATTTCGGCATTTGATCTGCCAAACCCACCTCGTAAAAGAGGAGTATAAATGCAATTTCCGATTTGGAAAATGTTTTTGTTTAATTTCCCTTCATTAATTTTTCTTTACCTAACTTCTTCATCTTGCAATTTTACCCATATTTATTACCACAATTCTCGAAATTTGGAAAATTTTCACTTTCACTGTCCCTGACCCCCAATTCAAAGTTACAATTTATTTTTCTCAGACACAGAAACCTGTTTTATAGACACATTAATAATGATGGATCAAAATTTTGGTCAAACTGAGGCAAAAAAAATCGAGGTTTTCTGAATTGAATTGGAGTCTATGAAAGGTCTAGTCACATTGTGATTTAATTCTTCTTACGTTGGGAAGCTAAGATGACTCCTTTTCATTCTTGTTTTGGATAACTTTACAAGCTTTCTCTTTTTTCTCTTCTTTTTGTTGCCTTTTATATTAAATGAAGGCTGCAGTTTGTTTGGAAAATGGGGAAAGAAAAGATAGATCCATGCACAATAACACCAAAATCCCAACGCCCAGGTCTATGTAATATAGGTTGCAAAAAATAAAATGGTAAGTAAAAACCTAAAAAATGTAGGACTTGATATTTTCGTTGATTTGATCTAAACTACAATTTATAACCCGAATGAAACAAAGGAAGCAGTTTGCAGAAATTTCTCTTCATATTCAACCACAAGTTCTGAAGCAACACACTGGTTATGCATTTGATGTTCCAAATGCCCTTTGTGTTGGTTCACCTTCTGGTGCTGGTATTAGCCCGTGGCTTAGCTTTAACCTCAGCCTCCTACATTAACACAAGAGAAAGTACAGAAGAGGGTTAAAATTAGACATATCAATCGGGTTAGTTTGGTCGGGTCACTTCGGGTTCAGGATAGTATGGGTTCGAGTGAATTTTGGGTTACTAGTCAAGTCGGGTCGGGCCAGTTTACATTAAAGCTAATAAGATTTATATATTAATAAGGTTCAATTGGCATGAAATCACTTGGCGTATAATATTAAAAAAAAAACACAAAAGTGTGCATCAGATTCTCAGCAAGTAGAGAATTTACCTGTGGCTGGTGTAGGAAAATGTTGGTTTTAGCTGTTTGTGGATTGTGATTCTCAGCGCCTTTACTCCAGTCATAACAAACCTGACAGCATAAACATTGTAAGCAATTTCATGAGTAGAGCTTTATAATAAGCTTAACAACAGCTCCTCATGGTTGAAAGGCTAAAAAAACAATTCTCAAGTGACAAATTGAGGTTCATGTAGACAGTTTCAACTGTTTTCTGGGTAGTTTTGTTGTAAACACACACCCTCGCTCTTTCGCTTGCTGATTTAAGCTTTGCTTAAGCAAGATATCGATGATGCATCAGAGGGATTTTGACCCTTCGTCTAGGCTTGTTTAGTCCATACATATTGTTAGTGCTTGTTTTGAGCCAAGCTGGGTTTTGGTTGTGTCTAAGGTTGCTCTTTGAGCTTGTTGTATTTTACACTTCTACCTTTTTTGGTAGTTGTTGGTTGTACTCCTTTCTTTGTTCTTAATAAAACTTTTACCATTAGCAGAACATAACAATCTTAGTTGGATTCAAACGGATTTCCAACCAACACTCCGAAAAGATCACAAAAGAAAACAGCATTCCCGAGGTAAACCACAGATAATAAAAAAATGACACAGCAAAGACCTAAGCAGAGCAATCAAACACTTAAAGACAGCAAGCTATAAATGCTCATCAAATCAAATTATAATTTACATCACTGCAGTTCTCAACTATGACACTATCACAGCCATGGGTTTTAACACACCGATCCACTAGAAGTGTGATGAAGCAACAATGGAAAAGTCCAGACAGAGTTGGAAGGAGCAGTTACAACATATGAAGTTCCAGAAACCTATCATAATTATTCGGTCATTCTAAACTATGCACTTAGATTAAGATTGCAGTTTTTAGAAACTCAAACATTCAAAGGGAAATATATAAACCCTACTAAACAATTTAAATAACCCTAACAGATACATTCTAACAAAATACGGAGTGTTTCCATTTCAAGGTTCTTAACCTATTATAATTATTTTTTAATTATTTCTTCTATAACCTTGTGAGAAATTGTTTTGGACGCAGCAAACAATAAACATAACTCTCAACAAGGAAGTTAAGCTAAATCTGAAGTAGTAGGATTTAGTCCAATGATCATCAAGAAAATCTCGCAAGGTACAGCAGTGCAAATAGGGAAATGTCACATTGCTAAAATGAAACAAAGAGACAAATTCAGGCATCAAACACTATCAGTGTACAAGGATCTATAGTACTCGATTGCTATATTGATGTAAAAGGGGCAAGGAGACAGACCGCATAGGCATATATAGAACCATCGCTGTTGAAAGCACTTGCGGGTATAGGCTGGTTGCACCTTGACATTGCCTGATGATGAAAAATCATTCATGTTAAAAGGAAATGCTGGTACTTGAATAACATGATATACATTCATCAAAATTCATACAAAACCTTCTCAGCAACAACAAAATACACAATAAATATTCCAATACATGATGCCAAATAAAATAATAAATATTCTTAGCTTTTTCAAGACCTTATAACTAAATTCATTTGCAAAAAGATTAACTCAATTCCTTAAAAATCCAGCTCCACCCAATTCATTGACTAACAGTTAAACTAAGAAAGTATCAAATTATGACTTAGGGCTTAGTTTCTTGTTGTTATAGATTTAGGATATTAGTTTTATTATTAGGTTTATCAATGGTCAGTATATAGGTTTAAATTTTAATCATCGTATTAGAACTTGGGATTTTGTTTCAATTTAATCATTGTACTGATTATTAGGTTTTGTCATTGTAAAAACAAATAAACAAATCTTAATCTTGTTACAGTTTTGTTTAATTGTTAAGTTGTAGTTGCTGTTTAGGTTGTTACTGTTACATTTTTACATATGCTCTCTTTTTGATAGAATTTTTTACATATGCTCAAGATTAGATTAACATTCAAACGCAAGTGAAATCTAATTAAAAAACATTGGAAAAAGTATATTTCAGCTTAGAGTTGTAGGTACATGGAAAGAACAGTAGAATCTACAGCACAGTAACTTACTTTCAGGCGTTGTTTACTATCCTTGTCCCAGAAGTTGAAGGCGCCATCAGAACCAGCTGTTGCAAATGTATGATGAACCTGAAGAAGGTTAAAATAAAAAAATATTGGTTATACAAGATTGATAACATATCAAGAAAAATAAAGATCATATAGGTTTGACAACAGATCAAGAGCAGGTGGGCTTGTCATGAAAGATTTTTTAGAGATTCGCTATTCTAGGCGTCTTTATCTTTTCTTTACTCCAAACATCCAACACATTTTAAGAGTTTTCCTAAATATTCTTCTCTTTTTTCCCCTTTATGCGGGGCAACTGATGAATGATATAGTTGCAAAAGATTCTTTCCAATAATATATATTTCAGAAAATAGTATGCCTCTACAGTTCACTGTGCATCAACACGCTTTTTGCGTCTAAACTAATCACCTTGCCTGTGCCTAAAGTTATGGGCTTTCCCCCTGTGCCAATCGTCCCTAGGTGAGCACAAGGACAAGTCAAAAGAAGCAAAAGGAAGGAGTCAAGTCAAGACACATCAAGCCACTAGTTTTCAGTTACCCTAGTCCACCAGTTATACCAGGACACACTAGCAACAACTCAAGCTTCTCTCCTCCCCCCTCCCGTCACCAATCACCAATAACCTCCATTGGTGGCAAGATGAGTAACTGCCAAATTCAAACTTGAGTGATAGCGAGAACTACGATTATTGTATTGCTCACTGGGCTGACCAAAATCGATTAATAGATGGATATAGGGATCTATCCAATTATACAGACACATGAACATAGGACTGTAAAAAGGCATCACTTGCAAACGCATTAAGTTGAAAATAAAGAGGCATACTTACAGGATGGAAATTAATTGCATTCACTGAATAGATTTCATTGCCATCCCTGTGGCACTTGAAAGTGAAATTTTTGCTAGTTTGTGCATCATCCAAATGATGTACACCAACTCGTCCCTCTATCGAGCCGACCTACAAGAGCAAATGATCACACTTTACAATCGAGAAGGCTAAGGTGGATATAGGTAGTAAAGACAACAGGTGAAGATAGTGCACAAATGCATTAATGAAGGAATTTACAAACATGCAAATTATGAGACTATAAAAACTCAATGCTAAGAAACATAATAATACGGAGCAACAAATATGGTATTAAGAACCCCAAACAAAATAGCCACAAGTGCTTTTTCTTCATACATTACTGTACTCTGCTGATGCTTACACAATTATCATTCTCACCACTAAACAAATACAATCGTTTGATTCAACCATTTCAACTTAACTTTTACCTCTTCTTACTTGATACTTAAGCAACAAACTTCACATTCTTGTCATGAGCTACCAAAAGTATTCACCACAAAAATATAATATAACATGCTCTCAGTCAAAGTTTTGTTCAGATAATTGGACTGCCCATCAACGTGTTCAATCTTTGGCTACTGCTACCATGGCAAAATAACAATATTGAATTTGATGTGCAGCATAGATACATCAACTTAATTTCCATTAAAAAGCTACCATGGCAAAATAACAATATTGAATTTGATGTGCAGCATAGATACATCAACTTAATTTCCATTAAAAAGATGCACATAAACCAAGCATTTCACCTCCATCTTGGTAATTAAAATACGGTTTTCCTGAAAACTGGTCAAGATTATTTTATGGGGACGAACCAAGTAAAATACAGTAGAATCAATTGCATCAAGTCTGATAGAACAAGCACTTGATTAAATTCAATCTTCAGCTACATTCAACAGAGGAAGAAAAGAAAAACCCTCACGCATTTGTACATTTATTATATTTCCTTCTAATTCTTCCACTAAACGAACATCATTAAACTATATGGGTAAGTGAAGGTGATAATATCCAAAACATTGAAGCAGAGTAACCATAAAGAAAACAATATTATATCCAATATCAAACATGTTCTTACCAAAAAACCTTGTTTGTCCGGAAAGGCAGAAAGACACCTTGTTTGATATTTCAAAGGTGAAGTGATTCTCTTGAACTCTGTCTGTAAAAAACAATACATGATTAGAAGAAAGGAGCAAACTAGACGCAGTTCTAATGTCTACAGCTGATGTTGCACATCAGAAAAGTTAAGGTTGTGAAAATAGTAAAGGAATATCTCAATTAAACCAACTAGGGCAATACCTGAGGATTCTGCAAGTTGAAAACGATTAGATTTCTATCTGCTGTACCAACGACCATCAGTGGATGCATCACAGAGAGAGCATAGCAACGATCAGGAAGTTGCTGCGTGTGGACTGGATTTGGTTGTCTCGTATCCCAGTACCTTTCTTCGAAAAATTCGTGGATAATTAATAAAATACTCATTACAAAAAATAATAGTGAAGTTAGATTCAACACTCAACAGACATACAGGTACAGGCTGTTCAATAATAGTAAGCAAACAAGACACACATTTTACAAATGAATTCCTCCAGAAAGCTGTCAATTATGATCAATCACAGATTCACAGGCAATGTTACTGCAAATCATGCAAGGATTGAGACCTAGAATATGACCGGGTTATGTGAAAGCAATAAGCGAAGTCATTTTTTCTTGTTCTTTTTCATTCTAAACATAGATAATTTATACTTTGCTCAAGTTCCTTCTTGTAAGGATTAAAACATATCTATAATTGTAGCACCTTCCATCCCTGTGATTTTTTTTAATTGATCTAAGACTTGCTTCAAGAGAATTCTCATCAGGCGGGAAAGTACCAACATCAGAAGGGTTCGTCAAAATGTAACAGCTATACTAATGTGACAAACAATTTGCAAAATAGAAGCAAAGGCGGAAAAATAATTACTTTACAGTCTTATCCCAGCTTCCTGTAGCCAAAACATTCATCTCTGGGATCCAAGCCATCTCCCTTATGGGGCCATCATGCATAGCAACAGTCACTGGTTGATTGCCACCTAAAGGCCACATTTTGGCCTGTTTGTCACAGCCTCCACTGAAGACTGCTGTTCCGTCGTCTTTCCAAGAGCAACATAGAACCTTTTCAACATAACGTGTTATTAGAAGATAACAGGTACAATGGCTGATTTTCAAAAGAGAAAATGTCAATTGTAGCTAAGTTAAAAATACCGGTTGTTCGTGAGATATTGCGGCCTTGGGCACAGTACTTATTGTGGTTCCATTTTTCACTACTTCCCAGCACCTTACCTTCATATTCAAATAAGCTTCAAACTTAGAATTGCAAATAAAATCAAATCCAAATGATATTCAAGATACTCTGTAAAGCAATTTTGCAGAAGCAGTGTACTTCCATTACAAAAAAAATGAAAGACGCTTGAGTTGCATATACAGAAGAGAAGAAAAAGAAAGAAACAGGAGGCAAATCTAAATAAAACTTGGAAAAGGGATCCATCAAGCTCCTCCTGTCATCAACTATACCAGATAAAAGATACTATATATACAAGAACCAATTCCTAGTTAGATACTTGCACATACCTGATTATCCCACGATGTTGCAACAAGGAAATTAGCCTTTGGACTAAAACTAAGGCTTGAAACTGAATCTGATGGAGGTTGAGAAATCTGCAAAATAGATACTTTAGTATGCATCAAGAAATTCCAATTCCAATTAAAAAGAACAATATACTCATTTACTTAATATATACGTAGTAAAGAGTATCCAATAGCAGAAGCTATATCCAATAGTGGGAAGGGAAATATCAGTAAGATCTAACACCTCAGTTGGCATCCTGAAGATGATAAAACCTCTAAACACATGCATTACAAAAAAACTTAAATAATTTGAAATATACAGAATTTAATACAATTCCTTTACATTGGAACTACCACACATGATATAAAGCACAACCAAAATGCACCAAAAGACAAGTGTACGCACTGTTGACAACTAGCATTTGTTAAATTCAGCATATAAATACTTGACTTGAAATTCTAAATGATAAAATCTTCAACAAAAAAAAAAAAAAAAAAAAAACTAGTCTAAAGTATCAACAAGAATACTATTGACCAAGAAAGCAGCAAAACGGTACTTTGGATATGGGGAAAAACTTTCTTCTCATTTACTCAACTCTACAAGTGAATTCACAGAATAATTGGATAATTTTCTACCACAGTGACAGTCATCAGCTAATCAATGACAAGAAAATAACTAAGGCGTCACTTGATCCATATTATATTCAACATACATTGAAAAAAATAATTGCTGACAAGGATAATATAAAAACATGAGAAGCCTTCCACAATCCATTAACAGAAAGCCATTGAAAATATTTCTATACATTAGAACAAGCTTAGATAACAGCCTTTGTGATGGCTGCAAATTACACCCCTATTTTTCCTAATTTTACTTCTAAATGTTCATATTTTCTGAGATGCTAGATCTATATGGCTTTTATGTCAGCAAAAGCAGCATTTGGGATAAGTGCAGCTAAAAACCCTCAGTGATTCAAGCAAAAAGTAGAGTTACTATTAGATCAACATAATAGAATAAGTTTCTCAACCATATTTTAATGTCATATACATGCTGTATCACAAGAAATTTTATTGAGTTCAAAAATCATGTGCACATTATAAGATGTTTACAAATAACTGATAACCTGTCTCAAACAAGACATTCCTCACAACACTAAAGCAACCTACTTAAACAACAGATATAGAGCAATCTCCAGTAACTCGATTAAAGTCTAACCATCCAAGAACTGGAAAGAGAAAATCAATTAGTCATCACTAACTTCAAAAGACATCCATAATCGATGTTTCTTGCACTTAGTATCTTGCCAAAAAATATCTACGGAATTCTCTTGCCATTTAATTAAGATAAAAAGTAAAATAAATGCAACAATTTCACAGTCCGGCACAACATCATTGCGCAATAGAAGATTAAAAACAAAATAAGAACCAATTCCGTAGCCAAGAACTTCAAGAAATTACCTCAGCCGACTTATTAGGATTCAGATTTGCCGCTGAAATGGTGGTACCGAAGGTAGACATAGTCTCGCGAACCAAGAAAACGCTGCAACTTTCTCAAAAAGCCTCCCCTAATTAGCAATAGCATCGTAAAATCAGAACGATTACTCTCATGAAGTTCAAAATTAGGGTAATTAACACCATTTGCCTTACATTTTCACAAATTATTATCATAGGGATTTGCGTGAACACGCAGAAATCGAAAACAGAGAAAACTGAAGCCATTAAAGTTTCGGAAGGGAGAGTAGGAAACTTACACGAGGAAGAGAAGGAGAGAGACGAGAGAGGCTGGGCGCACCAGCGTCGAGCAAACGAAGAACACAGAGGGAAAAGAGTGCGGGAGCAGGAGCCGAGTATGGAGGGGATCGAGCGTCGAGACACTAGAGCGAGGGTTTTTAAAGGTTTTACCTGTTTCGCAAGGACCGTATAGATAACGCAATGTTTTTTTTTTTTTAAGTCGGTTGGAAGAATAAATATCAGGTCAAATGTTAAAAATAATCAGCCAACTGTAAAAAAAATTTTATATTTTTTGATATAATTTTGAAAATAACATAAAGTGTGAATTATAAGCGGCATAAAAGTTATGTGTAACATGAGACTCATTATTATTATTAGCCATTAGATGCACTTTATTTTTTTTATAGTAATGCATTTTTGATGCTTTACAATGCAATTTTGATGTTTCATGATGCATCGTAATCGTGTTATTTAGAAATGCATTTTTTAGGCTTTATAATGCATTTTTGATGCTTTAGGATATACTTTTGCTTACCGCATATTCACACAAAACATTTATTTTGCACGAGATTCAAACCCCATTATTTGAACGTAAAGCATATAGTCCATTTTGCACATCTCAAGATGAGTGATTTGTTGCCTTTGGTGCTTTTCTTTTAGCAATTTGCTCACCTTGATTCCAAACTCGGCTTTGTTCTTTCTTTTCTGGTGTTTGTACTTACTAGCCGATCTTGCTCGTGTGTGCTTTTCTTTGACTCTCCTAGACTTTAACGGTTGCAATCGTGTGTGCTTTTCTTTGACTCTCCTAGACTTTAAAGGTTGCAAACGATCTTGCTCGTGTGTGCTTTTCTTTGACTCTCCTAGACTTTAACGGTTGACGTTTGCAAACGATCTCTCAAATTACCAAGTCTCTCCAACTATTATCATTCATGTTTAATTTTAATATTCATATCCTCATATCTTCAAAAAAAAATGTATTGACGGTAACTTCACTTGGTGTACTACTTATGTGCTTTGGTCGACATAAGTATTCACAAATTAAAAAAAAAAAAAAAACTTCCATTACAAATAATCGTCTCAAATTCTAGTTTCTACTACTGCTCTCTCTAGTTTCTCTCCCAAATAACAAAAATGAACAGAATTTGGTAAATTAATAGCTTAGGAGTCTTTGACATGGGATAATTGGGCCACATTCCCAGCAAGGAATCTCAGTTAAACTTGCAAACAATAATTTGTTCCTTTTACCCAACAGGAAATCTCTTTTGCATCCCAGTCTCATAAAACAACATGCAAAATGCAAGTGCACAAATGGCTTTTGGAAGAGACCCTAATGGTCGAATCACCCAGATTTGCAGCCAAACGTGCACAAATGGCTTCCGAATTGCGATACAACGTCTACTAAGCCTCCATAGCCAGCTACTGCCACAACCTGTTTAACAAATGAGCAAAAAAACATTTTTAATTAGACTGTCCTTCAACTGTTCAACTAAAATCAATATATGAAACCAAGAGGGAAGAGAAACACATACGCCAGAAGGATGTAAGGAGACAGAAAACGCTGACTGAGGAGCGCACTGTATTTGAGAGAGAAGCGTGCCTTTCATGTCATAGCGGTTAAGTACAGGTTTAGCTCCAACTGCTAAGATCTGTATGGAGGATAGAAGAGGAATCAGAACCAAATACTGAAAGAAAACAGCATAACCTTCAATGGAGATCCACCAGCATAGCTGAATGTGAAATAAACAAAAATAAAATGTGTCTCACTTCATTGTCATGAAATAGCACATCTTGGATAGACATATGAGTGGAGATCCTCAAAATTTGCTCTTGCACCAGAAGATTCCATACATATAAATTTTGACCACTGCCAAAAGTCTGTGAAAGAGTATTACACCATAAAAAAGCGAGTAGGGGAGAAAACATGCTCAGAATATGCTAATTATGCAATAGTTACATTAACGTGGCAACCACATCCTTGATCCTTGTATAATCACTAAATCTGATCATTCACATCGATAAAAGAAAGGAACTAATTAGACCCACTTCATATTGTACTTCCAACTGAGGAAGCGATAATACAGCCATGGAAGGTATGTTAACATCTTAACTAATTAACTTTATTAGCTATAATAATCCACTAAACAACAAGTCTCCGTCATATGGATCACTCATCTTTTAACAACAACTACAACACTAGGTAGATAATTGAAATGAGATGTCCCAGCTGTATATGTATTCTCTCACTACAATGCAATGAAACATGAAGTAGCTGAGCTTTCCCCTCAAAAAATAGTGCTGAATATATATTAACACAGACAAAGAAGAAATGCTCATATAATAGTGAAATAAAAATGTCTTACCAGCCAATTTTCACTCAAATCAAGAGCAAGGCTTGTAATGCAAGAAGTGTCCTTTCTCTGTTTGTCTCTTTTCGGAGAAATCACTTGGGCACACTTTTCACTTCTAGAATCTAGACAAATTGCAACAAAAACAATCCTGAGAAAGTAACATATCATTTACATGTGAAATTAGACATGCCAAAAGATTGGGTCGTAATCATGATATTTGACCAAAAACGTGAAGCATCACCCTTATCTTACCCCATATTCTGGCTGTCCCATCCTCTGAACAAGTTATAACCTAAAATGAAACAAAAAAGTAGAGAATAAAAACAATTAGTATGAGGTCAAAGAGTTCTCATCAGTAATGGAAATCTGAACACCACCCAATAATCATACACAACAGATATATCATGTTGTTTACACTGAGAAAGCCCTTAATCAATGCAATCATGGTATACAAACCAACTGCAATATACGACTAAAGTGCAACCAAATAAACCAAATTTAAGGAATAACACGACAGAAAAAATATACGGAGTAGTTTGTATAGTCTTTGACTACATTGAGAATAAACAGAAGAATCTTAAGAACTTGACCTGACTGCAGGACTTTCGAGTAACAACAGAATGCACATAGTCTGTGTGTCCTTTGAAAATGGTCTTGATTTTACTTGTCTCCTTGAAAATACAAATAGAAAAAAGCATAAATCAATGACAATTGACGGTCTATATTCCCCAAAAAACATGTATGTACAAGTTTAAAATCAGAATCCTCTAAAATAACATGAATATTTTTCTCTTTGTGAACTTGCTCGTATGCAAGGTATATATTCAAATGAATGTCAAATTGGAAATTTTCATTATATTAAAAGGCCATACTTATAAAACAAAAGCATAAAAAGACATACCAAATCCCAGCAATATGCACATGAATCACCAGCAGCTGCATAAACTGAACCTGCCTGATTTACATACATGCAACACAAGTTCATTTTATATTTCTCTCTCCATTCATTCAATAAGGGAGACAATGCATTAGAATCTCAAGGAAAAGCAATCTTCCCAGAAAATTTGCAGATAAATATATGACTATAAAAAAATGGCTACTTTTTTACACAGTATTACTAAATACATCTATGGAAATCAAATCAGACAAACAGCAAGTGGCTTTATTGTGCTCTATAAATGCAGCTTATGTAATCCCTGGAATTATTCTCGTCTGCAGCAGAGCAAGCAATTCACTAAGAATCTTATTATTAGAAGAATATTAGCCTCTAAACTACATTTATATCCAAGCACTGGTAACAGGATTTTAACAAGTACCACATCATGCACAGTCCATATGAGTGACAAAAGTCTGAACAATTATCAACAAGCTCAATGCTTCACACAAAAGAAACGTCCTCATTATGACTCCCCATAGTAACATGCATGATAAAACACTGCAGTGTGTACAGAAGAAACGGAAACATCTTAAAATTCAAGAGAATGTGAAAAACACGCTGAGACCTGTATCATAGTAGTATAAAGTATATTTGGGAGAGGAAATGACCACAAACCCGGTTGTCAATAGCTAACGCATTATTTTCTGGGATTGGCGATAGAGCTCCCCAAGGACCCCTGACCAGATAAGAAAAAGCGATTTGATAGAAGGTTCATACAGAGGTAAAGAGACAAATTGAACACTAACCGATACTCTAGCTCATTAAACATAGCATACATAGATTTTATTTCACAAAGTTTCAAGAATATAAAGTCTGCACCATGATATTAAAACACCTTATAGTTGATACTACCTAGTTCTTGTATTTCCATGAGCCTACGAAAAAAAAACTTTAAAAAATTTGACACATTGCATGCTATTCTTCTACCATGACTCCATGAGTATGGCATCACATTCTTGTTTGTGCATTTTAATCATGAAAAGACCAGAATTTCAGACTCCCTTTTTTTGTGAAAAAAAGAAGGATACATAAGCTAGTAATCTAATTACAAAAGATAATGTCCCTATGCCGTGCAAAGAGAGATGAATTTATTCACTCATACAGTAGGGATATAATTTTGAAGCTTCACATGAAAGGAGCGGTTGCAAAATTGACAAGGTATTTGGGTGGATAGAATTAAGATTAGCCCCAAAGAAAAGAGGCAGAAAATCTCATTAAATTGGTTCATCTTTCAATTAGAATAGGACTGTAATCCCTTTCTTTGCCTTAATTATTGAGACTCCTGTTTGTATAAAAAAACTAATGTGTAAAAGCAGTAACATTATGTCTTAGAGATACCACGATTCTGAGTAAAAAAACGGTATTAATACCAAGCTAAAGTCAATAACAGATAAAGAGGATCAAACATTGAAGGCTACGAAAATACGCAGATTGAGCAATTTTAAAGATTCAATTGTGTGTAACTGCATGACAAAAACATGTCGTCCTTTTGAGGGATCCAAATCACTCGACAGACGATAGTAGTAGACTGTATAGTTCCCAGTCCTATATGAACCTGGGACAGCTAGATTTTATCTCTAAATGCCCCTGTGCAAACCCTTGCAGCAAGATTTATATTAAGTGCAGCTTCACCAAATCTTAGACAGAAAGAGTTCTCTTCCATATCAAACATTACACAAATTTCACACTTGTAATAATTAAAAAATCGTTCCAAATGATCAAGATTCAAGAACAATTAACACATTCTACAAAAACTAAAAAAATATTTGAATAACAATAACTTCAGAATGAATAAGACCCTATTGTATAAGAGTAAATTTAAACACATAGAACACGCAGCTGCAAAAGAAGAGTGAAATATACTGACTTACTTATGCTGAGGATTCTTCAGCTCAAGTACTGGCTCCAAATCTAACCCTGCAATTTATGGCAAATAATGCAATTTCTATCAGAACATCCTGATCCAAAATCATTTCTTAAATATACATGCATGAAAAAAAAAATCACTCAACTTTGTGGCTGCATAGAGGCCTCTGACATTAAAATTTCATTCCAATTCCACCCGAGGATCCTGCCATCATCACCACAACTGCATGATACCACTCAAATATCATAATCCTTGCCAGTTGATCTTGATCATTACATAATTTACTATGAATCAAGCTAATCATCATAGAATTATAGCTCATATGTAAATCCTAGCCATTAAGCAATTCTCAAAAAGCAATAGTCAAGGTTCAACTTGATCAGAGATTTAAATACATAGTGATTAAGCACTTCGCAAGCAAAGGCTAGCAATTTAATATTCTAAAATCAGCTCCAAACAGCATGAAATACCTTAATAGCAAAGGATTTTCAGCATTCTCATAGAACTTGACATCATAAGCAGGGCCATCGTGCGCACGAAGAGAGCAACGAGGCTCGGCTACCTGCAACCTAACGAATCGATTTTTCCAAATTTCACTAAACGCGAATTATCAAAACGGAATTCGAAATGAAAGATACAGAAACAATAGAAACACATACAGCTGAGGCGTGGAATCGTGCAAATTGAGACAGGAGGAGATGGAGTAGGAAGCAACGGAGCCATCGCTGGAAGCAGCAACGACGATGTCAGGATTAGGGTTAGGGTTTGGAGCAAAGATGGCTCTGAAAATTGTCCGGCATTGGGTCTCTCTCTCCTGGAGAATGCTCTGCTTGTATTCTTCTTCATTCCAGTTTGTCAGGTCGATTCCCATTTTTCTCACTGTCTTCCTCTCTCAAGTCTCTAAACTTGATTTACAATTTCCTTTTCCCTCTCCCAAAGTGATGACCCTAGACCTGTCAATCGGGTCGGGTCGGGCGGGTTCGGTCATTTCGCGTTCGGGTTGAATTGGATTCGGTTTCGTTATGGGTTGAATTTTTATATGATATAATATATATATTTTTAATAAAAATATATATATTATATCATATAAAAATTCAATTTATATTTTTAACATAAATTTTATAATATATCTATGCATATTTTTTACACAAAATAATTTTTTTTACCACTAATACAAAAAGCCGGTCCGGACCGGATTTGGACCGGACCGGACCGGGGACCGGATTATATTTTTTTGTGGACCGAGGACCGGACCGGATACCCCCGGTCCGGACCGGATTTTGCCCAGCCCAAGTTGATTTCGGGTTTCGGGTTCAAATTTTCGGGTCTTGACCCTAAAATTATCGGACGGTTCGGGTCGGGTTAGCGGGTTCGATCAACTTTTGACAGCTCTAGATGACCCTCATGAAATTGATTTAAAAATCTTTCCCTTTTTTGATCAAAATAGTTTTTTTTTAAAATTTAATAAATTTTTGGTCAATATTAGTTTTTTTTTTATTATTTCGCTTGTTGATAGAAAATAATTTGTATATAAAAAGTTGTTTATTATATCTTAGAAAACGCAAAAAGTAGGAGATGGACGAATTTCAAAAGTATTAAAAATAGTTTTTGATGAAAAAAAAGTAATAAAACAAATTAAGTCGACTCTTTTAGATAAAAAGTTATTTTTTATAAAGAAAATGCACTTATTTTAAGAATTGTATACACTTAATTTTGGAAGAGAAAGTGTTTTTTGACAAACAAGTAAAATAAGATTGAACATTATATTCAAATTTCATTTCATTTGCGACATAATACACTTATTTTAACAACTTTAAACATGCAATTTTGGTGTGATTTTAGAAGAAAAAGTGTTTTTGACAAACAAGTAAAACTAGACCGAAATTGTATTAAAATTTCATTTTGTTTACGGCATTTGGGGCCCGTTCGATACTAGTATTTTGGGAGTTTTTTCTGGTTAAATTGAGCTGAAGGGAGTCAAATCAAGTTCCTCCTACATCTAAGGGGATGACTTTTCACTAGATGGATATAAGAGGTTGCCAAAGAGATCTTTAATCTTACAAATTTCTTTTTTTTGATAAGAATATTTAATTCTAGATTAGTCGTGAGGTGATTTGGTGGGAAAGAATAACAAGGCAAATGATTCAAGATCATCACTACACTATATCTCGATAGAAATTACAGTACATCTGGCATATTTACACATATTCATCACTAACAAATAATTTACCACGTCTAGGCATTTTTTCAAATTAGGGTTAATCTTGGATCAGAAAGTTTATACTTGTGCCATCTCAATTCCATTGGGTTAGACATTGTCATTGTCATCACCATTGTCATAAACTTCCAAGTAAGCTTCTTCATCATCATCATCATCCTGACGACAAAGAACACAGTTTTCATTAACTATTGAAACAAAAGTGAAGCCCCAAAAGGTCACAGATCAAAGATATGACATTTTGAACAAACTCAAGACAAAAATTACCCCTTCCCTGTCACCATCCTCATCCTCATCTTCAAAAGCACCATCTAATTTTGCATACAAGGTTTTGTCATCAATCTCCTCGATATTTTTCATATCATCCTGAACAAATATTACAGCAACCCATAAGACAATTTTACTGCATCAGCCAAAAATAATCAGGAAAAAAAAGGAAAGGACATTTTTACCAGTTCAGACTTCAGACTTCAGACTTGATCAACTCAATCTTTTCCACTAAATCCTCTATAAGATGATTTATCGCCTATTTAGAAGAGTGTAAACGTACAGTTCATGAGACAGTAAACACAAGAGTACAGTTCAAATGCCCAAGGAGACACATATGATGTGCACTCAATTTACATATACAAATACATTAATTTCATCACTGAGTGCATACCAAAATGTAGAGTTGTGAAACCACCAGCATTTCCAGAGAGTAGAACTTATGGAAATTTCATGTATGTAATCTGGACCTAACCAAAGATACAACATACCAGTAATCAGCACCTAAAAAATTCCACTATGTACCAACATATGATCAACGGTGTCGTCGAAACTGTTTGGAAAGGCCCAAATGCGCCATCAGAAGCCACACAAGCGTGAGAAGCTCCCCGCCTTGCTTGAGCTGCGCAGCGTGGGCGCTGGGCCTGCAATGCGTGGCGGAGTAGCAGAGCATCTCCAGCCACACTTTTGCCATCACCTCCCACATCCCAGTGGTCTCCGATCCACGCTCTGCTGCCTTCAGCTCCTTGGCTAGGCACACGGCATCAAACAGAGCCGAGCTGCTCCTATTCACCTCTAAGTTTCTCGGGAGTGCTTCGGTTTCCACATTCATGAGCCTACGACAAGCTTTCATAAGCCTATTTTTCTTGTTCTTATCTTTTGTTGGATCAGGTAACTCACGGCGGAAAAAGAGGGTTGCCTCTGTGCTCGTGTCTTGCAACGTTGAACAAATGTCTCGGAAGTTAGTTTCAATGTTGATTCCTGTCAAAAGACCAATGAGCTGGGCAATGAAATTTTTTACGAGGGTAAAGAAACTAGGATATTTACCGACAACTGAAGACATCATCCCTGGCTGCCAGTTAAGGAGATACATCATGTAATTAGACAAAGTCCGACAGTACTTGCGGTGGTCAATGAATTTGTGGCACTCTTTCTGTGGCGTGATCTCAATCTCCTCAAATTTGGCACCATCATCTTCATGATACAAAATTTCAGTAGCAAGGTGCCAGATCACCAAGCACTGGTCAAATTCGAACTCTGTGATCCACTTGTTCAAGAAAGACCAATCAAAATCCAATCCACAGTGGGAAGTGAACTTTGATTGGCAACATCAATCACTGGATTGGTTGTTTTGGTGGTGTGATGTATTGCAGGCTCCCTCAAGTGCTTTCATGTTCTTTAATCCTCATCTTAACTAGATTACAAAGCCATTGCAATAATTCAAAACAAAAAATTAAAAAGTAAACACAAAAGACAGAACCACTACCAAGTATTATTGGAGTAGTCAAAGACTGGGCTATATTTATTTCACTATTATAGACACGGTGTTTGCGCAATCAGATCCAGATCCACATTAGAGTATTAGACACTTCGGCTCCTTCTTGGGCCATCCTCGTGCTCATTGGCTTTTATACACTGCATTTAAGAATTAAGATGTACATCGTCTCTGCATCATTTTTTATATAAATTCAGCTATTATTGTCACATAATTCAATTATTATTTTTCACATAGCTAAATTTCAGTTTTTCTTGGGTCTATCAGGCGTACTTCCTTTCCCTTTGGCAGAGGTACCCCATCTTGACCCCCAAAATTCCGCTATAGCGAAGCCTCACTGGGTCAATGATGATGATGAGACACTTGGGCTTCCTCTAGCCATTAAGCAATTCTCAAAAAGTAATAAATCATAATCTCCTTGTACACGTGGTTCATTTTGATAGATATTATATCTTAAAGAAATCCTAAATTACATATGCCTCAACAGTACAAATGATTCAAGATCTTCACTACACTATCTCGACAAGATTACATGCACATCTAGCATATTTACACATATTAATCAATAACAAATAATTTTTACCAGGCCTAGGCATTTTTTCAAATTAGGTTCATCAAGAAGTTTATACTTGCGCCATCTCAATTCCATTGGATTAGACATTGTCATTATCATCACCACTGTCATAAACTTCCAGGTAAGCTTCTTCATCATCATCATCCTGAAGACAAAAAAAAACACAGTTTATTAACTATTGAAACAGAAGTGAAGCCCCAAAAGGTCACAGATCAAAGATATGGCATTTTGAACAAACTCAAGACAAAAATTACCTCTTCCCTGTCACCATCCTCATCCTCATCTTCAAAAGCACCATCTAATTTTGCATACAAGGTTTTGTCATCAATCTCCTCAATATTTTTCATATCATCCTGTGAAAACAGATATTACAGCAACCCATAAGACAATTTTACTGCATCAGCCAAAACTAATCGAAAAAAAGAAAGAAGGAAAGGCCATTTTTACCAGTTCAGACTTGATCAATTCAATCTTTTCCACTAAGTCTTCTATATGATGCTTTATCGCCTACACAAGAAACACAAGAATAGATGAAACAAAATCAAAGAGAGTTTTTTTTAACTAATCAATCAATTCAATATAACAAGGAATTCTTACCTCACGCCGCTGAAGCTCAATTGATCTAGCTAATGCCTGTCTTCTGGTGAGTAAATTCCTCGGTCTATAATGAAGGGGCCGCTGATAGTTCTTCCCACGGTATATGATGATTGCAAAACCTTTTGTAGTTCTATCAATCGATACAAAAACTCCACCACTCTCAGCCTCAAGAGAAATTGCAACATGCTTTACTTGTGCATATGATTTTCCCTTGACGATTATTTTCACCAGTTCACGGAATTTCCAATGTAAATGCATATTCTGAACGGTACCATCAAAAACTCCTCGCCTCCCTAGGATTATAAACATATGGAAATTGATCAAATTGATTCCTTGAATGATAAGTATTATCTACCATGTATAAATTTTACCTAGAAGCAGAAATGGCTTCATACTGAGACCCATTTTACGCAATAGAAACCTCTCTTCATCTGTGATCATTTCCTGGTCAGATGGAATCTCTGATGGTTGTAAATACTCCTGAACCTTTGCAAGCGCCTTCTCAGCCTTATGAAGCTTCATTTTTGCCTGAAGGAGTCAAAGATAGTCAAAATATTTATAATTTGTTTTAGAGGCAATAATAGTACTCCCTCTATTCACTAAAGATTGTCATTGTAAACTTTGACACGACTATTAAGGAACTCTAAAACATTATAAACTTTTTCTAAAGATTTATAAAATTTTAAGTACTCACCTCTCTTCTAGTTAATGAATAAAGAAAATTTGCATCAAAAGAGTCAATATGTGCATTTTTATTGACAAACCTCGTAATTCACCAATAAATCATTACCTAAAGCTCTAAAATGACAAACATTTCCTAACAAGATATAAGAGCAAAGAAATGAAAATCTTTTCTAAACTGAGGTAGTATTTAATGTCCCAAGTAAGAAGATTTAGACATACGAGATTTAGTTTATTCTGGAGGTATTTAACCAGAGAAGCATGTCTAGAAATGGCTGAATCCTTCAACATTTTCACCAAGTCTTCACTGTTTGCCTGCTTTCCCCAACGAGAGGTTGCTGCGACAGTTTCATCAAGTGTACCAGCAACGAGTGGACGTTGTGAAGTTTTTGCAGTAGAATTAATCATAAGTGAGCCTGAGGCATCTCTTTTTGCTTCCTCTTCTTGATGTAGGAGTCCAGCAAGCTTCTCCCTTTCCTTCAAGGATTCTGTCACAGCAGGTGGTAAAAAGTCATTGCCTCTGTAAAAAACTATGAACTCCTTATTTCGTGAAATGAGTGTGCCTCCAGTCAGTTTCTGCACCAAAAGTGAAAACAGATGAATTTCACTCAAGATATTACTGCACAGAGTGATTCTTAAATCTCTTGATGGTTAACTCTACACATTATAATGACATTTTTAGTTATAAGTACTAATTTTCATATTGTATGTTTGGCATAACAAGTATTTCATACAAACAATGCCCTTTTAACCAAAAGTCAGAGTGTTAAAACTACCTTTTACCATAGAACCACATTATAACTAGAAATGTCATTATGAAATGGATTGCCAAACAAAGCCTAAACCAAATTTAAACCAGCTTCTAGATGAACAAGCCAAGGATTTGCCATTCGTAAAACTCGAAGAAGAGTCACCTTCAAGTCTTCAGCCATCTTGTCATTGCAAGTACCAAGGACACCACGTTTGATAGCTATCTTTGCAATCGCACTCTTTTCCCATAACTTCACAATTGCTGATGCAAGACCTTCCAATTCTCTGTTCCTTCCTAATATTATGGTCAATGAACAAGGAAATAAAATCACATGAAGCATTCACTGATAAAAAAAAAACCCGACAAATAAACTCTTAAGATATTATTACATACCTAGGGCAAAATGCGGACGAATCCTTCTTGCTTGTCTTCTGAAGGATGTCATCTCTTTATTTCTTACAGACTGTCTCATCCCATAGGGAAGAAGCCTGAACGGAGTTTTATATCCTGGGATCAAGCCTGGAAGCAAGTCGGCGTCAACAGGCTTAGGATCGCCGCCTGTCCAGTCTTCAAATGGTGGACCCAAATCCTCTAACAAATTCTTAAGCTCCATTACATCCATCAACTCTTCTTCAGAAAGACCACTTGGAAATGCTGATCTCTGTGAATACTCAGGATTGTGCAAATCATTGCTCTTCTGTTTGTTATATGATTTTACACAATCAAGTTTGTAGTTCACTCCCTTGTACAATACAACTGAACTACCAGATCTCCATATCACCAGCCCACCTGTTTTTCTCTGGAGTCATGTTATTGATATTAAAATGCATCAGATGTCATTATAAGCAAGTAAGAAAAGATGATATCAAAAGAATCATATGAACATATCCTATGAATGAATCAGTAACCATGCATTCAAAGTGTATATCAGACAGTTTTTAGATAATCATCAAGACTAAGAGCAATTTCAAAGTACAAAAGCAAGAATTTCCATCACAGACCTCCAAAATTTCATGGGTTCTCCTCATATTAATGGCAAGAGATCCCTCAAATTTCAGCTTAACAACTTCATCTATCTTCCATCTCTCATGAATTTCATCTACCACCGCCTGTGTAACACCAGCTTCACCGACTTTGATCCTCTCAAGCATCCTCAACGCCACATTCCTAAGCCTCTTCAACTCATTCTCCGGAATAGTTTTCTCTGCAAACTCAGCATTGCCCTTCTTATTCCTCCCTTCTGTTTTTTCACCTGAATCCGCCATTGTTTCCCACGGCGAGCTATTAGAACAACTTGTTTCATCTGTTTTTTCACCTGAATCCGCCATTACTTCCCACGGCGAGCTATTAGAACTTGTTTCACTAAAAGCCTCACCTTTGGCATTATCATCATCAAAATCAAGCAACTTTTCCCCAACAAATCTCTCGAAACTACCAGAAATTGGCGACAAAATTGAATTCATCTCCCTTATATTATCCACTTCCGCTCTAAAGCTCGACTCCCTTTCCAATTTCATCGATTTCTCAACAACACTTCTCCGATTTTGAGAGCGATTCTCGTCTAATTTCCTTTCACTCTCCAACTGGATCTTTTTCGGTATGCGCCCCCATGGAGCCACAACTACACTAGCACTAATACTACCACCATCACTAGACTCGCTAACAGGGGAATTTGAACTCGGTCGGTGACTCAGTTCTATTGATCTTTCCGCTACATCCACCTCTCGCTCTTCCACTTCTACAGGTTTTAGAGCTTCTGCTTCTATTACCACAGTTTGCTCTCGGTGCCATGGCACATTCGTTGAAAAAGTCGGCCTGCGAGACCATTTCTCAGAAATTTGATCGTTGAAGCTCGGTCTAGGCTTCCTAGATTTCTTCTTCCCCTGAACTTCCTCGCTGATTTTGATACTCCGGCGGTCGTTTTGATCGGCGTTCGTTTGAATTTTGACACGGGAGGCAGAGCAATTCGGCGCGAATTTTAGGGTTTTGAATCTAGAAGATAGAGGAAGATTGAGTGGGAGATGATGAAGAGAAAGTGAAGGCGGGAAGGGATTGGAAGTGGAGCACGAAGAAGAAGAAGACGCCATATCCTTCACGAAACATCACCGCACTGTGTAACGAAAATAGCCCCAACTCAACAAGCCGTATAAAACGGTGCGTTTAGCAAGCCGAATAAAACGGACTTTAAGTCGGCCCAGCCCGGCCCGCTAATATACAACTTTCAAGCTCTTCCGCTCTCTCTCTCTCTCACTCTCATGGCTCCTCCTCCCCGGATTCTGCTCTGCGGCGACGTCCATGGCCGTCTCACTCAGCTCTTCAAGCGCGTTTCATCGGTATCTCTCTTTT